>CM073736.1:49624996-50874996 GCA_037113605.1 Calophaca sinica
GCAAGTATAAGCCTACCTTGGTTGCTATTATGGAAAATCATTGTCCTTTCTCCAAAGCCTCTTCTTTCTGGGTTGGTCTTGATTATGAGACTTGTGCTATCTCGGAAGCTAATGGCCATGCAGTTGGGATCTGGCTTATGAAACATAAGGAGTACTTGTATGATTTTGTGGTGGTGGATATCTACTTCTAATCCGTCACTATTTCTCCAACGCAGCTGAATAATACCTGGTGCTTCTCAGCTATATATGTCAGTCCCAAAATCAACAACAGATACTCCATCTGGAGTTACCTTAAGGCACTTCGTACTTACATTTCTGATCCCTGACTTCTTATGGGCGATTTTAATGAGATTCTCCTTCCTTTTGAAGTTTGAGGAGGGGACTTCTCAATCGACCATGCTTCTAAGTTTGCTGAGATGATGGATACTTGCAGACTCCTGGACTTGGGTGCAACAGGTAGTATGTATACTTGGTCCAGAAAGGAGAGAAGCACTCATGTGATCTCCAAATGCCTAGATAGGGCCATTGGAGACTACGAGTGGCGTATCATGTTCTCTGAAGCCTATGTGGAGAACTTGTTCCGCTCCCACTCTGATCATAGGCTGATTCTCCTACGGCGAACTGGGTTCATTCCAGAACAATGAACCAGACCCTTTCATTTTCAAGCAGCCTGGCTTACCCATAAGGACTTCCATGCGGTGGTTAGTAATGCATGGAGTAGAGGAAATCATCATGTTCCCATAAGTCTTGATCAAGTCAGGTTAGATGCTCAAAAATTCAACAAGGAGGTCTTTGGTAATATTTTTCAGAGAAAACGTGACTTAGAACATCAACTATATTGTGTTTATGAGAGATTGGAGGTGGTGGACTCAGCTAGGCTCACTATTTGGGAGGCCGAACTTCAAAAGGGGTACAATGATGTTCTCCACCAGGAGGAAATTCTCTGGTATTAGAAGCCTAGAAAGCGGTGGGTGAAGATAGGTGACCGCAACACCAAATTTTTCCACACGCAGACGGTAGTCCAGGGGAAGCGCAATAAGATTCAGGGCCTTTTCTTTGAGGATGGCAACTGGTACACTGATGATGGCCGCCTCCAAGAGGAAGCCATGGAATTTTATCGTAATCTCTTCCAGGTAGATCCCTCTACTATCCCTGATAGTTTATATGTTAACCTACTTCCCTCTTTGTGTGACATAGGTAAAGGGGCACTGATTGCTCCGGTATTAAAAGAGGAGGTCAGAGGTGCGATCTTTTCTATGAAATCTTATAAAGCCCTGGCCCAGATGGATTTCAACCTGTGTTCTTTAAGCATTTCTGGGATGTAGTGGGAGATGATTTATGGCATTTGGTGAGTAAGGCCTTCAATACAAGTTTTATTGATGAGTCTCTTGCTGAAACTCTCCTAGTACTCATTCCCAAGGAGGAACGCCCCACAAGCTTGAGAAATTATCGCCCCATCAGTCTTTGTAATGTGGTGTTCAAGACTATCACTAAAGTTCTGGTTAATAGACCTCATCTCTTCTTGGATGACCTCATTGGCCCACTCCAGAGCAACTTCATTCCTAAAAGGTGTACCTCTGATAATGCTATCCTAACTCAAGAAGTGGTTCACTATATGCATCGCTCTCAGGCTAAGAAGGGCACGATTGCCTTTAAGATTGACTTGGAGAAGGCCTATGACAGACTCAATTGGGAGTTCTTGCACATAACCCTTAAAGAGTTTGGTTTCCCCTCCCTGACAGTGAACTTGATCATGAATTGCATAAGGGCTAGTAGTCTCTCCATTCTTTGGAATGAGGTTAAAACAAATAGCTTCAAGCCCTCCAGATGTCTTCATTAGGGTGACCCCTTGTCCCCTTACCTTTTTGTTCTTTGCATGGAGAAATTGGCACTTAGCATCCAACATAAGGTGAATATAGGGGTTTGGAGGCCGATTCATGTTTCAAAGGGTGGACCAGGTTTCTCTCACCTTCTTTTTGCTGACGACGTTCTCCTTTTTTGTGAGGCTAATACACAGCAAGTTCAGGTGGTTATGGATACATTGGAAGATTTCTGTAGTGCTTCTGGTCTTAAAGTGAATGTGACTAAATCTAAAGCCATGTGCTCTAGAAGGGTCCCAAGTGAGACAAAGATTGCTATTAGAGATGTGTCCTCCATTCGGTTGGTTGCTAACCTAGGCCACTATTTGGGATTTCCCCTCTTCCAAGGTCGAGTGACCAAAGGTGCTTTTGATAATCTAGTTGACAAGGTCCACAAGAGACTGGCAGCCTGGAAAGGGAATCTTCTTAATAAAGCTGGGAGAGCTTGCCTTGCTAACTCAGTTACAACGGCCATTTCAGTGTATTCTATGCAAACGCAGTATCTCCCTCAAAGTGCTTGTGATGAGTTGGATAAGATTACTAGAAGTTTTATTTGGGGTGGTAATGGTGTTTCTCGTGGTTGGAGCCTTGTTAATTGGAGTACAGTGACTTCTCCCAAAATTCAGGGTGGCCTGGGCATCCGTGATACTCGCCTAGCTAACCAAGCCCTATTGGGCAAGCCAGTGTGGAACATGGTCCATCATATTGATAAATTGTGGGTGAAAGTGTTATCCCATAAATATTTGGGCCATGATTCAATTTGGTCTGCAGTCAAAGGCCCTAATGTGTCGAGTACGTGGCGAAGTATCCTACAAGTTGTGGAAGCACTGCGAGATGGCTTCCAATTTCGCATAGGAAATGGCAAAACCTCTCTCTGGTACATGGACTGGACTGGTAGGGGTAGGGCAGCCACCAAGGTTGACTTTATCCTTATTAGTGATACTGATAAACAATTGAAGCATGTTTGTGGAGAGGGTGTCGGGAATTTCAATGAATTAATGACCGTCATACCTCCCCAGTTGATACAAGATTTCACAAAAACACCTCCCTCGAACTATCTTCATGATTCGGTTGATGATAGATGGCTTTGGAGTGGAAATAAAAATAGGATCTACTCTAGCAAATCTACCTACAATTGGCTCCCGAAAAGAAATCGACCATATCACAATTCCGATGACTGGGCTTGGATTTGGAAGGGGTCTCCGGCCATGCTTCAACACTTTATTTGGTTGTGTGCTCACTCTGCAATTCCAATAAACCAGCTTCGGCATTACCAGAACACGGCGGCGTCTCCTTACTGCCCGCGATGTTCTTTGAATGAAGAAACTGTTCTCCATTGTCTGAGAGATTGTCCTAATGCCAACGAAATCTGGCTTAGTTTAGGGTTTGTATCGCACCAGGGATTTATGAGCTCGACCTCTGCCATGAGTTGGATCCGAGAGCAGGTATAGCCGGAATTGACGACTCTCTTCCTTGCTGGATTGTGGTGGGTTTGGAGATGGAGAAACAATGCAATTTTCGATGATAATCCTTGGGATATTAATGGAGTTATCCGCAAGATTCATCTTTCTCATGATGAATACATTGAGTTTTATCCTCCTAAGAATGTTGCTTCCCAGGCCGCTCGGCGTCTGGCTCGCTGGATAGCCCCACCTCTTGGTTGGAGGAGATTTTGGCTAAATTTGGGAAAAAACCTAGTGACCCATTTGATGTTTTCGAAACTCCTATTGAATCTGTGGAAAGTCAGGATTATGCTCCAACAATATTGATGACTCAGAGGGAACAAGACATCTTGCCCAGTCAAATTGAGCATAATCTAAAAGAGGGAGACGAAGTCATCATTCTTGAGAATATTGAAGAGCTGATTGAAGAGCCCAAGTCTGAGCCTAAGTGTGAAGAACGGTCGATCTCAGAAACGATTAAAACTCATACTGAAGAGACTCAAGCTGAATTAAAAGCTCCTACTGAAGGAAGCACTGATGAAGAGAACAAGGAAGACCCTACGGTTCTTGATTTTGAGCAAAAGGAGGAAGTCCCAATTAATTTGAGACAAACTCTTTTGGCCAAAATCGGTGAAGCGGTCATTGAAGTTCAAAAGGGAAAGGCAACTATAAGAAGTGGTAAGGAAGATTATGTTTTAAATGTTTTAAATTCCACTAAAAATCTATGTTATTTTACTCTTTCCTATTTTACTAATAATGTGATTGCTTTTAATGGCTTTGATGATTTAAGAGTGCAGGAACCTTTAGAAAAAACTACTAACTTGCAGGATCCTAGCATATTGGTGGGTGGTGAAGAAATAAAAATTCCACAATATTTTGAAGCCCATCCACCACTTGGAAAAAGAAAGAGCAACTTGAACCACATGGTTAAAAAGTGGAGAAGAGGAAATGCGATGAATGCAAAATTCACTCTTCGAGGGCCGCCTGGTTGACCACTTTGAAGCAAACTGTCAGGCTCACGACGTTAAACAAGCGCTTTACAGGAGGCAGCCTGTGTTATTTAATTGTATGTTATTTAATTTAATTCTATTTATTTTTATATTATTAATAGTTTATTATGATTTACAGTTTCGACAAGGGTATTGGCAAGGCAACAATGTTAATTTAATCATCCCTCCACAATTTGCTCGTGAAATTATCAGAGGGGAGTACCTTTCCACCTTAAATTATTTTTAGCACTTATTTTAATTAGATAAATTTTTATTGCTTATTTTATAACTGTTAGCAGTGAGGACACTGCTAAAAATAAGTGTGGGGAGGGAACTATAATTATGATTACTTGGCTATGCTTGTAACTGTCAAATTATGGAAATTTTGAGATTTTTCTGATTTAGGGGCTATGTTTTTAAAAAAAAAATCTGACAACTTGTGATTGAAATGAGATTGTTGTTAGTTTTAGAATTCGCTGATAATTAGCATTGAAGTTTTATGAGTTTCAACTTGTCTATGTAAGCCACAAAATATGAGATTTGAGCCTAAATAAGAGGTCACTTCATAACTTTTACCTCTTTTCATTGATTGAGTGATATTTTTTCAAGTTGTGCATTCTAGAACTTGTGCTGAGACTATTACAAGGCGAATATAAATTTACTTTTATGTGAATTTGGTAGGGGCACTTTTAGGAATTTTTGAGGCTTACTTCAATTTTGTTGCAAACATTTTACCACTAGTTGACCATTTTTGTGCTTATATTATATTTCTTTGGTACCCTTTCATTGTTATTGATTATTACTATAATTACTGTGGTAACCTTGAAAAATACTTTTGTTAGAGCAATTAGTGGCAAACAATCAAAAGGATAATGTTAGAAATCTCTCGTAAAAGTTTATAAAAAGGAAGGCTTAGCAAATACTTTCCCCTTCTAGAATTATTAAATTGTTTATTTGTTGCATAAAGAATAAAAGGAGGAAAGGAAAGAAAAAGGAAAAAAAAAGAGAAGGAAAAGAAAAAGAAAAAGAATAGGAAAAAAAATGCGTTAACTTAAAGGAATAAAAAGAGAAAAATGATGAATATTAGAGAGATTCTTGCCTGCTCTTTATAGTTAAAAAGAAAAAGTTAACTTGTTTGGTTGATTTGTTTCTGACTCTTTGCATGACATTTTCTTTCTTTTCTCCCACCTAACATTATTACCTTGGCCTCATTACAACCCATGAAAGACCTTTTAATCCTCTTTTGCATGATAAGTGGATTTTAATAGTAGTGTTTTTGTCAATGTACAAGCCTATAGTAATGTCACTTCTTTGAAAAAATTTGAGCGTTAATGACTACACCTTTAAACACTTTGAGAGTGGTGAGAAGAGTGACATATAAATCACAGACTTGGTGAACTTGCATCTTGAATTGGGCATTCTATTACTTAGCGCTTCTTATGATGTTGCTCTGTTGTCATGTTCCTCGTCTATGCCCCTAGTCAGTAAATTCAATTTTTCTTATAATTATCCACGAAGTTTCCTTGAGGACAAGCAAAACTTAAGTGTGGAGATGTGTTAACACACTAAATTGTCTAATTTTATAGGGCATTTTTGAGTACTTAATTACATCATCTTGTGCTATTTAAAGTCACTACAAGAAATTCGTAGATTACCTACGGTCAAAATCCGTAGGTAACTAGCGAAAATCCGTAGGAAACATGTTATTTCCGACGGATTTCCGACGGACACATTTCCGTCGGTTAATCCCCAGTCGGTAACTATTACCGACGGATTTATTTTAAAATCCGTCGGTAAGTTACCTACGGATTTTTCCGTAGGTAACTTACCGACGGAAAATTCCGTAGGTAAATTACCGACAGAAAAATCCGTAGGTAACTTACCGACGGAAAATTCCGTGGGTAAGTTACCAAATTACCGACGGAAAAATCCGTAGGTAATTCCCAAATTTTTTTTCCCGTCCTTCATTCTCTAGCATTCTGGTTATATTTTTTTATATATAATTATTTAATATTTATATTAATAATTATAATTCTGTGGCATTGTGGTTATATTTTTTTATATATAATTATTTAATATTAATTATATTGATAATTATAATTATAATTTTATAATTATTATTAATTTGTTATTAACATATATAATAAAAGATACATAATAATTCGATAAAAATATAAATAAACTCCTCAAATAAATCCGATAAAAACATACATAAAATCCGCAAATAATATTCAATACATACATCATATATAATTATCATGGTGACCCATCATCATAATAATCATTGTCCTCGTGACCACCACCATCACTATGTCGTGGCTGTTGACCGTATGGCTGTAAATTTTCCATCATGCCTTGAAAAAAAGCCATATCAACTGGACCGATGTTCTGCTGGCCTGGCTGTGGCTGAGGCTGAGGCATAGGCGGCTGAGGCATAGGCATAGGCGGCTGAGGCCGGTAGTACTGAGGTGTTGATGCCATTGTCTGTGATTGATAGTACTGAGGCTGCGATGGCATGTAATAGTACTGTTGGGGAGGTGGCGGTGGCCTAGCCTGCTTCAATGCTAACAACTCTCTCTGCATCTGACTCTGCTGCTCAGCCATCTAATCAAACTTTGACTGCAATTCCGCCTGCACCTTTTTAGCCTCAAGTGCTTTTGATCAAACTATGGCAAAATCAGGATGTACCCGATCAAAGTGCTTCCATGCCTCACCATCAGACGGATGACGCAACTCACCTGAAGTTCTTCTATTGTCATAGTGCCACGTCATTTTACCTGCAGTCTGCATCGATGCAAACATTCTTTGCAGCCTTGATATGATAGGCAAATAAAACATTGCCTTCCTTGGAACTGGCTTACTCCTACTTGTCCCAGTTTTGCATGGACGATACCTTGGCTCTTGACAAAATTTATATTGAGTCAACGCACCGTCATTTGTGCCAAATTCATTGTCGTAGTACAACATGCAACCTCTCACACAACAATCGATCCTCTTAACACCTAATCCCAGCTTCGACACCAACCTTTTAGCATCATAATAACTTTGTGGCAAACCAGCTTTAACAGGTGTTGCGTCCAGCATCATTTTGGTCATATAATCCATGCACTGCTCGGCAACGTTAAAGGTTGACTTGAGGCCTAAAAGCCTTACACACATTGATAATTTAGAGTCTTCAGACCCCTCATACAATGGCTTATTTGTCTCTGTCAAAAGATTATAAAAGCGTTGTGCTTCCTCATTCGGAAGCTCCTCCGTTTCATCATGTTGCTGCTCCTCGAACGACACATTCACCCCGAGAGCATCAGAAATCATCCCCTGCATCACATCAAACTGCTCATAATATTGATATCTCATATTCGGTGGGCCACTACTTGAAGCATCTGTGCAATTATCTTCAACCTGTAAATTAGCAGTGGGATCAACTTCCCCATGACTAGTCCAGATCCAATAATCAGGCTTGAACCCATAACGATACAAGTCAAGTATGACTTCATCTTCTGTCTTAACCGCTTGACACTTGCATATCTCACACGGACATCTAATCCCCCCTTCAATGTGAACACTACGTTGACGTTTTGCAACACGAATAAACTGATCAACCCCTTTTAAAAAAGCTCGTTTCAGACCCCTTCTTCCAACATGAGTCCTATCATACATCCAACTACGATCCATTTTCTGCATATTACAAGACACATATTGAAAATTGTATACACGATAATTTCAACAACATATTGGCCTTACAACAGCTCCCTTACCACAACATCATTTTTTTGTCAGAAAACATAACAACACTTAAAAATAAATACAAAACTATTCTAATACACAATTTTGTAAATAAAAACATGTTAGTTATATACAAAACTAAATAGCTCTCTGTGTTTTTTGTTAGGAACCAATTTGGACAAGTGAGATGAGAGAGACAGTGCAATTGTGGATAGTGGTGCAAAACTATAAAGTCAGAGAGGTTAAAATAAAAAATTTACAAGTAGATAAATGAGATTTTAAAAAACTTAGTGAGTGCATGTACATACCCTCACATACACATAGGTCTACCCTTGAGCAAAATTCTTTGGACCCACATGGGACTAATCCTGAGTTGGCGAATCGAAATAGGTTGTGTTTCACTTATCAACTCGAATAGCACACACTGTTAGGTTGTGTATTATTTGTATTTATAAAAATAAATATTAAAATTTCTCTCTGCCTATCTAGATGAGTGAAAAAGAGAGAAGACGAAACAAAGAAATGTGGATAAAGATAATTATATCCTTACAATGAGAAAAAAAATAAAGAAAATTAGTGCAAAAATAACAAAAGATATAGTTCACCTTAATTATCTCCAAACATGGAAAGAAACTTTTTTTCTTTGGCGTCTTACACAAACTTTTCTATCCCCCTCATTTCTTGTGTCATCCTGGTGCAAACAAGAGTGAAATAACTTGTTTTTCTCCCTTCTCTATTCTCTTTGTTTCTTTTATTTCTAAATCTATCCATTTAAACACACACTTAACCATCAAATCAATCCCTTGGATATTAAAATGCCACATATTAATTCTTTAAAGAAACTTTTTTTTATTCTGTCACAATAAAAAGAAAGTTTTTTTTATCAAGTTAGCCATTTTAAGATACAAAATTATCATTTAAAAAACTATTCTAATACACAATTTTCCTATTCCTAACAAAAAAAATTATTTTTAAAAAATACATATAATACAAAAGCACATACAAAAGTATAATATTCATAAAAATAATATTCTACATATACCATAAATATTATCCTAACATGTATTTTCTCTCAACCAAATTAGCATATAAAATTATATTAAACGTATCATTAATAAATTAAAAAATAATTACAAAATAAATTATATTTATTACTAACCTGGTGTCGAGTAGAGTCTATCGACGGCACTCACGTGACAACTCCAGCGAAGAACTTCCAAAAAAAAATGTTTTTCGTGTTAGTGAATAACACACTGAGAAATGAGAGAGACAAGACAGTGAAGGAGGGACACTTACTGTGATGGTGAACTAGTATAAGGAGGAGAAAATACAATGGATTGATACACTACAAAGGAAGAGGGTGGAGAAATTTGCTGAAGAGAAGAGAAGGGAATGAGGGTGGAAGAGGGGGGAGCAGAGAATAGCGATTAGCAGATGAAAGTGAAGAAGTGAATGGGAGAAAATGAAAATCGTGCTGATATAGAATATTACCTACGGATTTTTCCGTCGGTAATTTACCTACAGAATATTCCGTAGGTAATTATTTTTACCTACGAAAATATCCGTAGGTAATATTCCGTCGCAAATTTACCGACGGAAAAATCCGTAGGTAAAATACCTACGGAAAAATCCGTAGGTAAGTACCCAGGATTATATTTTACCGACGGAAATATCCGTCGGTAATAAAGTAATTTTTTTACCTACGGATATTTCCGTAGGAAATTTTGAAATTTAAGCGCGAAATTTCCCGCCAACTGTTTCCGACGGAATTTTCCGTCGGTAAATTATTCCGACGGATAATTCCGTCGGTAAATATTTTCTACGGTTTATTCCGTCGGTAATTACCGACGGATCATATCCGTCGGTAAAATTTCGCAGGTAATACCCCCCATTCTTGTAGTGAGTATAAAAGTACTTACTTATGTCATATTTTGCAGAAAATATCATAAAGACATCGCTTGGAGCAAAACATGTAATTTTGGGAAGATTCTGGCAAGATTTAAGCTTACTTTGGCATTTCTGGATGAGCGGTACAGCCTAACAGCCAGTCAGTACGGCCGTACCTATGCAAGAAAAGCAGTAGGGGTGTATCCCCTTGGTCAGTACAGCCTGGCACCGATGAGAAAGTTCAGTACGACAGTACAAAAGGCAGTACGGCCGTACACAATTGTGTCAGGGAGTGCAGAGTGCACAAGTACGGGCCAGCATCGTAATCAAAGTCCAGTACGACTGTGTATAAAGACGGTACGGCTGTACCCAAGCCCAGAACACACAGATTTGAAGCCAGTTAACCTAGTGCGCCTCAAAGCCTATAAATAGGCAATTTTAGCTCTCTTTCAAAGAGAGCTGGAGAGCAAGAGGCTGGGGGTCTCTTGACCACTTTAGCTCTTGCCTCTTGCCTCTTGTTCTTTCCTTTCTTTTATGATTTCTTGTTTGGATTGGTGTTATTCTATTATGTTGAGAAACAGTAGCTAACTCCATCACTAGAGGTGGCGGGGGATCTTTTACAATGTTCTTGATATTTATTTAATTGTTATTATGAACTTCTTATTATCCTTATGAATTTGTTTTTCCTAGCATGCTTACTCACATAGGAAGTAGCTAATCCGTAATAAATTAGCTAATTGGAGATGAGACAGGACCACAATTAGTTAATGAAACTCTAGGAACAACAAAATTCGCTTTTTATGCCCGGTTAAGGTAATTGCTTATTTCCAATCAGTTATTAGATTAACAAACTCACATGTTCTTAAAGTTCTTTCCTTTAATTACTTTCCTGGATCAAAACAGATTAGTTATTTAGGAAGACGGCTATTAACTGGTTAGTAGTATTTTAGCGTAAGTGATTGGCTTTCAATAAGGAAATATAATTTGTAACGGTAATAGATTCTGGTACTAGTATTAGTGAATCCGGTTCCCCTAAGTTCTTCCATACTTGATCTCTATTCTTTCTTGTGACATTGCTTTTGTTCTATTGCATTTTAATTAATTGTTCTCGTTCTCACTATCATTACCTTCGTTCGTCTAAAATAATAAAGGATCTCTATTAATTTAGTACTCGCGCATTCTCTATGGATTCGACATTCAGAGTCTTAAATATACTCCACTTTATTACAAGTTACGATTAGGTGCAGTTGTCTGAGCCGCAACACTTGCTAACGACGGTGGCTTAGCAGTTTAGGATTGTTTTATAAAATTCGATTTGGATTTATTTAATTATTCATATATGTGACAAATGAGTTTAGTTTATGGCTCTCAAACACGTGACATCGAGATGGATTATTATGTTATTTTCTTTTAAAGTTTTTCGACTTATGTATGTTTTGAAAGTTTTGAATTATTATGAATATTTGAAGTTTGGTTGCTTGGATTACAATGTCATGCGCGTGATTCGGGTTTAAAAGTTTTTGAAAACTCTGATTTTTGTTCACCTGAAACTCGATATTATTACTATTTTGCTATAGTAATAGTGTACGTTGGTAGTATAACAATTAATAAATATACTAAATTTATTTAAATTCAAATACACCATTTTATATTTAATCTATTTATATGAAAAATTTAAATATATTCATCAATTGCAAGCTTAAATATGTGTTTCGTCCTTGCAAATATTGAGGTTTATTTTTCGTCCTTGCAAAATAAATTTTTTCATCCTGCAATTTTCTTAACTTTGTTTTTGGTCAATACAATTTTTCTTGCCTTTCGTCCCTAATATATATATATATATATATATATATATATGGATCAAGTTACTCTAGGAGTAACTCTTGTCTGAGTTACTCTAGTTAATATCTCTTTATAGACATCAATGCATACAAAATTTTAGATAAATTAGACATCTGTAGCTACGCAATCATACGGTCAACATTTTACTTGTAAATTAAAATGTATATTGTATGTTGAATTGAAGTGATCTGATGAAGTATCACATATTTTTAAAATTTTATGAAGTTTAATGGAATTGATCTACTCAATAAGAACTTTTAATTTGAGGGTTCGATTGATGAAATTTGATGTCTACAAAGAGATATTAACCGGAGTAACTCATACAAGAGTTACTCCTAGAGTAACTTGATTCCTCCCCATATATATATATATATATATATATATATATATATGGAATTAGTACTTATATGGTCCATAGTTCAGGGACTAAAATCAAAATAATCTCTAATTTTAACGACTAGAATCAAACATGAAAAAAATATTACAGAGACTAAAATGATAGAACAATGACCAAAACCAAAATTCTTATACTATAGGGACCAAAAACAATTTATTTTGCAGAAATGATAAATAAAAGCCGGCCCCTATATTTATTGAAACGAAAAACATATTTAAGTCATAATTGTATTATGTAATATGCATCGCGTATGTATGCTAAAAGATTTTCTAAAAATCTTACCTTTCATGATATGGATAAATATTAATAATTTCATGATATGGATGGTTATTACTTTTTTTTACATGATATGGATGGTTATTACCTTTTTTTTACAAGAGAAAAATTACATCATCTCATTAATAATCAATTATGCAATACATAGGGCAGGGACGGAGCCAGACTCTTAACGTACCAGGGGCCAAAACCAAATTTTCATAAACAAGAAAATTTATATGTCTAACTTTATTTTTATTTTGTATCTTATTTTTGAAAATTTATATAAAGATAATTACAATAATTTTTCTTCTTTTCGTAATTTCTTATATAAAAATATTTAAAAACACTAAATAAAATAAAAATAAGATAATAAGATATTTAAAATCTTTTGTAGAAAAGTAATGTAAAACTATCAAATAAGAATAAACGATATTGATGTTATGTTATGAACATTTTGTCTATTATATTTTTTATACGAAACTATATAATGTAGGAAAACAGAAAAAAGGCTTTTTATAATTCTATTCCTAAATTAGCAAAGTCGTGTGATGTGACTTCTATTAAAATAATAATAATAATAATAATAATAAAAATAATAAATTACAAGTTTTTCATAGGAAATATGACATGCGTATAAAAAGGAAAAAATTAAAATACGGCTTGCTTCGTTTGTATTAGATCCAACACGGTTTTTGGATTCTCTAATTTTGAGAATCCAAAGTCATGGTGACTTTAGGCTTTTGAGAAGAAAGAATTAGTTCCGCTTGAAATTCATTAAACGAATAATGAATAAAAGTTGATATAATTTATATATACATGCTGCTGATTTTATATAGATAAAAGATAGACATAAACTAAGAGAATTCTTAGAACTAAAACAAATATTGATATAGTTTTATATGAAAACACATATAGGATGGTCGACATAACTTACTCAATTTCCCTAAAAAAGAAAAATAACTTACTCAATATCTTTTAAGACGTGACAGAAGCGACAAAATAAATAAATAAAAGTTGAATTCTCGTATAGGAGTGGAACTCATAGTACAGTTACTTTATGACCATTTTTGTTTACATAACGTTGCAAGAGGGAATTGTAAATAACATAAACTGTTTCCCACAAAGTTGTATTGGAAAATGAGATAACGTGCGTTAGAGAGTAAATTTTTCTAACTTATTTGATTAAATTTAACTTTTTCCAAAATTTATTTCTTAAGAAGTGAATTTAGAGGTGGTAATTTATGGTCTTAAAATTTTTATTAAGAAAATAATTCGGATAAAGGTACTATTTTTTTTTACGGTAATAAAGGTACTATTGTTTAAATTTGTTGATAAATTTTGTTGTTAGATGAGGAATCATTGACCAGAGTATATAAATATTTTTTTATTCAAAATTAATATTAAATTATGAAGATATGTTTGTCAATATACGCAACTAGATTTTCTCCACTAAACTATGCTTAGATATTGCTAAATATAAAGTTATTTATGAATTTTCACTTAGTAAATTAAAACTTTTAAAATAATTTGTTAGATGAATTTATGTATATTTCAGGCTTTAAGGTTAAAGAAATTTCCATGAAAATAATTACACCCTCCATCTCTTAATATATGACCATTTTGACTATTTCACACCCCCTTAAAAAAGTTAGTTTTGTTAGTTATTATTATTAAATTTGTACAACATGCATATTATTTTTCTCAAATTACCCTTACAATTATTGAAACTCTTAATTATAGCCAACTCTGACTTCTCATCTTCCAAGACCATGAACTTAGGGGTAATTTTGTAAAAAAAATTAATGCACCTTGATCTTTAAAAATTGTCTTATATTAAGGAACATGAAAATTATACAAAGGGGTTTCATATTAAGAGATGGAGGAAGTATTAAATATACTATCAATTATAAACTCTTTAACCAATAGTTGAATTAAGTGACATTTCTGGACAAACACCAAAATAGAAGTTCTGTCACCAAATTTATCTTGCATGCCCATTGCATTGAAATATATTTCAAATATCATTTGCAAGCTTACAAACATATTTTTACAAATATGCTCACGGTAGTAGACTATGTCAAGGTTCTAAATCGCGGTACAATCCTCAATATTATATAGAATCACGATCAATTACAACTGATGCGGCCTCATTTTCTATCGCGAAAACATCAAAAACCATGATGTCTACGATCGCGGTCACAGACTTATGTTTTAAAAAAAAAAACCTTGGATTGAGTTAATACAATTAATAAAATCAAATCAACTTTACATAAATAATTTTAGTTGGTGATATATGTCATTTGTAAGTACCTCTAACCCTTGTGACATTATGTCATAGCAATAGAAAAACTTTTCTTTAAAACTTTCTTAAAAAAATAAGAGAGAGAGAGAAGGGGGGGGGGCTAAGGAAGTACTAAACTCAACAATAAACAAACACCATAAATCAGATATATATGCAGCGCAGTCAAGCACCAGAGATACAAGATGCCTCCTCTTGACTGCAAGAAACACCACCTGGCACAGTCTCATTATTCTAATGCTTTTGCTTAGACACAAAGAAGCATCTTAGGTGTGGTAGTGGGGTGGTGCTGCTGCTGCAGATTTTCCGATCTCTAGGCATTGAATTATATTTTAGTTTATTCTCCTCCTGCTAGCTTTTATTATCTTTTTTTTAGCTTTGTTTGGAAAAGAACTTGACTTGGGGAATGAGAAGTGCCACTCTGAGTTTGAGTTCAAACCAAGAAATCACACACACACATAGACATACACATTCACTGAAGTAGAGGGAGATTGAGGGAAGAGTGCAAAGTGCAAAACCCAATGACTCAAACCCAAGGTGAAAGGTTTGGAATTTGAGGCAAATGTTTCATTGTTTTTCAATGCTTAGCTCGAGGCATTCCATCTACATCTCTTCTTCTCCTTCTTTTTCTTCATTGTTTTGTGTCATTCTTCTCCAAGCTACACTTCTCTATGGCCTTGCCTTCTCTTCTAACCATGAAGCCACAACTCTTTTCACCTGGCTCCATAGTTCAACATCTCCACCTCCTCAATCTTTCTCTAACTGGAACATCCTTGATACCAATCCATGCAACTGGACCTCCATAACATGCTCCTCACTATCCTTTGTAACTGAAATCAACATCCAATCCATTCCTCTTCAACTTCCAATACCTTCCAATCTCTCTTCATTTCCCTTTCTTAACAAGCTTTGCATTTCTGATTCCAATCTCACTGGAACAATTCCACTTGACATTGGTGATTGCTCTTCCCTCACTGTTCTTGACCTCAGCTTTAACAACCTTGTTGGCTCTATTCCTCCAAGTATTGGCAAGTTACAGAAATTAGAGAACTTGTCTTTGAACTCTAACCAACTTACTGGGAAAATCCCTAATGAGATAAGCAACTGCATTGGCCTCAAAAGTCTTCTCCTTTTTGATAATCAGTTAGGTGGGACTATTCCACCTTTGCTTGGAAAATTATCAAAACTTGAGGTCCTAAGAGCAGGTGGAAACAAAGATATAGTAGGGAAGATCCCTGAAGAGCTTGGAGAATGTAGCAATTTAACAGTTTTGGGGTTGGCTGATACAAGAATATCTGGTTCTTTGCCTGCTTCTTTAGGTAGGCTTAGCAAGCTTCAAACTTTGTCCATCTACACTACCATGCTATCTGGTGAAATTCCACCAGAGTTAGGTAACTGTTCTGAGCTTGTTGACTTGTTCTTATATGAAAATAGCCTATCAGGGTCTATTCCTTCTGAGCTTGGTAAGCTACAAAAGCTGCAACAGTTGTTTTTGTGGCAGAATGGTCTTGTTGGGGCTATTCCAGATGAGATTGGTAACTGTTCAAGCTTGATAAACATTGATCTCTCCTTGAATTCACTATCTGGTACTATACCTTCATCTTTAGGGGGTCTTTCACAACTTGAAGAGTTTATGATTAGTGATAACAATGTATCTGGTTCAATACCTTCAAGTCTTTCAAATGCTAAAAAGCTTCAGCAATTGCAAGTTGACACCAATCAGCTCTCAGGCTTGATTCCACAAGAGATTGGGAAGCTGTCAAATCTCTTAGTGTTCTTTGCTTGGCAGAACCAGCTTGAAGGAAGCATTCCTTCAAGTTTGGGAAACTGTAGTAACCTACAAGCACTAGACTTGTCTAGGAATGCACTCACTGGTAGCATTCCTGCTGGACTATTTCAGCTCCAAAACCTCACAAAACTACTTATGATTTCCAATGACATATCGGGTTCTATACCCTCAGAAATAGGCAGTTGCAGCTCTCTCATAAGGTTGAGACTTGGAAACAATAGGATTACTGACAGCATTCCTAAGACTATAGGCAGCCTCAAGAGCTTGAACTTCTTAGATCTCTCCGGGAACCGCCTCTCAGGGGCGGTTCCTGATGAGATAAGAAGCTGCACAGAACTTCAAATGATAGACTTCAGCAATAACAACTTAGAAGGTCCACTCCCCAATTCTTTGTCATCACTATCTGCACTTCAGGTCTTGGATGCATCTTTTAACAAGTTTTCAGGTCCTTTACCAGCGAGTTTAGGTCGGCTTGCTCCTCTAAGTAAGTTAATCCTAGGTAATAACTTGTTTTCTGGACCAATTCCTGCATCATTGAGCCTATGTTCAAATCTTCAATTGCTTGACCTTAGTAGCAATCAGCTCACTGGAAGCATACCGGCCGAGCTTGGTCAAATTGAAGCTCTGGAAATTGCTCTCAATCTTAGTTGCAATTCACTAAGTGGAATAATTCCAGCTCAGATATCTGCTCTTAACAAGCTTTCCATACTGGACCTTTCACAAAACCAGTTGGAAGGAGATTTGCAACCTCTTTCAGAGCTAGATAACCTTGTATCCCTCAATGTTTCTTACAACAAATTTACTGGCTATCTTCCAGATAACAAGCTTTTCAGGCAGTTAACATCAAAGGACCTCACTGGAAATCAAGGACTTTGCACTTCAGGTCAGGACTCATGTTTTGTAAAAGATTCTAGCAAGATTGGTATGGAATTGAATGCGAATGATGCAAGGAAGTCGCGAAGGATTAAGATAGCCATTGGATTGCTGATAGCATTAACAGTAATAATGATGGTTATGGGGATAACTGCTGTGATCAAAGCAAGAGGAACCATTAGAGATGATGATTCAGAATTAGGGGACTCATGGCCATGGCAATTCATACCATTCCAGAAGCTAAACTTCTCAGTGGAACAAGTAATGAGATGTTTGGTTGATAGAAATATAATCGGTAAGGGATGTTCCGGTGTTGTTTATCGAGCTGAAATGGATAATGGCGAAGTCATTGCCGTGAAGAAATTGTGGCCTACAACAACTGATGTAAGAGAGGCATTTAAGGATGAAAAAAGTGGAGTTCGAGACTCGTTCTCAGCTGAGGTGAAGACCCTTGGCTCGATCCGACATAAGAACATTGTCAGGTTCTTGGGATGTTGTTGGAACAAGAAAACAAGATTGCTTATCTTTGATTATATGCCAAATGGAAATTTAAGCAGTCTACTTCATGAGAGGACTGGAAATTCTCTTGAATGGGAACTTAGGTACAGAATCTTGTTAGGTTCTGCAGAAGGCCTTGCATATCTACATCATGACTGTGTCCCTCCTATAGTCCACAGAGATATCAAAGCCAATAACATCCTCATTGGCCTTGAATTTGAACCTTATATTGCTGACTTTGGCTTGGCTAAGCTTGTTGATGATGGTGATTTCGGTCGCTCTTCCAATACGGTTGCTGGTTCCTATGGATATATTGCTCCAGGTTAGTGTACCTTCCGTACCAACTTCATTACATTCTTTTGGATTTTTACTTACAAGAATTGATTCTATTCTTCTCCAGAATTAAGTCACATCTTTTTAACACATTTTAGATAATTTGTTTGAGTTTAATGGATATGTACTCGCATTGTAAAAAAGCTTTACGTGGTCATGCAACCATATCTCACAATGTAAATGTTTGTTGAGATATATTAGGAAGTAGTATAACAAATGGACACTATGGTGAGATGTGATTGAATGACTGTGTAAAACTTTTTTACACTATCAGTGTATATCCATTAAAGTCTTTGTTTTAACATCTTGAAACTGACTTTGAATTTGTCTCAGAATATGGCTATATGATGAAGATCACAGAGAAGAGTGATGTTTATAGCTATGGTGTAGTTTTGTTAGAAGTCTTGACCGGTAAGCAACCAATTGATCCAACTATACCAGATGGTCTACATGTTGTTGATTGGGTGAGACAGAAAAGGGGTCTTGAAGTACTTGATCCTACCTTACTCTCTAGACCAGAATCAGAAATAGAGGAAATGATGCAGGCATTAGGCATAGCCTTATTGTGTGTGAATTCATCTCCTGATGAAAGACCAACAATGAGAGATATAGCTGCAATGCTCAAGGAAATAAAGCATGAAAGGGAGGAATATGCAAAATTTGATGTGCTTCTTAAAGGGTCTCCAGCAAATAAAAGCTCTTGCGGGGTTCTTGCAACATCTTCATCAGCATCAATCATGCAAACTTTGAATACAAAAAGCAACAACACAAGCTTCTCTGTGTCTTCACTGCTTCATTCATCTTCAAATTCCTAGCTGGGTTTCAAATGATGAGTTGGATGTTCTTGTCACTTTCTTTTCTTTTCTGTTATTGTTCTTTATATGTATGTAAATTTTGTTATAGCTGAATTAAAATCAACAAATAGATCCAGTGACTACAAGTGTGGCTTTCGGAGTATCATTGATGTGTACCAAATCTAAATAGTTTGTACTTACCAATGTCCAAGTTCAAATTTAGATCATGTCACCACAGCAATAAAATCTAGCCAGTGTTGGTGCTTTTCAACTTGTTATCTCTTCACTTCTGTTTGACATAACTGAATATGTTATGTTAGCTTAGTTTTATTTCAACAAGACATTGAATAATTAGTGTTTCTAAAGCAGTAAGGAAGAGCTTTTGTTTCATCATTGACAACTTTCTGCTTCCATAACCAATGAAAACATAGTTAGAAGAAACTAATAATTTTCAGATTCAACCATACTGTCATTGTTGATTTTATACAATGTAGTTGACAATAGTCATAACATTCCGTGTATTATGCCTTTTTATATGCATGTGAACTTACATTACTTTTTAACTTCAATTAGAATTGAAGATTTTTGTAACCTGAACTTACATTGAAATTTTTAGATGTACCCGTGATTCAAAAAAAAAAAAAAAAAAAGGAAAAAAAAGCTTATAGATGAAAAAATTACCCCTTATTGGATCCCTTTTTTCCTATCAAGATCCATTTGAAATCTCTTCTTTCTTTATATTTTTGCTAAGGTTTGATTTCCATAAGCTTCATATTGTTATTTATTTATTTTTCCCCTGAAATCTCTAGTTAGAACATTTTGTTGGCATTTGCCATATGGGCTTGTAAGAGCATTTGGCATAATACTTTGGATCGAAAATATTTGACTCAAAAATTAATTATTAGATCTTAGTCTTAATTAGATTATGTTCATAATAGACCATTCCCCCTCTAATTCTTTCTGTATAACATTTACCCCTCTTCATATCACACGCTCATATGTGTATAGATTTGGAAATGGAGTTTTATTTTGAATTTTTTATCATTAGAAATGGAGTGCATACTTTTTGTGGTCAACAAGGATGCAAGAAAAGGTCAGAAAGCCCAACAAGTGATTAATGTTGGACAATACAAAATACTAATAAGTGAGGCAAGACAACCAATCAAGCTTTGATTACTATGGAGACAAACAAATGAAAGCATACATGACCTAAGTAACATTAAAACTTGACTAGACCCACAAAAATCATTCGTCATCAAACTCCTCCTTAAAAGTCTGCACCAAAGTCAGGGCAAATAATGCTTCCTATCGATAGATGTTGCAATACATATGCCTTATCGATCTCCTTGATTTGGTAAAGTCTAGGTCTTATCCACCAATTAGGTCCTCACATCGATAGTGGGATTCGAACTAGGACATGAGGCGTATATTGGACCAACCTTTGTTGGCGTCTTATCTCTAAATAACACACTTTTTCTTTTTACTGCATCCAAATAACGCATTGAAAAGTCGTAGTGATCCACTATGTTAAGAAAAATGAAATAAAAAATACCCACAGAAAAGAGGAATTGAGATTTGCGTCAGATCAAACGTTCTTTGGATCAGGATTGAATGTAGTCATTGCATTCACCTGAATATGAACCATTTGATGCAGAAAACACACAATCTTGGCTATTAAATTATTTTGTTTTAAAAAATTAAAAGAAAAATACAAAGAGAGAGAGAGAGAGAGCCGACTGCAGCATATCCTGGTCCGTGTTCTCTCTCAAAAGGTAAAAAAGAAAAATGCTAAACATAAAATGGAGTAACAATGGAAGAAAAGAGTACTGTAAAAAAAAATAATGGAAGAAAAGACAGTAAAGAACCGATATCCGTTGGTGAAATGCAAAATTACTCGCTAAATTTCGATAGCATATAATAAGAATGGCAAAAGTTCTATTTTTTTTTGGGTTATATTTTATTACTCTTGTCAGAAAAAGATCATTGATATTTTTGCGGATTTTATTGGTACTCCCTCCGGAACTATTTATAAGGAAAAAAGTCATTTCCAGATTCGTTAAAAAATGTATGTATCTGGTCCAAAAATGGACCAGATACATACATTTTTTAACGAATCTGGAAATGACTTTTTTCTTTATAAATGGTTCCGGAGGGAGTATGTCTTTTTTACACCGTTAACAAATCAAAAAATGGACCAGATACATACATTTTTTAACGAATCTGGAAATGACTTTTTTCTTTATAAATGGTTCCGGAGGGAGTATGTCTTTTTTACACCGTTAACGAATCAAAAATTGATTTTACTCCTATCCTAAACACCTTAAAATCATATATATATATATATATATATATTATGATTTCTTATTGGTTAACAGCGTAAAAAATTTTAGCGATAATGTATACCAATCAAACACTATTTTTGCACTCAAATTTCTATTAGTTTAATAATAATGTACTGGTGGTATTTTAAACAAACATCCCACAGAAGGCAGCCGAGTGGTAAAATACTGCAGGACATTACAACGCTCCACTTCCCCTTTCCCATCTCTCGCCCACTACTATTTTGTACTAAGAACCCAAAAAAAAAAAATCACATTCACCATTATATTACTTTATTATATTACTTAATTAAAATATCTCTATAAATATGTACATGAAAAGTATGATTAGACGTATGTATAATTATTTTACATTGTCTAAACATATTCATTAAATTCATTAATTTTGTCAAAAAAAATAAGAATATTCATTAAATCCATTTTTCTGTATTTATTTTATATCTTTTTTTATCTATTTTTTTAAACACATCATCTGTTACCTTTCTCTTCTCTCCCTATCTTACTTATAATCAAGAGAGGCAGACACTCGTGTGAAAAAATCTTTATTCATAGAAAAAAGAAGTATTGGCTTCTTTTTTATTTTAAGTTAGAGACTACATGTTAAATAGCTAATGGTCTACTCTACATTAGGTTTAGGTTAGATTAGGCTTAATTGTTTCCCGTATAAATTAGGTCAAAACTAATTCAAAAGACATTTTTGACTAAAACATGGCAGTTTTTAAGTCATTCAAAAAAACCAGACATGTTTCACTCATTTTTTTTAATAAAATAGCATGCAAAAGCATCAAAATAGAGAATGAGAACTCAATTATGTTGGTACCTTAGACCCTACCTATCATTTGTAACACACCATAATTATATTGAAAATATAAAACCAAAAGTCAAATACAAGAATTGGGAGGACATTGACCGAACCCAAGAAAATAAAAAAAAATTGAAGCTAACTAAATGTTCGGTAAACAAACTGATTTCTAAAGAAATCTACTCTAATGAAACCTGAAATCAGATACCATCATAAAAAATGAAGGAAAAAAATGCAATGCCAATCATTTTCACTTATATTGTCAAACTTTTTGAAGTGAGTAATCAAAATTACATATATATTAAAATTCAGTAATTAAAACAAGTCTAGCACCCATAAAAGTTAAAAAGTTTTTGATGAGACAGTAACCGACTCACCCAATACGTTTGGGAAGGTTTATGTTAGAAGAAACCGCAAGAGAGAGAAACAGGATAATGGAGGAGGAACTAATGTAACTAATTCTGATGTGACCAACAGATAACTGCCCACTGGGCAGGAGAATATAGGGGGGAAAAGTAGTTACTGGCAGTTCTTATGTTGGAATTTGGAACTTGAGTTGGGAGAGACTTTGGCACTCTCAAAATTGCCAATCTTTGTACTGTTTTCTTTGCCTTTTATAACCATCAAACTCAGATTCTAGAGAACCCAGTCTTTATAGTCAATAATACAAAAGGAATTCTCAGTTTCTTTTATCCATTGTGTTAGATACTTATCATTGGTATCAAACCAGTTGGAAAACCGATGCTGGAAAAAATGGTAAGACGCAATATGATGGACACCTGAATTGAAAACTTGGAACGTGAGATGCAAGAGTTGAGGCTTCAAGGACAGGCTCAGATGGAAGAAATCAGGCAATTGTTAGTGCATCACACCAGACAAAGAAGAGGATGGTCACACCCAAGAGAAATGAGAGAACACGCACGCACGATGTCCAGGTGGAGGGAAAGAAGTCGGCCGCGTCGACACGGGTCAAGAGGCCGAAAAATTGAAATTCATGTTTTCAATGGCAAGGAGGCATATGGGTGGTTGGTTAGGGTCAAAAGGTAGTTTCGCATCCATTCTGTGAGCACAGAGGAGAGGTTGGACGCGGTGGTAATTGCCTTAGAGGGACGAGCATTAAATTGGTACCAATGGTGGGAAGAACAAGCCACCGATTTGAGTTGGGAAGCATTTAAACGTGTTGTTATACGATGGTTTCAGCCCGGTTTGGTGTAGAATCCGATGGGCCCTTTGTTTAGCATCCGCCAAACTGGGACTGTGATGGAGTATCGTGAGAAGTTTGAGATGCTGATAGCACCCTTGAAGCGTGAAGAGAAAGGAATGTTGGAAAGTATCTTCATAAATGGTTTGCATGGGGAAATTCAAGTGGAGTTAAGGTTGCATGAGTCCAAAAACCTTGAAGAATTAATGGATAGGGCTTTGTTAATTGAAGACAAAAATGTGGCTGCCACTAAAGGGAAGAATGTGGTTAAGGAATCAAGAGACTGGGGTGATAGGTGGAATAAAGGGAAGCAAGGGGGAACTAAGAACAACGCAGAAGTTAACAGTAGAAAGACCTATGTGACCAAGATAAGCACATTTCAAGGAAGCACACAAGGGCAGAATAAACTTAAACCTGGTAAGAATAATGGTGGGGAAAAAAGGCAATAAAAGGAAGGAGGTTAACACAGGAGGAGCTTCGGGATTTAAGTAGAAAGGGGCTTTGTTTCAAGTGTGGGGAGAAATGGGGACATGACCATGTATGTAAAATGAAACATTACCATCTGGATATAGCGGAGGAAGGAGAGGTGGAAGGAGAATGTGAGCAGGAAGATGAGGAAGGGGTTTAGAAGGTTGAGATGGAGGCTAAGGTACTCCAACTTTCTATGAAGAGTAAGGAAGGATTGACATCCAATCGAACCTTCAAAATCTGAGGAAGAATTAATCATAGGCTTGTGTTGATTTTAGTGGACTCAGGGGCATCTAGCAACTTTATTTCCCACAAATTAGTCGAGGAGATGAAACTGAAACTTGAAGACACACCAGAGTACACTGTTGAAATAGGAAATCGAGACAAAATTTGCCACAAAGGAATTTGTATGGGGCTGAAGTTACAAGTCCAAGGGGTTGATATTGAACAATACTTTTTTCTCATGACTTTAGGAGGAACTGAAGTGGTATTAGGCATGGCCAGTTTAGGTGACATAAAAGCCAATTTCAGAAATCTTTTCATTAAGTGGAAGGAAGGCAATAAGAAACATGTGATAAAAAGGGACCCTGCTCTTTGCAAAAATCAAGCCTCCAGGAAAACTATGGTGAAGGCCATTCAAGATGAAGGGGAGGGATTTGTTTTACAATACCAACAGCTGGTCACTGAAGCAGAATTTGAAGCAGAACAGCCACGGGTAGCAGAGGTTATGGACATTTTAAAAACTTTCCAAGACATCTTTCAAGAGCCAGTGGACTTACCACCTAATAGGGAACAAGATCATGCTATTCACTTGAAGGAGGGTGCTCAAATTCCCAACATTAGACCCTACAGGTATCCACATTACCAAAAGAATGAGATAGAAAAGTTGGTTTTTGAAATGTTACAAGCAGGAATAATTAGACCTAGCATTAGCCCTTTTGCTAGTCCAGTGATCTTGGTTAAAAATAAGGACAGTGGGTGGAGGTTTTGTGTGGATTATAGGGCACTAAACAAGTTCACTATTCCTGATAAATTCCCAATTCCCCTAACTGAGGGGTTGTTAGATCAATTGGGGGGAGCAATAATTTTTTCTAAACTAGATTTGAGATCTGGTTACCACCAAATCCTCATGAGGAAAGAAGACATACCTAAAACAGCTTTTAGGACTCATGAAGGGCATATGAGTACCTTGTCATGCCCTTTGGACTGACAAATTCCCCTTCAACTTTCCAAGCTCTCATGTGACCGTGAACACAAGAAGGGGGGTTGAATTGTGTTAAAAACTTTTCGCTAACTTTACGTAAAAAACACTTCAACACAGATTTTTCAAAACTGTTTGTATATCAGATGCAGAGAAATAAACCGGATGCAGAAAATAAACTGCTTATGAAAACTTGTTTTACTGAGCAAGGTAAAGATAAATGTAAAGCAGTAAAGGATCAGACGCAGAGATTTATACTAGTTCACCACCAACTGGTAGCTACGTCTAGTCCCTTCATTCCTGAAGGATTTTTCACTATAATCAACTGATTACAATTTTCCTCAAAAGTATTCTTCTGTCACAAACTTGACAATACTTTCAACTTCTCAAAACGACTCAGTGAAGTCGAGCCTTTGAGGAACAAAGCCTTAACTAGGCCAAATACAGTTTACAAAAGAGATTATACTTTTGAATACAATCAAAATATCTCTCACAGAGAGGATGAAAAGATTAAGCTCAAAACAGAATAGCTTTCTCAAAGAAAGTATAAGACACTGAGTTCAGTTCTGTGTAGACCAGAAACTTGGCACGAAACTTGATTGCTCACTTGAGTAATATTGCTTTCAGAATGATGTTTCTTCACTAGTTTTTTCAACTTCTCTTCCATGAATACCTTGGGGTATTTATAGGAGCCTTCAAGGGTATTATCGTTGCAGTAAAAATATCTCCTTTCCATTGAGTGAGGTAATTTGAAATGTAGTTCTTTTCTTCCTTTCCAGAGAATATCAGAATAGTACACATTACCGTTTTCGTACTATCTGTAATTTGTAATTGCCTTGTACGATTTTTGTCTTATGCTAAAGGTGTCACCTTTGCTTCCTCGTACATCAAAATGAGCGCATAAAATAAAATTCGAATTTCGTTCCACAACAGTCTGAGGCTAAGAGCAAAAACGTAATCATCACGTGCTTCATTAAAGAGATCAGACGCTCGCTCAGAACAGAGGACGGACACTCGCAACAATTGAGTATTCCAGTGTCAAAGAGTAACACTACTGGACGCTTGCTGTTAGCAAGACGCTGGAGTGAGTTCGAATGCTGACACTAGTGGATTGTATTCAACTCTTTTGTAAATTTCTTCTTCTTCCTTGAGTGTTTCGTACATATATATGAAGTTTTGATACCTGTACACTCAAAGATATGTTAGAAGATAAATTGTTCTCTTGAGAAATACTTTGTTATCATCAAAATTAATGAGGGTCTAAACTTCTCAATCGTTTAGGTTCCAACAATCTCCCCCTTTTTAATGATGACAAATATCCAAGGTTGATGAACAATTTAATTTCAAAATAATATCAAGGGTCTCCCCCTGAATTTAACAATTTAGATATATAAGAACAATTCAGATATTAAGGCGATTGTTGTTAAACAAATTCATTTAAATGATCGTAAAAATACGTAGATGTATCAGAGCATATATTTAACAAAGTGAGATCGGATGCCGATTTTCATTTTATCAAAAAAATTTTCATTGTACCAAATTTATTGATCATTATTAGGGTACTGGGTCAATGAATATCAACGCATTAATAGATATTAGAGCAATGAATAAACCACACAAATGCTATGTATGAAATAATATGCATGACACTTCAGTTTTAGTGTATCCATCGGACGGTGAATTTGTCAATCAGACTTTCATGTGTTCATCAAACTTTTCTTTTACTCCCCCTTTTGTCATCAGACAAAAAGAGTGTAAAGCACATCATAGTCAAAATATGGCTTAGAAAAATTTGAATATATATAAACAGATAATCAGATATAGGTATATATATAAACAGATAATCAGATATAGGTATATATATAAACAGATAATCAGAGTAAAAACAATGAATATATATATAAGAGTACCAAAAAAAATTATATCACAAAAAAAAAATTAAGGGTTTGGTGGAGGTGGTGGAGGGATGTTGAGACGTTCATATAATAGCTTCAGTGCATTCTCCAGCTGAGTAACTTTCAGGTTAGTGGCTTTCATTTCTTCAAACTCTGCTTTAGGAATGGTGACCATCTCAACTGCAGGAGTCGAAGTAGAAGGTCCAGCTTCTGATACTGGTGCAGGTTTCATCTTCTGATGCTCTGCGAGCACTCAGTTGGATAGCTTCAGTCTCAGTTCCTTCTTTTGTTGAGCCTTTTGAAAGAACGCATCATTTGGTATAAACCATTTGATGAGACTTCCAAGTTTCCTCTGCTCAGATTCTGCCTGAATTCTCCTTCTTTTCTCCATCTCTTCTGGATACAGCAAATCCATGAAGATAGTTTCCCTATGCAGAAGCACATCAGCAGTGAAAGCATCAAACTTGTTTCCAGCATCTTCTCCCCATATTCTTCTGATGAAGGCACTCAATGCTTCAGAAGCGAAAGAGGGTCCTTCATTTTCTACCAGGTATATTCTTCGCAGATTTTCCCTGTCATCTTCTGTAAGTACTAGGAGGACGAGGCATGGTAACATAGCTTTGTCTTTCCAAGACTTCGACCATTGACTCCAAGTAAATCCAATGTCAAAGTGCTTTGTCACAGCAGCCCATTGGACATATGTCTTCATGCAGTCAAGCGGCCTGATTACTGAACACCTGAACGTATCATCAAAGTAGGTAGTTCCCAGATTGGTGTCAGTAACTCTGCTGATAGTGCCAATTGTTGGAATTGTGGCTTTCTCGGCATTGCAGCTGTTTGAGGAGCCAGTTCTCCATTCATCATCCTTCAGAGAACTAAGGTAAAACCTTCTGGCATGATCCTCAGTGATCTTCGCAATCGGAAGCTTAGAGAATTCTTTAAGGTTATACTTCTTGGGAGCCTTCTCATACTCTATGAGCCTGATCTTGCTGAATGGCTGCTTGCCAAGAGCAGGTTCTTTCCTTTTGCCAGGGATAGACCAAGGTAGCCACATTTGTCTATCTGGCACAATCTTTACAGATACAGAAGAAGGATCCCTGAACTGTCTGATAACTTCAATTTTCTTCATCTCAAGACAGTGTGCCACGAAGGCAGCTTCTTCATCCGTGATCCACCTTCCACACTCCTCCAATGTGAGAGGTTCAGTTTGAGGTAGGGATTTAGGAAGGTCAACAGAGAAAGGAATTGCTCTGCTACCAGGTTCTGGTCTCAATCTTCCTTTGAATGACATCTGAAAATGGTCTTCTCCATCCTTGAAGGTAGCATTCATTGGAGAGGCAATCTCTAGTCTGGCAACTCCAGAGGTGAAGGTTTTCAAATACCATGTAGAGGGGCGATTGTAGATGCTGTGATATGACTCATACTTAACAAACCGAGGTTTGTTAATGCACAAGACGTTCTTCCTTCCACCGAAGTCTGTAGGTTTATGGGTAATGGAGAGTGAAGTGGGAGTGGTTTTGGTGATTGTATAGGTTTTAGGTGTGTAGGGTTTGAAGGGATTAATGGGAGGTACTTTGAATAATAGGTTAAAGGGATGAGAGTGAAGTTTGGAAATGTCTGTGGTAAGTGAGGTATTTGAGGAAATTTGTGGTAGGTCAAGGTTAAGTGTATTGGATGGTGTTTGGGTAGATTTTGAGGGAATGAGGGTAGAGGTTTGTCGGAGGCTCATTCTGGTCTTCTGGGTTTGTGGTTGTGAAACAGACAATGGGGATGCAGGAATAACATCATGAGAATCGAAGATAGATACTGACTCATCAGTAGCAAAGTCGAGTACCTTTGGGTTAAGCTCAGAAGACTCAACCAACCTTCGTTTTGTTCCTCTAGGGGCAACAACGGCAGGAGGAGGAGGAGGGACTTGCTTCCCTTGACTGGACGCTGAAGCATCTTTTTCAGCTGTTGGCTTATTCTTTTTCTCCAAGACCTTTCTGATGGGAATTCTATCCTCATCTTCTGGTTCCTCAACAGTAGTGCAGGAGCCACCTTCTGTTTCATTCTTCTTGTCTCCCGTATAGGGGATTCAGCAGATCTCTTCACACGAGCCATTGAGCTTCTTGTGGTTTTCTTTTCAGCTTCTCCTTCCTGTTGCTCTAATTTCACCTTCTTTATCATAGAGCCAGTTATCAGCTGCATTCTGACTAGACTGTTGACTCCAAAAACTTCAGGACGAACAACAGCGCCAACACCAAAGTATTTTTCTTTTTCTTCTGTGTTGGTGGTGTCAGCCAGCTTTCTCACAACACCATCTTTAATCATCATTATGGAGAAAAGAACTCCATAAGGGATAACCATGATGATATTCTTCTTATCGACACTCTTCCTTGAGAAGACAAGAGCATTTATAAGGTTATTGATATTCAACCTTGGCAGATTGATTTTCTTCCCATCCATGTAGTTTCTCATAATGAACTTTTGCTCGTAGTTCACTATGTTGCTTGAGCCAGCCTTCAGAATCACGCTCTTAGCGATGATTTTGTGCAGTACTCTGTAGTGGCTTTTCAAGTCTTTGGTAGTGGGAGTTATGTTCTTCTTCTTCAACTCACTGTAGTTTTCAAATAGGGCTTCGTTGACGTTTTCCAATCCTTTGTAAGCGTCAACCCAGTTATCATGGTAACTGATTCCTTCACAAGGGCACTTGATCGTCTGAGCAATAGAGTTGATGGTGAAGCGTAACTTGAAGCCTCTGATGTGTCCTTCTATAATTTCTCCCGAAAGTAGGTAAGCGTTCCCCCAGAACTCCTTTATAGCATAGCTCAGTACATCGACTGGTTCCCAGATAAAGTAATTTTTCCAGCCTAATTTCTCCAAACCTTCTTCAAAATCAAAACCATATAGCTTGAAGTTCTCAAAATCAATTCCGTTCTCACTCATGAGTTTTGCTTCTAAGAAGACATCGAAGGTAGCAGTGTACTGTCCAACCTTTCTATCAGCCATGGAAGCAGTTGCAGAGAGGGTAATGGAGGTTTTAGGGTTTGAAATCACACAGAGAGAGAGAGAGAGAAAGAGAAAGAGAGAGAGAGAGAGAGAGAAAGAGAGAACAGTTTTTGCAAGAAAATGCAGAGTGAAGTGATGGAGCGAAAAATGTGGAGTAGTGGGAAAGTTGATAGAAAATGGTACAGTCCTTTTTCAAAAAACCGCTTCGTATCCACACAAAAATTAAATCAAAAAAGAAAAGAAAATGGAGATTCGCCTTTTCATTAAATGAAGATGCCAAAAGAAAAGTAAGATCAAGTAAAAGGATTTTATCGAAAGACATAAATAATTATGACTCCGTAGATGTGATGAGACGCTTAAGTCCTTTACACGTGTGACACGTGTGTGCGCGCTCGGACGCACGCAACCGATTCACCAGACGTTGAGTTATGATGCACATGACAAATAAAATGCTTATACGTATACATGCTTATGTCATACCAGATGCTGAGATGATGCATATCATCTGATGCTGAGATTAATCATTCTTCTATAAGATGAAAATTTAAATTTCTTCTTATAAAATTGAATCTATCTTCAGCAAGGGATTTTGTAAATATGTCAGCCCACTGATGATCAGTGTCTACAAATTTTATTTCGAAAATACCCTTCTGAACATAATCTCTTATAAAATGATGCTTAATCTCAATGTGCTTGGCTCGTGAATGCAATATGGGATTTTTAGTAAAACAGATTGCAAAAGTGTTATCACAAAAGATAGGGATGTTACTCTCTTTTATCATATAGTCTTCAAGTTGATATTTCATCCACAGAAGTTGAGAGCTGCAACTTGCTGCTGAAATATATTCAGCTTCTGCTGTTGAGAGTGCAATCGTGCTTTGCCTTTTGCTTGACCAAGACACAAGATTTGCTCCAAGGAATTGGCAGCCTCCACTTGTGCTTTTTCTTTCAATTCGGTCTCCAGCAAAGTCAGCATCACAGAAACCTAGTAACTTGTAATCTTTTGATTTCTTATAAAGCAACCCAAGATTAGTAGTCTCTTGCAAATATCTAAAAATTCTTTTAACAGCACTCAAGTGTGATTCTCTAGGATCTGATTGAAATCTAGTACATAGAAAGACGCTAAACATAATATCAGGTCTTGAAGCTGTAAGATAAAGTAGAGATCCAATCATACCTCTGTACATTTTCTGATCTACTTTTTTACCAGTTTCATCTTTACCAAGAATGCATGTGGGATGCATAAGAGTACACATAGGTTTGCAATCCACCATTTTGAATTTCTTTAGCAATTCCTTGATATATTTGATTTGATGTATATAGAAACCATCATTGCATTGTTTGATTTGAATTCCAAGGAAAAATTTCAGTTCACCCATCATGCTCATCTCGAATTCAGCCTGCATTAGCTTAGAAAATTCTTTGCAAAGGCTTTCATTAGTAGCTCCAAAAATAATGTCATCAACATATATTTGAACAATTATAAAGTGCTTGTTTGATATTTTTCTAAAAAGAGTAGTGTCTACTAGACCTCTGGTAAAGCTATTTTTCATCAAAAATGTACTCAGTCTTTCATACCAAGCTCTGGGAGCTTGCTTAAGACCATACAGGGCCTTTTTAAGCTTGAAGACATGTTCTGGAAATTCAATGTCTTCGAATCCAGGAGGTTTTTTTTACAAAGACTTCCTCAGTTATAAAACCATTCAAGAAAGCACTTTTCACATCCATTTGATAAATAATTATATCATGATGTGCAGCAAAAGAAAGTAAAATGCGTATAGCTTCTAACCTTGCAACATGTGCAAATGTTTCAATAAAAACAATACCTTCTTCCTGTGAGTAACCTTGAGCAACCAATCTTGTCTTGTTTCTCACAACCTTTCCATCTTCATCAAGCTTGTTTCTAAATACCCATTTAGTACCAATATCTTGCTTATCTTCTAGTAGAGTAACTAGCTTCCATACATCGTTTCTTTGGAACTGATTCAACTCTTCTTGCATGGCCAGAATCCAACCTTCATCTTTCAATGCTTGATCAATCATTTTAGGTTCCATTTCTGAGAGTAGTGTCATATCTGCATGCTCTTTAAAAGAGGATCTGGTTCTTACTCTATCTCCAGGTTTTCCTATGATTTGATCTTTAGGATGATTGGCTTTGTACTTCCAGCTCCTTCTGAATTCAGCTTCTGAAGATTCTTGTGTCTGGTCACCACCAGACGATGAAGATGTAGGTTTACTATTTGTAGTATTACCTATATTTAATTCTGAAAATAATTCATCTAGGCTCTGACATGGCTGTGTCAGGCTTCTTGTCATCAAATTTGACATGAATGGATTCTTCCACTGTCATAGTTTCTTTATTGTATATTCTAAAAGCTTTAGATCTTTCAGAATATCCCAAAAAGATTCCTTTGTCAGCTTTTGAATCAAACTTACCAAGCTGATCCTTAGTGTTTAAAATATAACACATACAACCAAATGAATGAAAATATGATATGTTTGGTTTCCTTCCTTTCCACAGTTCATATGGAGTCTTCTTCAAAATAGGTCTAATAAAAATTCTATTTTGAATGTAACAAGTTGTGTTTACTGCTTCTGCCCAAATGTTTTGCAGTGTTAGCCTCATTGATCATGGTCCTGGCCATTTCTTGGTGGGACTTATTCTTCCTTTCTACAACACCATTTTGTTGAGGTGTTCTAGGAGAGGAGAAATTGTGGGAGATGCCGTTATCATCACAAAATTTTTGAAAGCTTTCATTTTCAAATTCTCCCCCATGATCACTTCTAATAGAAGAAATACAAATTCCTTTTTCATTTTGAACTGTTTTGCAGAATACAGTAAATACCTTGTATGACACATCTTTGTGAGCAAGGAATCTAACCCATGTCCATCTAGTAAAATCATCTACAATGACTAACCCATATTTCTTTCCAGTTAAAGAGGCTGTCCTTGTTAGACCAAAAAGATCAAGATGCAAAAGCTCAAGTGGTCTAGAGGTTGAAACAACATTTTTTGAATGAAAAGAAGTTTTAACTTGTTTTCCTCTTTGACATGCCTCACGGAGAGCATCGGATTGATACTTAAGATTTGGTAAGCCTCTGACAAGACTGTGCTTGTTTAATTTTGAGATTAATCTCAAATTGGCATGACCCAATCTCTTGTGCCAAATCCATTGTTCTTCGTCAACAGACATGAGACACTTGACATCTTCTTTTGCAAGTTCAGAGAGATCAATTTTGTAAATATTTTGTTTCCTCTTAGCAGTAAAGAAAATAGAGCCGTCTTTCTTACTTTTTACTAGACATCCAGTTTCTGTAAAGATGACTTCATAACCATTGTCACATAATTTACTTATGCTCAATAAGTTATGTTTTAGTCCTTCAACATATAGTACATTATCAATAGAGGGAAGAGAGCCTTTACCAATGCGACCAATTCCAACTATTTTACCTTTCTGATTTCCTCCGAAACCAACGAATCCAGCTTCTTTAGGCCTTAGTTCTTGGAACATATGCTTTTCTCCCGTCATGTGACGCGAGCATTTACTGTCTAAGTACCAAGATAGGTGTGTTGACTTTGTTGCTAAGCATGTCTGCAACATAGACTATTTAATCTTTAGGTACCCATATCTTTTTGGGTCCTTTCTTGTTAGTTCTTGAAGGAAGCTTATCCTTCACAGTTTTAAAAATAGTATATGCACTTTTCAAATGACCAGGTTTATTGCAGTAAGTACAATGCAAGCATTTACTATGATTATTGGATTTATCAGATACTGAATCATTTTCTAAAAGAGGTTCATCTGATATATAACCAAGACCATGAATTGTCGTTTTACTGACGCCCCAAATCATTGAAGCTTGCTTGCTTCGAGTTACACTTTCTGCTAGAAACTTTTGAAATGCATATTCATAATCATTTGATTTGCATTTAGGATTGCCTGTAACTTTAGAGCTTTCAAAGAGCTCTCGACTGGTTGCTTGTTAGCGACCGACAGTTATCCACCAGATGCTGATTTTCGATTTTCACGGTTCTCTTCATTGAGTACAGATTTTTCTTTGTTTAAAGCTTGAAAGTCTTGTGATAATTTTGAAAATTTCTTTTTCAAATTCTTATACTCAACAGAGGGAGTGGCAGAGTCCTTAAGAAGATCATCGAATGCAAGTTGAAGTTCAGAGTAGGAATCATATACTATTACCTCTTCAACTTCTTCTTCTGAATCAAGGTCAGTGTCTGCCATGAGAGCGAGATTTGCTTCTACTTCATTATCTTCCTCAGATGAGGATAAATCTAGATATTCTCATGTAGCCATGAGGCTCTTCTTATTTTTCTTGAAAGAACTTCTTGTGGGCTTCTCCTTAAGATTAGGACATTCGGACTTGAAATGTCCAGGCTTTTTACATTCATAGCAAATGACTTGAGCTTTGTCCTTGTCCTTGCTTTCCTTCTTGTCCTTAGTATCTTTCTTCTGAAACTTCCTCCTGAAGTTTCTCTTCTTCCACATTCTTTGTATCTTCCTGGATATAAAAGCGAGCTCATCTTCTGATGTGTCAACATCTCCTTCTGAAGCTTCATCTTCTGATTCTTCTTCTTCAGCCTGAAGGGCTTTGGAAGAACTAGCTTTATGTTGAGTGACTTTCAAAGCAATAGACTTGCCCTTTTTGACAGGTTCTTCTTCATTTAGCTCAAGTTCATGAGCTTTCAACGAACTCATAAGATCTTCAAGTCGTAGGACATTTAGATCTTTTGCTTCCTGAATAGCAGTGACCTTTGGTCTCCACTGCTTAGTCAAGCTTCTTAAGATCTTTCTAACATGGTCAGGTGTAGTGTAACTTTTTCCAAGGGCCTGTAACCCATGAACAAGTGTTTGGAATCTTCCAAACATAGTTTCAATGCTTTCACCATCTTCCATTTTGAACAACTCGTATTGGCGAACCAACATGCTAGCTTTGGTTTCTCTTACTTGGGCAGAGCCTTCATAAGATAAAACGAGTGAGTCCCAGATTTTTTTGGCAGTATTAAATTTGCCACATTTATCATTTTCTTTTTCTGTCATAGCACAGATAAGAATGAATCTAGCTTTTTGATTGATTTGATATCTCTTTTTCTGCTCATCATTCCAATCTTCTCTGGCTATAGCAACACCACGAGATTTGTGGGAGGAATGTAACCACTTTGAACTATATCCCACAACTCAAGTTGTTGTGTCTCAAAGAAAGCTTTTATCTTATCGTTTCAGTAATCAAATTTTTCTCCATCGAATAGAGGAGGATGGTTCATATGACCACCTTCAGTAGACATGTTCACAGTATAGGATTTTTTCTCTTAACACTGTTAAGTGCTCAACAAAGAGGCCGAGCTCTGGTACCAACTGAACGTGAACACAAGAAAGGGGTTGAATTGTGTTAAAAACTTTTCGCTAACTTTACGTAAAAAACACTTCAACACAGTTTTTCAAAACAGTTTGTATATCGGATGCAGAGAAATAAACCGGATGCAGAAAATAAACCGCTTATGAAAACTTGTTTTACTGAGCAAGGTAAAGATAAATGTAAAGCAGTAAAGGATGAGACGCAGAGATTTATACTAGTTCACCACCAACTGGTAGCTACGTCTAGTCCCTTCGTTCCTGAAGGATTTTTCACTATAATCAACTGATTACAATTTTTCTCAAGAGTATTCTTCTGTCACAAACTTGACAATACTCTCAACTTCTCAAAACGACTCAGTGCAATCGAGCCTTTGAGGAACAAAGCCTTAACTAGGCCAAATACAGTTTACAAAAAAGATTATACTTTTGAATACAATCAAAATATCTCTCACAGAGAGGATGAAAAGATTAAGCTCAAAACAGAATAGCTTTCTCAAAGAAAGTATAAGACGCTGAGTTCAGTTCTGTGTAGACCAGAAACTTGGCATGAAACTTGATTGCTCACTTGAGTAATATTGCTTTCAGAATGAAGTTTCTTCACTAGTTTTTTCAACTTCTCTTCAATGAATACCTTGGGGTATTTATAGGAGTCTTCAAGGGTATTACCGTTGCAGTAAAAATATCTCCTTTCCATTGAGTGAATTAATTTGAAATGTAGTCCTTTTCTTCCTTTCCAGAGAATATCAGAATAGTACACATTACCGTTTTCGTACTATCTGTAATTTGCAATTGCCTTGTACGATTTTTGTCTTATGCTAAAGGTGTCACATTTGCTTCCTCGTACATCAAAATGAGCGCATAAAATAAAATTCGAATTCCGTTCCACAACAATCTGAGGCTAAGAGCAAAAACGTGATCATCACGTGCTTCATTAAAGAGATCAGACACTCGCTCAGAACAGAGGACGGACGCTCGCAGCAATTGAGTATTCCACGTGTCAAAGAGTAATACTACTGGACGCTTGCTGTTAGCAAGACGCTGTAGTGAGTTCGGATGCTGACACTAGTGGATTGTATTCAACTCTTTTGTAAATTTCTTCTTCTTCCTTGAGTGTTTCGTACATATATATGAAGTTTTGATACTTGTACACTCAAAGATATGTTAGAAGATAAATTGTTCTCTTGAGAAATACTTTGTTATCATCAAAATTAATGAGGGTCTAAACTTCTCAATCGTTTAGGTTCCAACATCATGAACAGAATCTTAAAACTTTTTTTGAGGAGGTTTGTGTTGGTGTTCTTTGATGACATTCTCATTTACAGTAGGGATATGGAGAGCCACAAGAAGCATCTCAGAACCATTCTACAAGTCTTGAGGGAGCATAGGTTGTTTGCCAACACAAAGAAATGCTCATTTATTCAGCTCCAAATAGAGTATCTAGGCCATCTAATTTCGGGTATGGGAGTGGAAGCAGACCCACACAAGATTGATGCTATGACTAGTTGGCCCATTACTAAAGATGTCAAAGGCTTGAGGGGATTGTTGGGGTTAACTGGCTATTACAGGAGGTTTATGAAGAATTATGGAAAAATGGCTTGGCCTTTAACTCAGTCACTCAAGAAGGACAACTTTAGTTGGAATGAGGAGGCTCAAGATGCTTTCGAGCAACTCAAGGTGGCTATGACTAAATTACCAGTTTTGGCAGTCCTAATTTTGAGAAACAGTTCATAATTAAGACAGATGCTTCTGGAAAGGGCTTGGGAGCAGTGCTTATGCAAGAGGGTAGACCAGTCGCCTACATGAGTCAGAAACTTTCCAACATGACCCAAAACAAATCTGTGTATGAAAGAGAATTAATGGCCATTGTGTTGGCCATACAAAAGTGGAGACACCATCATTTGGATAGACATTTTACGGTCCACACTGATCAAAAGAGCCTGAGATTTCTTACTAAACAAAGGTTGATGGGAGAAGAGCAACAGAAGTGGGTCTCTAAATTATTGGGCTTTGATTTTGACATCAAGTACAAGCCAGGAACTAATAACAATGTTGTTGATGCCCTATCTCGAAGGTTGCAGTATTCAGCCCACTCAACGGTGCAGTGTTTGGAATGGGAAAGGTTAGAGGAAGAAGTACAATCTGATGAAAAGCTAAAGAAGATTGTTCAAGGCTTAGCAATCCAATCTGAGACTCATCCTGGTTATCAATTGAAACAAGGAAGGTTGTATTATCATGGAAGTTTGGTCATTCCCAAGGATTCTCCTAGAATCCCGTGGATTTTAAAGGAGTTTCATGATTCTGCCGTAGGTGGGCATTCAGGGTTCTATAGATGCTATAAGAGAATTGCTGCCATTGTGCATTGGGAAGGAATGAAAGGAAGAATTCAATAATATGTAAAGGCTTATGAGATGTGCCAGAGGAATAAGTATCAAGCTCTTAGTCCTAGTGGATTGCAACAACCACTCCCAATTTCCACACAGGTATGGAGTGATGTGTCTATGGACTTTATTGGTGGCCTACCTAAAACCATAGGAGTGGATACGGTGATGGTGATGGTGGATAGATTGTCAAAGTATACCCATTTTATCACATTGTCTCACCCATATACAACAAAAGAAGTGGCTGAATTGTTCTTGAAGGAGATAGTCAAGTTGCATGGATTTCTCCAATCCATTGTCTTAGATAGGGACCTGGTTTTCATTAGCTCTTTTTGGAAGGAACTCTTCAAACTCGTAGGCACTAAACTCAAGTTTAGTTCATCTTACCATCCCCAAACCGATGGTCAAACTGAGTGCTTAATAGATGCTTGAAGACCTACTTGAGATGTGTCATAGGTTCCAAATCTAAACAATGGCCTAAATGGATTTGTTGGGCAGAATTTTGGTACAACACCAACTATCATTCAGCAATTAAGAAGACTCCATTTGAAGCTTTGTATGGTAGGAAACCTCCTGTGGTAATCCGTGGGGAAGCGGGGCTGACAGCAGTGGATGAAGTCCAACAGATGACTGCTAAAAGGGATAGGATGCTGGAAGAATTAAAGGAAAAACTAGTGAAGGCACAAAACAGAATGAAACAACACGCAGATTTGCATAGGAGGGAGGTTGAATTTCAGGTTAGTGACTTTGTGTTCTTGAAGATACAGCCTTATAAATTGAAGCAGTTGGCTAAACGCATCAACCAGAAACTAAGTCCTCGATATTATGGGCCCTATGAGGTGCTAGAGACGATTGGAACTGTTGCCTATAGACTGAAGTTGCCAGAGGATAGCCGGGTAGATCCCGTGTTCCATGAATCCCTTCTTAAAAAGGCTGTCTCAGTAGAAGTCACAGTTCCGCCGCTACCAGTTCAATTAGCTGATGATTGGGAATTACAGGTTCAGCCAAATGAGGCTTTAGCAGTAAGGCAGAATGGACAGGGACACTTGGAGGTTTTAGTGAAGTGAAGGCAGCTTCCAGCTTATGAGAATTCATGGGAGCTGTGGAATGAATTGCAGGAACAATTTCCTGAGTTTCACCTTGGGGACAAGGTGAATTTTGAAAGGAGGGGTATTGATGAGACAGTAACCGACCCACCCAATAGGTTTGGAAAGGTATATGTTAGAAGAAACCGCAAGAGAGAGAAACTGGATCATGGGGGGAAAACTAATGTAACTAATTCTGATGTAACCAACTGATAATTGCCCACTGGGCAGTAGAATATAGGGGGGAAAGTAGTTACTGGCAGTTCTTATGTTGGGATTTGGAACTTGGGTTAGGAGAGACTTTGGCACTCTCAAAATTACCAATCTTTATACTGTTTTCTTTGCCTTTTGTAACCGTCAAACTCAGATTCAGGAGAACCCAGTCTTTATAGTCAATAATACAAAGAGAATTCTCAGTTTCTTTTATCCATTGTGTTAGATACTTATCAGTTTTTCATTTAGTTTGTAAATTTAAAATGATAGTAGGATACTCCTTCTAACTATTTTAGTAGAAAGACCAAAGTGAACCCTCAATATCTAAGTAAAACACGAGTGACAAGATTATTAGGAAGAAAAATGAGAAATCAGTGGTGGCAAAAAAAAAAAAAAAATGAATAACTCTATCACTACGGGACACAAGGATCCAATCTGTCGCTTGCTACTCAAGGTACTTCCAACAATTGTTAAAGATAGAGTATATAATTAAGAATTTTCTATAATAAATCCTTGCTTTGTTTTTTTTTTTTTTTGTTCCAGAAATCCTTGCTTTTGCTTACCCTTTTAATTGGTTTTTTTAGGCAACTAAACATTATCGCCATATAAAGTTTGTGTTCAATTGGGATATGTTCTTTGCGAGTCTTGTGATTTGCTTGCTTTACTGAGATTTGTAATTTAAAACGAAGGCCTTGTAAGTACAAAATTAGATAATTAATTGCTACCGACACCTCTGCAATTTGCTAACCACACTTCTACGTTCTTAAAAATACTCAAAATACCCCTTTAATTTCTCTTAAAAACCACCTCATGCCCCCACATCCCTTTTTTTTAACTTTTCAAAATTAATTTTTGAAATACATTTTATTGTGTTCAGGAAATTAATTTCCATAGTATTTTTTAATGAAAATTTTCGAAAAATGATTTTCGGAACAAAACAAATATGTTCTAGAAATTAGTTTCTACCATATATTAAGTTTTTTCAAAAAAGAGTCCAGGAAAATAATTTTTAGAACACGATAAAAATATGTTCCAAAAATTACCTGTCAAGATATATATGTAAAAAACACAAAAAATATGTTCCGGAAACTAGTTTTCGGTAGCTATGAAATAAAAACATGCATATATCTTAATATATGTAAAAATTAATAATAATAACTATGAACAAAAAAGTTGGTTCCCACTTTTCCAATTGTGGATTTTTAATTTTGTTGATAGTTATACCAATATTTCAATAGATTAGAGTGGCATTGCAAAGACAATAATATTTAAAAAAAAAGTCAATACAAAGGTAAATAAAAAATGAGTTAATGCAAATGAATATGAAGTAAAAAATCCATGAGCATCATACCGTAAATAAAATACATCATAAGTGGATCGAGACTTTTTTCTAGTGGCATGTCTAAATCCCTCCCTACTCCTACTACGCGCTAAGTGCAATGCCTCCCATGTCAGGTCCCAAATTTCAGGTTTTCAATAACCATACATCTGAAACTAGTTTCCGAAAACACCTAAAACATAGAAAGAAATAAAAAAAGTCTTACCTGACAAAGACAAAGATGCAACATCATCGTCGAGGAAAAAAAATGGGCCTCTATTGGAGAAGAAGAACAGGTTGTCAAAGGTCCACCAGAGAAGAGAAAAAGGCGGGGTGGGAGATTGGGGTGTCCCCTTAAGAAGAGAAGCGAAGAAATTGGGAGAATAGGCGGGATTTAAAATTTAGGATGGTGTTGGGGAGGGGGATTTTAGTCAGAGTAGGTAAACAATTAAGTTGTGGGGTGTGGTTAGTATAATGTAGGGGTGTGGATAGCAATGACCCAAATTAATGCTAGAAATCAAACATGCAATGTATAGGGTTTGATATGTCATGATTAGAGGCCCAACAAAATCGTGGCCATTAATTATTTTGTGGCTCTAACAATGGGCTATTACAGCTCCCCCATTTTCAGTACTTAAAATCTGGTGAACATTCCAAATTTCTTTATTTTATATGAATTTTTATAGTAATCCAAAACCTAATGATCATTTTTTTGTGAATTGGAAAATCCGGTGAACATATAAAAAAAAAAATTAAGGTACGCTGATCGATAAAGTAAGGCTCCACTATAATTTTGGGGGAGTGTTCAAAGATTGTACCTAGTTTGGGGGTATGTACATATTTTCAAATACTTATTTGGTGTACGGAAAAAAATGGATCTCGTAGAAATTGAGGACATGAATGAAGATTCTTACATAGTGGAAACATACTCCAATGTTATCTGACGAAGGTGCAGCTGAAATAACAATGCATAGGGATCATATTACAAATATGATGTGGACATAGTGTAACAATTAGTTGAACCAATTTGACTTTTTTTTAAGACCAATTTGACTTCTTATGATATTAGATTTTACTCGATTAATTGAGTTGGCATTGTATATGTTACTTGATTAATTGACTTCTTATGACCAATTTGATTTTTTTTGCGACGCACCTACCATTTTTTATAGTGACATCATGCACCTACATTTGTTACTCATGTTTTAAGTCTCTTGTTAAAATAATTACTAGAAAGTGTTGAAGATGGGGTGCTGTTATCACCTAATTAATTATTAATAAATGGTTTTTTAAGTTTCATGATGGAGTTCAGTAAAAAAAGTCTGATGATGATATTATTAATAAATGGATTAACATTTCATTTAATAAAGCATTCACTTGCAATTTAAATTATTTAAAAATGTGAATAAAAAAATATTTAAAAATGTGTATCAAACAAGTTTTTGTTTTTTAGTTTTCAAAACATATTCTAAAAACAAATTTAATAAACAAGTTTTTTTTTTATTTTCTTATCTCCAAAACAGTTTTTAAAAATTGGATAACCAAACAGTTTTTTTTTATTTTTTTTCTTAAAAATAGTTTTTTAAAATTGATTTGTAAAATAGTTTTCAAAAACTAAAAACCAAAACCAAATCAAACATGGCCCAAGTGAGAGGGTTTTTTTATGCAAGAGTGACAAAATTAAATCTCGATCATTAACTAGTCATAAATAGTTAAGATTAAAATATAATTATGTCATGTGACTTTTAATAGTTAGGTAACCATTGAATAACCTTTAATTTTGACCACAAATGTATGATGATTTTTTTTATAGATAAAAATTTAGGATAAAAGGATAGTGCCCGGTCTAAGACATATTACTAAAATTTACTCATCTCACTCTATTATAATAAAACTCTCTCACTAGACGAATCCCATAAACATATATGTGTGTGTGCGCGCAAAAACACACGCCCACATACATTCTGTCAAAAAAAAAAATACAAACATACATATATATGAAATCATTTTCTAGAATATGAAAAGCTTAAATATGTTTTTAATCCTGTAAATATAGAGTATTTTGATTTTAGTCCCTATAAAATTTTTTGTTTACTTTTTGTCCCTGCAAAATATTTTATTTTGATTTTCGTCCTTCTAACCCAAAATTCGTAGAAACAATTCATTTTCGTGCCAAATTAATTGTGAATTTTGATTTAAAAAGCTAAAAATCATTATGTCTACCAAAATTCGCAACAAAAACCACAGAAAACACGTCATTTTCTACTGAATTTCTTATGAATTTTGGTCAAAATGACCAAAATAAAAATAAAATATTTTGTAGGGATCAAAAATAAAAAAGAATTAAAGGGAATAAAATCAAAATACTCTATATTTGTAGGGATTAAAAACATATTTAAGCCAGTATGAAATTAGGAATTCCAATTGTTGAATTAAAAGCTTTTATCAATTAGATAAATTTGTATAATATTTTAAAAAAATTAAAAAAATGAAGTATACTTCATCAAACATATTTATATTTAATGTTTAATATGTATTTTAAAATATACATAAACATTGACTATAAGATTTCCTTCCTATAAATATCTGATTTATTTTGACATACGTAATCATCTCATGTTAAAACCGCACAATTCTACACATGAATATGTTAAGTTTATATTCTATAAGAGGTTATAAATTGAGTAAGATTGAGAACACTTGTTCTTAGAGCAAATGAATCTCCACACAAACACACATGCAATGCATAGCACGCATGTGTATATATATATGTAATATTCCATACACGCACAAACATATCTATATAGAGAGATAATCTCATTTCCATATAGAATGTAAAATAAACTAATCTAATTGTTGAGTTATATGATATTAACATAATAATTTTATATATATAGAAAGCGACTCAGGTGAAAACATTTGCTATTGTGAGAAATAAGAACAACTAGTTATAACCATTACAATGGTCCATATTATATTTTAATCAAAAAAGTCACTTGACATGGATTCTTCTTCTCCTTCCCCACCATTTACCAATATGCTCATAGCCTTCGCCTTCTCTTCCTCCAAAGCCAACGAGTTCAACGAAAGCGATCTCTTTTGGACTGCTGAATCAAAACATCAATACCCCACACCCCTGCAGATAGAGAAAAACCATTGTCCAAGTTTCGATCAAACTTTAGAATGTGGCATCCTTGTCGTGCTAAAGGAACTCGGTTTCCTGCTTGGCGCTTAGCGGCAACTCACCGTTGTTTCACGATCGGGTTAGGGAGTCAGTGGACGGCAGTTGGGTGCTGGGCAGCTGTTGTTGAAAGAAAATTTGGGAGATGTGGGCGTTGTGATGGTGTGTCATGTGCGCCTTATATAAAGTTCTAGCAATCGAGGCGTCGAAACGGTGACGAGCTTGCGCTTATAAATGATGACGATAGACTTCCACAACCCTCGTTCTATGATTTATCAGTTAGATGGTGGGAAATGAAAATCATAACTTAGCATATTTAAATAAAACACCAATTCCTTGATATAAGGCTATAGCAACTGCATAGAAGTAGGTAAAAATTTGAGGAAACGTAAAATGTCAATTCAATGAGTTTGTTGTTGTTGAGTTTTCTGCCATTGTAAGGCTGCCATTGTTGCTTTGAAAATCGTAAAAGGAGCATCGTTCAATCACATCCCTTTTTAAAAAGAAAAAATAATCTAAGACGTTAGTTTGATTCAATTAGAATCTAACGGTTATAACTGATTGTTCTTGAAATGTAACAAGGAAAAACACAAGAAGGAGAGTTGAATTGTGTTTTCAAATATATTTTCGCAAAACTCTTATGAAAATGCGCTTTAGGAAGGAAATGAAAGAATGATTAAATCTAACCGTGCAATATGCAATCAAACTTAAGACTTAAGACTTAAGCCGATGTCTAAAGGTTTTAAAAAATTCTAAAACATTGTCTAAAACTTATAAGAAAATTCAATCCCTAGCTAGTCAAATAATAACTTGACAAAAGTAAAAAAGAGTAAAGGAGAGATAATCACACATGATATTTTTACATTACAACATAAAACAACATAAACAGCGCTTAATTTTGGCCTTTGTCAGTGCTTAAAATCGCTGCCTAATTGTCCGCTAGTGATTGTGATTTGAAAGTACAGCGTTTGGTGAGTGCTGGAAATTTTGAAAACAAACAGCGCTTCTTTAAAAAAGCGTTGTCTATGTTCAAAAATAGACAGCGCTTCTTTGAAAAAGCGCTGTCTATTTTTGAACATAGACAACACTTTTTTAAAAAAGCGCTGTCTATTATACATATAGACAGCGCTTCTTTGAAAAAGCGTTGTCTACTATCTAATATAGATAACGCTTTTTCAAAGAAGCGCTGTCTATTTTGCATTTTTTTTATAGCTGTTTCAGTATGCCACATTCCATACATGTGATCCAATTCCTGATTCCTGCATCAAAGATTCACAACAAAGAAAACAATCACACATACAGAAAATACCATCACACACACACACACATACATACAGAATACCAACAAACATCACACACACACACATACAAAAAATACCATCACACACATACAAAAATATCAACCAATTAATCATTGACTTGTATATTTTTATACTTCAATTTGAATTTCTAACAAAATCTTGGCAGAGTCTCCCCTAAAATATGGATATTCCAAAATTTATCTAATACATGTAACAACCAAAAAAAAACATACACCAGCCAGCACAAGTCACTATACAAGTTTACCTAGTATGCAATTCACAAATACTTAATCTACCAAACAAGTCTTTGAAGTAACCAATTCACAAATACTTAATCTACCAAACAAGACTTTGAAATAATTTGATTTATTACCTTTGTGACTTAAGAGTACAACTATCTCTGGCGCTATCTCTGGCTAGGAAGATATTCTTCATACATGAAAAACAAACTTTCTTGCCACGTAGGAGCACCACTCTTCCTTTAATTCATGAATTTAAGAATCAGAGTCTAACTGGTAATAACAGTCGGGAAAGTACTGCGAAATGAAAAATAACTCATATTAGAATTAAATTGGAAGAATGGTGAAATGTAAGAGTAATTAAAGTTGAAAAAATTGCATACCTCCTTTGGGACTTCCATTTGGTTGTGAACAATAATATCTTTAATATACTTCAGAACATAGTACCCATAATCATTGCTGTTTGGTTGTTTAGGGCATTATAAAATTAAAAATATTAAATAAATATAGATTTAATTTTTAAAATTAAATAACTGTATAAGTATTTTGATAAATACCTTTACAATTATCCAGTTAAATGCGGTGGGTGATTTGGAAAATCGAGACGACCTGGAACTTCCATCAAGTCGTCGAAGAATTTGTACAGCCCTGAGTGCAAAACAAACATCATTAATTTTCAATCATCAAAATTCATAGCACACAAAACTCAAAATAAGCACAATTTAACACTAGAATATTATATTCTTACTTGTCATACATATCCTTTATTTTTTTACGGCAGCTCAAATTCTTTTGCAATGGATCTAAATAGTAAATCGTGTTTGCATTGAGATTGATTGCTAACAATACCCAATGTTGCTTACAAAAAAGTTGATTAAGGAAATCCTAATTACAAGTCATCACATTTCACAAAAATTAATATATATATATATATATATATGATTAAATTAAATGACTCACTCTACGTTACACGGTCACAAAAACAATGTCTCAGACTCAGGGTTTGCTAGCGCCAAGCATTTAGATATATATGTTTTAGCCTCGACAACCTTGTCAAATGACAAATTTGTGCTCTCTGGGCACAAGAACACAAACCTCTGAGCCCGTCCTTCTAGGATCAGTATCTCATAATACAACTACCTTAAATTGAACATATACAAATTAATGAATTAATAATAACTGCAATATTAATTTAGGTGAAACAATGAAAAAACATGTATAGTTTAAATTTAAATGTAGTACCTCATATATATAATAATAGTAACCTGACTGATCCAAGCGCCATAAGTAAAAATTTCAGACAGTCTTCCTTGGCACCGAGATACAAGGGGTAATCTTCTGTATCTGGAGGAATATTTACAATCAGGGTTGCTCCATCAACCAGAGTAGCATTTGCATGGGCTTGAAGAAACATAAAAAAGGTTGTAGCAAGAGATGTGGAAGAGGAAGGTTGAGAGTTGCCCTGATTCTTTACTGGGGATATAATTGACCCAACTATTTGCTGCTTCGCCTTGCCCTTAACCTTGTCCTTGGGTTTGGATTGTACGGGTACCTGAATATTTTGCATTAAGTTCAATAAAGATACATAGTTAATGACCACGTAATTTAATAAATATATGATTATGAATCATGTTTATTAAAAAATAACACGTCACTTACTCTTACGAGTTACTGCGGCCATGCCACAAAAGTACCTATTGCCTCTCCCACGTTGTTGATACCTACGTCCTCAAGTGGAATTGGCAACGGTGCTTCCGCCTTGTAAGCAATGTCAACTCTGACTTTCACACAATCGGGAGGTAATGGACAATTGTGCAACTTAACACTCAAATCGGTGTAAGAAATGCCCTTACCAACCGGTTGAGACGAGCCAAGTAAAAACAAAGAACACTCTACGATGCCCTAAACCATGAATTAATAAACAAAATATTAGACATGATAAATCAATGATGCAATACGTACAAGTAACGAGAACAATTTCTAATGCTCAATTACCTCAGATGACTTAATAGTGCATCTATCCATGGGTAAAGTAGGCTCGTGTTCCTCCACCGCTTCTGGTTCCATTACCTCCACCTGTTCCTTAAGTAATCAATATCCATAATAATATTAAATTAGAATGCAATTCAAATACTTAATCTACCAAAAAAGTCTTTGAAGTAATTTGATTTACCTTGTGAGACCTAAGAGTGCAATTATCTCTGGCGCTAAGGTGCTGATCCATCTCTACCGGTCCCTTGTTCTGAGGCATATTACTTTTCAATTTCTGGACCTCCCGAAAGAGATGGGCTACCATCTTTTTCAACTCTTCATTTTCATCTTTTCTAGCGCGCTTTGGTTTACCAAAAATAGCCTTTTGAGAAACACTAAATACCACGCCCCTTACACGACCAGAATACTCTCTGATCGGTATAGCTTCGATAAGGATGTCTGTTACCCCCTGTGTCACAGATTATTGTGATAGGCTCTCCTAAGACACACAAATATTATTAACAAAGATTGTTAAATATTATCACTATCATAGGAAAATTGCAAATAAAAATGTTAATTAATCTATCATACTTACAATTTTATCAGCAACTTCCATAGTGGGGGGTCCACAATCAGACCATCCTTGTTGCGGCGGGCTTCTATCCACAAGAAATGGCGATCAATTGATGATGTTGTTACATCTTCTCCAGACATCTTCATCTATACATATTAATAAAGAAATTAAAATTAATCAGTGTTAATTAGGTTTAGGGTTACATATAATTTATGGTTACTCTGCATACCAAATCTTCCACAATGCAGGATACCCTTTAGCCTCTCCTCTGTATGGGTAAGGAGGATTTGATGCTCTCTGCCGATTTGCGTTACTTGTTCTCTATATAGACATATAAATGTGCTTAGCAACAAATATATAAGTATACAAGTATAGACATATACAAGTATACAAGTAGGGACATATATAAGTATACTAGAAATTTAGGGTCTCCGGTGTGTTTTGCTACAAATTCTCTCCAGGCATCCACTCCTATGGCTAATTCATAATCAGGTGGAGGCTCATATCTAACATTGTCATCTTCATCTCTCAGCCAATTATTGGACAACCATGTTCGGAAATTCCGAAGAGATCTTCCGTCAATCTTAAGTATAATGTCCTTATGTGTGTCATCAACATCAAATGTTTTCTGCAAATACATTAACAACTCTTTCAACTGATTGTATATACCTGTATCTCGCACCAAAGCTCCTCTTTCAATTGATCCAAGACTGGATTATTTCTCTCCCTCCAATTACTAAAAGTAATTGGAAAAGTCTGCCGCACTTGAGATCCAATGAAACTAACCAACTCTGTGCCACTTCTGCCTACAGGTTCACCTTTCAGATTCCATTCAACCTATACAAATTTAGTGTACAACATTAGATAATAAATAGAAAAAAACTAAGTATATTAATTAATTAGTAAGTAACTTACCACTGGTCTTTGTCCTCTACTCCTACCTCGGATGAGATTCTTCTTGACAGTCTTACCACGGGGACAACGCTTCACATTTTGGGCCCCTGCAGCATCACTATGATCATGAGCATCAGTTTCATGTCCGGGAGAAGCCATCTAGCTATCTGCAATCTACAAACATGTTAATTGCTAATCCAATCCAATCAACAATAAGACACTTCAAAGTTCTAACTTTTAACAAAATTTTGGCAGAGTCTCTGCTAAAATATGGTTATTCCAAAATATATCAAATCCAATCAAATTCCACAAATTATAAAGCCTACTAATTAGAAGTTATGTTCAGCATTAACATTCGTAGTTTCAACTAGTCACCTACATGAATTTAATGACACCATAATGTCCTATCATGGATCATGCCTAATGACAAACCATTTAACTCCAAATCGTTTCTAATGGTTTGGTTTATATTCTCATTTCATTCATTTGTGTACAAATCGAGCAACAGAAAAACCACAACATCAAACAAGCTGCATTTCCAAAAACCAATGACAGATTGTACGCTAAACCCTAAACAAAAATCAAATCTTTGGGGCTTTTAATTCAGTTCAAACTGCACCTTTTTCTGCAACACGAATTTCATATGATAATATCCAAATACATAAATTATCATGTGTTTTGTTTCTTTGGGAATCAAAAGAGATAGAGAAAACAAAAATAGATTCAAACAGCAGCATCACATAAAGCAAAATTATAGTACAACATAATCAACCACAAATGATAATAAGAGTGTAGTTGTGTTACATACCTGCTTGTAACGGTATTCCTGAGAACTAAGCAGAGATGTAATGAGCAACGAGGCACCGCGAGCTAGGGTTTTAAGGCGCCGGTGGTTTTAGAACTTTACAACCGGAAGAGGGGCTAGGCGGCGGAGGTCATCTTAGCGCACGAGGGACAATGAGAGTCGTGGTTTCAGAGAGGGACAATGAGGGGGAGAGAGCTGATGAGACACCGTGGTACTATGGTTGAAGATGAAGACGTGGCGTAGAGAAATCAAAGAGAGGTAGCTGAGACGGCGGTGGTACCATGGTTGAAGACGTCGAGGAAGAGGGAATGAGAGTGAGGGAGTGGCAGTGGTACTGTGTTTTGCATGCGAAAGAACGAGGGAATGAGAGCTAACTGTTATGTTTGAGTAGATTAAAATTTTAAAAAATCATTAGACAGTGTTTTTCTTGAACAAGCGTTGTTTATATCACTAAAATAAACAGCGCTTTCCCAGAAAAGCGCTGTTTATGTCCCGTGTATCTCTTTTACAGCGTTTTCTCAAATAAAAGTTGTCTATTTAAAAGTTTTAATCAAGCGCTGTTTAAGGCCTTCAATAATTTTTAAACAGAGCTTTTATTATGTAACGTTGTTTAAGGGGGGCGCTTTTTTTTAACAATCTGTTGTAGTGTTATACTAGTTCACTATCAACCTAATAGCTAATCTCATCGTCTCTGAAGGATTTTTTAACTAACCAACCTGGTTACAAACCTGGTTACAAGTCTTGTTGATGCAACCCAAGGATGCATACCTTTAACAAGAAAAAGCAAACCAATTATGGAACAAGAAGAATTAAATTAGATTTTGTTCAAACATATATTTTCATTGGTGGTAACACCTCTTCAGTGTTTTGGCTATATCTTGAGCTTCCGATTAAGTTTGTATTTGATACATTAGAAAGTAAGAAAAGTATTTACAATTCATATTTCACGTCAGAATACCAAATTCAGCCTCTATCATGGATTAAAGAGGGAATCAAGTTTAATACAAATTTCTACATGGGATTTGCTTTTATTGTGTGCTTTCTTTTGTGTTGTTTCTAAACAACATTGTATTGGGATTGGGTTTTGCACTTGGTTTATTCTCATTATGCTAATAGGTGCTACCTATGATTAGAATTAGGGTTACCCATCACCTCATTAGTCTATAAGTATGAATTTGCTTCTTGTCATTACTCAATTTTGAATAATATTGAAAGTTTGCTCCTTTGCGAGTTTAAAGAGTTGTGCCTCTTTGTGGGTTCTTGGGTGAACCTTTCTTGGTTCTTATCAAAGGTTCCCATACCTTTGTGGCGAATCCTCACTAGACTTATCACTCTATTGAGTGTGGCGTCTTTTTCCATCTTCTATCTTCTCCATTTTTCATTTTGTTTTTTGTATTTCCATGCCCTTTATATTCATGCGCCTATTTTAAAGTTTTAATTTTATGCACATAGTTCATTATCTTCTCCTTATATGTGCGCCACTTTCTTCTTAAAGACAATGCTTGCATTTTTATGCATTCCCCTTCAATAGAAGTGCGCGCCATTAACAAGGATTAAAGAACCAATCATAAAGTTTCTATCTTTCTCATCTTTAATTCCTACAAACAAGAAATCAACTCAAGCATGATTCATAAAAAAACTTTATACATCTAACTTGGATCATATCATGTGGTATCTAGAGCCCGTATCCTATAGTTGAAAAAAATTCATATATTTTATGTACTTATTCTTATTGCTTTCTACACCGAGCATCATTGCTTGTGTGTCATAATTGTACTCAACTTGATCATCTTTGATCTATGCCATTTCTATGAAGTGGCAACGTTCTTTACTTCTTGTCCTTTTAATTCTTGTCATTTACTTTCATTCGTTTAAATTCCAATTCTTTATATCCTACCATTTTATTTTATTTTTATTTTCTGTACCATATTTACGGCTTTGATTATATCAATTCTATATAGCCACTGTTGTTATATGTTTTATAACACCATATTTTGAAAGGAATTCGTAAATATACAATTCAGCATACTAATTTAAGAAATTAAATTTCAAAGAACCAATTTTTAAGTGCAAAATGGACAATAAAAAAGTGCAAAAAATGGAAATAAATATTAAAAAAATAGAAAAATACACCTATTCCAAGAATAGAACAAGAGAAAAGAGATGGCCCCTTTGCATTTAAGGAGAATTAAAGTTTGATTGCCTACGGAATTGATAAAAAAGTGGTGTTATTACTTCCCCTTCTCATTCATTCTTTCCTTATTGTCTTTCATTTATTCCTTTTTGAGTTGTACCTTTCCTTATTTTTTGTTAGCTTTTTTTGTTTGTCTTTTTTAATTCTGTTTGAGTTTTGTCTAGAGTCTCATTCTTTTTTTTTTCAACTTCTAAGTGATATCGCTTGTGAGGACTGCTCCAATTGTATGTCTTTTTGATAATTGATAACGCTTGATGGTTCACTTAAGTGTTTGTAAAGAGGACTTGAGTGGTAAAAGACAAGAGTGATTTCAATTAAACGAAAGTCATATTTTTAAGTGAAACACGACTGCAAATCCAAAAGTGTAAACACTTAGGTATGTGGTGAGGTCCTTAACACTCTATTTCTTTCTTCTAATTTGTTTTACTTTGCAACATGATGAAATTTGGATCTAGAGATTTGGAATATGAACGTGAGTGTGTCGCAAAATCTCTTGAGAAGTATAAGGTTGGTGATTGGACCCAAAAAATGCACGAGGATTATGAAAAGAAAGTGGTGGAAAAAGAAAGAAGAAATCACGAGAAAAGAGATAAAGAAAAAGATAGAAGGTATAGAGACAAAGAAAGGGAGGATAGGAGGAATGAAAGGAGAGTGAGAGAAAAAGAAAGAAGAGGTCATAAGAAAAGACGTAGAGAAAATGAGAGGGAGAATTGGCAGTATAAAAGAAAGGTGAGGAAAACAGAGAAAGGTGGAATGACAAGTTGGAAAACCAATTAAAAGAAGGAGGGCTCCTCCTCATATTGCAAGGAGTTTGATGGTGTTCTTGGGAGATCTTCTAACAATGTTTATTCTACACATACTCCTAGAATTAGGGCTAGGGACATTTATTGTAGCATATGTATGGGAAGAGGGCACAAATCTTTTCAATGTCCAAATTTGAAGAGTCCACAAGAAGTTTGTAAAATTCAAGATAAAAAAGACTTGAGAGAAAATGAGAGTTTGAAAAGGAAAGACTCCAATTTTGAGAAGAAAATTCAAAAGAAAGAGAGAAAAAAAAAACAAGAAAATGATATCAAATTTGAGAAAAGAAAAGACGGCGAGGAGGGTACAAAAGAAAGTAATGCAAAAGAAGGAGATATAGAAAAACAAGAGAATGAGATCAAAGTTGAGAGAAAACTTGGAAGTGAGATGAAAGCAAAAGAAAGTGAGGTGATGAGATATGATTGCTTAAATTCTCATGTTAATCCTTCGTCTAGCTGTGTTGAATCTATTTTACAGGAATTTGACGATATTTCTCCAAAGGAAGTACCCTACAATTTGCCGCCAAAAAGAGGAATAAAGCATCAAGTAGACATCATTCCAAAGTGCCCCTCTATTCACTAGACTAGCTTATGAAAGTTATCCTATCCCTAGACTTGATGTTTTGTTTGATGAATTGCTTGGTTCTTACTGTTTTTCTGAGCTTGAATTAAAAGGTGAATACCATCAATTAAAAATTAGGGATAAGGATGAAAATATCTTTTAAAATTGGGTGTAATGCATCTAATGTGGGAATTAGGACTATATGTTTTCCTTGTGGAATTGGTTCTTGCAAAAAAAAATTCTATTACTCAAAGTGAAAATGCTTATTGTGTGAAAGATTCTACACTCTCATTTTCCTCTTGTGAAATTGTCTGTAGATCGATCTGATCCTCTAACTCCTTTTTGTTTGCTACCTTTATCTAACCTCTCTTAATTAGTTCATAAGGAAGGCAAAACAAATGCGAAGTATGTGAGGAAATTTTGGGAACAAGTGAAGGCTGAAATTGATAAGGAATTGGAGCAAAATGCTAAACAAGCCAACTAAGGAAGAAAAAGAATGGGAAGGAAAATACTTGTTTTTGACCTTGGAGGCTGAGTTTGTAGGAACATGAAGAATAAGAGACTTTCCAATAAAAGGAAGTCAAGTATCCAATTGAAATAGTTTTTTTCTTTGAGCAATTTTCAATAAAACTAAGACTTATTTTTTTAAGGGATTAGAGCTATAAATTCGAGGACAAATTCTCTTGAAGAAGAAGGAAATGATGCAATCCAAGGATGGATACCTTTGACAAGAAGTAGCAAGCCAGTTATGGAGCAACAAGAACTAAATTGGATTTTGTTCAAACATCTATTTTCATTGGTGTCAACATCTCTTCAGTGTTTTGGCTTTATCTTGAGCTCTAGATATCCGATTAAGTTTTTCTTTTATGCGTTGGAAAGCTGAGAAAAGAATTTACAAGTCATATGTCATGTAAGAATACCAGTTTCATCCTCTATGATGGACCAAAGTGGGCTTCAAGTTTAATACAAATTTCTACATGGGATTTGCTTTTATTTTGGGCTTTTTTTGTGTTGTTTCTAAACAACATGGTATTAAGCTTGGGTTTTGCACTAAGTTTAGCCTCCTTATGCTGATAGGTGCTACTTATGATTAGAATTAGGGTTAGTCATCACCTCCTTAGTCTATAAATAGGAATGTACTTCCTATCATTTCTAATTTTGAATAATATTGAAAGTTTGCTCCTTTGCGAGTTTAAAGAGTTGTGCCTCTTTGTGGGTTCTTGGGTGAACCTTTCGTGGTTCTTATCAAAGGTTCCCATACCTTTGTGGCGAATCCTCACTAGACTTATCACTCTCTTGAGTGTGGCGTCTTTTTCCATCTTCTATCTTCTCCAATTTTCATTTTGTTTTTTGTATTTCCATGCCCTTTATATTCATGCGCCTATTTTAAAGTTTTAATTTTATGCACATAGTTCATTATCTTCTCCTTATATGTGTGCCACTTTCTTCTTAAAGATAACACTTGCATTTTTATGCATTCCCCTTCAATAGAAGTGTGTGCCATTAACAAGGATTAAAGAACCAATCATAAAGTTTCTGTCTTTCTCATCTTTAATTCCTACAAACAAGAAATTAACTCAAGGACGATCTATAAAAAAAACTATAAGCATCTGACTTGGATCATATCACCTGTGAATATATTACTGCCCAACTGGCTATACTTCACAACTTCTCAAAACAACATAACACTCTTGTGCCTTTGAGGATCTAGCCTTCACTCGGCTATTACATCACTTGGAAAATGGGTATTTGGTCTAGGCTGAATTAGTTTCCATATGAATCGGGTTTACCAGGAATAGGAATTGATTTGTATGCACCCATAGTAAGCTTCTAATCTCAATGTTTCTAATTAAATGATAACTTGTAAGAAATTAAGGCTTTTGATTAATTGGAAAGGGCTATGCAACAAAAAATTGCATATAGCTTAATTAGCAAGCTCGGGTGATCGTGAATCACGTCTAGACCAAAGTAGGGTGATGTTGAACATTGTACTAATTGTAACTACATGGATTCCAAAGCTCAATCTACTAGTTTATCCCTTTCTTCCTTGTGTTTTATATGTTTAAAGTGAATTGTGTTCAATTGTAGCTTTGTTTTTTTTATTTTCTTTTATAAACATCTACCAGAACAACCACTTATCCCCTTGTCTTTCTATTAGTACAATTGGATTAGTTGAATGGCTCACAATCCTATGGAGATGATACTCTACTTACCTTTTATTTCTTGAGCGACTAGTATACTTATCGTGTCAAGAGACGAACCTCACCGTTTCGTCCATCAACAACTTCTTCGAAAATACTCAACGCAAGTCTTTCTAAAATATCAAATACGAATGTATCAACATCTAGTTTTCGAGTATCACTTGAAAAGGTTCAAACAATGAAATACACATTCTCTTTCAAAAATATCTTAAACATAGACTTTTTAAACATACACATGACTTTTGGCCATCGGTAATCAATGAATTCGTTGTAGTAATTTTTTGATTAAATTACATTTTAAAATTGTTACATGAGACTTTTAAAAAAAAGACAAAATTACTCCAAATATCCTTTATCTTAATTTAAAATTTCACATTGGTCATTTATTTTTATTTTTTTCCTCAAATTAGTCCTTTAAGTATTTAAAAATTAGCACCGTTGGATTTTTTTTAAATTTTCCATCCATCCTTGTTTTAAAAAAATCTTGTGTGTTCATTAATACACCTACGTGTCTGTTAGTATGCGCTATGTGGCCACTGAATCTTACTCAGAGTCATTTTATTTATTTATTTATTTTATTAAAAAAAACCCAATTGACTTGGATTCATCTCTTTCACAAACACAACCTCGTTCAAATCCAGTAAACCCAAAAACCAAAAGCTTGAACTTATCGCACCTTCTAATTGAGTCTCCCAGGGGAAGTCTCCATAGCCATTCATCTTGATCCCCAGGTAGCTACCCTTGCATCATCTCTTCCATTTACAAAGAAATCACCACCAGAAAAATATAAATCATCAAGCATCAACGCACCATCATCCATACCACATTCATTCCCACCTTCTCTATCAAATTCACTCTTACATTCATCAAACAAATCACACAAGCAATAGCAATGAAGAAAAGAGCAAAATTATAAACAACCAAAAAATAAGATGAAGAATCAAACAGAGAGAGAGCAGTAGCACATCCACCAATTTCCCCCTTCCCCTTTCCCTGTGCTCCCAGTAACCCTAATCCGTATTCTCCTCTCCCCTTCGGATCCATCTTCTTCCCCAACTTTGTTTTGCGCAAACACCGTAACAAAAAGAAGTGATCTTTTTTGGAAAATTTGAACTTTTTGGAGAAAGTGGGTAGTTGTAGAGGTGCGTGAAAACATGATGAAGCATGGAATGGAGCTAATTTGATTTCTTCACCCATATCTGATTTCTTCGCCCTCATCATTCTTCCTCACAGAACCCTAATTTGCTTTTTAAATAAAAAATAAAAAAAATCATGACTCCGCTTATGACTAACTAGCGGCAGTGTCTGTCTTTTCACATTTTTATTGCGCTATAGTATTTTATATTATTTTTTTTATTGTTCACAACACATTTGTCGTGTGAGAGAGAGGGGCAGTTATATTTGTTGGTGTTAGTTTCTTTGAAATAAAAGTGTAGCAGTTTAAAAAAATTATTTTTTAAATTTACAAAACAGTTAATTGAAGGGTAAAAGTGGAAACCAAATTAGTACACTAAAAAAACGGTTACCTTACTCTGTTCTCTTTATATAATGGTATAGATATAATGGTATAGATACTAAAATAGGGCATGCCAACTGCCATATAAACAAATGTATATCTCCACATCAGCAGGGTGACAGACATATAAGCACCATAACGGCAACGTAGGACTTTTTTTAACGAGGGTGGATGAGAAATGAAAAAAAGTCCAACGATGTTAACTTTTTAATACTCAAAGGACTAATAATGTGAAACTTTAAATTAAGATAAAGACATGTAGAGTAATTTTGTCATACAAAACATTCCATATAATAAGTAAATTAAACTCTAACTTTAAACTAGCCAAGAGAATTCCTGTCCAGCACGGGTGATAAAAAAAAGGACCTTACAGTGTAGTTAAGTTTTTTTGTTGGAAAATAGTTTTTGGCGAGAAAATGAATGAATGAGTTTTTGTCATGTGTCCTTACTATAGTTAAGTTTATTAAATAGGTAATAAATAGATTTAAAAAGTTAGACAAACTCATTGTAGGCATATGGGCATACCTATGTGCACTTGAGGGTGTGCGTGTACCCGCTGAGTTTTTTAAAATTTCACTTTGCTCTTTGTAAATTTTCTATTTTGATCCCTCTGACTTTACAATTTTGCACCCACTGCCCATAATTGCACCATCTCTCTCAACTCATTCGTCCAAATTGGTTTTTGGCAAAAACACAGACCTATATAGTCCCTGAAAAATGAAAATTAAATACCAATTTGGTTCTAAAAAAGCTCAAATTTTGGTCAAATTAGTTATTTTTAAGATATTTTAGTCCCCATTAGAGACAAATTTGACCGATATTTGAAACTCTTAATGACTAAATTGATAGTATTTGTTTTTTTTTTCAGAGGCTATATAGGTCTCCATGTTTATTGTAAAGGACCAATTTGAGTCTTTACTCCGTTTATTTATAAACACGAAACACAAAGCTCATTTAATTGTTATTTTGAAGTTTGAAAACAAGACTCGCTATGTGTGTCTAACATAGAGAGTTTTGGTTGTACCTTATTTATTGTTAATTTCATTTTTTGCCATTAACTTTGTTTTATAATTGTAGGAGATTAAACTGTAGGAGATAATAAATAGATTTTTGAATAGAAGATTATCAATTTATTATCAAATTAGCAACAATCTTGTGAAATCAAGTTTCAACAACAACACATTGAAATTAATTTAAAAGAGTTGTCATCAAATCCATAAAAGCGAATTAAAATATCGGTATATTATCCTTATGATCGAGATAAGATACCCGCTGACCCATGTCCTTGATACACCTCTTATCGCAGGTAAACTCATTACTTACACTATGTTTGGGAGGAGGGAAGGAAAGTGGAGGGAAGGAAAAGTTTCTTGAAAAATGTAAAAAGTGTGCATGAATAAGTGTGACAAGCTAATAATAATGTGACACATTATCAATTTTACACTTTAACCAATAAACTTTTTTTTCTCCCACTTTCTTATATACCAAACATAGCATGCTATCTCAAATCTCAATCACGTCACTGGTTTTTACCCCTTATCATGAGATATGCGCTGGTAAACGCGAAAACAACGTGCGAAAGGGGTTGACACCAAGTGTCTGTCACGCCGTGTTTCAAGACTAACAAGCATATTCTCGAGTGCTAAGCTAATGGTTATTCGGAGATGCAAAACACAAAAAGAGAAAAACCCAAAACTCTCTGTTTGTTTATTCCGTGATCTACCCTGGCATTGCCTGGCAAGACTTTTCAGTCCATGCAATGCATGATAGCCAGCAAGTCACCACTCGAGCATGTTTAAACACATGCAATGCAATATTTTAACTATGGCTGCTTTCCCACTACCTATTTTGTGGATGCCATTAAGTGGGCCATTAATTTCCACCTTCAATCATGATAATACATCTATAACTTCTTCTTTCTTCCCTTTATAACTAATCAATCACTTTCTTCATGTGTTCTGCTTCTTTAATATTATTATTTTAATTCAATTTTTACATCTTCATTTTATTGATATATATTTTAATTTCTCAATTAATTTTATTGTACTGTATATTAATTCTTATATTGATTATTCATTATATTTTTTATTGGACAAATAATTATATTCTACTGATCATATATATAATTAATTAATGAAATCGTCAATAATTACTATAAAGCATGATTAGTTTCTTTGTAAGCGCAATTGGTATAGTGTGTTAATGATGATCTCTCTTATTTTGGTTTTTTCGTTGCCAATTCGAAAACAAATTAGTCATATATGTAAAGTTAATTGGAGAATCGTACGGGACAATAATATTTTCCCTCAGCAAAGCGATTTTGTAATAACACATTTTCAAGCATACTAGCACCTATCTTTGGTAACCATGTTTTTGTATCGGGTTAAAATACACTACGTACATTAATAGGCTTATTACATCTGAGTGTTTTTCCTAATTCCTTTTTTTTTATGATCAAGTGTTTATCCTAATTCTTACTCGTGTAATGTTAACCAATCTTTAATCTTTAATTATTAAAAGACTTGGAATCTTAGATTATACATGGAGCATATATGTGACGTGACTAATTTCATACAAAACCTTTTTATCAAAAAAATTCATACAAAACCACGGGTATAGATCAATGTTTTAAAAACCGGACTGGCCGTTGAACCGGTGAGACCGCCGGGTCATGGTTCAATTGGTTTAACCGGTTGAGCCGTCGGTCGAACCGGATGATAAATAAATAAATAAATAAATAAATAAATAAGTACTAATTTTGAGGAAAAAGTAAGTAAAAATAATAAAAAAAACAAGCAAAACCGGTCCAACCCGGCCCAATTGATCGGTCCAACCGCGGTCCAACCCGGTTCCGGGCGGTCCAACCAGACTGCGGTCGAATTGGGTTTAAACCGGCCGGTGAGGGTGCCGGTCGACGGTCGGACCGTCCGGTCCGGTCCGGTTTTCATATCATTGGTATAGATATACTGAAAGCGATATTAATGCAAAAAAAAATTACATACGAAAAGCCACCACAAAAAGAATGCAAATATGACATGATTCTGATTGATATTGTAATTATATTAGGAAATTATGAAATATGATAATTATGTTATGATTAATTAGCCTTTATGTGTAATTATTATGATTGATTTTGTAATTATTTTTCTTGTCTCGTATCCTCAAGTATAAGGATTCGGATTTGCTATAGCCACCAAACGACGCAGTCACTTGCAATCAAGAAATATGGGTGTTCAATTAATCCAAGGCTCCTCATTAAGCCACGTCGTCTCTTCAAAAACAAAAATTAACAACCCACATGTTTGTCTTTTCTTCACTGCCATCGATGCCGATGAACTTGGCATTCACTGCCACCAAGCTCATCCCCAGTAACCTCTACAATGTGCAAACCCATTGTCATCTTACAATGGCTTAAGATGTTACCAGAGAAGAGTTGAAAAAAGAATTACACTTGCTCCACAAGTACATTCCACACCAGGATCCTTTGAAAAACATGTTTTTGACTTTGAGGGTCCAAGGGAGGAAGATGGGGTTCCAGGCAGTGGTGGGAGTGGGGTTGCTTCAATTAGCAAGCCTAAGGAAAATCACATAATGAAAAAAGGATGTGTTTTGTCAAACTTGGAAAATTTAGATTTAGAAGCTCAAATAATGGAAATGGTGTGGAGAGGTGAACTCATTTCGATAATTCTGCAAAAAATTGAAGGTGTTAAATTTTGTATGCGGTGAAGGATTTTAACTAATAGGGGGATCATTTTGCACTTGCAAGCGGTGCATTCAACCATTGGGAATGAGTTTGCACTTGAATGGCAGTGGAGAAAAGACAAACACGTGGGTTGTCTAATTTTTTGTTGAAGAGATGACATGGTTTAATGAGGAGCCTTGGATTAAACGAACGGTCTATCTTTCTTGACTGCTGGTGACTGTGTGGTTTGCTGACTGTAGCAAATCCAAATCCCAAGTATAAATAGGAGCACTCTCTGTACCTTACAATATCCCGAGCTTAAACTTATGATTCCTTTTTTTTTCTTCTTCTCGTGGTGTTCTTTTCCGTTGTCTTCTCCTTCGTCGGTTTCAAGTCTCCTCGTGGTGTTTATTTTTGTTGTTTTCTCCTTCATTGGTTTCAAGTCTCTACCATCGGTGTATTCCAGTTTTGCCTCTTCCGGTGACCAATTCATCTCACAGATCTATTGAGGAGACCCTTCCAAAGAATTTTGGTGAGAACTTTTCATTTTTGCAGTCAATTTCTGCTTCGATGGTGTTGTTTTCTTTGAACTTTATTGTGCCATAATGGAGAAATCTAATGTCACTCTACCTATTCCAGTCATTCTTAATAGTTCTAATTATACTCATGGGGTCGAAGCAATGTGTGGATTCTTGAAAGGTCGTCGACTCTGGCGATATGTGACAGGTGATATAAAGTGTCCCACGAAAGGTGCTGGAGAATCTACAGAGGCCTACGCTGATAAATTAGAAGAATGAGAAAACAAGAACCATCAGATAGTTATCTGATTTCGTAATACCTCTACTCCCAGTATTCATATGCAATTTCGGTGTTTTGAGAATGCTAAATCGGTCAACTGTGATTTATCTCATCAGTATCATTGAAAGCAACGCTACACTATCTGTGATTTATCTCATCAGTATCAACTGTTGAAGGATCTTAGTATTTTGAAACAACAAATCAGTCAACCTGTTTATGAGTTTTTAGCACAGATGGAAGCAATTTGGGATCAACTGACCTTATGTGAGCCTTCTTTGAAAGATGCAACTAATATAAAAACATATGAGACTCATCGCAATCGTACTCAGCTTATTTAGTTTCTGATGGCTCTCACCAATATTATTAACCAATCCGAGCATCCTTACTACATCAGAGTCCTTTGTCTATACTTGAGGATGCCCTTCCTCATCTCAAGGCTAAAGAAACTAGATTCAGACTTGTTCGTCCCAAAGATGATCATGCCTTTGCAGTTACAAACAGAACAACCAAATTAAGTCGTCATTGTCGTCAGTTTGGGCATTCTTTCTTCGATTGTCCCATTATTGAATGACGTAATTGCATGAAAAAGGGTCATATTTCTTCAAACTATTGTTGATATTGCAAGACACCCGAGCACATGATTCATAAATGTCCCACTCGTCCTACACGATCTAACCAGAACATGAATCAACCTTGCCCCATTTCTTCTAGGCCTGTACTTGCCAGTACTGCTGCTGTTGCTAATGAATCTCCAAAACCCTCTCAGCCTGTCTTCTCTGCCAGTGATCTTCAGTCTCTCCTTAAATAGCTTATTCCTTCTGGTAATGGTAATACTCATGCAGCCCTTTCCATCACACTAGGTAATGTTAAATAGTATTTTGATTCTGCCTGCTGTAACCATATGAAATTTGCATCTCATTTCTTTTCATCCCTATCTAAAAATGACATTGCTCATTCTATCCACATTGATGATGGATCTCTTATGCAAGTGAGTCATGAGGGTCATATCTCCCTCTCTAATTTAAGTTTACCTGACACTTATCTTATTCCTAAACTAAATTTTAACCTTATCTTTGTTGGCCACTTATGTGATATTGGTTAGAGCTTACCTTTTCTTCCCCTACTTGTCGTGTGTAGGACCCACGGATGGGATAACTCATAGGGATTGGATGTAAGATCAGAAGACTGTTTGAGCTCACTCAATTGCATGTTCCTCATGTGTCCAACATTTGTGCCGCTTCCACCACTTCTTCCATTCAGCTTTGGCATCAATGTCTTGCTCATAGTTCTATTGGCAAACTGTATCCTCTTGTGTTTCAAGGTCATTTAGGATTTGTCACTAATGACTCTTTTGACTGTATTGCTTGTCAAACTGCAAAACAACCAGCTTTATCATTTAATAAAAGTACTTTTATTTCTGCTTCACCATTTGATCTTGTACATTCTAGTATTTAGGGACTTGCTTCCACATCTACTATGGGAGGTTCTCGGTATTTTGTGTTGTTTGTTGATGATTATTCTCATTATACTTGGATATACTTGATGAAAAATCGTCATGAGCATCATCAAATTTACATTATCATTGCCAAAATGATTCAAACACAGTTTTCTAAAGGCATTAAAGTTTTTCGCTGAGATAATGCCATGTAATATCGTGATTCTAAACTCTTGGTGAGCAGGGTACCTTGTTTGAGTTTTCTTGTCCATATAAGTCTCAACAAAATGGTCGTGCAGAGAGAAAGCATCGTCACATTCTTGACCCGGTTCATGCTATGCTTATCTCAGCCTCTTGTCCTAAACGTGCATGGGGTGAAGCAACTCTTACTGCTGTCCATACTATTAATCGTCCCCCTTCTTCTGTCATTGGTAATGTGTCTCCTTTTGAGCATCTTTATCACACTACACCAGATTATAGCTCACTTAAGGTGTTTGGTTGTGCTTGTTTTGTGCTCCTCCAACACCATGAATATACTTAGACTTGAGCCCCGTGCCCGTCTTTGTTGTTTACTTGGTTAGGGCACTGAACATAAAGGTTATCGTTGTTGGGATCCAATATCTCAGCGTATCCGAGTCTCTTGTCATGTTATCTTTTGGGAATATAAAATGTTCTCTTCCTTGTCACAGTTTACGTCAATCTTATCCACTTCTACTCCTCTCTTTATTAACCCTGATGTTGATTTTTTTTTAGTGATACAGATACAGGTTCTTCTAGTGAGCTTCCAGCCCCTTCTGGCGTTCTATCCACTTCTAGTGATGATGTTCCAGTTGTTGATCCTTCACCTCCCACCATTGAGTATCCTCAGAGGGTAAGAAATCCACCTACCTACCTTCGTGATTACCATTGTTTTTCTACTATGCTTTACCGTCATGAACCACAGTCCTATAAAGAAGCCTATACAGACTCCCATTGGCAGCAAGCCATGCAGGAAGAATTACAGGCATTCAAAAATACTCACACATGGGACCTTGTTGATCCTCCTTCTGGTAAGCCTCTTGTAGGATGCAAGTGGGTATATAAAATCAAGACTCTTTTTTATGGTTCCATTGAGCAGTGCAAAGCTCGCCTGGTGGCAAAAGGGTTCACTCAAGAGTATGGTATTCATTATGAAGAAACATTTGCCCCTGTTGCACACATCACCTCTATTTGAACTCTTCTTGCCATTGCAGCCACTCGCCAATGGCCACTTACAAAAATGGATGTTAAAAATGCATTCCTCAATGGTGAGCTAGAAGAAGAGGTTTATATGCATCCTCTTCTTGGATATACTTGTCCAGAAAACAAAGTTTATCGTCTTTGTAAGGCTCTCTATGGTCTCAAACAAGCACCTCGAGTCTGGTTTGCTAAATTTCATAGCACCATCAGTCAGTTGGGTTTCTCTACCAGTGCTCATGATTCTGCTATGTTTGCTCGGAAGATAGAAAATGGTATTGTTGCCTTGCTTCTTTATGTCGATGATATGATTATTACTGGCAATGATGCTATTAGTATTACTGAGCTTAAGCAGTTCTTATGTCAACACTTTGAAATGAAGGATCTTGGACCGTTAAGTTACCTTTTGGGGATTGAAGTTTTCTCTCACAGGCTAAGTATGCTTCTGATCTTGTTTCTCGAGCAGGCCTCACTGATTGTAAAACCGAACACACTCCTCTTAAACCCAATGTTCGATTTACTCCTCAGGATGGTACTTTACTTGATGATGCCACTCTTTATCGTCGACTTGTAGGCAATCTAATTTACCTCATGGTTACTTGGCCAGATATGTCTTATGTTGTTCATCTAGTTAGTCATCTCATGGCTGCCCCGCGTACCACTCATTATGTTACTGCCCTTCGGATTATTCGGTACATCAAGGAAACCTTGTTTTATGGTCTTCACTACTCAAATACATCTTCGTTGGCTCTGATGCATGTTACGCCAGTGATCCTAGTGATCGTTGCTCCACAACTGGTTTTTGAAATTTTTTTTTGGGAGATTATCTTATTTCTTGCCATAGCAAGAAACAAATTTGCTCTAGCATTGAAGCTGAATATCGCACAATTGTTGATACTACTTTTGAAATATTATGGCTTCATTGGCTTCTTGCTGATTTAGAGATATCTCTGTCTTCTACCACTGATCTTTATTGTGATAATCGTAGTGTCATTCAAATTGACCATAATGATGTTTTCCATGAGTACACCAAGCATATTGAGATTGATTGTCACTTCATTCATCAGCATCTTCGTGGTGTTGTCCATCTTGTCTCCATTGGCACTCTTGATCAACCTGCTGATTTGTTCACGAAACCTCATTCTCCTGGTTGCTTCCGCATTTTAGTGTCCAAATTGAAGATGGTTCTAGCTCCACCCACTTGAGTTTGACGAGGAATGTTATGATATGACATGATTCTCATTGATATTGTAATTATATTAGGAAATATGATTCTGGTTGATATTGTAATTATATTAGGAAATATGGTAATTAGATTAGGATTTATTAGTCTTTATGTGTAATTATTATGATTGATTTTGTAATTATTTTCCTTGTCTCCTATTCTCAAGTATAAATAGGAGCACTCTCTATACCTTACAATATACAGTGAATATACAAATTCTTTTCTCATATCTTTCTAAGTTTCTACACAAATAATTGAGAGTGGAAAAAACAAATAGAGAGAAAAATGCAAATAATTAAATAATTAAAATAAAATATGTCGTGAAACCACCCGATACACTCTCATTCTCCTAGAGTTGTTGCATTATCTTCATATTATAGAATTTTCATACTAACTCAAATCAATATTAGTCTTTCATTGATCAACTATCAATCAAAAACAATTCCACTCCTTAATACTTTCTCAAATCAAATATTAAATATTATAGAATATTTATAAATAATCATTAAAATATTAAATATTTTTTTTTACTCAATTAAATATTTTTAACATCTGTAGTTTTTATATTTAACTTATTTTAAAGTTTAATTAAATTTGTATTTTTTAGAATTAAATTTGTCTATTTAACATTTAAGGTGTTTATACATGCATTAAACGAAATAATTACTATTTATTATATAATTAACTCACTCATATATACCCGTTTTGTTTTGTCCCATTTAACCGGTGAAAGAAAAGGAAAGTGAGGAAAAAAAAAGTGACTAGAAAGTATACTGAAAAAAAAGAGACTAAAAATGAGAATTTTTTTTTGTTGCTTGTTAATTAGGAGAGAAAGTGAAAGGAAAAAATGCAAAAAATTTCTCTACTAGGGACTGATTGGCTTCATTTTCTCTGATTTGGTTTTGGAGTTGTTAAATTCGGTTGGGTTATTTGGGTATCAATATTTTATACAGATGTTGTGCTATCGTTTTGTTTATATTAATGAATCTTTTTTATTCTTCAAAAAGAAAATCTCTTCCATTGTTTTACTGAAGTGAGAGAAAGAAAAAACTATATTTGTAAAATAACAAAAATGACTTTAAGTAAAAATTGAATATGATAAAGAAAATAAAAATATAAAATATACTCACTGTAAGAAAATCTGTGATTAACTACGACAAATTTAGTAGCTAATTCGTAGCTAATCTTTAGCAAATAAATTTAGCTACAAATTAGTTACGAAATAGCTACTAAATTGTTCGTAGCACAATTTGAATGGCTAATTAGCCAGAAAAAAAAATTTCTAGCTAATTTGTAGCAAATCTTATAAAAAACATAGTTATTTTCTAGTTAATTCATAGCAAAAAGTTATTTAAAATTATTTTTTCCTAGCTAAATAGCTGCAATATTTTCGTAGTAATTTTATAGTCAATTTATAGCTAAATTTTTATAGTAATTTTATAGATATTTCCTAACTATTGAGTGTTTTTTTTAATTGGAAAACATTTTATAGTCATTTTATAGCTAATTTCTAGCGATATTATTGGACCATGATTTGTTGAAAAAAACTCATATTTCATCAGAAAACACCCACTTTATCATACAAATTGATTCCAAACATACAAGTTACAATTTCATATAATTTTCTAATAATACCGATAACGCACATTTGTATACTTCTTTCATTGAAATCAAAACAGTGTTCAATACTTTCCAAGAAGGAAATTGAGGCCAAATATTTCCAAAATCATAAGTATATATGGTTGTCATTATACCATTATATTCAGCTAATAGCTATTAAAAAAAAACATTGCACATTAAACTAAATCCCATAGTGTCTTATGCATCTACTAAAAATGAATCCTCAATGTCACGCTTGAGCCAACGAGCTAGCAGTCTCATTTCAACAGATACTTGACTTTGAGCAGCTTCTTTACTGCCTGAAAACTTAGAAACTAGAGAAAACAAGAACGCCAAATTAGAAATCAAAAGTTAAAAATTAAAATACAAAAATAAAAGTACTGCATCAGCATAAAACCTCATAGATAAGAAAATGAAATTTCAGAGAAAAACTCCAAAGCAAATATGATGCTAACAAGATTAGAGATCAATAAAATTTTAATCAGACAGGAATCACAAGAGATGTCTCAAAACAATGGTTGCTGGCATGCTCCATAAAGTAAAGCACAAAAAACCTAGAACTTACAAGATCCAATACAATTAGCATTCAAAAATTACTCCAAATATTCGGATTATCTGAACAAAAGACCCTAACCTCAAGAGCCTTATATCCAAAATGGAAAAACAGAAAAAAAAACTGCTATGTAATAAATTAGTATATATACCTTCCTAAATATAATTTCTCGCCCAACATTAAAGAAGCGGCAACATTCACAAACAAGAGCATTAGAGGGTTGAAAATAGACGCAAATAAAAGCCCCCTCATTTTTATGCACCACGAAGTCACAATAGTCACTTATCCAGAGGCCGCTAATCCCTGCAATTAAATTAAATGCCACATGAAAATTAAATTCCTTTTGTCATTCGTATATGTAACTTTTATCCAAATACATGAAGTTACAACTTAAAAAACCCTAGTGATTAAGTAAAACAAGAGTATATATACCTAGTAAGCCATACCTAGTTGCCTGATATTCCAACCGAGCTTCCATTGACTCCAATCCCTTTCAATACAATGACCAAAAATAGTGGCTTATATTGCTCTCGATGTAGACATCAAAGATGTGCTTGAGTAATGGCTTGGGTATTCATTTTCAATGGCATATAAAACCAGAGATTGATTATATGTCTTGGCTGAGTCCTGTTTTAATTACTGCATGGACATTAGAACTACTTGAAGATTTCTACAATTCTTTGTCATTCTGCTGTGTAGTTTCTGATGCTTAATGCTCCAGGGATAAAATAAAAGCCTGCACAATAAGCATCACCATGTGTGATGCACTTCATTAGTTTACTTATCTAAGTTAGTTAAAAATGCACTCGTGATTAGTTAGTTTCCAATCAGTTATCCCAATTATCTAGTTAGCTGCAAACTTGCAAATGATCAGGTCATTAGTTTCTAGTTAATCGATGATTAACTAGATTTCAATTAACATGTAAACCACACATTGGCTTGGAGAATGATGAAAAAATAGCAAGATAAGGAACAAAATAGAAAATACTTGGACGATGTTGTAAAGAGAAAACTGGAAAACTGAACTTGTCTTGAAGAATGATAATTGATAACACCCAGAGGAAACTCACCGTTACCATGACAACATTCTAGAATTGATCTGAAGTCAAGAACTCCTTTAAGTCCATTGGTTTGGGTTGTTTTGTCCTGTGAGTAAAGACAATTGCAATTAGGATCTGATAAGAACAATAGAGTGCAAACCATTAATAAGATATATAGTTAAAGCCCAAAATCTATTTCAACCTATTTAATTTAATGAAAGGAAAGTAAGACTTATAGCAAAGCAAAGCAAGAATGAGAAAAAAGGTAAGCATTTCTTGGCAGTAAAACTAAAAGATGTTAGCATATTGGGAAACACACAAGCAGAAGTATAGTAAACAAACGTATAACATAATAGTCTCAATTTCCTGAATTTACAGCGCAATAATCTCAAATTCCTGAATCATATAAAGGTGAAATACCTGGGGAAGCTAAAGTATGTGGTGGTGGTGGACCAATGCACGATTGAGAGGGCTGTGATGGGTCACTGTGGCCTCTCCCACGATCACATCTAGTTCCTTTCCATTCTAAGACCCAGGGTAACTACTTAATCAATACAAACATTATGTAACATAAGAAATACTAGACTTCTGAATAGCTAGTAGAATATAGAAATATCTAGACAAAAGAAAGAGCATAACAGATTAGGTAAATACTAGAAAAAAGTTCATGATACTTGTCCTAGCTTCTTCACAGAGTCTCTGCGGCGAAAATATGTACACAGAAAATCCTGCAAAGGAAGGGAAAAAAAAGCCACCATGGAGAAACCAAAAAATTAGTTGGTCATTGATGACAGCAACAGTTGAGATTGAGAGTGTTGAAACTGCTAAAATTGCACACGGATTGCTTATACAAATAAATTAGAGGACCTTAAGAAACCTTTCAAATTCTAGGGTTTTCAACATTCTCTGAAACTTAAGGTTGTATACAACAAGGAACAAAGGGAATGCATAAAGATGAATCCAAGCTAAACCTATGTAGCAAAGGATTCAGATTAAACTTTTTTAGATTAGGAATTTATTATGTCGTTCAATATGATTAAATTAGGAATTCTAAACATTGTTCAATATTACGAATTCTCACCTTCGATCAGTTGCATCTTAATTCGCAACAGAGATGCAGATCGGTTTGGATTAGGAATTTATGTTGTTCAATATGATTAAATTAAGAATTTTAAACATTGTTCAATATTACGAATTCTCACCTTCGATCAGTTGCATCTTAATTCGCAATGGAGATGCAGATCGGAGATGGAGAAGAAAATGCGAGACTGAATCGCGAATTGGAAACGAAACAGAGACCGAGACAGACAAAACCGAACCGTGAGTGGGCAAGTGAGATGAAGATCGGAGATGGAGATGTAGATTGGAGACTACAAGATGCAGATCGGAGATGGAGAAGCGCTTTTGAGGCTGAAACGTGAATCGATAAAGAAACGAGGACCGAAAGAGAAAACCGTGAGAGATATTAATAAGCTTGAGAGATACAGCCGAACAGTGAGAAAGCAAACAGGCAGAAACATAAAAAAAATAATAAACTTATAATATTAATATGCTTATAAAAGTAAATCACTATAATAAAATGAGGTAGTTAATTAGTAGTTAATTAACTTGAAATTAGTTGCCAATAAATTTCGTGGCTACAATTTGTAGCAAATCTCGAAAATTCTTGTAGTGACTCTCAATCATGTAAAAAATAAACACCCGATCATAACACAATATAATTTTTTAAAAAATTTTAATAAATTTAGAAGAGTTTATTTTATTCTTTAAATTAAATGAGAAATAAAATAAAAAATATTCATTTTCATTATTTTTTATGGTGTACAAATAAAATAAAATAAAATAAAATTGTATGAGAGAATTACAATTAATGAAGGGAAAAATAGTAATTTTAAGGACTATCCCCCCATATGAAGTTATGATGTCCCCTTCTGAGGGGTTGGATATTTTGTGGGACCCAATGGCATTTTTCCTCTTTTTCTACGTTTTCTTTTTCCCCAAAAGAGGAGAGATATTTTCGGAAATCTGTTTTCCTTGCACTACTTTCATTACTCCTCTGATTCAGCTTTTCCCCAATAATGCGCTAGTGTGTATTTGTTTCAGCGTTGCAATACTTGTGAACCCTCGTTGAAAGCCAACACATAAAATTTGAGCTCTCACAGCATGCACATAGGAATGCATGCAATGGGTTATGGACACAAAATGAAAGTATGAAACACATGCTTAGTATAGACCGTACCTTGAGCAAGATCACCAAGCATAGAAAGGTAGTCTTGGAAAGCATGAAAATTATACCATCTTTCGTGTGATTTTTTTTTTGTTTGTAAATCATTGTAATTAAGACCTTTAACTCTCGATCGCACTCAAGTTAGTCAGGTATCCCCATGATTTCGATCGGTTGTGGGACTAATACTCACTTTGAGACTTAACCACAATTAAATCTTCTAGCCCCTCCCAAAAAGTATGTTTTTTGATCACATCTTTGGTGTGTGCTCTCCGAATATTGCAGTAATCTAATATAGAGATAATCCATTTTTTTTTCTCATAAATCTTTTATTTCAAGGTGGGCTATTCATATCACTTTTTTGAAAAACATTTAGAACTAACAGAGTTTTTTTTTTTTGACAGTATCAAAGGTAACTCATTTCATTGCAAATAATGTCAACAATACAACCAGAGATATAATGAAAGTCACTACGAGTAGCATTAGAAATAGACGCTCTAGAACTAGCAGAGTTGTGCTTGAGACTTATGGCTTGAATATGTAATATCTTTGATAATTATGGATTTACTTTGATTTTTATTCTAACTATAAATACATCTATTATAATTTTCATTCTAATTATGAAAGCAATATTTTATTACTTTTACATAAAAGAAAAATATAATTAATCAGATATATAATGATAAAAATTATTCTTATAATTTAATTACATTACTACTTTAACATTATTTATATATTGAAAACTGTTTTGCATTTATATATCTAAATAACATTATTTATGCCGCCCTCTAATGAGACTGACACATCGTCAGAGGTGGAGGTGGGTGTAGCGGGATGTGAATGTTGGAGGAGGTGCTGCTTCGCTCTTTGCCAAACGAAGAGAGATGTGAGGGAAACAGAAACGTTAAGTCATTTAAGCGATATGGTCCAAGTGTTATAAATTGGTAGGAGAACAGTAAAGATAGGATGTAGGGAACTATATATAAGTTTTGTCCTACATTAAATTCCATTTAAGTTTTAAATAAAATTCGTATTGTAAAGTTTAATTTATTTGCGGGTAATAAAATGACAAACATAAAGCTTATAAATTTTTGCAATTAAAAGTTAAAATAAATTGAATATAAAATTTAAAAATAATATAATCTAAATTTACTAAAATAACAACCAAGGATAATAAAACAAAAAATCAATCATTTTATTCTATTCACAAGTCAAAAGCCGTTGAAATAATCCCCAATCAGAGCATGTCCACGTCAATTTACTCGAGGAAAGAAAGGAAAGTAGGAGAAATAAAGAGAATAGAAAACGAAATGATATTTTAATTGTTTGCTAGGAGGAAAAGTGAAAGGGAAAAAAGGTGGAAATGTTCTCTTCCATTGGTTGATTGAGTGAGAGAAAAGTAAAACGTATATTTATAAAATGACAAAAATAACCTTAGGCAAAAATTGAATATGATAACAAGAATAAAAATATAAAATATACTCTCAATCATGTAAAACAAATAAAATACGCCATAACACAATATAAATTTTTAAAAATTATTAATAGATCTAGAAGAATTTATTTTATTTTGTAAATTAAATGAAAAATAAAATAAAAAAGATATTTATTTTCATTGCTTTTAAGGTGTTCAAGTAAAATAAAATTAAAAAGAAGAAAAAAAAATAAAATCAAAACAGGAAAAATCAAAAGAAAATAAAAGAAATTATATGAAAACATTTCAATTAATGAAGAGTAAAATTGTAATTTTAAGGACTACTCCCTTATGACGTCCATTTATATCCAAAATGGGGGGATTGGAATTATGTGTGCCTCAATGCTAGTTTTCCTCTACTTTCTACGTTTTCTTCTTCACCAAAAGAGGAAAGAAATTTTGCGAAATGTGTCTTCCTTGCATTGCTTTCCTTTCCTCCCTCTGATTCAACTTTTTCAAACGATGCTTTAGCCTTTCATTGGCAGCGCTGAGAATAAAGAGAGGATGAGGCGAAAGAAAACTTACGTGAGAGAATGCGATGAAAATAAATTTTACGCGTAATTGGCAGAGATTGAAACGGGACGAAAGAAAAAAAAAGTTATGGGTACCACCCACTTTTTTTTCTTCACATTTGTGCGATGAAAATGGCCACTTGCGATTTTTTTTTCACTTTTTCCTTTTCATATCCCTATTTTTTCTTTATATCTCAAATTATTTAAATTTTTAGTTAAGAACATTAATGTCTTTTCAAAAATAATTAATACTTCTCTCTTCTCTTTTTCTCTTCTCTTTCTCTTATTCCAATCAATACCCAAAATCTACCCAATTTCTCACATTTTTCTCTACTTTCCTACTCTCTCTTCACAATTTCTCTCGTAAACTAATCACACCCTCGGTGTGTATTTGTCTAGGCGTTGCAATCCTTGTGAATGCTTGTCGAAAGGCAATGCACAAAATTTGAGCTCTCACATGAAGCACATAGGAATGCATGCATTGCGTTATGGACACGAAATCAAACACATGCATAGTGTCAGACCGTACCTCAAGCAAGATTACTTCACGTAGAAAGATAGTCGTGGAAAACATGAAAAAATACCATCTCCAGGTTTTTTTTTTTGTAAACCACTATATTACGATCTTGATCCTCATTGGCACCCCAAATATCCCCACAATTTTGACTCTTTGTGCCAGCTACGAGATTAATCATCTGTTCAGGACTTAGTCACATTTAAAACCCATCACCCCTCTCAATAGTGTGTTTTGTGGTTACCATCTTTGGTATTTGTACGCTGAATATTGTAATCTTTATACAGATAAAGATAATCCAATAATCCATATACTTACTCTCACAAATCTTTTATTTCAAGGTGGGCGAATCATATGTCATGTTTGGAAAATATGACTTGAATGTGTCGATACCTTTGATAATTATGAACTAAAATTGATTTTTATTCTAACCGTAAATACACCTATTAGAAATGATAGATGAACACCCCTTTTTTAACACCGTACGAACACCGTATGTATGGACAATTTTTTTTGTGCTTTTTCATTTTTTATTTTTATCCTCTTTAACAAATTATTACTAAAGTGGTTAATAATGTGTAACTAAGTGATTAATGTAGTTTACTAACTGATTAATGAGCTACTTTGATGTCAAGTTTCACTTGTATCCATTAACCACTTCCAACATTGCATTAACCACTAATATCAACCTTGTTAACCAAGTGTCATTCACCACCTCTAACAACTATTTCACAAATCATTACAAAAGTGGTTAATGCTGTGCAACTAAGTGGTTAATACGATTCACTAACTTGTTAATGGCTACTCTGATGCCACAAGTTGCACTAACACCCATTAACCACTTTCAACATTGTGTTAACCAATAATATCAATTCGGTTAAACAAATGTCATTCACCAACTTTAATAACTCTTTCACAAATCATTATAAAAGTGGTTAATATTGTGCAATTAAGTAGTTAATACAGTTCACTAACTAATTAATGGCTACTCTGATGTCACAAGTTAAGTTGTACTTGTACTCATTAACTACTTTCAACACTGTATCAACCATTAATATCAACTCTGTTAACACAAAAAAATTCTTTAAAAAAATAAAAATAAAATTATTAGTTTTTCAAAAAAAAAAATTGTACGGAGGTGTCGTCCATACAAGTGTCACTGAGTAGTGTTCATATAACATTACTCATACACCTATTATAATTTTTATTCTAATTATAAAAGAAACATTTTATTATTTTTACATAAAAGAAAAGTCTAATTAATTAGGTATATAATGAAAATAAATTACAAAATAAATCGGACCAAATGGTTTAAAAAATAAAGTTTTAAAAAATACTTTAGTTCCTTAACTTATTTTTGAGGTTCAATTTAGTCCCACAACTATTTTTGGGTCAAATTGGTCCTATAATTTAACAACTTGAACCACATTAGTCATTTTCGTCACACATCACATAGACGACATTAATATTATCTGATGTGGAAAATGTTAATTGATTTCCATGGAAGCGCCACGTCAATCTCACTCAACCACGTTAGATCCACATATACAATTATAGTGAGTTGGATTAACGAATGTGATGAAAAGGACTAACATGGTGCAAGTTATTAAACTAAAGGAGTAATTTGGCCCAAAAAAATTATGAGATAAAATTGAGCCTCAAAAATAAGTTAAAGGACCAACATGATATTTAAGCCAAAAATAAATAAATTACAAGGCATTACAGTGGGATTAACCTCGGGTCGACATCGTAGTGACCGGGTAAACCACGTCGCTACTCGCTTCGCTTGGGTTTCAAACTTGAAACGGGCAGCGCCCAAAGTCCATTCTTCAAGACTTTTTATTTCCATTTGTTTTTATTTCCTTTTTAAGCATAACAAGCGTCTATATAACACAAACAATCCCACAGCGAGGCAGACAGACAGACACACACACTTTCCGCGTTGAATCTACTATCACCACCCCCCTCTTCTTCTAAGTGCTTCTCCTCTCCAATGGCTTCGTCGGTGCCCCTGTTGAAAGATGAGCTTGACATCGTGATCCCAACGATTCGTAACCTAGACTTCTTGGAGATGTGGAGGCCGTTCTTCCAGCCATACCACTTGATCATCGTTCAGGATGGTGATCCTTCCAAAACCATCAAGGTGCCTGAGGGATTTGACTACGAGCTTTACAACCGTAACGATATCAACAGGATCTTGGGTCCTAAGGCCTCTTGCATCTCTTTTAAGGACTCCGCTTGCCGCTGCTTCGGTTACATGGTCTCCAAGAAGAAATACATCTACACCATTGACGATGATTGCTTTGTAAGTTCCCAAATTTTGACCTAAAGTCGCTTGATTTGTTCTGTTCTGTTTTTAGGTTTTGAAATTGAGTTGACTTGTTTTTGAGTGATTTGCATTGCATGTTTTTTATTTTAAATGGGGGTTAGTTAGATCTGGATTGTTTGAAAACTAAGAATTGGTTTGACTTTGGAAATCGTTGAGCATTTTCCAAAATTCTCAGATTTTGTAGGATTTCATTTGATTATTTTAGTTTTAATTGTTTGAGTTAACGGCCTTGTTTGTTTTTCCATTCTGCCTATTCTCTAACTGAGGGTAAGAAAGTGAAATCGTTATTGAAACAAAGTGAATTCTACACTGAAGTGTTCTGATTTCCAAATGGAATTGATTCTAATCTGAATGATTTAAAACACAATTGGATCTATTCAGATTGTTAATATTCATTTGGGTCTTGCTTTTTGTTACCTTTCCAAAATGATTGTGGCAAATAATGGGAACAAGTCTTTTATGATTCCTTTCATTTTCCTTTAATATTTTTTATTTTTTAAGCTATTTAATGTTATTCTTTTAATTTTTTATTTGGGGGAGGCGGGGATTTCGTGGGTAGCATAATTACCTGTCAAATTTAAAGTGGATTTTCTTATCTTATTGTCTGAGTCAAGGTTTTAATTTGCAGTCGCATAGCAGTCGTGGAGACATCATAAACTTTGATGTCCCAGCACAGATCACTGTTGCGGATATTTTTTGAAACCCTGTTCTGTTTTTAGGTTTTGAAATTGAGTTGACTTGGTTCGAGTGATTTGCATTGCATGCATTTTTTTTTTTTTGAAATGAGGTTTAGTTAGATCTGGGTTATTGTTTATGGTACTGTACTAATGTTTGGTTCGTTGGGTTTTATTTCTCTCGATAGAGTGTGTTTGGCATTGGTTGTGAATGAATTTTTTTTTTTTGATTGAAAAAATTTGAAAAATAAGAATCAGTTTGACTTTGGAAATCATTGAGCATTTTGGAATATGCTCAGATTTTGCAGGATTTGATTTGATTTTAGTTTTATTTTTTTGAATTAACAGCTTTGTTTGGTTATCGATTCTGCATATTCTCTAATTAAGGATAAGAAAGTGCAAATTATTATTGAAACAAAATGAATTCTACACTTGAGTGTTGTTCTAAGTGGAGAATGGGGTTTTACATGGGGTTTTGAACATGATATTTGATTTCCAAATGAAATTGAATCGAATCTGATTGATTCCAATCTTAATGATTTAAAACACAATTGGATCTATCCAGATTGTTAATATTGATTTGGGTCTTGCTTTTTATTACCTTTCCAGAATGATTGGGGAAAATAATGGGAAAAAATCTTTTATAATTCCCTTCATTTTCCTTTGGTATTTTTTATTCTATTAAAACATAATCATTTCTTTTCCTTTTTTGTTTTTTTTCCCCGGGGGGGTCGTTGGTAGAACGATTGTCGGTCAAATTAAAAGTGGATTTTCTTGTATCATTGTCTGAGTTTTTCATGCTAAATCTACATTTTAGCTAAGGATTGAAATATTGACTCTGACTTGATTATTGCTGTCTGTAGATTGTTTGGTATCTGTGATACTGATAACAACCTGTTGATTCTTCTGATACAAATTTTAGGGAATGTACTGTGTTTCATACAAAATGTAGAAATGATTTCCTCAATGTTTTCTATGTTCATGCGCAGGTTGCTAAAGACCCATCTGGACATGAAATCAATGCACTTGAGCAGCACATTAAGAATCTCCTGAAACCATCCACTCCATATTTCTTCAACACTCTTTATGATCCTTATAGAGAGGGTGCTGATTTCGTCCGAGGATATCCTTTCAGTCTTCGTGAGGGTGTCCCCACTGCTGTTTCTCATGGCCTTTGGCTCAACATTCCCGATTATGATGCTCCAACACAGCTTGTCAAGCCCCATGAGAGGAACACCAGGTGTGTAGTTAGCTCCTTGATTGTGATCAATTGCTATATGTACTTTTCCTATATAGATATTTGCTTAATTCTTTAGTATATTTTTCAGGTATGTTGATGCTGTTATGACCATTCCCAAAGGAACATTGTTCCCCATGTGTGGTATGAATCTGGCCTTCAACCGTGAACTGATTGGACCTGCAATGTACTTTGGACTCATGGGTGATGGTCAGCCTATTGGACGATACGATGATATGTGGGCTGGGTGGTGCATGAAGGTACATTAATCATGTGTCCCTTTTCTGTTAATGCCCTTTAAATCAATGAGTCATGGTCTACCTGTGGATCTTTATCAATTAATATTTCTATTACAATTACTCAAGTGACTATTTAGATGGCGTTTGGTTTATCGTTTGTTTCCATTTTTAGTTCATATATTTTTAAATAATGATTATATAAGTATCTTTTTGTTTTTGTTTTTGTTTTTGTTTTATGTACTCAGTTTTATTCTTTGTTTCTCGAGAAACAAAAGGTCTATTTGGTCTGAGAAAAACTATTAACTATTTTTGTTTTCACTTTTAATTGCAAAGTTTCCCTTGTTTTTACTTTGTTTCTCGTTTTCAAAGATTTGTAAATGAAACAATGAAAACAACTTTTTTTTTTGACTGTTTTCTATACAGATTTTTGAAAGCGGTTAATAAAGTGAAAACAACAGACAATTTTATGATTAAAAGTGAAAATAGGAAATGAAAACAGAAAACGTTTTCTCAAACCAACCCTTTGTTATACTTGGTTTTCTACTTTAACTCTTGTGCACAGTTCTTCATTCTTCAATTTCAATTCCTTACATTGTTTTGTGAAATGGCCTTTCTTTCCTGTTTCCAAGCATCTTGATAATTTTAAATGATGAATGTCTCCAATTGTTCTAAACAGATTACCCAACTAGCTAGTTGCAAATTTTTTCTTTTTTTATTAAATTTTTAAAGCTACTCCCCCTAACCTAAAGTGATTGACAACTCATGCATGCTGCATTGGTGAATCTACAGGTTATCTGTGACCATTTGGGATTTGGAGTCAAGACTGGTCTTCCATACATATGGCACAGCAAAGCAAGCAACCCATTTGTCAATCTGAAAAAGGAGTACAAAGGTATCTTCTGGCAAGAAGAGATCATTCCATTTTTCCAAGCTGCCACCCTTCCAAAAGAATGCACCTCTGTTCAAAAGTGCTACATTGAACTCTCCAAGCAAGTCAAGGAGAAGCTTGGGACAGTTGATCCCTATTTCGTCAAACTAGCAGATGCCATGATCACTTGGATTGAAGCTTGGGATGAGCTTAACAACTCATCTGAAGAAAACTCTTCAAACCAAGCTTTTGAGGTTACCAAGTGAACAACTTCTTATAGTTGAGGAGAGTAGTTTTCAGTGAGTTTAAATTTGTCATGGTCATCATATTTGGTTTCCATTATTATTTTTTTGATATTGCTAGACTGCAGAACAATTTATTGATATATTGATGTCGTTATTGCTATTTATATAATATATTATTCTTATTATAAAATATCATCCTTATTGTATTGCAGTTTAATTTTTTTTTTTTTTTGTGGGAGCCATTTCATCCATCTTAGTGGATACGATCTTTTTAAATCGTAATTTAGTATAGGGATGATCTAATACTAATTGGAATTGGGTTGTTAGATGCAATTACGGATTTTTTTTTGTTTTTGGTCTGAAATATTACGGATCTTCCATTAGATGAAAACAGGCCCAATGGGCTTACAAAAGCGATCAAATCGCGACACAACTCTGGATCCCACTCCTATAGAATACATAGACCATCAGGGACATAGGAGCACTAGAGAAAATCACTAGATAATCGAATTTAGCAATGAAGTACACACACAAACTGACAAGTACACAAAGTCTTTCGGGTCAAACACAAGGGTTAAACCTACCGCACTATACTCACCAAATTTCAAATCTCAAAACGACTCTGCAAGGCAGAGTCACAGGCTGTAGACCATCAAACAAGCTATCGGAGGGACGAAGCCTCTCCTCTGTCATACGTTGCCCAGAGCTGAGGAGGGGGATTACAAGATCCGATGAGGCCCTGTAGAACATCACCAACCACAGGGGAACCGCTAGCATTAATCTCACCTTCCATCTCACCTACCAAATCAGAGCTTGCATCAGGGGGATGGAGGCCAATCAAATCGCTATTAAGCACATCAATAAGTTTCTTAGGAGGATCTAGCAGCCAGTTGCAAGGAAGGGACCAGTTTGCCACCATGAGTGCAACAGTATGGGCCGCCTCGTTCCTAGATCTAGGAGACCAAGTGAAACCACAGTGTTCAAAGTCACCCTTAAATGCAACGATATCATGAATAATCTGAAGAAGTTCCCCTTTTTGCAATTCCTGTCTACAATTTCTTACCACCTCAAGGGAGTCAGATTCTAGCACAACCTTCCTGAAGCCAAGATTCCGCGCAAGGTTGATACCATCACGAACTGCGATGGCCTCTGCCACTAAGGGGGAGATGGTAGGGAAGCACCGAGCAGAACCAGAGATGAGTTTGCCAGAGTAGTCTCTCACAACAACCCCAGAGGTACCTAACTGTTTATTATTATTGAAGCTAGCATCTTTATTGATCTTTAAGAAACCCCTAAGAGGGGGTCTCCATTTTTTAGCATTGTCTGAGTCATTTGATCTGTTCCTTTGTGTTTCTCCACCTTCTTTTTTGGACTGGAAGTACTCCTGAAGATTGATGGTGCTTTGTTTCAGAGTGGCCATAGGGTTTGGGGTTTTGGTCTCAAAAACCATACCATTTCTAGCTTTCCATATTGCCCAAAGAGTGAAACAAACAACAGTAAAAGCAAAATGTTGATAGTCATTAAGCGGTTCTAGGTCTCTGATAATCTTCCCAATCCATTCCCTAACTCTGGTGACTGTATTAGGAGAGGGGACACATTGGATCTAGGATCCAAATCAAACTGGTGTTGTCCAGGGGCATAACAATAGGGCATGTTCCACAGTCTCAGTATGGGACTCACAGATAGGGCAAGTATTGTTCCTGAGGACCCGTTTCCTATAAAGGTTATCATTGACAACAATGCTATTATGGCAGATGCGCCAGATAAAATTTTTTATTTTTTGAGGGATAGAGGCCTACCAGATATACATCCAAGGAAAGTCCAAGTCACAACCTAAGGTAGAGGGAGCTCTATGATTAGACTGGTTGCTGTTACTGACAGCATGGAACCCAGATTTGACACTATAATCTCCTGAAGCAGTGTGAGGCCACCAAAATCTGTTCTTAGAATGCGTCCAACTAATAGGGGTCTGGTATGCAGCTCTGGCCGAGGCTGGTGTTAAGGATTGCTGCAGCTTGGTGATATCCCAGGACCGATTTGTGTTGTTGATGAGCTCCTCAACTTTAGCATTAGGCATAGGGTTGATAGGTTCAACTTTTAATCCAGAAGCAAGCCAGTAATCCTCAGTTATATTGATGTCACTCCCATTACCCACAACCCAACGACCATCTCTCTTTAACACATCTCTACCTTTGAGTAAGCTGGACCACACCCATGAACTTTGTCTCTTCCTCGTTACCTGCAAAAAACAAGAGTTAGGAAAATAAAGTCCCTTAAGGGTTTTCACCCATAAGGCATCTGGATTTTGAATCACTCTCCAAGCCTGTTTTTCTAATAGTGCTAGATTCATTTCCTCAAATCTTTTGAACCCCATGCCCCCCTCTTTCTTCCCGCGAGTTAGGATATTCCAACTTTTCTAGTGGATGCCCCTCTCTTTGCCATGACCTCTCCACCAAAATCTAGCCACTTGTGAGCAAAGTTGTCTGCATACTGTTTTTGGGAATTTTAGAATAGCCATTGCATAAGAAGGAATAGCTTGAATGACCGCTTTAATAAGGACTTATTTACCAGCCTGATTGAGGAGTTTCTCTTTCCACTCATCCATTTTAGCACAGATTTTATCTTCTATCCATGCAAGGTTATGGATTTTCGATCTACCCCATTCACAAGGGAGTCCCAAGTATTTCCCTGGATTATCCCACTTCTGAATACCCAAAATGTCTACCACTCTCTGTTGCACTGCAATGGGAACAAATTTGCCAAAGATTAAGCCAGATTTAGTTAAATTCAGCCTCTGGCCTGAAGCTTGAGAGTACCGGTTAAGAACATTCAGACACTGAAACATTTCAGCTTCAAAGGCCTTAGCAAAAAGAATAGAGTTATCAGCAAAAAGAAGGTGAGTAATGGGTGGACAAGAGTTGGTCAACTTCAAACCTCCTATGCTATTGTTTGCCAGACAGCCATTGAGCATGTAAGATAAGACATCAGAAGCAAGAATAAATAGATAGGGCAAAATTGGGTCACCTTGCCTTAGTCCTCTAGAAGGGACTATTTTTTGGGTTACTTGGCCATTGATTTTAAAAACAATACGACACCGTAGAGACAAGTTTCATGACCAGGTCAACCCATCTTTCATCAAAGCTATACCTTTAAAGGAGTTTTTCTAAGAATTTCCCTTCCAAACGATCATAGGCTTTACTCATATCCAACTTGATGGCCACATTAGATCTACCCACTTCCCCTTTAAGACTAAGAGAGTGGAAAACCTCATGGGTTATGATTAGATTGTCTTGGATTTGTCTACCGCTCGCAAAAGCACTCTGGTTCGGGGAAATCAACTTGTCCATAGATTCTTCAATCTAGCCACCATGATCTTGGAAATAACCTTGTATATGAAATTACAGCAGCTAATTAGCCTCAAGTGATGTATACTTTCTGGCATAGGCACCTTAGGAGTTAGAGTAACAAGAGTCTCATTGATATCAGCGTTCAGGACCCCTATGTAAAAAAGGATTGTACAGCAGCACAAACATCCTCTTTAATAGTGTCCCAATTCTTCTGGTAGAACAACCCATTTAGCCCATCTGGGCCAAGGGCTTTTAAAGCACCCAGGTTACCCACAACACTCTTAATCTCCAAATCTGTGACCCTGGCTAGCAAAGATTGATTGATCTCTTCCGAGACCAATTTGGCGACACAACCTAGGCACTCTTGGACATAATGTCGTACTCTAATTTTGTCCGGCCTTTTTCTTTTAATTTATTTTTGCTTATTAAAATTAGTAGTAGTAATATTAAATAAATAAATAAATAAAAATAATATTTTTGGTCTCATAGAATGAATAAAAAAAATAAAAAAATAAGGCAAAAGAAAAAAATAGAAAAAATAAGGCAAAAGATCATCTTCCATCCATTTCCTTTTCAGAAAGCATATTTTGGAGAATCAATCAAATCTCCCTTTCTTAATCTCAAACCAAGTCACACCAAAATCCCCTTTTTTCGATAATATGTCTCAGATTTATGGAGATTCGGTTAAAAGGAAAACATGGACATCCAGAACCAAATCAGGGAGTGATTCTATTCTCTTTTTCTTCATTTATTTCCTTTTATTCCCAGTTTATTTTGATCCTGATCTTTCTTTGTTTCAGAATGTGATTCAAGAATGCTATAAAAGCCTCTCAAAGAGGAGAAAAAGAAGGGAGCGAACCGAGGAGAGTTTTCGGGATCTGAAAAGAGTCACCAAGAGAGCGTTCTGGATCTCAAAAAAAAAGGGAAGTTGATTTTTGAATCTGAGGAGAGACAGAAGCGAGAGCAAGGCCGCTGCTGAGATTTTTGTGAGGCCACAAAAGAAAAACAAACACTCTTAGTTTTATGTGGATTTAATTTTTTGCTACCCTATAAATTTCTGGGTCCTGAGTTGTTCGCCCAGGTTTCATCTTCTTCTCTTATTTCTTTTTCTCTTTTGATCTGTAATAGTAATTCAGATTGTTAGCCTTAATCTATTCTATTATATTTCTTCAACTTGTTTTATTTTTTATTAACTTTTTTATTTATCTTTCTATTTGGATCGTGTTTATTTGTTGCTGTTGAGTTTTTTTTTATTTATCTTCTCATTTTACATCATGTGAGGCTCGAAGCTAGTGTTAGGGTTTGGCCTCCCAATGGGGCCAAACCTTGTAGGGACCGAATTGCAAATTTCCCATTAAGAGGGGCATCAAAGCGAAAAAAGAAAGTTTCTATCTTTTTTCATTTATATGTTTTTTTCTTTAATAAGTTAACATAATCGAAATCATGTTTATTTTCTTTTCCAAAGTTTCTTTTTTTTTTCATTTCTGTGTTATTTTAAAAAAAGGGATGAAGTAATAATATTAAAAAAGAAATTTTTCTGGATTCTAACAAATATAATAATAAAGCTTTCTTTTTGAAACGAAGTATTTTCTTTTTTTAAATAAATTAGTTTTTAGGCACTATTGCTAATAAAACCAAAAAGGGAATCAATTTTAGGCAAACATTTTTTTCGAACAATTAAAGGTACCATTTTTATGGGCGTTTTAGGGATGCTAGTACCTTCCCTATGCGTAACCAACTCCCGAGTTTAAAATCTGGTTCAAAGACCTTCTTTTTTTTTTCATTAAATTCAAAAATATTCAAAAAACAGATTTTCCAATGTTTCCTATAAAAATAAAATATTAGTGGCGGCTCCATTTAAATTTTAGGGTGGTTGTCACAGCTGGCGACTCCACTGGGGACTTTAGAAAGTTAGGCCTTTTGATTGTTTGAATTGTTTGTTTGCCTTACAATGTGAATTGTTTCCTTTTCTTTTATTTTTATTTATTTATTTATTACTATTTTTTTTTTTCAATTTATTTATTTATTTTTATCTTATCTTATTTGTTTTTATCTTTGTTTAGTTTATTTATTTTTATTGTGATTATATGTATATATGAACTTTAGGATAACCACCTTGTATATATGTGTATATGGTTTACTTATTTTGCAGCGGGTAGTTTTAAGTTTGCTCCTTCACACACTTCACTTCATACACTTTATTTACACACACTATGAGTGGGTACCCTATACCCGGGCCCGAGTGAACCTTAAGTTAGGGGAGACTGTGTAATGAGTGCTCTGCTGGACGTACGGCAGTTGGTTCCTATGAAAGCCTCACCTAGAGTTTGGCTCCATTTGAGAAAAAATCATCCTTTAATGATATACTTATTATTGGTGGTAACATTTTCAAATGGGACCTTTGGCTCTAGGGACCTTTTTAGATTAGTATTTCAATCCACCCATGGAAAGACACTTATGTGAACCGTAGACCCCTTTTAAGGAACTACCGGCCCATATCACAAAAGGAGCATACCTTATCCCACTTCCCACGTGACAAAAATCGTATGACCTAAGATCTTATAAAATACTGGCCTATATTACAAGATGCACACTCTGCCCGTTTCTCCTTCATCCATTTATTTTCTATTATGAAAGATAACAAATGATATTTGTTCTCTAAAAATATTACTTGTTATTCTTTTATGCAAAAAATAGTTCCAAAAAAATACTTTCCCTTCTCATTCCTTTCTCCCTCTAAATAAAAAATAAATTTTCAAAAAAAATCATTTTCTCTTTTTAGCAACATCATTGCATTCATTTTATTTTTGTAAAAAAAAAACAAAAAATAGAAAAATATTTCTCCATTATCTATCATATTATTTTGCATAAAATGTACATAAAAAAAACATTCATGACATGCATAATCATGACATCCTCATAACGTAACTCATTTTTCCCCCTCCACAGAAAATAGATACACATAAGCTTTCCCTGCATCCCTACCGGACCCGAGCCCAATCTAGACTCATGGACTTGTTGGAACAGAATTAGCAAGCGATGAGAGAAGAAATCGACCAAATTAAGGGTAAGATGGACAAGATAATGGACCTCTTCCAGAACTTGGGTGCAAAATTGACCATTGATAAGAACTATTCCATCAGCACTAATGAGTATCGAGAGGCTTCTAATGGCCCATCAGGAGACCCCCTAGATCAGGAGAGACTCCAAATTGTGGAAGATAGGTTGAAAGCAATTGAAGGGGCAAATCATATTGGGTTCAAAGCTTCAGAAGTATGTTTGGTCCTCGACGTGGTAATTCCTCCAAAATTCAAAGTTCCTGAGTTCGTCAAGTATGAAGGTTTAACTTGTCCAAGAAGCCACCTCATCATGTACTGCCAGAAGATGGCCTCCTGCTCCAGTAACGATAATCTCCTAATCCACTTCTTCCAAGAGAGTCTTACCGGGGCATCCCTACGCTGGTATATGCAGTTAGAGGGGAGAAAAATCAACTCATGGAATGATTTGGCTAAAGCTTTCATCAAACAATATAAATAAAACTTGGATATGGCTCCTGACCGCTCCTAGTTGCAAGCCATGGTAAAAGGGGGCAATGAAAGCTTCAAAGTGTATGCCCAAAGATGGAGAAGCGTTGCAGCCCAAGTGGAACCTTCACTATCAGAGAAGGAGATGATTACCACATTTATTGACACTCTCCAGTCACCTTTCTATGATATGATGATGGGAAATATTTGTTCAAGCTTTTCAGACCTAATCATTGTCGGGGAAACAGTGGAAGCGGGGATAATAAGCGGAAGGATTGCCAACCTCGATATTCAAAAACAATCGCGCAGTATGAGCCAAAAGATGGAAGAAGATACAAACGCTGCTCATCACAACATGCCAAGTTGGGGCAGTGGGTCATTCAATTGAGAATTGTTGAGGCTTTGAAATACAAAGTGCAAGATTTGATCAACGCCAAGTGGTTGGACTTCAAGAAAGATAACTCTGTTTACTTTTTATGCTTTTGCTCCAAGCCCGAGGGCATATCTTGTAAAGGGCTCATTATGTTCTCATCTTTTCAGTTCATCAATAAAACTGTAATTTGAATATTTTCAATTCAGCTCATAGAATAATGGTAAAGCAAATGCGCAATTATCAAAAATTAATTTTTGTGAAAATTTGAGCAATGAGATTTTGAGATGAAGTTTGGCCGTTTTTCTCTATTCAAAAATATAAAAAATATTTATCCCTTGCTATCCCTTTTGAGCCTAAAAAAAAAAAAATTCTTTCAAATACCCTAAACAAGGATTACCCATACATTGAAGGCTAGCACAACAGTCCATTAAATTTTGTCTATTAAAAAAAAGCAAAGCAAGCAAGCAAATATCAAATGCAACATATCAAGACACTTGAAAAAAAAATGCAAAAGCAAAACAAGACAATTGCGTTAGCAACCGTCCAAGTGCATCTTAGCACTAAAGATCCTTGTTTTCATAAACCCTTAAATATTTTTTGAGCCTGAAATATCCTCTCTTTCATAGCCCTTAACCCTCGGCCACGTTACAACCCTAATAAATTCCATTCTGATCAAAGTCAAATTGCTCATATTTTCTCAAAACTTGATTTTTGAAAAAGGAGATCCATATAAACTCCTCAGTGCAGTTGCTTTACCTAAAAAAAGGAATATAAAATAAAATGCTCGCTAGGCTGAAAACCCGAAAGGGCGGTCTAGGCAAAAGTTAGAGCGACCCGCTAGGTTGAAAACTCGCAAAGAGCAGCCTAGGCAAAAGTTAGGGTCAAATTCATAAGCATGTCAACCCGGATTGTATCTCACAGATCAAAACAGAAATTAAGAAGCTAAGGGCAAAAGCTGTGTCCATCATCTACAAGCTTCACATTCAAGATTTTATTCCAGTTGCAGAGCTACACAAAGTGGTTTTCCCCTTAACATGATCCTTCCTCACATGGTTGGGCAAAGGCCAAAAGGACACTGAAGAACCTGAGGATCAAAAGGAGTTAGTCTAATCCTCTTAGGAGCATTCAAAACATGAAAAGGAGAATTTGAGGATCCTTAAGATGATCTATCAAGGGGCAAATATGCAAACCTGGTGCAGTACAAAGTCAACCATTTGGACAAGCAATCCGACAGAAAGTTATCATCCCACGAGTCTAGGGGCAGCGTCCTCAAAAGGAATTCAGAGAAATCAAAAATCTTTCAAAGCAAATAATACTCATGTATGACATACCATTCATTGCATCTTGCATGATCATCAATACTTTTGGGTCTGTGACCCACCTTAAAAAAACATTTCTCTAAAAATAAAAATTTCATGCATGACATACCATTCATTGCATCCTGCATGACCATCAAAGTTTTTGGGTCCATCGACCCACCCTCTCAAATGTTGCATACAGTTGGTCTGTTGCTACTCATTAAGAACTAGTACTCAACCTACCCAATCCACTTATTAGCAAGAGTTAGAACCCGTCCTACACCTTGCTGGGAATCTGACCCACCACCTTGGGAATCTGATCCCAAGCTTTTAGTTGGGAACCTGACCCGCGTCTCTGATCTTCCTCAATTCAGGGAAATCGATCCACACCTTTTTAACAAGAGTTAGGAATCTGACCTACACCTTGTCGGAAATCTGACCCGAACTGTTTTGAGTGACAGAGAAGCTCGTACACTGGACGTTCACCTGCAATAGGAAAACCAGTCCATACTTTAACAAGAGCTAGGAATCTGACCTACACCTTGCCGGGAACCTGACCCGAACCTATATTGAGTGACAGAGAAACTCATATCACGGATATTCCTTAAAGTAAGGTAGTCAATCTATACCTTTTAACAAGCGTTAAAAACCTGACTTACCCTTGTTGGGAATCTGACCCGAACTTGTGTCGAGTGACGAAAAAGCTCGCACCCCAGACTTACCCTAAGTAGGGAAGTAATCCATACCAAAGATGTGAGGGTTAGGAGCCAGACCTATGCCTTACAGGAAATTCGCCAGGAAACCAGCCCTGGAATCTCCGACCAACTTTGTAAGAGCTAAGGACAAGCCTATGCCTTACTAGGAAATTCGAAGGGAACCAGCCCCGGAATCCACACCAATTTTGTAAGGGTTAGGAGCCAGACCTATGCCTTACCGGGAATTCACTAGGAATCGAACCTAGAATCTCTCACCAAATTTGTAAGAGTTAGAAACCAAACCTATGCCTTACCGGGAATTCACTAGGAATCGAACCTAGAATCTCTCACCAATTTTGTAAGAGTTAGGAACTAAACCTATGCCTTACCAGGAATTCACTAGGAATCAGACCTAGAATCCCAAAGCAAAGTCGAGAACCAATCTCGCATCCTCAAACAATTTCGTTCTAGACAAAATTAGAGTCATTTATCCTTAATTACCTTTTACAACGAATGCACGAAGACCTTCGAGTAAAATGTAATTAAGGAGGGGCAGATGTCGTACCCTAATTTTGTCCGGCCTTTTTCTTTTAATTTATTTTTGCTTATTAAAATTAGTAGTAGTAATATTAAATAAATAAATAAATAAAAATAATATTTTTGGTCTCATAGAATGAATAAAGAAAATAAAAAATAAGGCAAAAGAAAGAAATAGAAAAAATAAGGCAAAAGATCCTCTTCCACCCCTTTCCTTTTCAGAAAGCATATTTTGGAGAATCAATCAAATCTCCCTTTCTTAATCTCAAACCAAGTCACACCAAAATCCCCTTTTTTCGATAATATGTCTCAGATTTATGGAGATTCGGTTGAGAGGAAAACATGGACATCCAGAACCAAATCAGGGAGTGATTCTATTCTCTTTTTCTTCATTTATTTCCTTTTATTCCCAGTTTATTTTGATCCTGATCTTTCTTTGTTTTACATGTGATTCAAGAATGCTATAAAAGCCTCTCAAAGAGGAGAAAAAGAAGGGAGCGAACCGAGGAGAGTTTTCGGGATCTGAAAAGAGTCACCAAGAGAGCGTTCTGGATCTCAAAAAAAAAGGAAGTTGATTTTTGAATCTGAGGAGAGACAGAAGCGAGAGCAAGGCCGCTGTTGAGATCTTTGTGAGGCCACAAAAAAAAAAAAACAAACACTCTTAGTTTTATGTGGATTTAATTTTTGGTACCCTGTAAATTTCTGGGTCCTGAGTTGTTCGCCCAGGTTTCATCTTCTTCTCTTATTTCTTTTTCTCTTTTGATCTGTAATAGTAATTCAGATTGTTAACCTTAATCTATTCTATTATATTTCTTCAACTTGCTTTATTTTTTATTAACCTTTTTATTTATCTTTCTATTTGGATCGTGTTTATTTGTTGCTACTGAGTTTTTATTTATTTATCTTCTCATTTTACATCATGTGAGGCACGAAGCTAGTGTTAGGGTTTGGCCTCCCAATGGGGCCAAACCTTGTAGGGACCGAATTGCAAATTTCCCATTAAGAGGGGCATCAAAGCAAAAAAAGAAAGTTTCTACCTTTTTTTATTTATATGTTTTTTTCTTTAATAAGTTAGCATAATCCAAATCATGTTTATTTTCTTTTCCAAAGTTTCCTTTTTTTCATTTCTGTGTTATTTTTAAAAAAGAGATGAAGTAATAATATTAAAAAAGGAATTTTTCTGGATTCTAACAAAAATAATAATAAAGCTTTCTTTTTGAAACGAAGTATTTTCCTTTTTTAAATAAATTAGTTTTTAGGCACTATTGCTAATAAAACAAAAAAGGGAATCAATTTTAGGCAAACATTTTTTTCGAACAATTAAAGGTACCATTTTTATGGGCGTTTTAGGGGTGCTAGTACCTTCCCTATGCGTAACCAACTCCCGAGCTTAAAATCTGGTTCAAAGACCTTTTTTTTTCATTAAATTCAAAAATATTCAAAAAACCGGTTTTGCAATATTTCCTATAAAAATAAAATATTGGTGGTGGCTCCATTTAAATTTTAGGGTGGTTGTCACACATAAGACATAGGTTCAGAGTTGTAGACTTGCTGAAAATGGTTCACAACGGTTTCCATAATAGCCTCTTGGCTTTGGACCCAATCATCATTGGCATCCTTAATCCTTTGAAGGTTATTCCTATCACGCCGCTGAATAGTGGAAGCATGAAAAAACTTGGTATTTTTGTCCCCCAGTTTAACCATTTGACCCGGGAACACTGCCCCCAATAAGCTTCTTCTTGTTTTCATAACTGCTTAAAAGAGGCAACTTCCTCCCAATCGACTGGATTATCATTGAAAGTACGTTGGAGTAGTCTTTGAAGCTTAATGATCTCAATATCAACCCTCCTGAAGGTTCTGTGGTGCCAACCCGTAAGTCTTTTCTTACATACATCACTTCTACGAATGTGGTTTATCCAAGGATCTATATTCTCACTTGAAGGCTGTTGTTGCCATCGTTTCTCAACTTCTTGTTTGAAATCCTCATGTTCAGTCCAAAAGGCTTCAATTTTGAACTGCTTATGGTTAGGGAGACGAGGGTAAAGCTGGGTAACTATAGGAGAATCGTCAGAAGAAACCATAGGTAAAGCAATCACTCTAGCGTTGGGAAACAAATCCCGCCAACTCCAGTTTGCTAAGATTCTATCAATTTTTTCTCTAGTCACAAAGCCATCTTTGGGGTTGCTAGTCCAAGTGAACTTACAACCTTTAATGTCAATATCCATCAGGCCCGTAGTTGAAAGAAAGTCCTGAAAAAGGTTAATTCTGTTCTGGTGGGTAGGTCTCAGGCCTTCTTTTTCATAAGGATGGAGCATTTCATTGAAGTCCCCCATACAACACCAAGGGGAGTTGAGGTTGGATTGTAAGTTGCTAATCCCAGTCCAAAGATTTCTCCTGTGCTGAAATAAGGGGTTACCATAGATAAAAGAACAATCAAACCAAGAAGTAGATCCCCTCTCAGTAATGGCAGTGTGAATGAGGTTTCTAGACCCATAACTAATTTTGACCTCAACTTGGCGATTCCAAAAAAGAGCAAGACTTCTCTACTCTTTCCTTTGATGCCTTGGTCTCCATTAGAAAGAGTAGAGATGGCTGGTGATGTTTGCAAAGGGATTGCAATTCTTGAATTGTCGTGGTCACCGCCACGCCTCGACAATTCCAACTTATGAAAGTCATGGGGCCTTTGGGGGCATGGATAGGCCCGCCTCCTCAGCCAAATTCATCATGTCATCAGTAATCAATTCCCAAGTGGTAGTGAGATATTTGCCCTCTTCATCATACCAATTCTCAGCCCTGAATCTTTGTTTTTTCTGCGTTGGCATTGTCACAAAATCATCATCATCATCTGCATCACCCTCAGTATCATGATCCTTGACTCTTTTAAGCCTCAAACCCTATTGGAGGTTGTGGCTTAATTCTGTCTTTTCTTCTGTATTCATCGGGGTACTATCATCTCCTTCATAGTCATCTTTTTCAGGCATAAATTCTACTGTGTACCCCTTTTCCTCCGGTTTTTTACCTGCCAAACAAATTGATCTTACTGCTTGAGTTTCAGCAGTAGAGAGGCTGGAACCGGCATATTTATCAAACTTTTCAGGGCTTGGGTAGTCCTCTAGTGGCATAGGTTTCTGTAGCCCTATGTCCTCTTTGATTAATTGTAATAAATCCGGTTGTTCAGGGCCTAAACCTGCCCTAAGAATGCCACACTTTAGATCTATCAAAGTACTTGGGATGGTGTTAGGAGGAGGAGCAATTTTTGCTTGGTTTGAATTTTGAGGCAAAATATAACCGATTTGGTGAGTCAAACTAGGAGGGGGAAGGCTATTTGTGTCGGCTCTTTTGGGGGGCGTATTTAAGGATCTCAGGTTCTCACAAGATCTAATAGGGAGGGCGGTTCTGGGGATATAGTTATTGGATGTGTAAGGTGAAGGGTTTATTGTACTCCTAGTTTCTTGGATAAAGGTTGCTTGGGGTGGATGTTTGGTAGATGATGGGGCGTGTGTTTCCTGGACAGTGTAGGGTGTGGGAGGGTCAGGATGTTTAGAGGTCTTGTTTGTATTGTACTTTAGGATTGAGGGGTTGGCTTGGGTAAGAGCGAGGGGGTGGGGTTTTAAACTTGGGGCTTGAGAGGAGGAGGTATGTGGCAGGGGCATAGTAGCAGACCGAGAACTAACACCTTCCTTGGGTTGTATATGAAGGGTTTTATCCCCCCCACATTCATGCTGAGGGAAAGAGCCATCAGCACTGTCATGATTCAAAGAGGCATAGTTTTTGTCTTCATGAAGTTGTTTCCTGAGATATTGGACCATCATAGGGTCCAACTTTGGGACATCTTGATGCAAAAGTTGTCTTCTATACTGCTCATAGGGAAAAGCTATACTCAGCTTTGGTGGGTTAGCATCCCCCTGCATGTCTGAGGGGCCCCATTCTTGGGTAGTTGAACTCTATACTTTTTCCTTTGTTTTGATCCGGCCCTGTTTGAACATTCTATTTCCTTGTTGATTGTTGACCTCCTTGTGTCCCCCTTTTTCTAGCCAAGTCATCTTCCAGCCTCATTTGTTGTAATGATTTAGGTGTAGGAACATTCAACCAAGGGCCATACTTAGGAATGCTATTGTCAAGGGCAGCCATGGCTTTTTCTTTCTTACAAAATCTTTGTTCATGTCCCAATATTCCACAATTGTAACACATCCCCTGTAGCCTCTCAACTTTAAAACCAACCCAAATTCTCTCATTCTCATCTCTGTTAATCCAACTCCCAAACCAAAAGGGTTTATAAATGTTAACCATAACCTTGCTTCGGATAAAATGGCGCATAATCTTCCCATCCACAATTGGGTTCTCCACTTCTAACACCTCCCCCATTCTAGACAAAATGGATTTAGCATTAATAGGATTAAGATTATCTAATGGCAGCCCATGAATTTGTATCCAGAAAGGGGACCAATTAAAATCTATATCAAAACATGATTTTGCAGGAGACCAATATTTGAAACAAATAAGTTGGTTCATTACATACCAAGGTGCCCTTCGCATAATTTCTTCAACATGAGAGGCTGATTCAAAGCTGAACAAGAAGAGGTTGGGGCCTAGGTCTGTGATGTACCACCCCCGATACTCTGCCCATGTCTGTCTATATTCTTAACTCCTGTTTTGTTAAGGACTTTAGTAGAAGTGATTTTCCCTATCAGAGCACATTTAGTCAACTCAACATTTGTTGGGCTGTTTTTTTACAGGGTCATAACTTCAGGGATTTGTTCATCCTCTGGGGTTTCGCATATCTGTGAAGTAATCTGTGAAGCTTCCATCCCGAAGGCAGTCCAAGACAGGACAACACTAGCTAATGACCTTCACGAGAAGCACAAGAGCGAGGAGAAAGATGATGCCGAGAGCAGCACCAGAGTTCTAGAAGAAATAGGAAAACCTGACTAACCGGAGAAAGCAAAGGTCTAGTTCGCACAAAGAAATGAGGAAAAGATCTAGCACTAACTAAAAGAAACACTCAGACTCACCTAATCCCCCAAGAAGGCACTAAACCCTAGGAAGGAAAAACCCTCACACAGGGAGACTCAGTCTGACAAGAAAAACGCCAAACCCTAGCAGAGGCAGAGCCCGGAATTTTGTGTTTGATTTTATTCAATAATTTTCCTTTCAAGAAATTTTCACATATTCTGCAAGTATTTGTCCGTGTAAATTTATGGGCTGAAGAAATGGGTTATGTTTGTGGACTAACTTTGTCCGGTTTCATGCTAAAATTAGTTAAATTGGACTCTCCTAGATAAAACTGAAAATATATTATAAAAATATATGTATTTAAGAGTGCGTGTATAATAAAATAGATATATTTAAAACAATGGTTTAAAATGTTTTTACGTATAGACTTAATCTTGAACCCTGTTATGGCAGAAAATCCATGGCATTGGATAGACTTTCAATTCAAGGCAATGAAAATCTTTGATTGAAAGATCACTTATAAAAGACATATCTGTATCACATTTTAAAGAGATAAATGGTAACTCAAACATGTAACTTGTGTATGAAATCATGCCTTACTTTAGTCTTTTTTGGTCAATTGTCTTCCTGTCTATCAATTCTTTGGGATTATTATTTTGACATGTTAATACATACAAAAAATGCTTTTGTGATGTAATGATCATTATAAATGGTCAGTATACTAACTTGTGCTCTAATTTTTTTACTTATGTTTTCATTGGTATGAAATGAACCAAAACAAGAGCAAGAAACTACAAAATATAGGAGAATAGATATAGGGAAGAAAGAGAGAATAGAGAAGACAAAGGGGGTGTTTGATTTGGTTTTAGTTTTTAGTTTGTAAAAACTTTTTTATAAATCAGTTTTACAAAACTGTTTTTAAGAAAAAAAATAAAAAAAACTGTTTGGTTATCCTATTTTTAAAAACTGTTTTAGAGATGAGAAAAGTAAAAAATATGTTTGATAGACTTGTTTTTAAAATGTGTTTTGCAAACTAAAAAACAAAAAACTTGTTTGATACACATTTTTACATGATTTTTTTTATTCACATTTTTTATTCATCATAAGACTTTTTTTTAATTCATCATGAGATTTTTTTTTACTAGACTTCATACTCCATTTATTATTAATTAATTAAGTGATGCAACCATCTCATCTTCAACACTTTCTTGTAATTATTTTAACGAGGGACTTAAAGCAGGAGTAACAAATGTAGGAGCATGATATCACTATAAAAAATGACAACTCAATTAATCAAGTAACATTTACAATGACAACTCAATTAATTAAGTAAAATCTAATATCATAAAAAGTCAAATTGGTCTTTAGAAAAAAGGAAGTCAAATTAGTTCAACTAATTATTACGTCGTGTCCACATCATATTTGCAATGCGATCCCTTTGCATTGCCATTTCAGCTGCACCATCATCAGATAATCTTGATAAGTTGTTTTCATTGGAGCTTGTTCTTACTATGTAAGGATCTTCATTCACGCCCTCAACTGTTACCGGATCCATTTCTTCCCATACACCAAATAAGTCGTCGTGTAAATTCCACTTGCGTATGTAATTATGAATAGCACAACACACTATTACTATAAGTCGTTGCCTAGAAGGTTTATAAGAAGGCATCGTCTTCAAGATAGGAAATCTATTTTTCAGGACCCCAAAGCATCGTTCAATAGTCATTCTTAGAGATGAATGTCTGTAGTTAAATAACTCTTCACGACTCTGAGGTTGTCTGGCTCGGCCTCTATATTCTTGCGCATGATATCTTTCACCCCTATAAGGGGGAAGAAAACCTCCAGTGCATGGATAGCCAGAATCAACGAGATAGAACGAACCTTCATCACATAAATTATATGTTAGCTCTACTTGTTCATTTCACCAAATAGTAAGAAGACATAAACATAAAGACAATAAACAAAATATTAAGGAAAGATTTGTCTCAATAAGGTTTTATCCTTAAAGTCTAAATAGCCATGCACGTCTCCTATCATTAGACATGGCGAGAAACATTTCCCTCCAATTAGGCTCCCAAAACTTTTCCAAGGCTTTCATATAGATGTCATCTGAAATGTCTCCAAGCTCTTCAAGAACAGTCACACACTTAGTAATAGAACAATCTGGTGTTACAAGTGAAGAAGTAGCCTCCACACTCTTAGCCCTATACTTCTCAGCTTTTGCCGTACATGCTTCAAATTTATGCCGCAAGTGCTTCTCTCATCCGACGCGATGTAGACTCTTTCTTATATTTATGATCTTTTGCATGAAATTTTCGCTTTCCATTATTTGCCATACGCTCCACTTCTTGTATATCATCATCTGAACTATCATTTTCAACATGCACATTACTCCCAGTGTTAAGGTATTGATTTTCAAGGTCATTTTCTTCATCTGTATTTGGTGGATCTTGGGTAGATGCATGATGAAGTACTCCAGTTGCGTTATTTTTGTTGAATATGATTCCCAACAACTTATAATGATCACACCCTTTCTTTTGAAACTGAGCAGCTTTATCATGTACCTAAAATAATATAAGTATATCATCAATACATTAAAAATATTGCCAAATAAAATTAATGAAAATACCACTAAAAAAAAATCATACCCGAAGATAATTTTGCCAAACCTCTGGAGCTGCAGTAACAGTGTTAGTTTCTGCGTCCCAACCAAATCCAGTGTTTTGCAAAAGTAAATAGAACTCACGATATAAGGCTCGCAGCCTATGCATTTTTGCCTTTAGTTGTTCTTTCTTATAGGAACGATTAGTCATAGAATTCAACTTAGTAGTCATCAAATTCCATATTCTAGTGTGAAACACACCATTTGGCATATTTCCTTTTGTGACTTCATCAACCATAATATCTATGAAAACTTTAGTTACTGTGTCAGGCCAAAGCTTTGCGTCACTATTGTCAACACTAGTTGCCATCTATCATAAATCACAACTAGATGTAAATAACCAATAAGATAAATCCTATAACAGAACAAGGCAAAATAAATCAACCTCATCAAATCACAGTTTTCTAGGACACTATCAAATCAACAGTTATCACTTCTGTTGATGAAGCACAAAGAATCAGCAAATCTGTAAGGAAGAGGTGGAATAATGCTTCCATAGGTACAACTGCAGCTGAGTTTTTACATATGCACACACAAATATATGTATAAGTGTGTGATATTGTCCATCTTCCTTCAGGACATAGTGTACTAGACTTGATATGCACACACAAGGATCAATAAATATCATACAAAGAATACACAAAGAATACTTTGATGAATGTAATTAAAACTTACAATAAATCAAACAATTTTGTTCTCATTCCATAAAGTATGCGACATTTTATATCTAACAAAGTATTTGCTAGGAAAATAATTGTATAGAGAAATACAAATTCTATTTGTCCTAGCCAAGTCCCTATATATATACCATATAAGAAGACGAGTCCCCTTGAAATTTTTGGTACAAATGTGGGTGTTCCTTGGATTGTAGCATGCTTTAGCAATGGTAGTCTATTTTTGATTTAGACTTTGATTAAGCTTTTATATTTTTCAATCATGTTAATTGCAATTATAGATGACAATGAAACACCTTGATGACTCATAGGCATGGATTCATGGAAATATTTTTGTGGTTTTAACTTCTGGAAGTGGGTTGGAGCTATATGTTCTTTTGGTGTTGCTGCTGCCACAATGAGTCATGTTATTTGATGTAGCAAAGGAACAAACTCTAGCAGGATCAAACATTTGGTTCCAGTGGTACAAGATGCAACATATAAATGAATGAAACAATTGCAGTAGACTGGATAATAGTTAGAGGGTATGGAAAGGATTGAATTCAGCAACTACCACTAAAAGAGACCATCATAATTTCCACCTATAATTTTGCAGAGCTTTTGCAAATAAGTAGTATATGACATTTTTCACAAGTTATGTCATGTCCAAAGATGGATATGCATAAAAGATGGATATGTTCCCAACACAACATATAAATTTTGACATTAAGAAAACATGTTCATATGGAAATTTGCAATGGAATCCAAGCAGATCAAAATATTAACAAGCTAAGCCAATAGTTACAAGTATACCTCAGGTTTGTCAAGTATAGGTATAGCTGGGTTTGCCCTTCCAGTCGTCATGGAATTGGAAATAGACCGAGCATTTTCGAGAGTCATTTTCATCCTATTTTTTTGAGGGAGGGAAGTGGATTTGTATCAGATTCATACTTATACATCGCTGTTTTTGCTAATTGCTAATACATCATTTAAAATTTGAGATATATAACCGGAAAGGTAATATCAAATTATTCAATAGTGTATGTGTGTGTGAAGGCCTCATTTAAAATTCAGCGAATATAAGACAAAAATAGCATCAGAAGAAATTTGCATATCAACTTGGCTAAGTTAAATTTCCCAAATACCTTACTGTCAAATACTTGTAACAAAAGCTACTTTTCATACATATGTTAAAAAGTACTGGCAAAAGCATATCATCATGCGTGTTTTAACAAACTATGGGCAGAATTTATAGCAACCTCACATTTTGAGGCTGTAGAACATTGGTCAATTTGATAGCTAAGACACAAACATTTTGATGCATAACCGTTTGGTCATGCAAAGCAAAACGACAGAAAATGCTGATAAAAAATCTCTAAATGAAACTGATCTCCATGAAATTGATTCATGATGGCCACAAACTTCAAGCACTTGATGCTAAACTTGCATTTTAACCATGACCAAACGTCGATTGCGAAAACCAAAATATTGTCTACTTAACATCCCCAAATTCAGTTTCACCAAATTAAATACAATCAATACCAAGTATAACAGGTATAAAAAGATGACAATAGCATATATAATAAAATTTCCTCTTTGAGACCTTGCCTGCAAACCAAAAGAACAAACTAAAATCGATCACATTTTGATTTAGTAATAGGTGAAGGTAGTCGTAGTAAGCCAATCCCATAAATAATCAATCAAAACTCCAAGTGTATCTCTTACACTTCATACAACAAGTACCCTGCACCCTTGAACACCACACAAGTGCCCATATCCTAATTAACAAAGCATGCCAATCTCTCTGCATGTTCAACAAGGAAACACTTCTAAAAACACCATATGCAAAATAACAAAGGGAGACTCGTTACAAACTTACAATAATTGTAATACCCAACCCCCAAAAACGCAAGCCCATAACCAATCAAATTAACAGCCGTCACTGTAACCTTAATCACAGTCCAAGAGAAAGCAATAAGCAACCAATCCTTCACAACACCAGCAACATTCATAGTCAAAGCCGAAGTCTTCCCCACGAGCAAAAACACAGCAAGGTTCAAAGCAAAAGCACACAAAGAATTACTCCCAAAAACCCAAAAATCAAACCCGAAACTCGACTTATCCCTCAACAAAGGATACTCCATAACGAACCAAGGAAGAGACAAGAACACCAAACAACACGGTGCAATGAAGTAAAGCGAGGTGATAGGGTTCAAATGAAGGAATCAAAATGAAATCGAACTAAAACGAACCCGAAAGAGATGGAATCGAAGCAGAGATTATTACCTGAATCTGGAATTCGAAGCAGATGAAAATTCGAAGCAGATGAAATCGAAGCGGCGCGATTAGGGTTCTACGTTGTCTCGCAGCGAACAAAAGCTTTGTTTTTTCTCTGAACAGCGCGAGTCGAGATCCATGAGCGGTGGAGCGTTTTTTCTCTGCTTTCGTAGTTGCATTTAATTACGTATATGCCATTAATGAAAACATGCGCTTCTCCGCCTCTTTTTAGTTTCCAAAACTAAAACATAAAATTGAGTTGCAAAACATCTTTTAGCTGTTTTCCTTTTTTAGTTTCCAAAAACTAAAAAACCAAATACAGTTTTTGAAACTAATTTTATAAAAATAGATATCAAACAAGTTTTTAATTTTTTAAAACTGAAAACAGTTTTTAAAAACACATATCAAACAGACCCAAAGTATTTGTATTATGTTCTTCAAAGTGTATTCTTTACAATGCTACATAAGTACTATTTATATGACACAAGTCTTGTAACTCATAAGTCTATTAAGAGCCTCGCATAATGTGTCATTAACATATACAAATTAAGAGCAATAACTGATAAGAGTGAAAATCTTATACTCATGGGATTATTATTTTGGCATGTTAAATACATACAAAAAATGCTTTTGTGAAATGATCATTATAAATGGTCGGTATACTAACTTGTGCTCCATCTAATTTTTTACTTATGTTTTCAGATATTTATTATGTTTAGTTTTCTGTCTATATATTTTCACTCTTGGATATTGACTTTGGCCATTTTAGATTCGATTATTGAAGAAATTTGTTTTAAAGAAGCCCCTTTAAGCCTAGTTATTAATATGTCACGTCTACTACAAGTCCCTCTAATTTCTTAATAGGTTTTAATATTTTGTTATGTTTAAGGTTTAGAATCATCAGAAATTATTCGTGTCTGTATATTTTCAATCTTGGACAATTACTTCGGTCTATGTAGGTTATAAATTTTGAAGATAGAATTTGACAAAAGCAGCCCCTTAAACTCATGAGTAATGATATTTGTACGCATGAAAAATTAAACATCTAAACACTTTAGTTATTATGTTTAAAATCGTGGTTAATGACGTATTGAGTTTGGTTAACGGGTATTTCAAGATTTGCATAACTCATTAACCATGAGCTTCATTAATTAACCATGATTTTGTTTATTATTAACCAAATTATCTGTTAACAAAGCTCAATAAATAGTGTTTTTTTGTGACGAAAAGCTCAATGAATAGTTAGTGTATTGTACTAATGTATTAGACTTAATTGCACTTTTGGTTCCTCACGTATTGCGATTATGCGATATTGGTCCTCATGTTCTAATTGAGCGAATTTGGTCCTCTAGGTATCACAATTGTGCTATTTTGGTCTCTCAGATTCTAGTTGAGCGAATTGGGTCCTCTAGGTATCACAATTATGCGATTTTAGTCCCTCTATTCAATGTCATTCAATTTATAACTGAAAATATTGTAAGAATTTTTTAATATTTAAACCAACTAACATGTCACCTAGACCAAATTACGTATCAGGTCATATTCACACGTGATACATCAACATTTTTTATTAGAAATTGAATGACACGATGGACAAAAATCGCATAACTGCAATAACTGGAAGACCTAACTCGTGCATTTAGAACTTTGAAGACCAAAACTGCACAATCACAATAACTGAAGGACCCAGTTCGTACAATTGAAATTTAGGGGACCAAAATCGCACAATCGTGATACCTATGGGACCAAAATTGTAATTAATGGAATGTAATATGATAGTCATAGTATTAATAAGATGGACTGTATGACTTTGGCCATGCCACAGAATCTCCGTCAAATGCAGAATCTGGACAGGCAGAAACTGAGCCCAAGAGATTGTCATCAGAGCAAGCAAGAAGTCCATCAATCCATCCCCATCAACATAATGTTTTCCATTTCACTTGGCACGTAGCAAAGGGAATTATTGAGAATTATTGTCACGCAGGAACGATGACCCTAGCTATATATGGTGTTTATCAGCTTCAATAATCAATATGTAAAGTGAAGCCAATAGTACTCACTCAAATTCACCCGAGAAGAGTAAAAAGGGGAGAGAGAGAGAGAAAAAAAACAGTAGTAGCAATGACTTTGTTATTGTGGAGTTTCACAACAGCTAGCACACAGTAACATTGAAGTTGACACTTGAGATGAGAGCACAATAACATAATTTTTGCACATTAAACTGTGCAGGGAAACAGACAGCACAATATCTATCAGACTACACCCGTGGATAAGCCTCTCATGTTTCTTCCCACGCAAAGTCACCAACTCGGCGTAAACAGGAACCAACTGCAACACTGTTTTATATCAGAGTAAGATAGCAAAAGGGACAAAAAAATTCGCCGTTGCCGGGGATCGAACCCGGGTCACCCGCGTGACAGGCGGGAATACTTACCACTATACTACAACGACTTTGTTGTAAACAGTGATTCCCGTGGTATACTAATTCTTAATATACAAGCTACAGTATAAAGTAAAATAGTTAATTCTCTTACTATATCTTCATTAATTACCGCGTCAACTATATAATATTATCTCTGAGTTTTGAGGGAAATCTATATCCACATGCTGGTTTTTTTTTATTAAAAAATATAATATAATGATAATTATTAGCCAAACAAGAAAAAATTATTTAATAAAAGATATAAAAGTCGTATGTTAATAATCGTTTCGTTTGGACATCCCACAAAATTGTCTTTAAAAATTGTATTTTATTATAAAAAATAAAATAGACACAAAATCTCAACATATGCTCATTTTTTTATCACTATTCATAATACGAATTGTATGTTGTAAATGGAAACAAAAATAGTGAAATCTAGACAACAGAAATATGGACTTATTGATTAACTCTTTAGGAACTAAGATTTAGAGACTAGTTTTTCAGGAACAGGCTATAATCTTTGTATTAGTAATCTGGTTAAATGTGTACAAAGACACACATAATAGCTTTATTTATAGAGATAATGGACTATTAGTTATGAACCAAATCAAAGGATATGATAAAGATATAATGAGATAACAAATTAATTTAGTCATCCACAAAAATAATCAATTTTATTATGGACCAAATCAATGGATACGTATTAAAGCAATCAGTTTGTTATTATCTCATTATATCTTTATCTTTATTATATCCCTTGATTTGGTCCAAACTAGTAGTCCATTATCTCTATAAATAGAGCTATTATGTTTATCCTTTTATACACTTTATCAGATTACTAATACAAATATTATAACATCTTTCTTCTCAATATTCATCGTTCTTCTCCTATTTTTCTAACAACCTGAAAGCAATACGTTTTTCTCTTTTGATGTATGCTTAGAAACAAAGCTGTCAAAATGGGCCCGACCCGATTAGCCCAATAAAAAGAGTGAGCTCGGTTAGTAAAATGTAGGCCCAAAATTATTTTGGTCCAACTCGGCCCAATACAAAAAAAACTGGCCCGACATGAGCTAGCCCGTCACGGGCTGGGCCAGCCCATTGGACCAAATTCTTAGATTATTATCGAAAATTATCTATTTTTTTTATAGGCAAACGTTAATATGTTAGTTGTTAGACTAGTTTTTTTCTCATTCACTAGCGTTCGAACCCTGGACCTTTGACTCCTTCATACCTTCACACCCTTAGCTCAAACCAGTTGACCTACCCATCCCCCTATCGAAAATTATCTTAGATTATTACCGCTGGAAGGAATTGCATGATTGGAGGCCTTGTTGTTCATGGGTGTGACGAGAACACAAAATGACGAAGACGAAAACACAATGACGAAAATGATAGATCTTGACATAACAATGAAACAATCACTTTATGTTATATTGTCAACTGATCCAGGGGGAGTGTACTCTTTTTCCTCCCTTAGTCTTTTTCCCAATGGGTTTTGGCTTTGGGAGGTTTTAATGAGGCACTCTTATCTGTTTGGAGTACTTCTTGTACTCCCTTATTAAAGTTCTTTTGCTTACCAAAAAAAAAAAAATATTGTCAACTGATTAAAGAAGAACGAATGGACGATGAACAACTAATTTCTAATATGTTCAACAAATAATATTACGCGATAAGGACAGTGACGATGCAGTATTGATTTTTTGCCACAAAATCCATGTAGACAATAGACCTTAGCTTTGAAAGACTATCTTTAATTTATTGGAAAAAGTCTATATATGGCTTAATACCCATGCCATTAGTTAGCTTTTTCTTATGGCTTAATGCGCAGCTCCTGGTGGATTAATAAGCAAAGTCTCGTTGGATTGGTTTTTGGCTGGACCGGACCCTGTAATCCGCATTGTCACAATGGTTTTTCTAATAAGAAAACAATAAGAGAAAAACGTAAGCCCATGGGCCAGCCTGTTTGGCCCGTAGCCCATTGTGGGCTAGACTGGGCTGATAAATTACTAGCCCGAACTCAAATTAGCTCGACCTGACCCGGTCTGAAAATGTCTTGGCCCGACATGGACTGGGTCGAATCGGCTGGGCCGACCCAAATTGACACCCCTACTTGGAAATGATATAGATTTGTGATTTTTTCTCTGTCTCATAGTGATTTGAATTATATGAAAATGATCAGTGCCCTCATCAAAGGAATGGTCTAGTCCATCGGAGGGTAGTTCAACTTTCTCAATGTCTTAAGATGAGTCTTGGGTCTAATTTGTGGTCAAGAGGTGAGCTTAGAGTCCAAGTAAGTGCCTTGAACTTTTTCGATGTCTTATTCATATAGGTTTTAAAGATAAAGATATGATCTTTTTTATGCTCGTGGTTGGATGCAATTATCTGAAATTTTTCTATTGGTAAAAAATTGTGAAAAAATTCCTATGATGATCATAAAGTGTTGATAAAGTAATGGTTAAAATTTTGGAATTTTCTGCGAAAGTTTATATGATAATAGTGGTTCCAAAATTGAGACATTTATTGTGAACTACATGCTGTTATGGTTCCGTTTGAAAATTTCTAGAACAACTTCTGTGGGGTTTATATGAAAAGCAGAGGCATGAATTTGATCCTTTATGTTTTAGAAATGTTCTCTTAAATTTCTGAATATTTAATTGATATTTCTATGCTTAAAATCTTTGCAAGTTGCCCCGTTTCTGTGTTTTTAAGAACGTTTACGGTTTTTTTTTTTTGGGACTATCGAGTGGCAGTTGAAAAAATAAAAAAAGTTTATAGGCATGATTTTTTTATATGCTACTGACTTTCCATAAAAAAATTAATGATTTTTGGAGTTCGTTTACATATTCGAATAAATTTATGAAGCTACTAGTTTTGGTTGCATAACATGCTGAAAAATTCTAGAGTTGATGTCTTGTTGCTTTGCAGTACACTTGTACATGAATTGAAGTGAACCTTTTTTTATTTTATATTGGGTCGCATAGCAAAGCTGATGCTTTTTGAGTATGTTGGCCAAGTTTTGAAACATTAGTACCAAAGATGTTATCTATCATGAGTTTTGTGAAAATATTAGTTCAAACAAACAGTTTGGGTATTTTACACTTACACTACTAGAAAAATCAATTTTAGAGAGAGATACTTATCCGTCGCTAATAGCGACGAATTTAGTGACGGATATCAAAATTTTAGGAAAACTTAATTTGAGTCACGTTTGTGACGGATTTAGCGACGGAAAAATTCCGTCGCTAATTTTTTCGTCACTAAATCCGTCACAAATTGACTAAAATACGTTTGGTGAAATCCTCCTCTTAAATTTTCGTCACTAAATCCGTCACAATTAGTGACAGATTTAGAAATCCTTCTCTGATCTTTTAATTTAGAAATCCTTCCCCTCGGTCTATCCCAAAACTTGGCAACTCTGCAACGCTGTGTCTGCAACTTAAAAATCCCTCTGTCTCTGCAACTTTCATCTCTCTCACTCGCAACTCCAAACGAAGGAACATGGCATTTCCAAACGAAGGAGCTTGAAAGAGAGGAACATCGAAGATCCTTCGTGAATGGCAGTCTCTCTGCACGCTGATCTCTGTCTCACTCGCAACTCTCGTCTCCTCTCAGTCTCTCAGATCTGCCTGAGCCTCGTCCTCTCTGCCTGAGCCTCGTCTCCACCGGACCGCTCCTCTCTGCCTGAGCCTCGTCTCCACCGGACCGCTCCTCTCCTCTCTCTGCTCCGATCGGTGACCGCATATCAGGAATTGGTGAGCCTAGATCCCCGTTCCCCTTTTATTGAAACCCTTATAGCTTTGCTATTTGTTGTGCTGCATCGATGCTTTGCTTCTTTGCTGTTGTTTTTTTTTTTTTTTGCTTTCTTTGCATCTTTGCTTCGTGAGACTGTGGTCTCTTATTCGATTATACATCGCTTTCTTCTTGCTAATTTTTTAAAATTGATTTGCTTCGTTGGTGCAACAATTTTTCAAGATCCTTCTGGTTTTCTTTGTCTTATTTATAAATATTCTGATTACCCTATTGTTCTTGAAGTTATCTTTCTTTCAACACTTCTATTTTATATATCAAATGCATTGATTGTTTTTTCAATCTGTTTGTAAATTGAGGACTGCTTTTATTCTAAACTTACGTATAAAATTTATGTACATAAATACCTAATTTAATAATTGAATTGGAAGATAAGGTTGTGATGAATTTAAAACTGAAATCATGTGATTAGAAATGCAAGAGTCGGCTTTGATTTGGCTGGGGAAATATGCACAAAGAAAGTAGTGCATGTTTTATTGAGTTAATCTAATTAGTTTTCCAAAAGCATTATTTGATCAGTTGAGATGATTTAAATCAAATTGGGATTGTTTACAGTTGATGAACAAATTTATGTGGCTAATACAGAGTTGGAGTGTTATAGGGCATTGACTAACATTAACCCTATTCTTAAGCCGATACTAATAGTACACTATACTTGAAGCTCCTATTCATCTGTACTAACTTCCGTAATTTAAGCTTTCTGACTTCCGATTGTTTTGTATTGGTTAGTTTGGTATTCAATGTCTTTCATTGGTCATCATGCAATGCTGTCTAGTTTATTGCCTCTGTCTAGTTCATCCAATGTCTTTGGTGCAATGCTCTTAAGTGGGGTTTTCTGCACTGTTATTTTAATCCGGACACTTATGATGCCTCTAGGCTTGTAACTGAAGTCATGCATGTATATAGATATTTTGTGTGTGTGTGTGTATGAAGCCTTTCTGTGATTTTAGGCTGTTTGGGATGTGTTTTGGTTGTATAAACATGATTTGGTTTGTAATTGAAATTTTGCATTTAAAGTAAGGTTTAGGTCCACTTAGATTTCCTAATCTTGCTTATAATTCCATTTAGATTTGTCAAGTGATGGCTGCTTTTGATGCTGTGAGATCAATGGGGGCTTGTTGCATTTTTTTTTTTTTGCAAAAAAGAGATATATCTATAAGGATAATAAGAAGAGTACATTGAGTATTCCAACCCGTAATACAATAGGTTTGCCTACAAGGAAATAAAGATTCAAGAGGTTGAACACTCAATCAAACCATTCCCACCAAAGGAAACACTACACCCTCCTTACACATTCAAGGGGAGCTACACACCATTCATAGCACAAACAATAACCACCCTTCACCTATCCAAGAACCACTTCCAAGATTTACCTCAACCCTCTCAACAAGACTAGGAATGTCGTGCACAAAACCAGAGAAGATATAGTCTCCTCTACCATCCAGTTCATTCCTTTGTCATTGTTTTATCTTATCGTGACAAATTCCAGCTAAAAACCTTTGAATTGATCAGCTACATGTTTCTATATAAGGATTGATATCAAGTTCCTCAAAAAGATTTCATTTTAAAAAGATAGAATTTAAGTTTTTGTTCATTGTATTTTCTGATAATTGAATTTGTAAATCCTTGATTGAATTATTTTCATTTTAATCCATTTTCAAATTGTACGACTAATTCAAGTCTTTTGAATCCATTTGTTCCTCTTCATGCCCCACCTGAGCAAGTGTTTGATAACACTTGGGTTCACAACTTTGCAAGAGATGGAAACGATGAGATAACCGCTAATAGTGCTTACCACGTTCTGCAACAAACATGATGTACACAAGAGTCGCTTGATAATGTAGTTCTTATTTTTACAAGGACTCATACTTCATTATATAGTGTTAGATCATGCTTCATTATATATTGTTCATTTATCATATTCAATGCATTTTTCTGGTATCATTAATTATTGTGAAGAGTTGGAAAGGATATTACTATATCGGTCTATGTTGTTTCATAGTGGCATGTTAATAAGATTTGATTAATTAAAAAAATCATATGATTAATCTAGCTAATTTAGTTTTCCTAAAAGACAGAAATGTGGAAGAATAGAGGAGCAAATTGAATTGTTGAAATTAAAGCTAGACTAGTATAGCAAGCCGAGACCTTTTAATGAAACTGTTGTAACAATACTGGAATATATAGAAAGCAACAACACACAGAAACGAGTGGATTGAATTTGTTAACCAACTTCGTCAAGTGTGCATACCTTTAGCGTATGTTTGATTGGTAGTAAAACAAGTGGAAAAGAAAAGTAGGGATGGAAAACACGTTTTACGAGGATTTTTCCCTCCTTTGGTTGCTATATGAAAAGGGGTGGAATGATTGAAAAGTAGTGGACCCCACTTCAAAAGGCAATCAGCCCAAAACCAGCAGAAAACTGAATTGAGCCACTATTTACGATGAAAAAGACATATAAACCCCTTTTAATTGCTATCTCACCTCTTAATATCTATTACAAAATTATAGAAGTTTTTGTTATTGTTTTCTCAAAAATATATTAATGCTGATATAATTAATTTAAAACGGCATAGGTTAATTATTTTAAATTTATATTAATTTTCATGGAACACTTTTTTTATATTTCGCTTCTTTTTATTACATCTCATTTTTATTAGGGATATTAATGTCATTTCACAAATATAATTTTTTCTTTCCTCTCACATTTTGAGTACATAGCTATTTAGTGCAATTTAATTTAATCATCATACAAATGAAGGCTGCTGCTATTTAACGAAGGTTTGCTTCATTTTGTCTCAGTGTGTGTAGAGGTGGTTCGGTTCGGAAGCTTCTGGTACAAGAGGCGAAAGCGTTTGGCGTGGGTTGCCTAGTATTGCGCGAAGTTGCTTTCCACAGGGAAGCTAGTCAGCAAGGTTTTGCTCTACACCTTGATCTTCTGCATTTTTTTCTGATTAGCAATTTTTTTGTGTAAGAATCATTGCTATTTTTAATTTTGGTTGGGATATAATGATTATCTGTGATGTGAGGTTCATTTGTCATGGACTTACTTGCAATATTGATAGATGTTTTTGTTAACTGGTTTTGATTTACAGTTACGAGTTTCTATATATGCATATATATATACATATTTCTGGTTCTGAATGTATAAGTCTTGCTATCTGCAATTGCAAGAAAAACAAGTGTCTTATGGCTTCATAATGCAACATCTAAAGCTTACTTATTAATGCACTAGTGACGGTTTTGACTATATTAAGCACTCTTTCATGTATTATTTTTCCCATGGCATTTTTCACCTTTATGAATATCCTCTTCAAGTAAGGGCTACTCTGGTCATGACTCATGAGCTGCAATTTATGAAATTAATGTAGCTAGCTGTAAGAATTGTACTTAGTTTAATGAAAATATAAAAACCAGAACTTAACTCTTAGTATTCCTGTTAGTTTTCCTCTGGGTCTTGCTAACCATAGGAAAACCCTTCCATAGAGATATTCAATACTTACAGGCATTCGCAATCTTTTCATTCGAGTTACAATTACTCATCTTCTTCAAGATTATGTCACTCAGCTGCATGGTATTAGCCCTGTTATGTCTAACCAGTCAGTTACGGATCTTAATGAATTGATTTATTGCATGTTATTAGGCTTTACATATATACACACAATACAACCATTATAAGTAGAAAGTTGAACTTGATAGGCAAGCCATAACATGTTTGTGTTGTCAAGTCCTTTTAGAGATCATGACCTTCTTGAGTTTTTACGCACTGATCATAAAGATTGATATCTATCAATGTGAGTTGGTGGAAGAGGGAGTTCGTGCTTGAAAAGGTAATTGTTCCAACTAGAAAATAGACCAATAAAATTCTGTTTATCTACCAGATTCTTAGAATTTAATATGAAAGTCGGTTTGGAGTGCAATACATGGACCCATTTCAGATATAATAATAATATAATATTTTGGTTTCTCGAAAGGAAAAAATATGTATATACTGTGGGAGTTTAGTGGCCTCACAACTTAGCATAAATAGTTTGTAGCATAATACAAAAATAGTAAATAAGTTTTATCATGTATGTTTATTTATTTGTACACTATCTTGTAAATTTTACATTGTTTTAGTTTGAGCATATATATATATATATTTTATAATATTTGTATAGAGATTGTTTCAATATTTGTGCAAAGAAGTTTTTGGGCTTAAACCAAGAAGTTTTTGGGCTTATTGAACTTGAATACCTCAGGTCTTGGTTTTATATCTCCTACTTAAATTTAAATAAATGAGCTATTATATATGTCATCCCCAACTTTGGAGGACTAATGTTGATTATATAACAGCCACAACCTGTTGGTCCTGCTTTCTCCCAACTTGACTATGCCAATCTTTTTGCTCTTTAAGAAACTTGACAAGTCAAGTTGTTAGTCTTTTTCTTTTTATATATATTATTATTTGCAATTTTCTTGTTGATCTATCTGTTTCTGATTGGCCATGCCTTATACAGTGGTGTACTAGGATATTCTTGATTGACCAACCCCATCCCTATTGTATGTGACTATTTTGTTCCAAATTTTTGTGATGCATCAATAAGGAACTGATCTTTGGAACTCATCCGTCATCCGTATGCATTTTCTCATACTTGTGAAACTTTTATTTGAATCTCTATTACCTATTTTGATGTGTGGATATGAAGCTTTACAAATATTAAATTATTATAATGTTAATAGTTGTTTTTTGCCTGGAATAAAGCTTATCTTGCTGAATTTTTTCTCCCATATATTTGGCACATAGTGTTATAGTTTGGGAATTCAGTAGTAACCAATAGTCAAAATAAAGAGGGGGAGAGTGGGGGGTGTTCTCTGTTTCTTAACATAAATTTACCCTGCTGCAAAAGAAAACCGCACACACCATTTGTAAGACTTTCTTGCCATGTTATCTTGAGTAAGTTACTCTATCATAGTGAGGTTATCAAAGAAAGACTACAACCTATAAACCTTATAGGGTGGACTTGATTGGATTAATTGTCTTGCCTTTGTATTCAGAACTATTGAGATGATGCTATTACTATCGTGAATCTTTTAATTTTTCTTTTTATTTGAACTGCGATTGCAATACAAGCCTCAGGCAGCTCATGAGGTTAGGTTTAGCTGACCTTCAGCGAAGAAAGTGAGTGCTTGAGGTTTACTTATTTTGCTGTCGTCTTCTACATTAATGTTATACACGAGATTGTTGCTACTAAATTCAACTTTAAAAAATGTACAATTTTTTTTCTCACATAAAATGGTGTAGTTTGACTCGACTTTCTACTTAGCGACGGAAAAAATCCCTCCTTTCTTTTCTTTATTTCTATGTTTATGCCATGTTCCTCCACCATTTGTAATATTGAATCATTCTGTTGCAGTTTCGATTGTAGTTTTGCAATATGATTGTCCTTCTAATTGGTGCTTGAAGAAATAAGAAGAACAATCATATTGTATTGCCTTCAATAGGCATTAGGTAAACTTCTATGTTTATGCTATATTTATAATTTTGTATTGCCTTGCATTTTCTTATTTGCAAATTTTTCCAAACTTGGCAGTAGTGAAATCTAAGTCATATTGCAGGTACATGTTATACATTTTTTATTGGGCCATGTTGGATTGGTGTCTGGAGACCAGATGCTATACATTATGAAGATCAAAAGGCTTAGTGCTCTTATACTTACCATAATATTTTGATATATCATTTCAGGATCAAGGTTGGACACATACAAGACATATTGCATATTTTGGGGAAGAGGGAAGTGTATTCCAAGGTGTGTGGACAATGATAATGTGTGTTTTGATTTTACTACACTTGATTGGTGTAAAGCTCAGTGCAGATTTTAGTTGAATTATGTAGTGATGTGCAGTTTACACTTGATAATGTGCGCATGAGTGTTGTGTTGTTTGCAGGTTTTTGGATTATGTAGTGATAACTAGTTGAATGGTTCTGGTTGTTGTTGGGTTACTGTTAATTGAGACATTAAACTCCTTGCTTAATTCGTTAAATGCCTAATGGAATATGAAAGCACCTTTTGAAATGCCTAATTTTTATTTGGAAAACACTCTTGAAATGCCTTATGAATCCTACAATAGAATCAATGTTAGTCTTATGCATGTTGGTTATGCATATGACAAGTTACAAATTGCAAATAACTAGGTTAATGAATTATTAATTGTTTCTGCTCCTTTAGTATCTGATATACCAAATCAAGTTGCTACTGTTGTTTTTTCCTCGATTAGCTTAATAATTGAGTTCTTTTCATAAGTCTCTGCCTTTGATTTTGAATATAAAAGGATCATTGCTCAAATATTTGCTTTTCCGAAAAACAAAACAATTAATATTCATTTTTAGTTTTAAAAATATTCGTAGTAACCAACCTGACGCGTCCCTTTATGTATGCACCCATAGGACTAGTTTATTTTTAAAGATTTTGTAGTAGGTATTTTATTTTAAAAAATAAATTCTTTAATTAGAAAAAGAATGTAAAACAAAATGGTAATTTTGAACCAAAAAAAAAGAATAAATTGGTAATTTAGAGAAGGAATTTGTCCCTCACAAATTAGGAAAGGTTTATTTTAACAAATCCCTCACTAATAGCTAGGGAAAATACTCCTCACAAATCCCTCACAATTAGCGACGGAAAACATCCCTCACAAAGGGGAAAAATCCCTCGCAAATAGTGACGGAAAATTTCCCTCACAAATAGCGAGGGAAACAATCACTCACAAATAGCTAGGGAAAATACGAATTTTTATTAATCTGTTCCTATTTTTTAGCGACGAAAAATATAAATCCCTCACAAATAGCGAGGGAAAAAATCCCTCACAAATAGCGAGGGAAAAAATCCTTCACAAATAGCGACAGAAACACATTTTTTGCTCTAATCTGTTCCTATTTTTTGCGACGGATACATTAAATTTGTGACGGAAAAATTCCGTCGCAATTTGCGACGGATTTACTTTTCCCTCTCTAATTTTTTTGCGACGCCAAAATTAGATACAAATCTGTCTCCGTCACAAAATTCCGTCACTAACAGTTTTGTGACTGATTTTTAATAATTTAGTGACGGATTTAGTCTCTCGCTAAAACTGATTTTCTAGTAGTGCTACATTATTTTATTGGCCTTAGATGTGGTCTGATTGATGGATTGATCGTGGATGTGATACTAGAGATTTTGATTCTCGGTGATAATTAATTTGGTTTATATTCATTACTATTATTAAGTTGATATTAGTGTATTGACTTATGCTGGCTTTAGTAATTGTTTTGAAAGTCTCCTGTTACTTTTTACCAAAAGTGTTTATTTTTTATTGGCATTAGTGCATATTGGCAGTTGACTTGAATCACAAAATCCTCAATATAAACTAATGTAAAGATAATTGATGGAACCAGTGTCTCCCAATCTGAGTACGCAAAGAATTATACTAGACCTGATATTGAATATGCTTGTAAGTAGATTGAGTATGCTTGTAAGTAGATTGAGTAGATATACTCATAATCCTAATAGTGATCATTGGAATGCTCTTTTGCACCTACTAAAATATTTAAAAGACAATATGGATTGAAGTTTACGTTTCACCAAAATTTCTAGTTGTTTCAGAAAGGTATTGTGATAAAAATTGGGCCTCAGACAATGATGAGGTCATGTAGCAGAATGGTTAAGAAGTCTAATGGCTAATATACCATTGTGGCCTTGTGGGGGAGACATAGGTATGAAACAGTGTTATGAGACACTTAATTAAAATAATGTTAATTCTCATGAGTATGTGACAAGTGAAAAAAAAAATTGTTGATCCTTTACCAAAAGGATTATCCAAGAAAGTTATCTTGGCTACGTTGAGGGGATGGGCTTAAAGCCTTGAGTAGAGGAAAGTATGATAGACACCCGATTTGTGGTTAAACGAAGCTATATGAATATTCCTATGCATTACATTTCTCACCCCTAAGACGTGCGGTAGTGCTTTATGTGAGATTGAGCCATGAACTCTTAATAGATACATAGTCCTTAATATGTGTGGTGCTATAGAGACGCAGTAGATGTATCTACCTACGTGAGTGTGAAAACATGGGCTCCCTTCCATGAAAGACTTAAGCAATCTTTCTAGAGCACGAGTAACCCAATGTGAATATATTAAAAAGTCTCAAATTATAGTGTAAATATTTTATCGTAAGCTATCACAATCTTAAAGGTAAAAGTGTATGTTGTGAGAGTCTCATCTCAAGTCTACTAAATTCAAGAGAAATTCACTTCTTAGACACAAGATGTTGCCTCACTTCACTACATGTTAATTCAATCCTTATGATATCAACACCTAAGCACAAAAAAAACTTTTCTTGCCTAGAATTTCGTCTTCCACTTCTTTTGCTGCCCAGAATTGTGTTTTCTACTTACTTGCCATTAGTGGGGGATTGTGGAACAATGAAAGCTTCATTTTTTTTAACTTAATTAGGTTTATAACAATTTCCTAAAAATGACTTTTCATTTATTTTATAACTGATAACTTCAAATTATTTTTAGTTTTTAATGAGTTTAAATTTGTCATGGTCATCATATTTGTTTACCATTATTATTTTTTTTATATTTCTTTTGATCAATTATTATTATTGTTAGTATTTTTTGATATTGCTAGACTGCAGAACAATTTATTGATATATTGATGTCGTTATTGCTATTTATATAATATATTATTCTAACTCTAAGGTTAGGTGCGAGTGGCTAATGCACTCCATCTAAACGGACTCGGTTAGCACTCGAGTTCGATCCTTGGCGATGGAACAACTTGGGGTCAGGCTTTAGTTATCTCCAAGCCGAACTCCGGATTAGTCAGGGCCCCTTTTTCCTGGACACCGGAGAGGGGTCGAAGACCTCTAGACTAAAAAAATAATACTAATATATTATTCTTATTATAAAATATCATCCTAATTGCATTGCTGTATAGTCGTTATTTTTTTTGGTGGGATAGACATTTGATCCGCTTACTGGATACAATCTTTTTTAATCTACTCCCTCTGTTGTTTTAAAAACCGAACCGGCCATTGAACTGGCGAGACCTCCGGGTCATGGTTCAACCACTTTAAACCGCTTAAACTGGGATAAAATTGCGATCGAATCGCCAAAATAACCGAACCGTAAATGGGGCCGGTTTAAGGTTCAACCGGTTGAACCGTGCAGTTCGGTTCAATTTTTAAAACAATGCCCTCTATTTCAAAATGACTTACGTTTAAGGTTTTTTTCACAAGGATTAAGAAAAATAATAAATAACTTAGTGAGTAAAACAATTTTACTAAATTGTCTTTGTTAACTATTGTTGTATTAACAATTGTCATAAAATGGAGTATGAAACGACAATCAATATGAAATTTTTTCATTTCTATAAAACAACAGTAATTTTGAAACAGATGAAGTAATTTAGTACAGGGATTGCTTAATAATTGGAATTGGGTTGTTAGATGCAATTACGGAATTTTCTTTTTGCAGTGTTTAATAGGGATGACAATTGGACCCAAACCCACTGATTACCCACAAAAAATACCCGTAATAGACAGGGTAAAAACCCGCTTTATGGGTATAGAATCAGGCCTGAAAAATTACCTGCAAATTTGAGTGGACATGAGTGCGGGTATGGGGACTCAAGTGCCCACCACGCCCTGCACCTGCACCCGCACATATATATAAAAAGGTGTCCATTTTATTCATTTGTTGTCTATGAATTTATGAAAATGTGTCCATTTTTATCCGTAATTAAATATGTAAGTTTATGAATTTGTTGTTATGAATGTTTATTGCGATATTTACTTGTTTTTTATGTTTTAGATGTTTTTATTTAGTTAAATACTTTGATTCGTAATGTTTTACGAGCAGATTTAAAAGATCTTTTAACAATAGATTACAAAAATCACCAAGACTAAGAAGTCTATTTATTGTTATAAAATTGAACTCACATTCCAAATATACTCCTAATAATTGGGTGCATGGAATAAAGATAAATTTCTAGTAAATATACATGTCTCATTAAAATAGGGGTATAAAAAGTATTTTATCAATTAATACATCTTGAAATACATCTATTTTTCTTATAACTAGAACAAAAAAAATACTCAAAAAATTATCTTATAATCAGGACCGGAGGTAGTATAATATTCTTCTTGTTATTTATTGTTTTTTATAGTTAAAGTGCGAGTAACAGGTGTTGATATGGGTATTTAGTTACTCAGAGGGTACGAGTACGGGTACTAAAGTTGATGTCCACATGGGTACGAACCTGGGTGCAAGCACTTTTTTCAAATACAGATATGGATACAGGCACTATAATACTCTACCCAGAGAATGTCCTTTGTCATCCCTAATACTGTTTAATATTATTCAGTAATTTTCTTTTCAAGAAAATTTCACATACTCTGCAAGTATTGGTCCGTTTAAACTTGTGGGCTGGAAAAATGGGTTATGTTAGTGAGCTAGCTTTGTCCGGTTTCTTGCTAAAAAAAAAAAAGGTTAAATTGGACTCTCCTAGATAAGTCAGTAAAGCTGAAAATGTATTATAAAAATATGTATTTAAGAGTGCGTGTATATTAAAATAGATATATTTGAAACAATGGTTTAAATGTTTTTACGTATAGACTTAATCTTGAACCCTGTTATGGCAGAAAATCCATAGCATTGGATAGACTTTCAATTCAAGGCAGTGAAAATCTTTGATTGAAAGGGCACTTGTAAAAGTCATTTGTACATCTCATTTTAAAGAGATAAATGGTAACTCAAACACGTAAGTTGTCGTCTATGAAATCTTGTCTTACTCTAGTCTATCAAGTTTTTGGGGTTATTATATATTTTGGCATGTTAAATACATAAAACAAAAAATACAAATAAAATATTGACTTTGGCCATCTTAGATTTTGATTATGAAAGTTTTTCTTTTGTTGAAAAGAAGCCCCTTTGAGCCTAGTTATTAATATGTCACGTCTACTACCATTCCCTCTACATAGGTTTTAATATTTTGTTATATTTAAGGTTTATAAACAACTTTTTTTTGTCAACTGTAGTGCCGGCCGGAAGTAAGAGCTGAGACACGGTGCTGCTATGCCTGAACGGAACCTAGCAGATCTAGGACTGACGACGACACCGTTTGCGCTGCACAAAACCCTAGCGGAGCTAACCCTAGGGAACGAGAGAACAGAACTGAAAACCCACTTTGAAAAAGGTTTATAAACATCTGAAATTGTTCATCTTTGTTAGGAGTGGGCTAGGTGAGTCCAATGCCACAAAAGGCCCAAAAGAATAAGGAAGAGTGAATATTCCTTGATGCCAATGGAGCCAGCGTTTTCATTTCTATTTTGTCTTTTCAATTCTGTTATGCTGAGTCATAGCTTCTAGATGTAGGAATTTTTTATGGTTGCTTAAGGCATAGAGATCTTTAGCCACTTGGCAATTGATCCTTAGGAAATGGGATTAAAATCCTTATACAAATATTCAAACCTGAAATTGAAATAAAGAAGGAGAAAATTACTCAAACCTTCCCTCTCTTCTAATTTTTAAGGAAGTTATCATTGACCTACTAATTCAAGAAACTAATTCTATCCTTAACGATGTCCGTATATTTTTAATCTTGGACAGTGATGTCGGTTTATGTAGATTCTAAATTTTGAAGATATAATTTGATAAAAGCAGCCCCTTAATCACAGTCGGCCGAAAAGGCTGCCTACAAAGCAATTGCTTTAGGCCTTAGATTTATTTTTTAAGTTAACTAATAATATTAATTTCATTAGTCATTATTTTTTTATGCCCCATAGTATTAATTTTATTTACTACTTTTGCTATTAATTAAATAAGCAAAAACATTAATCAATCATGTGAATGTATTTAATATTTATTTTTATATTGTTTAATATTGTAAAAATTCATCAGGCCTAAAAAAGCCAATAATTTTCTGTTGTTAGTTTTAAAAAGGCCTCATTTCAAATTTTACTTTAGGCCTACTTGTATTAGCCAACCTGTCCTTAGTTATTAGGGTGCGTTTGTTTCAAGTTATCTTGTAACATTCCCGGGAATATATGAGTATGGAATATGTATTCCAATGTTTGTTACAAGGTTTTAAAATTTTATTCCCTAGTATAAAAAGTTCCTGGGAAAGAAATAACTTCTCATATTCTCAAAGTTTTATTCCCATGAAAAAGAGGTGAGAAAAAGATTCTCATGAAGGTAGGAAATAAATCTATATGTAACTACTCATATACCACACTCTTTCAATGATTCCCAGGAATGTTATAAAGGTCAACCATACACATTTTTTAACAAATACCTGGGAATAGGATTTCCATCATTATAATCCTGGGAAAGTTATTCTTAGGAATAAATTTACAATACTTAAAACAAACACCCCCTTAAACTTATAAATTAATAGGAGTCGAGTTAGTAATATACCAAAATACCAAACCATTTAAAATATTATTTTTTATCCTATGGCGTACGCAATCTATTTTGGTCAAAACCTTACATGTTTGACGGACTTGCATTCATTGCGGTCACTGATCTCCGAATTTGGATTTGGTATATAAGAAAGTGGAAGGAAAGAAAGTGGGGGGAAATGAAGTTTATTGGTTAAAGTATAAAATTGATTATGTGTTATATTATTATTGGTCTATCACATTTATTAATGTGAAAAAGATTTCCTTCTTAAACTTGGCTGGGTTTAGATGATGACAAGATTACTAATCAAAAAGAAGAAAAGCCTCCGATAGATCAAGTCAAAGATTCTACAGAGACTTTAATTATGTATTGTCAATTCTCTGTAAGTATGGTTTGTATCTTTGACATATTACAAGCTGTGATTATATAACTTAGATGTGCTCAAACAACTCATTCCTTAAGTTTAAAACTTAATCTAAGTTATTTTCAAAGTTAAGTGTTGAAGCAATCCTTTTGAAATCTCAAGAGAAAACTTTTTTCATTGCAGGAATCGATTACCTCAAAGCTGTAATCGATTACCTAAAGTCTCGGTGATGTGGATGTAATCGATTACCTAAAAGGTGTAATCGATTACAGCAACTAAATTTTTGAATAGCTGATTTTCAACGTACACATGTAATCGATTACCACAACGACGTAATCGATTACCACTGCTTCAAAATCAAATTTTCTGAAACGTTATGATTTCAAATGGTGTGTTTTGGTCCCTGGAAAGTTGCCAAACGATCACCTTGCTTCAGACACAATCTGATGTATATATATATACCTTTCTTTTACATCAGAATAGACACAACTTTCATTCTTTCAACCATAAGAGTTCAATATCATTTTACAAGTTCTAAACCTTCAAAACTTTCTTGCCTAGAACTTAGATACTATTTTCATATTCTCAAAAGTTCTTGCGCACTAAGTTGTATAGTTACAAAGTGATATTGATCTGATACACCCATATGCTTTACCATTCTTCACAATTATTAAACTCATCCTTGTGTTGGGTTTTGGTTTGAAAAGATAGTGGGGTGCTATCTTGTTGTATAGAGATTGTTAGGGAGCCTTGGGGTGAGGCTTGCTTGTAACAAGAATTTCTATCATAGTGAATTGCTCTGCAGGTGTCAGAAGAACTGGATGTACCCAAGTGGTTAGGGAACCAAGATAAATTCTTGTGTCTCAATCTTCTTCCTTATCCTTTTACTTTTGTTTATCAATCAAACTCCATCTATCTATCCATAAAACAAAAGAACGAAAAATCTCTAAAAGTTACTCGAAAATCGTTCAACCTAATTCACCCCCCTCTTAGGTTGTATACCAGACTTACAATTAATGCATCTTTTTCACACTTTACCAAAAATTTTCCTTTCCTCATATTTTCTTTCCTCTCTCCCAAACAGACCATTAGTGTCTATAGACATTTTTTGGTGAGAGAAAAATGAGATAATATGAGAGAGTAACTATCAAATGAGAGAAAATTAAAGAGATAGAGACACCAAATATACCAAATCTCAAAGTCACTCCTATAGTCACTGCGGTCAGCAGATCTAAGCCATTAGAGTATCCACAATAGAGCATCCCATATTGGAGTGCTTAAGTGGGTCTCATTTGTACATATCATTCATTTTTATTTTTTTCAACTTAAGCACCACATAAGAGCATCCACAATGGGTTGTCATAGTGGGTATTTATCCTATGTGAAAGGAGATCTAATTTTTTCCAACATTGGAGATAGTCCATGTGACATGAGGGAGCTCAAATTATATAGACACAATATCCATTTCTAGACACCATATCTTAGAATTAAAATATTATTTTTTCTCTTTCTTGACTGATTGTGCGGGATGGTGGTGGACGTTGCACAATGCGACATTGCACAATGTTGACCAAAACTCCAAAAGGTAGGCACAATGTTTACGGTTCATTTTTTTTTTACCAAGGCAGTGTTCAAATTTTTTTTTAAATATTAATAAAAAAATTCTACATTTTTTAAATATTTAATAATTTAAAAAATATTAATTTAAATAATTGATTTAATATTTAAATTTAAATCAAAATTAGGTTCAAATAAAATAATATAAATATGTGGGGTCCATTGTGGGACCTAACAAAAAAATAAGATACCATCATTGTAGTAAAAACTAGATGAATATTTTATGGGTGTGTTATATCTTATGTGTCATTTTGGGCCCACAGAATAGTGCTAAGATGCTCAATTTTAGCTCCCCTATTATGGATGTTCTAAGCACTTTATCTCTCCAACCCAATACCTCATAAATTTTTTTTTAAATGAGTCCCACTAATAACTTCACTTCTACGTTTCATCTGCATCTACATTTTCAAAATAAAAAAAAGAAAAACTTGGCCCAAGATGCTCATAGATAGACAACTCATATTGTGACTTTAGCAAATCAGGATTATGTCAGGTCCATTCTTGATAAACGGCTAAGATAAGGACTGTCTGCGTCAAACCCATTTCCATGTTTAATAGCTTCGCCTGTTCAACATAGTTTGCTGCATAGGTCACGTGAATTGAAGCCCAAACAGCCTGAAGAAATAGAAAGAAAAACAGTGGGGCGCGCTGCATGAGCATGAGTGTGATTTGTTCACCCCCCCAAAAAAAAAAAATAGTGGGATCTACTATTCTACATTTATTTCTCTATTATTTTTCAGGCCAACTTTAAGGTTGCTTGGTTTTTTACTTATATATGTTTTCCCCTCTACTTTTCAAATTCTGTGCGTTTTTAAAAATTAATTTCCTCTTCAAGTTGTTAAAATTCAAGTGTCGGTGTGGCTGTGTTCATTTCTATTTTGCTCCCAATCTTCGATAGCACATCTCTTCATTCCCATTCAATAATTACTTCTTGTTACATTTTAATTTTATAAACATGCATTTGAGTAGGCCATGATAAGGACCTAATAAGTTGAAACAAGTTAAATGACTGCATTGAAAAGAATTAGAGGATTCCTCCTTGACATCCATATTGGCAGTAAAACTCTAAGAAGAGAGTTAATAGTGTTTTTCGTTTCTGTAATATGAGTAAAATTCGGTTTTAGTTCCTGTAAATTTTTTTATTTATTTTTGGTCTTTGTAATATAGAAATTTTTGTTTTTGGTCCTTGTTGTTTCGATTTTAATCTCTGTAATAGTTTTTCATGATGGTTCTAGTACTTGTAACATGTAGTCCGTGTTGATTTTAGTCCATGTAATATGGATCATATAAGGACTAAATTCAAAGTAAACAAATATTATAGGGACTAAAATCGAAACAACAAGAACTAAAAGTAAAATTTTATACATTGTAGGGACCAAAAACAAATAATTTTTTTTGCATGACTAAAACCAGATTTCGATTATATTACGGGGAGGAACTATTAACCCCAAAAAGATTATAATGCGTCATAAGGTTAAATTATAAAATTAGTCCTCTAGGTTTATTTTAGGTTTTAATTTGGTCCTCTATGTTTTATTTGTTTCGTTTTGGTCCTCTATGTTTTATTTTAGTTTTCAATTTGGTCCTTTCCATCACTAAAAGTCAATTGTCCATAGCTAGAATTTGGCTTTTAGCCAAGATAATTAAAACCGAACCGGGCATTGAACCGGAGGGGGCCAGGGTTCAGGGTTTTTGGGTCGGACCGGGGTCGAACCGGGTTTGAATAAAATATTATTTTTTAAATATTTCATACAATATATATATAAATAATAAACAAAAAATAACTGATATTTATAATTTCACACAATAAAAATTATACTTCACTTAACAATAACAACTATAAATAGAGGCTAAGTTCAACAAGACAACAACACATTCAACCAATTCCAACAAGTTCAAACTAAAAATTTTAAAATTACAATTAAAAATTGGCCATTTTTTTTTAAAAAAAAGCAAGTTTACGAACCGGCTGGGTTGAACCCGGTTTTCCCGGTTTTTACCCGGTCCGGTCCGGTTTTTTATCGGTTCTTAAACCGGACCGTCCGATTTTTTCACAGGCGGTCTAATTGCACGACTCGGACCGGCCGGGGGTCCGGTTCCCAGTCCAACCGGTCCGACCGGCCGGTCCGGTTTTTGTAACCTTGCTTTTAGCTACGGACAATTGGCTTTTAGTGACGAAAAAGACCAATTTGTTGTAACTTTTAAAATGTAAGGGACCAAAATGAAACAAATAAAACATAGATGACCAAATTAAAACCTAAATTAAATATAGAAGACCAATTTTTTAATTTACCCTTATTTATTCTATGGTGTTTGTCAGCTACTCCCTCGATTTTTTGTTAATGAGAAACTTTGTCCAAAAAATTGATGTTGTAATGAATACTCAATTTGGATAAGCCACGTGACAGGCAGGAATACTTACCACTATACTACAACGACTTTGTTGTGAGTAGCAATTCCCGTTCGGTTGTAATATACAGGCTACAATATAAAGTAAAATAGTTAACTATCTTACTAGATATCTTTGTTAATTACCGCGTCTTCTATATAATATTATCTCTGAGTTTTGTGGGAAATCTATATCCACATGCTGGTTTTTTTTATTAAAAATAGAAAATATAATGAAAATTGTTAGCCAAACAAGAAAAATTAATACAATAAAAGTCGTATGTTAATAACAACAAAAAGTAAAGTTATTTCGTTTGGACATCCCACAAAATTGTCTTCAAAAATTGTATTTTATAAAAAATAAAATAGTACAGTTAAACTTGCTAGAACCGTACGGGCATCCCACGAACTGTACTATTTGTTTCTTTCCACTTGCTAGAACCGAAGTTTCTTATTCAATTTAGGCTAAATTATATTTTTAGTCCCTTATATTTACTTTAGGTTTTGATTTGGTACTTTATGTATTAAAAGTTTCGAATTGGTCTCGTATGTGAAAAAGTTATACCAATGTGATCCCTCTTGTTTTTTTTGTTCCGAAATGGTCCCTTGTGTTACAAAAATTATATCAATGTGGTCCCCCTTTTTTGCCCCTTAATTTACAAAAAAAAGACCACATTTGTATAAATTTTGTAACATAAGGGACTACGTTGAAACAAAAGGACCTCATTGGTGTAACCTTTACACATAAAGAACCAATTTGGAACAAATAATACATAAAGGACAAAACTGAAACCTAAATTAAATTTAAGAGACTAAAAGTATAATTTAACCTTCAATTTATAATTTATAAATACAGTTAAACTTTTTTTTTTAACTTTTATTGATGTAATAATATTTCCCATTGAAAAAATATTATACATTCACACCATAAGATAGCCAAGCAATAAATATAATGATTTCGTCCCTGGTTTTTTATTATGAAAGAAGCACCTTCCTCTGAAGACTGAAGTGTACCCATGTTATTTTACCCATAAATATTCTTTTTTAATGTAGATGTTCCCAAAATCATTGGCATCTTATGACAAGAAATTATCAGAGAGATCTTCGATATAGCCATTCCAACTATTTTTCGCGTACCCTATGCTAGTAATTTGAGAGAAGAAGTCATTATGTATTTTTTTGACCGTAGAAATCATTATGTATGGGCGCAAGTAATATGAATCTACGAGTTTTTTTTTTTTTTTTTTTTTTTTGTGCTATCTACGAGTTCTTTACTAGGCCTTTCTTTGGATAGACTACGAGTTGGGAAAGCATGATGACAAAGCTAAGATTAAACTTAAGTGAGGCCACAATTATCCAAGCAAGCCCTAAATCACAAATAATAAAAGGGATCTATATCCCCACCCCTCCCCTCGTTTAATTTTTCCACCTCCTCACTCATTTTATTTACCAAATCTACTCACATCCCCCTCCCCCATAAAACTAAACCCCTTCCTCGTCCCCACTCCCACCACCACTGTGACATCCTCTACCTCTCATGCATACTTAAAATGCATCACAAAATAAATAATAGGAAAAATAGGCATCCAATTTAAAATTTTAAAACAGAAAGGGTATAGTAGCCACACTCATACATCATGCGAAAACAAATTAAGTCTCAACAAAATACAACGATAAAATAATAAAAAAAACTAAAGCCCCAGTGTCACATGTATCTCAGAGCTAAATAACCAGTATCAATTGTACTTAACTAATAATTCAATGTCAACGAAATAGAAATCCTAACTTAGCCAATGACTCCATCTAAGCAGTCACTCCTCGACCGATGTCATCGGCACCTGCAAGCTCATTGTCTACACATACACAATGGTGTTATGCATAGCCACATCAAAAGGGGTTAGAAATCACATACATGAATGGTATTAACAGTATAGAAAGAAATCAACTAAGCAATGTGCATAATCATCAACATCTATCACCAGCACATATCACAAGCCACAGGTACGTAAGACTCCATGTATACATATGCAATCCTAAGACCGATGCCTACTCCGGAAGGCATGTGGATCCAGCTAAACTCAGGTAAGCAAGTGAGGGTGCCCCTGCCACTCATGATAACGAATAGTGTCTAGTCAGGGTGACTCAGTTTATAACTGAGACGTCGCAGCAGTGCCCCGCCTTTATATAAGACTCCTCTACCGAATCGACTCGCAAGGCCGGGTACCATGTCCATCGTGGCTGTCACTAATACGTATCCACGTTGCTCACCGCCAACAACAACAACGACACCCCTTGATGCATGAACATGTAATCAGACAAGGTGTCTATCAATTAACATCAGCAGCTCCAATCAACTCACCGAGTGATTGGTAACAACAACATTATATAGTTCTCGCTTGTCAGTACGTCGACAAGCCTCCCTCAACTATAGAATAAACCAATTAATTATCCTATTTAACAGCATCAAATTTTAAGCCACCTCTTCTTTAATTCTACTTTTTAAACTTATGATTAATCCCACCTAAATTATTAGTGATCAACAATCTAAGGGGTTTGGGTCATTATCTAACTCCTATGAGTTTATAAAATTCAATTAGGAGTCTTTTAACTTGGTTTCTAAAACTTAGTATTTTTCTTAACAATATTTTCTACACAAAGGTATCTAGGAACTCTTACTTCACTTGTTGCATCGTTTTCTTTTTATCTAAATCATTGCTCTAATTACAACTAATCTCACATGACTAATTAAATCTAATGCTAACCTTTAACTTAGCCATTTAATCCCCTTTTTATCATTAAAATTTTCTGCATAATTCTCACTACACACTTATTGGACTCCAAAGCAACATCCAACGCACACAATATGACATAACATTTGACAAAACATCAACTATAATATTGCAATATGAATCAACTAGGCATGCACCCAAGTCCAACTAATCTCATATAACACAAGACCTCGTGACATAGAAATTAACATATCAACGAATTATAAATTCACAATTCTCATTCAATAAAGCACTGCAAGAATTACAAGTCATACTCCATCAACAATCCCAGACACGTTAAATTCATAATCGTGCTTAGTGAGGGTCTTTCCCATCACAATGATAATGGTACTCATACACGCCAAGCCGCGCGAAGTGTAGGGATTATGGGACATCCTAATTGCCTCAATTAATTCCAAAATACACACCATTCATGAATCAATCTACCCCTTACCTCAATAAAGAAATTCGCGATATCAACAAAGGCGAAGAACATTTGCCTGCAGCGTCAAATTTGGGCACCGAATGAGCACATGGTAAAATTTTTGAGTTGTACGGAGAGCTAAATGTGGCTGGAAAATATAATAATTAGTATAACATATTTTTTTTAGAATTTTTAAGGCTAAAACGAAATCAAAAGGAAGCAAAAAGAGTGACTAAAAAATGTCTTACCGAGAAAATGGGGTTACGAGGGGTTTGACGTCAACTTCACAGAAACGAGAAAATAAGTAGTGGTTTCCGAAGGTTTCGGCACGAGGAATCCAAAAATGACGTCTGTTTTTTCAACCGACAACTGTGATGGCCGAAAAGTGTAATTTACAGTCCTCCCAGCAAAAAAAAGCGACGAACTGGGCGGTGTTTGATCGAACGAAGGCCAGAAACGGATTCTATGGTTGATTTCGAGTGGGTGGTTGAAGTTCGGTGCCAAGCCGCGGTCTAGAGTGAGAGAACAAGAAGAGAGAAGTTTGAAGCAAGGGTTTCGTATTTTCTTTTTCAACTGTTCTGTCACATGCGAAATCTGGAAGATGATGAACATTGTTCTTTTAGGGGCTAGGGGGTGTATCTGTGAAAAGGAGGGGTGCAGCAAGCAAATTGTTTTAAAAAAAACACAAGGCATTAGCGCTGTGCTCTTTTATATATATATATATATAAACACAATTTTCACTTCAAAAAACATCATTTCTATACTACTTCTAAAATAGACTATTATTCTAAAATATTCATAATAAATTCAAGACTAATATTTAATAAAAATAAAAGAAAATAATATCATTAAAATATACTAATTTTTAAGGCAAACACACACCGGTTCGGTTGCCAAATGAGTTAGAATTTGATCTAGAGTTCTAATTCTTTCTTTTGGAGGGTATGAGGTTGTGAGGTATAGCCTGTGGTCCAGAAACCATTCTTTTGAATTTAGATCACCATTGGTTTTGGTTTTGATCTTTAACAATGTATTCTTTGCGTTTTTAGGATTATGTGTGTGATTACGGTTGTTGTACGTGCGAAGAATAATCCTAAGACTTAGGATTTTTTGGATGCCATCCCTGGTTTGGTAAGATCATAACCATGGCCAATCATTTCTTGAATTGTTCATCGTTTGTTCGTTGTCCCAATTCCGATCTAACTGTGTTTTTGTTTTTCAGTAAAATCTGGATCGCGTGGGCGTGTTTGGTGGAATTTTTGGACAAGTATAGGTGGCTGGAGTGTTAGTGGAAGAATCATGTGTGTGTGGTGTGGAGGTGTGCTCGTGTTTGTTTAGAAGTTCGTGCATTAGTGAGTTCGCAGTTCGTAATCTGGAACATAACCGGAGTTGTTACTAGGTGAGGAGGATAAAACCTTAATCACTGGGATGTCAAGTGTAGTATGTAAATTTTAACATGTGTTGGGAACTTCAAATCCTACTAGAGGTTGATGTTAGTAACACCTAAGGATACGGTCTATGGTGTCTAAGGATAGGCATCGTGGATCTATCAACTAACATAGGATTGATCTTAGGGTACTTATGGATGATTTTGTTTCTTGTATAAAGGGGATCAACAGTGGTTCCCCGCTTCCCCTTATATGACTCGAACCCATGACCCTTTGAGTGTAGGTGAAGCGTCTTATGGATGATTGATATAAAACATGTGGTAATAGGATAGATGACTTGACTGTATGATAATTGATTGGTATCTTTCTGATGGTTTGACTATGTATAACTGTCTGTATACTTGATTTATAATATGATGGTAGTAGGTTGCCTTGTGCGACAAGAGGTTTGACTCGTAAGTTGATCGAGGATGTTTAATAACATGTGATGTTTGATAACATGCTTGTGTGATAACATGTCATGATTGGTAACATGCCGTGATATGCTGTTGCATAGGAAAACATGTGATGACTTGTTGTATGTCGGGATATGTTGTTAGATGTTGTTGCATGTTTATATGAGTTGGTATTCCTATATTGATAATATGTTCATTGGTTGTTTGATATTATGTGTATTTAATATGATGTTATATGTGTGTTTTGATGATATACTATTATGTGAGGGTGCCAGTATGCTATGACTTCTTATATGCTGAGTTGTTGGCATAAGATCATGGTGGCATCGAAGGTTGATTGATGTGTGCTAAAACGATAATAAAAACAGTAGTATTAAGCTGAAAGCAGTAAACGAAGTTATGAGCAGTAAACTGAGAGTAGAAACCCAAGTTGAGGAACATAGAGCCGTGAAGAGTAAACTATGTTGTGGATTATTAAGTGCAGAAAATAATATTGGTGTCGAGACGGTATTATCTACTCGCATGATCAGTAGTTGTACACGGGGTCAGCAGGATAACTCTCCTAGTGAGCTCAACAGTTGCACAAGAGGTCAGCAGTTGCCTTCTACTTATGTGAGGCATACAGAGTCAGCGATATCTAATTGGCAGATGAGCAATAGTTTCATAGACACCAACAGTTGCATATAGTGAAATGATAAGCAGTTGTTTATACGATGATCAACAGTTGCATATAGTATGATGATTAGTAGTTGCATAATATATTGTGTGTGTTAACAGTAGCAGACATGATTAATATGTTTGGTGGTGAGGTTAGTAGTGAGGTTAGAATTAGATATCGTTGTACACTTAGATTAAGGTATGATTTTGGGGATGATTGATGTGATAGATCTTTGGAGAAAGTTGAGATTTTTTGGTGTACGTGTTATCATTTGGTATGCTAATTTATTTCTCACTTTTGGTGTTTCATGAGTTTCTTATCTCCTCTATATACTCCTATGTATATTTGTATGTTTGTATGACTCGAGATTAGAAGACACAGATTCCATAACTTCTGACGGGGACGTTGAGGAGATCACTGTTGATCGAGGTGGAACATACTTTCCATGAGGTTGTGTCTATGAGAGTATGTTGAGTCTTTTGCAGTGTTATACCATGACAAGTGGAGAGTTTGTTATAGTTATTTGTTGATTCATACTTTAGTATGAACAATGGTGTTTTATGTTTTTTAGCACCATAACTTCCGGGTTGAACTCTGATGTGTACATGTGATTTACTTATGCTAATACATGTTTTAAAGTTTTTAATTTTCTCTAAGGTGTTACACTTTGCATGTCTGAAATCTAATTTTTGAGCACGAATCTAAATTTCGAATGTACAAAGTAATACACTTTTTACGCATCCAAAATTTAGTTTCCAGATGGCAAAACAGTTTTCCTACATAGATAAAATCCGAAAAATAGTTTCTAGATGGCTATTGAAAACTTATTTTTTTTCGAAATACGAATTTTATAACATCCAAAAACTAATTTCCGGACGTGTTAGGAAATTAGTTTCCATAACATTTGAAAATGCAGAAAAATACCTTTGTGCGTTGAGTTGTAGAACACCAAAGAAGAAGAAAATGTCCTCGGTCCTTCGCCCTTTCTTCATGATTCGGCTCCAGAGGTGGGGGAGGAGAGAATGGAGGTGGGAGGGAGGTGGGAATGTAAGAGAGTGAGTTACAGAGAGAGAATGTTGGGGGTGGTGAGTGAGAATGTTGGGGGTAGAGGTATTTCTGACTTTTTTACATGGGTAAGGGATGTGGGAAAATTAAAATGGGAGGTAAGGATATAAATGCCCATAAATAGCTTAGTTAAAGCTCCACCAATGGGAGTAAAAGGGAGGGCTAAAAGACCGAAGAGCAACAACTACCTCTTGACCCTCTAGAAAATAATAGAGGAGAAATCAAAGAGGAAACACAAAAAAGTAAAGTCAATAACATCAAAACACTGGCAGCTTTTAAGGTGCCACACCTTAATAGGTGAGGCACAAACTCAGATTCATTTTAGCAAATGTCAAAAGTTTTTTATTTTTAGAAATTATAAATCACTCCTTTTTCTACCAACACCTCATTCTCATCTTATCAAAACCTCATCTCCCTTTTTCTCCCTCCACCACCATACGTTCGCCCCCACCCACCCCTCTCCCCATCCCCTACCCCTTCACAAGAAAAGACCACTAATAGCAACCTTTGGCCACCACAAATCCACCTTCACCCATCAAGCTCACCATAACCTAGCCACCATGGAAAAACAGCAGTAGCCAAATGGAATCACTAAACCCCACAGTGATTGTCGTGGAGTAGCGACTGGGAAGCCAGCGAACAACCAACGTAAGCCCTAAACCCTAACGAAAGCCCGCCCTCGCCCAGATGCCACCAACACAAGATTTAGAAAACGAGGGTATCCAGCAATATGTGAATCCATTGTTATGTAAATCAGCTCCAGATTTCAAAAACAAAAAGGCAATAAAAGTATTTTAAGGTTACAACACACCTACATGAATTGTGCATCACTAGAATCACTGTGTGAGCCACCACCTCTGATAGCCGTGCGACGTTGTAGGCCTCCCCTTGCAATTTGTGTCGCTGTTATGTCACTCTTGGTCTCTCGATTAGAGCCGCCCACATGGATCACCCCCTGCTCGTTTCACCTACGACTCCACAATACAACGTCTCTGCGCTCCAGCACTATGAACCACGCTCCTTCACACGTCATCATTAAGTCCTCTACGAGGCCTCCACCGGTTCATGCGCTAAGTCTTGATGAAGAGAGATAGGGTTGGGGTGAGGGCTTGAAGAGGGTGTGTGAGGGGTGGGGTTGGCAGAGGGTAGGGTAGGGTGAGGGAGAGTGGAAGAGAAATGGAGGAAGGAAGAAGGAAGAAGGAAAAGAATAGAGAGGCATGGGGCACTTAAGAAAGAATTAGTTTTTCGATAGGATGAGGCTGGAGTGTTTGTAGAGAAAGAGTAATTTGCAATTTATAAAACTAAGGTGGTGGTGCATCATAGACATTGCCGAAAACACTTAAAATTAGCAGACTGAGACAATCCAAACTTAGTAAATGCATTTGCAACTTGATTTTCTTGATTAAAGATATGAGTCCATCCTATATCATTAAAAGAATGTGGTAGTCTATTGCTTTTTAACACCAGCCCAGCACACGGGTGCCATTGTGCAATGCCCTCATTCAGGAATTTGATGGTGAGTTGCCAAATTTGCATGGGACTCGTGGAATTAGAAGCAAGAGTCTAACCTTTGTGCTTATGGCAAGTGGAGATACAGAAAAAGGAAAAGCGGTAGCAGATAGTCACATGTGTTCACTGCTAAAATCCCTCTAATAAATATAACAATTTTAATTGTGACAAATAACAATCACGTTAATAGGTTAACCAATATCACAGGAACCATTAATTGCAAGATTATGGTGGACTCGAAAAAAGGTGCCAGAAGGAATCTTGCGAGATGCATATGGACAGCACAGAAGGAAGCTGCATGCACTTAGTAGTGCATGATGGCACTCGATTTGAAGACACGTCTATGGCAGGGCACACTAGCCCCATTTACGATAATCTTTTTTTATTGGCAGACCTGGTACCCAGGTCTTCTAGGACCCAGCTGCATGCACTTAGTAGTGCATGATGGCACTTGATCATTGCTTTTTAGTGGATAGAGAATAAAGAGGAGGTAGTGTAGCTTTGTTATGGAAGAGTTCATTCAACTGTGTTATTACTAGTTACTCTTTGAATATTATTAATGTGGAGATTCATGATTTGACTCGGGCGAAGTGGGCATGACTGGGTTTTATGGCTATCTAGATAGTGGCAGGAGGAAGGATTCTTGGCAAATGGTTCATAACCTAGTTGATCAAATGTTGACTCCTTGGTGTGTTTTGGGAGATTTCAATGTTCTCCTATCCCAAGATAACAAAATGACCTCCCCAACTAGCGCATTAGGGGCTTCATCGAGTAAGTGTCACATGTAGGCCTTGTTGATACACCTCTAGAAGGTTATCCTTTCACTTAGTGGCAAAATATGGGAACGAAGCGAGAACTAGATGAACGATTGGATCGAGCTATGGCTACTCATGAATGGTTACTATTATTTCCTCATGTGAGACTTGAAAATCTAGTGGCATCTATTTCTTACCATTCCCTTATTTTGTTGAAGTGTGAACCAACATAATGGCTAGCTACCAACTATCGCTTTTATATTTTAAAATTCCTGCCTAGTAGAACCAGTCCTTGATGGAGTGGTTAGAAATGACTAGGCTCAGGTTGGGGACGGTAATCTGGTGGAGCAAAATCGCTTCTTGCACTGTGCATTATTAAGAGTAGGGAAAGACAATTATGCCTAACTTCAAGCTAGAAATTTTGAAATGCAGAGGTCGTTGGATGAGGCTCGAAAACGAAAGACATGAACAATGGGTCTTGCCTCACTTATCCACGAGATAAACTTTGTACTCTTTTGGGCCAAGAAGAGAAGTATTGGGCTCAGAGAGTAAAGGTTTTATGGATGAAGGAAAGGGATTGCAATACGACTTTATTTCATGGCCAATATTAAAGGCACCCTCCCACCTATTGCGCACACCCCCCATTTATGTCATTTGACCAAAATATCCTTAAAAAGTACAAAAACCCGAATATCCCCCGTAAATTCAATTTACAGTATGGAAAAGAAATTTTTTTTACCGGAAATTGGAATTTATGGTATAGATTCCATACCATACGTAGTTTTGTTACCGGAAATTCAATTTTCGGAATGAATATTTTTAAAAATTTTCATACCGTAAATTATTAATTTCTAGCACACTGATTTTTTATTTATTACCGGAAATTATGTATTTTTGGTACACAGATTTTTTATTTGTTACCGAAAATTATGAATTTTCGGTATGGTATGTGTTTTTTTATTTAATTTATTTAATGAATTTTAATATAATTTATTTAAATAAATAAATAAATTTATTTATCTATGATAATCGAAATTTGAAACGTTAAACCTCAACATGCATGGTGATTTCTCAAAAATGAGAAAGATCTTCCTTCACCGCTATGAATCTTTCCCTCATAGCTCAAATTATCCTTGATACCCACCCAATCTAGAAACTCAGGAACATGTGCGTCCATTTCTTTTTTCATTTTTTTTTTGGTAACTATATGCGTCTATTTCTTCTAGAAATATCTAATTAACGTTTCTTCTAATTCGATTATCATAGATATAACATTAGTGACAATGCCAACGTGTAATTTTCAAATTTCAAAGATAAATAAATTTATAAATTTCGATTCATAGATAAATTTATTTGTTTATTTATTTAAATAAATTATATTAAAATTCATTAAAAAAATAAATAAAAAACACATACCATACCTGAAATTCATAATTTTCCGTAACAAATAAAAAATATGTGTACCGAAAATTCATAATTTACGATATGAAATTTTTTGAAAATATTCATACTAGAAATTCAATTTTCAGTAACAAAACTGCGGAAATTTACGGTATGGATTCCGGAAATTCAGTATGCAAAACACATACCAGAAAATGGGGGGGGTGTGCGCAGCTGGTGAGGGAGGTGCCTTTAATATTTGCCTTATTTCATTCATGAGCTAAATCCGGAAAAATCAGAGGGCTTTTCTAAGGGCACCCCCAATTTTGCTTGGGACACCCCCAAAATAGTGTGTTGACCAAAATACCTCATGTAAAAATATCAAAATTATTATTTTTTTCATTCGACTCACTCGCAAATATGATATACGATATTTGCGAGTGTACAATTTTTTTTCACACTCGCAAATATCATATTTGCGAGTAAATTTTTTTACTCGCAAATATGATATTTGTGAGTGTACAATTTTTAAAAAATTGCACACTCGCAAATATCATATTTGTGAGTGAGACGAATGAAAAAAAAAATAATTTTGATATTTATACATGGGGTATTTAGGTCAAAATAGTTTTTTGGGGGTGTCCCAAGCAAAAATGGGGGTGCCCTTAGAAAAGTCCAAAAGCAAAACATGCTAACAAAAGGCCTGATGGTGTAGTGATTGAAGCCCAAGATGAAATCAATGCTACCACGGTACAATACTTTAGCGATCTTTTCCAGCCTATTGGCAATGTTTATTCTCCAATCATCAACGTGTTGGACCAGCGTCTGACCAGTAAGGATAACAATTGTTTGCTTTCTTCTTTGAGAATGGATGAATTGAAGAATGCCTTGGATTAATTAATGAATCCCGTGACAACCTCCGGCTCGGATGGGTTAAATTTCGGTTTCTACTCTCACTTTTTGGGATCTTTTTGGACAATAAATTTTCAAAGCATGTTGTTTGTGGCTTGGCCATGGATACTTGGATGAATTCATAAATGATACCCATATTTCTCTTATACCATAGGTAGGTAAATCAATTGCTCTTCATGAATGACGACCTAATGTGGTGTACAAGCTCCTCTCCAAAGTCCTTGCAAGCAGTACCGTCTTAAACATTTTGGAGTCCTGTTTTAATCTTAAAAATTAGGCCCCTAATAAAAAGGTATTAAATTTTTATAAGGACTAAACTTGAAAAGTCGTGATTTTATAGGGACTAAAAATATTCTAATCTTAAAAATTAGGCCCCTAATAAAAAGGTATTAAATTTTTATAATGACTAAACTTGAAAAGTCGTGATTTTATAGGGACTAAAAACATATTTAATCTTAAAATATATAATAAAATTGGGCCCCTAAATTGGACTCTAAATTGGGCCCTGTGCAGTAGCACAGGTTGCACAGGCTAAAAGCCGGCCCTGCTTGCAAGTACAAGCTCCTCTCCAAAGTCCTTGCAAATAGACTGAAAAGTGTTTTTCTCAAAATGTATCCTGGAAGCCCAATATGCTTTTGTAAGTGGAAGATCTATTCTTGGGAATGTGCTTGTTGCTCTCGAGATTATCCACTAGATGAAAGTTGTTGGAATTTTATATTCCAATAATTAATATGAGCTAATATCATTAATAATTATATTACCTATTTATCATAAAAGAACTATATTTTATGTGATCATATAAAGTTAAAATAAGGTAAGCTCATTGGACTCCTAATTTAATTGATATGAGCTTTATAAGAGTAGATGTTAGTGTGACCCGATAAGGGGATAATGAGTACACTGTTAGGTTTAACACACTATAAAGAAGACTATGGTCCCCAATACACCGAATCACCGTTATCCATTCTCTTTTCCTCATCTGAAGAGAACCTAAAGTCTCGTGAGAGAGCTCAAGAAGATTCGGTTGAGGAAGAACCATAAAGCCACTACTAACGTGCTTGTTGTTCGTTGCTATGGATTCAGTTGCTCGTTGGTTGTTCGTGATCATTCCTTTGATATTCCGCTTCAGGTCATTGACTGCTATGGATCCAGGTATTCTTCTAATTCTTGATAATCCAACATGTCGTAGATCCTAAGGGTAGAGAACATGTTGTTCTTGTTGAGTATGCTTGTATGTCTTTATAGCTTCCGCCTAAGGTATTTCTTTTATGAGATTTGAGCATGCTTGTTCTTGTTGTTGTTATTAATAAGGAATTAATTCCAACAAAAGTAAGTCAGGAGGCAAGGTTAGTGATGTGGCATTGAAGATTGACATTACCAAGGGTTAATACCGCATTGACTGGGGCTATCTTAGAGAGGTGATGAGAAAGATGAGGTTTGATGAGAAATGGATATGATGTGTGTTGAATCTGTTTCTCACTTCATTCTAGTCAATTAGGAACCGATTGGCCCTATCATTCCGGCTAAAGGTCTCTGTGATGGTGACCCACTCTTACCCTACCTCTTCATTTTTTGTGTTGAAGGCCTCATGACTCTCACTAATAAAGCTGAGAGGAAGTGGGTCCTTAATGGCTCTAAGATTTGCTGAGGAGCTCCTATTGTTGCTCACCTTCTTTTAGAAGATGACTGGTTCTTATTTCTCATGGCTAAGGATGATGAAAAGCAGGAGATGTAGGCTTTGGGTCAGATGATTAACTACTAGAAATCAGAGGTTTTTGTTGACTATGAATGTTAGCCAAGATTGCCGTGATACAATCAGCTCTATTTTAAATGTGAATATTTTCACAGGAACGTGTAAATTCCTTAGTCTACTATCCATGATAGGAGGAAGTAAAAAGGCCACCTTTAAATTGATTAAAGACCATGCTCGGAGGAAAATTAACTCTTGGAGTGGGAGATGTCTTCTAAGAGCAGGTAAAGAAGTGATAATAAAATGTCTCTTGTAACACCCTTGTTTTTGTTCCTTAGAACATAGGATATGTTTGCACGCGTGCGTGTGTTTCTATGTATTATTATATTTTGAAAATGTTTAGATTACTAATTAGGAAGTTACAGATCTCGAATAGACGAACCAGGATGAAAAAGGACCCAGGAGGCCACCCACAAAGGTGTTGCGGCTTAAGTGCACCTGATCGTAACTCGTAACAAAGTGGAGTATATTTAAGACTCCGAATGTCGAACCCACAAGGAATGCGCGAGTATTAACTTAGTAAAGATCCTATGTTATTTAGACTAACGAAGGTTGTGGTTTAACGATTGCAATAATTAACGCAAGCAAAATAAGGGTCAAACGATGTACAAGAACGAGATAAGACAATTATGGAAAGCCTAGAGGAACCAGATTCACCAATATTTAGTTCCTGAATTTACTAGTTAATAACTATGAGCTATATTTTCTAGTTGAAAGCTAATCTCCCACTCTAATACTATTAATACCCAATGATCATGCAATATTAACAATCTTCTTCCTAACTGTAACACCCCATTTTCGGAGCGCTACAGTGTAACCCAATCTAATGCTAAAAACATTTAATGCTCATATGCTTTTAGTAAAAAGTACTCTTCTGTTATTCGCAATGGAAAATAGGAGTAAATTTTTTTCTTCTTTTTCTTTCCTTTGAAAACCCTTTTTAAAAATGAGACATGAAGAGTACTACAATTTCTAAATGATGAGTAATCAGTCTTTTGTCAAATATCAGAGTATAACATATCAAATTGACTGCATTACATGTAACAAATCATACCATAATCCTTTCGCACTGAGGCGAGGTTTTTTAAAAAGTGTAATTACTAAACAACAGATAATTATGGAAATAACAAAGTCATGCTCCACCAACAGGTCGAGAGACGAGACAATACCCTAAGCTAAGCTGTCAAACAACTATAACTCTTATTGAGAAACCGTTTAGCAAGATTAGGACATGAAGCACTGAGAGGGATCTTCCTCCACTGGCTCATTCTTCAACGCTCCTAACAAGACAGAACTGCAGCAGCAATGTGGAACTCCATCTGGTAACATCCATGAGAATGTCCAATCCAACAACAATGCAAGGGTAAATTCTTTGTCCACGAGTTTATGACAGGCTATGTCGCATGCAAACAAGATACACACACATATATATATATATATATATATATATATATATATAATACAATAATATGCCTTTATATACATATACATACTTAATAGACCGCATGCGTCATCATGGTATATTAAGCATTTGCATGTGAGCAGACAGAGCAATCCACAGATTCATCAAACATTTCATCACATATCTTAAATATGGTCAGCCATACATGTCAATGCATTATGAACAAGTTGTGTATACACTTGCTGCCTTAAACATGGCAGCAATAGACACAGGAAAGCCTTTTCCAGGTCCAGACAAATTCCTCTACGAAGGGTATTACAATTGCCACACATTAGGCTGCCACACATTAGGCTGTATTGCCAACTACTACCTCTGGTCCACAGATGTACCTTGGGTATTTGGCATGAAACAACCACTCTCCCTTTTCAATCCAGTCCTAAGACAGTCAAACACTACGAGTGTCGATGCTCAATGGTTAGTATGCATCAAACCAATTCTTTGGTACGGGCCACTCACCTTAAGGAGTGTCCGAGAGATATTTTAGTTAATCAATGCAGATCGATAATCAACTACGATTTCTTAAAGTCTCTCATGTCTTATAACTCAAACCATTGCGTTTCTTTTTGAAAAGTTGGAAGGAACTCAAAGATTAAGCACCACATCAGGCATCCCATACTACTTAGTGTAATGCTCGGGCAATTCTTCATTCACCTAGTAAACTGAGACGATGAGAAAATACCACTTAGAGTTCAAACACAGGACACAAGGTCCAGGTGTTCAACTGTGAAACACTAGTCTCAATCTTAGATTAAAACTCTAGGCCTGTAATGCGGAACACTAGGCTCAATTTTTAGGTTGAGATACTAGGCACGCCATACAGAACACTAGGTCCAATTCTTAATCAAGAAAATGTGCACGCAAGTAGGACGTTAAGTCCCAACACATGACACATGGCCCATATGCTAAATAGGAACACTAGGTTCCCTATATTTTATTCTTTAGAAATCTCAATCTTTGAAATCTCTATCTCCGTTCTTGTGCCATTTCTTTGTACTAATGTATCTGAAAATGCACTTTAGCTTTAGATCGTTGGAACCCTAGTTGTGTTGAATAATACACTAAGAGAATTCTCAGGAAAGAGAGGCGATGCGAACACTCTTAATTACCAAGTCTTTCCTAGCCAGAATTTTCTCAGATGCATTAGTTAACTCAACTGTTTTTCGCAAAATTTACAATTTATCTTGAGCCATTTACTTAGCATAATTCCATTGGAAAATTCTTTACAAGCTTTGACTAGTTCTACTAGAACCCTTTCTCTTGTTTTAAAATCAAAATGCTTTTAACATTTCTTTTGAAACCTTAGTTCGGTTTATGAATTCGCATCAGATTTACCGTTGTAAATCGTCAACCCAGTTTACAATCGATCCTCGCATTATTAATTAATTCATCATCATTCACATTATCATTATCATGCATACTTGATCAATATCAAACCCAACTTAAATCAATCATGCATGATTTAAATCACACAATACAATTCAGTCTTGCCACACAGGGCCAAATCACATCACAACAATTTATGCTATCATATAGTAATACTACACGTATTATCACACAATTAAACAAGCAATCAAACTACACAAAAACATGGTGAAAAGCTCAAACTCATTATGTAAGAATTTTCCTTACCTCAAATGCATTCCAAAGAGGTAATTCTCAAGTTATCGTCAAGTCGTACCTCGCACGAACCTTAACAACGCAAGTTTAATTCAATTAGAACCAAAAACTCAATTCTAAAGCCCCTAGGGAAGCTACAGTTTTAGGTCCCTAAAGACCTAGGAATAACTCAACTTAATCCCTATTTGATCACATCTAATCATCTGTCATGAAGCAAGTTCAAATCATGCAAGTTTTGAAGTTTTTACAAAACTATTACACTTAGAAAATACTAAAACCAAAACTTACCACTTTGAATAGTGTTTTACCAATTGGGATAGTATTTTACCACTTTGAATAGTATTTTTCCAACTTTGAACAACTTATTAGAGTATGTAAACATGTCATAAAACTTGGAAAACAATTTCATTATTGTTTTGAAATAAATCTTAAGACATATGCCAATTCTTTTTCCCAAAATCAAATCTCTTTGAAAACTTTTTCTAGATCAAATTATTAACCATATTTCACAACTATTTTAGGCACAAAAACAAGTCAAGATCACTTTCAAAAAAAAAAAACCCTAAGAGGTCACAGCTTTAAAGCTTAAAAAACAAACCCAAAGTTTTAAACCTTTAACTTCTAAATCATTACAACTTTATTAGATCCAAAACTTCCTATCATAAACCAATTTCTTTACCACTTTAATACAATTAAAAACAAGCTAAAACTCCCTCAAAATTAGTTCATAAGCCACTGTTTTAAGATCCACAAAACAACCCCAAATTTATTTTATCTTAAACCATACAAGTTGCTAAAATGCTAAATCTAATTACTAACATTCTTGCACAAGTTAATCATCAAGCTTAAACAACAAAATTGAATTAAAAACAACCCCAAAAACACTTCAATGCCACAGTTCTAAATAACCAAAAACAACAAATTTTAATTTCATAAAACCTTGCTTAAACATGTATATGACTAGATCTAAACATATTTAGCCAAAACCCTTCCAAGATCTAACTTCCAACCAACTAAATCAAACAAAATAGACCCTTAATCAGCCCCTAAGGCTTTGGCCAGAACCAGATCCAGAGGTTTCACAATTTTAAAATACACAAAACTCATTAAAACATGGAGGAAATGATAGATCTAGAAAGTATTAAGCTTAATGCAACAAGATCTAACAATTTCTTACTAAATCCATGAAGAACTCATCCATGGCAGCCAAGAGAAAAGGAAATGATCAAGAACACTTACCAACAAGTATGCTGATGATTGATCAAGGAAGAAGAAGAAAGGAGTGAAGATTGAAAGCAAAATTACTAAGTTCTCCACCTAAAACCACTTTCTCTCTCAAGGAATTTTTTTCTCAAGCTTTCCAACAATGGAATAAATGAAAGAATGAAGTCTAAATCAGTGAGAGAGCTACGAAATTGATGGGGATAGGAAGGGAAGGAAATTTGTTTAATTAGTTAGGATTTAGCTAATTAGTTACAAACTAATTAAACAAACTTCCTACCATTTACAACTTAACCAACCATACTCTAACACTTGTCATGGAAGCTTCTAAGGCACAAGGTTCAACCCCCTTGGTCAAGTTGTGGCCTCCATACATCCCGCCTAGCACAGGCATCGTTTCATCGCGTTATCGATCAATCGGATGCGTGATCTTTCATGTATATTAGGGTTTTTATGCCAAAAACTCTAAAATTTATTCTAATATACAAGTCCACAAATAAAATTTTTATTTGTTCAAAATGTTCCTCATGACATTAGAAATGCACACACGTATCTCGTTTTCTCAAATTACGAGCCAAAATATTGCAATTAGGCAATTTTTGGGCGTAAAAAATACACTAAATATTTTCTGTTGCCCAAAAATTTCCAAAAAATTCCAATAAATCATAAATATTGAAAAATGCTAAGATCTCAAATTTTGTAAAATTTGGATCACATTTGGGCATGTTTCAGTTAGAAACTCACCCGATAGTCTAATTACGGCAGAATTCAACAGAATTCTTGCAGCGTAGTAAAAACTGTAAATTAGAGAGGATCACTAATTCTAATTTTTCTTATCGTCAAGAATAATTTCAAACAATAAAATTATCCCTAGAAAATTATTAACAGAGAAGTCGTATTAAATACGACATAAAACAGACAATTTAACAATCGTCTAAACGTCGAAAATTCAAACTGTGATTAAGTCCTAAAAATTATTTCTCTTTCAATTAAATAAATACTTTTATTTAATTAGCAAAGTTACGCATTTTTTCAGGATTAATTCAAATTAAAAATAGTATACGTTTACACTGTTTGTTAATCTGAATTAATTACCAAAACAACAAATTGTTTACGACTAATCTTTGCAGTTCTTCGTACTTTTCATAAATCATTAAAGTGATCAATCTCTATGGATTATTTCCAAATATTCAGAAACTGTAAAATAATCTTCATAAAAATTGGGGTGTCACACTAACTAATACCCCTAATGATCAAAAAAAGATAAATAGAAGGAAGAGAATTAAGCAACAGTGGAATTGTTAATTCAGTAGCTGATCCAGCATAACTAGCGAGTTCAATTATTCCTAGAGTTCCGTTTATTAATCGTGGTACGATCGCCTCGAATTAAATTAACTTATTAAAGGGTGATCAAGCCATATAGGATTAAGCATGCTAAGAACAATATAATCAATAGGATAATAGGAAACTCACAGAATTAACTAATTAAATATCAAAAACATAATAAAGGATCCCCCATCACCCCTAGTGATGGATTTAGCTACTCATGGTAAGTGTAAATGGCATATATTCATCTAGAAAGCAATAAAAACCCATAATAGGAAGAATTAAATCTAAATCGGGACACCCTTTCCGTATGACGACGGTCTTTAAGCACGTTTGTCGCGTTCCTCATGAGCTCCGATGGAGAAACATGTCTGGGAAAGAGGCTTTAACGTTCCAGGATTAAAAGTCAGCAAAAGGTTTTTTAATAGAGGGCTAAGAATGCCTATTTATAGGCTAGGCAGCAAATTAGGTCAACTGACTTCAAATCTGGGCGATCTGCGACTAGGTACGGCCGTACTGCTTTTATACACGGTCGTACCACACTTGAGTTGCGACGCTGGCCCGTACATGTGCATACCACCCGAAAGCAATTGTGTACGACCGTAGTGTCTTTGGTAGGGCCGTACTGGGCTTTTTCTTCGACGTCAGGATGCACTGACTAGGTACGGCCGTACTGATTATATGTCAGGCAGTACGGCTTGTCTAGAAATGCCTAAAAATCTCTAAAACTTGCCAGTTTTTTGGTGCGAAATGCATTTTTTGCTCCAGGTGTTGTCTTTGTGATATTTCTGTAAAATGACGCATGTCAACACATCACCACACTTGAGATAAAAGAAAGAAAATGTCATGCAAGAGGTTAGAAATAAATCAACTAAAACAAGTAACCTTTTTCTTTTTCACTTTAAAGAGCAGGCAAAAATCCCTCTGATTTTTGATCAATAAATTATTCTTGTCTGTTCTGAAGCCAATAACATAATTTTTCTATTCTTTTTTCTTTTCTTCTTCTTTCCTTTCCTCCTTTGATGTTTTTTTATGCAACAAATAAACACCATTGATAAAATAGGAGGGGAATTAGAGACTAGGCCTTCTTTTTCACAAACATATATGAGGGATCCATAACATTATTCTTTTGAGTTTTTGCCACTAATTGCTCCAGCAAAAAACATTTTCCAAGGTTTCCACCACAAAATAATAATCAATAATAAAGAGAAGGGATACCAAAGAAACATGATAATAGACAAAGAGTTGGGCAATTAGTGGTAAGATATTTCAAAATTGTAGTGGCCTGAAAAATTCTTAAAAATTGCCCTTACCAAATTCACATGAAAATAAACTTTTATTCGCTTTGCAGTGGTCTCAACACAAGTCCTAGAAAGCACAACAAGAAAAAATATCACTCAAACAAGGAAAAAAGGCAAAATATATGATGTGACCTCTTATTCAGGCTCAAATCTCGCATTTAGTTGTTCACACAAAAAAGTTGAAACTAACTAAACTTCAATGCTAATTTTCAGCAAATTCTAAAGCTAGCAACAATATCAAATCAATCACAAGTTGTCAGATTTTTTTTTTTAAATAGCCCCTAAATCAGTAAAATTATTTTGAAGTTCAATAAAATTTTAAGCAATTATGAGCATATCCAAATAATAATAAAAATGTAAAATCCCTCCCCACACTTATTTTTAGCAATGTCCTCACTGCTAGTGTGATAGATCAAGCACGTACAGAATGAAAAAAAACAAAAAGGTATATGTGCTAAAAATAAAAGAAGTTGGAAATAGACTCCCCTATGAAAAATTTCACGAGCAAATTGAATGGGATATGAGTCAAAATTGATGTTGCCTTTCCAAATACCGATGGAGCTGGTAAGTGGGCGCAGAAATGTGCATCAAAATAAATTTTTTTAAATATATATATATTATTATTATTTCAAAAACATAAGAAAGGGGGTTTGAATTGGGTTTTAGAAATCTTTTCCAAATACTTATGTTTTTGAAAACCTTTTTCAAAACAACTTTTCAAACAAAGATAACTAAAGAAAGCAGTATAGAGAAGCGAAAGAGCAGGACACAGTGATTTATACTAGTTCACTACCACCTGATAGCTACGTTTAGTCCCTTCACCACACTGAAGGATTTCTCCACTATCAAATAAAATAGATCCCTGCAAGTGTGCCAATATGTACAATCCTCTTTTTAATACAAAAGTAAACAAAATGCCTAAGTACTAAAAGAATAAAAATAAGGAGGTCCCGCATCACTCGGCAGGTGGGTATGGCTAGAGCTACTAAAGGAGTCCTATGATGGCTGCGAGTTGCTCCCCCTGCGCATCAAAACACCGGTCTACATGGGCTCGATGCTCCTGGAAGCTGATCTGCATCTCATCGAGACACGCCATGATGTCTTGGTAGGAGGGGGCCTCGGGTGCTGGGCCTTGCATGTGGCGGTGGTGGTGCGGGGTGCTTCTCCGCAAATGGCTCCATATTTGCAACCAGATCCTCATGCTGCTGCTGCTCTTCTGGCCTCACAAGCTCGTAGCCTCCGAAACCAACTCTCTGAAGAACACCAATGTTGCAGAGGGTGGAAAGTCCGATGGGCTCCATCTAGATAATAGTGGCTCCCGCTCCTAGGAAAACTCCTAGGAGGGCAGCTGGGAAATGAATGAGCCCATCATAATATGCCCGTTATTCTAAGTCTGCATGTGAATACCAAGATGAGTGCAAGTTCATAGGAAGCATCACAGCGGTGCCCCTGGCCATCTGTCATGGCCCACAGAGGAAGAGGTCGGCACTGGTGACCGTCCCATCGGTAAGTGCCCGCCCGTTTACCGAACGGGCGAGCCACCTGTGCGCTATCTGCACTACTAGGTCTCTGATCTTATTGGCCTTTGCCCGGCTGGGCACATAGTGGGAATTTCCAGTGAGAGCCCGCCAGCTCTCTGAATCCTGCCATCCCTCTGGTACATCTAAGAGGGCTCCCAGGTACTCCTGGGTCTGTACTATCTCCTCCGTCTTGAATCCTAGCGCGATGTTGAAACCGGCTAGGGTCATCACATGCCTCGTCCAAAGAAGAATGAAGGTGACCACCAACTCCTGGTCTGTCTCCTCATCCAAGTCGGGATGCTCGAGCTCCCGATCTCTCATATGATAGCCACATATGACTAAGAAGTCTAGGACAGTCTCCACATGAGTGGGCTATCGCACCAGTGCTGCTGCCATCCAATATAGTAGGGTCTCTACCTTCTCTAGCAGGCCAACCTACTTGAGGGCATCAAAATCTAAGTACCGATGCGCGTGCATGTGGTAGTCCCGCAACTCTCTATATCTGTCCTTGTACTGCTATGGGATGTATGAAGGCACCGGTCTGGACAAATGGGGTACTGCTGCTGAAGAGGACTTAGCTCTCTGGCACTTAGACATAATGCCTGCAAAAATAGAAATATTGGAAAAATTAGTAAATTTTGTAGAGTTCAGTGTTAGGTGCGGCCAGACTTCGTGAGGTACGACTGTACCAGTGGTCTCTGTACGCCCTAGTTGAAAACAATGTACGGCCTGGCTTAAGAGCTATGTACGGCCGTATATCACCACAGGTATGCCCGTACCTGTGTTAGTGTGTGAACCTTATGGCTACCAGTACGGCCTGTTCTTGATAGGTACAGTCGTACAGAGCTACGGTATTTCTAAAAATCTATCCGATGATCAAAATTTCTCAGTTTTAGCCTAATATTTAGGTCTCTAATTAGTCTTAGGGTCTCTAACCATGCAAAACCTAGCCCATTCTACTCCTAAATTGCTAAAATTAAAATTAAACTAATTGAAAAACCTAAATACAAATAAAAACTCAAATAAATAGTAAATTAAGCATCCAATCCAAGAAATAAGATGAGAATCAGTACCTGGATAGTCTTGGAATGAAGAGACTAAGAGATTGGGGGTAGAGGGTGCTTCAGCAGAGAGGTTTTGGTCATACAAAGGTAAGGTATGCCCTCACCTCTCACTGTACCTTTTATTTATGCTTCTTGACACGGGGTACAGCCGTACCTGGTTATATGTGTGGTCGTACCGCCCCTTTCTCTGTGTTTTTCAAGCTGAGGTCGTTATGTGCGGCCGTGTCTAATGGTATGTACGCCCGTACATACTGATTTTTCAGAAAAATTTTTGTTTTTGACATTTTTTAATTTTTTTGTATTTTTAATAAAAATCAAAATTAATAAATTCAAAATAAAGTAAATAAAAATAAGCAAAAATAAAAGAAAAGGTTAGAAAACACAGGTTGCCTCCTGGTTGGTGCTTGTTTAACATCCCAAGCCTGATAGTTTAGAGGACTTAAAATTAGTCCTCAGCGGGCACTAGCCCTTTTTGGAAGCTCTTCTCCTAGAGCTCTGTTAGACCACAGTAAGGACAAATAGAGGTGGATTCCTTTGTAATTGTTGTAAAGGTCCTTATGAACTTCCTTACTGCACTGTTCCAAGTTTCAACCTCCTCATTTGGCAATAGGTAGAACCAAATCTTTCCTTCTTCATTGAGTGAGTATGGGAAAAGTTCTAATTTTGCAGAGTCTGGTGATATGTCCTTATATTGAGCACTCCTCATTATTTTGCAGAATTTTCTTAGGTGCTCAATTGGGTCTTCTCCGGAGGTCCCATTCAAGTCGAATGATGCTATTTCTTGAAAGAGGTGACGATCTATTTCGAGCTTCTTTTGTTCTTCAATATTGCCTCTAGAATGGTTCACTTCAGGAGGATGCACATTCTCTTTTTCTTTAGTCTCCGGGATAACAATGTCCTGCAAGAAACAACAAGATGCACTAAAGGAAGAACTTTTGTTAGCAATATATATTTTAAATACTTCTTCTTCATCTTCAATCCTCCGAGTCAAAGTCCTTTTCTTTACTTGAATAGTAGTATCTCCTGTTGCTAAGAACGGTCGTCCCAGTATAATTGGAACGTCTCTGTCTTCATCTATGTCAAGAACCACAAAATTCTTTGGTGGTAATTTTTTCAAAAGCATCGTAGAGCAATCTTCATTTAATTTAACTTTCTCTATTTCCTCTAATTTATTTTTATTAAAAATTATTTCCTTAAAACACTTAATATATTTAAGAACTTCAGAGATAGTTTCAGCAAAGGGAATATTGATATTCAATTTTCTAAGTTTTTCTAAAAGCTTAATTGCTTGGCTATCATTATACGAATTTTTAGAACATTTACCTGCTGAGGCTCAATTTTAGCCTTTTTTCTTCACTTCCCTCAGAATTGTTCTTAATTGTAAGGATTGGTTTCTCCATTGCGGTAAAGATAGCATTGCGGTTCTCGTTTGGATTTGGCTCTACTTGACTTGGAAGTGCTTCTTTTTCCCTTTGAGTCATCAAATTCACCAAAATTGAGACTTGGTATTTCAGGGAGTTCTGGTTCTCTGCAGTGGCGCTCACTACTTTTTCTATAGCCTTGAATCTCTCATCCACTTGTCCCAGGAAATTATTCATCTCATTCTAGCTGAGTCTCCTTTCTCCTTGGGCTTGATTTTGTAAGTGCGGTGGTTTGTAAACATTCTGGTTCTGGCCTTGTGATTTCTGTTGACCTCCCCATGAGAAATTGGGGTGGTTTCTCAATCCAGGATTGTAGGTGTTGGAGTACAGGTCATTCTATGACTTACTTCCCACGAATTTGACTTCTTCAGTGTAGTCCTTAGATTCATGTCCTGTTATTCCACAGAAATTACAGGAAGCTCTAGTTGATCTGGTTTCAATGGCCTTAAACCTTTCATCTATCTTTTCCATAAAGCTAGCCAAAACTCCCATGCAAGGATGTCTGTGTCTCTGCATATATTTTAGCATAGCCTCTTGCATTCTGGCTTTTGGATCTAAGTCTTTTTTTCCTATAGCATTGACTTCTTCTAATTGGCTCTCAATAACTATGCATCCCCAGTCATTACTAGTTGCTGCTGGATTAGATTGAGTTGACATTAGAGTCTCTATCTTCTTAGTTGTAATAATCTCATTTTTTGTCGTTAGTTTTACTGTGCGTTTGTATGTTTTCTTCGTATTTAATACGAAATTTAATGTTTTAATCAACTGTTTGAATTGAATCATGAGTACTGGTAAGGAAAAATATGAGTAAGACATAGACACTCTTGTAAAAAAGGCACTTTTCTTACCAGATGCAAAGTTGTGGTAACAGAGGCACCAAACGATCGCTATGCACAAGAGGATCACTATGCACCAGACGATCGCACCAGATGCTTCTAAAGACCTGATGCTCGCTAAATGACCAGACACTCGCTATTTGATCAAATGCTCACTATTACCAGATGCAGAAGTTTAGGTTCCAACAATTGGCGGGTAAAACAAATATCTAAGATATTTTATGAAGGAAACTTGTCATACACGATGGTGTGCCATGTGTTGGACCAATGGAGGAAAAGCACATGGCATGTAGCCTACCATTTTAAAAAGGGAGCAATATGATTGGTTGGTGGTGTAAATTGTAGGCAGTTAAATTGGTTAGTTCATGACTTAGTTAGTTAGTTTCCAATGGAATTGAACCAATTTCTTCCTTCCTTCTCCCTAGTCCAAACCATGACTCTCCCTATAAATACCCACTTCAATTCATTTTTCTTCACTGTTGTTGAAAGCTTGGAGAATCCTTGAGAGAGAAAGGTAAAAATCTAGAGTGAGAAAGTGAAGAAAAAGCTTGAATTATCATCATCTTTTTATCTCCATTTGCTTGATGTCCAGCGCACACTCACACCCCTTTATAAGCCAAACAAAGTTTCTTCTTCTCTTATTGCAAGTTGTGGAAAGAAAATAGAAAGGGAAGCAAGCCATAGAGAGAAACAAATTGCAGATTTTCCATTTCCCTTACTCTCCAGTGCAAGACAGCAGCAATTGTGGTTTCGGGAGTCGATTAACATTTGAGATCTCACATTTGAGTTAAAATGGAAAGCGAATACAGTAAGGACATTTCTTGCATAATAAGTTTGAGCTTTCACATTTTGTGTTGATTGTTTGCTTGAGTGTTTTATTGATTGATTGATAGATTGTTGTAATATGTGAGTAGTATTACTTGTGGAAATGTATTGGGTGGCCTTAGGTGGCATTTTATTATTGTCTTCTGTAATGATAGTAATTGATTTGAGATTGTTGGTGTATGCATAAAACCCCGAGTAAATGCGAATGATCGAATTAATTGAATTGACGTCATACATCAGTGTGCCTGATACGATCTGAAGAGCTGAGAAAATATTTCGAAAGTATGCTTAAGGATTTTCTTAAAAAGAAATGAGAAATGAGTTTGATAGGGATTAGAATAATTAAAGTAAAGGATTTTACCGAACAAAGAGTTTTCGAAGAGATTTCATTGAAGGGTTCCAGCGACCCACTTTTCCTAAAGGTATTTTGGACTAAAAAAACAGAGATTACAACTAGATTAGAGTTTTTGAAAAAAAAAAAGTTTCAGACAAAAGTATTCATGAATAGGAAGAGATGGAACATAATAATTGGATTCGCGATAACGAGTAAGAATCTCGGACAGTCCTGGTGAGTGAACCCGTACGAGGAGTCATGATTTGATGCATATACTAACCATGATAGCATCGACACTTGGCCTAGGAATTGAGTTTACGACTAGTGCCGAGTAGTCGTTCGTTTGCCTGATCCGAGGTACGAGTACGAACCGAGGGCTAAGAAAGGGCAGTGTAACTTAGGAATCAAGTTTCTGACTAGGTTGCAAATCCCTTTGTTATGGGAAGTTTTGTTTTGACCTGGGAATCAAGTTTCCGACCAGTTTCTTGCTCCATTGTTATGGGTACTTATATGCGTGCAAGGTTCATATGCACAGAGCATATCATACTAACACACAGATGATGTGATTAAAATGTCGATGATTGTTTGAGTTGATTGTGTTGAGAGTGCTGATTGATTTACATGTGGAGTGTTTTAATATGCCATGATACCTTGTGTGCGAATATTAAAACTATATTTATATTGCATGTTATTGCATTATATATATTATTTTGTTTTCCAAGTGATTAGCTTATGATAAACTCGTGTACAAAGGATTGACCCTTGCACTGTTTTTCTGTCATGATTTTGTTTGAACGTCGTTACTTTAGATGATGCAGTGGCCGATCGTCACCTAAGGTGCACGACGTATAAGTTCCCTGAGGGGAGTACTATAGATGCGTGGGAGATTGATCATGCCTTTGGATGCATTTCTCATTTAGGCATTGTGATCGAGACAATAAATGATGGTGGGCTGACGACATGTATCCGCATTGATAGGCGGAAAGTTCAGTTCTTCATTCCCCCTGCGATGATAGTGTTGACACCTTTGACCCCTCATACTGGAGACTTGAGACACCCTACGTCCCATATATAATATTACCATTAAATATGCATATAAATTCAAATAATAATAATACAATCAGAGTACAGCGGAAGAAAAGATATATAATATTATGCAAAGTGTTTTTATGCAAGCAGGGTTCCTTCAAAGGAACCACCAAAAGAATAATATACAAAGATACATGAACCCATGAGGGTATACAAAAAGAATCATCATATATCAAAAGTACTTAAAGTCCTAACAAGAGTCCTTCTACAACTGGCCCTGCCTATGGAATCTAACGCGCGGTCGTGGCGGTAAGCGGGAATCCCCAACAGAAGGGCACCCCAAAAGCCTAGATGGGTAGGTCCTCAGAGGCTCTACCAAAGGTGCTACAGGTGATGAGGGGACAGACGTCTCAGACCTACGTTGCACCTCCCATTGTCCCACACTATCTCTAGCCATACTAAATGAAGCGGAGGAAAAAGGAGCATCAGAATAGCGGTGTCTCATCCTAGACTCCCGCCACATGTGGTTAAAGGGTAACCGCTGCGCTATCCTATAGTCACCTATGAAGGAGGCTCTGGTGATCCTAACAGATGAAAGAAAACACTAACTAGTCCGATATAAATCACGATATGATGCCCATAATCTATCTCCCAACAGTCTCCGTCCATGTCGTGGTAGTAGACCTCGAAGTCACCCCAAATTGGGATGCTCGACTCCTGTAGCATCGATGGGTGGAAGTAGTGTGTCATCTTCAACGTCTCGGGACTCCTCATAATCTAATCATATTAAGGATAGCAAAAAGAAAAGAGATAAGACAAGGGAGATAAGAACACATTATACACCATGCAAACGGGAAAGCAGGATAATAGAATATGTGAAGAAATAGGTAAACACATCTCCGAGCAAAGGTTGGGATCATCACCTAGCTACCCCTGTTCATGCAACCTAAAACTATATGCCTATGTGGCCACACAGCTAAGTATAGTAAAAGCAGCCCCACCTTAGCCTTTGTAGTTATAGCTACCTCCTACCAGCCTGTGATGGGCAGGTTAAGTTAATTGTCCATCCACATATCCCGCTCATCGTACCCCTAAGAGTGCATCTCTGCTCCCCAACTTTGGCAAATAGAACAGGTGTCGGGGCGGCACTCGGGATCGTCATTATGGACAGTGATACAACAGTACCCCGTCAGGATGACCAAACACTCCGATGTCCCAACGTAATGGAGGCCAAATTGTTGGTCACCTGTGAACTTTGTCGAAACCAGACTATCCTCAAGGACCGGCGTGTCGTGTACTGGCTGTATTGTACCCACACTCTGGTACCTAATGCGTATGGCGGTGGATTATAGCTCTACTTGGGTGTTATTTTATGCAGCATTTATCAGCTTATTATTTATCATCTCATCCAGCATTTAGAATTCATTCATTTTTCCCTCCCCATATTACAGCATAAACATATAATAAATCGAACCATAGTTAAACAATTAAACAATCAATATCAATCATCAGCTATCCTTGATCAACATATGAGTTAACCCTAATGTCGCTCAAGCCACCGACTACTGACATATTATCAATCAGCACACACACACTCATAAAACAATCATAAGTCGTCTATCCTAGGGTTTTCACATATCAAACAAGTTATTCCTATAGTTGATAGACTAACGACGACTATCCTTGGCAGTCATAGTCTCAACACCCCTCCTAAGGTGTTGGGGTATCAACCCCTAGTAGGGCTAGGGCCACCCTACTTCCCTATTCTACACCTATCCTATTCCTACCATCCCTAGTTCATAGGGTTTAGATCTCCCCATACCTGACTAGATGACCACTGTCGCCTGCACCACCGTCTTGCCTTCGGAGCTACTCCCTGCATCCCCCAAACGAAGCTTGGAGAGAAGGTGATTGGAGGGGAGAGGGAGGGCAATATTTATAGGCAAAATTTAGTCCATCGCTTCAGACACCTCTCAAAGACAACGTCGCGTCGCGATAGTCCCTCCTCCTTTACACGTGTTAGTGAACCAATGGTGACGTTGGCAGAAGGGGTTTCACGTCGCGATGGACACTTTTCTAAAAATACCTAGATTTTTATTTTCTAGGGTTTTTCATTCTCTCTAGGGGCATTTTTGTCCTTCTAAGTCTATTTTCATCATTTGGGATTTTTCTATATATTTCTCTACCTATTTTTATTTCCCAGGCTGTCACAAGACCCATTTGTGGCTACTGCCTCTACTTTTGGATAGACTGGTGTAGGCACCCCTGACCCGATGATGACACCAGTCGTGAGCCGCCCCCTTACTTATGTTAGAGACCCTACGACTACTACTGTTCCTCCATTTGTCTCTGTGGTGCCCGATGTGGTGCCGGAGGATGTTCTTCCACCTCCTCACTCTCACCCCTCTGTGTCTTCCTCCTTTGCGGGGGCTCAGGCGGGAGCTTTTTGTGGGAACCTAAATGATTGAGAAGTTTAGACTCTCATTAATTTTGATGATAATAAAGTATTTACAAGAGAACAATTTAACTTCTAATAAGTCTTAAAGTGTGCAGGAATGGAAATCATTTGTACTTTATAAACTCACTCAAGCAAGAAAAAGTATTTCACAAGAAATTGAATACCTTCCATGTGTGACAGCATCCGTTCACTCCAGCGTCTTGTTTATAGCGAGCGTTCGACAGTGTTATCTTATGACACGTGGTTACTCAGTTGCAATGAGCATCCATTGTATTTTATGAGCGAGCATCTGGTCTTTAAAATGAAGCACGTGATGGTCACGTTTATGCTCTTTTACCTCAGCTATTCTGGAACGGAATTCGAATTTGATTTTGTGTGCTCATTTCTATGTACGAGGTATCAAAGGTGACACCTTTAGAATAAGACAAATTCATACAAGGCAATTGTGTGAAAAGCGGATAGTACAATAATGGAAATATGTACTATTCTTATATTGTCTGGAAAGGAAGAAAAGGACATAATTTCAAATTACCTCACCCAATGATTTGGAGCTGAAATATCTATAACGGTAATATCCTCAAGGTATTCTATAAATACCTCAAGCCTCTCATTGAAGAAAAAGGCTAGAAACTACATTCTGAAAGAGCTATTACTCAAGTGAGCAATCAAGTTTCGTGCCAAGTTTTTGGAAACCAAGAACTGAACTTCAGCGTCTTATATTCTTTCTTTTAGAAAGTTGTTGTTTTGAGCTTAATCTTTTCATTCTCTCTGTGAAAGTTATTTGATTGTATTCAAAACAAAATACTTTGTGAAAGTTGTATTGCCTAGTTACAGGCTTAGTTCCTTAAAGGCTCGAACGTACTGAGTCGTTTTGAGAAGTTAAGAGTATTTTCAAGTTTGTGACAGAAGAATACTCTTAAGGAAATTTGTAATCAGTTGATTATAGTGGAAAATCCTTCAGGAACGAAGGAACTAGACGTAGCTACCAGTTTAGTGGTGAACTAGTATAAATCTTTGTGTCTCTTGCTTTACTCTTTACATTTACTTTTATCTTGCAAAGAAAAACAAGTTTTCATAAACTTATTTCCAGCGTCCGATCTTATTTCAGCTTTCGATAACAAACATTTTTCTTAGAAAAGTGTTTTTAATGTAAAGTTTGTGAAAAGTTTTCAACACAATTCAACCCCCTTCTTGTGTTTACATTCACTTTTAGGACCACTCGAGTATGATCCTATGTGGACAGGATTGATATTGAGAGCGATGAAGAGGAGGATCCTTCCAAGTACACTAGGGATACTAGTTTAGATTCTAGGACTGATATTGCTGGGCTACCAACCGGCAAGCGTTTTCGATTTGGGCCAGCTTAGGATGTAGTTTTTTTTGGAGTTAGTGTTTTGGTGGTTTATGTTTTGTGCAAGTTTTTTGGAGCGGTCACTAGAGTGGACTGCCAGGATTACTTCTCAATTGTAAGTCACCCGTAGAGTCAGGATGAACTTGTATTTCAGATGTATTTCCTTTTGATGTGTATTTTCTGTTTTCGGAAGCATTATATGTAGTTCCAAACACGTCGCCGTAGAGCGAAACTTTGTGACCTCTGTTATATGTATATTATGAGTGTGAAGTATGTTTTTATGATTCTGCATTGATTTCGAAAAGGTTTCAAAAGATAAAAAAATTTACCACAGTATTTCATATGAAAATAGAAGAGTATCATTTACCGAAAGGAAATCAACATTAAAATTCTTTTCCGCATCTAGATTTGGGTTAGATCGTAGCAACCCAAAAATCGGGGTGTTACATTAGTCATTGCTTTCAACATAGCTTTGAGGGTTGTGTTAGTGTCTACCTTTTAAATCCCTGCTTATTGAGCTTTTTTTCCAGTTTGTCTTTCTCCTGCTGACCACTGAGCAATGTTTTAAGCCATCTCTGTTATTATGTCATAGGCTTCATTGGGTGTCTTCTTCTTGAAAGATCCTCCACAAGCAGTATCTGTAGCACCTCTGGTTTGCATAGTGGAATCATTATATAATATTTGAACAAGCTATCACTTGGTAAATCCATGATGGGAACAACTGCTAAGTAGATCTTGAAATCGTTCGCAAGCCTCACGCATTGATTCACCTTCGTTTTACGTGAATCTAGATATGTCAGCTCTCAGCTTTGCAGATTTTATGGGAGGGAAGTATTTGTTGAGAAACTTGGTCTTTAAATCCTCCCAAGTGGTAATAGAGTTTGGAGCTAAAGAGTCCAACCAGAGTTAAGCTTTCCCTTGCAGTGAAAATGAGAACAATCTTAATTTGATCGCCTCTGGTGTCACATTATGACACTTGACAGTGTTTGTAATTTTCTGAAACCTCTTGAGATGAGCATTAGGGTCTTCAGAAGATAAGCTTGAGAATTGCACCGATGATACCATTGATATCAGTGCTGGCTTAAATTCGAAGTTGTGGCCTTAATTGTTGGATAGTTGACGCTGTTAGCCACATCCATAGTTGAAGTGAAGTACTCGTTCAACGTGAGCTCGTTTTCCATTGTTTTGTGCTGTCTTCTCAATGAACAGAGTGTTCTTTCAATTTCTGGATCAAACTTCAATTCAGGACGTTAAGAATGTGTCTGCATACACCAATGGGAACCAAATTAGAATGATTCCTAATGAATAAAAATAAAAATAAAAATAAACTAAGAATTATAATAAGCAAAATTCAACCAAATAAAAGAAATAGAAAAACAAGTAATTTAAATGCCTAAAGTAACTAGAATCTCGTTATTTTAATATTGCTAAAACACTCCCCGGTAACGGCGCCAAAAACTTGTTGCAGCTCAGGCAAGTGCACCTGAACGTAACTCGTAATAAAGTGGAGTATATTTAAGACTCCGAATGTCGAACCCACAGGGAATGCGTGAATACTAACTTAGTAAAGATCTTATATTATTTAGACTAATGAAGGTTGTGGTTTAACGATTACAATAATTAACGAAACAAAATAAGGGTCAAACAATGCACAAGAACGAGATAAGACAATTATGCAAAGTCTAAGGGAACCGGGTTCACCAATATTTAGTTCCTGAATTTACTAGTTAATAAATATGAGCTATATTTCCTTGTTGAAAGCTAATCTCCCACTCTAATACTATTAATACCCAATGATTATGCAATGTTAACATTTTTCTTCCTAACTAGTACCCCAAATGATCATGCAAGATAAATAGAAGGAAGAGCATTAAGCGACAGTGGAATTGTTAATTCAATAACTGATTAGAAACAAGCAATTATCCTTGATCTGGCATAACTAGCAAGTTCAATTATTCCTAGAGTTCTGTTAACTAATCGTGGTACGATCGCCTTCAATTAAATTAAATTATTTAAAGGTGATCAAGACTTATAGGATTAAGCATACTAAGAACAATACAATCAACAGCATAATAGGAAACTCATGGAATTAACTAATTAAAAATAAAAAACACAATAAAGGATCTCCCATCACCCTTAGTGATGGATTTAGCTACTCATGGTAAGTGTAAATAGCATGTATTCATCTTCAAAGCAATAAGAACCCATAATAGGAAGAATTAAATCTTAACCAGGACACCTTTTCAATATAACGACAGTTCTTAAGTACATTTTTCGCATTCCTCACGAGCTCCGGCGGCAAAACAGGTCTAGGAAATAGGCTCTAAGGTTTCGGGATCAAAAGTCAGCAAATGGTTTTTTAATAGAGGGCTAAGAATGCCTATTTATAGGCTAGGCAGCGAATTAGGTCAACTGGCTTCAAATCTAGGCGATCTGGGACTAGGTACGGCCGTACTACTTTTATACACGGCCGTACTGGACTTTTTCTTCGATTCCATGATATACTGACCATGAGGTATGCCCCTACTGCTGTGTTTGACTAAGTACGACCGTACTAAATATATGTCAGGTTGTACCGCTTGTCCAGAAATGCCTAAAAATCTCCAAAACTTGCCAGTTTTTGGTCCATTTTTGTATCTTTTGCTCTAAGTGTTGTCTTTGTGAGATTTTTGCATAATGAGGCATAAGCGAGTACTTTTAAACTTTAAATAGCACAAATTAACATGATTTAGCACTTAAAATACCCCATAAAAATAGACAAATTGGAGTGTCAACAAAAGGGCGCAGGGCGCCCAAGATAGAGGCGTCCGACGCTTGGACTCTTACTGCCAGGGCCCAAGCGTTTTTACTGCAAACACATTTTTACGCGTTTCAATGCGTTTTGACCCAATATGCTTGACTCAAGTGACCTTACTTGACCTAAAACATTATGGAATGACTAAACTACTAAACCCTAAGCCTAAACACTTGTTTTAAACCTATCTTAGTCATTCGAAACCCTACCTAAGAACTGCTTAAGGACCCTAAGGAGGATCTCACCTTTTTTTACCGTTCTTCCTCGTTTCTCGTCAGAATTTGGTGTTGTTTAAATTGTCATGACTAGAGTGCAATCCCCCACATCCTAGCCTTGTCCTCTTTCTATTTTAGGGAAGTGAATTTCATGGGTAAGCTTTTCTAAAATTTTGTTTCAGTTTCATCCTTGAGCTTTCACAACTCTGATGTTGTTTTAGGAACCTACCGTAATCGTGATTATAAGAACCGTGAAAGAAGTTCTTGTTTCTGCTTTCTTACCCTTTGGATCATGATTGGATCACGATTTGGATTAAGGTAAGAAGAGGGTGGTTGATTCATATGGGAATTGGGTAGTTAGGGATTTAATTGATGTGATTGGGGTGTCCCATGACACCTAAGTCTAGTGCAAAATTTGATTATCACTTTTTCAGCATTGTAAGAGCAATGGTTTGCGATTATATTACTGTTTGATGTGTTGGAACCCTTGTAGGATCAAGGGGTTAAATTAATGATATGTTGATTAAGTTTTGGAATGATATGAGCATGCCCTAGAATTGTTTATTGCTTGATTTGGGACTGTTTTGCATGCTACATACCTAAAGGATTAATGGCTAATTTAAATGTGTTAATTATGTATGAGCATGCTATTAGATTCATGATAATAGGGGTGTTTGACTACTGTTGCTACTGTAAACTATATGTATGTGTATAAACCCTTGGTTTAGCTAAGTGTTGGTTGTTGTAGCCCATGGTTTGGCTACTTTGCCCTTGTGTAAGATCGATGATCTATAATGTTGATGTTAATGTATTTACTATCCTAAGGCTTGTTTTCATAGGCCAATATTTCCCTAAGAGTCTTAGGACATTTGGGCTACGATTTGGAAGAGGGATATGGTACTTAGAGTAACTAAGTGAATTTGGTAGTAAATTGGTTGAAAGAAAAAGTTAGTTGAGTCCTGGATAATTGGCAAAATTATCTAATATCTTGGTTTAAGGTTAGTTACAACTAGAATATAGATTGGCATGAGTTTAGTAAGTTTCACAAGAGATGTTAAAAATAGAAAATCAACTAAGTGTACAATTCCTAAGTTAAGTGTATGGTAACTTGGGCTTTAAAAAAAGAATTAAATAATTCATAGGGTTAGTTTTTTTATGAAAAGACTAGAATCTTGTTCTATATTAATTTAGGATGTCTCGACGCGTGCACCAAGAACCGGGGCCCACCGGGCCGCAAAATCTTATCTGGGGGATAGAGCTGAAGCCCAGAGCGTTGGCCTCTACTGTCTTAGGGGCACAGGGCACCCACAGGTAGGTGCTAGACACCTGCTTCTACCTTGTTTTTTCATTGTTTCGACCCGCTAGGTTCCCAATCTAATGGATACTCGATAGATGACCAATAATTAGAGTTTCTAATGTTAATTAAGAGTATGGATTAGTGGTTGCCTTTATGGCTAATTAATTTAATTAGATTCATACGTGATCTAAGTTATGGAATGGAAGTTAACTTGCTAATGAATAACTAGGGAATGTTCTAATTAGATTAAGGGTATCTAGTTATGACTTAGTAAGGGATAAGTCACTATAATTAGAATGATTAAAGGAAGTTAGTTGTTAGTAACTAGTGTTACTGCTAGTTACATTAAGCAGACTTTTCCGCAATTGGGGGAAACATTTCCGCAATATTGGCAAGAACTCGTCGCAGTATGGGTGAGAAGTACCTTGCTACGTTAGGACAGGCTTACATGTCCATGATGTGGTTGAGTTAACCACAAGTTATCGTTTGACGCTTAGGCTGGATTGTCATGCATCGTTGTTGTCACTAGGTGGGGTGGTAAGCAAACGACGGAACGCTGCAGTGATGGCCATGAGGAGCTTTGCTCGGTATTGTGGGTAGTTATGAATGTGAACACAAGAAGGGGGGTTGAATTGTGTTGAAAACTTTTCGTAAACTTTAAGTTAAAAACACTTTAAAACACTTTGCTTTTGAGAAATTATTCTTTCGTTTCTTTTATTCTCTGACTGGCCAGTAAAAAAAAAAGAAAAAAAAAAGACTTTTACTGATTCTCTTACTATTTTGGTCGGCCACAATTAAGAAGAAAAGATGGGGAAATAATTCATTCTGTCAGGTATTGGAGTGAGTGGAGAACAAATTAGGTTCCTTTGTTCTTCCTTCTCGGTGTACCGCGAGTGAACTCTAACCCCAAAGAGAGAACTCCATTTTTCTTCCGTTCGTTTCCTAGCAAAACCGGGTGACAGTAAGTGGTGTGTGAGAGAGTTGCATTTCTTCCTACTTCCTTCTTGACAAACTGCGAGCCTTAGGATGAGTTTGGAGAAAGATTCCCCCTTCTTTGCGTGTTATTTGTTGATGTGGGTGGTATTGTTGATGTTGATAATTTTGAGGATTTTGATGTTCTGCTTCTGTTAAAGTCTTGGCACTGCGAGTTCTTGGAGGAGCTCTAGGTGAGTATTTTAATTCTCGTTTTCAATTCTTGTATTGTTTGTTAACGAACTTGTTGAAAATGGTCCTAAGTTTTTAGATGATTTTGTTAAATCATGATTTAGTAGTAAAAGTTTGTAAATGATTTTGATTTCTTTTGTTGTAAAAGATGATTTCAAGGTATCTTAACTGAACTTTGGTTTAAAGACGTTCTTGATCTTATCTTCTCATAGGAAACCGAGTTTTATGTGTGTGTATTGTTGACATTTTTTGTTGTTGTTGTAGTTAAATCGAAGTGACCACTCGTGGCCACCTATATTTAGGTGTGAGATATATTTCAAATCTTCCTGATTCCAATCCTTGATAATTTTGTGATTTCCAACTTGTTTCTTTCATAGTTCGGTTAGTGTTATAGTCTAGGAGTTTTGAAAATTTAGATTTGAGTTAAAATTGTTCTAAGTGTTGTCAAGTTGGAAAATTTTTGAAAAGAAAGTTGAGTTTAAAATCCTTGAACTTGAACCAAGTATGACAGGAAATTGATTTTTGGACTTTAAGTTGGGCTAGTGATTTAAGGGTTTTAGTATAGTTGTTGTTTTGTTGTTTTGCGTTTAGGGCCATGAAACATCCCAATGTTTAAAGAAATCCTTGTGATCCTTGAAAAAAGTGGAGTCTTGGAAAATGTTTAGTTTTGAAAACCTTTCAATTTTAGTAGGATTCTAGAAATGGTTATGGTTTTGAAAGGAAACAATTTCCCATTGTTCAAAGTTAAAAGTTTATTTCTAAAAATTTTGAGTAAGTTGTAACGTGTCTAGAGGTGTTATTTCAGTTTTGCTTTAACATCTTTCAAGTGCAAAATATTACTAAGCAGGATTTTCAATTTTATCACTTAATAGTTAGTAATTTCATTGATAAAGGTGTATACATTTTTTTTAACGTTGACCCAAAAGGGATTTTAGAGTGAGTGAGTTGTTGATTTAAAATTTGAGAGTACTTTTAATTTTTAATTGAGGCTTGATTGATAATTTTGAGACAATGAGAACCTAATCTCAAAGGAACCTTAGTGTCCATGAGAATGGTTGAGTCTCGAGAAAAAGAAGTTGTGTCTATTTAACTCTTTGTATTGATATTGTTTCTAAGAAATTAATCTTTCCTTTTTAGAAAAAGGTTTGATTGGAGAAAAGAATTTTAATCTTTTGAGATTTTAAATGGTCTTTTTATATTTTTACTATGTGTAACCATGATCGTATGTGGATAGGATAGCATTCTCTTAATAATAGCGCGTAACTGTAGTTGAGTTCGTGTTCGTGATAGTGGATGAGCAGATGTTGTGATCGGGAATGAAGCATCAGTCAATCGCAAGGGATTCTTCGCCCCCTAACTACGCTTACCTTGCAGTTTGCTATATCTATATGCCTTGTGATTGTTAGTATTGCACACTATACTATGTAGCAATGAATATTATATTACTACGTATAATAACAAGTTTTGTGAATACATATATGAGCAAATTATTTTAGGGTTTTTGAGTAAAGTAATTTTCCGTATTTTGCTATCCGTTTAGTTTCGAGAACGAAACTATTTTAAGGGGGGTGGTATTGTGACATCCCAACTTTTTTTTAAGAAAAGTGATTTTAACAATAAAATCCTGAATACTCGAAAAATAAGTCATAGAGATTGATCACCTCAATGATTTACTGAGAGTACGGGAATTATTTTGAGCTATGTTGGATAATTTATTTATTATCAATAAATATTATTCATGATGTCAATTCAAATTAATAGACAGCGTAGACGTATGCTGCTTTAATGTGAATTCATCAATTTAAACATTATATAAGTTTTAGGTGTGACGCGGTAACGCGTATTTTTATTGACTAAGAAAATGATTGAATTAAATCAAGATGAAATTAAATTTAAGAATTAATATCTTATATTAATTCATGGTTCAAATCTCGTCAGAAAATTCTAACGAAGTTTCGTCTCGTTTTGAACCACCGGGTAGTCTTTACCCGCGAATAAAATTTTAAATGAACTCCGATTTTGATGAAAATCGAATCGTAACTTCTTGTGAATATTTTTGAGTGTTTTATATTGTTTTTATTATTTATGATAATATTTTATCACGCAGTAAATTAATTTCTAAGTAAATTGATTTACGTGATTTATTGGCGAGCGAATAATTGTTAACGCCATTACTCGAGGCCGTAATTTTGGGACTAACTAGTTATGGGTAGAATTTAAATTGATTAATTTATCTGAGGTTCCTATGGAGACCAAAGAGTAAATTATAATATGTAAATAGGGGTTTATTAGGTTATTTTATTAAATATATGTCAGTTGCCCTACCGTACACTACACTTATATCTCCTCCACCTTAGCACCCTCCTACACCCTCATTTTTACTCCCCCAGCGTGAAAAGAAAGCAGAGAAGCTGGAAGAAGGAGAAAAAAAAAAGAGAGGAAAAGAAAAGAAGGGGAACGAAGAACAGGGGAAGAGGAGGAAAGAAAAGAAGAGGAAGAAGGGAAGGGGAGGAGGACGCGATCGGAAGGGTAGAGGGAAGGAGGAGCTGTCACGGCGTAGTGGTGGAGGAAGGGAAGCAGAATCATGGCGAGAGAGGAGGAAGAAGAAGCGGAGACAGGCCAAGCGAGAGAGAGACCGCGAGAGAGGAAAAGAGATAGAGAGATTGCGAGAGGGAGAGATTGAACCGAGGGAGAGGAAAAAGAAGAGGGCTTCACCCATGGAGACTTGAGGAAGAAGATGAAGTGTGAAGGTTTGAACCAAATCATTCTTTTTTTTTTCTCCTTGTTCTTTCGTAGCAGAAACCGTGGGGGTATTTGGGTGTGTGTGGTGTTGATTTTGTCTGCTTATTTCTTCTTTTGGTTCTTGTTTGTATGACTTGATGAATGCTTGATTTTGATCAATAGAGGAGATGAACACTTCATCCCCAAAATCTTGGAACCCTAGGCGCTAATCCTAAGGAAAAAGAGGGGTTGTGTGATCCTTGTGTGAATCAATTCAATTAGTTGTTGTTTCATGCTTATGAGGTGCTTTTGTTGCTAGTTTAATTGTTAGTTTTTGAATTGGGATTTGGGTTGAGTAATTTTATGGAAACCATTGATTCTTGAATTTAGGATTAGCCATGAATTATGTTTTAATTGTTGTTTGATGAAGGAAAGGAATTGATTAAATGATGTTGAAGCATGTATCTAGGTGTTAAGTTATATGTCTTGGTTAATTTTAAAGTTGTTGGAATGAATATGCATGAAGTAGCATAGGTGTTAGTTGATGTTTATGCAAGATTTGGTTCTTGAGGGACTAGAATGACATGTAGGAGTTGATCAAGAGGTTCTTTAAATTTCTAACATGATTATGACATGATTTAGGTTATAGTTTTGTGTAAGTATGTGTAACATGTTGTTTTGGAATTTTTCCTATTCTTGAAACATGAGAAGCATGAGGTCTTGATGTTAAATTATGTGCTTAGGTATTAGATAATATGCTTAGAATAATATTAAGGCTAGTAAGATAGATATGCATGAGTTAGTATGATTGTGGTTTATGTTTTATGCAAATGTAGTTTTTGGAGGACTAGAATGTTATATAAAAATTGGTGGGATGATTCTTTAATTTTTGGCAATGATTATGGTTATAATTCTAGTGTTCTGAAATGATTGCTTTGAAAAGAATTCTCAAAACCCTTGTTTTTGGAAAACATTAAATCTATGTTGGACTATGTGTTGGTTATGGTGTTTTGCTTTGTTGTCTTGAAATGTTTTGAAAACAAGTTGTGAAAATTTAGTTGAGTTAGTTGACTTGTGAACTAGTTTTGAAAATGATTTGTTTTTGAAAGAGAAGGCTATGAAAATGGCGCTAAATTGTTTTGGCAATTATTTTAGAAACATAACTTCGAATGTGTTTGAGTATGTCTTAGTTATGGTTGTTGTTTTAATGCTTGAAGTAGGGACTTGAAAATGATTAATTTCTATGCTTATGCTTAAAGTTTCAAGAAGTAAGATAGTGCTCTAAATGAATATGTGTTAAGGTTTTGAAAACTTATGAAAATGGTTTGATGTTACTTAAAATGCAAGAAAACTCTTTATTATCAAAGATCTTATCCTTTTCAATTATCTAGTAGTTTAAATGCTTGCTTTTGGTTAGAAAAAGGGTTAGGCTTGAGAGCTTAAGCTAGTTTAGAAATTATAGAATTTTACTAAGTTGTTGTGGTGTTAGGCTCGAGTAATCCCGGATCGTACAGTGCGGAAATCGAGGAATACGTGAATACGCGCATCTTGGAGTTCGGTAAGGGCAACTCTTAGACATTATTGAAGCTTTATTTTTATGTCCCTGTGTAAGGACAACTTTGGATATGCTTAAGCTATTGTTTGTTATTTAAATTGCTTTATTTAAATACGAAGAAGTCTGAGAACTCTACGAGTTCGAAGTTAGGGTCTCGAACCCCTTCGTTTATTGTTGTCGTGCGGTCGAACATATTCCGAGTCATTTGTGGGTGAAAACTTTGTGGTTGGTCTGCTGAACCCAACCCCCCACTTGTTTGTACCTCTCTGTTAATTCCATTGAGTTACAGAGGGATGGATTCCTTGATTTGCGTGTCAAGCATGTAATGTTGTGATATGATTGAGTTATGCATTATTTGATATGAGATTGAATATATGCCATGAATTGCGTTTCTTCATGCAGGGTGTTTTTATTGCTTAAAATGTCGAATTGCGTTTTCTTCATGTTAAGCATGCTCTCTTTATTTGATATGCGGTCAAGTAATTTTATGCGTCACTCTTTGAATATTGTAAGCGGAGAGCTGTTCATCGAGTGAGAGAGCTAGGCGAGTCGTTATGACGTTTTTGAGCCGTGACCCGGATAACTAAGGGTGCTAGGTCCCCTTTTGTTTACAGGAGATTGACTAGGCGTCGCAGCGTAGGAACCGGGTACTGCATATCTAGGGAGAAGCGAAAGATCCCAAGGCTACGGCTGGTATGTCAGTTGATGGATCTGCGTCTGCTTTCCGGAATAATTGTCGAGTCGAGAGAAAATGAGTAGTGAGTCGAGTCGAGTCTAGAGTGAGAGAGTTGAGTCACGTTCTGTGAATGATATGCATTGTTGTTTGCTTAATACCTGTGAATTGTATAAAATGTGGTTGCTTATTGCTTTATGCTTTGGTTTATCATGATCTATTGAGAAGTTGACCCTTGCTAGTGGTTCTGTCAATTAATGATTGTAACCCAGATGGCGGAACAAGCAGAGGATTGGAATTGCAGGAAGAAACAGCTGTAGATGGTTAACTAGCTTGATTGTATGTAGAGTCTACTGGTAGTCTAGTAGGGAACGTATTGTGCCGGCCAGCTATAGAATAATCATCGTTGTTCAGTATTGTAATAAATATCTGTTATGTTTCAGGACATGTATTGTTAGACGCGAATTGATGAAATAATTGAATGTGGTTAGGTAGTGTTTTTAAATAATTCCGCCATGTTTCTAAAGTCATTTGCAATACTCGTGATCATTTTGAAAAAGAAGTTAAAAAAAAATAAAATATAGAACCACATTTTTGGAAAACGTGCAAGGCAGAGTATTTCACCTTTCAGAAATACGTAAACAATTGTCAAGATACTGACTTAGTAGCGCCTTGGAAATCGGGTCGTTACAGTTAAGGCTTGTGTAGGTTTGGGTGATTGGTTCCCCAAATACCAGGAAATAGTTCCTGAGGAGGTGGTATATGGAGGGAAGTGGTGGTAATTGTGTGGTGGAGGTAATGGACTTTGATTTAGAAATAGTCAAAGTACCGGACAGAGGGTGTGGTTTCTTTGTGGCTCTTTTGGAAGTGGGCGATATGGTGGGTGGAGGTTGTGTAGAGTGAAGTTGTGGTGAGGAAACAGATAATGGAGGTGTAGTAATAGGATCATTAGAACCAAATGCAACAACAGAGTCATCGGTAATAAAATCAAGTACCTTAGGATTAGGCTTCTCAGAAAGCCTATACATTCTCCTTCGCTTGGTTTGTGGAACCATAGCGAGAGGAGGAGGAGGAGCTTGCTTCTTAGGGCCAGAAGCTGGGATAGGCTTTTCAATTTCTGCCTTCCTCTTCTTCTCCAAGATGTTTCTAATGGGGACTGCTGCAGGAGGCACCTTCTGTTTCTTGCTTCTTGTCTCCTTCATTGGAGACTCACCAGTTCTCTTCACACCAGACATAGAGCTTCTGGTGGGTTTCTTTTGGACTTCACTAACAGCAACATTGGCTACTTCTTCTTGTTCTTGTTTAACCTTCTTGATCATTTCAGCATTGATCAAGTTCACTCTGACAAGGTTATTTCTTCCAAACACCTGAGGAAGAGTCATAGCACCTCTTCCAAAATATTTTTCCTTAGCTTCGCAAGTCAAAACAACAAGCTTTCTCACAATTCCTTCCTTAGCCATGATCTCAGTCAGAAGAACACCGTAAGGAATGTTCTTGTTGATTTGCTTATCTTCATCAGAACCTTTTCTTGAATTGACAATGGCATTTAGCAGAGTATTCTAGGCAGGTTGACCTTGTGACCAGCCATGTAATGTCTCATAATGAACTTATGTTCATTGTTAACTATATCACTTGAACTAGCCTTCAAGATGACGCATTTTGAGATCATTTTATGAAGCATCCTGTAGTGTCGCTTCAGATTCTTTGCAGTCAGAGGTTGTTTTGTAACCTTCAAATGATCATAGTTGTCGAACAGAGCCTCATCAACATTTTCTATTCCATTGAAGGCTTTTTCCCAGTCATTATGGAAACTGATTCCTTCACATGGACAACCAATAATCTCAGCAATACTATTCACAATTGCACAAACTAAAATCCTTTAATGTATACCTGGATGATATTTCCTTTGTAAAGTCGAATATTTCCCTAGAGTTCCTTAATAGCATTAAGGAGCACCTCTACCAGTTCCCATTGAAAATACTTCAACCAGCCCATAGTCTTCAACCCGTCTTCAAAATCGAAACCAAACTATTTCAAATGTCTCAAATCGACCCTATTTTCTATCAAGACCTTTCCTTCGGTCATGGTATCAAAGATTGCAGTGTCTACCCAAACTCTAACGTCCGTCATAGTGGCAGTAGATGAACTAGTGATGGATGTCTAGGGTTTCTCAGAGAAAGTGACCAGAAAGAAAGAGAGAAAATAATTTACAGAGAAAGACAGAGAGTACGAAAGAAATGGGAAGGGTAGTGGAGTAGTGGGAAAGTTTTGAAAGACAATGGTACAGTTACTTTTTGTAAACCCGCTTTGCATTTCTCATAAAAATAAATAAAAAAGAAAACAGAAAAATAAAGATTCATTTTGCCTTTAATGCTCAGACGCCAAAATAAAGTAAATCAATTTTTTTTATTGAAAACATAAATTTAATCACTCAGTAGGTGAGATGAGACGCTTCAGTACCGCACACATGTGACACGTGTGTGGCCGGATGCAAGTAATATGTTCACCAGATGCTGAGTAATACAATGTGAGTGACATATAAGATGTTTACACGTATGAATGCTTATATCATACCAGATGCAGAATAATACAATGCATAAGACGCTGAGATTAATCATTCTTTTATAAGATGAAAATTTAAATTTCTTCTTATAAAATTGAATCTATCTTCAGCAAGGGGTTTTGTGAAAATGTTAGTCCACTGATGATCAGTGTCTATAAATTTAATTTCAAGTACACCCTTCAGAACATAGTCTTTTATAAAGTGATGCTTAATCTCAATGTGCTTTGCTCTAGAATGCAATATTAAATTTTCATCCACAGAAGTTGAGAACTGCAACTTGCTGCTAAGATGTATTCAGCTTTTGTCGTTGAGAGTGCAATGGTGTTTTGTCTTTTGCTTGACCAAGACACAAGATTTGCTCCAAGGAATTGCCAGCATCCACTTATGCTCTTTCTTTCAATGCGGTCTCCAGTTAAATTAGCACCATAGAAACATACTTACTTGTAATCTTTTGATTTCTTATAAAGCAAACCAAGATTAGTAGTTCCTTGTAAATATCTAAAAATTCTTTTAACAACACTCAACTGTGATTCTCTAGGATCAGATTGAAACCTAACACACAGGCAGACGCTGAATAGAATATCAGGTCTTGAAGCAGTAAGATAAAGTAGAGATCCAATCATACCTCTGTACATCTTCTGATCTACCTTCTTACCGGTTTCATCTTTGCTTAATATATAAGTGAGATGCATAGGAGTACACATTGTCTTGCAATCAACCATCTTGAATTTCTTAAGCAATTCTTTGAGATATTTGCTTTGCTGTATGTAAATACCATCATTGCATTACTTAATTTGAATTCCAAGGAAGAATTTCAATTCTCCCATCATGCTCATTTCAAATTCAGCCTGCATTAACTTAGAAAATTCTTTGCAAAGGCTTTCATTAGTAGCTCCAAAAATAATATCATCAACATAAATTTGAACAAGCATAAAATGCTTATTTGATGTTTTTCTAAATAGAGTAGTGTCTACTTGACCTCTGGTAAAACCATTTTCCATTAAAAAGGAACTTAGTCTATCATACCAAGCTCTGGGAGCTTGCTTAAGACCATATAGAGCCTTTTTAAGCTTAAAGACATGTTCTGGAAATTCAATGTCTTCAAATCCAGGAGGTTGTTTCACATAGACTTCCTCAGTTATAAAACCATTCAAGAAATCTCATGGTGTGTAGCAAATGAAAGTAAAATGTGAATTGCTTCTAACCATGCAACAGGTGCAAAGATTTCAGCAAAATCTATACCTTCTTCCTGTGAGTAATCTTGAGCAACAAATCTTGCTTTGTTTCTCACAACCTTACCATCTTCATCAAGCTTGCTTCTAAATATCCATTAGTACCAATAGCTTGTTTATCTTCAGGTAGAGTAACTAACTTCCAAACATCGTTTCTTTGGAATTGATTCAACTCTTCTTGCATAGCCATGATCCAACCTTCATTTTCCAATTCTTGATCAATCATTTTAGGTTTCATCTCAGAGAGTAGTGCAAGATCTGCATGCTCCTAGAAAGAGGATCTTGTTCTCAGTTTGTCTCCAGGTTCTCCAATGATTTGATCTTTAGGATGATGAGTTTTGAATCTCCAACTCTTTCTGGCTGCAACTTCTGGCTGAGTAGATCCCGTGTCTGGTTATCACCATCAGATGCTGAGGTTGCAGGTTCATTATTTGTTGTTCCACCAATGTCTAAACCTGAAAACAACTCAACTAGCTCTGACATATCAGTGTCAGGCTTCTTGTCATCAAACTTGACATGAATAGATTCTTCCATTATTAGAGTTTCTTTATTATATACTCTAAAAGCTTTAGATCTTTCAGATATCCCAAAAAGATACATTTTTCAGCTCTGGAATCAAACTTACAAAGTTGATCCTTCGTATTCAAAATATAATATATACAACCAAATGGATGATAATAAGAAATGTTGGGTTTCCTACCTTTCCACAGTTCTTATGGAGTCTTCCTCAAAAAAGGTCTAATAAAAACTCTGTTTTGAATATAGTAAGCTGTGTTTACTGCTTCTGCCCAAAAATATTTTGCAATATCAGCTTCATTAATCATGGTCCTGGCCATTTCTTGAAGGGACCTATTTTTCCTTTCTACACCACCTTTTTGTTGTGGTGTTCTAGGAGAGGAGAAATTGTGGGAGATGCCATTTTCTTCACAAAATTTTTGAAAGCTTTCATTTTCAAATTCTCCCCCATGATCACTTTTAATAGAAGAATTACAAATTCCTTTTTCATTTTGAACTGATTTGCAGAAAATAGTGAACACCTTGAAAGACTCATCCTTGTGGGCAAGGAATTTAACCCATGTTCATCTAGTAAAATCATCAACAATGACTAAACCATATTTCTTTCCAGTCAAAGATGTTGTCCTTGTTGGACCAAAAAGATCAAGATGCAAAAGCTCAAGTGGTCTAGAGGTTGAAACAATATTTTTTTGAATGAAAAGAAGTTTTAACTTGTTTTCCTCTTTGATATGCCTCACAGAGAGCATCAGATTGATATTAAAGATTTGGTAAGCCTCTAACAAGACTATGCTTGTTCAACTTTGAGATCAATCTCAAGCTGACATGACCTAATCTTTTATGCCAAGTCCATTGCTCATCTTTAACAGAGATGAGACACTTGACATCTTGTTTTGCAAGCTCAGAAAGTTCAATTTTATAAATATTGTGTTCCTTCTTTGTAGTAAAGAATATGGAACCATCTTTCTTGCTTTTTACTATACAACTAATTTCTGTAAAAATGACATCATAACCATTGTCACATAATTGACTTATGCTCAATAAGTTATGCTTTAGTCCTTCAACACAAAGTACATTATCAATAGAGGGAAGAGCGCCTTTACCAATGCGACCAATTTCAACTATTTTACCTTTTTGGTTTCCTCCGAAACTAACATATCCTTCTTCTCTAGGTCTTAGCTCTTGGAACATATGCTTTTCTCCAGTCATGTGATGCGAGCATCCACTGTCTAAGTACCAGGATAGGTGTGTTGACCTTGTTGCCAAGCATGTCTGCAACATAGACTATTTTCTCTTTAGGTACCCATATATTTTTGGGTCCTTTCTTGTTAGTTCTTGAAGGATACTTATCCTTCTTTATCTTAAAAGTAGTATAGACACTTTTCAAATGACCAGGTTTATTGCAATAAGTGCAATGCAAGCTTTCACTATGATAATTGGGTTCATCAGATGCTAGATTTTCATTTTGTAAAGTAGGTTCATCTGATTTGTAACCAAGACCTTGAGTTGTCGTTTTACTGACACCCCAAATCATTGAAGCTTGCTTGTTTCGAGTTATACTCTCTGCAAGAAACTGTTGAAAGGCATATTCATAATCATTTGATTTATACTTAGGATTGCCTTTAGCTTGTGAGCTTTCAGCTTGAGAGCTCTCAGCTTCTGATTGCTGACTAGCTACCAGACGCTGATGATCCACCAGATGCTGATTATCAATTTTCAGCTTCTAGTTCTCTTCATTGAGCTTTGAATTTTCAATGTTCAAAACTTGAAATTCTTTTTATAGTTTTGAAAATTTCTTTTTCAAAGCTTTATACTCAATGGAGAGAGTGGTGGAATCCTTAAGAAGATCATTAAATGCATTTTGAAGTTCAGAGTGAGAATCATATATTACCTCTTCAACTTCTTCTTCAGAATCTGAGCCAGTGTTTGCCATGAGGGCAACATTGGCTACTTCTTCATTCTCATCATCCTCAAAGGATGATAACTCTAGGTCTTCCCATGTGGTCATGAGACTTTTCTTCTTTCCCTTGAAAGAACTCTTTGTGGGCTTTTCCTTAAGACTAGGACATTCAGATTTGAAGTGTCCTGGCTTTTTACATTCATAGCAAATGGCTTGACTCTTGTCTTTGCTTTCCTTCTTGTCATTGACATATTTTTTCTGGAATTTTCTTTTGAAGTTTCTTTTCTTCCACATTCTTTGGATCTTCCTAGATATGAAAGCGAGCTCATCATCTGACCCATCACTGTTGCCTTCTGAAGCTTCATCTTCTGATTCTTCTTCAGCTTGAAGGGCTTTAGAAGAACTAGCTTTATGCTTGTTGACTTTCAAAGCAATAGACTTGCTTTTCTTCACAGGTTCTTCCTTATTCAACTCAAGTTCATGAGCCTTTAAGGAACTCAAAAGATCTTGAAGATGCAAAGTATTTAAATCTTTTGCTTCTTGTATAGCAGTGACTTTGGGTCTCCACTGCTTGGTCAAACTTCTCAGGATCTTTCTCACATGGTCAGGAGTGGTGTAGCTTTTTCTTTCAACCCATGAACAAGAGTTTGGAATTTTCCAAACATAGACTCAATGTTTTCACCATCTTCCATCTTGAATAGCTCACATTGGCGAGCCAACATGCTAGCTTTTGTTTCTCTTACTTGGGCAAAACCCTCATAAGACAAAACAAGAGAATCCAAGATTTCTTTGGTAGTATCAAATTTTTCACATTTATCATATTCTTTTTCTAACATAGCACAGATAAGAATAAATATAGCTTTTTGATTTAGTTGATATCTCTTTTTCTGCTCATCATTTCAACTTTTTGTGGATATGGCAACACCAGCAGCATTAGTGGGAATAATGTATCCACTTTCAACCATATCCCATAACTCAAGTTGTTGAGTTTCAAAGAAAGCTTTTAACTTATCCTTCCAGTAATCAAATTTTTCTCCAGTAAATAAAGGAGGACGGTTCATGTGACCACCTTCTGCAGACATATTCATAAGTATAGGATCTTTTCTCTAACACTGTTACGTGCTCAACCAAGATGTCGAGCTCTGGTACCAACTGAACGTGAACACAAGAAGGGGGTTGAATTGTGTTGAAAATGTTTCGCAAACTTTAAGTTAAAAACACTTTAAAACACTTTTCTTTGAATAATAGTTGTTACCAGAAGCTGCGGATGAACCGAACGCTGAAACAAAGTTTATGAAAACTTGTTTTTTTTTCGCATGACAAAGATAAATATAAAGTAGTAAGGAGAGAGACACAGAGATTTATACTAGTTCACCACCAAATTGGTAGCTACGTCTTGTCCCTTCGTTCCTGAAGGATTTTCACTATAATCAACCTGATTACAAATTCTTTAAGAGTATTCTACTGTCACAAACTTGACAATACTCTTAACTTCTCAAAACGACTCTGTACGTTCGAGCCTTTGAAGAAACTAGCCTCTTACAAGGCAATACAAGTATACAAAGAAATTTTGAATACAAGCAAATAACTCTCAACAAGAGAGGATGAAAAACTTAAGCTAAAAAACAATAGCTTCTAAAAGAAAGAATATAAGACACTGAAGTTCAGTTCTGGTTCTCAGAAACTTAACACAGAAACTTGGTTGCTCACTTGAGTAATAACTTTAACAGTATGTAGTTTCTAACAACCTTCTTCAATGGAGAGCTTGAGGTATTTATAGAGGTTCTTGAAAATAATACCGTTGCAGAGAATAACAGCTCCAAATCATTGAGTGAGGTAATTTGAAAATACACGTCCTTATCTTTCTTTTCAGAGAATTTTAGAATAATACACTTTTTTGTTATGTACTATCAGCTATTTAATCATTTGCTTTGTACAAATTTTGTCTTATCCTAAAGGTGTCATCTTTGATTCCTCGTACATAAATTTGAGCGCACAAAATCAAATTCGAATTCCATTCCAGGAAAGTTGAGGTAAAAGAGCATAAACATGACCATCATGTGCTTCATTAATAAGACCAGATGCTCACTCAAAATCCATAGGACGCTCACTGCAAATGAGTATTCTACGTGTCTTAACATAGCAATACCGGACGCTCGCTACTAGTGTAAGTGCAAGACGCTAGAGTGAACCGAATGCAGACACATAAGAAAGTATTCAACTTCTTGTGACTTTCTTCTTCTTGCTTGAGTGAGTTATAAAATAAGAGTGATTTTAATACCTATACACTTCAAGACTTATCAGAAGTTAAATTATTCTCACATAGATACTTTGTTATCATCAAAATTAATGAGGGTCTAAATTTGTCAATCGTTTAGGTTCCAACAAGTTACCATTAGGAGGTCTTACATAAAGGCGGGGCACTGCTGAGGTGTCCCACTAATACACTGGATTCCCCTGATTACAATCTGCTTGTCTCTATGGATAGTGAGGGCACTCCTATTCACTCATCTGGAGTTAGATGGATCCACATGTATTGATGAAGTAGATGATAGCTCATGTCTTGCATCATGTCGTTGTTGACGTAGTTAGATGTTGTCCCTGGTTTTTGACTATGACGTTAGATGATTGGTAGGATAACGTGTTAGTTGTATGGGCATCATGTTTTTTTATTTCCCCTACCGTTGTGATTTCTATTTGAATGTGATTCCTCACCTCTACTTCCTTTGTGGCTATTCGTGCCCCCTTTTGTACGGGTAGATGGTGAGCTTGCAGATGATGATGATCATGTGGACGTGGAAGCCGAGGAGTAGTTTGCATGCTGCTGGTTAGTTTAGATTTGTTAAGTTTTTACGCTTTGTTATGATTTAAACTATGTATTAGTTGGTTAAAGCTCCGATTACATGTGACATCGGGTTTTGGGCTTTACCTCAATTTGGTTTTTGTTTTCGAACTATTTTTCCGCAACGTATTATTTGAATTGTTAAGAGATATTCACTATCTTTCTTTTGGTTTTAAATTTTTATGATTTTTTGCATGTTTTATCGTTAATTTAAATACAAGGGGTAGCAGGTGTCACATCCTACAGGTCAATGCTTCGTACATGATGAGAAATTTCTTATTCCCAGAGTCTCTTGGTGATGAGATCCTGAAAATGATGAATTTCTTTTGGTGGGGATCTTCCAAAAGAGGAACACGGGGATCAACTGGCTTTCTTGGGACAAACTCTCCATGAGCAAAGAATATAGTGGTATGGGTTTTCTTAATTTGCATGCTTCAACTTATCTATGCTTGGTAAAAAAGGGTGGAGACTAATGACCAATCGGGATTCACTCACCTCTAGAATTCTCAAAATTAAATACAATCCTAGAGGTGATTTTATGGGTGCTCAACTCGTTCCTAACCTGAGTTATTCTTGGCGTAGTATTTGGAGTTCCCAGGCTCTTTTGAGAGGAAGTTGCAAGTGGTGTGTAGGTACTGGAGAACACATTCGAGTTTGGGAAGACTTGTGACTTAGAGACAGGAAATCCCACGTTCCCTTAACTCCTCATAATCCATCCTTGAACAACATGATGGTATGTGACTTATTACTTCCTAGGTCCAAAATGTGGAACAATGACCTTATAAATATCTTCGGAAGCAAGTGTTGTCTTGAGAGTCCCACTTCTAAACTCGTTCAAGGATGATAAAATTATCTGCAGTCCGGATAAACGTGGGATTTATATGGTTCGATCAACTTATTACCTTTGCATGACCAATCTTGTAGACTCTACTTCCCTATAGCAAGACTGAAATTGGATGCTGATTTGGCATTTATATATACTGCCACAAGTCAAAGTCTTTATCTGGCAATTGGAAAGAGGATGCATCTGAACCCATGAAACACTTTAAAGATGCGGTGTGCCATGCTCGATCACATGTCTAGTAAGTGATAAAGAAATTGAGAATTACTGGCATTGTTTTGTTACGTGTGATAGGAGCATGAGGTGTTCGCAATTAGTTGGGTTCGAACGTGACATGGCTTATTGGAGAGACTGGGTTGAGGGATTTTGTGAGAAGTTTTTTGGAATGCTCCATTCCCTGGACATTGCTAGAAGGACAGTGCGGTGTATGTTTCTTTGGAGCATGTGGTGGAGTAGGAATCAGAAGCTTTTGGAGAATGTCATGGAGAGTGCAACACACATAATCAATAGATTTATCTTCTCATTAGATGAATTTCAGCGAGCAAGTGCCAGACAAATCTCTCTCAGCAGAGATGCACCTTTGCTTCATAGATGGCAGCCTGATAGGTATTGTGATAAAATTATCTACGCTAACTACTAAAACTAATGATAGAATTCTGGATAGTTTTCTTTACTCATGACTCCTCCATTTATACATAAGATTTGGCCAATCATTGGCTCCTAGATTCTAGGGATTGAGAGGAATTCTATAACGGCAAAATGCTAGCACGTGATAGCAGCACAATATCTGTCCATATGTGCACATGGCTCCAATAGGATAAGAACAAACCAAAGATAGAACAAACAAAAGACAGTCTGCTAAATAGTTGGGCTTGTTGGTGTTTCTTCTACGGCGGCCCAAGTTGGTATCAATACCATTCCCTGCGAGAGTCACCTTGTCCTCAAGGTGAAAAATTTGAGAGAGCTCATCCCAATTTTCCCAAGTGGTGTCTTCAGGTGGTAAGCCAAGCCATTGAACCAGCACCAGACGTGTTGGAGGAGTTGTAATGGAGTCCCATTTTGTGTCAAGGATGGCCAATGGTTCAATAATAGGATTGTTATCCATAGCAGTGGGTGGTAGTTCATCTGAAACTACAGTGAAAGGACCGTGATGAGGTTTGAGTAGGGAGCAGTGAAATACTGGGTGTATTTTTGAGGTTGCAGGCAGCTCAAGTTTGTATGCTATGGGTCCCAGTTGTTCTATGATCTTGTAGGGGCCATAGAAACGTTTAGAGAGCTTGCGATAAGAGGAGCCTACTAAGGAATGCTGTCTATAGGGCCTCAGTTTTACATACACCCAATCCCCAATATTAAAAGTTACCTACCTGCACTTTTGGTTGGCATAGAACTTCATGCTTGTTTGGGCCTTGAGTAGCTTGCTCTGTAGGTGATTGAGAATGTTCTGTCTTATGGAGAGCAGGGAATCAACAGCTTCTACAGAGGAAGACCCGAATAGATACTGGGGAATTGATGGAGGTGGTTTGCCAAATGTGACTTGATAGGGAGAAAGACCGGTTGAAGAGTGGGTGGAGGTGTTGTAAGACCATTCTGCCAATGCAAGGTACTGATGCCATTGTTGTGGTTTTGTGTGAACAAAAGAGCAGAGGTACTGCTCTAGCACACGGTTGAGAACTTCAGTTTGGCCATCCGTTTCTGGGTGATAAGAGATGCTCATGCGAAGCTTAGTGCCATAGAATTTGAATAGTTCATGCCAGAAGTGACTGAGGAAGATAGGGTCTCTATCGAATACAAAGCTACTTGGGATACCATGGTATTTGCAGATGATTTCCAAGAACAACACAGCTACTTTATAAGCTGTGAAATTGGTTGGTAATGTACCAAAATGTGCTCCTTTTGAAAACCGGTCAACAACAACTAAGATAACTATGAAACCTTGAGATTGAGGGAGGCCAGTTATAAAGTCAAGTGAGAGGTCTTCCCAAATAGATGAGGGTGTTGGCAGAGGCTGCAAAAGGCCTGTAGGGCGTTTAGTCTCATATTTAGTGGCTTGGCAAACTGAATACTGAGAGACATATTTGCGAACATCCTCGCGTATGCCTTGCAAAAAGAAGTTGTAAAAGAGCCTCATGTAAGTTTTTTGGATCCCCATATGGCCACTAATTGGAGAGTTATGGAATTCTTGAAGCAATCTCTGTTTGAAGGTGTTTGAAGGGTTCAACCAAATTTTTCCTTTGAAGAAGAGAAGGCCTTGGTGGGCTTTATAGTCTGGGTAATTTGTAGGGTGTTGTTGGACATCTTGAATGAGGGTGGTGAATTCATCAGAGGATTGCAGTGAAAGGCGTAGCTCATCCAAGAACATGAAATGTGGCATGGTTAGAGTAAGACAATGGCTATTCGGTTCCACTCTTGACAATGCATCAACAACCACATTAGATTTTCCAGATTTGTATTGAATTGTAAAGTCATAACCAAGGAGTTTAGAGATGTATACTTGTTGTTCTGGTGTTTGAATCACCTGAGAGATCAATTCCTTGAGGCTTTTGTGATCAGTGTGGATAACAAAAGAATGGCCCAATAGATATTAGCACCACTTTTTAACTGCTGTAGTGATGGCATGGAGTTCTCTGACATAAGCGGAGGAACGGAGTAGGCGAGGGCAAAATTGCTTACTGAAGAATGCAATTGGGTGTTGGTTCTGTATCAAAACAGCCCCTATTGCCGTACCAGAAGCATCAGTTTCCAAGTGAAAAGGAATTGAGAAATCAGGAAGAGCTAGAATAGGTGCTTGATTCATGGCGTGTTTGAGGGTTGTAAAAGCTTGTTCTGCTTCTGGTGTCCAAACAAAGGAGTCTTTGTGAAGGAGACTGGTGAGTGGGGATGCGATGGTTGCATATCCTTTGATGAACTTTCTGTAAAACTCTGTGAGACCTAAGTGCCCACGCAATGCAGTCACAGAGGTTGGAATGGGCCATTCAACCATGGCTTGGAGTTTGGATGGGTCGGCTTGTATGCCCTCTTTGGAGATAATGTGACCAAATATTCCAATTGTCGTTGCTCAAGGAGACATTTGGAACGTTTAAGGTAAAACTGATTGGTGAGGAGTGTGGTAAAGATCTGTTCTAAGTGTTGCAAGTGCTCGAAGAAGGTGGCACTGTAGACTAATATATCATCAAAGAATACAGCCGTGAATCTTCGGAGGAAGGGTTGAAGGAGCTCATTCATGGTGGATTGGAATGTTGAGGGGGCATTACACAGGCCGAACGGCATGACCTTGTAATTGTAGTGACCTTGGTGTGTGCGGAAGGCCGTTTTTGGAATGTCATCGGGATTCATTAGAATCTATTGGAATCCTTGTTGGAGATCCAATTTGGAAAACCAAGATGCACCTCCCAGGTCATCCAGTAACTCATCAATGTGAGCATAGGGAATCTATCTTTGATGGTAATCGCATTTAGCACGCGATAGTCTATGCAATAGCACCACGGCCCGACTTTCTTTTTGACCAAGAGAACCGGTGATGAAAAAGGACTGTGACTTAGTTGAATTAAACCCGAGCACAACAGCTCTGTAACTTGCTTCTCAATCTCGCATTTCTGAGAGTAAGGGTAGCGGTAGGGGCACACATTCACGGGTGAGGAGGTAGGGGTAAGGTGGACATGGTGGTCGGAGGAGCGAGGTGGGGGAAGGTGAGATGGGGTGTCGAATAGGGTTTGGTATTGTGTTATCAGTGTTTGAATTTCTGGAATGGGGTTGGGTTGTGCGTTAGGGTTTTGAGGGGATGAGGTTTCAGTAGGAAAAACTTGGAGTTGGAAGAATGAGGAGGCTGCGTTGGTTTGAACGCAGCGTTTCACTTGAGGGACATAAATGTCATTTGGCTTGAAGGGAGCGTCTGAGTGGAGCTTAATGGTCTGGCCCAAACACGTGAAGGTTAATGCAGAGCAGAGTAGTCCATGAGGAATGGGCTGAAGCCTTTGAGCCATGGCGCACTAAGCACCACCTTTGGGCCGTCGAGTGGGCTATAGAGGAAGACCTAGGAACTTGGCTACTCTGGTTTGTATGAAATGGTGGGAGCTGTTGTCATCTACCAGCACTGCCACAGCTTGTTTGACGATTGTCCCTGTAACCCGAATGGTGTTATGGTTGGAGCAACCGGACATGGCGTGCAAGCTGAGCTGTGCCGGTGTGTCAGGTTCAGGAAGAGAGGTTGGTATGGCGTCGTCCATTGTGGGTGGGCTTACCGATTCCAGTGTTTCTTCGTCGTCTTCTTCTGAAACAAGTAGGAAGAAACGACCTTTGCATCTGTGGCCTGTGGTGAACCGTTCATCGCAATTGTAGCATAAACCACTTTCACGCCGTGAAATCATCTCCTCAGGGGAAAGCTTTTTGAAATTGACTCTGGGTGTAGTGGTTGTGGTGGGTGTTTGGTTTTGGTCTGGTGTTTGGGGAGGTGGGTTAAGGTTTTCTGTGTTATTGTTGGAAAATGGGGTTTGCGTTTTAGGTCTAAAGGTGCGGCGGCGATCGACGATTTTGTCTTCCTGAATCTTGGCCAAGGCCGTGGCGTGAGGGAGTGAGAGTGGTTAGAAAGCTTGGACTCCGCGTTTAATTTCTATTGATAGACCAGAAGCAAAGCAATTCAAGAGGAGTGGGTGTGGTAAACCGACCACCCTGTTAGCAGTCCTCTCAAAGTCATTAAGATATTGGTTGACGAAACTGGTTTTGGTGAGTTTGAATAGAGCTCCTCTGGGGTCATCGTAAAAGGAAGGGGCAAAACGGGTTTCAAGAGTCAAAAGGAGGTCATGCCACGAGTTGATGAGACCATTGCGGGTCATCCATTGAAACAGCTCAAAGCTGGGCCATCCATGTAGAAGGAGGCTATTGTTAGGCGTTCTGGTTCGGGTGTTCCATGGAAGTCAAAGAATTAGGAAATTTTAAAGATCCAGCCTAAGGCATCCTGGCCGTCAAAATGTGGTACTTCGAGTTTCATGTGTGGTCTAGTTCTGCCGAAATTGGGAGGGGGTGGAGGGGGTGATGGTGGCGGTGGTGGTGGTGTTTGGAAAGGTGAGTTAGTGCGAGAAGCCTCTGTGTGGGCTCGAAGAGAAGCTACATCCTCTACTAAGCATCTAGTTTTGCAGGGAGGGTAAGGATAGCAATTTCAACGGGATTGGGTGATGGCTCAGCCATGTTTGAGCTCAATGAAGGCAATGAAAGCACCAATTGAGTGGTATTGTGATAAAATTATCTATGCTAACTGCTAAAACTAATGATAGAATTCTGGATGGTTTTCTTTATTCATGACTCCTCCATTTATACATAAGATTTGGCCAATCATTGGCTCCTAGATTCCAGGGATTGAGAGGAATTCTATAATGGTAAAATGCCAGCACATGACAGCAGCACAATATCTGTCCATATGTGCACATGGCTCCAATCGGATAAGAACAAACAAAAGACAGAACAAAGAAAGACAGCTAATTTAAATGACAGCTAAGGGAAAAGCTTCTAAGACTCATTGGGCTTTAGGGTCTCCAAGTTCATGATGTAGTCTCCCAAATGGTTGGGCTTGTTGGTGTTTCTTCTAGGGCGGCCCAAGTTGGTATCACAACCACCTCCTTAAAGTATTTTTAAATGCAACATTGATGCGTCATTTAGAAATCAAGAAATGGGTATCGGATTATGCATTCAGAATGAATATGATCATTTTGTTAAAGTAGAATTCATTGGTCTCCAATGCTTGAGGTACAAGAAGGATAGTCCCTTGGCCTTTTATATGTCATTCAATGGGTAAGAGAACTTGGTTTGGCAAATGTAGTCTCTGAACTTGATGCCAAGACGGTAGTAGATAAATTCCATAGTACCTAAATCTTTCCAAGTTTAGTGCAATAATCTCAAAACGTAGAGGACTTTTATTTTCTTATTTTTCCAACTCCTTGGTAGAGTTCACTAGGAGGGGACTAATGTAATTGCTCACATGTTGGTGGGAGTGGCTACATGTATGGCTAATCCTCATGATTTTGACGATGTTCCTCCTTGTATTGCAGATTTGATCAGTAGTGATATGTATAACTTTTCACCTCTAAAAAATGCAAAAGCAAAAAGAAAAAAATCACAAAATTACATAAATACATTGTACCATAGATGTACCCATATTTCAAGAATCTTTAATTTAAAAAGAGTAATGATAGATGAACACCTCTTTTGGGGATACCGTATAGACATCGTATGCCCGTACATGTACGGACAAAACTTTTTAATTTTTTTTTCAAAAAATTTTTTTTTTTAAAAATAATTATTATAAAAGTGGTTAATGCGGTGTAAATAAGTTGTTATTACAGTTCACTAACTGGTTAATAGGCTGCTCTGATGCTAAGTTTCAATTGTATCCGTTAACCACTTCCAACACTGTATTAACCACTAATATCAACCTTGTTAACTAAGTGTCATTTACCACCTTTAATAACTCTTTCACAAATAATTATAAAAGTGGTTAATGTTATGCAACTAAGTGGTTAATACAGTTCACTAACTAGTTAATGGCTAATCTGATGCCACAAGTTGCACTTGCACCCATTAATCACTTTCAACACTATGTTAACCCGTAATATCAATCCGGTCAATTAAGTGTCATTCACCACCTTTAATAACTCTTTCACAAATTATTATAAAAGTGGTTAACGATGTGCAACTAAATGGTTAATACAGTTCACTAACTAGTTAGTCGCTACTCTGATGCCACAAATTAAGTTGCACTTGCACCCATTAAATATTTCTAATATTGTATTAACCATTAATATCAACTCAATTAATCAAAAAAGTATCTTTAAAATAAATAAAAATTAAAATATTAGATTTTCAACAAAAAAAACTGTACGGACATACGGTGCTGTCCGTACAGGTGTCGTTAAAGAGGTGTTCATCTATATTTTTCATTTAAAAATGCATTATATTATTCCGTCAAAAAAAAAACATGCATTATATTATATTCACGCACTTTAGAGAGAACCTAACTTCCTTGCTAGCGCGCACACAATCACATTGCTCCATTAGGGAATAGCACAATAGAAGGTTTATCTTTCAAGTGTGTGCGGCCCTTTTGACTTTGTATATTGGGGCAGCCAATTAAGTGCGCGTGCCCTTGATTTATGGCCTTCGGCTGAGTTGAAGTCCCCACTAATTAACACCAATTGTCAACACTCAATTGATATTCATATCCTTGCAACATACTGCTATAGAAGGATAAATAAATCCATATATAATCTAATATTTTGAAACTAGCGTCTTTCTTCTTGTTCATCAAAGTCAAATTTTAGTAAGTTTAAGGAACGGATTAAAACAAACCGACAATTTTTCGACTTTTTTTTTTCCCAGAAGAATTGATAAAGAATCATTGAAGGAAAGTCTAGAAACCAGTTTGTCAAATATATGTGGGTCCTAACAACACTCCATGTATGTAGTGGGATACTACGGACACCAATTCTCCCATATGTTTTTTTTTGGTACAAAAGGAAAATTCTCCCATGTTTAAGTGCATGAATTCATAATTCACAAGCTGGTGACAAATATTTTAAACACCCAAAAGTCAAAATGTTCTCTCACGTCACAATTCCAATATCCAGTCGTTTATATGTTTATTCTATGGGTAGAATAAAATAGAATTTTTTTTAATTCTACCCTTTTAATTTTTTTTTACAGAATTATACGTTGGAATATTCTTAATCGATTATATTCCAATGTCATAACGTGGGCAGATACCGTTTATAATTATATTAGCTCTCAAAAGCTTTAATTGATATGTGATCAAATTATTGAAAGGCGGATTAGATTTCTTATTGGATTAATTAAATAATTAATTGATATGAGCTTAATATGAGTGAATGTCATTGTAGGCCTATTAGAGAATAATGGGTACCCTAATAGACAAATACATTATAAGTAGGTTGTGGTCTCCAATATACCGGACTAATCGCAATACACACTTGTTTGCTCTCCTCTCCCCATCTGAAGAAAGCCTAAGGCATAAGGAGTTTTGGTTGAGGAAAAACCATAAAGTCACTGCTAACTACTCGCTGTTTGATTGCTATGGATCCAGTTGCTCATTATTTGTTCGTGATCGATCACTAGAAAAATTGAAATTAGAGAAGGACAAAATCCTTCACTAAACATACAAAAATCCGTCACAAACCACATTAGCGACGGATTTTGTGACGGACACGAATTCGTAACTGAATTTGGCGTCGCAAAAATTTTAGCGAGAAAAATTAGGATACGTCGCAATTTATGACAGAATATCTCCTTCACAATTCCATAAAATCCGTCACTAAAAACTAGACATAAATATCGCATTTTCCGTCGCTAATAGTGAGGGATTTGATCCCTCTCTATTAGTGACGGATTTTTACCTCACTAATTTGCACTTTATTATAAAAACAAAATTGAATATCATTCATTTGGTATTCCGCTTCAGGTGATTAATTGCCATAGATCCACGTATTCTTCTAATCCTTGATAATCCAACATGCCGTAGATCCTAAGGGTAGAGAATATGTTGTTATTGTTGAGCACGCTTGTATGTCTTTAATTTATAGCTTTCAAGCGCCTAAGATATTTCTTCTGTGAGATTTGGGCATGCTAGTTCTTATTATTGTTATTAATAAGGAATTAATTCCAACATTCTACCCTTTTAATAGAACTGTAGAAAATAAAGGGAGAATACTTGTTTGTATTTTTCTGCAAACTAAGATTACTTATATAGGGAAAAATACAATAAGTTTTGTCCCTAAAATCAAGGTATAATAAAAGATACTAATAAATGACAAAATTACAGTAAAATCAAATAAAACAAAATTCGCTGAAATAGGATAAAATCTGGGAGAATAAAATCAAGGCCTGATTCTCCAACACTTCCTCAAGATGGTGCATCGATATATCATGCCCAAATTTCCTATTAACCGCTCAAAATTAGGCCTGGCCAGACTCTGAGTCATAATATCAGCAGTTTGCTGATTAGAAGTCACAAAAGGTAAGTAGATAATTCCAACATTCAGTTTCTCTTTTATGAAGTGGTGGTCAACCTCGATATGTTTGGTTCTATCATGCTGAACATGATTATGAGCTATACTTATTATGGCCTTGCTGTCACAGTAGAGCTTCTGTGGTAGATCAACTGTCATTCTTAGTTCCTTCAAGACTCTGTAAATCTACAAACTTTTAGAGATACCTTAGTCATTGCTCTAAACTCCGCTTCTGTACTACTTCTAGCAACAACTCTTTGTTTCTAACTTCTCCAATTAACCAGGTTTCCCCACGTATAGGTACAATACCCAGTTGTGAATTTTTTGCCGATGAGTGAACCATCCCAATCTGCTTATATAAAAACAGTAAGATTCTTCTCATCAGTTTTCTTGAAGTACAAGCCTTTTCTAGGGTTAGTCTTTAAGTACCTTAAGATCCTGTATACTGTCTCAAGATGTTCCTCATATGGAGAGTGCATGAATTGACTTACAACACGCACAAAGAACGCAATGACAGGCCTGGTGTGAAATAGGTAGATTAATTTACCAACTAACCTCTGGTATCTTCCAATATCAACCAAAATACTACCTTACTCCCACAATTTTATATTCGGATCCATGGGAGTGTCTGTTGGCCTATATCCACTCATCCTAGTTTCCTCCAAGAAATCCACAATGTATTTTCTTTGGGAAACTACAATCCCCTTTTTTGAGCGAGCAACCTCCATGCTGAGGAAGTATTTCTTTAATCTCTCCATTTCTACTATATCATTTCTAGTGAAAATGATGTCAACCACATAAACTATTAGAACAATAATCTTTCCATTGGAGGAAAATTTTGTGAATAAGGTATGATCTGCTTGTCCCTGAGTGTACCTTGTCTTTTTACTGACTGGGTGAATCTTCCAAACAAAGCCCTTGGAGATTGTTTAAGGCCATAAAGCGACTTCTCCAATTTACACACCTTTGATCCAAATTTGTTCTCAAAGCCAGGTGGACAGTCCATGTATACCTCCTCCTCCAACTCACCATTGAGGAAGGCATTTTTCACATCAAGTTGGTTCAAGGGCCAATCTAAGTTGGTAGCAAGAGATAAGAGAATTTTGACAGTATTCAGCTTTGCAACAGGAGCAAAAGTCTCTGAGTAGTTTATGCCATAAGTCTGAGTGAAGCCTTTAGACACCAGACAGGCCTTGTACCTTTCAACTAAGTTATCTGGGTTGTACTTCACAGTGAAAACCCACTTACAACCCACAATCTTTTTTTCTTTTGGTAACGTCACAACTCTTCAAGTTTTATTCTTCTCAAGAGCTCTCATCTCCTCAAGAACTGTTTCCTTCCTCTTTGGAACTTTTAGAGCTTCCTGTACATTTTTTGAAATTTCTACAACAGACAACTGAGAGGTATGAAGACAAATTTGAGTATGACACATATTTGGACAAAGGATGCTTAGTGCAAGATCTAATACCTTTCATAAGCGCTATAGGGATATCGATTTCAGATAATTCATCATGACTCATAGGTTCTGAAAAGGACTTACCTATGTCAGGTTCACTAGGTGGATTCTCTCTTGGTTCGGATTCTTTGCAGTGCTGGAGAGTTAGTTCCTTATTTCCTTTCTTATGGTTCTTCTTCTCAAATACCTTTCCCTTACAAGTTCGGCCACCATCATTGAACATGTTTCTTGTCTCCTCAAGAGAATCATTTTGTTGTGGCATTACAATTGATTCTTTATCATCACCAGTTTCCCAAACTTGTTTGTCATGCTTTTGATTTAAAGATGTCACCCTAGAATCATTGAAAACCTCTTCCATAGTGAGAATGGGTTCAGATAAGGATTCATGGACATTTTGTTTTTGTGCAACACTATAAGTTTCAGAATCTTGTGACAAATAAACATTATCCAAAGAAATTATATTTTCAAATGAATCTTCTTTTGGATTCCCCCTGAAGATGAGTCATTAAAGAAAGATTGATGTTCAAAGAACATGACATCCATGGTGACAAAACCTTTTTCTGATTTTGGATCAAAACATTTGTAACCTTTTTGGGTAGGGGAGTAACCAATGAAAAACATTTTATAGCTCGTGGTTCTAATTTTCCTAGATGCTTATGTTCATGAAAAAAAAAAGTAGTGCAACTAAGTATTTTTAACGGCAAATTAGCTGAAACACGAGCTAGGGGAAAACAATTTTTGAAAACATCAAGGAGAGTTTAAAATTACAAGACTTTGGATGGCATACTGTTAATTAAATATGTAGTAATCAAAACAGGTTCACCCCATAGGTATTTTGGGACTTTATTTTCAAAGAGTAAAGCTCTAGTCACCTCAAGGAGTGTTTACTTTTCCTCTCCACAATCTCATTTGGTTGGGGTATATTAGCACAAGAACTATGATGCACAAACCTATTTTCAAGGAAAAAAACCTCCTAAAATTATGTTAAAATATTCTTTCTCATTGTCACTTCTGAAGACTTTGAATATTAGTTTGAAATTGAGTTTACACCTTTTTAAATAAATTTCAGACAACCTATCCAACTTCAGATTTGTTTTTTAACAAGTATACCCAACAAAGTCTAGTGAGATCATCTATACATGTTATAAACCACTTTTTGTTAGAATAAGTATTTATTCTATTGGGACCCCAAACATCACTATAAATAACTACAAAAGGTTTCGATTCTCTATAAGGTTGAATAAAAAATGAAGAATGGTGATGTTTTGCAAATTCGCAGGTTTCACAATGAAACAAAGATGGGTCTTTATTACTAAACAACTTAGGAAAAAGGTGTTTTAAATAGTGAAAACTTGGATGTCCTAACTGTAAATGTCATAACATAATGTCATCATTACTAATAGAGACAAAAATAGATTTAAAACAAGAACTTATTGATTGAGACTGCGGTCTGGAGTCGATTCCATCTTCAAGATAATAGAGTCTTCCACTTTCTTTAGCACTGCCAATCATCTTTTTCCAGTTCAAATTCTTAAAACATAATGAGAATGAAGAAAGTTAGCTTGACAGTTACTATCTCGGGTTAACTCAGTAATTGATAAAAGATTATAAGACAAAGTATGGACATGTAAGACATCTTTGAGAGTTAATACAGATGATAGAGCTATGGAACCTTTCCCCGCAATGGCTGAAAGACAGCCATCTGCAATCTTAATTTTTTGGTTGCCTACACAGGGACTATATGAAGAAAACAGACTAGACTCTCCTGTCATATGGTCGATATCACCTGAATCAATGATCCAAGCATGACTGGGACTAACACTAAGGAGGGCAGTATTTAAAAAAAATTACTTCTACGAGCTATGGCACAAGAAGGAGTTTGGGACTCAAGTAGTTTGTAGTTGGTCTAATTATTCCGTGGTGAATGAAAACGAGCTTGAAGAACACTGCATCCCCTGATCAGTATTACTAGCCTGAAGATCACGATCGATCTTCATTCCCCCTTTTCGTCTTCCAGTTTGGAGGTTTACCAATGAGCTTCCAACATTTTTCACGTGTATGATAAAAGCGTTTGCAGTGACCACATTATGGTTTTTTCCCCATCTTTCTTCCCTTCTTTATTGTAATTCCTAGTGACAAGCGCAGAACCTTCTACCTCAGTCATAGGAGTTGTCTTACCCATCATGATACCCTGTCTAGCCTCCTCTCTCCTTACTTATAAGAATGCTTTCCGAATTGTTGGCAACGAGATTTTTCCCAGAATTCTGCCGTTGACTTCATCAAGGTCCTTATTGGGACCAGCTAGGAACACAAAAACACGATCATTCTCCTGTCTCTTAAGAAATAGTACACTATCGTCAGGGAAAATAAAATCAAATAAAATAAAATTTGCTAAAATAAGTTAAAATCTGGGAGAATAAAATCAGGGCTTGATTCTCCAGCAAGAATTAATAACATACACATTTTTTAAAATCTTATTATTTCTTATTCTGTTTTATATTTTTAATTAAAATTAGAGTGAACTATACATAAAAATAAAAACACATATACTATATTCTATCTCATTGTAACTTACATACTGCACGCCACCTTAAAGATATGCAGCGTTGTAAAGGTAAAGCAGAAAAATTGTGTCAGGAGTACACTAATCAATGTTAATCACTTTTTCTCAACCAAAATCTTTTTTTTTTTTTTTTTTGTCAGGAAAAATTCTATGTGAACGAATATTGTTCGAAGAATTATGTCAGTTTTAAAAGTTAATCGATTTTCTGTAAACTTTAAGCAAATTAACTTCATCTAGAAGAATTTTTATTACTCTTAGCCTGAAAGTTTAGAATAGGAAGTAGATAAATAAATACCTCATTTTAAAATCAATGTGTGCCATAAGGATGTGGCAATTCAAACTTATAAGTGAACGGTGTTTGATTTATGGGTGGAGTTTTTTTTTTTTACTAGAAAAAATTTAGGGTGAGGGGATAGCGCCCCAATCCAAGGCAGGGAAGACTTCCGAGTTCTTTGAGCACTTACGAAGACAATTATATTTACCTCACCCCAAAAGGACTAATAGGAACTCGAACTCGCGACATGTCGGATACAAGTCCCGTTATATTCTATTAGGCCAACCCCATAGGGTTATTTATGGGTGGAGTTAACAATCATCGGTTGTTGAATTTAATTTTAAAACAATGATATAAACACTTAACAATAATGTCAAAAAGGTATGTTTATGTATTATTTTTTAACCAAGAAAGTTACGTCATTTCATTAATAATAAAAGAAACAATACAATGTGGGACATGATAAAAATCTGAGTGACCGTAACACCCTAATTTTTTTAAAAATTGTTTTACTAATCCTGACTACTTAAAGGTAAGTTATAGAGACTGAACACCTCAATGACTTACTGAGAGTACGAAGAACTATGAAGATTTGTTTTTTAATGATTTTATTTTTGGGTGATAATTCAGATTAATAGACAGCGTAGACGTCTACTGCTTTTATTGTGAATTTATCGACAGATTTTCTATAAGTTTTCTGTGCGACACAGTGACGCGTATTTTTGTTGTTGATAAAGTGAATGAAATTCATCAAGATAAAATTTAATTTGAGAATTAATATTTAATATTAATTCACGGTTCAATCCTCGACAAAAAATTCTAACGATGTTCGCCGCGTTTTGAGCCGTTGGGTAAATTTTACTTGAAACGAGCTCTGATTTCGATGAAAATCCAAGCATAAGTGTTTTATAATATTTATGATTGATTGTAAGTGTGTTTATAATTTTTCGGTGAAATTATTATACGAGAATTTTTTTATAGCGCGCGTTAATTAATTGCGCGATGAATCGACGAGCGAGGAATCGGTAACGCGAACGATTGAACACAAGACCCTTGGAGTCAGAGACCCTAGGCGCCACCTAGGGAAGCTTGGAGGGCAAGCTTCTTTCTTGGACAAATGTGAGTCATGGGAGTGGTTGGTGGGATTTAGATTTGTGTAAGAGAAAGTATGGTGGTGTAAGGGAAGCATGGGCTTTGTTCGCTTAAACACTCGACTACCATTGACTAATTATGAAATTTAGAAGCCAAATCTCTCCATTTTCCCTTGCTTGGCCGTGGCCTTCATGGCCTTTATTAAGGGGAGTTTTTTTTTTTTGGTGTTGTTTCCTTGCTTGCATGTGTGAGAGTTCTAAAGAGAAATAGTTTGACTTTGGAGAAGTTCTTCCTCTTCCTTTTACCTTGCCCTAGCCGTGATCATTTGAAAGTTTTGGGGTAAGATTCTTGACCCATTTCCCTTCTCTTTTCTTTGATTATGTGTTAGTGTGATCAAGTGTTAAGATTTGAAACATCTTCCTTCCTTTCTTAAGCCTTGAGGCCAAACCCTATGTGGTATTTGGAGGAAGTTTATGTTCAAGTTTTCACATTTAGATCCTTGAGAATAATGTTGATATTGGTGTTTTGTTGGGGGTTGTAGCGACCGAAAAATCCGGAAGGATTTATTGGAGTTTAATAGAGCCGCCACCAATAATTTATTTTTGGGAAAAATATTGGAAAAAAACCCCTTTTCGAAGAAAATGGTCATTGAGACCAGAATTGGGTTCGGGAGTCGAATTATGCGTAGGGAAGGTATTAGCACTCTACGACATCCTTTCGAAAAAGGCTACCTCTAATTAATTGTGCAAATTATATTAACTTCTAAAAATATCTATTTTCCTTTTATTTAAAAAAACAAGAATTAACAAAGATAAAAAAGAGGACTTAATAAAAGTTGTTTATTTTTGCGCTTGACAGATCAGGTGCTCGCTTCTACGTATCTCAGTGCAAAGTGGAGAAATCAAAGGCTACGTAGTTCTTGGATAGAAAATGGTTGTGTGTTGGTTGATTTTAATTGTATATTTTTTGATGAAAAAATGTAGGTTTTATAGGGACCAAACAAGAAGCAATCAAGAGTGGTCCTCACTAACAACCTATTTTGTTTAGAAAATTAACGGTGTTCGTAATGATCAAACGAGAAGCAATCTCGAGTGATCATTACTAGTAAAAATAACTTGACTTTATATTTATAAAGAAGATAGATTTTCATGGGGACCAAACAAGAAGCAATCAAGAGTGGTCCTCACTAATAACCCATTTTTGTTTAGAAAATTAAGATGTTCGCAATGATTAAACGGGAAGCAATCTCGAGTAATCATTACTAGTAAATTAATTTTCATGATTTTATTATGTGTTTGTCAATAAACATGGTCTCAAAATTTGTATGATAAATTGAAATTTAGTTGAGTAAAAATTGTCCCCATAGAGTGAAATGAGGTCAGATTTATTGTTCTAATTTGACTAATACTAATTAATGATTAAGAAAAAAAATAAGAAACATATAATAATAAAAACTGATGAATTAAAAAAGCGGGAAGCGACATCTAACGTTATAAATAAAGGACAAACATAAACATACTTAAAAATATACGAAGATAGAGTCCTTATATGCCTCTAAATCTGGAAATAATAAATTGTTCTTACTAAAGAGTTTTATAAACTTGAGATATAAGGAGGGGACTTCGATTTCAGATCACTTGAATGAATTTCAAGGGCTCCTTGATCAAATGTCAGGGATGGGTATCAAGTTTGATGATGAGCTTTTGGGACTATTGCTATTGTTATCTCTACCTGAGTCTTGGGAGACATTTTGGGTTTTTATTACAAGTTCAGGCCCTAATGATGTTGTTTCTTTGGAAACGACAAAGGGTGGTGTTCTTAATGAGGAGATGAGAAGGAAGGTACAAAGTACTTCATCTCAGTCTGAGGTGTTTGTCACTGAAAATAGGGGGAGAAGTCAAAGAAAAGAACCGAAGGGTGGTAGAGAAAAGAGCAGAAGTAAGTCAAAGTCTTGATATAAAAATGTGGAGTGTCACTATTGTCACAAAACAGGGCACATACAGAAGAATTGTTTTCTCTGGAAAAAGGAGAATAATGATAAAAAGGGTAAGCAAAAAGAGAGGGATCATGGGGATGATGACCGTGTTACTACTGCTACTGGTGAAGATCTTGTTATTCTTCATGACCATGAGTCAGTTAATCTTGTGTCAGACGAAAGCACGTGGATAGTTGATAGTGGTGCTACATTACATATTACACCACATCTTACGCTTCAGGTGATTTTGAAGTGTTGAAAATGAGTAATGATGGTGTGTCTAAGGTGATTGGTATTGGCGATGTTTGTTTGCAAACCAACACAGGAATGCAGTTGTTGCTTAAGGGAGTCAAACATGCTCAAATGTTCGTTTTAATTTGATCTCCGTGTATATGCTTGATGATGGTGGTTATGATAATCACTTTGGTTCTAGAAAGTGGAAACTCACCAAAGGTAACTTGGTAGTGGCTAGAGGGGAGAAAATTTCTAAACTATATTGGACAAAAGCTTTGGTTGCTAAAGACAGTGTGAATGTCATGGATATGGAGGTATCTTTGTGGCACCGAAGGCTTAGTCATATAAGTGAGAAATGGCTTAATTGCTTAGCGAAAAAGGATGTGCTTCCGAGATTGAAGAGTGCAGAGTTGGAGAAATGTTCTCATTGCATGGCGGGTAAGCAAACCAGAGTATCCTTCAAGAAGTATCCTCCCTCAAGGAAATCAGAATTACTTCAGTTGGTGCATTCTGATGTCTGTGGCCCATTGAAGGTAAAATCCTTTAGTGGTTCACTTTGCTTTGTTACCTTTATTGATGATTGTTCCAGGAAATTATGGATTTATGCTTTGAAGACAAAACACTAAGTGCTGGAGAAGTTCAAACAGTTTCAGGCTTTGGTTGAGAGGAAGGCAGGAAAGAAGTTGAAATGAGTTCGTACTGACAATGGTGGTGAGTATTATGGACCCTTTGATGTTTATTGCAAGCAGCAGGGTATTACACATGAAAAGACTCCTCCTAAAACTCCTCAGCTGAATGGTTTAGCGGAGAAGATGAATAGAATACTGATTGAGAGAGTGAGATGTATGCTCTCTGATGCTAAGTTGCCTAAGCATTTTTGGGGGTAAAGCACTGTACATGGCGGTGCATGTTATTAATCTTAGACCTACAGTTGCTTTGAACAGTGAGGTTCCAGACAAAATTTGGTTTGGCAAGAATGTCAAGTATGATCACTTCAGAGTCGTCGATTGCAAGCCTTTTGTGCATGTTCCAAAGGATGAAAGATCCAAGTTGGATGCGAAGACAAGATAGTGCATCTTCATCGGTTATGGTCAAGATGAATTTGGGTATAGGTTGTATGTTCCTGTTGAGAAAAAGCTTGTTAGAAGCCGTGATGTGAAGTTCATGGAAGACCAAACCATTGAAGACTTTGATAAGGTGGAGAAGACTACACCAAAGAAAGATAGTTGTTTGTCCGATATGGATCCACTTCGGTTGCCTGTTCATAACTTCGATAATTCTGAGAGTAATGTTCAGAATGGTGAACAACATGATTATGTTGATGAACAGCAACTTGGAAATGAGCTAGATGTTCCAACTCAAGATAATGAAGAGGAACATGAGATGTCACAAGATGAAAATTGGTGATGCTCCAGAATCACCACAAGTCCAACTCTGGAGGTCCAACAGGCAAAGACGACCATCTACAAGGTATTCTACGGATGAGTATGTAACCTTGACTGATGGGAGAGTACCTGAGTGTTTTGAAGAGGCCATGGAGAGTGAAGAAAAATATAAGTGGTTGGATGCAATGCAAGATGAGATGAAGTCCTTGCATGATAATCACACTTATGATCTGGTGAAGTTGCCTAAAGGCAAGAGAGCCTTGGAAAACAGGTGGATTTATAGTGTAAAACATGAGAGTAATTCTTCATCTCCGAGGTATAAAGCCAGATTAGTCGTGAAAGGCTTCCATCAAAGAAAGGGTGTTGATTTTAATGAGATTTTCTCGCCTGTGGTAAAGATGACATCTATTAGAACTGTTTTGAGTTTGGATGCTACTCTTGATTTGGAATTAGAGCAAATGGATGTGAAAACTGCTTTCCTTCATGGTGATTTGGAGGAAGAGATTTATATGAAGCAACCTGATGGTTTTCAAGTTCAAGGCAAGGAAGACTATGTGTGTAGGCTAAGAAAGAGCCTATATGGTTTGAAGCAGGCTCCAATGCAGTGGTATAAGAAGTTTGAGTCTGTCATGTGTGAGTAAGGCTATAAGAAGACTACTTTTGACCAATGTGTCTTTGTTAAAAAGTTTTCTGATGATTACTTCATTATCCTGTTATTATATGTTGATGACATGCTTATTGTTGGAAAAAATATTTCCAGGATTAACAGGTTGAAGGAGCAATTGGGCGAGTCATTTGCCATGAAAGACTTTGGAGCTGCTAAACAGATTCTTGGTATAAGAATCATGCGTGATAGAAAAGAGAAGAAGCTTTGGTTGTCACAAGAACATTACATTGAAAGAGTGCTACAGAGATTCCAGATGGAAAATGCTAAGGCGGTAAGCACTCCTCTTGCCCATTTTAAGTTGAGTGCCAAACAAAGTTCTTCTAATGAAGCCAAAAAATCAGATATGGAACAAGCTCCTTATGCATCTGCTGTGGGGAGTTTGATGTATGCAATGGTGTGTACACGGGCCAGATATTGCACATGCTGTTGGTACAATCAGTAGATTTTTGTAAAATCCAGGTAGAGAGCATTGGAATGCTGTGAAATGGATTTTGAGGTACCATCGTGGTACTGTTGGTATGAGACTTTGCTTTGGGGGTGATAAGCCTACTTTGGTGGGATACTCAGACTCAGATATGGCTGGAGATATTGATTCCTGGATGTCCACTTCGGGCTATATGATTAAATTTGCAGGGGCAGTTGTAGCTTGGCAGTCTAAGTTGCAGCAGTGTGTAGCATTGTCTACTACAGAGGCAGAGTTCATTGCCATTACCGAAGCATGCAAGGAGTTGCTATGGGTGAAGAAATTCTTGCAGGAGCTTGGTTTTGTTCAAAACAAATATTTATTATTTGTTGATAGTCATAGTGCTATTCATCTTGGTAAGAATTCAACTTTTCATTCTAGGTCCAAGCATATTGATGTGAGGTATCATTGGATACATAATGCTTTGGATGCTAAATTATTGGAGTTGGCTAAAGTTCACACTGATGATAATGGTGCTGATATGATGACTAAAGCATTCCCAAGAGGGAAGTTTGAAACTTGTTGTGATATAGTCGGTTTGGCAATTATCTCCACATAGTCGTGAGGGGGAGATTTGTTAGGTTTTGGGCTCCCTCCTATGTGGAAAAAGGCCCAAATACATTAGCCCATTATGTCTCACTTATTTAAGTGGATAGGGGTCATATTAGGGTTAAAATAAGAGAGTTAATTTGGTGAGACTATAGCAGCCACAAGGAGAGAAAAGAAGAGAGAAAGTTGTTCCCATTTTTCTCAAAACTGTCACTGTAAATTTGCTTTCGGAGATTCGTTCACCGTTGGATCAGGCTGGAAATTGGAGAACAGGTTTGGGACGTATGGTTCTTCTTTTTCAATGGTTGGATCGGTGATACGAGGTCTGGTGTGTGAGACAATAAGTTCACACTGTACTATTTTTTTGGGTATTTTTCATCTTCTTATATCTCATTTTTAAGCATTGATTTTGGCCAACTGTAGGCACGATTTGTGCACCTATTGAGACTCTTTTGTACTTATTTGATCATAGTGGAGCTAATTCTTTGGTCTGGATGACCCGTGGTTTTTACCCTTGCTTTGGGGGTTTTCCACGTTAAAATCTTAGTGTCTCTTGAGCATTTAATTTTGTTTTGTTTGCTGCCATATTTTGTTATTGTTGCTCCTCACAGATTCTTGCAAGTTTAGGGGAATTTATTTCCGCTGCATATTGGTGTGTTTGTGTGCTTCCGTTGCTCTGTTGGTGTTTCCCCCATCAAGGTGAGCATCTTTTGTGACAAGATTTGTTTAGTGGTGGTTGCTAGTGGTGGCATCTTCGATATGCTCTTCAAGCGCCAGATATATGCTTCAAGGTCCAAATCTTCAAGCGTCAGATCTGTTCTTTTACAACTAGATGTTGATTTTTTTCATAAGTAATTTTTTTATTGCTTTTTTTCTTTCCTTCTATAATGCCAGATATGTTCATCACTCTGTCTCTCATCTATGTTTTTTTGTGATGAATATTTTTTTGTTAATAGTTGAATATTTTTGTGATGAATATTTTTGCTGGGTTGTATTTTTTTAAGTTTTTGTTTAAAGTTTAATTTCTCCTCATTCTGAAATTTCAAGTCCCAATCCACCTGCTCAAACCACCACCCAACTAAATCGATGGCACAAATGGATGGATAGATGAGATATTCCCACCTTTGATTTTCTTCGGACAAAGATTTTTACACCCGAATCCTACTGTAACCGATTGGTGTCCACCCATATATATATTAGGATTTTGGGCCTCACTCATCCTTACAAAACCGGCTTGTAAAGTGAGGAGAAAGGATTCAATAACAACTCATTTTTTTTTGTTCAGAGAAATAACAATTCTTCTTAACTATAAAGTTAAATCTACCACACAATCGCCTCCAAACACATTTCTTGATTAAGTTAACAAGCTCACAAGTGTGTATCTCCGTCCAACCTCTCTATGTTTTGAAATTGAGAAAATGATGAACTCGTATTAGCGGGGTAAAGGCAATGATAATTAAGTGGGAATAAAATGGTTGTGCTGGGATAGGCTCAATTTTAGTAAGAGCAATGGTGACTTAGGATTTTGTCAACTTGAAACTTTCAATCTTGCCATGTTAGGTAAACAAGCTTGAAAATTGATCTCCAAATCGGATTCTATGCTCACTCAACTTATGAGAGCAAAATACTTTCCAACAGACACATTTCTTCAAGCCCAACTTGGTAATAATCCTAGCTATGTTTGGAGGAGTCTCTGGACCACGAAACCTCTATTACAGGAGGGATGTCACTGGAGAATAGGCACTGGACACAATATAAAAGTTATTGGTGAGCCTTGGGTCTGTGGGAAAGCCTTGGACTGGTCAATTTTGCAAAGAAACCACATACTCACGGACATGTGTCTGCAGGAACTGATGACTCCGAACAGAAAAGCTGGAACTACAATTGGTGAATGAGCTATTTGATACATCTACTGCTACTCAGGTGCTCCAAGTACCTCGATATGACTCGGTGCAAACAAATGTGTTGACCTGGAAGCTCACTAATCACTATGATTATTCAGTCAAGACCGCCTACCATCTCTGCCGCGAGCTCTTCCCTCAACCGGAGCACACACCTGTTCCTAGTGAGTGGCGACTGCTATGGCAACTTGATGTCTCACCCAAAGTGAAGAACTTCCTATGGTGGGCCTACTGCAATGTCCTCCTGACAAGGGAGTGTCTCCAAGGAAAAGGGGTTCAATGTTCACCTCTTTGCGCCCTCTGTCAAACAGAACCGAAATCCTTGACTCATTTATTCTTCAATTGCACATTTAGCAATGAGTGCTGGCTGAGGGATAATCTGTGGAATGCCATTGTGCAAGCTACGGGTCACTATTCTTCATTCAAGGATATTTTCTTTGGCTTTTGTGCTCAATTGAGAAAACCATGATTCCTAAATGTGGCTATGCTCATGTGGAGCCTGTGGATGTCGCGAAACAACATTATCTGGGAGAATACACAAGAGGGTTCTACTGCTGTAGTTTGGCGTGCTAAGCACTCGTCAGATGAATGGAATATGGCTCAACAATGTGCTAATCCAGGATGCCATACAGAAAGGTAATAGCAGGAGGTAAAATGGAAAAAACCACTGACAAATTATCTCGCATGTAACGTTGATGCTTCATTTCCAAACCACACAAATGCCACTGGTGTTAGGATGTGCCTCAGGGGGATGCGGGCGATTTCCTTTTGGCTAAAACAGTCCGGCAAGATGTTCAAATGGAGGTGAAAGAAGGCGAGGCTTGGGGTCTCTTGTTGGCTTTGCAGTGGGCTAGCGGAATGGACCTTTCTCATGTTGTTTTTCAAACAGATTCACAGGTGGTGGCTCATAGTATCCAAGCGAAATCTATTAATGTCTCTGATTTTGGTTGTTTAATTAGGCATTGTAGAGACATACTTAGTTCACATCCAAACTTTAGGGTGGAGTTTTTAGGAGGCAAACAAACATGGCAGCCCATATCCTAGCTAGGAAGGTCGTGTCTTGGACTAGCCCCCAAATTTTTCATTCGGTCCCCATTTGTATTGACAATATTATTGATTTAGAAATGCAATGATCCCACTTTAGTCAACAAAAGAAAAAAAGCTCACAAGTGATATATTTGGAGTCTCGGCTATACAATTGAGGCAAATCCATCCATTAATTTTTATTTACTTTCCTCCTTGCAAAATCAGATTCATTTATTTTCAGTCCCTGACGTCAACTCTCCGTTCAAAAAAGTTGAAGGGGCTGGCAGAAGTACATGTTAGCATGAACATGTGGAATGAATATGCCACGTGGGACGATGGTGCCACGTGGCACTGACTTGCCATGTCCGCATTGCCATGTCAGCACTATCACGTAGCATTCTGTTGCCATGTCAGTATCAAATGGTGAATGTCACATGGCAGGGACGTAAAGCAAAAAAAAAAAAAAAGAATTTACAGGGACAAAAAACAAAAAATAATATATTTATAGGGGTAACAAGAAAAAAAATACCAATATTTACAAGGACTAAAATTGAAAAGAAAAGAAAAACTTTATTTTCAATTTTCAATTTCAGCCATTGCATACATAAGCATATCATCGCCCTAATAAATAATGGATTATGCATCTATTAATTCTTCTCTATTTCTCTTGTAAAACTTGTCCTTAAATTGTTTTATTTGATCTTTATTGTCAACACTTCCCACAAAATCTTACCTCGCTACAAATCTCATGGGTAAACCTTTTCTCATAGTTCATCAATAACAAATGGGTATGGTCTGAGCAGTGTATTATAATTAGGGACAGGCTAGACATAAATGCTTGGGGGGGCTAATTCGAGCTGACTAACGTGGGGTGATATAGAGGAATTACCGTTGTTGGAGAGGTTTAAGCAAAGATGATGTCAATAGTTCAAAGAGAATTTTGACTGTAGGCACTGCCATTATGATTGGCGGAGAGTGATTGAGTGGAAGGAAGAGATGAAAGATGAAGGATGGGTTAGGTGGAGGAGGGTTGCATTTTAATTTAATGATACAACTTGCAAATGAATACTTTTGTACACAAGGAGGGATGGGCGATAATGTACTTGTGTATGCAATGATTGAAGTTGAAAATTGAAAATAAAGTTTTTCTTCTTTTCGATTTTAATCCTGTAAATATGATATTTTTTTTCTTTTCGCACATGTAAAGATATTATTTTTTTGCTTTTCATCCATGTAATTTTTTTTGCTCTTGGTTTTTGCCAACTAGATGCTGACGTGACAACATGATGCCAATAATGTTGATCTGTACTTCCATTTACCACATCAACTTCTTTGAATAGATAGTTTACATCAAAGACTAAAAATAATTGAATTTGACTTTATAGGGATGAAATTAAAAGAAAAAAACATTTCAGACTAAAACCAAAAATCACTATATTTCAAGGAACTAATCATATATCTAAACTTTTAATTAAAGGTCGCGCTAATTGAACACACACTAGTGACACCAAATAGGTCCGTACATGTATGGACCTTTTTTTTTATTCAAAAAAATTAAAAAAAAATTCAAAAAATTATTACAGATTTTTTAATCTAGTTAATCAAGTTCACATATCTGGTTAATATTATTCATTATTTGATTAATACCAAATCCTGAAACTTTGGACATCTCATTTTCTTATCTGGTTAATGCTATTCATTATCTGTTAATAATCTCATTTTTTATCTGGTTAATCAAGTTCAAATATCTGGTTAATATTATTCATTATCTGGTTAATGCTAAATCTGTGTTAACCAGTTGAAAAAAACTTAAAAAAAGAAGGAAAAAAAAACCGTACCAATTCCGTACGGCTCCGTATATGTCTGTATTGTACGGACTCGTACGGACATACGGTGTCATGTATTGTTATCCAAATTCTGTATTTAAAAATCATTTTCCTTAATTAAATATCAATTGACGTGCATGATGAGGGAAATGACACAACGTCCTACTCAAACGCAGCATATGGGAAAAATAGAAAGGCTAAAAAGTATAGTTGAGGGAAACGGGGACGGGTCTCAGCTGCCATCATTCTGTTCTTTCTGCCTTAAATCTCCACTTTAATGATTTTCGTTTTTGATAGGTCTATTTACTATTATTATTATTTTTGGTCGCGGATAGGTCTATTTATGAAAATGAAGAATGTCTAGATTCATGGTAAAGTATAATTAACACGTAAATTTATTTTTTTGAAGTAAATTAACACGTAAACTCATTAATGTTTATATAAAATGATAATGCAATAATTTTTTTTCGACAGAAATGATGCAATAATGTATGACATATCCAACTCAACCAGAAAAATAGACAAAGATTCCAACTCAAATCAATGATTTGCCACAGTTCGTATTTCTGTTGGTTTAAAAGTTAAAAGTTATCTATCTATTTATTTATTTATTTATTTATTTATTTTTGCATTTTAGTTAATAGAATTTCAATGAACCCGAATATATTCCACTGGACATAATTACCTACTAAGCCTGTATTATTCTTGTTATTATAAATATAAATATAGATAATAAAATTAATATAAATTAACAGACACCAATTAATATAAGTGATAATTAAGGAGATTAATTTTTTTAAGTAAGGCCTCAAAATATTGATGTCTAAAAACATTTAATTTTTTCTAATTAATTAATCACATCTTGTATAATACTAATACTTTTCCTTCACCTCACTCTTAATTTGTTATTTCTGATATTTAATTTGGTAAAAGGAATATTAATTAGAGGAACCAAGGTAATTGAAAATAGCATATGGTCCGGTAAAGCTCAATAAGCTAAATCACAAAGCAGCCCTTTGTTTTATGTTTGAGGTCATTGATTTTTGATTTTTTTGGTTGTGTTACAATAACATCAATTAAAACCTTTTCTTAATGAATGAATTAAATTGGTCATGAAGATCATTTATCTAGTCACAAACTGGTTTGAGTTAATTCTAAAATGCAAAATAATTTATTAGTTAAAAACTATACCTAATTCAATCCTTGAATACTTCCTATTAAGAGGGGGATGCGTATTCCCACACCAAATCTAAATGGAAGTTGACAGAAAAAACTAAACAAACGATGAAAGCTTTTGCAAATGCCAGCACGTTACGTATCTAAAAGTAGGTCTACTATCTTTTCCCATATTTGCAAATCACGCCTGTGTCTCTTCTTGACTATGCCACTTCACACTTTTGTGGAAAATCTCTGAAAATCGCCCAGGACAAAAGTCATTACAGATAAGGCACCCCATCGTCAAAAGTAGACACTTTAGGATGTGAATTGGGCTGCTTCTAGGGTATAAGGGACCAAAATAATTTACTTTGGATTAAGCAATCCCACTAGATTCTATGATGCACTTTCCACACCCAATCAAACCATTTTCCAATCCTCTTACCCCCTCCCCTCTCTCTGTGCTCAAGCGACCTATCCCCTTCTCTATCTTATTTCTCTTCGTCCGTTTTGCTGTAGTTGCCAGCTACTATCGCACGCACTCTGTCTGGCTGTGTTTGTGTGCATGTCTGCCACGAGCCGTCGCCGCTTCTCCCATTACCGCCATAGACATTGGATATGATCAAATCAACATTTGGGGTTTGGGTTTCGATGCATTTTGGGGCTTAAATTGGTGCTTTTCAGTTGAATCGCGATCAAATGTGAAGTTATGCCTCATGAAACTAGGGTATTCCAACCCCGAACGACGAAAATATATATTAAAGAACACTTTCAGAGAGAAAATGTAAAGAGAGTGTCTAGAGAAGTTTTGGTGTGGAAAAACACGAATGAGAAAGATTATTTATACTTTTTGAAAAGCTTGGTTCGCTTTGTGAAAAGCCCTGTTAGCTTTGTGAAAATGTATTTTTTAGTTGCGAACAGACTTTTTCACGTCGCAAAACACCACGTGTCCTATGGGCTCCATGTAGGCTGACATGTGTCCAACACTATTAGCATTGTGAAAACCTTCATTAGCAGTTCGAACATGGTGCCATTAGCTTTGTGACCAGTCATGGTAGCATGCGAACAGACCAAAACTTAAAGTTTTGTTTTCACTTTTGTTTCATTCCTAGACTTATTCTAAACCCTAATTTAAGGTTTTAAACACTCATATTAGTCAAGAAACACACAATCATACACAAGCAAACAATCAATCAAAACAAATGCCAAGGTTTCAAAAATAGGAATCTTATATTACCACCACCCTTAAAATGAATTTTGTCCTAAAAATTTAGTGATGGATATATCAGACGTAATAACTTTTAACGCACCTGGATTTGAGATCTCGGAAGACTCAGTTCCTTTCAACGTAAATATGGGACCTCTTGTTTCTTGATGTTGGTGCTATTACTGCTTGGGGTCTTGTTTCATTCCCCAATCTTCAAATGTCAAGTCTCGCTATTATTTGTGGTCCATATTTGCGAGCCAAATATCCTGGTGAGTTACACTTGTAACATACTCGTGTTGACAAGTGACTCCAAACACAAGAGGGGGGTGAATTGTGTGTGAACGGTGCTTTCAAAAACTTTTGGAGAAATAAGTGCTAATTATGAGTTGCGGAAATATTAATGTGAAATAGATAAATCACTTGAAGAATAAATTGCAAACGAGTTAAAAATAAAGTAAATAGTAAGATATAAATAACAATAAAATAAAGTACAGAAATTTAATTGACTGAAAAGTAGAGAGATAAGGAGTAAAAAAGCACACAACAAATTATCCAGGTTCGGCCACCTACCCCCCCTGTGGCCTACGTCCTGTCCCCAAAGCAAACCACTATGGGATTTTCACTAAGACACTAGCTTTTAAATCAGGTTCAGCTAGAAACCTTTACAACTCTAAACCAGAGCAATACGTTCAAGAGATATCACCTCTCTATGAACACCTTGGGATTCCTACCCAAAAATAAATGATTTTCACAAATAAAATGAGACGAAAAAGATACACTCAATAGTGCAGATATAACAAATTGAAGCTCAAATAATACAACTCAAATTATGTAGAATAAAAGGCTCTCAGAAAATTGTGCTCAAATAAGTGTGAGTGATGAAAAATATTTGACAGAGTTTTTGGCACAAAAATTAAGCACTGCGTTGTTGTGTTGTGTTGTAAGAAAGAGCACAGCGTTGTTTATTTATAGACCGACCGAGGAGCGTCTCACGCACTTAAAAAAAATGTCCGTTGAGGATTTGCCCGTTGCGGCAGGGATCTGTCCGTTGGAATTTGTCCGTTGCGTTGAACATGAAAGAATTGAAAACACGGAGACGGCTCGGCATACGACCTCTGAAGACAGCTCGGCAGACGACCTCGCCACCGCGGCTCGACAGACGACCTCGACCACGGCTCGGCAAAGACCTCGGCACGACTTGAACACATTTCGGCATACGACCTCCTCATCATTTCGGTTCTCATAGCTCGGTACCACGACCTCATCATCTCGACACACGCGACTTCCTCCTCGATTCGACATACGACTTCCTCGAGCTCAACATCCGACTTCCTCCTCACCGACATCCGATTTCCTCACCGACACGCGACTTCCTCCTCGATTCGACATACGACTTCCTCGAGCTCAACATCCGACTTCCTCCTCACCGACATCCGCTTTCCTCGAGCTCGACACGCGATATGCATGTCAAAATATTTTGTGCGTGTGTGATTTAATTTTAATTGAGAGCTTTTTATTACTACTTACAAATTGTCTTAATAAAGATAAATAAATACCCGTAACCCAAAGACTTGAGAAACAATCATTCTTGATACGCGTCTTGGTATTCTTTTCCACTTTTGCACGGTTGACTATTTGCAAAGCTCCCTTTGTCAATCATCAAAATCATCCTGTCAAGGCATGTATTCACAGACTCCCCTTTTTGATGATGACAAACATCTCATGGAGGGTTTTAGTAAAAATATAATCATGATATAGCAATGAGATATAAGCAAGGTTTTTCAATAAAGATATCGAGTTTAAGCACAATATTTAGAAAAACTCCCTCACAATAGGCAATACTTAAAAGATCACTCCCCTCAATCATGCATTCATGTAACTCTCCCCCTTTGGCAACATCAAAAAGCGGGAAAGACAAATAAAGCAAGGCATATATTCAGGATTAAACAAGCATATTTTGATAGTTACGTGATACCAAGCTTGGTGTGTGTGACAGATGAGTGGTTGGACATGATTAGCTAGTTGCATAAGACAAATGCGCCACCCACTCATTATTCCGCACTTAAAGAAAATGGAAGGGGAAAAGACTGCATAAACTCGTTAGCACACTCAAACGCCCAAGTTAGAATTTATTCAAAAAGAAAATGCAATCACAAAATACTCAATGCATGATTGGTCTAAAATTCCCAATTCAGTTCTAATAAAAAAGAAAGTTTCCTTAGGCAAAGGTTTAGTAAAAATATCTGCAAGTTGTCTAGATGTTTCCACAAACTCAATCATGCAATCACCTTTTTGAACATGATCTCTAATAAAATGGTGCCTAATCTCTATGTGTTTAGTCCGAGAGTGATAAACCGGATTTTTCGTGAGGTTTATGGCACTAGTATTGTCGCACTTAATTGGAACAGTTTTCAGATTGATTCCATAATCATTCAACTGTTGTTTCATCCAAATAATTTGTGCACAACAACTGCCTGCTGCAACGTATTCCGCTTCAGCAGTGGACAAAGCCACACTGGCTTGTTTCTTACTATGCCATGAAACCAAGGCATTCCCAAGTAAGTGACATGTCCCACTAGTGCTTTTTCGGTCCAATTTACAACCCGCAAAATCAGAATCCGAGTACCCAATCAAAGTGCATTCGGCACCTTTGGGGTACCATAAACCCGTGTTTTGTGTGCCAATGAGGTATCTCATAATGCGTTTTACAGCAGAGAGATGTGATTCCTTAGGACTAGCTTGAAAACGTGCACACATACAAACACTAAACATAATATCAGGACGACTAGCAGTGAGATAGAGAAGAGATCCTATCATACCTCTATACTTACTTACTTCGACCGACTTACCACCTTCATCTTTGTCAAGATAGCATGAAGTGCTCATTGGAGTTGAGATTTCTTTTGCATCGGTCATTCCAAATTTCTTGAGTAAATCCTTGCAATATTTGGATTGATTGATGAATATTCCTTCCTTTGTTTGTTTGATTTGAAGTCCAAGGAAGTAATTTAGCTCTCCCATCATTGACATTTCAAATTCACTTTGCACGATATCAGAAAATTCCTTACACAAGGATTCATTAGTAGCACCAAATATTATATCATCGACATAAATTTGAACAAGTAAAATGTCATGCTTCTTATGTTTGATGAAAAGAGTAGTATCAACTTTTCCTCTTTCAAAACCTTTTTCAAGTAAGTATTTGCTCAACCTATCATACCAAGCTCTAGGAGCTTGTTTTAAACCATACAGAGCCTTTTTCAATTTAAAAACATGATTTGGAAATTCAAAATTTTCAAAACCAGGAGGTTGATCAACATATACTTCTTCTTGAATAAAGCCATTAAGAAATGCACTCTTAACATCCATTTGAAAAAGTTTAAAATCCATGATGCATGCAAATGCGAGAAGCATGCGAATAGCTTCTAATCTAGCCACGGGTGCATAGGTTTCATCGAAATCTATGCCCTCTTGTTGATTATAGCCTTTTGCAACAAGTCTAGCTTTATTTCTAACAATGATACCGTTTTCATCAAGCTTGTTGCGAAAGACCCATTTGGTCCCAATGACTAGGTGATCTTTAGGCCTAGGGACAAGTTCTCAAACATCATTTCTCTCAAATTGATTTAATTCCTCTTGCATAGCAAAGGTCCAATGCTCATCAAAGATGGCTTCATTGACGTCATTTGGTTCAATTTGAGAGACAAAGGCCATATGATGACATGCATGATTAAGAGAGTTTCGAGTTGTTACCCCTTTAGAGATATCGCCAATTATATTGTCAAGTGGATGATGTTTTGAGACTCTCCATTCTTTTGGTAAATTTGAATGAGGGGATTCCTTAGAAGATTGTGGCAAAGGATTTTCATCTTCATCTTTGGACTCGTTTGAATCTTCTAAGTGACTATTTCCCAATATTTCTGCAAGATCATCAACACTATCTTCTACCAAAGATTTTGGGTTAGACTCATCAAAGGTAACATGCACAGATTCTTCAATAGTCAAAGTTCTCTTATTATAAATTCGAAAAGCTTTACTAGAAATAGAATATCCAAGAAATATACCTTCATCCGCTTTGGCATCAAATTTTCCAAGGTTATTCTTACCATTGTTTAGGACAAAACACTTGCATCCGAAAACGTGAAGGTGGGAAATGTTGGGCTTCCTTCCTTTGTAGAGTTCATACGGTGTTTGTTTAAGGATCGGCCTTATAAGAACTCGATTCATCACATAGCAAGCGGTGCTCACAGCGTCTGCCCAAAAGTACTTAGGAAGGTTAGTCTCATTGAGCATCGTCCTCGCTAGCTCTTCAAGAGACCGATTTTTCCTTTCAACCACTCCATTTTGTTGCGGTGTCCTTGGAGCAGAAAAGTTGTGATCAATGCCATTTTCTGTGCAAAATGCTTCAAATGCTTCATTCTCAAATTCCCCACCATGATCACTTCGAATGGAAGCAATGTTAAGTCCCTTCTCATTTTGTATAACCTTTGCAAGTTTTCGAAAAGCATTAAAAGCATCATTTTTGTGAGAAATAAATAAAGTCCATGTATAGCGAGAATAGTCGTCCACAATAACAAGAGCATAGTAATTGCCACCAAAGCTTTTAGTTCTAGAAGGGCCAAATAAATCCATATGTAAAAGTTGTAAAGGCCGGTTTGTAGAAACAATATTTTTAGATTTGAAAGATGCCTTTACTTGTTTTCCTTTTTGACATATGTAACACCTGAGGACGAGATCGACATCGTATTAGGACGACGTATCGAGACCTCGACCAAGACCTTGTGTCGAGATTCCGTGCCAAGATCATTTGCCGAGCTGAGGAGACCGCGTGCACTAGCTGCTGAGCTGAGGAGGTCGGGTGTCGAGTTGATGAAGTCGCGTACCGAGCTGAGGAGGCCGCGTTCACGAACTCGTGTTAGAACCTTGTACGCTTGCACGAGCACCCTAGTCGACATCGTGTCGAGATGATACCTCGTATTCTTTCGAACGTTATTCAGCGTTATTATTATATTGTTTGTAATTATTACATTGTCGGCTTGCCGTTCTCGTCGCGTGTCTAGACCGTTGACCGACAGAGTATAGAGTAATTATGAGAGGAACGATTAGACGGGTAGGTTGATTGATGGGATTGGCATCTTATAGCTGGAGTTACGATTATACCCTTCTCTCACCAGCTGTATTCACGATCGGTTTTCCCTCAGATACTCATTTTTCTTTTCTTCTTTCTTCTTCCTTCCTTCTGCTCTGAGTTTCGTTGTTTTTCTCCAAAAATCTCCATCGACGAAACCGTGAGTTCCATCGAGATTCTGCACAAGCTTTCTTCATCAACCTTGTTCATCATCATCTTCTCGACCTATATCTCGCCTGCTCGACCATCATCTGAGGTAAGGAAAAATAGATTTTCTCTTCTTCGTGTTACTGTTTAGCGCTACTTCTTCCTTCCATTTTTTAGCTAGTTTTCTGCTTCCAAATCATGTCAAATTGATGGGTTTTCTTCTTCACGATATTACCTATCTTTCTAACCGATTATTTGGGCTTGTAAAACAAATTTTCTTCCTCTGTTTTTCTGCAATCGGCAGTGCCCAGAAACTCTTCATTTTCAGTTTGTTTCGATTTCTTGTTTTTCGTTTGTTGCTTCTAGTTGTTGTTGTTGTCGATCTATCTGTTGAAGCATCAGATAACTTTTTCATGAACTTTTGATCGAAATCCCTAACTTTGTATTAGAGGAAAAATATATTTCAGTTCTTGAGTTTTATATTTTCTGGGTTGTGGTTAAGTTTGGGAAGAGAGCTAAGTGTATTAGAACCCATAGATCGAACTGAGTTGTGCTTGTTTTAGGAAGTCTGATTCCCGAGATCGTGTGATTTCCGAATCGAGGTGTACGGGAGAGCGAATCCGAGGACGTGGAAGCAGCGGAATCCAGACTGAGCAACGTACGTGTCGAGATCGAGTAAGAGAAGTCGTTGTCGAGCTCATTTGGAGACAAATTGTGTCGAGGTCGTTGTCGGCAAAGATTAACTTCGAGTTCGGTAAGGGCAACTCCTAGATATCTCTAAGGCTTTATTTTATAAGTCCTTATGTAAGGGCGCTTCACATTAATACTTTCATAGTATGCTAGCGTAAGGGCACTTCATATTCTACGTGGTTATGTTATTGTGTATGGATTTTCCTGATTTGTGTCGAGCTTGAAATGTTGTGATATGATTGAGTTTTTGCATGTATTTAATATGTGATTGAATATATGTCGTGAATTGTGTATTGCATGTTGAATTGTGTTTCTTCATGTCGAGCTTGCTCTCTTTTATTTGACATGCGGTTGAATATCTTGTGTTTAACTCTTTGAATATCGTATGCGGCGAATTGTTCATCGAGTGAGCGAGCTAGGTGAGTCGTATGACGTTTTTGAGCCGTGACCCGGATAACTGAGGGTGCTAGGTCCCCTTTTGTTTACGGGAGATTGACTAGACGTCGCCACGCTATGGGACCTGAGTTGATCCCCTAGGGAGAGCGAGGATCCCAAGGTTTCTACCGACTTTCCGACATACCAGACGGCTGCGTGTGCATTCCGGAAAAATTGTCGAGTCGAGAGAAAATGGATTTGCGAGTTGTGTCGAGTTAGAGTGAGATGGTCGAGTCACGTCGGTGAATGTTATACTTTGCTGTTTGCTTATATCCTTTATGTCGAGCTTATCTTGAATTGTTGAGAAGTTGACCCTTTCCCGTGGTGCCTTCAATCCATGACGGTTACCCAGGCGATGTCGAGGGCGCAGGGAACTCGACAGTAGATGATGCCGAGGAGGAGCTCGACGAGGACCCGAGTGACGACCTCTATCTGTCGTGATTGATTATGTTGCTGGATGTTGTTTTTTTTTATGGCTGTACCTTGTTTTTCTTTTGGAGTAGTATGTCGTGACCAGTTTGGGCAGTGTTGTTTTGTTGTTTCAGGGTAGACTGGTGGTCTTACTTTTGGAGCAGCCCCCTGCGTGGGAGTCTGCCGGAAGTACCCCAGGGTATGATTGCTCTTTTGAAGTCGTCATACCTTAGGTGTATTTTCTTTATACATTTGCTACTCTGTATTTTGTATACATTATTATTTCGAGTGATATATATATGTATGTTATGCATGTATGTTTTATTAGAATTTAAGTCTTGTGTCTTAGTTGCACCATGTTTCAAAAGTCAGAATTACTCTGATGTGCACGAGTTGGTTTTATAAAAAAATATATCGTATTTTTAAAAGGCACAAGAGTTTCGTTTTTAAAACACATCTCATACAGGTTTATGTTGAGCTCGGTGTGTTGAGCTCGGTAACTCGAGCTCGGTATATTGAGCTCGGTAGCGGTCCGGAAACAGGTCGTTACATTGTTGGTATCAGAGCAGTTCGGTTCTGACCGAGCTGTGCATAGGAAATTTGGACTGGTCACTATGTCGGGTTATGTGTGTTGGGTACCTAGTTGTAATATGTTGATTGCTGTTTGATTAAGTGAAGCACTTATTGCTTGAAAAATTGTTTGAACTGTTTCTTAATTGAAGCAGTGTGTTTTAACACATCCTTGTTCTGAGATTCTGACAGGGTTTTGAACTTTGTGGAATCTAATGCCACCTCGTAGGAATACGACAGCTGCAACCGAGAACGTCGACATGGAACGAGCAATTCAAGCTATGACCGAGATGGCGGCAGCCATGGCTCAACAATCACCGCTGAACTCAACAGTTAACGCGATGGCTCAACAGACGGCAAATTAACTCGCCAGAACTTGCAAAGAACAAAGAACGAGCGTAACGAAATGTCAAGTGAGAGGATTGGCCGACTTCGTGAAGCATGATCCAACCGGGTTCTATGGTGAGCCAAATCCGGATAAAGTCGATCTTTGGATGCAAGAGATCGAGAAGATCTTTGAGGCACTCCATTGCGGGACAACGTGAAGGTCGACTATGCCACCTACTTACCGCTAGAGACGCAGAGTATTGGTGGAGAGGAGTGAAGCAACGCTTATAGCGTAACATCGCGAGATGACCTGGGAGCTTTTTCGTGAAAGGTTCTTGGACAAGTACTTCCCAGATCTCGCACGAGCCGAGAAGGAGCAATAATTTCTTCAATCGCAAAGAAGGCAACTCGACAAAGGTCCGAGTATGCAGCCAAGTTCGAGTCGCTTATGAGGTATTTCATCCATTCCGTGATCGAGTTGACCAGAGATGGTTAAGTGAGAGATTCCAACGGGATTGAGATTCGACATTCGTAAGTCGATGGTGTCGTTGAGGATCCGAAACCTCCAAGAGCCGATAGATCGCCGTGTCGTAGAAGGAGTGAGGAGCCACAAGAAGAAGACTGTAGGCGACCGGTGAGACCCAGTGCGGGCGTAGATTTGCACGTAAAGGAAAACAACCGCAGAAGAAGCCTTACGACCGACCTCGGGAACGACAACAGGGACGATGTCGTCCGATGACCCAGGGAGCGAGGAGTGGAGGTCGACCGTGTCGAGGTGACTTGCTATCGATGTGGAAAGCCGACATTACGCGAGTAATCGTACTCGTAAGGAGGAGGTGTGTTTCAACTGCAAGAAGCTAGGGCATTTTGCCAAGGATTGTCCTATACCTAAAGCTGAACCGACTATGCTTGCGGCAAGGGCCAAAGGAAGGCGTCAAGTGGCTAAAGGCGTAGTTTTCATATGAGTGGCGAGGAAGCGGTCGAGTGAAGATCTTATCCAAGGTGAATGTGAGATCGAGGGTAAATCCTTATCCGTTCTTTTTGATTCTGTGCAACACATTCCTTTATTTCTTCCGATTGTGTGAACCATTTGAACTTGATCGTGATCGCTTTACCGCTTAAATTAGTAGTTACAACCCCAAATGCTAAAACCTTAGTCACAAACACCGCATGTCTTAATTGTGTAGTGGTTATTGAGTAGAAAGTTTGTGGTCAATTTGGTTTGTTTGCCTCTTAAGGGCTTAGATGTCATCCTCGGGATGGATTGGTTGTCACACCACCATGTCCTTTGACTGTGCCCGTAAACTGTAATTTTCCTGCACCTTGGAGTCTCCAATTATCTTTCTCGCCGAACGACGGAGTTTCTTTGAAAGAAGGAACTAGGGAATACATGTATCCGCTAGTTCTAAGTTTTCCAGCAGATCGACGTGAAGAATGTACCGGTGGTGTGTGATTTTGAGGGCGTTTTCCGAAGGCGTGCCAGGGGTTACCACCAAGACGAGAGGTCGAAGTTCTCCATCGACTGATTCCAGGAACAGACCGATTTCCAAAGCGCCATACGGGATGTCTCCGCCGAGATGAAAGAACCAAGTCCCGGATCGAACACTTGGAGTCGAAGCAATTCATACGACCGAGCGTGTCACCGCGGGAGCTCCGGTGTTGTTGGTTAAGAAGAAGGATGGACGATCAAGATCGTGGCGTGGACTATCGCGAGCTCAACAAGGTTACCGTGAAGAACCGTTATCCGTTACCACGTATTGACGACTTGATGGATCAACTTCGTGGAGCGGCGATCTTTTCCAAGATAGACTTGAAGTCGGGCTACCATCAGATTCGCGTGAAGGAGGAAGATGTCGCCAAAACAGCTTTCAGGACTAGATACGGTCACTACGAGTACTTGGTGATACCGCTTGAGTAACGAATCGCGCCACCGTGTTTATGGACTACATGAACAGGATTTTCCATTCGTTTTTGGATCAGTTCGTTGTAGTGTTCATCGACGACATATTGATCTACTCGAAGAACCGAGAAGAACACGCAGAACACCTATGTCGAGTACTGTAGATATTACGAGATAAGCAACTCTATGCCAACCTGTCGAAGTGTGAATTTTGGCTTGAAGAGGTGAATTTTCTTAGTCACGTGATTTCCAAAGAAGGGATAGCTGTGGATCCAACTAAGATTGAGGTGGTGTTAGCGTGGGAACAGCCGAAGACGGTTACCGAGATCAGGAGTTTTGTCGGCTTAGCAGGATATTACCGAAGATTCATTGAAGGTTTCTCGAAGATTGTCGCGCCTCTTACACGACTGACGAAGAAGGATCAACCTTTTGCCTGGACCGAGGAGTGTGAAGCCAGTTTTCCAACGGCCGAAGGAGCTTTTGGACGGCGCTGTGCTGATTTTGCCTCAACCTCAAGAGCCTTACGAGGTGTATTGTGATGCGTCACACCAGGGATTGGGATGCGTCTTTGATGCAACATCGGAAGGTGGTCGCGTATGCTTCAAGACAAACTTAAGATTCACGAGAGGAACTACCCTACTCACGACTTGGAGCTGGCAGCAGTAGTTTTTGCGCTGAAGATATGGAGACACTACCTTTATGGGAGCACTCTTACTGTTTTCAGCGATCACAAGAGCTTGAAGTACCTGTTCGACCAGAAAGAGCTCAACATGCGTCAGCGAAGATGGACATAATTTCTCAAGGACTACGACTTTACATTGGAATACCATCCCGGTAAGGCTAACGTAGTAGCAGATGCATTGAGCAGGAAGAGCGTTTTAACCTCGGCAATGATGATCAAGGAGTTGGAGATGCTCGAGAAGTTCCGAGACTTGAAGTTGAGTGTCGAAGTTTCACCGGGGAAGCTGAGATTTGGTATGCTTACTATCTCTAACAGATTGTTGGACGAGATCCGAGACCAGCAAGTTCATGACGAGCTTCTGCAAGAGAAGATTCAGTTGATAGCGCAAGGAAAGGCGACGCATTTCAGGCCTGAGCGGACGACATCTTGAGGTGCAATGGCCGAGCGTATGCATCTAACGTATCCGAGCTGAGAAAGTTGATTCTCGACGAAGCGCATAAGAGCAACTTTAGTATTCATCCAGGAGTTACGAAGATGTATCAAGACTTGAAGAAGCATTTTTGGTGGTCCGAAATGAAGAAGCAAGTGGCCGAGTACGTAGCTTCGTGTTTAACGTGTCAGAAAGCGAAGGTGGAGCACCAACGACCTGCGGGAATGCTACAATCGCTTGACGTGCCAGTTTGGAAATGGGATAGTATTTCCATGGATTTCGTTGTAGGTTTGCCGAAGACGCAGAAGAAGAATGATTCGATTTGGGTGATCGTCGACCGATTGACCAAATCTGCTCATTTCTTACCAGTGAGGTCGACATACAACGTGGAAAAGCTGACCGAGATCTACATCGCGGAGATAGTGCGACTTCATGGTATACCCTCTTCGATCGTGTCGGACCGAGATCCGAAGTTCACGTCTCATTTTTGGAGGGAATTGCAAGGAGCGATGGGAACCGAGCTCAAGCTTAGCTCGGCATATCATCCACGCATCGACGGTCGACCGAGAGAACGACCGAATCACTTGATGCTTTGTTCCGAGCTTGTTCGTTAGATCACCGAGGAAGTTGGGACGACGTCTTACCATTGGTGGAGTTCACCTACAATAACAGCTTCCATGCGAGTATTGGAATGGCACCTTTAAAGCTGTATGGATCGGAAATGTCGACGCCTCTTTGTTGGTACCAGGACGGCGAGCGAACCGTCAGAGGACCAGATATGATCCAGCGGACTACCGAGAAGATCCGTTTGATCGTAGATCGGATGCGAACATCTCAAAATCGGCGTAAGAGTTATGCGCACCAACGACGCCGACCACTCGAGTTCGAGGAAGGAGAACATGTATTTCTTAGAGTCACCCCCACTCACCGAGTTGGTCGAGCGATCAAATCCAAGAAACTTACCCCTAAATTTATTGGACCTTACCGCATTCTTCGTCGTATTGGTCGATGGCATATCGATTGCCTTACCACCATTCTTGTCGAACATCCACGACGTCTTCCACGCCTCACGATTCTAAGTATATTTCCGACCCCTCTCATGTCATCGAACCGGATGTGATTCAACTGAAGGACGACCTATCTTTCGAAGCATTGCCAGCAAAGATCGTTGATCGGAAAGCCAAATAGTTGCGGAACAAAGAGATTCAACTTGTCAAAGTTGTGTGGGATCAGAAGACGGGAGATGCGACTTGGGAGCTGGAGGAGAAGATGAAGACTCTGTACCCTGAACTTTTCCGAGGTAAGAATCTTATTTGCAATTTCGAGGACGAAATTTTTTTTAGAGGGAGAGATTGTAACACCTGAGGACGAGATCGACATCGTATTAGGACGACGTATCGAGACCTCGACCAAGACCTTGTGTCGAGATTCCGTGCCAAGATCATTTGCCGAGCTGAGGAGACCGCGTGCACTACCTGCTGAGCTGAGGAGGTCGGGTGTCGAGTTGATGAAGTCGCGTATCGAGCTGAGGAGGCCGCGTTCACGAACTCGTGTTAGAACCTTGTACGCTTGCATGAGCACCCTAGTCGACATCGTGTCGAGATGATACCTCGTATTCTTTCGAACGTTATTCAGCGTTATTATTATATTGTTTGTAATTATTACATTGTCGCTTGCCGTTCTCGTCAGCGTGTCTAGGCGGATTGTGACGAGTGAGAGTAATTATGAGAGGAACGATTAGACGGGTAGGTTGATTGATAGGATTGGCATCTTATAGCTGGAGTTACGATTATACCCTTCTCTCACCACCGTATTCACGATCGGTTTTCCTCGGATACTCATTTTCTTTTCTTCTTTCTTCTTCCTTCCTTCGCTCTCGAGTTTCGTTGTTTTTCTCCAAAAATCTCCATCGACGAAACCGTGAGTTCCATCGAGATTCTGCACAAGCTTTCTTCATCAACCTTGTTCATCATCATCTTCTCGACCTATATCTCGCCTGCTCGACCATCATCTGAGGTAAGGAAAAACAGATTTTCTCTTCTTCGTGTTACTGTTTAGCGCTACTTCTTCCTTCCATTTTTTAGCTAGTTTTCTGCTTCCAAATCATGTCAAATTGATGGGTTTTCTTCTTCACGATATTACCTATCTTTCTAACCGATTATTTGGGCTTGTAAAACAAATTTTCTTCCTCTGTTTTTCTGCAATCGGCAGTGCCCAGAAACTCTTCATTTTCGGTTTGTTTCGATTTCTTGTTTTTCGTTTGTTGCTTCTAGTTGTTGTTGTTGTCGATCTATCTGTTGAAGCATCAGATAACTTTTTCATGAACTTTTGATCGAAATCCCTAACTTTGTATTAGAGGAAAAATATATTTCAGTTCTTGAGTTTTATATTTTCTGGGTTGTGGTTAAGTTTGGGAAGAGAGCTAAGTGTATTAGAACCCATAGATCGAACTGAGTTGTGCTTGTTTTAGGAAGTCTGATTCCCGAGATCGTGTGATTTCCGAATCGAGGTGTACGGGAGAGCGAATCCGAGGACGTGGAAGCAGCGGAATCCAGACTGAGCAGCGTACGTGTCGAGATCGAGTAAGAGAAGTCGTTGTCGAGCTCATTTGGAGACAGCTGTGTCGAGGTCGTTGTCGAGCAGCATTAACTTGGAGTTCGGTAAGGGCAACTCCTAGATATCTCTAAGGCTTTATTTTATAAGTCCTTATGTAAGGGCGCTTCACATTAATACTTTCATAGTATGCTAGCGTAAGGGCACTTCATATTCTACGTGGTTATGTTATTGTGTATGGATTTTCCTGATTTGTGTCGAGCTTGAAATGTTGTGATATGATTGAGTTTTTGCATGTATTTAATATGTGATTGAATATATGTCGTGAATTGTGTATTGCATGTTGAATTGCGTTTCTTCATGTCGAGCTTGCTCTCTTTTATTTGACATGCGGTTGAATATCTTGTGTTTAACTCTTTGAATATCGTATGCGGCGAATTGTTCATCGAGTGAGCGAGCTAGGTGAGTCGTATGACGTTTTTGAGCCGTGACCGGATAATCGAGGGTGCTAGGTCCCCTTTGTTTACGGGAGATTGACTAGACGTCGCCACGCTATGGGACCCGAGTTGATCATCCTAGGGAGAGCGAGGACCCCAAGGCTTCGCTGGACTTTCCGACATACGGTACGGCGTGTGCATTCCGGAAAAATTGTCGAGTGGAGAGAAAATGGATTTGCGAGTTGTGTCGAGTTAGAGTGAGATGGTCGAGTCACGTCGGTGAATGTTATACTTTCGTGTTTGCTTATATCCTTTATGTCGAGCTTATCTTGAATTGTTAAGAAGTTGACCCTTTCCCGTGGTGCCTTCAATCCATGACGGGTACCCAGGCGAGGTCGAGGGCGCAGGGAACTCGACAGCAGACGATGCCGAGGGGGAGCTCGACGAGGACCCGAGGGACGACCTCTATCCGTCATGATTGATTATGTTCTTTGGATGTTGTTTTTTTATGGTCAGTACCTTGTTTTTCTTTGGAGTAGTATGTCGTGACCAGTTTGGGCGGTGTTGTTTTGTTGTTTCAGGTAGACTGGTGGTCTTACTTTTGGAGCAACCCTGCGTGGGAGTTCTGGGAAGTACCCCCAGGGTATGATTGCTCTTTTGAAGTCGTCATACCTTAGGTGTATTTTCTTTATACATTTGCTACTCTGTATTTTGTATACATTATTATTTCGAGTGATATATATATGAATGTTATGCATGTATGTTTTATTAGAATTTAAGTCTTGTGTCTTAGTTGCACCATGTTTCAAAAGTCAAATTACTCTGATGTGCACGAGTTGGTTTTATAAAAAAAAAATATATCGTATTTTTAAAAGGCACAAGAGTTTTGTTTTTAAAACACATCTCATACAGGTTTATGTTGAGCTCGGTGTGTTGAGCTCGGTAACTCGAGCTCGGTATATTGAGCTCGGTAGCGGTCCGGAAACGGGTCGTTACAACATGCATCACAAAGTTTATCTTTTTCAAAACGAAGCTTTGGTAAGCCAATTACTAAGTCTTTACGAACCAATTTATTAAGATGATCCATGTGAATATGAGCCATTCTTCTATGCCATAGCCAAGATTCATTCTCTTTACTAAAAAGACAGCATGCATCATTTGAAGGTAGTTCATCTAAATTAACCATATAGATATTTCCAATTCTAGATCCAACAAAAACTGTACTTTTATTAAAAGAATTTACGACCATGCATTTTGAAGAATCAAATATAACATTATTGCCTTTGTCAGAAAGTTGACTAATACTTAGCAAGTTATGTTTCAAACCTTCCACATACAAGACATTCTCTATAATGGGATTAGGACTCTTACCAATAGTACCAATCCCAAGAATTTTACCTTTATTATTATCACCATAACAAACATAACCTTTATTTTTGGGTTCCAAAGAGGAGAACTTGCTTTTGTCTCTGTCATGTGCTTTGAACAAACGCTATCAAGATACCAATTTGAATCTTTGGCTTTCAAGCACACCCGCAAAATAAAATCAGGTTTTAACTTTTGGTACCCAAACTAAGTTGGGTCCAGATGAGTTAGTTTTTGGCAAAGTACCCCTTTGGAATCCATATCTTTTGCCAACCACATTCTTGTTCTTTCTAATATTGCAAATGGAGGCAAGGTGACCATTTCTACCACAAAGTGAAAGCATTTAATGAAAGGACTACTTGAGGGTTTGTTGTGATTGAAGAGTTTAAAAGATTTTTCATGAATTTTTGGATGATAACCTAAACCAGCTTTTCCAAAAGTACCTTTTTGGTTTCCTAACATAATGTTTAGATTATCTCTTCCCATCGTAAATTTTGCAAGAGTGTTATTTAAATCCTTAACCTTATTTTTCAAAACACTACACTCATTGCATTTTAAAACTTCATCTTTTTTATTTTCACAAGATATGGGAGGAGAAGTTTCAATCACAGCAACTTGTTTTTCTTTAAGAATCACTATCTCTTTGTTTAAAATTTCAATTTTTGATTCAAGAGAAGAGATGGTTTTCTTAGAAGAAAGAACAATTTTTCCAAGTTTAATCGTTTCATTATTTAATTCTTCACAAGCAATAAGCAGCACATCATAAGTTAAAGGAGATCCGAGTTCACGAGCTATTACCTCATCCTCCTCGTGTTTTGCCATGAGACATAAGTTGGCCTCGGTAGTACCTTCATGGGTCAATAGAAGGGTGTCCCACATTTCTTTAGCAGCCTTGCAATTTGAGACCCTATAGAACTCATCGTAGCTTAAAGCGTAGTGATGATGTTCTTAGCTTTCAAATTGTATTGGACCTTTTTCTTATCATCTTCGGTCCAAAGTGATCTTGGTTTGTCTACCACTGCATCATTAATTGATTGAGAGGGGACAAATGGACCATTTTCCACAGCATCCCAAATATCAAGATCAACACCCTCAAGAAAAAATTGCATTCTATCCCTCCAATAACCAAACCCCTCACCATTGAAAAATGGGGTCCTGTTCATGGAAGTTCCTCGTAATTGTTTGAAGTCATTCTCTTGAGCCGGTAAAGTCCTTTATACAAGATTCTAGCTCTGATGCCAATTGTTGACAAGTGACTCCAAACACAAGAGGGGGGTGAATTGTGTGTGAACTGTGCTTTCAAAAACTTTTGGAGAAATAAGTGCTAATTATGAGTTCTGGAAATATTAATGTGAAATAGATAAATCACTTGAAGAATAAATTGCAAACGAGTTAAAAATAAAGTAAATAGTAAGATATAAATAACAATAAAATAAAGTACGTAAATTTAATTGGTGAAAAGTAGAGATAAGGAGTAAAAAGCACACAACAAATTATCCAGGTTCGGCCACCTAACACCCCTGTGGCCTACGTCCTGTCCCCAAAGCAAACCACTATGGGATTTTCACTAAGACACTAGCTTTTAAATCAGGTTCAGCTAGAAACCTTTACAACTCTAAACCAGAGCAATACGTTCAAGAGATATCACCTCTCTATGAACACCTTGGGATTCCTACCCAAAAATAAATGATTTTCACAAATAAAATGAGACGAAAAAGATACACTCAATAGTGCAGATATAACAAATTGAAGCTCAAATAATACAACTCAAATTATGTAGAATAAAAGGCTCTCAGAAAATTGTGCTCAAATAAGTGTGAGTGATGAAAAATATTTGACAGAGTTTTTGGCACAAAAATTAAGCACTGCGTTGTTGTGTTGTGTTGTAAGAAAGAGCACAGCGTTGTTTATTTATAGACCGACCGAGGAGCGTCTCACGCACTTAAAAAAAATGTCCGTTGAGGATTTGCTCGTTGCGGCAGGGATCTGTCCGTTGGAATTTGTCCGTTGCGTTGAACATGAAAGAATTGAAAACACGGAGACGGCTCGGCATACGACCTCTGAAGACAGCTCGGCAGACGACCTCGCCACACAGCTCGACAGACGACCTCGACACAGCTCGGCAAAAGACCTCGGCACACGACTTCGGAACACAGCTCGGCATACGACCTCCTCATCAGCTCGGTTCTCATAGCTCGGTACACGACCTCATCATCTCGACACGCGACTTCCTCCTCAGTTCGACATACGACTTCCTCAGAGCTCAACATCCGACTTCCTCCTCAGCTCGACATCCGATTTCCTCAGCTCGACACGCGACTTCCTCCTCAGTTCGACATACGACTTCCTCAGAGCTCAACATCCGACTTCCTCCTCAGCTCGACATCCGTTTTCCTCAGAGCTCGACACGCGATATGCATGTCAAAATATTTTGTGCGTGTGTGATTTAATTTTAATTGAGAGCTTTTTATTACTACTTACAAATTGTCTTAATAAAGATAAATAAATACCCAGAACCCAAAGACTTGAGAAACAATCATTCTTGATACGCGTCTTGGTATTCTTTTCCACTTTTTGCACGGTTGACTATTTGCAAAGCTCCCTTTTGTCAATCATCAAAATCATCCTGTCAAGGCATGTATTCACAACTCGTTCCTTGAACTGGAAATCCCTGGCCAAGTGTCTCCTTTGCACTTGAAACATATCAATGTATCTTTATCCCCTTCTTTATCCACTACTGCCTGTTGTTCTAGATAATCATATGGTTCTTGACCCTTCATATTATTTCTAATAAATTCTCCACTCTTCTATTTCTCCTTTTCTACTTCCTTATCATGACTTTCTAGTGTAGTGTACCTTTCTAACAATTCTGGAAATCAGTTTACCTTCAAAAGCTTCAAAGGCTACATGGACTTGTGTAGTTATTCAAACTTTCTACATACCCATTCTTCATCTAGAATTACTTGATAGAACTTCGAGAAATTGAGTAGTGCCTCGAATCGCATAGCGTATTCACTGACATACATGTCTTCTTGTTCTAAGTTGTTAAACTCATTCTCTTTTTTGTGCCCAAATTACTTTTCCAAAAAACATGTTCCGAAGAGTTCCCAAGTGATAATTTTCGACATTCTTTGTTTATTCCTCCACCAGGATTCGGCACCTCCCACCAGTTGGAAAGAAGTATATGTAACCTTCTACTCTCTCAACAACTCATCTCCATGAAAATTTTCTCCACTTCTTGTATCCACAGTTCTGCTCCTTCTGGATCATATTCTCCGTGAAACTGTGGGGGTTTCCCTTTTAGGAATGCATTAATCTGGCATTAACAGTTCTTTCATCTCTTCCATGATTCAGTAGATGTTGCAACAGCTATCCTTATTGTTGTATCTGTTGTATGCTTTGCTGTGACTGTTGCTGCATGACTGCTATCAAGTTCTCTATTCCCCTAACTTCTTCAGGTCCAGTGTTCCCATTGTTATTCTTTACTGTTCCCTCATTCCCATTGTCATCTCCTGTGTTCCCACTTCGTGCTCCACTACGGGTCATTCGAGCCATGAGTTACTTAACAAAGTAATCATTAGCTCGTATTACAAGATACAAACACATATCTTATGAATAATCATGACAAACTTTCTACTCAACTCCCTAACATAGTTGATACCCTGCGAAGGCACAACTAGACTCTAGACACGACTAGCGACTCAACCCCACAGTCCGATTAGAACAAAATTGCTCTAATACCACATTTCAAATAACATATATAATATATTAGTAAAACATTTATTTATTCATTTATCATAAATATTTAAATCATAGTGCACTTTCATTACAATATAATTATTATTACAAAGGACCTAATTTGCTGGTCGTGATACTAATACTATTTAAGACTGAACTGCTACACACATCTTCAACAATATCTGCCACCATTGAATCCGGCTCCGCAAGAGTAGATCCCAAGGACAAACTGATCATCTCCTTCTGATATATCCATCATAATAACCGATAGGAATACCACCGAAACAGAGGAGGTAAGAATACATTTCAATTATCATACTATGGGGAAACATCGTAGATTATAACAGGTCAATATGCACACAATCAAGCAAGAAAATCATCTTCCTAATTGGCTCCATCGATTGATCATAGCCTAGGATTGTTCTAACCATCAGAATATTCTCAGGGGCAACTAATAGTCCACTACTAACGATTGCTATCTTAATATCTTATTTCGTATACAATTGTGGCCCATACGGATACCTTGATGCAACTGTTGTCCACTTATGTGCAAATGTGACCCACATCATTACTTCACGTGTTACTGCAGGCCATACCATGTGCTACTTCCGTCGACACCTTCTACAACTTTGCATGCTACTACAACCTACACAGATAGCCCCCATATGCTACTGCTGCCCATAGAGACACCTAATCACAACTAAGGGGTTTCTATTTATGGTTCAGTATCCTATCACCACGGTTTCTACCTATCATCCTATCATATAAAACATATCATAGATAAATTATCCTCCATTAACATTATGGATCAAACCCAATGTCGCTTAAAGTGACCTACTCCTATCATGTTATCAGACAATTATGCACAATCAATCACATCTCACAAATAAATCACTTATCATATTATCAAACAGTTGCACAAGTAATCACACATCATAATCAATCATATATTGTTTGATAGATCTATGACGACTATCCTTAGCCACCACAGATCGCAACCCCTCTTCTAAGGTGTTGCTGATATTAACCCCTAATATGGTTTGAGGAGCCCTATACATACTACCTATTATAAACTATGAATACTTTCCCAATAATTGAAAAAGTTCTCCCTCCTCACCTGACAAATTCCTAACAACTTTCTCCTACCATGAACCCACAGACAACCCTGACGCTCGAACCAAGATCACTCTTATACTCCTTTCCACGAACCGAACCACCTCGATAGGTCAAATCCCGAACGACAAAAATATGTTGAAGAACACTTTTACAGAGATAAAACGCGGGGAGAATGTCTAGAAAGGTTTTGGTGTGGAAAAACATGAATGAGATAAGCTATTTATACTTTTTGAAAAGCTAGGTTTGCTTTGCGAAAAGCCCTGTTAGCTTTGTGAAAAAGTAGTTTTAGTGTTACTAATAGACTTCTTCGTGATGTGAAGCGCCATGCATCCTATGGGCTTCATGAAGGCTTACACATATCCAACATTGTTAGCCTTGCGAAAACCTTCATTAGCGTTGCAAACATGGTGTCGTTAGCTTTGTGAACAATCATGTTAGCATTGCAACAAGGCCAAAACTTAAAGTTTTGTTTTCACTTCCTTTTCATTCCTAGGCTTATTCTAAACCATAATTTAAGGTCTTAAACACTCATATTTGTCAAGAAACACCCAATTATTGTTAGGCAAAATCGCAAGTGTACGATTTCGTCGTTAAGTAATAAAAGATCGTATCCGCAGGGATTGTGACCAATTCTTAACTATACCAACGATGTACTATTTGAACTATCAGACAAACGAGTAGTGTTTTAATTGTGTAACTCGTGTTCAACAATAAGATTATAACTAACAAAACAATTGATTTAAATATTAAGGAGAATAGAGTGACTAGGGTTCGAATCCCTTTGTCTCACCCTTTACGCTCTTAAATCCTATTCCAATGCAAGTAATGATTACGTATTTGAAGTTCGAATCCTCTAAATTAGATTAAAGAAAATTCCTTTCCTCTTAATCCCTTTAATTCAACTAATAAGCCCTAATCCCTTAGGTTCCAATTAATTAAATCAAGCAATAAGGATAAGGATTCATACAAACTCATACCAAAGAGAATTATATCCCTATAACCCTATAGATATGTCAAAATATCCCAAAGCAAGTTTAAAACTTCAACTTTCCAATTGATGTTAAACCCTAGTTCAACCCCATGGTGATCAAGCATAGAATCGCATTAAGAACAGAAATAATTGATCAAATAACATACATCAAACTTGCATTGAAAACTCTGAATTCAATTACATAAAAGGATCCACAAAGTTCATCTTACCCTAGTACAAAGGAATTAGTTCCTCATGAAAGAGAAAGAACCAAGCATTTGAGATATAGAAGCAGCAATAGACTCCATTGATTCCTCAACTTTGCCTAGAATCCTTGTTCTTGATTCAAACTCACAAGAGGCCACTAACCAGTAGTAAAATCCCTAGGTCAATGTTTCATCTATCTATATATAGTTCTGGACCAAAAGGGTTGAAAAACATCTCAAAATTAAGTCAAAACGCGCAAAAATAAAAGACTGGCCGAGACGCAAAGACGGTAGTGGAGCACTACCGGCCTGGCCGTGCTGCTTTGAAAGCACAAAAACGCAGATGAGCAGCCCGACACGGGCGTGGGGACGAACACGGCCAGGCCGTGTTGTTGTCTGGAAGCAGAGGCACGGCCGTGTTGGATAACACGGCCTGGCCGTGTTATTTACTGACTTCAAATTTTTGATTTTCTTCACGTCCACTAAGGCACGGCCGTGGCATCAACACGGGCAGGCCGTGTTTTCCTCTGATCTTGCCATATTTTGTGATTTTTGGCCTCCGAGTTGGTTGCAACATCCGTCTAAGTGATCTAGCTCCGCTTTCCTAGGCCAATAACCTTCTTTTCTGCACAATTGAACTCAAACCAAGTGCATTATCTAAATCAAGCAAAAATGCATGAGAACTATGGGTAAAAACCACTAAAATGACTACTATGCAATGCAAAACTAATAATGAACCATATGCTATAATGAACGCATCAAATTACCCCAAGCTTAGAATATTGCTTGTCCTCAAGCAATTGCAGTGGCCAAAGATAAGCAAAGAAACAAGAGATGCAACAAATAAGGAACCCGAGATAATAGCACATTCAAGCAATAGGCTAAAGGCTAGAACTGACAATAGGGACAACCAAAATCAAGTTCAATTAGAGAATCAGGCGCTCTGGAATCATGTCTCTCACTGATAGGGCACTCTCCTCCCAACTCTCCAAGTGTTTAAAGATTATGACAAATCGCTCAAATCCATCCATGAAAGTGTTCTACCATTAGCTTGACTGTTAACCAAATCTCAGCATACAATTCATGAAAACACACTATAATCAAAAGGTCTTTGCAAGGTTGTAACGTGGCCGTGGGATTTTTCTTGTACGGTGGGATAAAAACCAGAAAGGGGAAACACAAGGGCTAAAATAATAGACAAAGAAAACAACCCTTTTAAAGCAGCATAAGCGGAACAATTCATTCTCCTTTTCGTTTTCAACACCTTTTTATTTTGCTCCTCTTCTGTTATTTTATTTTATATATATATATATATATATATATATATATATATATATATATATATATATATATATATTTTCCCATTTGAGATTTTTGCAATTACTGGGGAGGAATTGAATAACAATGAGAGGTCCCAAATTTCAAGCACTTGCCTAATTTACACAAGATTCACAACTAATTGCTCCCTTACACATACTTTAAAAGGTATCAGTAACATTTAGCAATCACACAGGTACCAAGAAAATTAATTTCATTTCAGGCTCAACAGGGGCAACTAGAGGAAGTTTTCATTCAACAAACAGAGGCTTGAAACATGCCTAAATTACCTAAATCATGTTCAAGTGTGTTGACAAAAATTTTCAAGTTTTGAAACGGTTTCAAGTCAAGTTCTAGAGAGCACAATCAGGATGGACACACTCATACAAGGAGAAGGGGGCATATAAACATGATGAAGTGAAAGCCCCAATATTAAGCTCAAGTCTCACATTTAGAAGTTAAAACCAGTGAGAGACATCAAATCAGAGTGCCACATGCTAATTCTCAACTTATCCAAAGATTATCCCTATGTACATTAAGAATACTGCCTTCAAGCCCATCTCAAGAGAAAATAGTTGGGTTCCAAATCATTGCAATCTCAAATTTTAAAAAGATTGTAACACACATGCCAAAACACAAGAGGATAGCGTACAATTAGGGGATAAAATGATGCGAACAAAACAACAATTAAAACAAATATGCAAACATTAAACTAAAAATGCAAACCTAACCTACAAAACTAAATGCAAAAAATTTAAACGCCCTACCCCAAGCTTAATAATTTACATTGTCCCCAATGTAAACAATTAAAGTTGAAGCAGGGATGGGGAGGAAAGAACTCACCGAAAAACTTGGGTTGCCTCCCAAGAAGTGCTTCTTTAACGTCATTAGCTTGACACTTGAAGGAGTCGATCAAGGCTCCTTAAAGGAGGAAAAGAAGATTGAGGCACCACCTTCCTTGGGATGATGCACACCTATAGTCCTGAGTGCTTGCATGGAAATCATTCCCCTTTTTCGCATTGGTCTCCTTTTTCTCCTCTGGAATTTATGTGGGTGGACATTGTCATCCGACGCCTGTTTGGTGTGCTTTTCATAAGAATGAGTAGGTTCTACATGTGCCTTCTTTGGAATTTCGCAATTTGGGAATTGTTCCCCATGGCCCATATGCAAACTACTCTTTCCTTTTCTTCCTTTTTCCTGCACTAAAATTTTTTTCATCCCATCATCCAGCTCTTCAGACATCTCCTCAATAGAATTCATTGTCACCTTCTCTAAGGGTTTGGAAGGTTGGTCTTGATCAAGATTCTCTCCAACCGGCTGCCCACCCACATCAATTCTAGAGCACTTTTCGGTGTTATCGGGATGTCTCATACCCTCAAACACGTTGAAAGTCTCTTTCTCATCTTGGAACCTCAAAATTAATTTACCTTGTTGGACATCAATCAAGGCTCTTCTTGTAGCTAGGAAAGGTCTTCCAAGAAGAAGAGGGACCTCCTTGTCTTCTTCCATGTCAAGGATCACAAAGTCTGCCGGAAAAAGGAATTTACCAACCCTTACTAATACATCCTCCAGTATTCCATAGGGGTATTTCACCGATCTATCTGCCAGTTGCAAAGACATCTTGGTAGGCTTGACTTCACCTCCTCCCAACCGTTTCAACATAGAGAGGGGCATCAGATTAATGCTAGCTCCTAAATCACAGAGAGCCTTTCCAATGTGCAAATTCCCAATAGTGCAAGGAATGGTAAAGCTTCCCGGATCCTTCATTTTTGGAGGAAGCTTCCTTTGGATAATGGCACTACACTCTTCAGTCAAGGCTACCGTCTCATCCTCCTTGAACCTTCTCTTTTTGGTCAACAACTCCTTCATAAATTTTGCATATGTGGGCATTTGCTCAAGAGCTTCTGCAAAAGGAATGTTGATTTGGAGACGCTTGAAAACATCCATGAACTTAGAGAATTGTTCATCCTTCTCCTTTTTCTTGCTCACAGGAGGATATGGCAGCTTCTTATATGGAGGAACAACTCTGGGCTTCTCTTGTACTTGCAGTTTGTCAGTAACAACTCGGTCTTCCTCACCTTCTCTTTTTTTTTCTTTTTCAATATTTACTCTACTCTCATTTTCAACTCCACCTTTTTCTTTTTCAACTTCTTTTTCTACTTCCACTCTCTCTTTTCAACTTCATCCACTTCACTTTTTCGCTCTTTTCTTTCTCTCTACTTCAGACAACAACTTTCCACTTCTCAAGAAAACAGCACTACAATTCTCATTCTTAGGGTTGTCAACTGTGCTAGCAGAAAACTTACCTTTCGATTGCTCCGCTAGTTGCTTTGAGAGTTGCCCTATTTGGTTCTCCAGATTTTTGATAGAAGCCTCCTGGTTTTTGAAATAGGACTCATGATTCTGGAAGTTGGATTGTGTCATCTTCATAAACTGAATAAGAGCTTCTTCTACTTGATTTGGCCTCTCTTGCTTTTGCGGTTGTGGAGGGTTCTTTGGATGATGGGTTATCTTCTTTGCTTCAAGAAGTTGGGATGATTCTTCCACCCTGGATTATAGGTGTTAGAATACGGATTCCCTCCTTGCCTTTGAAAATCACCCATGTAATTAGCTTGCTCCTTGGAGTTTCCTAACGTATCACACCCTCCATTCTCATGAGGCCCTTGACAAAAGTCACATCTCAAGTTTTGATTCACCTGATTCACTTGAGCAGAGGAAGAGGCTCCCACTTTTAGTGCCTTCAACTCTTTTGTGATAGCCTCCAATTGTTGAGATACTAACTTATTTTGAGCCAAGAGTGCATCTTGCGTTTCTAGCTCAAGGACTCCTCTTTTTGCCAGTGTCCCTCTATCATTCTGACATAACTGCTCATTGGAAGCCATTTGCGCCACCAAGGTTCTTGCTTCTTCAGCTGTCTTGTTGTTGATTGTACCTCCAGCTGAGGCATCCAACATCATCCTGGTGTTCGGCCTCAAACCATTACAGAACATTTGCATCTGGTTGAAGTCATCATATCCATGTCCTGGACACCTCTTTAGAAGGAGCTTGAATCTCTCCCATGCCTCATATAAGTTCTCACTTTGGTTCTGTTGGAAGCCATGAATCTCGCCTCTTCTTTTGATGAATTTGGAGGGTGGAAAAAATTTTGTCATGAATTTCTCCTCCAAATCGTCCCAAGTTGCAATGCTTCCAGTAGGCAGGGTGTCTAGCCAATCTCTTGCTCTCTCTCGCAGGGTCTAAGGGAAAAGCCTCAATTTCTTGCTTCCCTCAGTCACTCCAGCCAACCCAAAAGTATCACAGATTTCATAGAAGCTCACCAGGTGTTGATTTGGGTCATCAATTTCATTCCCCGCGAATTGGCTTTGCTTGAGAGTGTTTAACAAAGCCGGCTTGATTTCAAAATTGGCATTTGCCTCAACCTGTTGGTAGGCATTGACAGCCCTTGTATGGTTGTTTCGTCTCCCAAAATCACCCAACGTACGTGGTTGGTCCCCCATGACTTCTTGAGTGGTGACTTGAGAAGTAGATGCGGAGGATTGTTTTTGTTGCTGTTTTGCCTCTTTTGTCTTCTTCCTTAATGCCCTTGCTGTCTTTTCAATTTCTGGGTCAAACAACAGTTCACCTGTTTGTTTACCTCGCATACACAAAACTCAGGCAACAGGTAAGTAGCAAAGCAACAGTTAATGTAAAAAAAATTTTCTTTCTTTTTTTTACAGAAAATAAATAAAAGAAATAGTTCAAAAAGGTACTCGTTTGCCTTGTTAAAAATTAATTCAACAATCCCCGGCAACGGCGCCAAAAACTTGTTGGACAAAATCGCAAGTGTACGATTTCGTCGTTAAGTAATAAAAGATCGTATCCGCAGGGATTGTGACCAATTCTTAACTATACCAACGATGTACTATTTGAACTATCAGACGAACGAGTAGTGTTTTAATTGTGTAACTCGTGTTCAACAATAAGATTATAACTAACAAAACAATTGATTTAAATATTAAGGAGAATAGAGTGACTAGGGTTCGAATCCCTTTGTCTCACCCTTTACGCTCTTGAATCCTATTCCAATGCAAGTAATGATTACGTATTTGAAGTTCGAATCCTCTAAATTAGATTAACGAAAATTCCTTTCCTCTTAATCCCTTTAATTCAACTAATAAGCCCTAATCCCTTAGGTTCCAATTAATTAAATCAAGCAATAAGGATAAGGATTCATACAAACTCATACCAAAGAGAATTATATCCCTATAACCCTATAGATATGTCAAAATATCCCAAAGCAAGTTTAAAACTTCAACTTTCCAATTGATGTTAAACCCTAGTTCAACCCCATGGTGATCAAGCATAGAATCGCATTAAGAACAGAAATAATTGATCAAATAACATACATCAAACTTGCATTGAAAACTCTGAATTCAATTACATAAAAGGATCCACAAAGTTCATCTTACCCTAGTACAAAGGAATTAGTTCCTCATGAAAGAGAAAGAACCAAGCATTTGAGATGTAGAAGCAGCAATAGACTCCATTGATTCCTCAACTTTGCCTAGAATCCTTGTTCTTGATTCAAACTCACAAGAGGCCACTAACCAGTAGTAAAATCCCTAGGTCAATGTTTCATCTATCTATATATAGTTCTGGACCAAAAGGGTTGAAAAACATCTCAAAATTAAGTCAAAACGCGCAAAAATAAAAAGATCGCCGAGACGCAAAGACGCAGTAGTGGAGCTGCACGGCCTTTGGCCGTACGCTTTGAAAGCACAAAACGCAGATGAGCAGCCCGACGGGCGTGGGGACGAACACGGCCAGGCCGTGTTGTTGTCTGGAAGCAGAGGCACGGCCGTGTTGGATAACACGGCCTGGCCGTGTTATTTACTGACTTCAAATTTTTGATTTTCTTCACGTCCACTAAGGCACGGCCGTGGTATCAACACGGGCAGGCCGTGTTTTCCTCTGATCTTGCCATATTTTGTGATTTTTGGCCTCCGAGTTGGTTGCAACATCCGTCTAAGTGATCTAGCTCCGCTTTCCTAGGCCAATAACCTTCTTTTCTGCACAATTGAACTCAAACCAAGTGCATTATCTAAATCAAGCAAAAATGCAAGAGAACTATGGGTAAAAACCACTAAAATGACTACTATGCAATGTAAAACTAACAATGAACCATATGCTATAATGAACGCATCAATTATACACAAGCAAACAATCAATCAAAGAAAATACTAAGGTTTCAAAAGTAGGGATGTTACACTAAGGGCAGAGCAGCTGGACTGAGAGTTGGGGGAGGGATACTGTGTAGTGAGTGTAGGGTATCATTGCATGGATTAAATAAATCCAATGGTAAATAATTGTGGTCCACTAAGGATTACTTGATACATTTTCCCACCCTAGAAGCAACCTGTGAAGTGTTACCCAAAACTTTGGTTCTATACTCGCTACATGCTTGGATGGAAAGCTGAGGATGCAAAAATTAATTTTTTTCCAACATGATTTTGATATATTGATTTTGTCTCTAAATCTTAGTGCATGTTTGGAATGACGGTGAGATTGGTGGAATCACAATGGCACCGCACGATCACACAGAAGCTACACTTTTGAGCTTCGAGAAATCACATTGTGATTGGTATTGGAACGGGAGAATGTGCTGGCTAACACAGATCCAAACACACTCTTAGTTTGGCTAAAAGTAATAAAAATTAGTTTCTGCATTGAGTTGAGAAATCTACACTAAGTTTTACATTAAACTTGTTTTTAGTTTAAAAATATTTAAATTTAAATACTTCACTTCAAACACAATTTTAACTAAATCAAATTTACAAATAAGTTTATATTTAAGGACTATACACTGATAATGTAATTTTTTTTATTGTTAATTTCACGGTGATACTTTTGCACATCATTTTGTTTAAAAAAATGTAAAAATTTTTTTCATAGTTATCCAATCAGATGTTATTATATAGATGTTTTTTCCCAAATATTTTAGAAAGACGAGATTTGTTTGGATGACTGGTCAGATATTTTTTTTCTCTCAAATATTTTTGAAAAGATAAGATTTGAGCAAAAAGTTTTACCCACTGTGTATATTCCTTAATCTCTAAGATACTAGCCCGTACAGGTTTCGGTAATAACACAATACTCATTTATTGATGAGGATTAATTCCGCAAATTTATGCCACTTTCTTGTATTTTCCTCCTTTTTAATTTGGTGAAGTTTATTGATCCATTCAATTCAATCTTTGCTTATTCCAACTGGTAGGATGTTATTATTGTCAAAAAAAGAAAAGTTGATGAGTTACATCTATACGGCTATAAATAAAGCTTGACTGGACTTGCTCTCCACTGGTCTAACTCTCTAAATAAGGCATGTGATTGTGACAAGTGCGTCATTGGCCCTACCCCATTCCCATTTTTTCCAACCCAATCACGCCTGGTCTCCTTTTTATGGCAAGTTTTCCTTCTTGAGGTTGAGCACAAACATTATTTTGGGCACTTTGTACTTAGACATGATGGCATCAATTAGTTATTTGTTTTCATCAAATTTTCCTCAGCCTAATCTAACAACACACACCCCATTCCCAGAGTGATTAATCGGTAATGAGTGACCCCAAATTCTATTCCTTTTTCTATCGTTCATCCACTTGGTAAGGGACGCATTATGGGAAATGAATTCAATGCATTTACTCCGTTAACAATTTCGGTAGTTAATCTTGATTGGACGATTTATATAATGAAATGTATATTTATTGGGCTTGTAACGTAAACCGTTTGATCTTAATTCAACACCTCCCAATGTGTCGACTGTGTGACTGCGGAAATTCCTTGACTACTGCAAATTCAGGTCCCGCGTTATTGTTGTGTTTCAAAATGGGTAAATAGTCATTTTGATCTCTAAATATGCGAGACGTTGTCGATATATTCCCTAAATGTATCGAAATTATCAAAATATTTTGGAGCGTGTCTTTTGTTAGTAATTTCATGCACCTAACTGACTAATAAAAGACATATTCGATGACTAAGCTGACTTATAAAAGACACATTCGATGACTAAACTAGATAACAAAAGACATATCCGGAGATATTTTTGCAATTTTAATACACTCAAGAACTATAGTGACAACGCTTCAAACAATTAGGGACCAAAATAACTATTTATTAGTTTGAAAATTCATGCATTTAGGCTGTACATGTGGGGTGTCTATGGCAGCTAAGCATCCACTAAAAAGTAATTAAAACCACACTTTGAGACACAACCACGTCAGTTACAAAGTCATGTGTCAATCAAGTGGCAGACCTAAGACCTTAGGCTAGCGGGTGCATAAAATTTTAAAATCATCAAAATTATAGCAAGAGCATCAACACATGTTTTTTTACAAAAAAATAACAAAAACAAATGTTTACTCTTCTTACAAAATAACAAGAGCATAGACCCAAAGCAAAGAGGTTTCAGAATTAAAAAAAAATACAACAGAAAATAACAAAGCAGTATAGACCCAATTAACAGAGACCCAATTACAACAGAAAAAGTTACAACAAAAAATTACAGAGAGATCAGATTAAGAGTTTAGTTTAAATTTGGTGAATTTGAACTTAGTAAAAGGGGAAATAGAGACCGAGATGTGAGACAGTGAGAGGAGTTGTGTTTTGAGTTTTGTGAGAGAAAGATGATTGAGAATGACTGAATGAGATGCAAGATGTGACTAGGTGAGGGCACTGAGTGCAAATTATTATACTGAAAGGGTCAAAATATAAGTTTTATAGGGGATAAATAGTATTTTCAATTTTTTAGAAGGTGCAAGTGCACACTCTAAACAATAAGTAGGTCCAAATGTGGGTATAAGTGCACTCAAACCCATACGCCTCTGGTTGAGATGAAAGTAGTATGAGTCTGATGCAAAATTCTAAATTAAGAGGGGTCAAAATAAAAATTATATAGAAGTTAAGTGAAATTTTTTTTTTTTTCCCTTTTAAGGCCAGTTACATGCAGGTCTGCCATTAAGTCCACCCTAGCCAACACGTGTCAACATCTCATTGCTTCTTTAAACAATTTGGCTATATGATTTTTAACTAAAATACAATATTCTTATAATAAAATATAATATCTAATTAAGCAACTAAAGTTACAATGATTTGATGGACTGAGTTGCTACAGCGATCAGCACCATCACAAGTTGGTCCAATTCCCACTCAATCACAAGCTCTTTCTTACCAAATGAAACTTTTGCGGAGACAACATAGTGTATGCCCACCATAGGACTTTTTTCTTGTATTATTATTATGATGTCTAACATCAAACTTTGTGACAGCTTGAATCATTAGTGTCCATAAAGAAAAGCAAAGCCTATACGTTAAGCCTCTTTAACTCCTCTTAGGCATAGGGATGTGGATAACCCCTGCATTGAAGTCCTGCTCTGCCGATGAGTACCCTGCCGTAGACAACATGCGTGTCTTTTGGATGACTACAAAATAGAAACATATCACGCAGTTTTTGATCTCAGTCTGCGGTTTTGGATCGGACAATTTATATTACAAAACAGTGATTTTGTGAAGTTGTAATCAAGGTCGTCTAATAAAGATCAGACGAACGAGATAAAAAACAACGTATAACTGTAGAATTTTGTTACTATAGCAAATCTGGGTCCAGAATGTCATACAATAGTGCAAAATACACCTTTAATAGCGGTTAAAATAGATTTTTTACGTCGATTTTTCATCCGGCGTGTATTTTCTCGACGTTGTAAGTGTTAACATTTAACGCCGGTTTTTATAAAAACCGGCGTGGTAAGTTTTTTTTTTTTTTTTATAATTTCGTTCTATAGATATGCAGATCTTCAAAAGCGAAAAAAAAGTGGAGAGGAGAAGAAAAAACATCGCAAACAAAATCACAAATCAAACAGAATCGCAAATCAAACAGATCAAGAAAAAAACTACACAGAATCGCAAATCTTCACAAATCAAAAAAAAAAAAACTAAACAAAATCGTAGATCTTCACAAAAAAAAAAAAGAATTGCAGACGAAAATAGAATCGCAGATCTGGTCCTAACCTTCATGCTTCAGCTCCCAGTAACAAAGCTTGAAGTAAAGGGGGGGAAAAAAAAGAAGAAGCTGTGTGTGAAAGTAGATCGCGAAGATGGTGCTCGCGAACAGTAGATCGCGACAGAGGGAGATTGAGTGAGGGAGATCCACGCAGAGGGAACGAAGAAGCAGAATGAAGAAGTGCTCGGCGAAGATCCGGAGACAGATCTGGATCCTGAAAGGTGCATCATGCGCGAGATCCACGCAGAGGGAACGAAGAAGCAGAACGGACACGAAGAAGCAGAAAAATCACCTGAAGAAGAAGAAGAAGAAAACGATTAGGTCAAGGAGTTAGCGCACATAAAATGAAAGGAAAATTAGGGGGGGAAATTATAGAGAGAGGAGTGTTGGGAACGGAGGAATTGAAGGACCCCATGGTGGCTGCTGTGGATCTATTTCTCTCCAGCTTCGTAGGTAAAGGACCAGCGCACATGAGATGATGTTGGACCAAATTCGGTTTGGGAAAAAGTGAGAGTCCGCAAGGGGAAGAGTGAGAGCAGCGCGAGGGGAAGAGAGAATCCGCGTCTCATATTAGTAAAAAAAGGTTTTAACACCGGTTATTCTAAAAAACTGGCATAATAGACCTAGACCTTTAACCGCGGTTATGCTTAAAAACTGGCGTGATAAGTTTTATTCACATTTATAACGCCGGTTTTATTTAAAACCGGCGTAAAAACTTAAGACATTTGTTTTTATGCGACCTGAGATCACACTTATAACGTCGGTTTTGGAAATAACTGGCGTAAAAAGTGATGCGTTAATTTCAAAAATGCCACCGTATCACTTTTTACACCGGTTATTGCAAAAACCGACGTTATAAGTCTATTTTTATGTGTATTTCGCACTAGTGATAAGAGCAAATCCATTCACAACACGGGTTGGGATAATCCCTTCCCAACAAAGGTTGGGACTCTCTCTAGTGGGATTTTCACCATTAAATGAGTTTTGATCTAAGATAGACAAACTATTTGTAGTCAATGATATTTTTTTTAAGGGCAAATGAAAGGTAATGAGTCTCGTTAAAACTTTCTTATGCAAAACCCTCCTTAGAGAAAAGACATCTAGAAGGAAAAAGAGTATTCCTCCCTATATTTATTCAAAAAAGAGAAAAAAAACGAATACAAACAAATATGGGGGACTAGGCCAAAACCCATGAAAACCAAATAATGAAGGGTTATTACTTTGTAATATATCAATGGTGATGGAGATTTCATTCATCATAGACCAAAACATATTCAAACCATGTTATACTTGTCCATTAATAAAATGTATTACAAAAAGTTACATCTCTTTTAGAGCATTTTCAATGGGGTTATTACGATGCTCTTACAGAGTACGTCCGATGTTCATATTTGGAGTGCTCCACTTGAATCTTAAGATAGAAAATGGGTTCTTATAGAAGCAACCCCCTTCTTAGAAGTTTTTTTGATTATGTACTAAAGCAATAAGTTCTTTTGATTAAAAAATAATTTTGTAAAAGAGAATAACATCATAAATCAGAAAAGTGAGTGGGTCGCGGGGTTATTTGTTAGACCGATTTTGAGTTCTTAAAAGTTGTATAATCAGAGTAAAAAGTGGAAGGATCACTTCAAAGTAAAGTGGTACATTGAAACCCACTTAATATTGAAATAAGAACCCAAAGTAAATTACACTATTAGAGATTCTATTAGCCATATTGTATAAAGATTAGCTAAATTTACACTATGTTTGGCAGCCAATAAAGTGAGAAGAAAGAAAGTGAAAGGAAAAAAGTTTATTGATTAAAGTGTAAAATTGCTGATGTGTCACACTATAATTAGTCTATCACACTTATCCATACACACTTTTTATATTTTTCAAAAATCTTTCCCTTCCCCCACTTTCTTTCCATTTAAACAAACATAGCCTTAGTTTCTTACTGGGCTTAATCAGCAAAATAGTCATGGTCACTTCTGAGATGTAAGGAGTGACATGTGAGTTGTTACACTATCAAGTAATTCTGCACTCCCATGATTAATTTTGTGTCATAATTATTTTTAAGAGGAAGGCCAAGCAAAATAAATAAAAAATAGGGGGGAAATAAAATCAAATGGCCACGTCATCAAAACCTCCTTTAAAATATGACCACAACTTCTCCAACAAGCTAGAAAGGTCTATTCTAACTAAGAAAAATGGATGTAGAGAAAGTCTTCCATATGACTGGAGGAGTTGGCAAAACTAGCTATGCCAAGAATTCCTCACTACAGGTTCTCTTTCTTTCTAACCTTTTCCTTATTTCTTCTTAAAAATTGAATTCTTTCTATTCATGTTTATCTGCTTTGAATTTGATTTTGACAGAAGAAAGCAACCGATAAGGTGAAGCACATAATCATACAAACAGTTGAGGAGCTTTATCTTGAAACAACTCCAAAGAGTATAGGCATTGCTGATTTGGGGTGTTCCTCTGGACCAAACACCCTTTCAATCATCAAAGATATCTTCCAAGCAATCCAATGCACAAGCAACAAGATCATGCACCACTCTACCGAGTTCAGGGTCTACTTTAATGATCTTCCTACCAATGACTTCAATTCAATCTTTAAGGCCTTGCCTGAGTTCCAGAGGCTTCTTAAACAAGATAGGAAAAATGGGTTTCCTTCCATTTTTATGGGAGGTTACCCTGGCTCCTTTTATGGAAGACTATTCCCTAATAGTTACTTGCACTTTGTACACTCCTCCCACTGTTTACACTGGCTTTCCAGGGTAATTAATTAATTCCCCTACTTCGCTTTCCCCTTATCCCCCTTTCTATGGATGATTCTCCGATTTGGATTTTCTGCGGTCAAAATTTTCACGCATTCAATGAATCATATAATTTGAACCGTCTAGTCATAATTCGATGATGTACATTTCGAATTAAGTAAATAAGATACAAAATTAATTTAAAACCTTGCTTAAGTGTTTTAAGTTGTGATGTGCAACTGAAATTAAAATATTTTTGAAACCACATTACAATTGTAATTCTAGCGGCATCAGTCTTTAATTTTTTTAAAATTTTCAAGTATCATTATGTAACCATAACTGCACTTTCAGAACCATTTTACATTTATATTCATCACTATATATATATATATATTTTGTTTTTTGTTTTTGGTGTTAAGTATTCATGACTATATTTAATTGTTGTTATTGTTGGTTTATGTCATGAAGGTTCCTCCAGGACTCTATGATGAGAAGAAAAGGCCATTGAACAAGGGTTGTGTTTACATTTGTGAATCAAGCCCTGAAGTGGTGCCTCAAGCATACTCACAGCAGTTCCAGGAAGACTTTTCCTTGTTCCTTCGGTCAAGGTCTGAAGAACTAGTTGTGGGTGGAAAAATGGTGCTGACTTTTCTGGGAAGAAGGGGCAAAGAACATGTTGACAGAGGCAACTCTTTCTTCTGGGAAATTCTTACCCGTGCATTTGCTACTCTAGTCTCACAGGTACACATTATTGGAGGATACATTATTTATTATTACTATTTTGAAATTCAGCATACACAAGGATAAATCAAAATAAATATTTTCTTGTAGAAAGAAGATTACAGTTTCTATTGGTGAAAAATGATCGAAGTAACTTTAAATATTCATGTGTGCTTTCATCTAGTATTAGGTAAGAATGGTTCAATGAGAATAAATGAATAGATCTATATGGTTAATTATTTTAGATTTTTTGTGACTTATGTGTACTATGCGGGAGTTTTATACTGCTACCCAAGTTTTTTATATGGTGGTTTTTGGCATGAGCAATTTCAATCATTAACTGGTTGCTAATTTTTTTTTTTTTTCCATAATATGGATGGTAACAACTAGCCAATCAGAGTTGGCTTGACATGAAACTGCGTCAGCAAAATGATTTTGCTTAAATTTTCATTGGTGAACTTTAATTATTATGTTGTCCTTTGGCATCATATGCTCTCATGTGTTTTAAAGGGGATTCTAGTTTGGACCACCCTCCACCATAAATCACCACAATTAGCCACCATCTTAGAAATTGCATTTTAGTCAACAAACTTTTTGAAGGCGGTTTATGGGGTGGACTACTTTAATAGGTGATCCATCATAGGCCATAACTATTATTATTATTATTATTATTATTATTATTATTATTATTATTATTATTATTATTTTTTGAATTTTCAATGTTAACCCCACACATCTCTCTCTAGGTTTCTCTCCCTGAGCCTTGGTTTCTCTCGTTGTTTCTCTGTACACGTCTTTGATTTTGTCTTCACGACTTCTAACATGGCATCGGTGTTTGCTCTAAATTTCCAAATTGGGATTCCCTGCGGTAATCCCACAGTCAAGTGATTTAAATCGTTTGATTTTGATCGAACGAATAAAAAAAAGTGTAGATTTAGACTATTTTTAATATGAATTATTGAATTTCATGAAATCTAGACTATTCGGTCTTGATCTAATGACTCCCGACATGCTCACGACTCCCTAAATTTCCTGCTTTATAGTTCAAGATTCGGGATCTTGTGAACAAGAAAATAGAAGTGAAGAAGAGGAAGAAGGTTCAATTGGGTTAGGGTTTCAAATTACTTCAGCTTTGAAAGGATCAAAGCCATTGTGATGTCGTTGGCAATTGGATGTTTTGAGGGCACAATAGCGAAGGGGAACAGAGGTCGGAGGAAACGATGGCGTTGAACAAAGGGAGAGGCTTAATGACATGGAGTGCAGTGAGGACGCGATTGTTGTAGGAATCAACGAAGAAACCTAAAACAATACTTTCTCAGGGAGGGAGGTGTTGGAGACTAGGTGCTGCTTCACACTAGCATCAAGAGTCACAAGAAAATATGGGTGTCAAAGGACACAATAATCATAGGTAATAATGTAGGAAACGATCAAACATGAAAAATTTCTGTTTGTAGGGGAAAAGAAAAGCAATCAGGCAACACTCCCTCCCTAAAGCCACTGGTCTCCTACGTTGCAACAAGAGTTCTCATCTTTGGTGGATAAACGATCTCTACCTTGATCTCAACGAGGCAACCAAAAAAGAAAATGATATTCCATAAACCAGTCTTTTCTTGTTTGATGATGTGGGGGTTCCCAATGAGAACTGGTATTGAAATTTCGACAATTGTGGTAGGATAAGTGGTAAGGGAGTTTTGAAAGGATACTAGATTTTGGGTTTGAGCAAGTAATTAGAAATTTAAAAAATTAAAGGACTTTAAAATAATAAAAAGTTATATATTAGGACTGGTTTACGGTGGAGTACCTATTGGGATGGTTCACCCTAGAATTTCCCCTTTTTTAATCTCTCTCTCTCTCTCTCTGCGCACATGCGCGAGTGTGAGGCTGAGTTGACCCACACTATCTTCGTTGACTCATAAGTCATAATTGAAAGCACCAATCTACTGCTACACCTATTTCCCTATTTAGAAGCAAAGAAAACTGAAACATCATATTTTCTGGCGTGACAACCTAGTCAAAACAATGTTTCAAATAACAGAAGCACAATGGCTAAGATGATTAAACAACTTGTGACAATCATCAAGAAACAATGATGGAAAAAGGGACAGTACTTCATTGTGGCGACATCTAAGCTCCTAATGATGGAACCCCATGCCTTGAAATCGTGTTGAAGCATGCTAACCAGAAGCTAAAAATGGAGCTTTGATGTTAAACCGCAATATGGAAATAGAAGAACATATGGAAAACTACTAAAAACTCAATTTGGGCTTTTCATTTCTTCTTGTCAAATTCTAGCATGGACAAGTGAAACATGTGGTTCACGTGAACCGATATTTGAAAAATCATCTGAAACTCTAATGATGATTGATTTTGCCCTCTAAAAGTAGAAGCTCACGATCCTCCTCTTCATCACGACTGAGATGATGACCTAATCGGTGCCGATTTGACAAAAATAAAGGCAAATGAATATTAGTGCCTCAAAACTAAGTCATATTCGTTTCTCTTCTTTTTGTTGATCCGACACTGATTAGGTCATCGTCTCAGCCTTGATTACGAGAAGGGACGTAAGCTTCTACTTTTGGAGGGCGGCGTCAGTCATCGTTGGAGTTTCAGTCGATTTTTTAAGTACTGGTCCACGTGAACCACATGTTTCACTTGTCCATGCTAGAAGCCACCTTTTGTCTTTCTTATAAAAATGAGAATAGTGTATATTCACATTTTAACAATCAGTAGGTGTGGCTACTACCATTTTACTATTGGCCCACGATGCTAGCTATACATCAGGGTAACGACGGTTCCAGATGGCTCTGACTGAGACATGTCGTGCCATCATTGTGATTTTCAAAGCAGTTACGGATAGTTTGAGGCATTTGTTCGAACTTCGCACAAATTCAGAGAGAGTCATGGTGGTTTTCTATTGGTGTTCACTTTTCAATTCTGGGGTTGGCTATCTTTAGATTTGATGGCAAATGTTTAGGTAAAAATGAATTTTCGATTGTTCATGCATTTGTAGACTCTAAATATAGGTTCTATAGTATGTCATTTGGAGGCCTAGTACAATGAGGCTTGAAACCATAAATTTTGCTTCAAAATTTAGAGAGAAAAAAATTAGTCTCTAATTTTATAGGGAAAAATTAGAGACGAGGTGGTAGTGAACATGGTCACCAATAGAGCTACCTACACTCATATTCTTCACCCTCTCTTTGCAGAGGTGCTTCAACATCATAACTCACCAGACTGTAAAGTAACAGTTTCCCACATCTACAAAGAAGCTAATGCCTGCAGACCTACTTACCAACTTAGGCCATGGTGGTTCTTTCACTTAGACCATGTTAGTGGAGCTTTCCCTTTCTCTTACATTTCGTCTTAATTTTGATTTCTTAGGGTATAGTACTCCAAGACTTGTTGTCTAGTCTTTTGTTTTTGTTGTTTATTTCCTTTACTTTTTTTTTAAAGTAAACTTGGAGTGCAAAAACATCACAAGAAGGAAAAAGTTCTCAATTATGTTATCATCTTAGACCCTGCCAATCATCTGCAGCACCTCAAAATTTTATTAAAAAATTAAAAAAAATATAGAGCACAAAAAAACATGGGGGGACTAGACAGAAACCCATGATAGAGAAGAACTAATCATCTAAATCTGAAGAAAGGAAGACTAAATCGATTGCGATTAAAGTCTTCAAAAATAAACTTGGAGGCAAATTCCACCAAGTAAAACAATGACTAGTAATTCCATATGAAGCTAACTTGTCCGCAAAAGTGTTGCCTTCCCTATAGATATGAGATATGAGATGTGAGGAGTTGTATTTGCCTAGATAAGAACAAGCAATTTTTCCATCTATTCTTGAATTTCCAAGGGACTAAATCCATATTTTTGAAAGCCTCACCAACTAGCATGGAGTCACACTCCAACCAAAGCTCGTACCACTCCTTTTGAAAAGCAAACTCAATTGCCGTCATAGCTACTATTAAGTTAGCATGAAAGGAAGAAGCCATACTTGGGAAGGTAGAAAAACAACCAAGTGTGGCACCAGTTGAGTCCCTATAAATTCCACCACAAGCTGCAATATCCGGATTGCCTCTGGATGCACCATCTGAGGTTCACTTAATCCAGTAGTAAGGAGGCTTGTACCAATTAACTTGAATGATGGACGATGCTTTTGGAGCATGTCCAACAACTAAAAAATATTTAAGAATCATGAACTCATCAATGGCTGAAGATGCACGACCTTTGGATAATTTAACGACAAGGAAACAACAACAGTAACCACGTGAACGACCCTTTTAAAGGGAATAGATTTGTTTTCAAATCTCAATTGATTGTAGCAGTGCCAAATTACCCACACTATATGAGTGATTACTGATAACACAATGTCTCTATCTTGTGTACTCCACTCATTATCACAAATCACAAAAATGGAGCAGAACATGGTTGAGCCAACTCCAAAGCCTAGTACATATTTGCAGTAAAAGAATAGATGGTCGGAGGTTTCAACATTTGAGCCGCAAAGACTACAAATTGAAACTTTCACAAACCCTCTCTGTTGGAGTTGCTCATCGGTTGTTATGGAATAACTTTCAAACCAAAAATGATTTGAATGGAGGAATGGCTGCACTCCATATGTTTTTACTCCTGTGAAGTTGTTGACCACTTGGATTAAGCTAATCATAAGCATCCTTGAAGCTCAAAGTACCCCTGTCAAGGTGTTTCGAAACCAATTGATCATCACAAGCATCAAATAGGAATAACAACAACCTGATGCATTTCAGTTTCAATGGCAGGAAATTTAGAGGCAAAAGAATTAGGAATAGACCAGGATTCTTCATAGTTTTAAGTTGCGGTTTTTGCAATATTAATGATTTAGATGTCCATGCAACCACATCAACTACAACTTTAACTGTGATGTGAGCAAGGCCAAGGCAACAACAACAGTGGACCCAAGCCCGTCGTCGCGTACAAGAGGGCAACGATTCAGACCAGGAAGTGGAATGACTACATCCAATACAAGTAGAGGTGACTCAGCTAGTCACAACAGCTTCTAGAAATTGCAATTTAAAATCATAGTTCTAATTAGAAATATATAGATAATCGAGTCATTGTAAATAGATATATGTCTCCTTTTCTTAACTCTATTTTTTTTTTCCTGCTTTATTTTGTCTTGAAGGGTGAAATAGAACAGGAGAAGCTTGATTCATATGACGTGCATTTCTATGCACCATCAAGAGAAGAAATAGAAGGTGAGGTGAGGAAAGAAGGGTCAATGAAATTGGAGAGGCTGGAGATGTTTGAGATAGACAATAGCGAGCAAGCCAGGGAGAGCTATGGTACAGAGGTTGCAAAGGCAGTTAGAGCCATCCAAGAATCAATGATCTCTAACCACTTTGGAGAAAGGATTTTGGACAGTTTGTTTGAGAACTATGCAAGGCTGGTGAATGAAGAAATTGCCAAGGAGGATATTAAACCCATAACTTATGTTCTTGTTCTCAGAAAAATATGAATGTACAAAAATTCCAAAATGTTTGCAGTAATGGGACGTCTTTAAATTCCATGCACTTACTATATGTATGTGTCCCTCTAATTAGTCCAATGCAACGGCGCTTCCTTCATGTATGTACACTTGTAGTTTAGTAAAATATCATTGCTGGAAATTAATAAAACCAATCAACTTGGGACATCATGAAATTAGATTTACTGGAAATTTACTAAATTCTCTTTATGTATAAAAGTAATGCAATTCTGGTTTGCTTTTGAATATGATATTGATAGAGACAATGAGATTTGAACAGGGCTTGATATAAATATAAATTATCTAAACTCCTCACAATTATTCCAATCATAATGGCTTATATATTTTGTTTGATTTTCAGTTCATATTGTTCCCTGCTCTTTTCTTTTTTTTTTTTTTTTTTTTTCATGTTATCTTTCCTATCTAGAGATTGAGCTTAGAGTTTTTCCACTGGGTTTTCCATCTTAAGCTACGATTATATTAACATTTGCTTGATGTTTGATAAAATGCTTCTAACACTATAACATACCATACTTTATTGGTTATACTTAGTGAATTCCATATTGATCCGAGCGTGATTTACAAGCTCTGTCAGAAAATAATATATATCTAAATAGGTGGCTAAGATGTCACACTAACGAATGAGAATTTGAGTAGGCCTATATCATAGCAGCAAGGTCGACCCAAGAGTAAGTGAGACCTAATTAGCAATCATTGAGCGAGATTTGTTTGCTTTAACTGAGAGAATAGGTGGGCTTTAGATTGGGAATGTGTGACTTTTTTGCTTTATAAATACTAAAGTTTTCATTAGGTTGGAAATTTTTGCCGATGTGTGGCCTTTTTTTTTTTTTGGTAACAAATCAATGTGTAGCCTTTTAACTCTTGTTATTTTAATAACTCGTGCAAATATTTTCCTTACGAGGAAGTAAGCGATTTTCTTTTTCTCTCCTCGTTTGACGAAAATGAAGTCAACTTAATATGTTCTGTTTTCCTTAAAAGAAAACACTTAATATGTTCTGCAACTAGCAAAGGAAAGAGAAGAAAAGTGATTGAAGAGAAAAACATTTTCATCTATTGCAATTGATGAATGAATGAATACAACTATTGAGTTTATATACAATTATATACAAGCTAACTTCCTAACAGTAAATGTGAACCACCATAACTAACTCTCTCTAATTAAGCACGTGTGTAATCCCCCCGTAAGCTCAAGGGCGGAAGATATCAATTAGCCTGAGCTTGGAGATAAGCACACGAAACTATGTAGGGCGTAAGGCCTCAGTGAATAGATTTGCATCTTGCTCGCTAGGAGGAACATGGAAAAGATGCATCAAGCCAACTAAGGAATGTTCGTGTACAACATGACAATCGATCTCCAAATGCTTGGTTCGCTCGTGGAATACGGGATTAGCGGCAATACGAAGAGCACTTCTTTTATTACAATAAAAAACTAGTTATTACAATATCTAGAGATATGTCTTTTTTGTTTCCCATATTTATCACAAAGGAAACACTTGTGTAGACAAGTTAGCCTATTTTGGGATCTCTGCTCAGTGTTTCACTGATGGAATTGAATTCCTAGTTTTATTAAGGAAGACTTCATCTGTAACAGGTTAGGTTTTCCTAATTATAGATTTAGATAGCCATTCTTCCATGGGTTTTGGCTTTAGTCACCCTATGCTTTCCTTGTTTTCTTTTAATTTTTTTAATAAAATTATGGTGTGTTGCAGATGATTGGCAGGTCTTAAGGTACCAATATAGTTGGGATCTCTTATTCTATTGTGATGATTTTGCATGTCTTTTTGACTAAAAATTTGGTTGTCGGACGCAAGAAATGTGCAATTCTTGCAACAAATAAGTGAGCCATTGTAGCTCACATGTAGCAGAAGCGAGAGCGCGATATTGAGCCTCCGATGAAGAACAAGTGTAACACCTTGCCTAGACAGGGCATGACATTATAAAATAACCGCCAAACAAACAATTATAAAACAATAACAACATAGTATATTTATATTATTGCATCAAAGTACGCACAATGGATATACACATCACCCACTAGGGGTAACACAACCATAACCCACTGGTCGTGGTACAACTAGTACAAACTGTATACAAGTACTGCCCTCAGACAGTTTCATCACCGTAGTCACCTCCACTAGGTCCCGTTCTCCAAGTATAAGCTCCAAGCCCAGGCAGTTCCTCACCCTCTACTAATTCATCATAGTATAATATACAGAATACACAGAAAATGAGGAGGTAATAAACTCATCAATTACCATAAAAATAGGAAAACAGTGTAGAACAGTAACATTTAACATGCACACCACAAGCTGACAGCAAGTATAACAATCATTCTCATGAACCAACACCACTGACAAGACTAACACGTCACTGATATTGCACACGGGCCACTGGACACGTACCCTACAACACACAGACCGATCACAAATCTATCACACGCTAGAGACTGATCACCAGTCTCATAGGCGCAAGAGGAAACACACATAAATTGGTTGTCCTGAGAACAAATCTTGATACGCTACTATCCATCACACAAGGTAAAATGGTGTTTTCCCACACAAGGAACAAAATTCCCCTGCATAATGAATGGCCAATATTGTCCACCGCTAGACTTGGAGTACCATTGCCTTGTCGGGAGGACCGAGCTCTATCACCCCACGCCGAGTACACTCCTCAAGGACTAGTTTTCCGTCCTATCCCACATACTCCGTATCTTCAGCCCCACACGAGCCTCAGGCACACCGACCTGACTATCATCACTGACAGATAGATTATCAACAGTAATACCAGTTATTACCGTCTAGGGATTCATAATCCTCCAACGAGAGGGCGTGACACTTAACCTCATGACTACACATCAGTGTCATGATAACACGTACAACAACAACTAGTCAAACTGCATATGAGTATGTTATAGTCAACTGCACCTCAACTACATGTAATATCAACAATCACAATCCAATCATATACAAATTACCAATCATCCTCGATCGGTGTATAGATAAATCCTAGCGTCGCTAAGGGCGATCATCCACTATCATTTCAAAATAGGCACATAAGTCTTCTATCCTAGGGTTATCAAACACAACAGTCTAGTCACAAAAACAAGTAGTCTATCCTAGAGTTGCAGGTTATCAAACATCCTCCAATAATACATAGATCAATCATATGGTTGATAAACATAAGACAACTATCCTCAACTATCGCAGGTCACAACACCTCTCCTAAGATGTTGTTGGTATAAACCTCTAGTAGGGTTTGATGTCCTCTATGCTTGCTAAAGGTACTATCCTACTACATATTTTTCCTAGTAATTAAGATTTCATCCTCCTCACCTGAATTGAATCGCCCACACGAGCAACTTGAACTGAAACTGCTATTTACACCCCCAACTCTGATACTTACACTCCCTTTTATAGCTTCGACCGCGAGACCACTCCATGAGACCTCACTTTTATCGTCACTCCCGACCCTCAGTGCCGGAATCCCCGAGGTGAAAACCCACGAATTTTCTAGAGAGAGAAAATGTAGAGAGAGAGAAGAGAAAGGTTGGTGTAAAAAATGGTGGGGGTGAATCACCTATTTATAGGTGGTGAAAATGGCTCATCGCGTCGCGATGCTCCTTTTGTATTTCCACATGTCACGCTACGAAGGGAGATAAAGTCAGATGTTGGTCGCATCGTGACGTTATCCAGTTAAGGGATTATCGCATCGCGAGTGACCCATTTCATTTACACGTATCACAAGGTGAATGAGGACTTGATGTTCCCTATGCATTCCCCATCACATCATGAGCAAAGCCAAGTGAAAAATCTTGATTTCACGTTCTGGTTCGTTCTGAAGACCTGTGCTAGTCTATGGTGGGCCTAATTGTAACACCCTTTATCCAGTCGTGCAACAAATGAATAGAAACGCATACAGATAAAGGTAAAAATACAGTTTTATAAAAATTTTTCACGGAATAGAAGTTTCACATCATCAAATTCAACTGCGGAATAAAACATAAAACAAAGTGCGGAAATAAACCAAACCTTGATGTCACATGTCTCAGAGCTTAACCCTTAGTTTAAATCGATACGAAGACAACGGTAATAAACTACTATAATAATGCTAAGTAACAACAGCGACATGCCGACTACTCTTCAGCATCCGCGTCCACTTCGTCACCTGCAAGATCTCCATCTATCGGTACACAGGGTACACGAGTAGCCACAAAACATAGGGGGTGAGGAATCATACTCAGGTGGAAAGATAACGGCAAAGCTTAAATATAACATGCTACGAATACAATAATACATATACAACATCAATCAAGCGATACACTATTCAAACCACGGTCCTACATTGGTAACCAGCTAACGCGAATGCGAGCATCCTCAACAACCGTATATGACGCCATCAAGCCATAGGGTCTCCCCATCAGTAAAACATCGACAAGTGCCACCATAGTAACTTTTTTCGAACGGCGTTCTGATGAGCCATATGATATCCCGTTGGTAAACATCGACGAGTGCTGTCATAGTAGCCCAATGTTCTTTAAACCAATACCAACAAGCCATGGGATCCCCTCGTCAGTAAACGTCGACGAGTGCCGCCATAGTAACAGTAAGCAATCATTAGCTGCAGTCCGATACGACGGTTAGGAACGAGACAACTCCTCAAACTTAGCAGCGTACTCCCCCACGAACATATTCCCATGAGTCAGGGAAAGAATCCCCATTTCCTTGGTTGGAACCTAAACGATTGACAAGTTTAGACCCTCAATAGTTTTGATGTTAACAAAGTATCTATGTGAGAACAATTTACCTTCTAATAAGTCTTGAGGTATGTGGGAGATAAAGTTATCTATATTTGTGACATTACTCAAGCAAGAAGAAGTTTGCAAGAAGATGAGCACACTGGAAGTGTTTGCATCCGGTTCCTTTCTCGCATCTGGTATGTATACTCAAGCGAGCGTCCGGTTATCAGACACTACGCCACGTGAAATGCAAGTAAAACCAGCAAGCATCTGATACATTCGAGCGAGCATCTGGTTGTTTAGTAAAACACGTGCAAATCATGCTTGGTATTTCTGCTCATTACCTTAGCAAATCCTGAAATAAATTCAAACCTTATTGTGCGCTCAATTTGATAGTATGCAGAATTAAATGTGACACATTTAGCTAAAGGACAAAGTTCGTACACTTTTCAAATTGTGCTAGGCTGCCAATGATTGGAAAAGGAAATAGTAAAAATGGCCATAAAGTTGTACTATTCGAATATTCTCATGGAAAGGGAATTTTGGATATTTTCCCAATTTACCTCAATCAAGGATTGGAGCCGATTAATTTCACAACGGTAATATTTTGAAGAAGTCTATAAATACTCGAAGTCCAACATTGAAGAAGGATATAGAACTACAATTCAAGTGAGCAACCTAAGATTCTGTGCCAAGCACTCTGCGAACCAGAAAGTGAACAAGTCTTCAGCATCTTATTCTTTATTTTAGAAACTTATATACTTTGTGCTTCAATTTTTCATCCTCTTGTGTTGAGAGTTACTTCTTTATATTCAAATCTTCTTTGTAAAACTTGTATTGCCTTGTGATAGGCTGATTCCTCAAAGGGTCGAACGTACTGAGTCATTTTGAGAAGTTAAGTTTGTCAAGGTTGTGATAGTAGAATACTCTTAAGTGTTTTTGTAATCAGTGTGATTATAGTGAAAAATCCTTCAGGCATGAAGGGACTAGACATAGCTACCAGTTGGTGATGAACTAGTATAAATCTCTGTATCACTTTCTCTATTGCTTTAACTTTATTTCTGCCTTGCGGGAAAAATAAGTTTTCGCTAACTCTATTTTAGCGTCTGGTTCATTTTCAGCGTTCGGTATTAAAAGATTTTCAAAAGAACTTGTTTTTCAAGTTGGTTTTATTCTTAAGTTTGCAAAAAGTTTTCAACACAATTCAACCCCCTTCTTGTGTTCACGTTCAATTGGTACCAGAGCTCGGCCTCTTGGTTGAGCATTTAACAGTGTGAGAGGAAAAGATCCTATCTTTATTAACATGTCTACAGAAGGTGGCCACATGAATCGTCCTCTTCTATTTACTGGAGAAAACTTTGATTATTGAAAGGATAAGATCAAAACCTTCTTTGAATACCAACAACTAGAGTTGTGGGAAATGGTTGAAACATCATTCCCACTGCTACTAATGGTGCTGTCTTGTCAAGAGAAATCTGGAATGATGACCAGAAAAAGAGATATCAACTTAATCAAAAAGCTAGATATATTCTCATCTGTACCATGTCAGAAAAGGAGTATGAGAAGTGCGGTAAAAGTGACACTGCCAAGGAAATCTGGGATTCCCTTTTTTTTGTCTTATGAAGGCTCTACTCAAGTCAGAGAAACGAAAGCTAGCATGTTAGTTCGCCAATATGAGCTGTTTAAGATGGAAGAAAATGAAAACATTGAGAAGATGTTTGGAAGATTCTAAACTCCGGTTCATGGATTAAAAGCCCCTGGATAAAGCTATACAACTGCTTATCATGTAAGAAAGATCCCGAGGAGTTTATCTAAGCAGTGGAGACTTAAAGTCACTGCTATACAAGAAGCTAAAGATCTCAGCACTCTCTGTCTTGGAGATCTTCTAAGCTCTCTAACAGCTCGTGAACTTGAGCTAAATAAATAAGAACCTGTGAAGAAGCACAGATCTATTGCCCTAAAAGTCAACAAAAACAAAGCTAGTTCTTCTAAAGCCCTGCAGGCTGAAGAAGAATCAGAAGATCAAGTCTCAGAAAAAGATAGTGACGGATCAGATGATGAGCTTTCATTCATATCAAGGAAGATCCAACGTATGGAGAAAGAAAGGGAACTTCAAGAGACAATTCCAAAAGAAAGGCTACAAGGATAAGAAGGAAAGCAAAGATAAAAGTCAAGTCATTTGCTATGAGTGCAAGACGCCAGGGCACTTCAAATCTGAGTGTCCAAATCTCAAGGAGAAACCTAAGAAGAGTACCTTCAAAGGCAAAAAGAAGGGTCTGATAGCAACATGAGAAGACCTGGACTCATCTTCATCTGAAGATGACCAGAACGAAGAAGAAGCAAATGTTGCCCTCGTGGCAAACACAAACTTAGAATCTGAAGAAGAAACTGAAGAGGTAAACAAAGACTCATACTCTGAGCTTCAAAATGCCTTTGATAAACTTCTTAAAGATTCTTTTACCCTCTCCATTGAGTACAAAGCTTTGAAAAAGAAGTTTTCAAAACTATCAAAAGAATTTCAAATTTTGCACAATGAAAACTCAAAACTCAATGAAGAGAACCAGAAGCTGAAAGCTGAAAATCACCATCTAGTGACTAAAAGCTCACAGGCTGAAGGAAGTTCTAAATGCAAATCAAATGACTATGAAAGTGCTTTTCAAAAGTTTCTTGTTGAGAGTGTAACTCGTAGCAAACAAGCTTCAATGATTTGGGGTGTGAGTAAAATGACAACTTAAGGTCTTGACTACAAATCATATGAGCCCACTTTACAAAATACAAATCTTGTATCTGATGAAACTAATGATCACAGTGAAAGCTTGCATTACACGTACTGTAAGAAACATGGTCACTTGAAAAGTGCATGTACTGCTTTCAAAATGAAGAAGGACAAGCATCCTTCTAAAACTAACAAGAAAGGGCCCAAGAAGATTTGGGTACCTAAAGATAAAATAGTCTATATTGCAGATATGCTTAGCAACAAGGTCAACACACCAGTCTTGGTACGTAGACAGTGGATACTCGTGTCACATGATGGGAAAAAAACATATGTTCTAAGAGCTAAGGTTTAAAGACAATGGATTTATTGGTTTTAGTGGAAACCAAAAAGGTAAAATAGATGGAAGTGGTCGTATTGGTAAAGACTCTCTTATGTTGAAGGCCTAAGGCATAACCTACTTAGCATAAGTCAATTATGTGACAACGGTTATGATGTCATCTTCGCAGACAAAGGTTGTATAGTAAAAAGTAAAAAGGATGGCTTTGTATTCTTTACTGCAAAGAAAGAAAACAATATTTACAAAGTTGATCTTTCTGATTTAGCAAAACAAGATGTCATGTGTCTTATGTATGTCGATGATGAGCAATGGACTTGGCACAAAAGATTAGGTCATGCCAGCTTGAGATTAATCTCAAAGTTGAACAAGCACAGTCTTGTTAGAGGCTAGCCAAATCTTAGACACCAGTCTGATGCTCTATGTGAGGCATGTCAAAGAGGAAAACAAGTTAAAACTTCATTTCATTCAAAAAATGTTGTTTCCACCTTTAGACCACCTGAGCTTCTGCATCTTGATATTTTTGGTCCCATAAGGACAGCCTTTTTGACAGGAAAGAAATATGGATTAGTCATTGTAGACGACTATACTAGATGGACATGGATTAAATTCCTTGCCCACAAGGATGAGTCTTTCAAAGTGTTCACTGTTTTTTGTAAAACTTTTCAGAATGAAAAAGGAATTTGTATTTCTTCTATTAGAAGTGATCATGTGAGAGAATTTGAAAATGAAAGCTTTCAAAATTTTTGTGAAGGAAACGGTATCTCCCACAATTTCTCCTCTCCTAAAACACCACAACAAAATGGTTTTGTAGAAAGGAAAAATAGGTCTCTCATGAGATGGCTAGAACCATGATCAATGAAGCTGATATTTCGAAACATTTTTGGGCAGAAGCAGTAAACACGGCTTGTTATATTCAGAATAGTGTATACATAAGGTCTATTTTGAAAAAGACTCCATATGAATTGTGGAAAGATAGAAAACCCAACATTTCATATTTTCACCCCTTTGGATGTACTTGTTATATATTGAATACTAAGGATCAACATGGTAAATTTGATTCCAGAGCTGACAAAGGTATCTTTTTGGGATACGCTGAACGCTCAAAAGCTTTTAGAGTATACAATAAGGAATCTATGATAGTGGAAGGATCTATTCATGTCAAGTTTGATGACAAGAAGCCTGACACTGAAATGTCAGAGCTAGATGAGTTATTTTTAGGTTTAGACAATGGAGGAACAAATAATGAACGTGTAAATCCAGCATCTGGTGCAGATCACCAGACACAGGATATAAACCAGACAGAAGCTGAAACCAGAAGAAATTGGCATTTCAAAACCTATCATCCAAAAGATAAAATCACAGGGGAACCTGGAGACAAAGTGAGAACAAGATCCACTTTCAAGGAGCATATAGTTCTTGCACTACTCTCTGAGATGGAACTTAAGATGATTGTTAAAGCTTTGGAAGATGAACGTTGGATTTTAGCTATGCAAGAAGAACTGAATCAATTTCAATGCAATGATATTTGTAAGTTGGTTACTCTACCAAAAGATAAAGAAGCTATTGGCACAAAGTGGGTATTTGAGAAAGTGTATATGAAACAACCACCTGATTTTGAAGATATGGAATTTCCAGAACATGTCTTCAAACCTAAAAAGACACTATATGGTCTTAAGTAAACTCCTAGATCTTGGTACGATAGACTAAGTTCATTTTTAATGGAAAATGGCTTTATAAGAGGACAGGTGGGCAATACTCTGTTTAGAAAAACTTCAAGCAAACACTTTATACTTGTGCAAATATATGTAGATGATATTATCTTTGGAGCTACTAATGAAAGTCTTTGCAAAGGATTTTCTAAGTTGATGCAGGCTGAATTTGAGATGAGCATGATGGGAAAATTAAAGTTCTTACTAGGGATTCAAATAAAGCAATGCAATTATGGTATTTACATTCATCAAAGCAAATACATTAAAGAACTGCTCAAGAAATTTAAGATGGTTGACTGCAAGCCAATGTGCACTCTCATGCACCCCACCTGCATCTTATGCAAAGATAAAAATGGTAAGAAAGTAAACCTGAAGCTCTACAGAGGTATGATTGGCTCTCTTCTCTATCTTACTACTTCAAGACCTGATATTATGTTCAAAGTCTGTCTATGTGCTAGGTTTCAATCTGACCCTAGATAATCACACTTGAGTGCTGTCAAAAGAATTTTTAGATACTTACAAAGAACTATTAATCTTGGTTTGCTCTATAAGAAATCAAACGATTACAAGTTAGTAGGTTTCAGTGATGCTGATTTTGCTGAAGACTGCATAGAAAGAAAAAGCACAAGTGGATGCTGCCAATTCCTTGGAGCAAATCTTGTGTCTTGGTCAAGCAAAAGACAAAACACTATTGCATTCTCAACAGTAGAAGCTAAATACATCTCTGCAGCAAGTTGCAGCTCTCAACTTCTGTGGATGAAATATCAACTTGAAGACTACCTTGTCAAAGAGATTAATATTCCTATTTAATGTAACAATACTTCTGCCATATGTCTTACTAAAAATCCCATATTGCATTCACGAGCAAAGCATATTGAGATTAAACATCATTCCATAATAGACTATGTTCAGAAGGGTGTACTTGAAATAAAATTCATTGATACAAAACATTAGTGGGCTAATATTTTTACAAAACCCTTGCTGAAAATAGATTCAATTTCATAAGAAGAAGCTTAAAATTTCATCTTATAAATGAATGAATGTTCAATCTCAGCATCTGGTGCATTCTATGCTTCTAATGACATATGCATCTTATGGTATGTATTTAATGGCATTTCAGCATCTGGGTGAGTAAGCATCTTACTTAACATTCATTTCGCATCATTCAACATATGATTACTGCGTCACAAATCATATGCGTATTAGCATCTGGTGGTGGCACATATGTCAAATACGTGCGAACTGAATTGTCTCATCGTACCAACTAAGTCATGATTGTTTTTACATTTTCAATAAAGTTTTGCTGCGGTAACCTCCATTTTTGGCAATCGGCTCATTAATGAAAGGAATCTTTTAATTTCAATTTATTTTTGATTTATTTTATACTCTGAAAATTGATACGTTTTATAAAAATCTTCTCACAATTTCTTTTAAGCTTCCCGCTACTCCACTACTTTTGTACCTTCCTTCTCTCTGTGCAAAACCCTCTCAAAACCCTTAAAATTCCACTACAAGTTTTGCTCTGCTTCAATGGCGTTCAAGGCATATGAGAAAACTGCTATTTATGACACCATGAACGATGGAAAAGTTCTGATAGAAAATAGGGTCGACCTCGACCATCTAGGAAAATATGATTTTGATCTCAGAAGAGGCATCACTCTCATGGGCTGTAGAGAGTACTTTAAATGGGAGCAAAAGGTAGCTCTCATCACTGATGTACGAGAATTCTGGAGCAATAACAGAGTATACTCTGGGGACATGGTCAAAGGATATATTAAGGGACTCGAGTTGGTTGTGACTATGCAGATCACTACTAAACAAATACAGTGCCCTAATGAAGGGTTAATTAATCTTACCTGAAGGTTGGGAGACACAGTTTGGTGGTCTACAGGCTATGGATGAAGAACTGTTTGATAACTATCATGAGCTCTAGGCTTCAGGAAAGCCTACGACCATTGTCCACTTGAAGATTCACTTCAGAATTCGTCACAAACTTATCTCTAAGTGCATGATACTGAAGGCCGGTTCAATAGACATAGTGAACCGTGAACAAAAGTTCATCATGAGACACTATAAGGCTGGTACTGCAATCAATCTGCCAAGGTTTTTGATGAACACCTTGAAGAACACTGTTGGGACTTCAAGGACTGGGTCTATTGTTGACAAACATATCAACAAGACCATTCCTTATGTTGTCCTCCTCTCTAAACTAATGAGGAGTCAGATGATTGTTGAAAATTTAGAACAGATGGGAGGAGATGCAAAGGAGAAGTATTTTAGCAGAAATGCAATAGGAACTGGGGACTTTTTGGCAAACAAAACCTAGTAAGAATGGGTTTTTGCACCTTTAAGTTGATTTGCAAGATTAAAGAGGAAAAAGAGGAAACTACGGCTACTAAGAAACCTACTCCTCAAAGAAAATCCACCAAAAGCTCACCTAGGAGCTCTGCTTCTGGTGTAAAAAGACCTGCTGAGCATCTGGTCACAATGACCAGAAGCAAAGTGCAAAAGAAGATCCCTGCACAAATTATAGCACCTGAACCAGATGATGACGACGACAAGGCTCCTATTAGGAGAATCCTTAAGAAGAGAAAAGCAGAAGCTGCCGTAGAAACTTCTGTTTCTGGTCCTTAGAGACAACCACCTGTTCCACCTCCTGCTATGATCAAACAGAAGCGTAGAAGACTAGTCAAGGCCACTGTGAAGCCACATGCACTTGACCTTACTTCTAAAGATTCTGTAATTGCTTATGATAGAGATGATCCTATCATTGCACCCCACTATCCATTTCACCATCTCTTGTCCCACCTACCAAACCACCAACACAGCAACCTCCACGCATAACCATCAAGACCAAACCTCACCCACTTTCTGGTGCCTTAATAGTATCCAAATCCAAAAAACTTCCACTCCTGCTCTCACTCCACAACAAAACATTCCACCATCTCATCCTCAATCCATTACACCTACTACTACTACTTCATCAAGAATCAACTGGTATTTAGCAAACAAAAGACATAAACCTACCACTACTACCTCTTCCACCTCCATATTTAAATCCTTAACCATATACAAACCTCAACCTAATCCCTCTCTCATTGCCTTAATCCCCTTAAAAATTGCCACATCTCTCTCTCACCCCTTCACTTAACTTTACCGCCTCCCTACCATTCACAAAGACTCCACACTCCCTTCCACTTAATCATCCACATCTTCCACCACCGACACTGCTCGTTTTGGCCCTTCAAGATGCAGACTAAGGCCATCACGCCCTGTTCCTATCAGAGAAGAAGAATATCACTCTGTATATGATCATCCTTCTTCGTGGCATCTCAAGTCATTCACCTCTGGGGTCACAAGACTGGAGATTTCCCCCTGATGTACCATAAATTTCTAAAGATGAACTTTGACAGAAGACTCAGGCCTCCTCATAATCGAGGAATCCTTCCCATCTCGTTTGAGCAGCCCCATTCACTTCTCCAGCATGAACCTCTGACTCTAGAAGAATCCGGAAAGTGGATTACTGATGATGAGAGAGCATTTCTCCTTCAGTGTCTGGAGATGAAGAGATTCGAAATGACTTTGCTCCACAGGAACCCCTCATTGGCTTCAGTGAAAATTGAGCCTAATAGGCAGAGATGGCTGCCATGGATGATACCTGAGAAGTGGAAGGACAACGTTCCTCAAAGGTATCCTAAAATGCTGACTATGGAACACTTGGAGAAAGCACTTACGAAGTGCAAGGTCAAATTTCTGTACCTTATGCTCGTTGAGGATAGATTTGAAAATCATGCCATAGAGCTCTACTTCCACAAGATAAAAGTAGATTCTAAGGAAGATGGATCATCTGGTCTGATAGACTCAGCAAAGGCAGAAATTGCAACAGTTGGCACTGTATGATATGATTGGGACTCCTACTTAGCCATTCAACATTTTGATGACATGTTGCAATGTGCTATAATTCGACCTCCTTCCTTCAAAGAAATAATCAGAAGAGAACAAGAGCAAGACGTTATCTGCTATGAACAGGAAGCTGCTTTCACTTAGGAGATTATGGCTCTTATATGGATAGAGAAAGCTCATTTTGATTGGTTAGATGCCATTCTAATGGCAGAAGAAGTCAAGCACGATCAGAGAAGATGCTTTAATCTGGAAGAGGAGATCATCAGCATCTGACCCACTGAAGCAGAAGCTGAGTTGAAGGCTCATGCATCAGAAGCTGAGCTACTTTTGTTTGATACCTCTGTGGATGCCTTTCTGAAGGCAAGAGGCGAGAAATGGCTGGAACTCACTGACCTAACAAAATTGGCATTTCGACTGGACATGCAGCTGGCCTTTGAGAAGGAGTAGCTGGGAAGGCATATCAAATGGTGTGTACCAAATGATAAATTCTACCTGGCTGCCCAAGAGAAGAAGCAGAGACGTATTCAATTGGCTTAAGGAGTTCTTCTAGAGCACATGAAGAAGCCTGTTTAGAGATGGCAAAAGGCTATATCTTGGCCTAGACCTGCTTCAGCTTCTAGTCCTGCTGAATGGGTTAAGGAAAAAGCTCCAATCTCTGCATCTGCCTCCACATCTGCACCTGCTTCAGATGATGAACCTGTTATCATCTCTCACTCTCAGTTCAATCAATTTATTGAATCCTCTCGGAAAGTTGAGCGCCTTGAAAGCATGGTTCGAAGCCTCATAGAGCATCTTAACCAAACTGCACGGCCTCCTTAATTTTTTGCTTTTTGAGAAACTTCTGTTATTTTGCTTGTTGTTTTGTCTTAACCAAGCTTCTATTATGTGTGTCTATATATATATATACATACAATAAGATGTTTTGATTTCAACTTTTCTCACTCTCTTTCCTTTTGTTTTGACTGTGATGTTCTACACTCCTTTTGTTTAATGACAAATGGGGGAGTAAAGGGTAAGGATTGATAAACGCTAAAGTAGCATGTATAGCACATATCATGCATTAGAAATCATCATTAACTATGCCCTGATATACATATGATTAAGCATCTACTACTCTGATACATATAACATATCTTTGATGCTCTGATATATAGATCATAAATCATATGTTTTAGAAAATAAATGTTTATACTTGACTGTTGAACTCAGGGAGAGACCCTTGTAGTTATTTTCTAAAATAAATTATTCATCAACCTTAGATATTTGTCATCATAAAAAATGGGGAGATTGTTGGAACATAAACGATCGACAAGTTTAGACCCTCAATAATTTTGATAATAACAAAGTATCTATGTGAGAACACTTCATCTTCTGATAAGTCTTGAGGTGTATAGGCGATAAAGTTATATATATTTGTGACATCACTCAAGCAAAAAGAAGTTTACAAGAAGATGAGCACACTAAAAGTGTTTGCATCCGGTTCCTTTCTCGCATCTGGTATGTATACTCAAGAGAGCGTCCGGTTATCAGAGACTATGCCACAAAAAATGCAAGCAAAACCAATAAGCATCTGATACATACGAGCGAGCATCTGGTTGTTTAGTAAAGCACGTGCAAATCACACTTGGTCTTTCTACTCACTACCTCAGCGAATCCTAAAATAAATCCAAATCTAATTGTTTGCTCAATTTGATAGTACGAGGAATTAAAGGTGACAGCTTTAGCTAAAGGACAAAGTTCGTACACTTTTCAAATTGTGCCAGACTACCAATGATTGGAAAAGGAAATAGTATAAATGGTCGTAAAGCTGTACTATTCGAATATTCTCATGGAAAAGGAATTTTGGATATTTTCCCAATTTACCTCAATCAAGGATTGGAGCCGATTGATTTCACAACGGTAATATTTTGAAAAAGTCTATAAATACTCCAAGTTCAACATTGAAGAAGGATATAAAACTACAATTTAAATGAGCAACCTAAGATTCTGTGCCAAGCACTCTGCAAACCAGAAAGTGAACAAGTCTTTAGCCGTCTTATTCTTTTTTTTAGAAAGTTATATACTTCGTGCTTAAATTTTTCATCCTCTTGTGTTGAGAGTTACTTCTCTGTATTCAAATCTTCTTTGTAAAACTTGCATTGCCTTGTGATAGGCTGATTCCTCAAAGGCTCGAACGTACTGAGTCATTTTGAGAAGTTAAGAGTATTGTCAAGGTTGTGATAATAGAATACTCTTAAGTGTTTTTGTAATCAGTTGTGTCACTTTCTCTATTGCTTTAACTTTATTTCTGTCTTGCGAGAAAAACAAGTTTTCACTGACTCTATTTTAGCATCCGGTTCATTTTTAGCATCTGGTATTAAAAGGTTTTCAAAATAACTTGTTTTTCAAGTTGGTTTTATTCTTAAGTTTGCAAAAAGTTTTCAACACAATTCAACCCCCTTTCTTGTGTTCACGTTCATCCTTCTTGTCACGCAAGTCAGTAGGAAAATACTTCTCTAGAAACTGTTCTCTAAACACAACCCAAGTAATAGCAGCTCCGCTAAACACCAGACGGTGGCGAATGTTCTCCCACTCAGCTTCATCTGTCTGAATAAAGGTAGCGAAGTTGACTTTCTACGCGTCACTGCACGCCATTGCCTGAAATATCGTCTCGAGCTCCTTGATCCATTATTGCACTCCCTCAGGGTCATAGGATCCCTTGAATGATGGGGGATAATTCTTCTGGAAGTCAGTGAGACCCTGAAATCCAGCAGCTCCATCCCGTCGAGTCTGGTTTCACTCCATTGCTTCAGTCAAGCGGCCCAGAGCATCGATGATAGCGCGATCGTTTCTATTCGTCATAGTTCCCTACTAAAACAAATAGAAGGCAATTCAATTCCTAATCTATAATAATAATATCGCATAATAGTAGCTAATCTAATACAAACAAGCACATAAGAGTGCATAGATACACATAATAGACACATACACAGTCCAGTTAGGACCGAACTACTCTGATACCACTAAATGTGATACCCAATGCCCCTCTCGTGCAAGAAATGCATATGGATAAAGGTAAAAATATGGTTTTATAAAAATCTTTCACGGAATGGAAGTTTCATGTCATCAAATTCAACTGCGGAATAAAACATAAAACAAAGTGCGGAAATAAACCAAACCCCGATGTCACATGTCTCAGAGCTTAACCCTTAATTTATATCAATACGAAGACAACAGTAATAAACTATTATAATAATGCTAAGTAACAACGGTGACATGCTGACTACTCTTCAGCATCCACGTCCACTTCGCCACCTGCAAGATCTCCATCTACCGGTACACAGGGTACACGAGTAGCCACAAAATATAGGGGGTGAGGAATCATACTAGGTAGAAAGATAATGGTAAAGCTTAAATATAGCATGCTGCGAATACAACAACACATATACAACATCAATCAAACGATACACTAGTCAAACCACGGTCTAACTTCAACAACTAGCTAACGTGAACATACAACTACTACAACGCATCTTCAAGATCCTTTTTATTATCCGGTTGAGCGAATGCAAGCGTCCTCAACATTCGTATATGATGTCATCGAGCCATGGGTCCCCCCATCAGTAAAACGTCGACAAGTACCACCATAGTAACTCTTTTCAAATGGCATTCTAATGAGTCGTGTGATCCCCCCGTTGGTAAATATCAACGAGTATCGTCATAGTAACCCAATGTTCTTTAAACCAATACCAACGAGCCATGGGATCCCCCCTTCAGTAAACATCGACGAGTGCTGCCATAGTAACTAGAAGTCTACACCCGAACGCTTAACGAACAATAGTGTCTAATGAGCCATGCAGTCCCCCAAGTAGTGAAACGTCGCTGAGTGCCGTCATAGTAACTCATCATCTTCGAATCAATACTTACGAGCCACAGGGTCCCCTCCAACAGCGAAGCATCGATGAGTGCCACCATAGAAACCCGAACGTGAGCAATGGAATCTACTACATCTAAACCGGCGAGAAGTTTTACAAACACACGATATCCAACAAAAACCATTGGATACCAATCCATCGACTATTCACAAACTCATGACCAATAAACAACAATCAACAAGGCTATTCAATATACACAATACTTGGCCACTACTCGTGACCAACATCAACCATGGGTTACCTACCGATAACCCCTTCAAACAAGCCAAACATTCAACATTCAATAAGCCTAGGTGGTTACTACCTTTAACCAACCTTACAAGTCATTTTAAACATCATTTTATCATTAAACAGGGGTATGAATCGATTCATGAGCCCCATGAATCGATTCAGGGTCAAAACGACATTCTGTGAATCGAATTACAGAGATAAGAATCGATTCACAACTTCAATTCACAGAATCAGAAACACTGCAGGTGTGAATCGATCCATGCAGCTGTGAATCGATTCACAGAACCTGCAGAAGTGCAGTAACATTGTTTTTCTGCACTTTGCGCATTGGGGACTCCTCCTAAGTGGTCCAACGTCCAATCCAAGTTCAGGAAAAATTACAAAATTGTCCCTAAGGTCTCTATTATTTGATCTTAGATTCAAATCTTGAACTTAAACCTTTACATTCAATTTTTTATTCAATAACCAAGTCTTATCCCCTCCCTATTTTTAGGCTTTCTTAATTCATGGCTCTCTTTTTAAATCCTTTCAAATTACTTATCACGTGCTAACATCAATGTCTACACCATTCCTTTAATCTATTTTAGGTCCCTTATCCAAATTTCAACCATTTTACAATCTATCAAGATTTGACATCAATCCCATACTTTAAGCATCTCTAGAGCTTAAGACATAACTAATCATATCATAACACTCTTATATTCAGTTTGAAACCACTACTAGGAAACTACCTTTCAGAACAGGGATTTTAAATCGGTTGTTTTAAACAATGGATTTAAAAAGAAATGCGGTGACATTTTTGAAATTAAATTGAAGTTTTAACATTCTGGTACACATTTGAAATCGGTTGTTTATCATAACCGATTTAAAAGCTTTTACGGAAAAAGATTTTAAATTGGGTGTGATAAACAACCGATTTCAAATCACTAGGGAAAAAATAAATGGTTTTAAAATTGGTGTTTTGTGATTACCGATTTAAAAGACCAATATTTTAAATCTGTCAAAATAATCACCAATTTAGAAGACCCATTTAAAAATATCTATGTTTATTTTTGTTTTCCCTCTCAAACCCGACAGTGTCACTCACTCCCTCTCAAAGCCGATTCTCACAGTGCCTCCATCTTGGTGAGAATCTCTCCTTCCTCGCTGTCGTGCCTCCATCCTCACCGTCGTGCCTCCATCTTCAAGCTCGCGTAGGCCTCTGTTCGCGTAGGCCTCCATCTTCAAGCTCGCCGCTGTCTCTTTCTGTTCCATCTCTGCTCGAGTTCGCCATGCCTCCGTCCTGCTCGTTCGAGGTCGCCGTTCTCCTTCAAGCCGCCGACGCCGTTCGTTCTGCTTCAAGAAGCCGTCGCCGTTCGTCCTCCTTAGGTTTCTTCTTCAAGCGCCGCCTCCGTTCAAGGTTTCCTTTATTTTTTTATTTATGGTTTTTTTTCAAAAAGATAAGTAGGTTAAATTGGTTTCTATTTCACCCTGTAGTCTGATATGATCTTTCGTTTTGGGCATTTTGTGTGCTGCTTATTTATCCAGTTGGTGGCTTTATTGAAAAAGGACGTGAGTTGTTCGATACTGTGTGCGTTAGACTTTAGGTTCTATGACCCTTTTATTTTCAGAGATTTCCTGTACTTGAATTTGATGCTTTTGAAATAATAATAGATTATAGGTGAGGGCATTTTGAGATTATTAAATTTGCAAGATTTTCTCTATAATGATTTTTAAATTGTTTCTTAAAGTTTGGCCTTTATTACTGAATAACATTTTATCTCCCAAAGGTTGTTGGCATTAGTTGATTTATGTTTAATGTTTATGGAATCAGAATGTGTTACTACCATTGCTTGCTAGAGATCTTTTTTTTATATAGTTTTTGGATATTTTCTAAATAATGATTCACTTATTTATTGTTGTTTGAACCATAACAGGAGCAACCTCTTTCCTATTCACTGAATATAAGTATGTAGGAATCTTCATGGTGTGCATGTGTGTTTTATTCTTTTGTTTTCTTTAATATTTTGTTCAGTTATGGGTTTAAGTTAACTTTGTCTTTTAATTCCTTCTAATGGGTTTCTATGGTTGATTTGTGGGTCATTAGCACAATCTGTTTTTGTTTACTCAGTTATGTGTTCATGCTTGTGTTTCATGCTTGTATTGTGTCCCATTTAAAGTGAACAATGTAGAAATGCTTATACTCTGTCCCAGTATGCTTACCTACAGGAATGATTGAAAATTTGGCGCTGCTATGTTGGTATCCCTAAGCTTGAACTAGTTAGAACTGAACTGAATTCCCTAAATTATGCCAAGAGGTTTAATTAGAGATTAAGGGTTGCATGTACAAAAGAGAAGTCGAATTATTTTGTTGTAATTAGAGATTAAGGTTTAATTAGCTTGAACTTAGTATGATAGATTTTTGAGAATGTGTGAATGATGTGAACATGATACTTTGGAAGGTTGGATGCCAAAATGCTTGATGATTCTTTATGGTTGGATCCCTTGCTTCTAGAAACTAGCCTTATGTGAGTTTATATTAAAATTATTTTTGAACACTTATGTAATTACATATATACTTATAAAGTTTGCTTGTTAATTTTGAACACTTATGTGAGTTTGAACACTTGTAATTCCATTATCATGTTTGCATGTTTCCATTATCATGTGGAGCAAGACTATTTATTGTTGATTATTTGCATCCATTGAAAATTTGTTAGAAATAGTTGTGAATTTCAACTAGGTAGACGATAACAAGTTATGGTTGACGTTCCCTGAAGTGTGTATTTTTTTTTCAAAACGTAGTTATGGATCGTAGTTGGATGCAACAAAATCGATTGAGTGAAAAGTATGAGAAGGGAGTAGAAGAGTTTCTAAATTTTGCTCAAACGAAGCTTCCTAAAAATGGCGGAACATTTTCTTGTCTGTGTGTTATTTGTGTGAACCAGACACCACAAATAATCGACAAAATACGGGAACATCTAATTGTCTATGCGATTTGCAGCAGTTATACAACATGGACATGGCATAGTGAGAAGAAGGAAATGTCAAGTGTGTCTGAAGGAAAGAAAGCTGACGTAGAAAGGGACGATCGGCTAGAAGACATGATCCGTGATATTGGACATGAGTCTTTTAAACGAGCACATGTTTATGAATCCTTGACAAAAGACAATGAAGAGGCTTTGTATAAGGGGTGCACAAAATTCACACGGTTGTCTGCCGTGTTGAGATTGTTTAATCTGAAGGCAATAAATGGGTGGACTGACAAGAGCTTCACCGACTTGCTTGAGTTGTTGAAAGATGTGCTTCCAGAGGGCAACACATTGCCAAACCGTGTGTATGATGCGAAGAAGATCTTGTGTCCGATGGGTGTGGAGTATAAGAAAATACACGCATGCCCCAAAGACTGCATATTGTACCGAAAAGAGTTTGAAAATGTTCACAAGTACCCCACGTGTGGGCTATCACGCTACAAGGTGAAGGACGGCATTGACAGTTGCGACGATGAAAGCACAAAGGGTGCGCCTGCAAAAGTTTTATGGTATCTTCCAATAATTCCAAGATTGAAGCGACTGTTTGCCAATGAAAAAGACGCAAAGAGTATTAGATGGCATGTGGATGAGAGGAAGTGTGACGGACAACTTCGTCATCCTGCCGATTCTTTGCAATGGAAGAAAATTGATACTCTGTTTCCAGATTTCGGCAATGAGCCAACAAACATTAGGCTTGGGCTTGCTTCTGATGGAATGAATCCGTATGGTAACTTAAGTAGCAACCGCAGTTCATGGCCTGTTGTCTTGGTAGTTTATAACTTTTCTCCTTGGTTGCGCATAAAACGCAAATACATGATGTTATCCATGATGATTTCGGGCCCGAAACAACCTGGAAATGACATAGATGTTTTCCTAAGTGCCCTGATTGAAGACTTGAGAAAATTGTGGGATGAGGGCGTTGATGTGTTCGATGCATATTCCAATGAAAATTTCAAGTTGTGTGCCATGTTATTTTGCACCATCAATGACTTTCCAGCATATGGGAACTTGTCCGGATATAGTGTTAAGGGGCATATTGCATGCCCTATATGTGAAAAGGGCAACTGCTACAATAAACTAAAACATGGAAGGAAAACTGTTTACCTTGGGCATCGTAGATTTCTTCGACGTGATCACCCGTATCGTAGGTTGAAAAAGGCTTTCAATGGATGTTAGGAAAATGATGTAGCTCCGAATGCTTTAACAGGGGAAGAAGTGTATCAACGAGTAAAGGACATCAAAGTCATATTTGGCAAGAAACAGAAACAAAAGCAATCCACTGTGAAAAAATATGGAAGAGGAGGTTTGTGTTCTTCGATCTTCCATACTGGTCCAGTCTTGATGTAAGACACTGTATTGATGTCATGCATGTGGAGAAAAACGTGTGTGATAGTGTAATTGGTACTATTCTCAACATTCAGTGTAAGACAAAGGATAGTGTGAATGCTCGTCTAGATATGGTTGCAATGGGTATAAGACAGAAATTAGCTCCAAAGCCAAGAGGTAATGCCACATATCTGCCCCCAGCATGCCATACTTTGTCAAAACAAGAGAGAAGAAGTTTTTGCGAGTGTCTTCGTGGAATTAAAGTGCCAAAGGGTTACTCTTCCAATGTTAAAATCCTAATCTCACTGAAAGACCTCAAAGTAGTTGGCTTAAAGTCTCATGACTGCCATGTGTTGATGCAACAATTACTTGTAGTGGCTATCTGTGGCATCTTGCCAAAAGATGTCCGACATACCATAACTAGATTGTGCTTATTCTTCAATGCTATATGTGCCAAAGTCATTGACCCTACGAAGTTGGACGACTTGGAAAACGAGGCTGCTATTATAATGTATCAATTAGAGATGTACTTTCCTCCATCATTCTTTGACATCATGGTCCATTTAATTGTTCATATAGTGCAGGAGATTAGATTGTGTGGCCTCGTTTATTTAAGGTGGATGTACCCAGTGGAGCGATATATGAAGATCTTGAAAGGGTATGTTAAGAATCTATACCGCCCCGAAGCAGTCATAGTTGAAAGGTACATCACAAAAGAAGTCATTGAGTTTTGTACAGACTACTTGTCAAAAGTGGAACCTGTAGGGATTCCTAAGACTCGTCATGTTGGAAGATATGAAGGTAAGGGTACACGAGGGTTAGCCGTTAAGAGCATGAGTCATGTGGAGGTACTTCAAGCACATCTGTATATATTGAATAACAATGCTGAGGTTGTACCTTACTTAGAAGCTCACAAAAGAATTATCAAAGCCAGTAACCCTCGAATGAACGAAAAAAGTGTGTTGAGAGAGCATAACAAGACATTCCTATCTTGGTTCAAAGCACAGGTTATGAGGGAATATGATACTGCTTCTGATACATTAAGTAGGCTAGCACATGAACCTAGTTTTAATGTCTTGTGTTGGAGTGGGTATGATATAAACAATATTTCCTTTTACACAAAGTCACAGGATGACAAGAGTACAGTTCAAAATAGTGGGGTTATGTTAATGGCTTCTTCAATACATTTCTTTAGTTCAAGGGATAAAAACCCCATTCTTGCATCCATAGCTTACTTTGGGGTAATTGAAGAGATTTGGGAGCTGGATTACTGCAAATTTAAGGTGCCTGTTTTTAAATGTAAGTAGATTAACAGTAATAGTGGAGTAACAACCGATGAAATGGGTTTTACATTGGTGGACTTTAACAAAGTAGGTTACAAGGATGAGCCTTTCAGCATGACTTAACAAGCAAAACAAGTTTTTTATGTCAATGATCCTTCTAGAAAAAAATGGTCAGTGCTCCTACAAGGAAAAAACATTCATGATAATAATGAAAATGAAGATTCAACCCTTAATATTTCTGAGACTCCTTCCTTCACAATACGAATTTCTACTTTCATTGAAGAAAGGGATGTGGACGATGTACGTGCCACTCGTGGTCATCATAATGAAGGGATATGGGAGAACATCTGTATTTCACCCATGGAATAAATTTAAAGGTTAATACATGTTTGTTATTGACATTGATTATGCTTATTTTGTTTTGTATTTAAATTTACATTTGCTATTGTGTTTATTAATGATTTATATTTTGCTTTGTCCTATATTATTGTTTCTGACATTTATCTTTTGTCCTCTAAACTGATATCATGGCTGATCCTGTAGATAGTATGACATCTACAAAAAAGAAGACTATATCAGCCACTTCTTGTCAGGAGTTGACTTCTAGACGTCCGACTTGATATAGGTATCCAATTGAGTTTGATGGGGAGACAGGCCAGCCTACAGGGCACTATGCAACTAAGTTCAAAACATTTGTGGCTATGTTGGCTAGAACCAAGGTTAGCATATTGGCAAATGAATGGGATAAAGTGGATGAAGGGAGAAAAAACTTAATTTGGCAGGATGTGACGGTAATACCTCTTTTTACAAACTCCTTTAATTTCTTATACCATTTAACTGAATCTGTTTGTTACTAATACCATTTTATTGTCTATTTAAGGAAACATTTGATGTTGTTCCTGACGATAAGGGGCTTAAGAAGAGATGACTATCTTATGCTGCTGATCGTTGGAAGTCACACAAGACTATGCTCACCAGGACTTATGTTTTTGGCCCTGGTGACAAGGACAGATATAAGACCCCATGTCATAAGTATAAAGGCATTTTAGAAGAAACATGGGAGTTGTTTGTGAAGAGTTGACATGAGCCTGAGTTTTTGGTTAGTACTGTTTCTTAATTTCTCATGTTAATTGATTTTACGTTTAGCTAATTTACATGTACGTTATTTGTAACAGGAGAAAAGAGCAAAGGGAAAACAAAACCAAGCCAAGAACAAGTACTACCACAGAACTTCTGGTGGTGGTTATGCATATTTGAAGGCCACCTGGAAGGAGAATAGGTTGAAGGAAATGCAAAAAGAGAGTGACAATATGCTGTTGACGGTGGATGATGTTGATTCTCCACCACATCACGAGCAATGGAAGTTGGCCCGAATAAAGCCAACTGGAGGGTATATAAATGAGGAGACAGCCACTGTTGCCTCAAAAATTGTAAGTAAAATTTTCAATATATCATTTTTAGTGTCATGCCTTACATAACATTGACTTACACCATATATGTTGGCAGGATGACCTTGTGGATTAGGCCACTCAAGGAACTTTTGTTCCTGATACACGTATGGATATCCTGACTACTGCCATTGGGACACCTGATCACGGTGGCCGTCCCCGCGTTGCCCCTTTTGGTGTCGGCCTGAAGACATATTATGGAAGTGCTGCACCTCGTGGCAAAGCAAAAGCCTATGCGGAGATGGAGTCCTTCAAGGCGATCTTGATGCACGGTTGAGGAGACCTTCAATAAGAGGGTAGATAAGGCGGTAGCCGAGGTATGTATAATATGTTACAATATAAAATAAGCAGTTAATTTAACCAGATTTAGGAAGATATTAATTTATAAAATTTCATTTACAGAGACTTGCATCTCAGGGTTGCGTAAGTCAATCCGCAGCCATCAACATGCAAGAGTTACAGGAGACAATTAGTCAAAGGATAGAAAAGGCAGTAGCTGATGTATGTATAAATTGCTACAATATAAATTCAGTAGTTTAAGTAAATTTGCGAAGGTTATCCATTTATAAAATTTCATTTTGCAGAGACTTGCAAATATGGCTTGTGCAAGTCAACCCTCATTTGGCCAACCCAACTCTATGAAGATTCCTATGCACGAAAGTGCTAAGGACAGTTGCTCACCGTCCCAATCGGGGATGCCAACCCCCACTAATTGGTTGAGAGAGTTATCTGCCATGTTATATGTCCTTGGGGCCAGTCACAGGGGCTACTGATGGATTATGACCCCATGTCCATTGAACATTGTTGGATTGGTGAGAAGGAGATAACCGACATTACTATGGGTGGACGTCGGCTTGAATTATGCCACCTGGCATTATGGGGCTCGTAAGTATATGTCATTCTAAGTATTGTAAGCATGCTTAAATCATTTGTAATATTAATTAACATGTTTTTCAATATATTAGGTACTGTTGGCGCTTATGTAAGGATAGGGCTATGGTGATAGGTACGCAATTTTTTTGCCTTACCAGATTGGTTCTTTATGTCCCAAGTCTGCTCCCAAAAAATTGGAGGAAATTCAAGCATACATCCAGAACAAGATGTGGGAAGAGAAGAGGCAATGTTATTTAGCGCCATACTACTATAGGTAGGTTCATTTACGTGTGTTTATATAGTTTTCTTTTGTTTGTTTGTTTGTTTCTTCATACCATTATTGTTGTCCAACATTGTAGTGACCATTGGCAGTTGGCCGTCATTTGTCCTGAAGACCACGTTGTCGTCTGGATGTGCTTCCTGGGTTATCGACCTAATCAAACCATTGTAGAAAGAATTAATAAGTAAGATTCAATTTAATTCTTAACGTATACTTTATGATATAATTTTAGAACTTTGACTTATCATGAATATTATTTTATCAGTGCAATCGATGGATATAACATGCTTAAAGGAGTTAGGAGAAATAATGCGCCTGAATTGTTATTGCCCAAAGTAAGTTGTTTAAATTAAAAATATTCATTTACAATATATTATGATATTTAACATTAACTGAGTGCACAAATTTTATATTTATTTGTAGGTGGCTCATCAAAACGACGGGTGGGCATGTGGGATATATGTCATGAGGAATATGATGACCATTATCTCGGCGGGGATAACCGGAAATTAGATGGAGGTAATATTTAAAAACTCAATAAGCTTAATTGATTTCGTACTTAATTAAGCATTATTTTGGTTATATTAACTAGTGTTTATATTTTTTTTTACAGGTACTCAATGACATAACACCAATGTCAAATGATGCGCTTTTGAGCATAAGACAACTCTGGGCAGAATTTTTTTGCAAATTCCATACCGAGTTGAAATACGACCCAAAGAGGAAAAAGAATAAAAAAAATGGTGGAAAAAACAAATAGTGAAGTCTAAGTTTAAGTTTAAGTTTGTGTTTTTCATTTAGTTAAGTTTGTATTTGATTTGGTTTAGTTTTAGTTTGTATTTGTATATAAGTTGGTTGCTGGAAAAAGCTTGTTGCTGTGGTTGCTCTAGTTTAGTTTTAGTTTTTACAGGTATATATGGTTGCTGTAAAACAAATATAATATTTAAAAGAAAATTACATTTTAAATCAGTTGTTTACAAATAACCGATTTAAAAAACCTTTTAAATCGGTTTATTAATAACAATCGATTTAAAAGGAGACCTTTTAAATCAGTTGTATACACAACCGATTAAACTATCTTTTAAATAGGGTGTTTGTAAACAACCGATTTTAAATCCCCAATTTAATACCAGATTGGGACTCAAATCCAGACTTTGTAAATCGGTTATTATAAATAACCGATTTAAAACGTTGAATTTAAATCGGTTAAATCACCGATTTAAAATCCCCAAACTTACTAAATCCAGAGTATTCAAATCGGTTGTTCAACCGATTTTAAACCCCCAAATAACCGATTTTAAATCCCGAATTTGCACTATTAAACATACAACTATTCCCCAATCAATGGCTACATCATATTAACCTTACTGGTATACAACTTGATTTACACCAATTGATCCTAATCATGCATATACTAACAACAACAATTTCACCATCAATAATACAACATCAATCATGCTTCCATAGACTAAATCATGTTATTTAACAACTCCAAAGTGGTCTTAGACATAATAACACATAATCAGTTATCAAAACAATAACTTCATGCCACTATTCATGTTCTTAAACAATCCAAATAACACTAATGACCCAAAGTCATACCAAAACACATAAGGCCCCAACTTTTCATTATTAGACAAGCATCAATTTACTAAAACAAGTTAATTACTAATTCTAATTTAATTATTAGTGTAATGACACTTAGCTAATAATCAAAACAGAAACTTTATGCTACAATTTAGGCTATTAAACAATCAAATAATACAAGATCATGCCTTTTCAAATAAGTCTTGTGGTATCCAACAACTTTAAGTTCAACAATTAGAATAGAGAGAAAGGAACTCTAGAAGGGCAAAAACCATAGGACAGTGAGGGTCACAAATTTTGATTCATAAAAATATAAAATAAATCAAGAGGAATGAAAAGAATGTTCTTACGATCACAGGCTCGAAGACGGGACTCAATTTGGTTGTGAAACGAGAGAGAAACGGTGAAAACGGTGGCAATAGCAACAATAGAGCTCTGAGGAGTTCTAGGGTTCTTGAGAGCTCTTAACCAAAGTTTAAAATTAGGTTTTAGAGTCCTAATAGGTTTAATATTAGGTTTGGGTGGTGATTTAGGAGCCTTATCACGTCTGGAGACGAAACAGGCCGAAACGGGGCAACCCGCTAATTAAAAAACACTGTCAGTTGGTGTGAATCAATTCAGGCAAGTGTGAATCGATTCACAGTGTATGGTTTTGGTCATAACTTGAGTTACAAGCGTTCCTACAAAATCGAGTTTCACGGTCCTTTCCTAAAACGGACTCTAACATGGTGTAAAATCTATTTTAAGTTGACTCAAGTGTTCCCAATTCTACACTTGAACTGTATTGACTCAGGAGAGCATATCTAGAGTTGTAGGTATCGAAATCAAGTCAAACCAAAGTCAATTGAAAGATAGGAGATAAAACTATAACTTTGATGAAGACGTGTAATTCCCATTTAGTCGTTAAATGGTTAGAAAATAAAGAAAACGATGACTGAATTGACTAAACATAATGATAGAGCTGAGTCTAGACACGTCCTTATGTAAATGGGTACTAAAGCACTTATTCAGCCCCCAAATAACACCCAATGGCCCTATCATTTCTAACGCTTAGGCTTAAGAAATTCTGAGTGTTACACTAATACTCACATTTCTTCCTCTTTAACCCTGCACTTCAATCAGACCAAAATTCCAAAGCCTAATCATCCCCAAGGACCTTAACTACTAAATTACTCTTAGTCATACTATAATTAGAGTACCCGAAAAATGGGATGTTACTACAAGCAATCGTGGTTTGTTTCTTCAAACGCCACGAGATGAGGGAAATGCCTAATAAGAAGCAATAAGCACTGATGGACTAACGAGAATACAGGCAACCACCTCAATTTGAGTTGTTAAATCCCAACAATTGCGAGGAAGAAAAACGTGGGAAAAATAACATTTTACGTGGTGACCCTTTAAGGTAATGGAGGACATCCTGAGATGTCTTAAAATGTAACTTTGTTGGCTGAGTCAAAAAATTCGCTAAGTTGTAATACTACATGAGGAATATTCAGGTTGTGGTGGTGGGATACAACAAACGGCCTATGAGGCATTGATAACCAGCAACATCAATGTGAGGACGACTACCAACACTGTTAACATTGGGATCCATAGGACTGTTTGCAGACTTACAACCAAGAGTTCCAACGTCAGAGAGCAAGTTTAGACAATATTGGAGTTGGCATAAAGGAATTCTTCACGTGGAATAAGCTGCTTCAAGCCTAAGGAAGAACTTCAAAGTAGCAAGATATTTTATTGCTTGTGTAGAATGGCTTTCATAGTATCCAAAACAGCAAGGGAGTTGCCAACCAAGACGATATCATCAACGTAATAAGCATGGCAATAAAGGTCGCAACAATGTGTTAATAAAGAGGGCATGATCAATATGAGCGTGATGAAATCCAAGCTGGAAAGTCTCTCGTACATCTTACAGCTTGCTTGTTTTAGACCACAAAGTGATTTCAACAACTTACAAGCTTTGTTAGGTCCCAGAGATGGCATACTAGGAGGGATGGTTATATAAATGTGCTTCTGAAGCTCGCCATGAAGAAAAGAGTTGTTCACATCTAATTGGTGAACAAACCATCCGTAGATGGAAGCAAGAACTAGCAGTAGGCGAACTGTGGTTAGCTTTGCAACGGGGGAAAATTGTATCAAAGTAATCCACCTCTTCGGTTTGAGTATATCCCTAGGAGATTAAACGAGCCTTATAATGCTTAATGTTACCATTTACGCTTGATTTTGAAGACGCATTTGTTTCCAATAGGGTGCACACCAGCGGGAATATTCACAATGGTCCAAGTATGGTTGAATTCAAGCGCATGAAGTTAAGCTTGCATAGCCTCTACCAAGCAAGGGCATTTACTGGCCTTTGCATAAGGCATAGGCTCTTTTTTTTGGGGGGGGGGGGGTAAGAGAGAGAATCATAGGAAATATAAGATTGGATAGGGTGGGGCAAAGTAGTGGGTCTTTTAGATTTTCTAGGACAAGGGGAAGAAGGGTCAAGAGATGTAGAATTAGAATTGGAAGATGTTGGGTGTAGAGAGTCTAATGCTAGTGGATCAGATGTTGGGTCAAGGGCCAGAACAGGTGTGGGATGACTAGGTGTTGGAGTGGCGTGATCAGGTGTTGGTGTGGTGTGGCTAGATGTTGGTGTGAGGTGACTAAGTGTTGGTGTGGTGTGGCTAGGAGTTAGAGTAGGATTAGGTGGGATAAAGCATTGTCAAGTAACTAAGCCAGTGGCGTCAACAGTGGCTTTTAAGAAAGGGAAGATAAGTTCATGAAATGAGGCATGTCTGGAAATGAGGATTTCCTTAGTGTGGATGTCATAAACCACAAATCCTTTTTACATCAGATTTGAACCCCAAAAAAGATACATTTCTTTGCCCTTGTATCAAATTTAGACCAATGCGCATGTAATGAAGAAACACAACACAATGAACTGAACAACTTTACATTATCCATGCCAAGAAGTGAACCAAGTAGCAGCTGATAAGGAGAATTATCACCCAATACTTTTGAAGGCAACCGGTTAATAAGGAATACTAAGTGTAAGACAGCATACCACTAAAGATTCTTAGGCAAACCAGATTGCATCATTAGAGACCTTGCAATATTTAAGATATGTTGATGTTTACGTTCGAACCTACCATTTCACTCTGGTGTTTCAACTCAACTAGTTTAATGCAAGATACCTTTAGCACCATAGAAATCTGTTATCTTGAATTCTAAATCATTATCACTCCTAAGAACATTGACTCTCTTGTTGAACCGGTTTTCAACCATTGCAATAAAATCATGGATCTGAAGTTGAACTTCATATTTACCTCTTAACAGTACAGTCCAAGTGAGACGAGAAAAGTCATCTACAATTGTGAGAGATTACTTATGCTTGTGTATTGAAGGATTTGAGTAGGGACACCATATGTCCATATGTTAACATTTCAGAAGAAGAACTAGCTCTACTAGTACTGACAAGGAAAGGGAAATGTCTCTGTCTTGATAAATGGCAGATGTAAGTGTTTAGCTAAAGATACTTATTGATCATGGGATACATCGCTAAAACAAAAATGCCATAAAGCTGACTTATGTACATTATTCAAATCAGAAATAATGTTATTTACAAAATGCGATCTTCCAATTGATTGTCCAAGCTGTTGTCCAATGTAAGCAGCAACATCCACTCTTCCAATATATTGTTTACATGATTAGCAAATTAAGGTTTCACATTCACATGATTAGCAAAAGATAGAGCATATGCAATACCTTCTGTAGTAATGTAGGCATAATCCACATTGTCGATGCGACATGTGTGGATTTGATTCACATCATGATCTTAATCATTAGAAGGAGACTGCAAATTCATCTTTTGAAATACCTTCATCAACAATTTACGTTCCTAATTAGTGAGAACAAAATGTTGAGATACAACCCGATTCTGATACAAAAAATTTTATTATACGCAGAAATTTCAACGTTTTTGGAATCACTTCCTTCAGCAATTACATTATTGGCAATCGAAGTTCCTTTCTTGAAGTTGGGTGGAAAGGCAAGCTTCTTATAGCATTTGTCCACTGTATGTCCTAATTTTTCACAATAGGTGCAATGCTTAGTGCCAATTTTGCCTTTGTTGACAAATTTGCTTGCATAAGCAAGATTGATAGAGGGAATATATGTAGTAGGAGCCGAGGAAAACTGCCTTCTCATGATGAATCATCATACAAAATACCTTGTTTAATGGAAGAAGAGATTCCATTAATAGAACCTGGGATAGAACTAAATCAAATTTAACATTCAAACCCATAACAAGCCGAATAATGTAATCTTTTTTTCCCTAAATTGGAGGGATCACTTGAAGGAGAACAATTGAATTTTACTGAGAAAATACAATTAGATACAAGATGATAACTTTCATATTCATCATAAAGACCTTGTAACTCATTGAAGTAAACAGAGACTGATAAAGAATTCTACTTGCAGCCATAAATTTCTTGTTGGAGATTAGGAATTCTTATCCGATCACCTTGGGATAAATGTTCTTTGAGAACTTTCCAAACAAGAAAGGATGAACGACCTCGATTCACACTATGAGCGATTGATGGAGCAAGATAACACAAAATCTATGAGTGCCTAAGGTTGTTACATCTCTCTCAAGTGTACCACCCTCAAAATTGAATTCTTATGATCCTATAAATTGTGTGTTTATATTAGTGATTTTGTGATGACAAATTGTGTGTGTTTGCTTTCGTGATTAGTATATTTTAATGATATTATTTTATTTTGTTTTGATAGATGAGAGAATTAGAGAGAAAGCCATTTTACTAATCAGAGGAAAAATTACAAAATGAATTTCTTACATGATTCTGTTACAAACAGGGTATTTAAGCTTGATTAGCTTCTAACAAACTCACTAACAAAACACTCGCCAAAGATGGCAACGACCTTATGACTATGCAATCGACTTGCCAAAGATGGCATACAGCTGGCAGTCAAGAAGTCTAAATACATTCTATTTACTCTATTACTCCCCCTACAAAATCAAGGAGGTTGTGCAGCAAGAACCTTGAGTTTGGTCCGAAGATCTTGAAACTGAGTTGTTGGCAATGGCTTGGTAAGGGCATCTGCCAATTGTAATGATCTTTGGAACATCTTTGTATCACGAGAGAGCTTTTGACACTACTCTTTCTCTAACAAAGTGGATGTCCAATTCAATATGTTTAGTTCGAGCATGTAGTACAGGATTATGAGCAAGTAAAACTGCACTTAAGTTGTCACAAAGCAAAGTAGGCCGCAGCACAGGGACATGTAGTTCAGAGAGGAGAGATTGCAGCCAAAGTAACTCTGAGGTGGAGTGAGCCATACCTCTATATTCGGCCTCTGCACTAGACCGAGCCACAAGTGGTCGCTTCTTTAACTCCAGGATACTAGATTCGGGCCAAAGAAAATACATGAGCCAGATGTGGATCGCCTATCATCCGGGTCACTGGCCCAATCACTGTCACTGTACGCTCTAAGAGAAAATTTATTGTCAGAAACTGCAGGCTGAAGGAGCAAGCCATGATGCACAGTTCCACTGAGATACCTCAAAATCCTTTTTACAGCTCTCCAATGACTATCAAGAGGAGAAGACAGATATTGACAGACCTTGTTGACACTGTACTGAATATCTGGCCTTGTGAGAGTTACATACTGTAATGCCCCCACTATGGATCTATACTGGTGAGGGTCAGAAACCACATCAGATCCATGCCTACTGAGTTTGCAATTGCTGAGCATGGGTGTAGGAGCACCATTTGCAGCCACCATATTTGCTCTAGTAAGCAGATCCCTTATATACTTTGACTGAGTAAGAAGCATTGAGCCATTTTGCAGGTACCTGACTTCAACACCTAAAAAATAGTCAGGTCTGCCCAGCTTTTTCAGTGCAAATCTTGAATGTAGCCGGTCAATCAAAGTATGAACAAGTTTAGAAGAAGAACCAGTGACAAGGATGTCATCAACATAAACCAAAGCATAGAGAGTAACACCATGAGCTTTGTAAATGAAGAGTGAATGATCGCACCTGCTAGCCACAAAACCAAACTGAATCAAGGCTTGGGTAAGCCTCTCATACCAGGCTCTGGGAGCCTGCTTCAGACCATACAAAGCTCTATTTAACTTGCATACCAATGCCTTGTCAGAAGCTTCAAAACCAGGGGGTTGTTGCATGTACACTTCCTCTTGCAACAGGCCATTGAGGAAGGCATTGTTGATGTCTATCTGTTGAAGTTCCCATTTATGTGTTAGGGCAAGTGTCAAGATTACCCGGATTTTAGTAGGCTTTACCACAGGTGAGAAAGTCTCACTAAAATCGAAACCAGGTTGCTGATGGAACCCCTTGGCAAAAAGTCTGGCCTTGTACTTATTTACACTTCCATCTGGGTTTTCTTTGATTCTGAAAACCCATTTGCAGCCTATGGCTTTTCTGTGAGATGGAAGAGAGGTGAGTGTCCAAGTGTTGTTTGCAAGCAAGGCAGTATATTCATGTTTCATTGCATCAACCCACATTGGTTGAGCTAAAGCTTGCTTTACTGAACTAGGTTCAACATGTGCCACAAACACCTTTGGCCTTGAGTTCCCTGTTTTGGCTCTAGTCAACATGGGATGTCCATTTTGAATGGCAGGCACAGCTGAGACCGAAGCCTCTTCATGTGAGCAGGATGCAGAACCAGCTTGTGTGCTAGCAGCTGTACCAGTTTGTGTAGGAGATAAGAGCTGAACCTGATGTGTGCTATCAGCTGTACCAGATGCAGGCTGAGGTATGTGAGAAAAAGGTGTTTGAGATGAGGAAGAAAGAGACCCGGATGAGGACACAACAGCTGCAGAATCACGGGTGGCTGTATTAACAGGAGAGGCTGACTCAGAAGAAGACAAAACAGCTGTAGTGTCACGGGTGGGAGTGGTCAACACAGGGGCAGAAGGTACAGACCCAAACACAAGCAATTTGGAAGAGAGAGGCACATGTGAATCTGTTTTCTGAAAAGTGGACTGACACATACTTGAATAAGGAAATTTATATTCATTGAATAATACATCCTTGGACACATAAATTCGACCTTCTTTGCTTAGACATTTATACCCTTTATGCTGAGGTGAAACTCCAAGAAACACACACTCAGTACTTCTAAAATCTAATTTATGTTGATTATAAGGCCTAAGCAAAGGAAAACATGCACAGCCAAAAGATTTAATTGTTTTATAATCAGGAATGGTGTTAAACAAGGCATGATAGGGAGAAGTAAATTGGGACAAGGCAGCTGTGGGCAGCCTATTTATGAGGTATACAGAGGTGGTAAAACTATGATCCCAATAGGAAAGAGGCATAGAAGCATGTGCAAGCAAAGTTAACCCCATTTCCACTATTTGCCTATGTTTCCTTTCAACTGAACCATTTTGGTGTGAGGTATGTGGACATGTGAGTCTATGTGTGATGCCTAGCTCACTTAGGTACTTTGTGAAAGGTCTAAACTCTCCCCCAAAGTCAGACTGGACAGCCTTGAGATTTGCACTAAACTGAGTTTTTACATGTGCATGAAACAGTTTAAAAGCATGTAGGGCCTCAGATTTTTGCTTTAAAAAATAGATCCATGTGTATTTGGTAAAAGCATCTACAAAAGCAATGTAATATAGGTAGCCATCACTCGAAGGATAAGGAGAAGGTCCCCATAAATCTGTGTATATTACTTCAAATGGTGAAGAGTACAAAGTGAGGGAAGGAGGGGCATGAAGCCTATGGGACTTGCCTAAACAGCAGGCATTACAGAATTCAGCATAACATTTGCTAGGGAATTGAATATTACACAGTTGAAGGACACTTCTTATTGCATTAGAATTGGCATGGCCTAACCTATGATGCCAAACAGAAAGTACATTTTCAGATTTATTGGCTACATTAGAATCAACTTCAGTTGCAGTACTCGCATTTACAGTTGGCTCAGACAGAGGAAAGGGAGACTTGGGAACATTGCTTGAGGACTCCAAACTCTTGAACTTGTAAAGACCATTTTCATCAAGGAAACCCTCAAGTAACACCTGCTTAGATGCCTGGGATTTCACAAGACAGTGAGAAGGGTGGAATTCAAAAAACACATGATTATCTTTAGCAAATGTTGACACAGATAGTAAGTTTCTAGTTATGTCAGGAACATGCAACATATTTTTGAGTGACAAAACAGTGTTTGGAACAAGATTGGATGCAAAATAATATGAACCAACAGAGACTATAGGAAGACCTTGGCCATTACCTACATGCACTTTTTGTGAGCCTGTGTAAGGTGTGCTAGTGTTCAAACAAGAACTATAAGAAGTTAGGTGATGTGATGCACCTGAATCAGCAAACCAGGCTTGAGAGTCAAGTCCTGAAGGCAATGTTAACTCCTGTGTAAATGTAGGTTGATGCGTGGCAAGATTTGCATTAGGTGAAGGGCCTTGAGTGGATGTAGGGGTTTCATTCTGTGCAGAGGCATTTCCTGCATTCTGCTTAGTTGGAACTGCCTCAGTGGAACCCTGCTGTTGACAAGGAACGAAGGATTCATCGTATCGATACCAACAATCAACCACTGAGTGACCATACTTGCCACACAACTGGCATGTAGGCCTCACACCAGCACCATTAGAGCGACCCACGGCCCACGACGGCCGCGGTTGTGCCGGCCTCTTCCTCTTGGACCAGAGTTTCCAGATCTGAAATTTATTTGTTCTTGAGAATGGTTGACATGAGCAACATTGGCACTCACATTTGGAGTGGACAGTTCTTGACGGAACTTGTCCAATTGAACCTCTTGGACATAAAGCAACGCCTCAATGTCATACAGAGAGGGCGAATCAGAGCGTGCGTAGATCAGCATTACAAATTGGTTGTAGTCCTCTGGCAGACCATCGAGAACGGCATCGACTTGGTCTCGTTCAGAGATAGGATCTCCAATAGCTGACAAAGAATCGGCTATGGCTTTAATGCGAAGAACATATTCAGCAATCGATCTGTTGCCTTTCTTAGTGGATTTTAACTCAGATCTTAGTTGTCTCGCACGAGCCTTCAAGTGTGCATAGAAATGCTGATGAATCTTGTCCCACACTTCGTGAGAATGCTTGCAAGAAAGCACGCGAGGAAGAACAGATTCGGACAACGTAGAGAGCAACCAGGTAAAAAGCGATTGATCTTGAACCAACCACGAATCATACTCTTCGGAAACCATTCCAGCAATTCGATCCGTTTCAGACTTGAACTTCACTGGAATCTTAGGGTTCACCACAAACCGATGCATCTTGTGCGATGTGATGACTCCTTCCACTTGTTGATTCCACAGAAGGAAGTTATTGTCTTGCAGTTTGATCGAAAGCTTCGGTCCAAACGAGTTGTGATTTCCATTGCCGGTGAAAGAAGGTTGCGCCTGAGAGGAGGCAAGCGACTGTTCCGATGACACCGCCGCCATAGAAACACAAGGAGAAAGAACTACTGTGACGGAAGCGCGAAGCAAGAGACGGTACCGGGATCAGTAATAGCGAATGATACCATGATAGATGAGAGAATTAGAGAGAAAGCCATTTTACTAATCAGAGGAAAAATTACAAAATGAATTTCTTACATGATTCTGTTACAAACAGGGTATTTAAGCTTGATTAGCTTCTAACAAACTCACTAATGTAACTCGCCAAAGATGGCAACGACCTTAACAAATTATGCAAGCTGACTTGCCAAAGATGGCATACATTTCATGATCAAGAAGTCTAAATACATTCTATTTACTCTATTATGTTTTTTATCAAATATTAATCTTGAATTTATTATGAGTATTTTAGATTTTAGATTAATTGTTTTGTTTTAGAAGTAGATACGTGCACATAAGAGTGAAGCGCTGATGCATGTTCCTTTTTTTTAAAAAAAAAAATTGCTTGGAGCACCTCTCTTTTCACGGATACACCCCCCTGTCTCCTTTAAAAGAGAACTGTTCATCATCTCTGCGCACAGAACGGTTGCAGAAAAAATAGGAAACCCGTGTTCCAAATTTCTCTCTTCTTGTTCTCTCATTCTAGACCGCGGCTTTGCACCAAATTTCATCCTCCCACTCGAAATCAACCATAAAATTCGTTTTCAGCCTCTGTTCGCTCAACCGTGGCTACGTTCGTCGCGTTTATTTTTGCGGGGCGAACTGTAATTTCATTTTTCTGGCCACCACAGTTTTCAGTTGGAAAAACGGACGTCATTTTCGGATTCCTCGCGTCGAAACCTTCAGAAACCACTACTCCTTTGCTCGATTCGGTGAAGTTGACGCCGGAACCCTCGTAACCCCTTTGTCTCAGTATGGCGTTTTCTGGTAACTTTTTTTTTCTTCCTTTTGATTTCATTTTAGACTTAAAAATTCTAGAAAAATATATTATACTAATTGTTATTTTTTCCAGTCGTGTTTCACCTTTCCGTAAATTTTACCTTGTGCTCGTTTGGTGCTCAATATGTCGTTGTAGGCAATTCTCTTCGCCTTTGCGATACTGCAAACTTCTTATTGAGGTAAGGGGGTAGATGGATACAAGATTAGTGGGCTTATGGATATAATTAAGCAATAGAAAAATCCCATGGTCCACAGACTTGGTGTGGTTGTGCAAGATAAGTACCATTGTCATTGTGATGGGAAAACTTGATATTAATCTCTGTCATAATGCTTATGCTAATTGAGTTTGTCTTAAAATGTGTTGTTTGAGTTAATGTGATAATGGTATGTCAAGTATGCAAAGTGTGAAGTTGATTGCTTTTATTCCAAAGTGTTAATTTGTGGTTGGTATGTTATCTCATGACTTATGTTATGTTCCTAGGACTTGTTTAGCATTGATAGCTTGATAGTGTAGAAGTTTTATGATGTATGAATGGTCTCACTTAGAGTTAGTAAGTGTAGGAAGTGATTTTGTAGAAATTGTAAATGATAGGCTAAGAATGAATTATGCAAAATTTTGTTAAAGAAAGACTAGTGTTTTTAATGGTTAAGTTATGATCAATGGAGTCTTAGAACTTAAGAATGATGATGATCTTTATGTGGTAGAGGTTTGAATGGTTAGGAGCATGATTGAGCATAGTTGACAACTTAGAGTAATAGTTATGCAGAAAAATTTTGCAGAAAAATGACTAAGTTTGGAATTGTTTTAGCAAAGTCTCACTAATTGAATTTTTAAATTCAAGATATAATAAGTATTGACCCAAACTCTTTTGGATAGTGTCCTATAATTTTAGGGGAGTAGTACGGTACGTCCGGTCAAATTAAGTAAGTTGAAACACTTGAGTTAAGCATTGGAAATTAAGTTAAGCTAGCTTAGACTTAGTGTTGTGAGGTAGGTTGATAACTTGGACTTGTTCCAAGATTGGGGGAAGCTTGTCTGTTTACTGACGAGTAGTACCTTATTAACGTTTTTGTAGCCGGCCGCTTGATGGGATGGTCGGTGAGTTGATAAGTTGTAACCGACCGCTTGATGAGATGGTTGGTAAGTTGTTAAGTTATTGTTGTTGTTAGACACTTGTTTGGTTTGTGTTCATGCATCATATGTGTCTTCTTAAGTTAACATTATTGGGGGTGAGCAACGATGATGCAATATAGTATCGGCCATGATGGGCAAGGTACCAGGCCTTGAGGGTCAATCGGGTAGGAGTGTCTTATATAAAGGCGGTGGATAGCTACCACAGTTGGGGCGTGACTAATAAATATGCCAGTTACCCTAACTAGACACTGTTTGTACTCAAGAGTGATGGTGTTTCTTCACTCACTCATATGAGTTGTTATGGATACACATGTTCGGTGAAGTAGACGTTGTCTAGGATTGCATAGGTACTCGTCGAGTCGTGCATTCATGTTATGTGTTGATTAAGTTAATGTGTTGTATGCGTATTGCTTAAGCTATGTCCTCTGCCATTTCGTGCTATGATTGTATATGATATCTAACACCTTTTTGTTGTGGCTACTCATACACCATTGTGTATGTTTAGACGATGAGATTGCAGGTGTGACGACGTGGCTGAGGAGTGATCCGTTTACGTAGTCACTGTATACTAGGATTTTCGTTGTTGTGACATTGGGGTGTTTTTATTATTTGAATTTTATTTGTAATTGTTATTTGATTATTTTCGTAAGTTTGTAAGAGCGTGATGACTCTACCTTTATTTATGAAAAATTTTATTTGACTGTATTTTCCAGCAGTTGCATTTCTTTTCGTTTATTTCTTTAATTGTAGCATGCGGGATAGAGGGTGTCACATTTATTTGTATCAGAGGTCGGCTCGTTCTTCAGGCTGTGGTATGAGTCTATTATGTATTCTCTGTGTGCTCTTATATGAATATCTATGCTAGAATAGATGTGATTATAAGATTGTACGTATTTAGACCGAATCTAATCTCGTTCTACTATTTGTTTGTGAAGGAGGAAATGGAAAACATGACTGACCGTGCTGTGATTGAGGCTTTAGGCCGGGTTGCTGAGGCGATGGGACGCAACTATGCTCATCGGGATAGGACCACCCACTTTCAGGGTATTGTTGACTTCCAAAAGAATGACCCTCTGTCGTTCAAGGGAGCCTTTGACCTTGAAGGAGCACAGCACTGGATTCGCGGGATGGAGAAGATTTTCAGGGTGATGACTTGCACTGACGCCCAGAAGGTGGCTTTCGCTTCTTTCAAATTGATGGATGAAGCTGAGCTCTGGTGGGAGAACACCCGTCAGCGCCTGGAGAATGCTGAAGTGGTTGTCATCTAGAATTTGTTCAAGGAGAATTTTCTGGAGAAGTACTTCCCAGCTGAGTTGCGTGACAAAAAGGAAGCTGAGTTTCTGGCATTGACTCAAGCAACATGTCAGTGGACGAATATGATGTCAGGTTTGAGGAGCTGTCTCGCTACTATCCTCCCTATCAGACTGCTGCAAGCGACCACTCTAAGTGTGTGAAGTTCAAGAATGGACTGCGTCCTGAACTCAAACAGGGCATAGCCATTGTGGAAATGAATAACTATGGCAATTTGTTACAGAAGACAAGAGACTATGAGGACGCTTACAAGGAGAGGGTAGGTGTATTGAAGAACACCAGAGGAAATCAGTATCAAGGAAAGGGAAAGCAGCCTTTAGCCCCTACTGGCCGAGGGTTCAAGCATGAAGGAAACAGGAAGAATAACACATCTGCAGGGGGACCAGCCGGAGGATGCGCTTGGCCGTACAGTCGCATCAGGTGCGAGAAGTGCGGTTTGGATCACTATACCCTGGAGTGCAAGGAGACTTCAATCATCTGGTTCAAGTGTAGTAAGCCGGGGCACATTAGTAGGGATTGTGGAGAGGCCAAGTCTGAACCAGCAAATGGAAGCAAACCTCAGAAGTCTCAGGCCAACAAGATGAAGACCACTAGCAGGTTCTTTGCTCTCTCAGGAACCGGAGCAGCAGAAGCAGAGAATCTCATTCAAGTTATCGGTTTCATCCAAGGAACTCCTGTCTTAGTATTGTTTGACTCTGGTGCGAGCCATTCCTTCATCTTGCATGATTGTGTGAGAACCTTGCAACCACCTTTGACTCGACTTGCCTTAGATTTGGAGATAGCCCTCCATTCGAAGGATCCAATAATTACCTCTTATCTATGTAAGAACTGTACTCTGGAGATTGGTGATAGGAGCTTTGTAGTGGATCTGGCGTGTTTACCTCTTCGGGAGTTGGACGTCATACTCGGTATGGATTGGTTAGCTGCCAATCAGCTGTTTTTGAATTGCTTCGACAAGACGGTGATGTTTGTAGAATCAGAGCCTAAGGACCCAAATGTTATCACCGTTAAGCATGCGAAATCATCTCTGAAGGAAGGATATTCCGCCCAAGCTTATATGATGTTGTGCACCATGGTGGCAGAGGAGAAATTAGAAGTGAAAGATAATCCGACCGTCTGCGAATTTCCAGAAGTATTTGAAGAGATTAATATTCTACCACCGGAGCGGGATGTGGAATTTGCAATTGATCTTATTTCGGGAATGGGGCCCATCTCTATGGCACCTTACAAGATGTCCCCATTAGACTTGGCAGAATTGAAGAAGCAGCTGGAAGAGATGTTAGAGAAGAAGTTTGTAAGGCCCAGCGTATCGCCATGGGCAGCGCCGGTTTTACTGGTCAAGAAGAAGGATGGTTCTATGAGGCTGTGGGTAGACTACCGGCAACTCAACAAGGTTACTATTAAGAATCGCTACCCGTTGCCACGGATAAAAGATCTTATAGACCAATTGATTGGGGCTTGTATTTTCTAGAAGATTGACCTAAGGTTTGGATATCATCAAATTCAGGTGAAGCAGGAGGATATTCCGAAGACCGCGTTCCGAATGCGTTATGGTCACTATGAGTACTCGGTGATGCCTTTCAGCGTAACAAATGCACCAGCAGTATTTATGGACTATATGAATAAGATTTTCAACCCCTATTTGGATAAGTTTGTGGTGGTGTTCATCAATGACATCTTGATCTACTCTAAGACTTGAGAAGAGCACGAAGGACACCTGAGAATTGTGTTGCAAGTCTTGCAAGGGAAGCAACTATATACAAAGCTGTCGAAATGTGAATTCTGGTTAGAAGAGGTGAGTTTTCTCGGGCATGTGATTTCTAAAAGGGGCATAGCAGTTGATCCAACCAAGGTTGAAGCCGTCTTGCATTGGGAAGCCCCTAAGTCTGTGAGGGATATTCGAAGCTTTCTGGGACTGGCATGCTACTATAGGAGATTTATCGAAGGCCTTTCCAAGATTTCACTACCATTGACTCACCTTACGAGGAAAGGACAGGTTTTTTTTGTGGGACGCTAAGTGTGAGGAGAGCTTCCAGGAGTTGAAGGACAGGTTGACCTCAGCACCGGTGTTAGTTTTGCCAGACCCTTGTGAACCGTTTGTAGCGTATTGTGATGCTTCCAAGCAAAGATTGGGTGGGGTGTTGATGCAGCATGGCAAGGTTGTAGCGTATGTGTCACGACAACTGAAGGTACATGAATAGAATTACCCTACTCATAACTTAGAGTTGGGAGCAGTAGTTTTTGCTCTGAAGATTTGGAGCCACTATTTGTATGGCGCCAGATTTGAAGTTTTCAGTGACCACAAGAGCTTGAAGTACCTGTTTGACCAGAAGGAGTTGAATATGAGACTGCGCAGGTGGACGGAGTTCCTGAAAGACTACGAGTTTGAGCTGAGTTACCACCTCGGTAAGGCTAACGTGGTGGCGGATGCCCTGAGTAGGAAGGCCCTACATTGCTCAGCCATGATGGTTAAGGAGATGGAGTTGATAGAAGATTTTAGTGACATGAGTATGGTTTGTGAACAGACTCCGGTGAGCGTTAGGCTTGGCATGTTGAAGGTGACCAGTAAGCTGATAGACCTAGTCCGTGAAGGACAGAAGACTGATTTATTCTTAGTTGATCAAAAAGCCTTAATGGTACAAGGGAAGTTAGCGGATTTCATCGAAGGCACGGACGGTATTCTGCAGTTTCGGGATCGAATTTGTGTACTGGATGTTCCAGAGCTTAGGAAGATGATTCTGGAGGAAGGTCACAGGAGTAATTTGAGCATTCACCCCGGAGCTACTAAAATGTACCAAGACTTGAAGAAAATGTTTTGGTGGCCCGGAATGAAGAAGGAGATAGCAGTTCGTGTATTCTTGTTTGACTTGCCAAAAGTCCAAGGTTGAACATCATAAGCCGTCTGGGAAGCTGCAACCACTACCTATTCCAGAATGGAAGTGGGATAGCATTACCATGGACTTCGTGTCAGGACTTCCAAGGAGTTCGACGGGTTGTGACGCTATTTGGGCGATTGTGGACCGGTTGACGAAAGCAGCTTATTTCATAGGTGTGAACATGGAGTACTCACTAGAGAAGTTGACTAAGTTGTATATTCGCGAGATCGTCAGGTTACAAGGAGTACCCTCTAGCATCATATCGGACCGAGACCCCAGGTTCATATCGGGTTTTTGGGAGAGTTTGCATGCCGCTTTGGGGACTAAGCTTAAGTTGAGCTCTACCTACCATCCTCAGACAGATGGGCAGTCAGAGAGGACGATTCAATCCTTGGAGGAAATGTTGAGAGCCTATGTCATGGAGGAGACCGGAAGCTGGGAGAAGTTCTTACCCCTCATAGAGTTTACATACAACAACAGTTTCCATTCTAGTATTGGGATGGCACCGTATGAGGCTCTATATGGGAGGAGATGTAGGACACCGTTGTGTTGGTATGAGACCGATGAACAACTTGTTTTAGGACTGGAGATGGTGCAAGAGACCACCAAAAATGTGAGAATGATTCAAGAGAATATGTGGGCAGCGCAAAGCAGACAGAAGAGTTATCACGATAGGAGAACTAAGGATTTGGTGTTTCAAGAAGGTGATTATGTGTTTCTACAGGTTACACCCACGAAAGGAGTTGAGAGGGTAATGAATGCTAGGAAGTTGACACCTAGGTTCATTTGACCCTATCATATTTTGAAGAGGGTTAGTGAAGTAGCATATCAAGTGGCGTTACATCCAAAGTCGGTATGGGCGGTGCATAATGTGTTTCACGTGTCGCAATTGGGGAAGTACGTACATGACCCAAGTCATGTGATCGAACGGGATGCTATACAATTGAAGGAGAATCTTACTTTTGAGGCATTACCAAAAAGGATTGAGGATCGAAAATTGAAACAGTTAAGGGGAAAGGAAATCCTGCTGGTGAAGGTGATTTGGAGCGGAGCTATGGATAAGAGTGTCACATGGGAATTGGAAAGTAAGATGAAGGAGCTTTACCCGCAGCTGTTCGTGACAGGTTAGTGAAAATTCCGAGGACGGAATTTTTCTAAGGGGGGGATCGCCCTCAATATTGAATTCATATGATCCTATAAATTGTGTGTTTATATTAGTGATGTTGTGACAAATTGTGTGTGTTTGCCTTAATGATTAGTATATTTTAATGATATTATTTTATTTTTTTTATCAAATATTAATCTTGAATTTATTATAAGTATTTTAGATTTGTTTTATTTTAGAAGTAGATATGTTCACATAAGAGTGCAGCGCTGATGCATGTTCCGTTTTTTAAAAAAAAATTGCTTGGTGCACCTCTCTTTTCACGGATACACCCCCTGTCTCCTTTAAAAGAGAACTGTTCATCATCTCTGCGCACAGAATGGTTGCTAAAAAAATAGGAAACCCTTGCTCCAAATTTCTCTCTTCTTATTCTCTATTCTAGACCGCGACTTTTCACCAAATTTCATCCTCCCACTCGAAATCAACCATAGAATTCGTTTCCGGCCTCTGTTCGTTCAACCGCGGCTTTGTTCATCGCGTTTATTTTTGCGGGGCGAACTGTAATTTCATTTTTCCTGCCGCCACAATTTTCGGTTGAAAAAATGGACATCATTTTCGGATTCCTCACGTCGAAACCTTCAGAAACCACTACTCCTTTGCTCGATTCAGTGAAGTTGACGTCGGACCCCTCGTAACCCCTTTGTCTCGGTATGGCATTCTCCAGTCACTCTTTTTGCTTTCTTTTGATTTCGTTTTAGCCTTAAAAATACCAAAACAATATATTATACTAATTTTTATTTTTTCTAACCGTGTTTCACCCTTCCGTAAATTTTACCCAGTGCTCGTTTGATGGTCAAATTGTTGTTGTAGACAATTCTCTTCTCCATTGCGATACTACGAACTTCTTATTGAGGTAAGGGGGTAGATGGATACAAGATTAGTGGGCTTATGGATATAATTAGGCAATAGGGATGTCCTATGGTCCCTAGACTTGGCGCAGTTGTGCAAGATAAGTACCTTTGCCATTGTGATGGGAAAACATGATATTAATCTCTGTCATAATGCTTATGTTAATTGAGTTTGTCTTAAAATGTGCTGTTTGAGTTAATGTGATAACAGTATGCCAAGTATGCAAAGTGTGATGTTGATTGCCTTTATTCCTAAGTGTTAATTTGTGGTTGGTATGTTGTCTCATGACTTGTGTTATGTTCCATAGTGTTGTTTGGCATTGATAGCTTGATATGTGTAGAAGTTTTATGATGTATGAATGGTCTCACTTAGAGTTAGTAAGTGTAGGAAGTGATTTTGTCGAAATTGTAAATAATTGGCTAAGAATGAATTATGCCGAATTTTGTTAAGGAAAGACTATTGTTTTTTATGGTTAAGTTATGATCAATGGAGTCTTAGAACTTAAGAATGATGATGATCTTTATGTGGTAGAGGTTTGAGTGGTTAGGAGCATGATTGAGCATAGTTGACAACTTAGAGTAATAGGTATGCAGAAAAATTATGCGGATAAATGACTAAGTCTGGAATTATTTTTGCAAAGTATCACTAATTGAATTTTTCAATTCAGGATATAATAAGTATTGACCTAAACTCTTTTGGATAGTGTCCTATAATTTTAGGGGAGTAGTACGGTACGTTCGGTCAAATTAAGTAAGTTGAAACACTTGAGTTAAGGGTTAGAAATTAAGTTAAGCTAGCTTAGACTTAGTGTTGTGAGGTAAGTTGATAACTTGGACTTGTTCCAAGATTGGGGGAAACTTGTCAGTTTACTGACGAGTAGTACCTTGTTAACGTTGTAGTAGCCGGCCGCTTGATGAGATGGTCGGTGAGTTGATAAGTTGTAACCGACCGCTTGATGAGATGGTTGGTGAGTTGTTAAGTTGTTGTTGTTGTTGTTAGGCACTTGTTTGGTTTGTGTTCATGCATCATACGTGTCTTGTTAAGTTAACGTTATTGGGGGTGAGCAACGATGAAGCGATATAGTATCGGCCATGGTGGGCAAGGTAACTGGCCTTGGGGGTCATTCGGGTAGGAGCATCTTATATAAAGGCGGTGGATCGCTACCACAGCTGGGGCGTGACCAAGAAATATACCGGTTACCCTTGCTAGACACTGTTCGTACTCAAGAGTGATGGTGTTTCCTCACTCGCTCATCTGAGTTGTTATGGATCCACATGTTCGGTGAAGTAGATGTTGTCTAGGATTGCATAGGTACTCGTTGAGTCGTGCATTCATGTTATGTGTTGATTAAGTTAACGTGTTGTATGCGCATTGCTTAAGCTATGTCCTCTGCCATTTCGTGCTATGGTTGTATATGATATCTAACCCCTTTTTGCTGTGGCTACTCATACACCATTGTGTATGTTTAGATGATGAGATTGCAGGTGAGGATGACGACATGGCTGAGGAGTGATCCGTGTACGCGGTCACCGTAGACTAGGATTTCCATTGTTTTAGTTATTGTCGTTGTTGTTATTTCCGATGTATATGCTTAGGGTCAGCTCTGAGACGTTGTGACATTTGGGTGTTTTTATCATTTGAATTTTTGTTTGTAATTGTTATTTGATTATTTTCGCAAGTCTGTAAGAGCGTGATGACTCTACCTTTATTTATGAAAATTTTATTTGACTGTATTTTCCAGCAGTTGCATTTCTTTTCGTTTATTTATTTAATTATAGCATGCAGGGTAGAGGGTGTCACATCAAGCAACATAACTAGGGTGAAATTTATCGGGGATTCTAAGACTACCATCAATGAAACAAAGTTTATTCTTCAACATGAAGGCTCTTTTCATTGAATGAGCCCAATCATGGTACTTACTAACAAAACTATTAGGAGGATGAGTTACCAAAATCGCAATAGGATTTTCTCTAGGATAAATGTAATTGATGCTTTCTGGATCTTGAGTCGGATTCACCATGGAAGAAGGAGGAATCAAGCTAGAGTTTCTTGATGCAGTACTATTCGCATGACGAGCCATACTCACGATCAAGAAGAAGAGCAGTCTGGGTGGGAAAATACAAAAAAATGAGTTAATTTGATACCATAATATGTTCTACAACTAGTAGAGAAAAAATAAAGCTGATTGAAGAGAAAAACATTTTCATCTATTGAAATTGATGAATATATGAATGAATACAACTATTGAGTTTATATACACTGATATACAAGCTAACTTCCTAATAGTAAATGTGAACCATTGTAACTAACTCTCTCTCTCTAATTAAGCATATGTGTAATACAACTTTCAGAAGAAAAAAAACATAACAGCTTACTATTTTATTCATTGGCATCAGATTTTAAAGTGGCCACAATAATTATGTGTAACTTGAAACATACGAGAAATGAAGAAAGCCTAAAACAAAAATGGTGCGATGACGAGAACAACCAATGGGAGCAACAAAAAAGTGCAGATGGGTGGGTCTCATTAGTTCATGTGGCTGAGAAAACAAAGAACCAAAGAAGCTAAACAAACTCAAAAGCCTAATACAAAAAGAAATTCAATGGTGACATTGATTCCACATGCATAGGAGATGAAGAGGGAGACAAAACATGAAATGAACAGAGAAAGGGGATAGTTGGAGAGATATTTTTTTGAAAGAAAAAAGTCGAGTCAGTGATATTAAATAAGCAAAAAAAATGGAGGCATAAAGCCCATGCTTCATTATCTTGCATAGCAAGATGGGTCATCATTATAGGAATCCCTCGAGTATAAGAAAGAGAAGGTCAATACGTGACCTCTACTGGCGAAGACCTTACCGTCTCATAAGTAAGACTGACAAACAAGGACACATGGGAAACCCCAAATAGTATTAGAGATAGAAGGGTAACCCCGACAATAGAGGGAACCCACTACGGAACACGTAAATGGTATATATCATCCCGAGGTATGACCTCAGAACACGTAACACGACCACCCTGCCCCACTCAGGGTGACATTATATAAAGAAACTCGCATCTTCATGTAAAGATATGCTATTATTCCCATTCTCTAGCTAAAGGCTAAGATACATACTGACTTGAGCATTGGAGTGCCTTTGCAAATACTCACCTCCACCATGGTCGACCGGACTAGAGAGACGAATATAAAAATGGATCACTTCTTTCGAGGCCTAGTCCTACTTTCAGCCTACTAGAGAACCAAACGAAGCATTGGCGCCATCTGCGAGAATTAATAAATGTATTCCCATCATCTTTATCGGTCATCTGTTAAGACAACTAAACTAATCACCTACACCTTCTCTTTCAACAAATCCCTATAAGCCTCAACAAAGTTGAAAGCTCATAGAGGGATGGAGAAATTCTACTTGCAACACAAACGATTATCCAAGGCATGGAGTGACGTCGATGATATACCCAAAAGCAGATGTCTATGTTCCCACTAGGGACTACAAAGAATACCTCAAACAAACTCCCAAGTTATTTATCAGCAAGGGATATAAGTTCATTCAATGCGAAAACAGAACTACTTTGGTATCATCCAAGTGATGCATGTAACACCCTTAATTATCGCATTGACTTATTCTTACTTAGCTATACTTAACTGTGTATTAACGATATCGGGAACACAAAACATAGAGGTAGTTGAAAACTTTTAGCAGACAAGTACACATGAATACATTACACAAATATACAAATATGAACATATCCACAGACTTTATTTACATCATCAAAATGGGACTTATGTATGGTATTTACAAATACTTGAGGGACTAAAAATACATTTAAAAGGAATGATGAATACTTGGTCACCCCAAGACCATCCTACCAGTACATGAAAGTCAAAAGAATATACATATGATGAGGGATCAAATTACACTGGTGTAATACTGTTACACCATTCAATTACTTTGTCCCGGATTCCTATATTACAAAACTGACCGTTGGATTGAAAGATATTATCACATAAATCATATCTATAAAATTTTACATTAATCTAAAATCATTTTATATGTCATTGAGATGCATCAAGATTAACCTCATTTAATAAAAGTCCATGACATGTAAATCTTGACATACCTCAATGACATATCAAATGATTTTATATTAATGTAAAATTTTAAAGATATGATCTAGGTGATCTTTCAATCCAACGGTATGTTTTGTAATATAGGTATCCGGTACAAAGTTATTGAACGGTATAATAGTACTCAAGTATTACACCAATATAATTTGATCCTTCCTCTATATGTATATATGACTGGCCTTTCACCAACACCTAACTAACAACTCTCTGACAGACATCTCTCATCAGAGTTACTCAAAAGAGTAAACCAAAATCTCAACATCCTCCCTCGGCTTGCTTCTCTTCTCATAAACGCACATAATGGGGTATGTTATGCATCTTCCTCTCACTAAAATGCATGAGTGCCTATGGGCCCTTCTTTTAGTCCCTTTTAGGACTATCTCAATATAGCTTCTGGTATAGTAGGTTAGTTTAGGACAAGAAACCCCACCTTTCCACATTGCCTCAATATGCAGTCTAAGAATAACTCTATGGGTTCCTATGCAAGTCTTCATAGACTTGTTTCTTTTGTGGGTGTCATATGTAACTCTGCCTATGTAAACTACAGGGAACATGAAGCAGTTAAAGCTCCAACATATGAAGTCGTAATCCAACCACGTGATCAGAGAAGGTACATGTACGAAAATATAGGGGTAAGTCTTCTAAACGTCATAAAATAGAGATATCAGAGCAACGTTTAGAAGTATACTGCATAGACAGTCGTTCTAGTCTATTCTATCCAACACAATCCTACATAAAGTTTATCATCTCTATTATTAGAGTCTAACTATATGAAACTATGTTTACATGCATGTTGGCCAAAACATCAGTGTACCCTAGTCCATCGGACTAAGTTGCATTTTATTGTCAATAGTGGTCACTTCCTTACCATCGGCCTAGGAAGCTTGCCCTCCATAAGGCTAAACAGATCAAGAAATCATCGATGCATCCTCAATCTTCAGGAGAGTTGTGTTACTTGGTGATCACCTCCTTACTATTGGCTTAGGAAGTTATCCCTTAAAAGGCGGGACAGTTCACCAAGATTGGTCTTACCATAGGCCTAGACCAGTCAAAATCATCAGTGCATCAACAACACTTGAGAGAGTTTCATTTATCATTAGTATATCCTAGCCCATCAGGTCAAGTTACATTATGTATATGCTTTGTCATAATGCATCCATCCCAATTCTGACCTATAAACCTAGTATTTTGACTTCACCATCTCTATCATTTCTTATAGATTACCCATCAGACCTATCTTTGCCCATATCTCAATCATCATATCATTGAGTTGAATACAAGTACCCATCTATGTCAGACATTATTTAATGTAATAATGGAAGCAATCAATCATGACTAAGAATACATCTTACAGGCTCTCTATCATACAATTTCAAATCGACATAATCTATCATAGGATAACATGTTCATATCACATAATTAGTCAATCAATCACAGGTAAATCAAAGAAATCAATCAAAGCATGCAATTCAGGTATCATAAGCATATGCCATCTGACAGTCAAACATACACAATCATATCATAGTCAACAATAATATTAATAATATTATTAAGGAAACTCTTAACACTTAATTCTACTTGTTGTCATTACCAAGGAACGTCCCAAGTTGAGATAAGCATCGTAGTTTCTAAACGGCTAAAAGTTGTGATCCCCTTTGTCACATTAAACCCTAAAAACTAGCTTGCCTCCCCAGCGTGTTAGCCGACTTACACAACCTTAGAAAAGATTGTGATGATGCTTCTTGAGTCCAAAAACTCCAAATATAGCTTCATCCCCTGTCAATACAACTACGAAAAATACTCTCTAAACAACATTGATTACTTCTACAGAGTTAGCAAGCTGAGTAAATGACAATAGTAATCATAGAAACTGGTTTAGAAATCAAATGCGATCAACAATATGACTTAAATACAAGGGTCCAATACTGGATTCAAAGGTTATACCTTCAATCTCAACGAACAAGGAAAGATCTTATGGTTTTAGTTGCGTTATGGGCTCAAACATACCTTGAAATGCTCGTATTAATCCTAAATGGCGAGATAACGAGATTAGAGACTAAATTAAGGATCCAATAACTAAGAACCAAAAGAAACTTAGAGGTTATACTTTCAGATTTAATGGTACAACGAAAGATTTTGAGGTCTCGACTATGTCCCAAACTCGTGCAGATTCGGAATTACCCATAATAATCCTAAATAATGAGATAACTAGATTAAGAACACAATTAAGGAGAAATCCACAAGATCAGAATCAGAACTAAGGAAAGGATCTCTCTTTACCTTGATGAAAGCAGTGACTAATCAAGGTAACGAAAGAGATACCTCAATAATGTCAAAGTAATGATCACAACTGAAGCAACGAAATTAGGGTTTCGCAGTCAAAATGAGTGTATAGGATCAAAGTGACATAACCATGGCCTCTGGACTTGGGAACCACAAAACTAGAGAGTGTTGAGGCTGGTAAAAGACTCACAAATGAGCAAAGCATCACAATTTATAAAAGTTAAGAGCCAGGGTCAACACTTATGTGCTCCCTAATGAACGCTCAAACGTTCCCATGCTTTGACGTCGTCTTGTCCCACGCTCAAGTGTGGGGGTTGACCTGAGATTAGTCAGCTCTAAATTTGCACGTGTCACTTGATTTCATGCCTCTTGACAAGTGTCCAACACGCGGCGAATGGAATTCATGTGAGTTAACACATGGATGAGTGACTTATCACTCCAACGTTTAAACGTTGGCAAGACCACGTTTAAACGTTAGCCAAATGATTGGGTGCTAGTAGGCCCACGCCTAAGCATGAAGCCTGATATCCATGGGTATGTTTCAATTCGTTTGTCTAATCTAGGTCAGTCTAACCCTGTTCTTGGATCCTAGTCAAGTAAATGAGTCCCTAAACATGTGATTAGGGTTAGGGTTAACCTAGGATTGAGCTAGGGTTTTGAAATTGATCATTTGATCATGTGAGGTGGTTAGGGTTTCAGGTTTTAGTTCATACTTCTGTTCTAGGTTAAATCAAACCTTAGTCTATGGTTTTATTCAAATATATTAATAAAAAAATAGACTATTACACTAAGACAAATGACTACACTATGAACTAGGGTTCTGAAATCTGGGATGTGACAATGCAGAGCTTGACACTCCTACGACAACACAGTTATCGAGTCCCTGACCTAGCCATGAAATAATATGGTGTGGTTACCAAAAGGCACTTTAGGGAGACCCAACTGAGGATCTCCCTCTAGAAGACGGAGAGATCACGAAAATAAGGGAGCGACCTGAACATGGCAAGGAAAAGGTTCTCAATGATGAGAGCTCACCAGAAGAAGAATTAGATGCATTTGACAGGGCCACTAGCCTAAACCATCACCTCAAAAGATTGCAAAATTTGATGGGAAGAGCTAAAAGCACACAAGGCGATCTATGTTGGATGTTTCCATTAACATTAAGAGGAGAAGCTAGAGCACGATTTCAGTTTCAGGGCCTATAATACATAGCTGAGTGGCATGTGATGGCCGAGCAATTTTTGAAATCCTTTGCCTCCACTGCGCGGGAGGACTTGAAAGAACCACTCACACGGGAGTGACGAATAAAGGACCCGCCATTAAAGGGTTCATCCGACAAATTTACAAAGACGTGATGAAAGTACCAAATGCTAATGAGGGCTCCAACCCCGTGACGGTCGAGTCCTCATGGTTATCGATTTCACCTTGATTGAAAGATGAACTGCTACTGAAAACAGCAACACTCATGGAGGAAAGTATAAAGTGGAGATGAACCAATAAGGCGAGGCGGCGCAGAAGTCGTTTTGCGACTCCTTGAAATTGTCATTGCAAAAGCGAGAAAAGGCAAGTACTGGAAAATTATATCAAGTATACTCCGTTGGAGTTTCCCCTAGAGGTAATATTTGAGGAGACTAGGATGCCAAAAATTAGTTTCCAGAAAATTTGAAAATGCAGAAAAAATACCTTTGCGTGAGAATAAAGGTGAGAGGGAGGTAGGATGCGTGAGAGTGAGAGAGAGAGAGAGGGAGAGAGAGTGATGTCAAGTGTGGGAGGTGGGGCGGTGAGAAAGAGTGAATGTTGGGATAGGGGTATTTCAGATTTTTTATGTAAGGAGGAGCTGGGGAAATTAAAATGGAGAGGTAGAGATATAACAGCTCAAATCTTGATATCAAATTGAGAAATTAAATTTAAATATTCATTAGATACTAACAAATGCATATTGCTGTATTGAACTTGCTTAAACTAAAATGATTTTATTTAATTAGAATTCTTTGATTTTAGAATATATCCTTACTTTATGAAGTTCCTTTCTTTTTAAGTACAAATTAATACTTGAGAATACATTGAGAAAGGTGTCAAATGTGCATGTCAGACCTACTAGTAGAAAAAGTTGAAATAACAACGAAAATTAGAGACGACAAAAAATGAAATATATCTTTAATTCTGTTGCTAAGTGTCTGAGATACCAAATTTGGAGACCAATTTGGTATTTGTCTCTAATTTTTGTCGATATTTTAACCTTTTTAGTAGTGACCAAAATTTTTAAAGGGTTACTATTCAACCCCATCTGGTGACTCCTAAATTCACTTCATTTATGGTTATTACTAGTGCAGTCTGGGGATTTTATATCGGTTAAAACAGGCTTTTTATATCAGTTGTTTAGACGATTTAGAATTAGCCGTTATAGAATGTGGAGAATTTTTATCTCAGTTATAAAGGAACCAATGTAAAAAGTGATGACCAAATTGCCTAATCTGATTTAAAAGATGACTTTTTACATCGGTTTTCACATTAACCGATGTAAAAACTGTCATTTTTTTAAATAACCAATTTGTTTGTTTATGTTCCTCCCTGTAAAATTTTAAAATAGACCAACAACAAATATGACCAACAGAATGGCTTCATACGGCCAACAGCAAATACGAAAAAACACTAATATTGTTTAACACCAAATACCAAAACATTAACATTGTTTAACACTAAGCCAAAAAGATGAAAACAAAAATCAGCTATACAAGTGAGCTAAAACCAAAAATGTGAGCTATACAAGTCATACACCAAGAAAAATGAAAACAAAAAATCAGCCTAAACTAAAAGACACTAACTCAACAAAATAATCCAAGATTCACTCAAGTCATTCAACTTCTTCTCTTCTCTGCATAATACCTTAAAAAAAAGCTTGCCCAACGTGTTCAGATGTCAGTAAGATCGGTTTCAGAGAATAATGACCCATCATCGAATATCTGCAAGTCGAAACATAATTAGCTCAATGTTAAACTATAACTATCTCAAGCTAATATCAGTATGTCATGCTAATGTCAAACTAAACCAATAAGCTAAAACAGAAAGATAATAAACCAGTATGCTAAAACCAGAAAGATCATAACTAGCCCAGGAGTGCAGAATAGAAAAAGGTTACAAATTCTATTATCTCCTCCCTTGAACCAACAATATTCGCAGAGACAATGGTCAACATATTTTCATAACATAGTACCCATACTCATAGCTTAGAGATTGTTGCGGTGACTACAAACAAATACCAACTTGAATATAGTGATTAGATATTATACACATTAATTATAAACTGTAAATGAGTCTGATGTTTTAAACTACTTACTTTGGGTTAAAGCTATATAGGCTTCTTCTTTCTAGCACCTTCCAGCTTCCAATATCCTAACAGAGACCTTTGATAAAAGAATATTCATGAAAAATAAGTTATACATTTCAGAGTAATAATACATATCAAAAAGTCAATGTATGACAAACAAAATCTTATGAATCAACTATGAGTTTGATGCCTGCATCAGGCTTTTTATTCATCGAACACATCCGATTACAGTATTGTTACTAGGAAAAAGGATCATCGATTATGGTGTAGATCATGAATTGACTTGTGTACTATAGCAAAAGCACAAATGAAAGGAAATTAGGCAACTATGTACTTACTAATAGAAGTATGGTGCTAGGCAACACACTCCTCGTCAGTCATGAGATTGTACTCCAGTGTCCAGCACGAGATGAACCTCCCCAGTGGCTAGGGGCCTCCTGAAAAAGGGTGGATAGGGTGGCCTCCTCGATGTCTTGCACGTATGATAACCCTAGTCCCCACGATCAAGACGAATAGAGAGAGGAGTCGTGTCTCCATGATGGCGCGATTATCCTGTTAGACAGAGGTCCTCTAAAATAGAATGAAGAAGGTGGTCTCTTTGGAGCCATGCACGTACGACGACCCTAATGCCCATGAAAGCCGTGTGACGACATCGTCTATTTTCGTGCCCCACGTCAAATGAAACCACAATAGGTAAAAGGTGAGTAACCCACAAAATGCTTAGAATTTCATGAATACTTAAGAGCAATATGCAACTATAGAATTTGCGCACAACAATCACCAAAAACATTTCCAATGTATTCTTAGAAAAAAAAAGGCTTAAGCACACCATAAGCTAAACCATTCTTCAGTATGCATGTATGTTTATTGTTAATTTTGACATACATCTTGTTACACCATAGGCAAAATTTTCTAGCAATAGCTCAATTTTTTTTTTTTTTAAAAAAAAGGCTTAACACACCATAGGCAAAACCATTCTTCTAGCAGGCATGTCCACACTTGTGTTCAGGATTTGTCCAAACTAACAACATGATATATTAAGGTATTAATGCAGAAACCCCTAATTCAAGTTCCTATACTCTACCAATGGAGTTCCAAAATTACTTAGCTTAACGTACACTAATCCATAATAGAATCAGTACTGGTCAAATGACTCAATCAACCTAATCATCTAACAAATAATGCAATCAATCCACAATTGTAATAAGAAAACAAGGGATGGAGCATCGTTGTTACCTCTTTGGAGAGAGAAAGAGTGGAAGCGATAAAGAATGGAAAGAGATGAAGTCGCAACGGTGGTGCTGCCTAAGAGAGAAAGGGTTATCGTGCATAAGAATGAGCAAGAGGAGAGACGACTTCGGGCACTGGAAATCAAAAAAGAAATAATGAGAAAAGAGAAGTGGAAATTTTCGAGAGAGAGGTACCTGAGGACGGAGGAGACTACAACGAGTTTGAGGTGGAGGATAGAGGAGAATGCAGCGAGCACGATGAAGGAGATGGGATGAGGAGTGACGACAACAACGAGTATGGATTCACGAAAGGAGGACGGCTACTGTAACACCCCACCTCAATAGGGAGTTACTTTCCTCAAATAATAATAGCACACACGTATAAAACAACAACAACATAATATTTTTCGTTATATCAGAGTACGCAAAGCATGGTTCACACACATATATACTACACCCACAAGGGGTGAAGAAACACATGACATACTGGTCGTGATACAACTTTATACCCAACATCTGAACACTGCTCCTAGGAAGCTTTATTATTGCGGTCACCTCCGCTAGGTCCCACTTCCCAGGAGTAAGCTCTAAGCATAGGCTACTCATGCCCCTTTGCTATTCATCATAATATAATATGGAAATACGTGAGAAACAAAGGGGTAAGAAATCCATCAATCACAAATAAGCAGAAAAACAGAGTAGAAAAGAAAAGTAACAGTCAAAATGCTCACCACAACCAATCAACAAGGATAACTATCACCAACATCACTGATAAGGACTAACACACCACCGACACCACATACGGGCCACTGAACGCACGGACACGGACCACTGAACCCATAGACACAGACCACTAAACACACTAACACGAACCGATCTCCAGTCCATCACATGCCCACGACCGATCACCAGTCTTAGGGTACAAAAGGAATTTCACATAAGTTGGTTATCCCAGGAACACATCCTGATATGCTACCATATCTGATCACTGGAGTACGGTATCGTCCCCGTGCATAAGGACGACATTTCCCAACACAAGGAATGGCCAAGATTGCCCCCCCGTCGGAGGTGGAGTCTTGAAGCCTCGTCGGGATGACCGAGATTCACTCAATCTATCCCCAAGGTCAAAGACCTGCTCAAAACTACTACGTACCATCTGTCCTATCACCAGTCCTCAGGTACACCAACCTCTGGTACACCGACCCGGCTATCCCCACTGACAAACAGAGTATCGACAGTAATACTAGTTATTACCGTCTAGGAATTCGCAATCCTCTAACAAGAGGGCGTTACTATGACCATACACTAGTCATCACACTCACAAGTATAGTAATCATCCAATCAGTATGTAAGCATGTTATAGATATTAACACATCAATCAGATAAAATATCAACAGTCATAATCCAATCATATGCAAATCATCAATCATCCTCAATCTGTGTATAGATCAATCCTAGCGTCGTGAAGGCGACCATCAACTAATCATATTTTCAATCACATCAAGTAGGCACGTAAGTCTTCTATCCTAGGTTGTCAAACAAGCATATAAATCATACGATATAAGTCTTACCAAGCAAAACTTGTGTTGGTCGATAGGTTTACGATGACCATCCTTAGCCACTACATACCGCAACCTCTCTCCTAAGGTGTTGATAATATCAACCTCTTGTATGGTTTAAGGTCCCCTACGCATGCTAACAGTACTATCATACTACATGTTTTTTTTCCTAGTAATTGAGGTATCTTCTCCCTCACCTGACATTCCTAGCTAAGCTCCTATTGGATAGCCTTAACCCTCGACCCCTACTTAAGCTCCTACCTTGGGCTACTCCTCTGAGTCTCACTCTTTTCTCAATCTGGAGGATTACCTACTAAGAGCTTTCTGATGCACAGGATCCTCACTTGAGGCAAGTGCAGAGCATACTCCTTAGAGGAGTTCTAGAGAGAGAAAGAGAAGAGGATTTGGTGCAAAATGGAAATGAAGGGTGAGTTATATGTGAGTTTTGAGGCCATCGCGTCGCGATAGTTCATCACACATGTATCGTCGCGCCGTGACGATACATCTGCCTTTACACGTGTCGCAGTTTGAACGGAGACGGTGCCAGATAGCATCGTGCTGCGACGGTTCCATCTCGTATGTACCATATTGTCGCGATGGTTCCCTCTCACAGGTACCACCTAGGGAAATCCACACTTGAGACAAGTGCAGAGCATACTCCTTAGAGGAGTTCTAGAGAGAGAAAGAGAAGAGGATTTGGTGCAAAATGGAAATGAAGAGTGAGTTATATGTGAGTTTTGAGGCCATCGCGCAGCAATAGTTCATCACACATGTACCGTCGCGCCATGACGATACCTCTGCCTTTACACGTGTCACAGTTTGAACGGAGACGGTGCCAGATAGCATCGCGCCGCGACGGTTCCCTCTCGTAGGTACCATATCGTCGCGATGGTTCCCTCTCGCAGGTACCATCGCGGCGGTTCCTTCTAGAAACTTCTAGGGGAATCCACACCCTTTCAAGGGTATTTTCATCCTTTTATGGTCATTTTTATCCTTAATTAGGGTTTCTAGATCTTTCCTATGGTATCTGGGCTATCTGAAAATTTCCCAAACTACTAATCTGAGTTCCTACACACATGTCACACAACAAAACATCTAATAACACAGAGAAATTGGAATGTTACAGCTACTGAGGGTTCGAGAGAAAGAGAGAGTGATAATATTGAGGAAAGAAGAAGACCGAAACTTTCTTATCAAACCGTGCGAGAAAAACTTTTTGACAAACATTTTATATCGGTTCCAAAATACAACTGATGTAAAAAGAAGTTTTTAAATTGGTTAAATGAGCAACCGATGTAAAACGTATGTTTTTAAATCGGTTAAGTGAGTAACTGATGTAAAAAGTATAGTTTTGATTGTAAAATTGTCACTGCGTCACTTTTTATACCGGTTGGAATCTTTTTTTTTTTTTTGGGTATTACATCAATTGGAATCTAATCAATGTAAAAACCCGTCGTATGTAGGTGTATGACCCCAAATCTATGTTTCTCGTTCCCTTTACATCTATTATCATCGAGGCCTCCCCACAAAAGTAAAACTATATCAAAATGTATAACAGACAATTATGAAACATGATCACACTAAAACCTAATAATAATTGATAGTAACTGAAACAACACCGACCAATGGAAACTCTTAAAAAGCCTTTGCTACCCTAGCTGATTATTTGCGTAACATCCCGGGGCCTTGCTTGGGAGGGTTAATAGCGACAGTTTGCTGGATTCTCCTTTCATTTGTTTAATAATAATAATAATAATAAGTTTATGCTCCGTTTAAAACTCATGTCAATATTTTCCCATTATTGGTTCTAATTTGGGAAATCTAGTTATATTCCCTTAGCAATAAAATTTAAATATAAGTTTTTAAGATGATTAGTTCCTGAGACAACATTTCAGTGCGTTTGATAACTAACTATGTATATACAAGTTCAATATCTTGAACGACTAATTTTTTTCATTCATTGAAAAAGAAAACCATTCTATATCATGGTTGACTTTTGGTTTGTTTTGTCCATAGCAAATATACTTTTCGTGACTGCCAATATAGGAGTTTTTTATTTTTACTCCTGTAAATTTTTTTTGGTTATTCAACCTGTAATTTCCTTAATTTTGTTTTTGTTCCCTACAAAAAATGTTTTTCGCTTTTTGTTCCTGTAATATATATAATGTTTTGGAATTAGTCCTTAAGTAATCCATAAATAGTCCATATATATTTCAGAGACTAAAATCAAACTGGTCTCTTATTTCATGGACTAAAATCAAACATGAAAGAAAATTACAGGGACCAAAACAAAACAATTATAAGGACTAAAAGCAAAAATTTCTATATTGTTGGGATGAAAAACAAAAAAAGAAATTTATAGGATGAAAAACAAAAATCTCTATATTTACAAGACCAAAGAAACATATTTAAGCATTTAAATTATAGTCCACAACTGTGATTCGAATGTTGGGGGGAAAACTGCAACTAATAAGAACAAAAAAATAGAAAAATACAAAATCAATGTTAAGACTGCAGCAATGAAGAATAGAGAGAAGGATGAGTGCGTAAGACTCTAAAGCGCGTGTGGCATGTTGGAATTAATAACAACAACAAAAATAAGCATGCTCAAATTTCATAGAAGAAATACTTTAGGCGGAAGCTATAAAGACATACAAGCTTGCTCAACAAGAACAACATGTTCTTTACCCTTAGGATCTACGACATGTTGGATTATCAAGGATTAGAAGAATACCTGGATCCATAGCAATCAATCACCTGAAGCGAAATACCAAAGGAATGATCACGAATAAACTACGAGCAACTAGATCCATGGCAACAAACAACAAACACGTTAGCGGTGGCTTTATGGTTCTTCCTTAACCGAATCTTCTTGAGCTCTCTCACGAGACTTTAGATTCTCTTCAGATGGGTAGAAGAGAATGGATGACAGCGATTCGATGTATTGGGGATCATAGTCTTCTTTATAGCGTGTTAAACCTAACAAGGTACCCATTATCCCCTTATCGGGCCACACTTACATCTACTCATATAAGGCCCATATCAATTAAATTAGGAGTCCAATGAGCTTACCTTATTTTAACTTTATATGATCACATAAAATATAGCTCCTTTATGATAAATAGCTAATATAATTATTAATGATATCGGCCCATATTAATTATTGGAATATAAAATTCCAACAATCTCCCACTTAGGCTGCATATGGTAATAATTATATCAGAATTCCTTAGTGCGCATAACCGAATGCTATTTATCTTTAGACTTCCTTTACAATCTAGTCCACCTCATGTATCAATAATGAGACCACTGCGGCTTTTGTCACTTCCATAAATTGCGACTAAACCCTAACAATCACCACATCAACACACTTGATGACATAGATCAATATAGACGAGTAGCATAGACGTTACATGGAATGTGATCTCAATCATGCCTATTTCCAACTAGTCCTACTTAAATCTTTAGTGAGATCAATTTTGCAAAATTTAATTTTGCAAACCCAAGTCCTTAATGTGTGAAAAAAATTTACACACAAAAGATACAAAAAATGTTTATAATAAATTAACTTTATTTCTGCAGAAAAGATCGAAATATCATAAAATTTGTATCTCAAACATAAAACACAAATAAAGACTCCCACTAAACTAAGGCAACCTTAGTGACAACACACTCATATGAGCAATATGCTCATGAAAGATGCCTTAGGTGTCAAGCCCTTAGTTAGTGGATAGCTAGCATGGAATCAGCCTCTATGTGCTCTATAGAAATTCTTTTATCCTGAATTCTTTATTTCAACAACGAACACCTTTATGTCGATAGACATTGTAAAATTCGTTATTGTTGTTGAAGTATGATACAATTGACTTATCTGTCACACTGTAACTTAAGTGGTATTTTAATACCTTTTACTATACGCAACATAGTGACATAGATATTTTAGTCATATCCCATAATTTGATGTCTATATTATTAACATCCTGAATATCAGAGTCAGAGTTGTTGATGATCTCTAATTTTTCAGATCTCTGATATGTGGGCATATAGACTTTTGTTCTCCTTGATAATCCTCATGGTTGCCTTTTGTAATAATTCAAACTAGAATTGCTCAAGTATCTGCCATATGATCCCACGATATACGCCATTTTCTGATGCATACAGATGAGATCATGTATTAGATTTCCCATAGCTAGAGCATAGGGAACTCCCAGTATTTCCTGAATTTCCAGATTTTCTTTTGGGCAAAAATTGATACTAAAATTGTCTCCCTTAGTAACTGAGATATCCTCTGCTTTACTATATTTCATGTCGAATTTATTTAAACTTTATCGATATAGCTCTTTTGTTATAATCCCATAATACCCCAAGAGAGATCTCTCAGAATTTTGGATTCCAAATACAAAAGAGACGTCCCGAAGATCCTTCATCTATAAATTTTCGTTAGAGATTTCTCGGTTTCGCTCAACCAGACTATATCGTTATTAACTAGATAAAATATCATCGACATATAGTAGTAGTAATATAAACTTACTCCTATTGACCTTGTAATACCCACAGTCGTCCACAATCCTCATCTCGAGACCAAATGAGACAATTACTTGATGAGACTTTGTAGTATCACTAATGAGATAACTTCTTTAGCTAATGGGTGGATTATGTCAGTTCGCAAACCATCTTTGGGTCTATCGACACAAAATATATCGGTTTCACCATATACATTTGTTTCATTAATATTGCCATTAAGAAACATCGTCTTGACATCCATCTTATGTAGCTCCAAAGTTATAATGAGCAATGAGCGTTGTGATTGTCCGAAAAAGAGTCTTTTAATGAAACCAAATAGAATGACTCTTTATGGTCAATCCTTTCTTAATTTATGGCTCCCAATGCTCTAGTTCTTTAGGGTGTTGAGTTTGATCTTCATGAATAATTTCCTTAACTTGATTGGAAGGAAGAACAATAATGTCCTCATGAGGATCCAAATTTGCTATACTAATAGCAACTGTATGAATTGGTTCAATAATTAGAACCGCTTCTTCCTCACTCAATTTTGTTCTCTAACCTTATCTCTCCCCCAAACTCAATATCCTCAAAGAACTATATATGCAGTTCTCGTCTCAAAAAATTTCGTTAACTTGGGACCAAAGTTTATATCTCTCAGACCTTTTTATAGATTGTCACAAGTCATAGCTCAATTGACTCCAGCAGTATTTGAATTTAAAAGACAAATTGAATCCATTGTTTAAAAAAATAAATCCAAAATCATCTTAATTTGTTCAAAGAGAAACAAAAAAACCAAACTTTATCCCAAAATTTGATTCAACCAAATTGTCTTTTAATTTCAAATATAAGCCAGTAACAACAATCCAAAATGCCTAGAGTCTCAATCTTTACCGACTTTGCCAACTCCTATATGGATGCATTTTTTAAGCGTCACTTGGCATTTGTCAGTTAAGACAACCTTAGTTGTTTCTTTTGAGAGAGACCCTTAACAGTTTCATCCTTAGTTTTCTTTATTTGCCCGTATCCTTTGGGGTAGTTGCCAAATGAGCACTATTTTATTTTTCTTTTGCTTTCATACTTAATGAAAATTAAGCTCTCTAACGAGTGCTCATTTTTGCCTCATTGCCTTTTACAAGCACTTTTAATTTCAGCAAGAAAATTTACGACATAAATTATGTCATCGAAAATAACACCCCTAAAGGTCTCTGAAATATTGTACTTTATGATCATCAGACTTATGCGGCTGGAGCGGTCCTACTTCTCATACTTGATTCTCACTTCATAGATACCGAATTGAGTGAGAGAAAGTGGATTTCTCCATTCTTATGCTAAGTCTAGAACCAAAACTTTATTTAATTTTCTGCCTTTAATCCAAAAACTCTAAACTTTTAAGGATTAAATTGAACTCAAAACCGCAGATACACAAACTATTATGGTTCAAAGAGAACAAAAGTACTAAAATATACTTATCAAAATACCCGATGCAACATTAATACCAAGTCTTTGGACAATAATATTAATTGCTGGTGGTATTTTGTTGTAATGATCAAACACTGTCGATAAGTCCTGTCAAACAATGGTTGTTTTTGGACATCCCATTGCTCACATGGAGAAATTATCCTTATAATCGGCACATGTTTGCCATCACAGGTGTGAATACAACCCGGCCAAATATTAACCTTCCTTTGGGCAGATTAATATTCACATGGACACGTATCCACACAACATCAGTTGACACGTCAAATTAAAATAATTAATAAGACATGCTCAATTATTCTTTATCTGTAATTTAAAGACCTAAACAAGATACCAATCGCACCATTAATCCCCAATCTTTGGATTGTAAGGACTAACTGCAAGCGATACTCTCAACGCAACGATCAAACGTTGGCGATAAGTTCTGTCAAGCAATGGTTGCCTTTGAGCATCCTAATTGTTCACATGGATAAATTGTCTTTATAATCACCACACATTTATCATCACAGGCATGGAATTATGCGGCCAAGTTGCGCCTTCCTTTGGGCCGACAACAACTCGCATGAATAACTCCACGCTACATCTTTTATAAATTTAATTGAACTAATCTACGCAACAGAGGTTACTTTGGCAACATGTTGTTTCAATCAACCCAATTAAAGATACTAGACAATTATTAATTTAAAAAAAATGGGAGGGCCTTAGTTTACATAAATTCCACAACAAGGTGTAGGAATATCCATAACTGTATGTTTACAACACCACACATCAGTTAAAAGACCACTTAGCAGTCCTAAAGCGAGAGTAGTATCTCACACATTACCACCTAGTGGTGTTGTTGGCCGCTCAATGGCTCAAATACGACAAGATGACGAACCGAGACTACCGCCCAGTGGCCTGCAGAAATCGGCACTACCGCCCAGTGGTGCCCTTTATTGCCCAGCGATTAAGAGGCGAAGTTCTAACTATATGCGACGTTTAGCATGTAAAAACATATATAGCATACAAGCATACATGCAAACACTTCATACATCGCATACATAATGCATAAAATTTATAGTGGTATGGTTATGGCCTCCCAAACGGAAAAGAATTACATAACTAATTATTACAATTCTTTGACCCACAAGCCAGTTGCTCCAACCGGCGTCCATATGGCGTTGTCCCATCGTTCGTGTTTCATGATCATTTATAATATTTAACAATAAAATAAAATGAAATAAAGAGAAAATCACGACATGCAGGTCGTATTAGAATTAAATCACGACACGCAGGTCATATTTAAAATAAATAAATAAAAATAAGGCCATAACCATACACCTCAAATTTGAATTATAATAACATGTCATGAATTATTATTAAATTCAAAATCCAAATCTTAAAACAATATTACGATAATAATTTGATTTATTCTCAAGATAGACAAAACCATGAAGTATGCAATAATCAAAGACAATCAAATCTTCTTATCACAATAAAGAGATATTCAACCAAAGATTTGTATGTCTTCTTTCACGGTGGCCAGAATCAACAATATATATAATAAATATTATTAAAGATTCACTGCAAATAGACTTAACGCAAAAGTCTCAAAAATTGCAAAATCCTCATGCCACAAATCACATATAATATCTCACTCAAATATTCTTGTCCAAATTAAATGTATAGAATCATAACTTTAATAATTTCCTAAAATAAATCACAAAATGGCAAAACTTTATTGGTTTCTTTTTTATGCAATATAAAAAAAAACAAATCTTTATTTTCCTTATTCCAAAAAAAAATTTCATGTACAAGATTTCCAAAAATCAATTTCAATTTCAAATATATGAAATCAATTGCCCTCCAAAAACTCGATTACGATAATTTCAACAAAAAAATTGAAATCTTTTGATTTTGAAATTAACGCACAACGCTGAACAATTCTCAATCAAATCCATATTTTCAATTTCAAATAATATGAAGTCATATCATAATTTATGATAATATTTGAAATCAAACTAAATTGAAAGCAATTAGCATCGTGGCCTTTGAAAAAGAAATAAGTCAAAAGCTATAATTATTAACCTTTGCATACGGAATTATCAAGGAAGGCAAAAAAAAAAAACTTTTCACGTACAACACTTGATTGTAAATTCCAAATTTCCAATCATTAAAAAATTGCCAACAATTATTCATGAATATTAAATAATATTCAAATAAAAACAAAACTCTCTTCCAAAAAATCTTTCGCACCGAGAGATAAAAAAAAAAACTTTATTGTGCAAATTTATATTCAATTTCGATCAATTACCGAAATCCGAAAGGCACACAACTTTTTTTTTCTCATTATTTTGAAAGATGCGCATACAAAAATAAAAGCCATAAATTCTGTAATTTTGAGTTCACGCAAAATTGAGGAATAACATAAAACTCATTCAAGAGGAAAACCGCATCATAAATCAATCCTAATAAACCAACATAGAATACCTCTTTGATACCACTTGTTGGAATTAAAACCTTATTAATAACAACAACAAAAATAAGCATGCTCAAATCTCATAGAAGAAATATTTTAGGCGAAAACTATAAAGACATACAAGCATGTTCAACAAGAGCAATATGTTCTCTATCCTTAGGATCTACGACATGTTGGATTATCAAGGATTAGAAGAATACCTGGATCCATAGCAATCAATCACCAGAAGCAGAATACCAAAGGAATGATCACGAACAAACTGCGAGCAACTAGATCCATGGCAACAAACAACAAACACGTTAGCGGTGACTTTATGGTTCTTCCTCAACCGAATCTTCTTGAGCTCTCTCATGAAATTTTAGATTCTCTTCGGATGGGGAGAAGAGAATGGATGACAGCGATTCGATGTATTGGGGACCATAGCATTCTTTATAGTGTGTTAAACCTAACAGGGTACCCATTATCCCCTTATCGGGTGACACTTACATCTACTCATATAAGGCCCATATCAATTAAATTAGGAGTCCAATGAGCTTACCTTATTTTAACTTTATATGATCACATAAAATATAGCTCCTTTATGATAAATAACTAATATAATCATTAATAATATCGGCCTATATTAATTATTGAAATATAAAATTTCAACATGGCATACTAAGCTTTAGGTTCGATTCGTCCCCACTAGTCTCTTTAAATTGGATGCAAGAGGTTAAACAGCGAATCCCCTTCAGGATACTTTGGAGTTCCTTGATATGGTTTGCACTCCCACACCAAACGTATAATTGTTAATGGTATTTTACAGAATAATAGTCTATTCTCTTCACTTTGTGCATAAGGGAAGAACGAGAATGATTTGGAGTAAAGAATATGACAGAATTGACACAAGACATAAGAATTTCATACATATTTCTGCATTTAGAGTTGTCCTATTTATTTATTTTTCATAAAGTGTTGCATTCTTTCATGAATTGATTCAAACAAAAGATGTATTGATTCATGAATAAACACATTCAATCACGAAGAAACACACCGTATTAACTTGAATCTCAATTCTATGAAGAGTCACAACCTTTAGAACCAAAACTGAATTTCATTATTTTGGAAATCTCTCGCGTCGAATTACAACATCAGAATTATAGGGGCTCTGCCACGACCACATCAATCATAGTCCATAATTTTCTACAACATCTTCGATCACAAAGTACATACATGTAATTGTGACCGCAACTGCAATTTAAAACCATGGTTGGTCTTTGTAATATCTGTTCTCACATGTTAACCCAGTGATTACCTTTTGGTTTGAGATATTTGTGGACACTAATTGGAATCAATTTTTTTTCCCTTCTTCTCATGGTGCACCTACAGGAAGCCAAAAAACGCATTGGAGAATGTGATTTTCTGGGTCTGGGTTGATTAATTTGAATCTAAAAAAACCAGAGCATGAGTCTGCTTGAGAAAACACTTTCATGGTAGATTAGATTGTGTTCTATTGTGACATACTCAAGTTTAACACCCATTATAATATGCACCAATATAATTTCATCACGGCCATTATTTTTTGCCATGTACCCTTGTAACATTGACCCTTCAGAGTACGTGGCCATTGAAGGTATACAACAATTAATGTTTGTCAAAATAAACGAATTCGCATTAATCGGAGAACAAGACGAGAGGAAGGTGGATTGTCTCTATTTCCCGATATAGATAACAAATTCGGGTAACGATAGATCAAATGATTGTGTACAAATAAGTTAATGAACATAACTAAACGTAGGAACATGATGTGAAAGTGAAAGGGGGATGATGTGTTGTGTCCTATAGTTTTACAAATTAAAGAAGACAAAGGAATCTCTAGAGAGCAAAAAATCCCCATTGAATCACTAGCATATTCATTTCATCGGACTAGAGAAAAAGGAGAGAAGCTAGCTAGGTGAATGAGAAAAGCGACCCCTTGGGAAAATGGTTTTATACAAGCAAAGAAAGGTAGGGGCCTTTAAGTGAAGAAATAGATTATTAGATTTGTTTCCATGTTTGGGAATTGTGGAATCGTCCCATCACAAAAAGACACTACAACACAACACAACACAACACACACCCCATCTCCTGGCTTTGCCTGTAACTCAGACCTTGACATGTGACTCTAGCAGCTGTCACTTTCATATTTCTACTTCAAGAGCTGCACCCAAAAAAAGGGGGATTTCGTAACAGGGCCCCTTCTCTTCACTATCTTTTCTCTCTTAATTGCTTTTCTCATCTGTTCAATTCAGCTTCTCCTCATGATATCAATGTCATTGTTCAACCTTCTTTGTTTTGATTCTGATTTTAAACCTTTTACTATAAGTTGGTCTCTTATGTGTCAATTACTATAAACCATTTGCACACATGTATGTATGTGTGTGTATATATACAGAGGAGGGATCAAGTTACTCCATCAGTAATTCTTGTATGAGTTATTCAGGTTAATATCTTTCTATAGACATTAAATTTTATCAATCGAACCGTCAAATTAAAAATTCATATTGAGTAGTCTAACTCCATAAAACTTCATAAAATTTTAAAAATATTTGATATTTCATCATATCAATTCAATTAAGGTATAATATACATTTTAATTTACAAGTAAAATGTTAACCATATGATTATATAACTACGAATGTCTAATTTATCAAGAATTTGATATTCATAATCATTAACGTAATATGACAATATTCAACGGTTCGATTGATGAAATTTGATGTCTATAGAAAATATTATCCGGAATAACTCAGACAAGAATTACTCCCTGAGTAACTTAATCCCTCCCCTATATATATATATATATATATATATATATATATATATATATATATATCAAATTAAAAGATCATAATTTTTGCTTTTCTAATTTGTTTTGCTGATCAACATAGGGAAAAGTCAAGAAATTTAACGGTTTCATAATCAAATTCTATCCATACAGAATTCTAGGTTTGCTTCCTAATATTTTTTTTTTGGACAAAAAAACATTATTCCTAATGTGTTAATATGTGTCAGGTTTCACGATATAAAAAGTATTATGATTATACTCCTTCCGTCCCATAATATATGTCATATTTGTCAAAAATAATTGTCCCAAAATATATGTCACCTTCAATTTTCAATGCAAAATTAAATGTTTGTTTGTCAATTATACCCTCAAGTACTCCACTTTGTATTTATGACAATAGCTAATACACCAATGGTTAATGGGGTTTAATTTGGTCAAATTATCACTTTTTTTTCCTTTCATTTATTATTTTTTCTTAAACTGTGTGATTTGGTCAATTGTAACATGCATATATTATCGGACGGAGGGAGTAATATATTATATTAAAAAGGCATGTGTTTGGTGATTGTCATTGATTTTGACTCCTAATCTCAGTTTGACTATAGAAGATGAAAAATAACTTTTGTTTTAACTTGAAAAAATTTGTACCAAGTTTTACATTAATTAAACTTGCTTTTGGAATTAAAAAAAAATTAAAACATAAATCACTTCACTTCAAATTTAAATGTGACTAAATCAATTTTGCGAAATTTAAAATCACGTTTATCATGATTCTCATGTAAACATACATTTACTTCCTCTTGTCTAAAATATAAGCAAAAATGTTAATGTATTTGGTCCAAATTTGGAGTATATACATAAATTTTTTTACTTATATTTCAGACAGAAAGAAATTAATTAAAGTTGACTTTTTTCGTTCATTTGTAAATAGCATTTCTATTCTGGAATTTTAATTTGGGAGTTTTCTGTAAGACATTTCAACTCCTGCTAGCACATCGAGAGCTTCCCATACTTGGAGGGTGGGCTTCTAATTCCGATGAGGTTCATTAGGATCCACTTTAGTAGCTGGGGCAATTACATCCGAGACATGCATGGGTAGAACAGTGAGATATGGGAAGTAACTTGAATAAGCAATGCATTTATAATAATCGGACAGTCCCTGTCCTTTCTTTGCCTTATGTGAAATGTAGGAGCATTATGGGGTTGCAATTTGTGGGAAAGACAATCAATATCAACAAGAGAAAGTTAGTTTGGAATCTTTGAATACTAGGGTGTTGCTCGAGGTACGTATGGAATAATATATATAAACCAACTATCTTTATATACCTTCAATTTTAATTATATTTTTATATAACCCTTATTTTTTTACCCTTCGTCTTTTTATCATATCACACTAGGCCAAAATCGTGTTCAGATAACAGAGTTCAGATGACGTTTGCATCTGGAAGCGTTATAAAAAAAATGAAACATTGAGATGACATTTCCTTGATACCATCTAAATGAACAATGATTTTTGATATAAAATAAAATAAAAATAAAGTGTACTTAGATGACGTTTCCATTAGCAAACACCATATGAGAGTTTACATTAGATAACATTTTTCTGAGAAAACGCCATCTAAATGTTTATTATAGCTAATAAAAACAAAGAGCGCTTCTTCCCTCTATACTTTCACTCCCAAGTAAATATCATTGTCTTCATCATTTTCCCTCCTAGCCTTTCCAGTCGTCGTTCTCACCCCTTCCAATCGCCGTTTTCGTCTTTCCTGTCAACCTCTGTTCCATTTTATACGAGTTTGTTTTTTGATCTCTTGCCCATTATATTTTCTCTCACTCTTTTCCATTCTCTCTTAGCCCTAATTAACACCATCACCGAACGCGTGCCCAGAACTTCAGTGGAACTCTTCGTCATGGATTTTTCCGTCAGCGTGAAACAAGAAATCACAACCATTCTCACCTCTAAGTACGACCGATCACTCATCACATTTTTACTTTTTCTCTTTTTTTTTTCATTTCTATCTTCTCCCGATCTATCCACCCAATGTATAATTAGTGTCGCTCCCCTATGTGATGCGAAAATGACACAAAGGAGATATGTAAGAGGAAAAAAATGTAAAAAATAAAATAAAAATTATAGCTCTATTAACAATGGTAAAAAAGGAAAAAAATCTCAAATTTTCAAAATACCCACACCTATAATTTCTCTAATAGTACATATCCTTCAACCTTTGATCCATATCAGTAACCCATCTTTTGTTTGCCCAATATGTTTACAGTGTTTTAAAAGAATATGCTATATATAGCACCCAAAAAAAAAAAAAATTTGTGTAGAATGAGAGAGAATGAAAATTTTAGTCATTTTTTTTCATAGGCAAAATTTTAGTGTTTGATTTTTAAAATTTTAATCTATATTTTATAAAGCTGTAGACAGCCCATGGAAAGGTATTTTCATCTCCTAAATGTTAAATGGATTTGGTTGCATGATTGCTCAAAGTTGTTTACTCTTAGGTCTGCATATGCACACTTATTGTCATAGGATGGTGCTAACGAAGATCAGCTGGATGACAACATGTCCAAAGCTTTTAAAGGTTTATGGCGTACAGCTATCCCTTCTAAAGTTACTTTTCTGATTTGGAGGGTGTTGCTCGGATGAGTCCCCACGCGTGACGCACTTTTGCACCATGGAGTACTGGATGGTAATCATAACACTTGCTGCATGCTATGCTTTATTGATGATGAATCGGTGAGTCACCTCTTTTTTTCTTGTCCATTCTCATATAACATTTGGAATTCCATTTTCGGTTGGTTGGGCTATGTTGGGGCTTCGCACCTAGATCCTGTGGAAATTTTTATGCAATTTGGTGGGTTACTTAATGGAAAAGCTGTGAGGAACGTGAGGTATTTAATTTGGGGAGCTGTGGTTTGGTCTCTATGGTCGTTAAGAAATAAGATTATGTTTCAAGGCGGGATCGCTAAATTTATGCTACCTTAGCACCGGTAAAGCAAGTATCATGGAATTGGTTTATGTATAGGGAAGGATGTAGACTGAGATTAAATTTTTCTGATTAGTGTGTTAACCCTTTGGGGTGTTTTGAAGCTTTAAATTCATCTGTGTAAATGTGAAATGGTGCGGTGCTTGCTGTTATTTCCCTTGATAGGCTGTCATGACTGTTTGTGTGTTCTTGGTGATTTCGTGGCTGTCAAGAGCACTTGTTTCGAGGAGTTTTGTTTTGGTGGGTTGGTAGAGGTCATGGAATGGTGGAAATAAGTTGAAGTTCCCTGTTTGGTGGCGTGGCTGCAACAATTCTGCAGCATTTCTCTACTGTTTCGGTGATGGAGGGGTCATTGGCTGGTTGGTTGGTGGCCTATGGAAAATGAAGTGTTATAAGTTTAATGGGGTTGGAATGTACACAGCAGGAACGATTCTTCACAGGGGCGGATAGGAATTAAAATTGCTGCTGATATAATCTTAAGTGTAGGCGTATCAGTTGTGCAAGTGCTGCTGCTAATTGTTTGTTAAAAGTGCTGCTGCTAAATCTTGGAAGTTTGCTAGTTGTTTTAACTTCATTTTTTGGGGTTGGATGGTGTACTCTTTTTCCTCTTTTGGTCTTTTTTCCACTGGGTTTTGGCCTTAAGAGGTTTTAATGAGACACACCCTTCCTAGAACATCTGTAAATATGATATGGGTTCAGAGTACCTCTTGTACTCCAGTTATTAATATATTTTTGCTTATCAAAAAAAAAAACTCCTAAATGTTAAATGTACAGGAGTAGTAAACATGACTTTTACTAGAGTGGTACTGATATATAAAGCAGAAATTTAATTACTAAAAATTAATCCATATGAAATTTATCAAGATATTGTTGAAAGATATTCACTATCAACAAGCAAGCATTGCATTTTTTTATTGTATTAGATGGGAAACAAATTAGAAACCTTCTGTTTAACCTTCCCATTATAATTGTACGTCATAATTCTGGTATTAGAAAAAGTTGAAATAGCAACGAAAATTAAAGACAAAAAAATTAAATTGATCTAAAAATTTGATGTCTCTAACATTTAGCGTCAAAATTAAAGACGGATTTTACATTTTACCGCCTCAAAATTTTCATCGCTATTTCAACATTTTTTATTAGTAGAGATATTCATGTTGCCTGCAGTAAATTATTTGTAAGTACTAAGGTCCCATAAATCGTTCTGTGTGTATAGTTTATTTTCTTTTCAATGCTGATCAGTGATTTAAAAAAGATATGCGCCTGTAATCTGAGGGCGGTATCATTATTTTTCATGTCTCTGTGACCCGCAATGCGACTCCCGTTACACCACATGAGATGCATTTGACCATAATTCTTCAAAATATCAAGGATTACAACATGATCGCGATTGTTACCGTGACCGCGATTTAAAACCATGGTTAAAATTGTGTGATACAAAAGTATTGAATAATATACGAGTGTTGCGTGTATGTTTTAATCTTAAATTAAACCTGTATTTGGGACAGGTTTTAGTTGACTCTCGAGATCATGTTGCTGAGGATACATGTATATATGTGATAAAGTAACAATATTTTGGGCATTCTGGGCGGTTTAATTAGTGTCAGTGCTTCGCGCTGCTTCATGTCTGTAAAAAAAGCATGCAATAAAATGCTGCAGCTTGTACTATAAGACCAAGTGGTAAAAGTACTAGCTAGCTCTTCTTTTTGACCATACATACCCTTCTATCTATCTTCCTATATATCAGTCACCGATCCTTTCAATTCCTATCTTAAACCCTACACTTCAACATTTTCCTCTCTCTCTCTCTCTCTCTCTCTACTAAAACCTAGCTATATATCTTTTCTCCTTTTTCTCTTTTGTTCCTTATTCCAAACAATGAACCACGAGGAGAAAGCCACCATGGACCTGGTTCCACCATCTGATCACTTCTGCTACGTTCGTTGCAACTTCTGTAACACTGTGCTTGCTGTATGTTGAAACTGTACTCAAACACCAACCATCATTTTTCACTTGTTTCTTAGTGATTCATCATATTCTTCCTTTTTATATATAGTATCATGCATGTAATGTAATTACATTTATATAGGATAAAAATATATATATTTCTATTGAAAAAAAGGTTTAAAAGATGTTGCTAAAAATTGAAGAGTGAATAATATGTAGGGTCATGTTGTTGGTGTTGTTGGTTGTGTAGGTTGGTATTCCATGCAAGAGGCTGTTAGACACTGTGACAGTGAAGTGTGGTCACTGCAGCAACCTGTCCTTTCTTACCACCAGACCCCCAAATTCTCAAAATCAAAGCATTGATCACACCCTCACTCTTCAGGTTATTGTTGGCTTGGTGTTGCTCCTTATGATGAAATAATAATGTTTATGAACATAATTAGCATCTATACTGTTATTATGTAATTCTTCTGTTTTAGTTTCCTCCTTCTTAGTTCTTCATATGTTAATTATATATATATATGTGTGTGTGTGTGTGTGTGTGTGTGTGTGTGTATAAGTCTTTCCTTTTGAGATCAATAGTAAGCATGTGTTTATTTCTAGCAGGGGTTTTACGGTGTGAAAAAGGGCCAAGCATCATCTTCATCTTCCTCACCAACTACATCAAACGAGTCAGTGTCCCCTAAAGCAGCACCATTTGTTGTCAAACGTACGTAGTAACCCTTTTTACAACTCTTTTTCTTTTTATAAGCAAAATTTTTATTAAGGGGTACTCGAACCCCGTTACTTCAATGATATAAACTGAAACATACATATAAACTGAGACACGCATAAATTTTATATACGATGCATCTCTCAACCTCCCTTACTATACAAGGTTCTAAAAAAAGTTCACTAACTGCGATCTGAGTCACGATATCATATTTTTTGATGATGTTCGGCGCCACTGTAACACGATTGAGATTGAGGCTGCATCAAATCAACCGCATTACTACAATTTTACGTAATATTAAGAATCGCGACCGTTATCCTGGCCGCGATTTAAAACCTTATATGTACACCGGTGTATGTCCTTATTTGTTTGATTTCTTTTGCAGCACCCGAGAAGAAGCATCGTCTACCATCTGCTTACAACCGTTTCATGAAGTAAGTGCAACCAAAAAAAAAAAAAAGGAAATAAGTATTTTGTCTTTATTTTCAGTTCACTATATACACAAGCAACCACAAGTAGAAGATGGTGCACTGTTACATTCCCTTACCCTGTTTCATTTATTTTAAGTACTGTACCTTGTAAACATATGGTTGATTTGATTTGATGTGCGTGCATATATGTCAGAGAGGAGATACAGCGCATCAAAGCAGCCAACCCTCAGATCCCACATCGAGAAGCTTTCAGCGCTGCTGCCAAAAATGTATACATTTTTTTTCACCCTCCCTCAATTTATATTTATGGATAATGCTGAATGTCACGAGAAGCTACTTCACGAACTCATCACGACTGACGCGGCATCAATTATATTGGTTTTTTCTCATTTTTCAATTTGATTCGATGCATTTATCTCTCATCCTTTTACTATTAAAAACTCCTCCCTCACCGTCAGCATCTATCATGCATCATAAAACAGTAATTACTCAATTAGTCGCCGATACAAATTACGGAGACCAATTTAATTCTTAAAAAATGAAAAATATCAACTTCGTCCTTAAAAATTTCAAATACTGGTCAAATTAGTTTTTTTTAGGATAAATTTTAGGGATTTTTTAGTCCATATTAGAGACTAATTTGACTCACATTTGAGATTTTTAAGGACCAAATTGATATTTTTCATCTTTAGGACTAAATTGGTCTCCATGATTTTTGTTATGGTCCAATTTGAGTATTTACTCATCATCTAATTTGACATGCTTCGTAGTTAGTATTTCATTTTCGGCCTTCTGCTCATCTTCACCAAGTGAACAAATCTCTGAAGAACAACAAGAATAAAAGCTTGAATATGAACTTGATTCTATGATGTCTGAGTTTGTGGGAAAAATTAACAACGTGGATGATGCCAAATTACTTGTATTCTCATGCACATCAACATCACATTTTGATGTTTCAACTACATGAGAGTCCAATTATGGAGACGCTGGAAATTTGGTGTTTGTTTGTTTTGGTGATGGGATATTGGGATTTGTCGACGAGTTGGATAATTAGCACAGAGAAATCATGGGATAGAGAAGGAGTTATGGCTGCAATTGGGATTTTGAAAGCAAGGACTTTGGAGAGGAAGACCACCGCACAACACTAGGAACCACCCGAGTCTTTCTCTTTCTCCAGAAGCAATATTCTTCTAGACAACACTATTTGCAATGTTATCAGATTCGCAAAACGGAAACATATTTTCTATTTTTTTTAGTAGCTTTTGACAAAAGAAATATAAAAATGCTATTCGTGATTTTTGCAGAAAACTTTTCTTGTGACATATAGCACTACTCTATATTTATATATAGGGTTAATTTAGGGTTATACCAGCACTGTACACTTGTTGAAAATCTCGAGATTATATTATATATAGTCCTAACTAACTTGTGCTACACAGTGGGCTAGGTTCATCCCAAACTCGCCAACCCGTTCAATTTCAGCAAGTAAAAATAATATTGTAAGAATTTTACTTATCTTTATTGTAATTTCAATGCATTCTCCGAGATTGTTGGTTAACTTTTTTCATTGGCTCATGTGTGTGCAGGAATGAAAAAGCTATGACATGCATGAAGATTTCGAGAGAACTGGAGCAAGTCAATTAGGTGTCACCTAGTTTTAATAAATTATGTACTGCTTTTATCGCTATCTTCTAATTACTTCAGGGGTGGAGGACTTTATCTGAAACCAGTTTAATGATGTTTAGACTCAATTTATTAATATGCCATTAAGAAAAGATGTTTGGATCTGGTAATATTAAAGTACTATTATATATATTGACGACCGTATTCAATGTTAATTTCCCATGAAATGTCTCTCTTATACTCTTGGTGGCTTAGAGCACCTACAACGGAGGTTCGGAAAGTGAGTTTGATAGCGTGTCAATCTCTGCGACCTCGTTTTTCCGCAATTCGTTATTGGAGTTCAATACCGTGTGTCACACTTTGCTCCAACCAGTTCGCTGCAGCTCTCTCCGTTCGGAACTTTTTATATGGTTATTTTATTATCATTTGACTCGTTTTGAGATAAAAATGGGATAAATTATGGGACCAAAGTATAAAAGTGGGATAATTTATGAGACCCATTTTGAGTTCTTTGAAGTTCACTATTGGAGTAAAAAAAAAAGTGAGTCGTTTAAAAATGATGTGGCATGGTGGGAACCATTTAAGTAACCCATTTTGGGTTCACCATTGGAGATGCTCTTAAACACCTAATTAAGGGGACTTCCAAGGGGGGGCATATAGACAGGAAAATTAAAGAGAAAATACTATAAAGTTTATAGGGGCAAAAAAATAATATAAAAAAATGGAATTTGATACCATATATATATACTTCATACCTAGTTTTGTTAATTTAAATTAAACTTAATTATAGGTAAAAAAAAAAAAAAGTATACCATATCTTCTGATTCAATTTTAAAATGTCATATGTATATTGGGCAATCTTGTGTAGCTGATCTGTGCATTCTCTTCTTGCCTCTACTTCTTCTGTATTTAAATTCACATTCTCGCCCTTTATTTCTAATCTATTCAACTCTTCTTCGGCTTCCTTAATTCTTTCATTCAGATTGTTGGTGTGCTTCCTGTGCCACTCCTTCAAATTCTGATTAATTAGCTTTAATTTCTCCTTTAAGACATATGCTCCGCAACCCTTAACTTCCAGCTCCTTCCATTACTGCCTCACAAAATATCCATCAATTTGGCTCCAACAATTAAGCATCCCAAAATGGTTTAGGACCCCAGTTGAGGATCTTTTCTCTAAGTATAAGTGGACAGTGATCAGCGAGTTCCCTCTCCAAGCACCACTGGGAGCAATCTGGCAAAGATTTAAACCATTCATGTGATAGCAGAAATCTGTCACTGCGGCTCATGGAGGACCCATCTTGCCGGAACCAAGTATACTGTTATGGAAGAGGAAGAGGTGGACCTAGAAGCTGCAATGTATGATGATGTTATCCCTCAAACCAGGCCCAAACGCAACAAGGTCAGGCCCAAATACCTGAGGGATTATCATACAACTCTGAATAGAGCATGAGATAGGATAAGCTTGCATATGTAATGGAATTGTTCTAGAAAGTTTTCCTTGACAATTTGTAATTACATCCTTGTAGTAGTGACAGCTATTTTATTCCGTTGGATAGATCCATCAGGACAAGGAATATGCTTTGTAAACCTAGCTATTTAAGAGCCTTTATTGCTGAATAAATGGAAGCAGAAAAACATTTAAGAAAAGTTAGTGTAGCAGTAGCCATTTCTATTTCCCTGAGCTTCGTTGTTTTCTATTTCTGAGTTTCATTTCTCCTCTGTTTTGTTGATAACGTGACACTGGTGCTTTCATTGACTATGGCCTCCTCCTCCGAAAATTCTGAAATCCTCTCCGCCCTCAACCAACTCCTTCGGACCCAACAATCCTTTCGCCAAGATATCACTAACCTATCCACTGAAATGGGTCAGATCCGTGCCCAACTACCACCACCAGGCTTTCCCCCTTTCCCTCTCAACACCCAGCTCACCCACCCACTCTCCAACACCACCATCAAGCTTGACATTCCCAAGTTTGACGGCACAGATGCTTTGAACTGGATCTTTAAGATTACACAATTTTTCGATTTTCATTAGACTGCCGAAGATCAACGCCTTCGCACAGCTTCATTCTACATGGAAGGTGAAGCACTCACCTGGTTTCAATGGATGCACTCTAATGGTCAACTTCGATCCTGGACTTCTTTTCTGCAAGCCTTGGAACTGCGTTTTGCGCCGTCGCACTATGATGACCCCAAGGGCGCACTCTTCAAGCTCTGTCAGACCACCACCGTCGCCGATTACCAAGCTGCTTTCGAAACATTGGCTAATCATATTGTAGGTTTGCCTCCTGACTTTTATTTAAGTTGCTTTATTTCTGGTCTGAAACCGGCAATCCGTCGTGAGGTTCAAGCTTTCCAACCATTATCTCTTCCTCACGCGATTAGTTTAGCTCGCCTCCAAGAAGCCAAATTTAACGATCGCCCTCAACCCAGTTCATATCGTCGCCCAGAAAACATGCAACCCACCAATACTCAACCAAACACTCAAACCAGTACAAACAACTGCAACACCACTCACCCTGCCTTGACCACTCACCCCATCACACCACCACCAAAAGGCCTCACTCCAATCAAACGCCTCTCCCCTGCTGAACTACAAGCTCGTCGCGACAAAGGTCTCTGTTACAATTGCGACGAGTTGTACCATACTGGCCATCATTGCGAACGCCGATTCCATTTACTTATTGCTGAACCCGACCCAATAGACCCACAACCAGATACAGCAACCCAACTCCTTTTAGAAACCATCTCTCCCCAAAACACAGACCCTGCTTCCCTAGAAGACCCAGCTCAGATAAGTTACCATGCCCTAGTAGGCCATTCGGTTCCCCAAACACTTCGGGTCATAGGGCGGATTGGCAAACAACAAGTTTCCGTATTGATTGACGGTGGCAGTACTAATAATTTCATTCAGGATCGGATTGTCAAGCAACTTGGTCTCGAGCTACAACCCACTGATGCCTTCAATGTTATTGTGGGAAACGGTGAAGAACTTCCATGTGCTTACTTATGCCGTCAACTTCCTATCCTCCTGGGCTCTTATGAATTTTTTGTGGACTTCTTTGTCTTACCAATCAGTGGGGCTGAATTGGTATTAGGGGTCCAATGGTTAAAAACTTTGGGTCCAGTACTGACTGATTACAATACTCTCACCATGAAATTCATTGTTGATAACCAAACCATCCTTCTACATGGCATTCCCAAACCTCACCCCATAGAAGCTTCTCTACACCAATTAAGACGTATGATATCAACCCATGCTATTGACACATGCCTCCAGCTTCACCTAATCACCCCACCCCCTTCACCTCAAACCTCCACCACTATTCCAGAATCTGTGACAACCTTACTTGACCAATTCACTCCCCTATTTGAACCACCAACCAACCTTCCACCACCTAGAGACACTGACCATCACATCCCTCTCCAAGTTGGGGCTAATCCAGTGAACGTCAGGCCGTACCATTATCCACATTTTCAAAAGCGAGAAATAGAAGCTCAGATTCGTGACATGCTCAATCAAGGGATCATTCGCCCTAGTTCTAGCTCATTCTCTTCTCCAGTGTTGTTGGTACGCAAGAAGGATGGTACTTAGCGTTTTTGCGTGGACTACCGTGCTCTCAATGCCATCACCATCAAGGATCGCTTCCCCATTCCCTCTATTGATGAATTGCTGGACGAACTCTACGGTACTCAATGTTTCTCTAAACTTGACCTACGCTCAGGATACCATCAGATTCGGATGTACCCAAGTGATATCTCTAAAACTGCTTTTCGTACTCACCAAGGCCATTATGAATTTTTGGTAATGTCGTTTGGTCTTTGTAATGCCCCCTCTACTTTCCAAGCTACCATGAACATTCTATTTCAACCATACTTGAGACAATTTGTCATTGTATTCTTTGACGACATTTTGGTGTTTAGTAAATCCTTGCAGGAACATTTAGATCATCTTCAGATAGTCTTCCAACTGTTAATTGATAATCAGTTTTTTTTGAAGAAGTCTAAGTGTTCCTTTGCTCAGCCCTCTATAGCCTACCTTGGTCACATTGTATCAGCAGATGGTGTGGGTCCAGACCCAGAAAAGATTGATGCCATGGTTAATTGGCCTAAGCCAAAGACTCTCAAGCAACTAAGGGGTTTTCTCGGATTGACTAGATTTTACCGCAAGTTTGTGAAGAACTATGCTCTCATTGCTGCCCCTCTCACTGAATTACTAAAGAAGGACGCTTTTATATGGTCCGAGGCTGCTGAATCTGCTTTCATTACTCTCAAACTTGCCATGACCGCCACTCCAGTGCTAGCCTTGCCAGATTTTGATGCTGACTTTGTCATAGAGACTGACGCTTCTGGCTTGGGAATGGGCGCTGTATTGTGTCAACAGGGGCATCCCATTTGCTATTACAGTAAGAAGTTCTGTCCTCGCCTACTTACAGCTTCTACTTATGTTCGTGAATTGTGTGCTATTACCTCAGCTGTGAAAAAATGGCGCACCTATCTTCTTGGTCGCAAGTTTGTCATTCATACCGATCAGCGCAGCCTCCGTGAACTAGTGACACAGCTTGTTCAAACACCAGAGCAGCAATTTTATTTGGCAAAATTGCTTGGTTACTCATATGAGATTGTGTATAAACCGGGCGCCTAAAATCGAGTTGCCGACGCTCTCTCTCACATCCATGAATCTCCTCCAATATATATGTATGGGCCTCACGGTATCTCATTGTGACTTTCTGGACAAACTTCATTCTCACTGTCTCCAAGATTTGCATTATCAGGAGCTGCTGTCCAAGGTTAAAAACAATGCTGCTGATCACCCTCACTTCCAGGTGATCCATGACAGGTTGTTTTATAAGGGCAAACTTTATATACCTGCCTCCTCCCCCCTAAAAAGCACACTGTTGGAGGAGTTTCACTCTTCTCCTCTAGGAGGTCATAGTGGCATCACAAAGACATTGGGTAGGTTGAAAGAAAATGTCCATTGGGAGGGAATGCGTACTGATGTTACGGAATTTATCAAAGCTTGCCTCACTTGTCAACAAACCAAAATTCCACCTCACTCCCCTTATGGTTTGCTACAACCCTTGCCCATTCCTGACAATGTATGGGAAGATATTTCACTTGATTTTATCGTAGGGCTCCCTTCGTTCCAAAGTTTCACTGTGGTATTAGTTGTGGTTGATCGATTATCCAAAGCGGCGCATTTCGGCATGCTGCCTACACACTTCACAGCTGCAAAAGTAGCTGAACTATTTGCAAAAATGGTTTGTAGCATTCATGGTATGCCAAAGAGTATTGTGAGTGATAGAGATCCGGTCTTTTTGAGTAAATTTTGGCAGGAATTGTTTCGTCTCAGTGGCACCAAATTGCGTATGTCTTCGGCTTACCATCCACAGAGTGACGGACAGACTGAAATTGTCAACAAAGCACTGTAGCAGTACCTTTGCTGCTTTGTTCATCAGCAACCTACTACTTGGGAAAAATTTCTACACTGGGCCGAATGGCACTACAATACAGTTGTTCACGAAAGCACTGGCATGACTCCATTTCTGATTGTTTTTGGTAGACCACCTCCTGCATTACCTCAATACATTGCTGGTACTACTCAGGTGGAGGCTGTTGATACGGAACTAACCAATCGGGAACACATTCTGGATCTTCTTAAGAAGAAATTGCGGAAAGCACAAGCAGCAATGAAGTACTTTGCTGATAAACACCGTACTAATCACCCCTTCAAGATAGATGATCTGGTCCTTGTCAAGTTGAGGCCTTATAGGCAAACATCCATTGCTGGTAATCGACCTAGGAAGCTGTCCAAGCGATTCTATGGTCCTTTCAAAATTATCAAGGCTATTGGGGACGTTGCCTTTGAGCTGGATTTACCTTCCACCAGCAAAATCCATCTGGTTTTTCATGTTTCCCAACTTAAACCTTATGTTGGCCCTGCTGAACCTTCCCTGGTACTACCTCCCAATGCAATTGAAAACCAACCTGTGATTGAGCCAATTGCTGTCTTAGATCAGACACAGAAAGATGGAACTGATATGGTACTTATTCAGTGGAGTGGACTTTTTCCAGAAGATGCAACTTGGGAAGTAGCTACTGATGTTCTTCCTAAATTTAACCTTGAGGACAAGGTTTGTGTCTTAGGGGATACGGATGTTACGGAAGAGGAAGAGGTGGACCTAGAAGCTGCAATGTATGATGATGTTATCCCTCAAACCAGGCCCAAACGCAACAAGGTCAGGCCCAAATACCTGAGGGATTATCATATAACTCTGAATAGAGCATGAGATAGGATAAGCTTGCATATGTAATGGAATTGTTCTAGAAAGTTTTCCTTGACAGCTGTAATTCTGTCCTTGTAGTGACAGCTATTTTATTCCGTTGGATAGATCCATCAGGACAAGGAATATGCTTTGTAAACCTAGCTATTTAAGAGCCTTTATTGCTGAATAAATGGAAGCAGAAGAACATTTAAGAAAAGTTAGTGTAGCAGTAGCCATTTCTATTTCCCTTAGCTTCGTTGTTTTCTATTTCTGAGTTTCATTTCTCCTCTGTTTTGTTGATAACGTGACATATATACTTTCTGCCAATTAGGGGCAAGTCTATCAATTCATATTCAGTAATGAATTTATCAAAAAGTATCATTTCTTCCCTTCTATTGTTGACTCTTGTACTCTTTCTTTCTTTCTCAGTTCTTGTAAGTTATGGCGTTAAAATCCCCCACAAGACATATCCTTTCACCTTTTCTGGTCTTGAGGAAATCTGATAGTTCACACCAGAGGTCTTTCTTTCGACTCGCTTCACATATTGGTGCATAAATATTCACAATCACAACCGGGACTTCGTTCATCCCCCAATCGCCCTCAATGCACAGAAAGTGATTCCCATAAGTAGAATTTCTAATCCTGAGAGTGTTCTTGTCCCACATCGACAGCAGTCCTTCTGCTCTTCCTTTGGATTTTTTTGAATGAGTCGAACTCGTTTGACCCCCACATACCTACACAACAGCTTCTCTTTAATAATTCCATCTTTGTTTCTTGGATGCAGATTAGATCCGGCTTGTGAGAATCGATAAGCTTCTGTATACTCTTCTTCTTTGCTCTCTCCCCCCCCCCCTCTTCTAATATTAATGCCTATAATCTTAGTTTTAGCGATGAAAACTAAAAATTTGTCTCTAATTTTGGGGTCGCAAAACTAAGTGATGAACAAATTTTTAAATACCTTTTAGATTTTTCAGATCTATTAATTCTGTTTCATATCGGAATATTATATTTTGAATTTTTATAATTATTTTTGATATTCTTGCAATTTTTCTATCATTTTCTTTATTTATACAAATATTCATTTCTTTAAATAATACTTTTAACAATCTTTGTGGTCTTTCAATATTTTCTGTAAGTTTTCTAATTCGTAATTCTTTTTCAATTTTGTCTATATTTATTTTCTAATGTTTTAATATTTTGTTCTACTATTAAAATTCTATTTTTTAATTCTTGCCAATTTTTACTAGTTACTCTTTCAGGCCATTGCATATATTCATCAAATGATCTATAAAGTCTTTGTAATTCTATTTTTTCACGTTGTATTAGTCTTGAGATTAACTCTAGTTTATATTTTCTTATTTCTTCGTATGAGATATCATATTCATTCATTGATAATTAATTTTAGAATCTTAGCGCTCTGATATCAGAAAAGTTCATGATTTCAAATAAATCCAATAAATCCTTGATTTTCGGTGAATTCATTCTAATTTCTTTATAAAATTTTCTGTAATATATTTTAATTTTTTAATCATCATCTACAAATCAATCTTCTTCTGTTTCTAACTCTGCGAAATAAGTTGGTAGTCCTAAATAATTGTCTGAATTTTCTTCTTGTGATTCATCATTTCTTGGTAGAGTTAGGTACCATAATTCTTCGTTTATTTCATTTTTATATACTATAGATTGTGCACAAAGTTTTCCATATTCTTCACATATCTTTGTTTTTATTTCTTTTGGTAGTTCAAATGACCATATATATTTTAGTTTTTTTATAAAAATCTTTTTTTTCATTTTCTATTGCATCTATATGTACCGTTATTTACTTCTATTTCTATTTCTATTATTTTTACCTTTATAGTAAACTTGACAATATTCATCTTTTCCTTTTCTTAGATATTTCAAGATTTTATATTTTTATTACTATGTTTTCTTTTATTATAAGTATATTTTCTATTTCTCTCTTATTTCTTTCATCTAAATTTTTTTTTTAGATAATCTTTTAATATTCTATGAAAATTTTTAATTTCATTTCTAACTTCTTCTTTTCTTAATTCGAAACCATTCGTACTCTATTTCTTATATATAAATCTAGCTCATTTACCTGATTAGCTAATGTATTTAATTTATCTCCTTCAATCTCTTTCGATTCACAAAATCCAATTGGTTTTGGCATTAATAATTTTGGTTTTCTTATGAATGTTCCTAAATCTGTTATTTCCTTTTTCTTAGGATAATAAATCTTTCCTATATATCTTCAAATAGACTTAGGATATCTATCCTATCATTATTCTTAAAGGTAATACTGTGATGTGAATTTGCTAATGCATAATTGGCACAATAAGTAACTCAGAAAATTTTATCTCCTGATTTTATTAAATTTCCTCTTAGGAATTTGTGTTCAAGAGTTAGTGATTGATCTAATCTTTGAGTGTTTAATGGTATTCCAATATTTAGATGAATCTCATATTTTAATTTTACATAAGCTAAATTTTCTTCTATTACTCCTAATACTTTATCTTTTGGATCAGTGATTCTATTACCCTTTAATACCAATTCTACCAGTGAATTTATTCCTTTTTGGAAAGTTGCTTTTATCAAAACTTGTATTGCTCCTATATGAATATATCCTATTTTCTTACTATGTTTTTCTTTCTTTATATTTCTTTTTTAATCCATAAGTTATTTATTGTTTAATAACTGTATAAAAGTGTTTCCTTGAGCATCTGCTATATCTATTGGTGTTTCATTGATTATTTTTCCATCGTATATTATATTTTCTTTTGGTTAAATTTTTTCATTAACCTCTTAAATTTTTCCTTTCCTTTAACTCCTTTCATATTTGCATCTTTTGACAAATCTAAGTCTTCCTTTTGTATTTTTTGAAATAATGTTGGGTCTATTAAAATACTTCCTTCATAATTTTCATCTTCTTCAGTAATCTGTAAGTGTTCAATCTCACTATTATCATTTTTTCTCTTTCCATTTTAAATCTAGTTTAATTCTTATATATGTCTTACTAAAGCATTTAATAATAATAATACTAACAATAATTATATTATTTAAGAAAAGTTAAGTAAAGATACCTAACTATGCTTCTGAATAATTGTTCAAGTAAGCCCACTGCTACTTCCACAGTTCTCCATTAAGTTTTGAATACTAAGTTTAACAAAGTTTGAATAAAGAAAATTATAACAAGAAGGATAAGTGGAATGAGTAATTTTATTGATGATAAGTGAAATTTTTATAAGGTGGGTTGGATACACTCTCAAGTATCCGACTAGCTCCTAAAGGACTAGCACAAGTTCCCTAAAGGAAACAATTCTCACATGAGAAATTTTTCATACTGAAAAACTCTGCCTTCCATCCTCAGAGAAAGGCTTATTTATAGCCTAAAAGGCCTACTACTATTTACAAAGGCACTATGGCACTACGTGAGTGCTTTACATCAAGATTCCCAATAATTTTACATAGTTACAAACTTTTTACTATTCACAAAATTATCTTTACGTAGACACACAATAATTTCACATAATGCCAAAGAGTCTGGAGTCTTCACTCTTCAACAATTGCTTCAAAGTCTTGGTCTTTCTCCTCTATCACTTTGTCGGCAATAATTTTATCCTTGTCACATCTTTCACATGCATGGTCTTTACTTTCCTTGATCATAGTGCATAAATTATTGAGGACAGATGGCCTGTATTCCATTTGGGGTCCTGATAGTATGTAGAAAGCTACCTCAAAGCTTGTCAGAAGACTCATATCTTTTTCCTTTATTTCTTTATTACTTTTCTTGCTTAAAAGCAAAGTGTAGGGTCCTTTGTATAGTACTTTGTTATAGGAGCCTTTTCCAACTTGACATTGAGAGAAAATACTTGCCAACTGATTACTTATTATTTGAGTAATTAGTTCTTCCCCATAGAATGTTTTATTGGGTTCATCTTTTAGAGGAAAATTATTATTACTTATTAAAATAAAAACCAAATGCTTAGCTGGCTGTTTAGTAGCAAAATTTGGATAAGCTGAGTAAAACTTTAGGAAAATATTTTTCTATCCTGCAATATTTCTTCTGTAAGATTAGACTGACTCTTTGAAATTATAATTCTTCATGATTTGAGCTTAAATAAAGACAATCAATAAGTCAAAACTGAAACATATTGTATGCTAGATTTGAAGGTGCTACAGGAAGAATAATTGTTTTAATCCCAAAAAGTTTTCGATCAACCATATAGAAACAGTTTATTTTTTTCTTTTTCAGTCCAATTTTTTAATCTTTCAAAATTTTCCCAGAGATTCTTTTCTGAAAATTGTACCTGTAGTTCATGATCTTTTCTCGAAGTAATTTGAAAATCATCTAGGGAAAAGGGAATTTTTCCTAGTGTTTTAAATGTAGATAGTTTTATTGGTGGATTCTTTGTTTTTTCTGAATAAGTTTTTGGGCCAAGATATATTTCTTTTCCCTTCTTTGCCTTTTCTGATTCATTATGTTCTTTTAGTGCTCTTTCAGCTTCTTCTTTGGATGCATATCCCTGGTAGAAGACTCCTGAGATCTTTTGACAGTGTGGTGCTGCTTTGAACCAGTCATCATAACTTCTTGGAAATGGTCTATTATATTGAATACCATTTTTTATGTTTTGCCTGTTGATTTATTTCTTCTGAAACTGCTTCTTTAGGCTACAGCCTCAAAAGTCTTAACTCTGCTTTAATCAACTCAATCTCTTTTTCCTTTTGAGCCTTCTGTGCTTCTTTAATTGCTATTTGTTTATCTAACATTTCTGCTTTGCTTAGTTCCATTCCCTTGAAAGTATGTCTGCAAACACGTTCCTTTTCTCCCTTGATAAGTGAGATTGAATAATTGTATTTAGCTAACTTGATTTGCCATCTTATCAATCTTCCTTACTTGTATGTTCCTTTGTGGTTGATATTCTTGAAACGTGCAACATAAGAAGAATCTGTTCTAACAATAATTAAATTCTTTGTCAAGCACATAAATTCGATGATTTTCCAACATTCGAATTAGTGCTAATGTTTCCTTTTCATGTGTTGGATAATTGATTTCATAGTCTAAAAAGATTCCAGACATATATCTACATAGTAATTCTTTCTTTTGTCCAGGAGGTTTTGCCTTCATAACTCCTCCCCAATATTCATTTGATGCATCAGTTTCAATAAAAATTAAATCATCATCTGATGGATGATATAGTTCAGGAAGGTCCTGACATAAGTGCTTTAATTTGATAATAATTGCTTCATCTTCTTCGGTCCATGACCAAAGAGCATCTTTCTTTTTGTTGAAGTGGCCTTCTCTCCGCTACAAGATTCTTTATGAAGCCTTCATTAGAAATATACGTTAATAATCTAAGAAATTTTTGTAAATCCTTTTTATCCTTTAACTTTGTTGGAAAGTTTTGAAGCTTTTCCAATACATGTTTATGCAATACAATTTTTCCTTTTTCAATTTCTAATCCTAAATAATTGATTTTATTTTGAGCTAAAACAACCTTTTTTTTCTGCTTAAAACTACTCCATAATCAAGACATTTGTTAAGTACTAGTTCTACCTTATTAAAGTGACCATTTAAATCTTTATTGGTAAAAACTAACATATCATCAATATAAATAAGACAAAAATATTTAAATTCTTTGAGTATTGAACCTATTCTTCGTTGGAAAATTCCTGGTGATTGCTTCATTCCCATTGGGAGTACATTCCATTTGTATTGTCCTTGAGGACAACTAGATGATGTTAATAGTTTAGATTCTTCTGTGAGTCTTATTTGATAAAATCCTGACTTACAGTCAAAGGTACTAAACCAATTCATACCTCTTATCCTTTCAATAATTAGGTCTTTTTTAGGAAGAAAATATGGATCTCCCTCCATTGCATCACTCATTTGTTTGTAATTTCTCACCATCCTTCTTTTTCCTCTTTTTATTTCATTATGATTTTCAACATAAAAGGCTGGAGTCGAATGTTTACTTTTTGATGGTCTTATTAAACCCTTATCAAACATTTGTTTAATATCTTGTGCAAATTCATCTCTATCCTGTTTTGTATAAATCATAGGTTTACATTTTACTTCTTTCGTAGGATCTTTTAGTTTTAATTCTACTAATTCCATATCTTTGTTATTAATTTTTGGATCTAAAGGGTTTTCACTACAAACTTTATCTAAAAGTTCTTCAATATGAGCTGAAATTTCTCTTCCTGGTTCTAGATTTATTAATAGATGACGAAGTTTTCTACATGTTATTTCTATTATTTCACCACGTTTCAGCTTGCTAAACTCTGATTGTTTCATAGAGAAAGTACTTTCCGAATAATGAACAATTAGAATGTTTATTATTTCTCTTAATTATTTTCCTCTAATATATGAGGTCTTTAGTGATATATATTCTAAGTTTTGGCAGAAAGGTGCATATAATCTTAAGAAATTATTTCCTATTAACATATCTAATCCAGTTTCTTGTTGATAGACCGTAGGTACTATAAATAATTTATTTTGAATATTTAATGTAATTCTTTTGGCTACCCATAATAATGGATGTATCGATCCATCTGCTATATGTATTTTTAACGATTTTTCTAATTTTTCTCATTTACTAAATAATGTTTTTGTTGCTATACAAATGATTGTCCCTGTATCTATATACGCCTCTGTTTCTTTATTCTCTTTTTCAATTCTTATTTTGATATAAGTACTATTTGGATTCTGTTTCTTCTAAATATAATTCATCTTTCGAATATTCATATATACTCTCTTCGGTATTACTTAATTCTTCTTCTAATGGCTCTAAATTATATATCTTGTATATTCTTTTTATTAATTTTAATTTTTCTTTAGAGTCTTTTTCTTTCTTTTGTGAACATTCATTTGCATAATGACCTTCTACATTACATATCCAGCATACACATTTTTTTTTCCATTTTAGGCAATATTTTTTCGGTGTTTGTCTTTTTCTCCTAAAATATTTTTTCTTAGAATTTTTATAAGCCGTTTTCTTTGGATAGGTTTTTCTTAGTCTAGGTTTTCTTTTATAATATCTTCGTTTTCTTTTTTGTTCATTACACCCATAATTTCCTGGTTTTTCTATTTCTGGTTTGTCACAACAAATTGCATTTCTTCCTTTATTTAACTGCCTAATTGTTTCTCTTTGTAAGCATTGTTGTCTCATTTTATTATACAAGATTTGTATAATTCCTCCTAAAGTATTACTAGTTTCAGCAGGTCGTAATTGCCATATAGATCTTATTTTTTTCACTAAGTGGATATGGTAGCTTATCTATAAATATTTCTTTATATACTTCCTTTACTTCAACACTTAGTTCATAGTAGTATTTTTGATATTCACAGATAAAACTTCCTACTTCACACATATTACAAATTTGTATTCCATTCAACGGTGCTTTTGCTTTTTCTTGTAAAAACTTATTTACCTTTTCTTTATGTTCAAGGATATTATATCCTATGAATTCTAAATAAATTAAATTCATAACCAATCTAGCAAATTCCTGGTTATCTCTTATATATCTAGCATAATTTTGCCACTCTACATCACTTATACTTGTTAGAAATTTTTGTACATTTTCTATTGTTTTATAAATTATTAAATTTCTAGCATTTGGTAAGTCTAGTTTAGTAAATATTTCATCAGTTGCTATTAGTAATGTTATCTCATTAGTCCATTGTAATAACACTTATTCTTTATTTCTTGCACAGTCAATATTTAGTATATTTTCATGTCTAATATTTCCATAATATGATTTATATTCTTGTTGAATTTTAGTCCATTTACCACTCTTTTTTGAATATCCCTTTTTATTCATTGTTTTATATTCATGTTTTTTTCATATACTTTCTGGATTCCAATGTTCTTCTCATTTCCTTTTTGATCTTACATTGCTTATTTCTCATTTTTCCATAAATATTTCATCTAATCTAATTATGATTCCGAAGAACTATAATTTAATATTACTTCTTCAATTTCCTTTGTAGCTTCTATTTGTTCTACTTTTTATATTTGTTTATTTTCTTCTTCAGTTATTGTTAATTGTTCACTACAAGAAAAACAGTTGTTACCGTGGGCCAAAAGCCGCGGGTAACGCTAAAAGGCCGTGGGTAATGTGACGATTACCGTGGGCCAACCGTGGGCCAAGTCTGCAGGTTAAATGCTCGACGGTAGATGTTACCCCGGGGCATGGCCGCGGGTAACTGCGCGAGGGTAAATTAGCGTGGGATGAGCCGCGGGTAAATTTGTAGTTTACCGTGGGAAACAGCCCACGATAATAGTAGAGGCCGCGGGTAAATTTTGTCATTACCGTGGGATATGACCTACGGTACTAACTTTGGCCCACAGAACTACAACATAATTTTAAAAAAAATAACTAAATTTAACCAGTTTTTAAACTGATTAAATTTAATTATTAATTATTTTTAATATACTGGTTAAATTTGGTTAATTTTTTTTTATTATTTTATAATTAAAAATTTTAAAATACAATTTTTCAATTTTTGGAGGCAACAATTTTGGTTACGGCAGCTAGTTCATCAAATTGTGCGAATAATCAAGAAACTGAATTTGCCAATGAAGGAATTAACAAGGAATTAACAATGACTTAAATGAAATAAACAAGGAACTGAATTGCGAATAAGAAATCGAAATAATCATGAAATCGAATCAACAATAAAATAGAGTAAAAATTGTACAGAGAAGCAATCGAGAATATTGGGTTCAAACACAAATGGAAACCTAACACCAAAAAACCAAAAACCTAACAAAGTGTTAAAAAGAAAAAGATGAAAATGGTTTCAGATGCTCTAATATTCCATCTTCGCTCGTAACTCGCCCCTTTGTCCATGTCCCTTCGTGAGGCTTTTAGAGCATATCCATGGTTGTTCTTCACGTTTCTTGAGACCCAAGAACGTGTCCATTCTGTTGTTCAAAAAATATAAAAATCGGTGTAAAAAAAAGCGGATGTACAGATAAAAATAATAAAAATCTAGAAATTAGATATTCACCCTCGCTTTGTCTTCAACGTTCCAGAAATCAGATCTTCACCCTCAAATCGTAAAAATCGGATCTTCAACGAGCCCAAATCTTCAACCGTTCTTGAAATCGCCTCGATTTGAGTTGGAAGTCCAGATCCATATGAGATGAGGAATGGGAGGTCGAGTAAGGAGGAGGAGGAGCGGAGAAAGGGAGGCGACTGTGGTCGGCCCAGGAGAGTAGGGAGGAGGTGATGAGTCGATACGGAGTGATGGAGGAGGGAAGACAAATGAGCAGAGAATGGCGAGGGAGGAGCATCCTGTTGGTCTCCACCAAAAGAATGAGAATGCATGGAAATGGAAGTAAAGTGTGGTCACGTTTTTATTAATAAGAAAGATTTTACCGTGGGCCATAGCCGTGGGTAACAGTTAAAGCCGCGGGTAAATTCGAAGTTAACCGTGGGTCACAGTTAAGGCCGCGTGTAAAATCTAATTTACCGTGGGCTATAACCGCGTGTAATAGTTAAGGCCGCGGGTAAATGTTGTAATTACCGTGGGAAATGGCCTACGATAATTACTTTTTACCGTGGGCCGTAGCCGTGGGTAACAGTTAAAGCCGCGGGTAAATTCGAAGTTAACCGTGGGTCACAGTTAAGGCCGCGTGTAAAATCTAATTTACCGTGGGCCAGGCCGCGGGTAAGACCGCGGGTAATATACTGGCCGCGGGTAAAACATGGTTAGCGTGGGACTGTCCCACGATTTATGGTGTAATGTGTCAGATTTTGGAGACTGTTCCTTTTGACCGTATTTACTGTGGGCCATAGCCGCGGGTAAAAGCAAAAAGGCCGTGGGTAATTTACACGCGTTATTGGCCTACGCAAATTGGTCGTGGGTAATACACTTATTTCTTGTAGTGGTTCTAATAGTTGCTGAATTTCTTCAATATCATTTGATCTTTTTAAGGTCTCCATATATTATTCTTTTATCCCCCCATGAAGATGCCGGTCTTAGTAAATTTGAAGATTTATATTTTATTATTTATTTTATTTCTGATTTGTTGCTTATTAATTCTTTTATATCCTTTATTGTTTGGAGAATTTCTCTAATTCTATTAATATTTTAATTTTCATAAATTTCTTTCCCTTTATTTATTTCATCTAATATATTTCGTATATTATTTATCTTATCTCGTTTGTTTTTTATTTTATGACATATGTAATTTACAATTTTATCAATATTTTCTATTAATAAGCTTATATTTCTATTTATTTATATTAGTGTTTTATTTAATTCTTTATATATTACATATGTTTCTGTCGATAAAGTCATTTCTGTGGCTATTTTTACTTTTTTTAGTAGTGTTTCATGTTATCTATTCCATCCTGATACCACACCCTTTGAAACTCCTTGTTACTTGTTCCCCTTACTTCCTGACTTCTGGCTTCCTATCAAGTTTCTAACACTAGATTTCGTCGTTACCAATTGTTGTAGCACTTCCCCTTCTTCCCCTTTGTATACAATTCCTATGTCCTTTCCAAAATCCCATACATCTTTGGCTATTTCTCTAGCATCGACGTGTCTTGTCACCCAATTTCTCCACTCAATGTTGCTATCTGATATAGTTTTGCGAGACAAAGAATGTACCTGAGATTGTTGCTTCGAATCTGACTTTCCCTCGCCACATGCAGCCAGAGCGTCGATTTGATGTTCGATTTGGTTCTTCTCTGTTCTGGTTTGCTCTTTCGATTTTCTTCCTTTTAGCTTTCCACTCTTCTTTTTCTTTGATTCCACACCTCTTCGCTTTCTTTTGGATTTAGGGTTTTCCGACTCCTTCTCCATTGCTTTGATTGATTTGTGTGTACTGAATTTTCTGCAGTTTCTCTAAGTCTCCTGTTGCGTCGTCGCCTTTAAATATGAGTGTTTTTTTCCTTTTGCTTGTTCGTCTCATTCTCAACATCTTCAAGGCCAGCGACGTGTTTTCCCCTGGAGCTTTCCCCACTCTGTTCTCTAAGATCACGACCTACGATTGAATCTCGCAAATGGTTAACAATGGTTGTTCCATGCCCCGACCCAAATTTGATTGTGGGCTAAGTCGATTTGGAGCCCGAGTTAGTCCCACCCCCTTTTATTGGTTTAGTGATGTGTGGGCCAGACTTTTCTAGGCCCATAAGGTGAGTTTCCGGGTCCTCATTGAATTCATGGTCTTTGTTAAACGCGCCTCTCCTCTTAATTTTTTCACCTCTCTTTTCCATTTAACTGACAATTTTACCCCTAATTAAATTAATATATCACGTCACTTTGTTGACGAATTTGCACATCAATAAGGTGACGATAGTGTTTTTTATGACAACACGTGCAGTGATGATTTCAGATTTAAAATTAACACAGGCGTCAACTTATTGACGCACAAATTCGTCAACAAGTTGACGCACAAAGTCGTCAACAAGTTGACGCCTATGTTAATTTTAACACTCGCGTCAACTTGACGATTTTTTGCGTAACAAGTTGACGTGCGTTTAAATTTTTTAATTTAAGCGAACATCATTATCATCCCCAATCTGCCATCTCCATTTTCCTGCTTCTCTTCCGATCGAAAATCAGAAGCTCAGAGAAGTGGAGGACATCATCTTCCTCGTCTCCATCATCTTCCTCTCTTCGGCGTGCGGTGGGGCGCGCGACCCCTCCTCCTTCCTTCCCCTTCACCGTCGGACCCCCTTCTTTCTCTTCTTTTCTCTTTTTTTTTTTGTCTGTTTCTCTTCTTTCCTCTGCTTCTGCATGTTTTTGCCAGCGAGTCCTTCATCGCGGATCTAATATATGGTTTTTATATCAAAAACTCCAAATATAAATCTAATAAATTATTTTATAATAAAAAATTATTAATAAACCAAAATCTCCCTAAAAATATTAGAAGTATTCCTATGAATGCCGCTTTCTCGATTTGCGTGCTAAAACGCTACCGTAATACAGTTTTGGACGTAGAAAACACCCTATATTATTCTGATGCCCAAAAATTCCAGAAAAATTTCCAATAAATCATAAATATTGGAAAATGCTAAGATCTCAAATGTTATAAAATTTGGATCACGTTTGGGCATGTTTCACTTAGAAACACACACAATAAATTCTCTACAGATTCACAGAATAAAAACTGTAAATTAGTGAGGATCACTAATTTCAATTTCTCTTATTAACTAGATATTATTAAAACAATAAAATTATCAAGATAAAATCTTTAAAATAATAGTCATATTAAATATGACTTAAAATAGACAATTAATACAATAACTAGACAATAAAAATCCAAACCATGACTTAAAATATTTATTAAATCCTGAAAATTATTTCTCTTTCAATAAAATAATTTTCTTTAATCAAACATCAATCTTGCGCATTTTTCAATATTAATTCATATTAAAAACAGTATACGTCTACACTGTCTCTTAATTTGAATTAATTACTAAAACAGTAAATTGTTTACTATAAATCTTGGTAGTTCTTCGTACTTTTAACAAACTATTGAGGTGATCAATCTCTATGATTTATTTTCAAGTAGTCAGAAACTATAAAATAATTTTCATAAAAATTGGGATGTTACATTACCACCCTCCTTAAAAAAAATTTGTCCCCGAAAATTAACTTATAAACCGAAACAAAATCAAAATTATGAAAAGTCATAACTTAATACTAAAAACATATCATAAATTTTGAACTTTGAAATTTAATACAACATAATAATTATTACACTCAAAGAATCAAACACAAAGCATACATTTTATTCATATATCCTTACTAAAGTAAGGCATTACATCATCAACTTAAATGTCTACAAAACACAGTACTACGCGTCCATGTTGAAGAAGTCCTCGCGAATGACGCTTTATTCCAACTACGACCTCTACTCCATCACGATCACGAACACAGCCACAACGACACTGGGTTACGGCTACATGCTAACACCAACGAAACTCTACTAACACAAAAGCCAACCTCAAATCTCTTTAATTTTAAAAACATCTAATTTCTAAAAATAACACAAAGCAAGAGTTAATTTGCATAAACCACAAATTGATCTCTTCAAGACTCGACCTTCTCAAGAACATTATGGTTCTTTTGAGATTAGGTTTTTCATTGCCTTAAAATCATCAAGACACACTTAATTCAAAGTCTAAAATTTAAATCAAACACCAACAACAACAAAATTACTACGAACCTTTTATTAAAACTTGAAATCTAGCCTCACACATATAAAACTTGGCTTCCCAAAAGAAAACAAGTTCAAAAGCATTTCCCAACAAGACAAGATGGACTAAAAATTTTGAATTATCTTTTACAACAAAAGAAAACAAAATCTTTCCAAACTTCTACTACTAAATCATAGTTTTAACAAATACCATTTTAAAACTTAAAACCATCTTCAACGAGATCGTTAACAAAGACACAAGAGTGGAAAACAAAAGAACCATGACACTCACCTAAAACCTTCCAGGAATCCGCGGTTTGGAAACATGAAGAGAGAGGAGGACTGCCGCGATTAACAACCACAAAATCACCAACAACATAAATCACAAATAATTATACAATAATTACAAGAACATACATCGTAATACCAAAAGTATATTGAAAATTTGAACTTTGGAATCTAGTATAATAATAAAATACATCACAGAGTTAAAACACTTATGTGGTCTATACTTAGAACCACGCGCACACAATAATACATATAATACGATAATTATAGCGTCACCTACGGATAATCTCTCTCGTAAATCTCGGCCCGCTCAGCTCCATTGTGTCGCATTTCCTGCGATGAAGTCTTCAGATGATGAGTTCTCTGCTCTACTTGGGGTGTAGACACGTCCCTCAGTGGTTGGTCTGGTAGTTTCAACATTGTTGACAATAGACTCAGCTCGTGGTACTTTGCAGTCTCTGGACAGATATCCCAATTCCTTGTAGTTAAAGCATAATCTTTCCTTGGTTGGTTACTGTTAACGTTGTGCTCCTCATCTTCACCGTTGAAGTAGTGCGTCTTCGGCCATCGATGCTTGTGATTCCCTCTTCTGTCTATCATGTAAACATATCCCCAAAGAGTCGGGCACGCAACCTTCGCAAAGATCTGTAGTTGATCCACATCCGCAATTGATAGTCCTTAGAAAACATCATGGCTTCTTGCGATTCTGACATAGTCGGTCCTTCGATGAGCATTCTTCAGCTAACTGTTCCTTGCTTCCATATTGGTGACAGTTCCACTTCAACTCCTGGCCATTCCCAATAGCCAACGCCACAGGACAATTCTGATTGTGTTCATTTCCCTGAGGATGGAGATAAGATGTTCCTTGTTGTTGTCTTCCACTTGCCCTTGGTTCCAATAATCTGGCCTAACTGACCCTCCAATAGCTAGCTCCTCCGTTTGTTGTCTTAGCAAATCGTGTTGATTCTCTGCGGCAATCTGTTGTACAACTGTAGTTACTATCCCGGATATTACTCGGATTCCGTGATTCACGTCTAACTTTCTAGCTCTAGCAGAAAGACTTGTTCGTCTCTAAGACATCGAATTTCTACAAATTAAATAAACTAGAAGCCCACAACAAAATCAATCATCTGGGATGATTGCACACAATTTCACACAATGTCACGCCTGTTTCAACTAGGAAACATTACAGATAATCACGAACAAAGTTCACATAACCTAGGCATAATAAACTTATACCCGACAATTCCCAACAATCTAGGCCAGCTTAGACAAAGCGGTCCGGTTAGAACCAAACAGCTCTGATACCACCATTGTAACACCCCAGATTCCGGAGCGCTACCGTGCAACCCAATCTAATGCTGAAAACATTTAATGCTTGTATACTTTCAGTTAAAGAGTACTCTTATGTGTTTCGCAATGGAAAAATAGGAGTAATTTTTTTTTCATTTCCTTTCCTTTGAAACCCTTTTCAAAATGAGACATAGAGTACTACAGATTTCTAAATGATGCCAATTCAGACTTTTGCAATTATCAGAGTATAATGCATCACCAAATAATACTTCACATAACATAATCATTTCGCACTAAGGCGAGGTTTTCTGAAAAGAGTAATTACACAAATCACAACGGCATTACCCTAAGCTAAGCTGGCCAATAACTACAACTCTTACTGAGAAACAGTTCAGCAAGATCAAACATGAGGTACTCAGAGGAATCTTCCTCCATTGGCTCAATCTTCAATGCTCCTGAAAGACGAAGCTGCAACAGCTACCGAACTCCATCTGGAAGTGATATCCATAAGGACATCCAATCCAACAACAGTGCAAGGGTAAATTCTTTGTCCACGAGTTTATCATAAGCTATGTCGCACGTAACAATATATTTATATATAATACAACAACATGCTTGTATATACATATACATACTTAATAGACCGCACGCATCATCATGATATATCAAGTATTGCATGTGGGCAAACAAAACAACCAATAGATCAACAATCAAGTCTCTACAATATCAAACTATTGCATGTGAGCAGGCAAATCTACCAGCAGACCAGTGATCAAGTCATCACAACATCAAATTCATCACATATCATAAATGTGGTTAGCTATGCATGTCAATGCAGTATGGCAAGTTGTGTATACACCTGCAGCCTTAATAGGTCAGCAGTATGACGGGGACTACTTTCCCAACGTCCAAACAAAATAGCCTCTGCTTAGGCTTGCCACTACTTTGGCTGGCCACTACTTTGGCGTGCCTCTACTTAGGCAATGCAGTGTCAACTCGCCTTTTGAAGTCTGTACGGCCAATCAAACGCTACGAGTGACATGACAACTCGTCTTTTGAAGTCCTTAAGACCAATCAAACGCTCCGAGTGTCGAAGCTCAATGGTTAGTACGCATCCAAACAAATTCAACAATATGGCATGCTCACCGTAGTGAACGCCCGAGTGATATCCAACAAATTCTACAATATGACATGCTCACCGTAGTGAAAGCCCGAGTGATATCCAACAAAATTTACAATATGGCATGCTTACCGTAGTGAACGCCCAAGTGATATCCAACAAATTCTACAATGTGGCGTGCTCACCGTAGTGAGTGCCCGAGTAATGTTTTAATAAATCAATGCGGATCGACGAACCCTCACTCACTCAACTTAGTGGGTTTCCAAATCTCAATTAACTAAGAGTTCAACACAGGACACAAAGTCCGAGTATTCAATTGCGAAACGCTAGTCACAATCTTAGATCAGAACTCTAGGCACGTAATGCGGAACACTAGGCTCAACTTTTAGGTTAAGATACTAGGCACGCCATACGGAACACTAGGTCCAATCCTTAATCAAGAAAATGCGCACGCAAGCAGGACATCAAGTCCCAACACAGGACACATGGCCCATATGCTCAGTAGGAACACTAGGCTCCCTATGCTTTATTCTTTCAAAAACACGCTCTTTGAAATCTCTTTCTCAGTTCTTGTATCACTCCTATGTATCTGAAAATGTTTTTTAGTTCTAGGCCATTGAAACCCTAGTTGTGCTAAATAACACACTGGAAGAATTCTCAGGAAAGAGAGGTGGTGCGAATACTCTTAATTACCAAGTCTTTCCTAGCCAGAATTTTCCCAGGCGCATTATTTAACGCAACCATTTTCGCAAATTGGACTATTTATTTCAAGTTCTTTTCTCCACTATTATTCTATTGAAATTTCCTTGCAAGCTTTGGCTAGTTGTACTAAAACCTTCACGCTTACTTTTAAATCAAAATGCCCTTAATAATTTGTTTACGAAATCAGAATTCGGCTTGTGGAATCGCATCAGATTTACCGATGTAAATCGTCAACCAATAGCAGTCGATCAACGCATTGTTAATTAATCCATTATCAACAATAATATTTTTCATATTCCAATTCAATACCAAGTTCCAATGAAATCCAAGGTGATTCAAGGAAAACAATACAACTCATAATGCCACGCAGGGCCAAGAACAAGCTACATATTATCATCAATTTCAAGTCCAATTAAATCAATCAAGTATGATTTAAGTCACACAATACAATTCAGTCTTGCCACACAGGGCCAAATCAATACACAGTAGTTCATGCTACAACATCTCAACAGCACATAGTAATACTACAAGTACTACCACACCATCAATCAACAATCAAACAAACAACACACAAGGAAAAAAACCCAAACTCATTATGTAAGAATTTTCCTTACCTTGGGCGCTTTAACAATCCAAGCAAGGTAAATTCGAACTATCATCAAGTCGTTCCCCGCACGAGCCTTAGGCACGAACCTTAAAAACGCAAGTTTCAATCAATTAGAACTAAAACTCAAGTCCTAATACCCCTAGGGAAGCCACGGCTCTAAGGTCCCTAAGGCCTAAGAACTACTCACTCAATCCCATTTGGTTCACACCTAGTCACATATCATGAAACAAGTTCAAACTATGCAAGTTTTCAAGCTTTTACAAAAGCTACACACTTAGAAAAATAGCTAAACCAAAATTTACTAATTGGAATAGTGTTTTACCAAATGAATAGTGTTTTGCCAATTTTGAACCATTTTTCAAAGCACTAAAACATGTCACAAAATTCTATAATTAAATTCATTACAAGTTTAAAACAATTCTTAAGACATAACCCAAAACTTTTTCCAAAATCATGCTTCTTTGAATTGTTTTGCTAAATCAAATCATCAACCACTTTTACAACTATTTTTAAGCATAAATGCAACTCAAGAACAAGTCACAAAATCCCTTTGAAGGCCATGGTTTTCAAAGCTCCAAAACAACTTCAAAATTTCAAGCTATTAACTCCTAAATCCTACAAACTTCATTTAATCAAAACTTCTTACCATAAGACATCTTCTTTGCTACTTTGATACAATTTAAAACAAGTTAAAACTCATCCTAAAACATCTAAAAATTCTGTTTCAAAACAGCCCCATCAAGTAATTTTTCAATTGCATAAAACAACTTGTTTTTCAACATAAACAACAAGATCTAACCACCTATAATTTAAACAAGTTTTCACAACCATTTTGTAACTAAAACAAGTCACATATTTTCTCCAAACACAAGTTAAAACATCATTAAAAACTTGCTCTTAAGTCACGATTTTTTGAAGCTCAAAACAGCCCCTAAATTCATCTTATTTCAAACCATACAAGTTGCTAAAAATGCTAAATCTAATTACTACATCTTAACACAAGTTAATCATAAAATTTAAGCAACAAAAACTTAAATAAAAACACCATAATCAGCCCCTAAATGGCCATGATTTCCAGCCCCAAAAAAATCTCCAAATTAATTTCACAAAACTTTGTATAATCATGTATATGACTAGATTAAATGTACTAAGCTAAAACCCTCAAAGATCTAACTCCAAAATCACAAAATCAAGCCAAAAATAAACCCCCTAACAGCCCTATAAATTCGGCCCCTTTCATCTCTTAGGGTTTCTCAAATTTAAAATGATCAAACAAGTGTAATCAAGGAGGAAATTGATAGATTCAAGGATTAAACAAGCTATTCTAACACAATCTAACACTTCTAAGCAACAACAACTCTAAGAATCAACAAAACCCGTTTTATGAAACTCAAGAAACATAAGAGGAAGTTCATGAAGATTACCAAGAGGTTAGGTGATGATTGAACAAAGATTGAATAGCAAAGAAGTAAAGATGGAAGCTTTGTCTCCAAAATCCTTCAAAACCCACACTTTCTCTTTCAAGTTCTTCTCAAGTTCTTCAACAATGGAGAAAATAGAATGGGGCTGGTCATATGAGGAAGGAGGCCACGAAATTTTCAGCTAGGACATGGATGGAATAGATTTGTTCATTTAGTTGGAATTTAACTAATTACTTACAAACTAACCAACAAAACTAAATACCCATTACCTCCTAAGCCAATCAAAAGCCTCCATTCAAAATGGTGTGCTACCATCATGTGGTTTGCATCCTATTGGTCCACCTACAGCTCACAATCTTGCTCACCAAGTAAGGGTTTCGCTACGACGCGTTTTCGATCAACCGGGTGCACGACGTTACGTGTATATTATGGTTTTTATATCAAAAACTCCAAATATAAATCTAATAAATTATTCTATAATCAAAAATTATTAATCAACCAAAATCTCCCTAAAAATATTAGAAGTATTCCTATGAATGTCACTTTCTCGATTTGCGTGCTAAAACGCTGCCGTAATACAGTTCTGGGCGTAGAAAACACCCTATATTATTCTGATGCCCAAAAATTCCAGAAAAATTTTCAATAAATCATAAATATTGGAAAATGCTAAGATCTCAAATTTTATAAAATTTGGATCACGTTTGGGTATGTTTCAATTAGAAACACACACAATAGCCAAGTTACGGCAGATTTCGATAGAATTCTCGCAGCGTAATAAAAACTGTAAATTAGTGAGGATCACTAATTTCAATTTCTCTTATTAACTAGATATTATTCAAACAATAAAATTATCAAGATAAAATCTTTAAAATAATAGTCATATTAAATATGACATAAAACAGACAATTAATACAATAACTAGACAATAAAAATCCAAACCATGACTTAAAATATTTATTAAATCCTAAAAATTATTTCTCTTTCAATAAAATAATTTTCTTTAATCAAACATCAATCTTTCGCATTTTTCGATATTAATTCATATTAAAAACAGTATACATCTACACTGTCTCTAAATCTGAATTAATTACTAAAAAAGTAAATTGTTTACTATAAATCTTGGTAGTTCTTCGTACTTTTAACAAACTATTGAGATGATCAATCTCTATGATTTATTTTCAAATAGTCGGAAACTATAAAATAATTTTCATAAAAATTGGGATGTTACACAATTCGTTCGTTATCTTGTATGTTACTCCTGAGCAAATGTAAGGGCAAATGAATAATTCTTCAACGATTTTTACAGAGAAGATTAAGCCATTGATTCTAACTTTGGCCACTCTGTTAATCACGTCAAGGCATGAAGTTCGGAGTAACACTCTGGCCAGGTCGAAACTCGGAACGTTGGATTTTCTCTGTGAAACTTTCAACTGTGATCATCCTTCCCAAACTAGAAAACACCATGTTAAAAAATTCATGCCTCCATGCGTGGAGGGGAATTCCGTGAAGACGAACCCAAACTAGTCTATCACTGGGCACTTCATCAGGGCTCCATTCTTTGATGTCAGAGAATCATTTGAGAAAGTACTCTTCAGCATCCTTTAGGGTCTGTTTGGTTCAAATAAGGGGAGGGGAGGGGAGGGATTTTAATGGTAACGGAGGGGAGGGGAGGGAAGGGGAAGGGAGGGGAGGGATTTACTTTGATTTTGTGTTTGGTTGAGAGGAGGGGAGGGGAGGGGAGAGAAGTCTTTGCTTGTTTGGTTCAAGAGGGAAGGGGAGGGATTTTAATGGAGGGAAGAGATTAATTTACTGGTATATCCTTATAGTGTTTTATATTATATTATATATAAGGATATTTCAGTAATTTTATTTTAAATAATTTAATCTCCCCTCCCCTCCAAAACCCCCCACTTTGGGAGGCGAGCCAAAATTGGCTTAGGAGGGATTTTGCTCCCCTCCCCTCCCATTAAAAAAATTGAACCAAATAAACATAATTTAAAATATTTCCTCTCCTCCCCTCCAAAACACCCCAACCAAACACACCCTTAGTAATTCCGAGAAATCCTCCTTTTCGTTTACCTTGATGAACACCTTGTTTCCACCCATTGGGCCCACTTTTACTGATAATATTCCAGATTCGATTATATTATCTTGTAAAAATGGGACTTCAGCAGAGTTGTGAACCTGACCAACATAACCCTTCTCTACCCATGCCATATCTTCCTTAGGAACTGTGAAATCTAGTCCCTTCCAACGATCATTTTCTTCAGATGTTTTCTGTTTTTTCATCTTGGTTCTCCAGACCCTCTTTTGAGAGTTTGTGATGGCATCTGCGTAGCTGAAGCCATTGATTCTTGCTCGTCCCCTTAAAGCTGTTCTTTCCTTTGTCGTCTTCTCTTTCATCAAGATGCCCCTTTTGACTTTCTCTTCTATTCTTTGTCGTCCTCTCGTCCTCCTATATGTTCCCTCGTATTCATGATGTTGCATGGGTACACTGGACTGTAGTTTCTTGAAAATTTGGAAATGTTGATCCTTAATCTATAAGAACCAATCCAGCAATGTTGACCTTTCCTCTCTAATTCCACCAAGTTGCTGACTCCGGTGAATCTCACGAAGCCGAACAATCCCCCGTCCTTGTTCCTCTTCTTTGGGATGAAGATGTCGCATACCATCCCCCAGCAAGAGAATAATTTTAATAACTCTGAGTAGCTCACTCTTTCTCGAAAGTTGTGGAAGTAAAAGGTCAATGTTCCATTGGTTTGCTCTCCTTGTCCTCTGGCCCTGTAAACCGGTCTCGAACCTTTTCTTCTTCTAGCACTCGCGTAGGTCCACTCCCGCTCACTCTTGGCTCTCTCTCTCGTTCCTCTCATCTCTCTTGTTTATTGATTGATCTATATTCATCTCACCATCTTTTACGGTGTAATCAGATTTTAAGAGATAATATCATGATAAGTAAAAGCATACAAAGCTGAGAGACAACAAGAGACAGAGAGACATGTGGATATACGGGTTCAAAGAGGAAGAAATCCTCTAAACCGAGAAAGCTCAAGACTGATGAATTGGAGGAAGGAAGCGATGGAACAATAACTTTTTACTTCACAAATTTCCCTGAGAATCTATTATATATTTAAGAAACTTAACTACAATTATGCCATGCGGCAAAAACTCATTCGTAGGTCAAAAAAAAAAAATGTCCGCCTTCTTCCAACTCCCAATATGTTTTCATGCTTCAGTTACTCACCTATTATTATCTATTTAAGAAAATTAACTACACTAACTTTAGTCATCCATATTGCGCCACGTGACAATATCTTCATCTTTTATATAAAATATAAAAAAAAAATTGTTGATTTTGTCGCACACGTGCTGAGCACGAGTCCCATATATATACTAGTGTTTGTGAAATAGAACTACATAGAAAATTTTCATACCGGGGAAATATGGTGGATCTCTTTATTCCAAGGAAGAGAAATGAAGAAAGGAAATGCTTCGGTTTTTGTTAGATATATATACCGATGTTGTAGATGTATGCTCATTGGCAAAGAGGTTGTGACACTGCTCGATGGGCACATATAAATTATGGATTAATATACGGAGGTCTGCATTGAAGGAAAATACGTTAGAAAGGGAAGTAGGGAGAAGGATAAATCAGGAACAAAAAGGAAGAAAAATATATCTAGGGCAGGGAGGCTCAATTCGCAAGTTACAGGGAATAGGATACTAGCTATGCAGAAGTGGTGAAAAATAGAGGTAAAAAGGTTTGGAAACCAAAAGGTTCAATAAGGAAAACGACTGATGGTAAGAAAGAATGGAACGATCTGGAATTTAATGCTTCAGAGGAACAAATGGGTTGGCTGAGAAGATGCTATGTTGGTCAGGTGCATAACCGAAAGGTATTCTCATTACAAGATAAAATCATTGATGTTGGTATTAATTTTTCTCTAAGGGTAACCCTTATGTGTGGTAATAAGGTGCGTAATCAAGTTATGGAGGAGGAGGAGGACTTTGAGGAACAAGTGAAGGATGCGAGAGAATTTTTTCAACATTAATGGTTTTGCTATTTAGCTGTCTGGTCACCTGAAGAAGATGTCTGAGAAAGGAATGCTTGGTTATTGATACATGGTGTGCCCATCCATGCACGGGAGAGTAAATTTCTTGAATTGTTAACAGGCAGCTTCGGGAGATTTGTTCATGTGGATATTGCTACTGATAAGGGTCCTTATACAAACTTCATCTCTGGAGACAATATTTCGTTTGACTAAAGCCAGAATTGACGGTTTGTTTTTCTCAGTTAGAATTATGGAAGAGCCATTTGTGTTTCCTATAATGAATGGTGTGTTGGAATTAAGTCCCACGTCGGTGGGAACTTTGATTTTGATGTCTCTGAGCCTCCATATGTAAGGCCAAGTGAAATTTTTTATATCATCCCAAACATTTCTCTTTCTTCCTCTTTATTATTTCTTATACTCAACAAGAGTATTGTGAGAAACATAGAGGTTGCTTGGGGGAAGAGTTTGATAATTCTGACTCTGAAGAATCCTTCTTTCCTCCATCCATGGATTCTCTTGTGGCAGAGGAGAATTTTGAGTTTGAAAATTATGAGGAGCTTAATGATGTAATTAATGAGGAAGGTGGGCTGAGGCTATGTTGCACGGGTACGGGATATGGTACCAAGTACGGGTACGGGTACGTTTGCAGAAATACGATATTTTTACATATTTTACACGCAGATTGCAGGGTATGTGATGCAGATGCAGTGCACTTGCATGCAGCTTTAATTTTTTAGATAGCCATGCTTCACTGGGCTGAGGCTTGAGAGCAATTTTTCAGTTATCCCATAAACACTAATTGGGCAAGAGGATGATGGAGGAGGAAGCATGGAAGCCAGCGTGGAAAACCAAAAGATGGAGGTGGTTGAGAGTCGGCTAGAGAAAGGCTCGAGAGTTCAGAGTGAATATAATGGGGAGGAGACGATGAACATACCAGGAATGTAGCAATCAAATGCAAGAAAGAAGTTGAAACAAACTTGGGCCTAGAGCAGCATGCAATATGGCCAGTCCAACCCAATTCTATGGAAAACAAACGAGGGGAATGAACGCAATGAAGGTGTAAAGGAGAGTGAAAGTCTTATGGGTAGGTTGGAGACTGTTTTGGAGGGCCCAACTATGGCAAATGGGGATTTTGCTCCATATGGAGATCAGCCCGCTAATCATGAGGGAATCAGGAGCTTAGAGAAGACTGTGAAGGATTTGGCGGTGGACTAATTCCATCTCAACCCAGGCTTAGGAGGTGTACTGAAACTAGGAATCACTTCCCTTCGTTTGAAAACATGCGCAACCAAGTTGCAACAAAGCCAGAGTCATACCGAAAAGGAAAGATTAAGGGCCTGTTTGATTAGACCTTTTAAAAACAATTTTCTGTTTTCAACAGTTTATTAAGAACAAAATTTATTCTTTGTTAAGTTTTATAAAACAGAAAACAGTTTTTAAAAACCAAATCAATCAGACCCTAAGGCTCCGAAGGGTAAGAGGCAAGGAAAGAAGCCAAATTGTGTCGGGGTTAGTAATAGGGTCGGTCGTAGGCTTGCACAAGACTTTGTGTTTGATTTCCAACAACTGATCACAGAGGTACACTCCCTTGCTGGAAAGTCTACCTCTTAACAATAACATCAACTGGAGGAGTTGGGTAATGTTACATGGTGATGCAAAGGAAGTGGCTAGAGATGTCTGGGATTTTGGTAAAAAGGTTAGAACTGTCTACAAAGGTGAGGAGGGTGAAGTCATCCAGCAATTGGTTACGATGGAGAAAGAATGGGATATGATTACTGCCAGAAGATCGAGTGAATGGGAGAGTGATAAACCCCAAAATAGTGCACTTTTTTAGGGTACTTTTATATTATTTTTATTTTTATTTTTTGAAAAATATCTTTTATGTTATTTTTAGAGAACTATTGAGCTTTTACATGAATTAATTGCTAAATTTTTTTATTTTATGCAGAAAAGCTAAAATTTATTAAAAGAATGAAAAACACGAGCTTTTGGAGAAAAAAGATAGAGTTTTGAAGCTTCAGAGTTATTGCACGGCCACGTAGACCCCTCGGCACGAGCGTGCAACGTTTCCCCTTGCTAAATTCTGCAATCAAGCTCGAAGCATGGTCGTGCAAGGCTCTGCATGGTCGCTCTTCTCACCTCGTATCAGCTCGTGCATGAATGCACGCCCCTGCATAGGGATGCACAGTCATGCAAGATAATGTAAGGTTGTGCAAGGAAATTGGATCACCATCTCGTATTGGGTCATGCATGGCTTGCACGACCGTGGATGAAGTTGCATGCCCATGCAATAGAGCAGTGCATGGTCGTGCTGTAGTTTGCGTGTCAGCACCTTCTAGTCTTTATAAATACATGTGCAGGCTTCACATTTTAGCGTCGTTTTGCTGCCGGAGAGTTCATGTGACATATTTTGTGAGCTCTGAAGTGGAAGCTAGGATTGGAAATGAACGAGGAAGATTTCCATCACAGTTTTCTCATTTGTAACTATAAATCTATTTTTTATTGCTTTTGTTACAAACATGAGTAGCTTAACTCTCTTCTAATGTCTTAGGTGGGCCTCGTACTTTACGGAACCCGTTTGCTATGTCTTAGCGTCAGTAATACTTTTATTTGACTTTGATATTATTATTCCGATTAGTTTTATCCTATTGCGCTTATCACAGGTTAGGATTAGCTACTCTTTGCATGTTAATGATCAATGAATTAACCAACGACCATACTGTAGTTAATTCGTAAACACATAGAATAAACAAGACTAATAACTATTGCATGACAAACCTTAGTTTTAGCCTTTCAATTAATTTCAATTTCTTTGCTCTTTATGCTTTCCTTGGATTTAAATACTATGAATGACCAAACAAATGGTCAATTTAGGGAAAAGAACATTAATCGCAGATGACCAAACGGATTAATAGCTTTAGTAGAGGGATTAAAGGAGTTGAATAGAACTATGACTTATGGGGATTCGAAGGGACAAGTGAAACTATGACCCCAGGCTTTGCTCTATTGATTTCTCAAACATGCTTTTACTCTCATTTCGTAGTATTATGCTCACAACAACTCAATTCAATAGCTTAAATAACATAAAATTTTATTTGTTTGGTACTTGCACTATTCTCTGTGGGTTCATCAATCTGGACTCCAAAGGTCTTACTTTTTATTACTACTTGTGGTAAGGTACACTTGCCTTTAGAGCAATAAGTTTTTAGCGTCGTTGCTAGGGAATAGCTTGCAATATTGAACAAATAAATTTCTAGTTACTTTAAACACTTTTTATTTTTATAGGTTAGGAAATGGCTAAATGTTTCAGTTAAGATAAGATGGTCGGTGTTTATGATTGGTGTGTGTGCACGTGTGAAGGGCGAGACTCGCCCCTTTAAATAAGCTCCTAGATAATCATGACTTGCTGCCCAAGTTAGGCAATTAGTTAACTTTCCTTTTTTGTTCTAAGGTTAAGTCATCTTCATCCACTTTATAATTTGTCTATTTTGTTCTCGATCATCGTTTTGGCTTGACTCAATCCCTAAGCTTGTGGATTGATCAATTAGAAGTCATAGAAACTTCTCACCTTTATACCTTTAATCCCGCCCTTTTAGATTTGGCCAATGGGGGTGGTTTCCTTTATAGGAATGTTTGAACCTATGCTACCTATGGTAAAAATCCAAGATTAAATTTTCATGGCCATATTAGCGACCTTAACACCTAAGCATTTATTATCTTTTCTTTCTCTCGCTCTCTAAGGTTGTGTTTAGGAGGTTGGAGAGAGAAAAAAGGGAGAGAAAGACTTATGACTAATAATTTAGTAGTAATATAGATAATAGTTATGTCCTCAAGGTGTAGTTCAAGTGGTTGAGCTGAGACATTTGAAGGAGTTGGAGAAGAAGGTGCAGGGTTCAAATCCTGGCTACTAACATAACTCACTAACAATTAAGATTTACGTATCAAAAAAAAAAGATAATAATTATCCTCCACACTACTCTCCTAGCTCATTTTTTGAGTTCTCCCAAAATTTGGACGAACTCAAACAATGAACTAGGAGAGGACTTTTGGAGGGTTTTAAAGGATGATTTTTCTCTATATTACTACTGAATTATTAGTCATATATTCCCTCCACTCTTTTTCCATCTCCTCCAAACTCCCTAACACACCCTAAGAGTCTTAGCCCATAAATTCTGAGGGTTTTTTCTTTTTGATTATGTATAAGGCGACGTGTAACACCCCAAATTTTCACTACAAAAAAATCAGTTTTTAGTGACCGATTTTTCGGTCGCTAAACCTCTAAAATCGGTCGCTAATCGAATTAGCGACCGATTTAGAGACCAACAAAAATCAGTAGCTAAAACATTGGTCCCAGCGACCGATTTAGTGACTGAATATATAGCGACCGATTTTAGAGACTGATTTAGAGACCGATTTTAAAGACCGATTTAGCGACCGATTTTAGAGACCGATTTAGAGACCGAATTTGACTAATTTGATTTTATATTTTTATAAACCGGTCTCTAAATCGGTCCCTAAAATCAGTCTCTATAATCGGTCGCTAAATCGGTCGCTAATTTATGTTTAGTTTAAAAAAAATTAAACTTTCAAAAATCTATTTTTCAACACATTTTATCAGATTCCTTAAACTTTATCACCTTTTTTATAATCAAATAAATTTTATTAAAGGTCAAATCCTAGATATAACTTTATTTGAATAAAAATAAAATAAAATAAAATTCATCACCATGTAAGATGTTACAATACATCAGTAATTTCATTCAAACTGAACTATTACAAAACAATATAACAGTAATTTCATTCAAACTGAACTATTACAAAAAATAGTACAATGTCAACATGAGAACCTTGCACACTAGTGTGTTTGGTTACGTGTCTTGTCCTCAGGTTTCTTGATCAAACTCTCACTAACCTCAAGCTTCTCCAGCAACTCCTTATTATGGTTCTCACCTATAATATAACACACATAAATAGTCATAGGATAAAGAGTCAACACTTTGATTCAAAGTTTTATAGAAAGAAAACAATCCTCCTCAGATCATGCACCAAACAACAAAAAAAGAAAACTACTTACTTAGAATTAAATATATATAATAACCCACAACTACTTACTTAGAACTAAATCCTAAGTAAGGAAGACACAACAAGCAATTTAAAACCAAAACACATTTTCTTTAATTTTAAAACATGGAACCATGACTAAGAATTCATTCTTATTAGTAACCATATTGGATTCAAGACTCCACTAGGTCTTAGGATTATAAAATCCCCTTGGCACCTTAATGTATCATAGCCTTACATTCCCAATCACTCCAAATTTTCAATCAAACTCTTTTCTAAAGGAATTTCCAATACTTGAACAATTATTAAACACACTTAATACAAGTTAAAACACAAAAATATTTTAACAAGGTACATGCACTTGAAACAATAAACACTTGAAATTAAAGTTTTTAAAGACTTAAGACTTATCTCCTTCCAAAACTTAAAATATTCAACAACACTAAGAATCGATACTTTTCATGCCAAACTCAATAAAAATCCTTAATTGGGCTCCACTTGGCTTTTTTGAGTCTCAAAGAACTCAATTACCATATGTGTTTTCATTGCCTCAAGGATCCAACCAATCCAATTTAAACTTCATTTCAAGAGTGTAAGGGTTAATTGATAATTACAATAGTCTTACGCTCTCAAAACACATCCAAATTTAATCAAACATTTTCCTAAATTTTCCCAAAGCTTAGAACATATCAATACAACCATAAAAATCAAGATTGCCACAATTTTTCCTTTCCCAAATCCCATGGGGCTCGCGACCCTCTCACACAAGTTGGAGGCAATTTGCAACCTTTCAAAATAAATTAGACAATACCATTTCATATGACACTTTTTTCACCAAACAACAAACTATTACATAAGGGGAAACCCAACCAAGTTTCAAAAAAATGTTTTAAATCTCTCAAAGAACAAAGTTTTCACACATTACAAATCACTAACTCGCTTACTTTTACATTTCCAACAAACACAATCACAATTATACTAACTAAAAGCGTAAGAACCATCAACCAATTACATGAATCATAATCATAAACACCACTAATCCTCTTTTCAAGAATAGGTCCTCATCACAATGATACCCAAAACAACATCTAATTCCAAAGCTATGAACCCAATACATCAACAACATCAAGGAGCTCAAATCACAATTTTATTCCTTTGATTCCCTCAAGATCACACCATCCCTCTTTTTCCCCAGGGTTTCACCTTGGGTTCCAAGGATTTGAGATTTTGTGCTCATATCCATCATTGATCATAATCAAATAACAATTGAAGCATGAAACAAGAATAAAAGCAAGGAAATACATCCTACACAAAAAGACCACCACGGTTTTGCAAGAAAACAAAGGGAGGACAAGCGATTTGGTTCAAACCTCTCATTCAAGAAATTAGCTCCGATCTTTTCCTCTGATTTACTCCCCTTCCCCTCTCTCTTCTCTCTCTCAAGTCGCCTCTCTCTCCTCTCTCACTGGTCCTTTCTCTCCCAGCTCTGTCTCTCTCTCTCTGTCTCCGCTTTGCTTTCCTTTCTCACTGCTGGGTTTCGCTTCTCCAAAGCGCCACCACCACGAGCTTCTCCCTCCACTGGCCAAGTGGCTCGTCCGAGGCTTCCCCTTCCTCCATCGCTCGCCTCCCTCTTCTCCCATGTTCTCTGCCTCGCTCTCCTCGTCTTCTTCTCCGACGCGGTGGCACGCCGCCAACCACTGCCGCCGCGGCCTCCCCTCTCTTCCTCCTCCACCACGCCTCTTTTTCCTTCTTCCTTCTCTTCTTTCTCCCTCTTCTTTCCTTTTTCTCCCTGCTCCTCGTTCCCTTCCTTCTCTTTCTTTTTTTTCTTTTCCAACTTTTGCTTTTCTCAACGCCAGAACAAAAATAAAAGGGAATAGGGAGTGCTAGGCAGTAACGTTAAGTGTGGTGTATGGTGGAGTAGACAATGATTTATTAAAAATTAAACCAATCAACTCCCATTTAACTATCATCAATAATAAAACAAGTGAAAACACTCAAAAATAATCTTAAGAAATTACGATTCGATTTTTATCGAAATCGAAAGTTCATTTTTAATTTTAATGCGGATAAAATTTACCCTGCGATTCAAACGCGAAACTCCGCTAGAGTTTTTCGACAATTTTTAACCATGAATTAATATAAAATATTAATTCTTAAATTTAATTTCATCTTGATTTAATTCAATCAATTTCTTAGTCAACAAAAATACGTTGCTACTGCCACACAATCAAAACTTATATAATGTTTAAATTGATGAATTATTAAAGCGTCGTCTACGTTTATTAATTTGAATTGACATCATGAATAATAATTATTTATAATAAATAAATTATTTAAAATGAGTCAAAATAATTCCACGTACTCTTAGTAAATCATGAGGTGATCAATCTTACATGACTTATTTTTCAGTATTCAGGATTTTTTCAAAAATCACTTTTCTTAAAAATTGTGATCTTACATTCCTCTTCCTTCTCCATCGCTCGGCTCTCTCTTTCTCTTCCCTCTCCTCTTCTCTTTTCATCTTCCCTTTCTTTTGTTTTTTTCTTTCTTCTTTCGCTTGTGTTACAAGCGCCATCGAGTGAGGAGGAGTATTAGGGTTTAGTGCGGGTACTAAGGTGGGACTAAGTGAGTCACGGTGTAGTGTGGTGAGGCACTTATGTGTATTCTATTAAAATGAGACTTTTTTTAGGGAACTAAAATGAGACTTATAAGTCCTATTTAAAAACCCGTTGATACTTAAATTAGCATTAGGTAATTTTACTCCCAGCTTTAAGACACTTGAGTTGCAGGACTTGGAGATTTTAAATCTTTAAAATATTTAAAATCAATCAAACACACAAATATTTTCTAGAAGAATTATGTGACTTTTGAGTCCTCATTTCACCAGAAGATACGTAGGAGCGGGTCAATCCCGTCAAGTCAAATTAAATTTTTTCCAATTTAGTTTCTTTAATTTTTTTATGTTCATTTTTGTACTTAATATTACTTTTATTTAATTTTGGGTTAAAACAAATATATTTTTTTGAACGAGAATGAGTGAGTGAGGGTTTAATAAAATAAACTTAAGCTTCAGCACCAAAAAAAAAAAAACTTAAGTTTAGCGACCGATATTTCGGTCGCTAAATATCGGTCTCTAAATCGGCCGCTAAAGCTAGAAAATAATTTTTAAATTTTTGCAATGCAAATAAAAATCCGATTTAGAGATCGATATTTCGGTCGCTAATTATCGGTCTCTAAATCGGTCGCTATAGCTAGAAAATAATTTTTAAATTTTTGCAATGCGATTTAGAGACCGATATTTCGGTCGCTAATTATCGGTCTCTAAATCGGTCGCTAATTTATTATTTGCGACCGATTTGGCAACCAAACATTTTTTATCAATAACTCGAAGAATTCGGTCTCTAAATCGGTCGCTATTGCGACCAATTTTTTTCGGTCTCTAAATCGGTCGCTAAATAGCTAATTTCTAGTAGTGTTTATAACTTTCAAGTGCTAGAGATTTTAGGTTACTTGTGTGTTAATTGTGTGATTTTAGAAGTATTTGAGGGTTTATTTAAGAAGGGATACCTTTAGGAAGGACTGCATAGCCTTAGAATGGAAAAAAAAAACATTTTTTTACCCAAAACTGAGTCTATGAATCGATTCACCCCCGTTAATGAATCGATTCACAATAGCTGACAGCATTTTTTAATTAATGGGCCGCCCCGTTTCAGCCCCATTTTGCTTCTAATTTGGATCAGTCTTCTTAGCCACGACCAAACCCTATTTGTGTCTCACTAAACCTCTGAGAACTCAACCCTAATCATTCTTTAAGAGCTCTTAAGGAACCCTAGATCTCCAAGTGTCTTTCTCGCTCATTCTTCCATCGAATTGGATATCGTCTTCAAGGTTGCGACCAGCGAATCAACCTCTTTCTCTTATCCTTTAACTTTTCTGTTTCTAAAAAATAAAATTCGTTGGTATCTCAGACCATTGTAATCCTTTCTTTTTAACTCCTTTGAAATTCACTTTCTAACTCTAGAATTGAATTTCTTTGTTATTGTGATGCTAGGAATCAGGGAAGGACTTGAATTCGGGACTCTCTAGGACATTATGAAGGCTGCGTAATTCATTAAGGTATGGGGGTGGATGAGTTATGAAAAGAGGCCTAGGGCTTCAGTTAACATGTTTGGGGTGCCCCATGACCTCTATGCCTTGCGGGGCAAGTTATTGGTTTTAAATCATTGTGTGAGCAATGATTTTAGTGGTTTATGATTCTGGTTTGGTTTATTTCTAAGGGCCTTGTAGGAGCAAGGAGCCCTAAGAATGATTGGTTATGATTTTAGGATGATTTGATGCATGATAGGTGACTTTTGATGTTGAATGACTATTTGAGTTTGTAATTGTCATGGATTCATGAATTGAACTCACTGTTTTGGAATATGGATTACTTGAACTTATGTTTATACTTGCTTTAAGTGTCTGAGTAATGAATTAGAATAGTATTGGATGTATGTGAAATAACTTAAGGATGTTTAGAAAGTAATTGGACGTAAAATCATGTATAAATAGGTAACAGGAGTCTAGGATGTAAAGATTGTTGAATTGAGTTAAGAACCTTTAATGAATAAGCAATTGGCATAAATTATTTGGGGCTGGAGATGATTATGTTAGACTTGGTTAAATTGGATAGGTTGAGGATTAATGGATTGTAATAAGAGAAAGAATGGAGAAATCGTGTATTTAATGACATAACCTAAGGCGAAGGATTTAACTAAGAATTTGGGAGATTAATGAATGATTTGAAGACCTTAGGAAGGCTTAGAATAATTCTAAAATGATTGGCCTAGATGTGGGACCACTTAGGAGAGGTCCCCAATTCTCGAAAATGAAAAAAAGGCTTTACTAAACTTCTCAGGTCCTGTGAATCGATTCACACCTGCATAAATTGATTCACAGCTGCTGCATACAGAACTGGTGAATTAAAGTCATGAATCGATTCATGACTGCTCAATTTGAATCACAAAACGGGTTTTCAACCCTGAATCGATTTATACCCTACTGCTTGTTTAATAACTTATTTAAATGCCTTGTAAGGGTTGGTTAAGGGTAGTAACCACCTAGACTTGTTATATACTTGATGTTTGAATGTTTTACGAGGATGACCACTTATTATCCTTATTTCTTGTTTATTGGTCACAGGTTTGTGACCAATTTGTTATGATTTATTTGATTTCATATCTGAGAGGTTTGTTGGATATCTGGTTTTTGGGAAACTCGTCGACGGGTTTGTTGACGCAGTGGACCTCATGATCTGCTGATCATGAAAATGTGATTATATAGTAACTCTATTTTTGAGTAATGCATGATTGATGGGTACTTAGTCCGGTTGTGTAGCATCGAAAATGTAGTGTCATTGGGGTGCTAAGCAAACGACTCCATGGAGAACAATTCGGAGACGAACATGAGGAACAGAGTTCGGCCTTGCAGGCAGTTATTAGTAGGGGGTCTTATATAAAGGCAGGACGCTACTAGGGCATCCCACTCATACATTGGATCACCCTGACTAGACTTAGTTTGTGACTCTGGATGTTGAGGGAACTCGCATCTGCTTACCCGGAGAGGAAAAGGATTCTGAAGACTTCGACAGAGTAGATGTTAGGTTCGCATTAGCTGGTTGCTAATATAGGACTATTGACGAATTAGCATTTGTTGTGATTAGACTGACGATATGTTGTATGACTATGATTGTATTCGCAACATGTTTTATTGTGCCTATGTCGTTATCTTTTCATATTGAGTATGGTTCCTTACCCCTCTGTCTTTGTGGCTACTTGTACACCCCGTTTATGGGTAAATGGTGAGATTGCAGGTGATGACGTGGACGTGAATGCTGAGGAGTAGTCTACGCGATACTGCTTAGTTTAGGATTATTTATGATTTAGTATTATTTATTATTGCGATGTAAAGACTAACGGTTTTCGCTCTGAGACATGTGACATCAGGTTATTAGGTTTTTATTTCCGCAAAACATTTTATGTTTTTAATTATTATTCCGCATACATGGTTTTCGGTATTTGTTGATGTGAACTCCTATTCTGTTTAAAGATTTTTATAAACTCGGTATTTTATTACTTTTTGTATGCTTTTTATAATGCATTTATCGAATAACGAGGCAGTGGGTGTCACGCAACGTCTAGCCTACACAAGTTTGTTAGGTGGTGTATGGCACACAGTTTTTCTACGGTTAGATGTTATAGTCCACTAAATCTACACCTACACCCTACATACCAAATCTTTTCTTCCACTGTTCATTGTCTTCATCGCAGAGTTCATGTAACTCCGACGTATGGCTGGCAGCGACGCACGGCGACGAAGGTGCTCTGACTGAAAACCTGTCATAAGGGTTTTGTTGCAAACAACTTGTAGAGTCCATCCATCGATTCAGATTTTCGAAAGGTGGCCCACGGTGGCCGAAATCACGTTAGATAAAGGCAGCTACGATTTCATATCTGCTCGTTTTCAAGAAAAAGGTGAGGGATTTTGATAGATGAGAACAAGAGCATCAATGTGTTGGTTATTTCACTGGTGGAGAGTTTGTGGGTCGCGAAAAATCGTGCCTGAACGGTAGAGTTTTCCTGTGAGGTTGATAGGAACATTGCAATCACAAACTACAATCCAATTAGAACGTGACGTGTTGTTCAAATTAAAGAACCTCAACCTCTCCCTCTATAAACCATATATCTCAAACCTTTCCATAGCTTCTTAGTAGTCTCATGTAAGGTGAAATTTCAGGTAAAGAATAGAGAGAAGGATATAAAAATAATATTGATATCCCTGAATCAATTTTAAAAAAAAAACACTGTGATTAAATCTAAATGGAAAGAAAGAGGTGGCATCAGGGTAATATATGGAGTGTTAAATGTATGAAATGTTTGTCCTAAATATAAAGGCAAAATGTGATAAAATGAGAGAAGCCAAAAACGAGAGAAGCTGAAAAAGGTAGAAGAAGGTCGCATGACTGGGAGAAGACGTTCATGTAGGAGGGTAGGAGAAGATGTTCATGCCGGAGGAGTGAGTGGGAGGGAGAAGAGAAAATATATTATGTGGAAGGACTACCATAAGATCTAGTAGAACATCCCAATATAACAATATTTTGATCGTCTTCAAACTTGAGCCACTTTTTTAACCTTTTGTAGGTTGCATCACCTAACTTGCTTGTGAGGGCTAGACGTTGCCTAGTTTTGTCTATGCTATCCATTTAATGAGCCAATCTCTTAACTATGCTAGTGGCCCATGGCTTTACTTAATGACTCCACCTCATGGTTATACCTATTGGTTCCATCTGCCTAATTCCTGTACTTCACTAGTAACTCCATCGAATGCTTTGACCCAATTTTTTTTGGGTTTAAAAACTACTTTTAAGTTAAAGTTATAAAAAGGAGCTTTAAAAATAAAGTTGAAATTGTTTGATAATTTCTAACTTTTGTTTTTTGTTTTAAAAGCTATTTTTGAGCTAAAAGCTGTATGGTAAAATATTTTAATAAATGAATTCCTTAAAAAATAAATTGTTTAAAAACATGTCAATAAAAAACAAATATTTTTTTTTCTTATAATTTAATTAACCCAATCAAACGGATAAAACAGCATTAGGTTGAAACGTGAAACTACTTCAGCAGATAAATCTTGCCATCCTGCTATATTTCCTTGGAGACATCTGCAACTTTCATTTTCACAAGGGCTACAAAATTGAATTGGAGAAGATCGAGGGAAAAGTGAAACCACGTTAGTTGAGATATGAACCCAACGTGATAATCGCTATGGTACTCCATTCAATTGTAGGATATTTTAGCGTATGGAAAAAAAATTATCACCGCTTGGAGAAATAGAAACACGAGATTTTGAGGGACGGTGGGATTCGAAGAGTGGATTATGTGGAAAAAGCTCCGTATAAGTTCTAAAATAGCTCCTCCCATTTAGTCCAAAAAAAAAAAAAAAAGAGCACCTCCCATTAGCTTTTTGAGAAGTTCCTTGTTTCTCATTTTTGTTCTTTAAAAATAAGTTTTTTTTTTTTACAAGAGCTTTTCTTAATAAGTGTTTGGCCCAACTTCTCTTTTTAAGGAGAAGAGGAGCAAAAAATAAGCTGGGCCAAACAAGTTGTAAAAGTCTTAGGATTTCGTCCATTAGTTTCATTTAGTCTTTAGAGTTTTGTTTATTTCAAACCCAAAAACTGTGGATAGAATTATAAATTACAGGGATAATACACAAATGACTCGTGGAACCAAATGGAAAATGGGATTAGAAAGGTAACACAAGAGACACTAGTGAATTGAGGGACTTTGTGTTAAAGGATTAGTAACCTTGATGGTGGAACAACAGCATACAACAAAATATGAAGGTTAAAGGGGAATATTATGAAACCCAATCTTTCTCTAAAAATGTTGAAATTCGAAAAAAACATATAAGGTAGCGAATTAAGCCATTAAGAAGGGAGTGAGCAATGCAAGAGCAAAATCATTTGAGGGATTATGTCAATCTAGGGGTGGTAAAATGAATGGATTGGATAATTTTTTGAATGGATCTTAATGGATGAATTGGAAACAATCCATTTACCATCCACCAAAAGTTCATTAAGAAAATTCAATCCATCCATCATCCATTTAAAAAAAATCATCGAATCCATCCATTAACAATTTTTTTATGGATGGATACTCAATCCATCCATAAAAATTATTTTTAATCACAAAGAATTATTTTTAATCACAAAAAATATTTTAATTATAAAAAATATTTTACTCTCTCTCCCTCTCCCCACTTTCTCCTCTCTCTCTCCTCTTTCTCCCTCCCCTCTCTCCCTCCTCTTCCCTCCCCTCTCTTTCTCTCCTCTCTTACTCACGGATTTGTCATATTACTCACGAATTGGCAAATCAATTTTGTCTTGCAATTTCCAAATCCTTGGTTCATGGCCACATCACATGTTAGCAACAGTAGCGCACATTGGTCCATGGGTTTGCAAATTCATTCAAATATTCACAAGTTCATGCCGTGCGTGAATTATTAGATTGCAAATTCATTCACGCAAATTCCAAATTCTCGGCCAATCAACAATTAGCTCACTCACCAGCTTGTTTTAATTTCAGAAAAGTCAGACTCACTGGAATTCATGATTGGCTTGTGGGTTTTATAAGTATCGTAAAATGCTCACGATCACGCTGGAGTTGGGAATGGATTTGCAAAAACCGTCACTAATTTGGGAGTTTCGGCTTCTTGGAACGATCACTTCTACTATCTGTTCAAGTTGGAGCACATTAGGGTGGGAGAGGGGGGAGAGAGAGAGGATGGAGAAAGGAGAAAGAGATAGAAGGGAGAGGCGGGAGAGAGAGAGGGGAGGGAGAAAGGAGAGAGAGTAAAATATTTTTAATTTAAATATTTTTTATGAATAAAAATATATTTTATCATCAATTAAAAAAATTATCCAATTCATCCATTTGCTATCCCAAGTTTAATCCAATAGATTTAGATGGGTGTATTGGATTGGGATTTTAAAAGACTATTTTGGTATAAAAAAATCTTGTGGATTTTAAAAGACTGTGTAGGAATGTAATGACTTATAAGGATATTTTAAAAGACTTTTACAATCAAGATTTTGTAGTTTGCATTTTAATGAATTTATATCATAATAATTTATAAGATTTGAAATGACTTTATAGATTTATACGATTTGAAAGGATTCCAGAGATTTTTAGCAAACATTCAAAGTTACGAGAGAGCTTATATAAAAGATATTAAAGAAATAACAAGGTTTGGATCAAGAAAATATATATTTTCTCAACTCTTTAATAGCCAAGGGTGCATTTGAAATATAAATGGATTCACTGAAGTTATTATGACTGTAGTTGCAATCCTGATCATTGATAAAAAAAAATAAACAGTTAAGGATGATTTGCTGATTTTATAATATGAGTCGTCCGATCTCACATGAATGATCTTGATTACACTGACTATGTGACTGCACGGATTGCCGATTGCAGGCAATCTAAGTTCGTTTGATACACATTGTAGTACAAGGCAAAGAAAACAACAACACATGACAGATACTTGAGTCACATCACAACTCTTTATCCCATCTATTGTTTGGTGGACAATGAATACAACATATAATATTATATATTTTTATATATAATTATGTAATTATATCTATATTACGCATTTATAAAATCTATGATATATGTTATACTATATGATATACACAATAATATATATTATGTAATTTTATATAGTATATAATATATATGTTTTATATATATATATATATGTTTTATATATATATAGATATATATATATAAAATATTTTATTTATGATATATATATATATATACACACACACACACACAAACACACACGTTGCTAATGTCCTATTATCTTGTTCCGATGAAAAAAAAAAGTTACGATTTGTTATAAATTGTTGGTATGTTTATGTTTCTAATACACACATATAGAGAGGGGGAGAGGGAGAGAGAAAGGGGGAGAGAGGGAGAAGGGGAAGAGATGGAGGGAGGAGAGAGGGGGAAGAGAGAGAGAGAGAGAGAGATGAAAAGACACAAGGTGAAAAGAAAGAATCCTGAGAAATCTCATGTGAGAGGGAAAGACTTTTTATTAGAAAAAAATAACTAAAAAGTCCAATAAAATCTGTTTTAGAAAACAACTCATCGAAATCAGTATGATTTTGAATACCAGAAAACTTTTTATAAGTTGTAAAATGTCACAATCGAATACCACAAGATTTTGTTAACCTCTTTAAAAAGTCTTAATAGTCTTGATTGAATACCACAAGACTTTTGTTATTTTATTTAAAAGTCTTGATCGAATACCATAAGACTTTTTTATCAAAAAAAAAACGTCTATTAAAATCTTTTAAAATCTTAATCCAATACATAGTGGATAGAAGACTAACAATCCATTAAATAAAATGGATGGATTGGATCCAATCCATTTAGTTTGTTTGTTTGTAATGGATGGATTGGATAGATTTTTCTATGGATGGATGATGGATAAATGGATGTCTTTGCCACCCCTATGTCAATCCTTAGACACGAAAAGGGGGGAAGAGGTGTTTATAAACTTGCTAAAGAAAGAGAAAGAAAGATAATAGACTCGAATCAAAAGAAATATATTACGGATGATGAGAGAGAGAAAATCATTGGTCAAAAACAAGACATCAAAAAAAAAAGTGGATGAGTTATTTTCATAAACTATTTAATGAAGGGCATGAATTTTCTTTGAACTGAGTTATACTTGATTTGATAATTTTGGTTTGGCCTAACTCAACCCCAGAAGCTAGCTCATGAGGTGATGATTGCTCTCCACTTATAACCACTATTGAAGTCATACTATCCAATGTGGGGACATTTGCAAGTGGCCCAACGAATCTCAATAGGCTTTGATACCATATGGGAATTTTGGTTTTGGTCTAACTCAACCTCAAAATCTAACTCATGAGATGAGGGTTGCCCCCAATTATAATCACTATTGAGGTCATATCACTATCCAATGTGAAACTCCAATACTTGATACTAGAGAAGAGGATCAAAATTATTGTTTCTACCAAAGCAATTCAGAATCAAAGGTAAAAGAATCATTGAAAAGGACAGATAATGGCAAAGCAGTTGAACTATATTATATACTTATCGAGGTATGGAAGGGGCTTAGAAAGAAAGGTATAAAACAGTTTACAAAGTTACTCAACAAGATTATTAGAACAAGGAAAATATCCGACCGTTGGGTGCACCAGGGACGCCAATGTCATCTCTGGCCTGCCAACGACTATAACACCGAGAAGCTCGACCTCCTTGACAACAATGTTGCCTCTCCGAATTCAGTATCATCAGCGCTCTACAACGCCTCGGTCTGTCACCTCTGTTCATAGCTTCGATGATGGTGACAATGAGCTCTGGAACATTGTTCTCGAATCTTACATGGGTGAGTGCTTGAGGGTTTCAAAGAGGAAGGCACACATCTCTTTATTGACATTGTTGTAAAGCTCAGCCTACAAAAGCTTATATCCACCACTGAAGGAAAGAACTGTGACGGTGACCATGAGCCACACTAGGAGATAAGGGGAATAAAGATGGAGGCCGATGAAAGGGGAAGGGGAAAAGGGGTTGTGGCAAAGGGTGGCGTGGAGGATCAGATTGGGAGTTGGAACTCTTCATTCCTCCTCTCCCTACAGATAAACCCTTGTTTTTCAAACGGATCAGATCTTACTAAGATTCAAATTAATGCAATAAATTGTATGAATTAATTCATTAATATTATTATATGATTAATTGTTGTGATTGCAATCATGGTAACTGAAATAGATGAAAAGGAGTGGGTGATTAGAGTAGCAGGTATAGCAGGGGTGTGATAACCACTTCAAATAGGAAAGGAAGGGGGAACGGGTGATAAGGGGAACATCCAGCTGAAAGGGTATGAATATGATTGCAAAACGCAATTTTTGAACCACCGGTGCAACATTCCTAGAGTTAAGTTTGGAAAATTCAAAGTCAGCAATTTCCAACTCAGCCATCAACACTGCCAGCTCAACCATCATCACTCAAAATCAAAATCATCCATTTGATGATGAAGAAAATCGATCCACAGCTGTACCAGAGGATAAGGCAAGGAAGATGTGAAGATTTCTAGAAGGATAAGGGATGTTCTCTCTCTTATGAGTCACTAAACTTGTTGCAAGATTCCATAGTAATATTCCTAGTTTGTTACCAAATTTTCTAGGAATTATAGGCTGTAATAAGCTGTACCTTTGCTGAGGTTACAATCGATGCTCAGTATAAGTAGAAGTACTGTATACCCTCTTTTTCATTCATTCTAAAATCAATGAAACAGTAGCAGCTTTTATTCCTTTTTGTTGTTCACTTTCTCTATTTTATTATGAGGTTTTATATTCTTATGATGATATCAGTAGATTTTGCTCCTTTTTGAGCTCTGCTGCTTCCCTTTTCTCTGAAAATGGTGCGCAACGCCAACACCAACACTAATCCTCCTAACAACGCTGCTCGGGGGCCTCCCCGAAAAGGGAACCAAGATATTATCAGTCCTTACTATGTCCACCCTAGTGATGGACCAACTCTGTTGTTGTGACTCCTCTCCTTACTCCCTCTAACTATCACTCATGGGCTCACGCCATGTGCCGAGCTCTTGGCAGCAAGAACAAGTTCGATTTTGTTGATCGAACTATCCAAGTACCTGATTCCCTTGATCTTAACTATAAAGCATGGAATAGATGCAATATGTTAGTGCATTCTTGGCTCATGAACTCCATTTCTGATTCTATTGCTCAAAGCATTGTGTTCTTGGATAATGTGATTAATGTTTAGTAAGAATTGAAAGATCGTTTTTCCAAGGGGATTTAGTTCGAATTTCTAATTTACAAGTTGAGATCTATGGTTTGAAACAAGGTTCTATGTCTATGACTGATTTTTATACTGAATTGAAAGTTTTGTGGGAGGAACTTGACACATATTTACCACAGCCTGTCTGTAATTGTCCTATTCGGTGCACTTATGCCACTGGTATGGTTAATGTTAGGCATTATCATGATTTGAACCGTACTATCCGATTTCTTACTGGTCTCAGTAACAATTTCTCTATAGTTAAGTCCCAAATTTTGCTCTTGAAGCCACTTCCTAGCTTGAACAAATTTTTTCTATGGTTATTCAACATGAAAGGCAAGGGAATTTTAGTTCTAGTGATGTCTCTAAGGTTCTCATCAATGATGTTTGATTTTGAGGACCATAAGGTCGTGGCAAGGGCGGTTTTCATCAAGGCGGCACAAATAGGTTTGCCAACAAAGTGTTTAGCCACTGTGGTAGGACTGGGCACACAGTTGACACTTGTTATAAAAAAACTTGGATTTCCACCTAACTATCCTAACAATGTGAACAATGTTGTGACTAACTCTTTTGAGCAGAAAGAATTTGAAGACAGCAAACTCGTTCCTGCTAATCCAACTTCTTGTTTCACTGCTGAACAATTCGACAAATTGCTTAGTCTTATTCAGCCTTCTTCAGCTGCTCCCACATCACAACAATCTTCTCCAGCTACTGCTCAGGCTAGCTTACCCACCATGTTCGGTAATAGTCCTAGTGAATCCTCCAAGTCAGGTATAAACTCAGTTTCTTTTTCCCTTCATTCAAATTATGTTACCTCCTAAATAATAGATTCAGGGGAAAGTGATCACATGACCTTTTCTCTCACTCATTTCATTTCCTGTCATGACATTAAACCTGTGAGTGTTGCTCTCCCTAATGGTAACATTTTGATTGCAAAACATGTTGGTACTGTTAAATTCCCCTTGGTTTCAATGTTACTAATGTCTTATATGTCCTAGAATTTACATGTAGCTTGCTCTCTGTTTCTAAGCTAACTTTGGCCTTGAATTGTCTTGTTACTTTCAATGGCACTTCTTGTCTTATACAAGATAATCTTACCAAGAGGATGGTTGGTTTGGCTGAATGCTTTGAGGGGTTGTACAAACTAGTGGTTAGTGCCAGGGGAGCCTCTGTTTCAAGTACTCAAGCTAATAGTTTAGATGCTTTGCCTCAAGAAGCCTTATGGTATTTTAGACTAGGGCATTTATCTAAAAATATATTGTGTTCCATTCATAATGATTTTCTCTTGATCTCATTCTGTTTGTGATGTATGTCACTATGCTAGGCATAAGAGGTTACCTTACAAATTGAGCTTGAGTAAAGCTTCAAAATGTTATGAGATGCTTCACTTTGATATATGGGGTCCGATTTCAACTCCTTTTATTCATGGCCATAGATTTTTCTTAACATCCCTTGATGACCATAGTAGATTTACAAGGATTATCTTGTTAAAATCTAACAGTGAGGCGAGGGCCCATGTTGAGAATTTGATTACTGTGACTGAGAAGCAAAATGATGCAAAGGTTAAAGTAATTCGGACCGATAATGGCTTAGAGTTCATGATGCCTCAATTCTATGCATCTAAAGGAATTATCCACCAAACTAGCTGTGTAAAAACCCCCCAACAAAATGGAAGGGTGGAAAGAAAGCATCAACATGTTCTTAATGTTGGGACGACTTTTCTTTTTCAATCCAAATTACCTAAACAATTTTGGTTCTATGTTGTTGTTCATGCCACATACATTATCAATAGAGTTATGAGTCCTTTATTACAAAATCAAGCTCCCTACATTGTCCTATTTGGTAAGAAACCTAATTTGCATAGCCTAAAGGTCTTTGGATCATTATGCTTTGCCTCCATTCTTCACTCACATAGGACAAAGTTGGAACCTAGAGCTAGAAAGTGTGTTTTTATAGGATACAAAAGTGGCATGAAAGGAGTTGTTCTTTTTTATCTTAATAATAGGGAAATCTTTGTTTCAAGAGATATGACTCATCATGAGCATGTCCTGCCTTACAAAACTACACAGGCTTCCACTTCTTGGCATTACCACTCAATAACATATCGTGGTTTTGTAAAACTAGAAACTGACCCTGCAGAAGATACTCTAACAAACTCAGACCATAATGCAGAAACCAACCTTGCAGTAGAGACAGAATCAGACCCTGTAGAGGTTGAGCCGAATCCTCCACCAACAGTTCTGTGAAGGTCAGACATAATTAGGCACCAACCACAGCACCTTAATGATTACATTTGCAACCACTCAACAGCATCAACTAAACCAGATTCTCTGGGTAAACCTTATCCTCTTTCCTCTTTCCATTCCGATATAAATTTATCACTTGCTCAGCAAAAATTGTTTCTCATTAACTGCTGAAAAAGAACCCAAGAACTATGTAGAAGCAAGTAAATTTACACTGGAATGAGTCAATGAGAGTTGAATTGGATGCCTTGGATAAAAATGGTACTTGGTTGTTGGTTGATTTTCCCAAACATGTTACACCTATTGGAAATAAGTGGGTGTACAAGGCCAAGCATAGGGCTGACGGTACAATTGAAAGATATAAGGAAAGGTTGGTAGCCAAAGGATACAACCAAGTAGAAGGGTTGTATTTCTTGGACACTTTCTCACTTGTGGATAAACTTACAACAGTGAGAGTACTCCTTGCTCTAGCTTCCGTTAATAGATGGAATTTACATCAACTTGATGTATATAACGCATTCTTGCATAGAGAGCTAAAGGAAGATGTTTACATGAATTTGCTTTAAGGGGTTAAGAGTAAGAAGCCAAATCAAGTATACAAGTTGCTCAAGTCATTGTATGGACTCAAGCAAGCTAGTAGAAAGTGGTATGAGATGTTGTCATCCCTGCTTCTTGAACAAGGGTACTGTCAATCAAGTTCTAACTATTCTTTGTTCACACGCACTACTTCTAGTTCTTTCACAGCCTTGTTGATCTGTGTAGATGACTTGATATTGGCTGCAAATTCATTACAAGAGTTCAGTAGGATTAAAAGGGTGCTTGATGCTTCTTTCAAAATCAAAGATTTAGGACAACTAAAATATTTCATTGATCTTGAAGTGGCACATTCCAAAAAAGGAATATCAATTTGTCAAAGGAAGTATTGCTTGGACTTGCTACGGGAAACTAGATTGTTGGGATCTAAACCAGCAAAGACACCTCTTGATCCATCAATTAAGTTGCATCAAGATTCAGGAAAACCGTATGGAGGTATTCCAGGATATAGGAGACTTGCTGGAAAGCTGTTACATTTGACTACCACAAGACCTGACATAACTTATGCAACACAGCTTAGCCAATTTCTTAATGCTCCTACAATGACACAATACATTCTAGCTTGCAGAGTGATTCGGTATACTTGAAGGATAGTCCAGGAAGAGGCTTATTTTCCCCCCGAAATTCAGAACTACAGTTGCTTGGCTTTTCTGATGCAGACTGAGTAGGTTGCATAGATTCTAGGAGATATGTTTCGGGTTATTGCTTCTTTATTGGAGCATCATTAGTATCATGGAGAACAAAGAAGCAAAGCATTGTTTCGAGATCATCGTCTGAGGCTGAGTATAGAGCACTGTCAGTTGCAAGTTGTGAACTTTAGTGGCTGTAGTATCTTTTAACAGATTTGCAGATAAAGTGTGAAAGACTTCCAGTGCCTTGCTGTGATCATCAGAGTGCCTTACAAATAGCAGCTAATACAGTTTTCCATGAGAGAACCAAACACCATGAAATTAATTGTCATCTAGTAAGAGAAAAGGTGCAGAAGGGAATATTAAGGTTGTTACCTATAACTTCAAAGGCACAATTGGCAGATTTCTTCATAAGGCTTTACCCCTTAACACTTTCACTCCATTTATCTCCAAGCTTGGCATGTTGAACATATACCATGTTTCAACTTGCGGGAGGGTGTTAAGTTTGGAAAATTCAAAGTCGGCAATTGCCAAATCAGCCATCAACACTGCCAGCTCAACCATCATCACTCAAAATCAGAACCACCCATTTGATGATGAAGAAACCCGATCCACGGCTGTACCAGAGGATAAGGCAAGGAAGGTGTGAAGACTTCTAGAAGGATAAGGGATGTTATCTCTTTTATGAGTCCCTAAATTTGTTGCAAGATTCCGTAGTAATATTCCTAGTTTGTTACCAAATTCTCTAGGAATTATATGCTGTAATAAGGTGCACCTTTGCTCAGGTTACAATCGATGCTTAGTATAAGTAGAAGTACTGTGTACCCTCTTTTTCATTCATTCATTCTGAAATCAATGAAACAATAGCAGCTTTTATGCCTTTTTTGTTCTCTAAAGCTATTTTATTATGAGGTTTTATATTCTTAAGAAGAGTAGTGCATGTTATACGCAGCCTATAAAACTACAGAGATTATAGAGAAATTCAGCTCATGATTATACTATGAAGTTATTCTAGAGTTTTTTTTTTTCCGAGAATTATTCGAGTTATTGAACAAAGACTAAGATAAGAGACACACATTCCAAAGAAACAATTTTGGTTTTATGTTATACATGTCAACCATGGAAGATATGTACTTTAGAGCGTAGACATATGGTAAGATACAGGAGGAATTGTAAGATTTACATATGATTTTCTTCTATATGGAAAAGGCATATGATAGGATCCCTAAAGAGATTTCATACACTCTACAGAAGAAAGTAGTTTGAAATGCTCATATTTAATAAAAATTATGCACAAGGAGTCATGACTCGCGTAAGAACACAGAACGGAAACACAAAGGAATCCCCTACAGGTTCACAGTTTAAATATCCTAAGTTTTTTTTTTTTTTGACGAAGTTTAAATATCTTAAGTTTATCATACAAAATAACGAAAAAGTAACCCAAGTGACCACACAATGACAGAGATAAAAATAGATGTCAATGATAGAATACAAATAGAGTGAATAAAATAGAGAAATAAGCGAGTTTAGGTGTAATCTGTGATAAAAGTATCACTTAATTTTAAGGAAATTTATAGACTATAATACTACGATGGATAAGTGACCACAGAAAACAAGATATGATTATAAATGACATCACTAGGGAAAAAAAAAGTAAGAATAACTTTTATTTATTATAAAAACGATGGTAAAATGTCATTTCAAGTGATTTAAACGTGTGAAAAATTCGTTGAATTACTTCCTACTACCCATAAAAGAGAAAAAATAACAATATCCTAATTAAAATAATTATCCAAATTTAAACATATCCTAATCCTAATATGCCTCAGCAATCATGCCTTCGGACTTGCTACACAAAATCTTGATGAACAAACCATTCCATCAACGAATATAATAAATATCGTCTCCATTTAACTCCAATCAGTACATTTGAGAGTCCATTCAGAATCTATATAGCCTTTGTTGCTCTTTTTGTATCTCTAAAACTAATATTTACATGCTTATGGATTTTGGACACCTCACAAGGAAATTTTGTCTGCAGCAACCTCCAACTTCTTTACCTGTGTAAGAAGAGAGGAATTTCCCTCACATGCCTCAGTCAATACTTTCAGCCTGGACTCTAACCAGCTCTTTTCATGCACAAGACCATCTGTCTGCTCACCCATGTCAGATGTTGGTGGCTTCTTATGAAGGATGAGGTTCAGTAACATTCGCTGCAACACAAGTTTCCATCAGTAACAGGTGTGTATATCATGTAGGTATATATTGTAGATGCAATAATGCTCATTAAGCAGGGGAAAAATACAACAAAATCATATCTTCTTCTTTATCCATGTCCCCAAACTCCCTAGTCAAACAAATACAACAACTAGGATTTACCCACACATTGATGTCTACCCGCCGACACATTCCAAACAATTTGATGACAGTACGCACGCGCGCACACAACATTCGCTTGATTTTATTACGGCTCTAATATGTTTTTGGTGCCAGTCATATACCCGATTTTTCGTTTTAGTCCCTGAAAATTTTGTCTCAAAGTACTCCCTGTGATTTTTTTTTTTCCTCTCACTTTGGTCCTTATTTTATTTTAGTCCCTATAATATACACTTTTCTGTTTTAGCCCCCGTAATATTTGATTTATGTTCAATTAGTCCTTATATGATAGTATAATACAGAAACTAAAACAATATAATGCGGACTAAAACGAAGTAAAATATTTTTATAGTAACCACTTCGAAACAAAAAAAAATTTCAAGGATCAAAACAAAAAAAACGAGTATGTACACTATAGGAAGCAAGAGCATATTTAAACATATTATTATTCACAGACAACATTCATATTAGATAGGCTAGAACTAATGGAATAGTGTGTGGCAGCACAAATTCTGAATGGAGATTTATCTAAACCGTTGAAAGAGAGAAAAGAGAGACATATAATTGTAAAACCATGTGTTTCAACTACACAGCGGAGTCGATTTTATATAGGCTTAAAGCAATAAATACAAATAAATACAGGATATCCTACTCTTAATTGGACAATATTCTACTCCTAATTATACGATCTTATACAATAAATACACGATCATACTTTATTTTCAACACTCCCTCTCAATCTGGGGCATATAAATCATATGCACCGAATTTGTTATATATATAATTGATTCGGGGACCTCTTAGAGATTTAGTGAAGACATCCGCCAATTGGTCGTTGGAATTGACAAAGCTAGTGATGTCTCCTGATTTGATCTTCTCTCTCGTATAATGACAGTCCACCTCAATATGCTTAGTCCTCTCATAAAAAAAAAGATTGGAGGCAATATGCAATGCCGCTTGATTATCACATATTACTGTCATTGGCATAGCCTATCCAAACTTAAGTTCTTTAAGAAGTGATTGCAACCACATGAGCTCTTGAGTCACTAATGCCATGGCTCTGTATTCAGCCTCAACACTAGATCTTGCTACTACATTCCGCTTCTTGCTTTTCCAAGATATCAAGTTTCCTCCAACTAGTACACAATACCCAGTAGTGGATCGCCTATCAATAGGTGAGCCTGCCCAATCGGCATCTGAGTAACCAACTACTCGAGTATGACCTCTATCCTCATAAATGAGACCTTTTTCCTGGAGTACTTTAATATACTTCAAGATCCATATCACAGCATCCCAATAATCTTGACAAGGAGAATTTAAGAATTGACTTACCACATAACTGCAAAGGAAATATTTGGACAGGTGACTGTGAGATAGTTTAATTTACCAACTAATCTCCTGTATCTCCCTGGGTCTGAAAGGGCCTCCCCCTGATTAGGCAGAAGTTTGACATTTGGGTCCATAGGAGTATCAACTGGCTTGGCATTCAATAAACCTGTTTCCTCAAGAATATCCATAGCATATTTCCTCTGTGAAATCACCAGACCATCCTTGGATTGGGCTACCTCGATACCCAAAAAATAACGGAGTTTACCAAGGTCCTTAGTCTAAAACTTGTGAGAGAGATACTGTTTCAACTGGATTATGCTCTACTGATCACTACCAATTATCACAATATCATCTACATACACAGCCAGATAAACACATCCTCGAGCTGAATGGCAATAGAAAATAGAGTGATCAGCGTTACTACGAATCATACCAAATTGTTGCACTATAGAATTGAATCTGCCAAACCAAGCTCGTGGAAACTGCTTGAGACCATAGAGAGACCTGTGGAGCCTACAAACCATGTTAGAGGACTCCCCCTGAGCAACAAACCCAGGTGATTGCTCCATATAGACTTCCTCTTTAAGATCACCATGCAAAAAAACATTTTTAATATCAAGTTGGTGAAGAGGCCAGTGCCGGATAGCTGCAATAGAGAGGAGTCGTCTAACAGAGGCCATCTTGGCCACAGGTGAGAAAGTGTCACTGTAATCCAGCCCAAATATCTGAGTGTATCCTTTGGCCACCAAACGGGCCTTAAATCGATCAATCTTACCATCAGGCCCAACCTTAACCGTATAAAGCCAACGAAAGCCAACTAAAGACTTCTCAGGAGATAGAAGAACCAGTTCCCAAGTACCACTGCTTTGAAGAGCATACATCTCGTCAATCATTGCTTGCCTCCACTCGGGATGAGATAAAGCTTCACCTGGAGAGTTAGGAATAGAGACAGAAGACAAAGAGGAAAGGCAAGTGTAATGCATAGGAGAAAGACGATGATAACTCAAAGCAATGTAACGAGGGGATGGGTTGTGAGTAGAGCGTATACCTTTACAAAGGGCAATGGGAAGGTCAGACTCAGGTGGCGGGACCGGATCTGGTAAAGGAGGTGGCGTCGGTGGAGAGTTTGGCATGGCCTCAGCAGCAGGAATAGGGGCAGGGATATGCACCACAGACGGGGGCTGACGACGATGATATGTCTGTAGTGGCCGCACAACTGGTTGGTCCACATGTTGGGGGTCCACAGGTGGTGTCTCTGGTGTGACAAACTCATGAGGAACAATCGCAGGAGGTATAGCGATGACTGCAAAAAGTGGCTCAGGAGGCAAGTGGGTCGACTCAAAGTAAGGGATTGACTCGAAAAATGTAACGTCAGCCGATATAAGATAACGTTGAAGAGTAGGGGAAAAACAATGATAGCCTTTTTGGGACCGATGATAACCAAGAAAGACACACTTGAGTGAACGAGCTGAGAGTTTGTCAATACCAGGAAAGAGGTTGTGGACAAAACATATGGACCCGAAGACACGTGGTGGAAGTGAGTGAAGAGGGGTATGGGGAAAAAGGACCGAGTGGGGTACTTGGTCATCAAGGACAGAAGAGGGCATGCGATTTATAAGATAGCACGCCGTTAAAACAGCATCCCCCCAAAACCGATATGGGACATTACTATGAAGAAGAAGGGTCCGAGTGGTTTCAATGAGGTGTCGATTCTTGCGTTCGGCAACCCCATTCTGTTGAGGTGTATGGGCACAAGACGTTTGGTGAAGAATGCCATTAGAAGCCATAAAATTTTGAAACTGATGGGACAAATATTCCCAGGCATTATCACTGCGCAAAGAGCAAATGGAAACCCCAAACTGAGTTTTTATCTCTTGATAGAATTTTTCAAAAATAGAGAACAATTCAGACCTATCCTTCATCACGTACAACGTGAATAATCATCAATAAGGGTAACAAAATATCTGGACCCAAAAGTAGAAGTGGTACGAGAAGGACCCCAAACTTCGGAGTGAACTAAAACAAAAGGGGACAAAGTTCGTTTATTGACTCGATTGGGGAATTGACTACGAGTGTTTCCCTAGTTGACATGACTCACAATGTAAACTAGATAGATTAGAAAGACTGGTTACCAACTTTTGAAGTTTTGGAAGACTAGGATGACCCAACTGAGCATGTATGGTAAGAGGGGAATCTGTGATAGAGCACACCCGAGGTGGGTTGCAAATATAGTAAAGGCCATGAGACTTGCGCCCGACGCCAATCGTCCGTCCCGAACCCCGGTCCTGCAAGATAAAACTGTTTTTAGTAAAGGAAACAAAACAATCATGAGAACAAGTCAAACGACTAACAGAGAGTAAATTAAATGGACACCCAGGAATATAAAGGACAGAATCAACTGACAGGGAAGGAAGAATGTGGGCAATACCAATCCATTGAGACCATGTTTGGGAACCATTGGCTGAAGTTACACTTGGTAAATGACCAGATGTAGAACGAGAGGAGAAAAGAGTCTTATTACCAGATATGTGGTCAGTTGCACCTGAATCGAGAACCCAAGGACCAAGGGAGGGTGACTCAGTTATGCAAGCAGATGAATTATCAGTGTGTGCAACCAAAGCAGTAGAGCCGGAGATCTGGCGATGCTCAAACCACCGGAGAAAATCTTCATAATTAGCTGGAGAGGCCCGAGGCTGATCCATGGTCTGAAGAGGATCTGTAGTACTCGGGGACGCCATGGTTCACCCACAGGAGAGAGAAAAACACGTCCAAATAGGAAGAAACGGGGTTGTTTGCACTGGAACTCAAGCACCTGTGTACCGAAACACAAAAGTGAGACCAGATCTGGAACCGGGAGGGCGGGGCGACTCTGGCGCCAGAAGTACGGTCGGAAAACAGCGGTTTCAAAAAACCGCGGCGGTGTTGGGGCGCGTGTAGGCGCGTCGGAGCTCCGCTTGGCCGGAGATTTTGGGAGGACGTAGATCGGTGGATTCCGGTTCGAATGGTGGTGGTCCCGTTGGAAAACATCGCCGAAAAGTTGGCCAGCGGCTGCGAAAGGTGGCGGACGGTGGTGGATCTCGCCGGAAAAGGTGAAACACACCGGAAAGGTAAAGACACAGCGGCAGAAGGCGGAAACCGGATGATAAACACGGTTTCCGGAAAGAAAAAAAAAATGTGTCACCGGAGGATAGTAGATTCACCGAGTAAGCACGGTTTTAGGGTTGCCTCTCTTTAGGCTCTGATACCATGTTGAAAGAGAGAAAAGAGAGAGACATATGATTGTGAAACCGTGTGTTTCAACTACACAGCGGAGTCGATTTTATATAGGCTTAGAGCAATAAATACAAATAAATACAGGATATCCTACTCTTAATTGGACAATATTCTACTCCTAATTATACGATCCTATACAATAAATACACGATCATACTTTATTTTCAACATAAACTACCATTTATCCATCAGGGTAAAAAGCATTCAAAACTTGCTCACCTCATGTTGCTGTTTCCCAGCATAATCTCGCAAGAGAGACCTAACAAGCCTGTTGCGCAGCAATATCTTATCCACGGGACATGCCTGAAATATAAATGAGGAAAGGTGATGGACAGCCAGAGTATATGCAACTGATCCTCGAATCGCAGCCCTGTCAAGGGCATCAGAAACCCACGACTTGGTATAAGCCTCCAAAATCCCTTCATTGTCCTGCAGTGGAACAGTACATCATCAATGTTAGTAGAAATATATTATATCCGAGTGAATGACTTGCATGCATTGCCAGTTTGACCGTGCAGGTGTAACAAAAGAGAAAAATGTGTTACAGATGAGAAAACACAATGTTCTGTGCCGGAGAAGAAAACATAAGCCAGATAACACTGTTATTATGCATCCTTTCACATAGATACTAAAGATGAAGGAAACGCTCTTTCAACACTTCAAAGAATTAATCCAATAACTTTACCAATTTTAACTTTCATACAAGAGAAGAAGCTTCTGCTGTAGTCTGTAGCATATGCTTTTATGTTTTAAGCACACTTTATAACAACCACGTTTTTAACCAATTACAAATTGTAACAATTATAATAAAATACAAATGACATTTATATCTTCAATTTAAAAATGAAAAGGTATCAAAAGCACAAGAAATATCCTGTGTCGATAATGTTCCATAGTAAAATAACTTATAATTAATGATTATGTTTTACCTCAGTAGGTTCAAGGTATCCTTCAGCACCAGAAAAGCATTTTTCTAAAGGTGGCAAAAGCTCAAGAACACGAGCATTAGACAGTGTATTCCAAGCGGCAAGTCGAATGGAAGTTTCAACACAGCGGTGTAAATATAGCGAAACTTGCCGGCCAAAAATCAAATCACCATAAGATACGGCAGAAAACTGCTCTACAAGGTCTTCAATAAATATTGAGTAACTTTCATGAATCTCGGATTGGAATCTCAGGAACTCAAGATGCTTTTTATCATCCGAAACAACTTCTTTATTTCGGTTAAACCTTTCCTTATCAAGAAGCACACCATAAAGATCCTGTAAGGCTTCGAAAGTTTCCCTTCCCTGATCTTGTTCAAGTATTTCCATTCCAACAAGGAAATTGACAGATAACGAGTGTAACTTCCACGTCAATGATACGTGCTGAATCGGGGAAGGAACATCAGTGCCTTCAAAATTGGACATAGCCTCAACGCCTAAAACAAAGAAAAGTCCACATTTGGCGACTTCAAGCAAGTTAGTGGTATCATGTATGCTATGTACACTACCAACTTTTATAGGACCGGCTCGCTTGCTATGGGAAATTGTTGAGATTGGACTAAGGTAAAAGTGGACTGGAAGTGGTAGTCTCTGTCTAGCCCATTCTATCATTAAAGAATTATAGCATGGACTTGTCATGGAAGACATGTCTGAGTCCTCATATATGGTATCCAAACGCGCATCAGCTTTCGGAGTGGTCTTAATGCCAGAGGAACTACTGCCATCCACAGCTTTAGACTTCACCTTTACAGACAACCATCTGCTCCTGAAATGAGATGATAATATCCTACTGAAGTGCATGTAGTCCTCTTCTTCATATTTCCACCTAAAGGTTTTACCCCTCCGATTAAGTAGAAAATTATGTATACAGAGGTCAAGGTACTTCAGAACAGAGACATGGAACAATAGATCCAATGTCTTCTCTATAATAACCTTATCCCCAGGTCCTGCAGTTAAACATAATCCCAAGGCAGTGTTAATGCGTTGCGTGGTGAAGGTTGTTTCTTCAGTTATGGGAACATCATTAGATGCATTTTGAAAAATTTCCAACAAATAGATGAGAAGTCTTGCATCTGTTTGCACCAATAAAACAGTTTTTGACCAAAATCCTCCACCAGGGGCACCCCAACCAACTCCCACTCCTGGAGCCGGTCCTCCTCTGCCAAACATCTCAACGGACTGCATGCAGTTCGACCCTGAAGAAACTGGAAACATGAAAACATTAAGCATAGACCTTAATTCAACCAAACATCCGCTAACTATGCCTTCCTCAAGCACTTTGCCTTCTTTCGATAGACTTTGTTCTTGGCTTGGAAAGTTGGAAATGCCGGTCTTGGCAGACTCTATCAGATTATCAATTGTAGTAATAATCCTGACCATTCCATTTAGACAACAGGTGGAAGCTATAGACATTTCAATGTCACCCTTCTGCCTCAAATGAATTAGTTCCTTCATAAAAGATTCGTCTCCGGAATCTCTTCCACGTTTTGTCCCAAAGGCAACTGAAAAGCCCAAATGCCAATATTTGATCAACTCAAGTCCAATCTTCGGAACAAATTCTGGAAGCCATGGCACATTCCCATTAGCTTCCTGTAGGCTGATAGCATCCCCCAATGTCACCCTTTCAAGCACTCTGAAGAGCATGTGAGTCACAGCTGCATACACCCACAACAAAGGGGTCGCAGAAATATCTCCTCCTAAAGTAAAGTCGCATGCCCCTTCTTCCTGTCCCCAAAACAATTTAGATACTTCCGGATCACTTCTGGTTGCAATCCACTTTATCGCTAAGTCAACCATCGGACCAACATAATTCCACGACCAGACCTCTGCGTCACCAGTGGACTCAGGAAGTTGATTGTTTAGACACTGCTGTGAAAATAAACTTGGAAGTCTTCCAGCCAAAGACTCCAGAACAAGATATGCCTCCCCAGAGATGGAAGTAGATTCATACAGAACATTATTTTCAATAAGTTTGTCAAATGAAGGAGGATCCAACCAAAAACACAAGGCAGGGAACATTTCCGAGAAGTAAGATACACAATATCCATATTGAATGCAGACCCTCCAGAAACGCAATTGCTCAACAATCAGAGCTGACCCGAGTTTACATTTTTCCTTCCCTAACTTTAGCCAGTGGTCAGTGGAGGAAGGACATTGATATAAATTCCAAGTCATGGCATGAAAACACCCATTCTTTATAAACTCTGAACAAGTTTTCCGGTCCAACCGAGCTAAGACCTTTCCCAAAATCGAATGAAACATTAGTAAGAATTCTCTATCTGCAAACATGGATAACAAGGAAAACAATACATATGAAGCAACCTATAAAATGAAATTAAAATTGTGACTCACCTTCAAGAGTTTCACAGATTTTATCATAGAATATCGAATTTCGAAACTGTTGACAGTAAATCTGTGCACGATTGTCTGGATAAGTCTTTCACACTTCAGCACTGCATTAGCACATGAAGGTGAATGCCTTACTATCGCAATCAGTATAGAAACAGTACTTTCTTCCAAAGCTGCTGTAGGATCTGTCTGCAACCATTAGAAAGTAATGAATTTGATATTGAATTTCATAGATTTTAAAGCAGAAAAAAGCCTTAACAATTATGCCTTTCTACACAGAATCTAATGACGTCAAATTTTCATCATGATTAGTTATTTTTTACCTCCAAAAGATAACGAAGTCTAGGAAGGATTCCCATGCGAACTAGACCAGCAGTAAAATCTTGCCCAGCAACCACTACGTCATCTTGAATTGTATGTTTCCCCTCACTCTCATTATCCACAGAATTCTCGCTAAAAGGTAGAATATTAGAAGGTTTCGCACTGTACTTCCAGTACTCCCCCTGAAGGAACCCTGCAGCAATATCCGGTCTGCTCCGAAAAACTGGAGCTGTGCAAATATTCTTGTCACAAGTTGCTATCTTCTGGAAGTAAAGAATTACACATGAATCTAACTTGAAATACAGAATAGAATTATAAGATTAAAGATAAAAAATAGAGATGATAAATGCTGTCACCTCTGAGATATCGAAGTAGTTCTCATTCACATCACAACTCAATGCAGATTGAACAGCCTTTGCACAGGCCAGAACTACAGAATTGTGGTTATCATCAAGACACATCCTGCAAAATCAGCATACAATACCATTACAAGAGCCATATAATGGGAAAGTAATCATATACCAATATAGATTTAAAAATTTAAGTACTCATCAATAGCTATTTATCACAATATAACAATGCCATCTATTGGCAAAATTTAAACATATTGACCAGATGAATAGTTATCATTTGGGATAACATCTTTTTGCATGTAGTAATTAAAAGACCCTTCAAGTGTAACCAACATGTCTCCTTGTTAACTACAAGAGATGAATCAAATAAGCAATCTAGATTATGAATCATCCAATTGAACTTTAGACACAGGTAGCAATATTACACAAGGGTCCAAGGGCGACCAGCATCCATTTTAATGTGTAATAATAGTCACAGCTTTCGGAAAATGGCCACATGAGAGGTAGCAGCATTAGAAAAAGCCAGTGTGCACAAGAGCTCAACCCAAAACATAATAATGGCCGCAGCCCGCAGCTCTAGGAAAAGCCAAAGTGCATAAAATCATAGAACAAATCAAATCTACTATCTATTTAATCAAACAATATGCTAGCAAATTCTCAATTCTAGAGCTCTTATATTCATGACAGCTGTCCTAAAATGAGGGTAATTTTGTCTTTTTTAATTTGTATCTCTTCCTCTATCCTTATCATCTTCTTCACGTCCTTTTATCGTTGCCGGATTCAAAAAATTTGAATTCATCTCTCTCTCTCTTCTCTCCCTCACCCATGCCCATTTTTTCCCTCACGCTTCTTTTCCCTCTTCCACTTCATCTCCCTGCCTCTCTCTTCTCCCTAACCCACAGTACAAAGTAGGTTTTCCCCCCCCCCCCAATCTCTGGACTTCAAAATATTTGAGCTTTCTCATTTCTCATATTTCCTTACATTTGCAGATCTCCTCTTGCATGCTCTGTTCAAAAGTTTATTGGGGAGATTTAGATAGAGGAGGAAGAAGATGAGGATTTTTCGGGTTCCATGTTCAACTATGGCAATGACGATGGCAAGGTTGATGGTTAGAGTTTTCACCCTTCTTTTTTACTTCAACCATTTTCCCTCTCTTCTCTTCTCTGTCTATTCTTTCAATTATTTTTTTTTTTATTTATTTGTCTCCTTTTGTATTTTTTTTATCAGAGATAGGTGGGAATCAACGGGCTCCTTCTTCTGCTTCATTTGATCCCCAATACAATGAAAGTTTGAATTTTTATTTATTTGTTTGTTCCTTTCATTCTGTTACTGTTAGAAACCCTCAGGTGGGGAATTTAGTAATTTATCCTTTTTGCTTTTTTGGCTGAGAAGTGAGAACCCTTGATTTAAATCATGTCATTTATTTTTATTTGTAGTAATATCATTTGAAAGGAAGGGAACAATAATATTTTGGGTCTTTTGGATTGGTGTGGTGCTACAGCAAGAGAACCTGTTAGTTTAAGCAAGGGAAACCTGTGAGTCTTTTGGTTAAGTCTTGCAATTCAATACTTCTATAGGCTATTTAAGGCATATTTTTTTATTTGTTGGCAGTGCTACAACAAGGAGAACCTGTTGGTTTGAAATCATGGTTAAGGTGTTTTACATTTTGGATAAAGAAATTGTGAATGAGGGAGAGGGAATCAAGGCATGTCCGTGATTTAAATGGGAGAAACAGTAGTGGGATATTATTTGAGAAAAGAATACTTTCCTGTTATGAGTACAGTTGTGTGAGTGATAATAGATTTAGACCAATTTTTTAGAGTTGGCTTATTAGTAAAACATAATATTTGCTCCAATATGTAGTGGTAGTGTACTCCTATTGTTTATTTGGTTGTTCTATCTCACACTAATTTAATGTGTATTTATATTATATACATTATTTGTTTAATGTGGCTTTTATATTTTTTATGCTTATTTTCTTCTTTTTAGTTTGACAGGGAGAATCTCAAAATGGTGGTAGAGGTACACCCAACAGCAGATGAGTCCATGGGCTCAGGGAACTCAATGTGAATGAATGAATATTTTTCACAGGTTTGATCTTGTCTCGTGCTTGATCTATATGTATTTATTTATTTGTATTTGCTTTTTGAATTTTATGGTTTCTTTACTTTGTTTCAGATGAGTTGAAGTTGTCTCAAGTTGTATTAAATCTATACTTCTAATATTGATATCAAATAGGCTGCCTGGTCATCTTGAACACCAGTGGTAGCCGTATAGGAATCCTACCTGGCCGCAAAAAAAATATGTGCTTGTCACAGAATGCTGCTTTTTTTTTTACATAATAGATGGAGTTTTCAATTGGGGTTTGATTTAACTCTTTTTTGTTATAAAGTTGGTTCCTTTCTTTTCCTATGCTGTGGATTGCTGAAATGGATTTTATTTCAATGCGTTATTTATTGAATAATATGAGGAGAGTTTTATGATCCTTATTGGCTGTTAGGATTTAGGAGTTTCAGTTGGGTGATGGACCGATACTTTTGAAGTTTTTTTGTAACCTCCCACTTTGTAGTGGTTTGTTTACTTTGGTGAATGAAATATCATTTTAAACTACTGACATGTCCAACAAAGCTAATGAAGAAAAAATAATGGAAATGGAAAGAGAAAGGGTAATCTATTTGAATGGGTCAGAACTCAATTAGCAAATATGCTTAGGCCTTTATGACTTTATCTAACTGTAGCATCTCTATTTATAATTGTTGCTCTGTTTCAGAATTGTTATTGTCATGTTTCCTGTAGACTTTTAGATTTCTAATGATTTTTTGATATAGATTACCTGACTTTTTGTTACCTAGAGAATCAGCCCTGAAATTGGAAAACGAAACATGTATTCTTTAACTACTTATACTCATTGTTTGAGATAATCAAAACTTGATGATGGATCCTTAAATTTTCTTAATAAATAAGATGGCTTACCTAACACTCACATGCACATCAGTATATTGATTCTAACATTTTACAACCTTTTTTTGGATTTAAGCTTTGCCTGATATTGTGTTTGTTCAAAAGAAAGCATATATCTCCCACCTTCAAAACACAAAGTAGCAATGCCTTTTTCATGAGTATCAATATATAGTTGTTTAATCCTTAAATTTTCAAATGGATCTATGATTTTTGTAATAGTTGTTAATTAGGCATAGTGTCTTTTTAGGCCTTTATGTGTGTATCGATTTATTCAAGAGCTACCAAACTCTGTATTTTTCATTTTTCAAAGTAATATTGTCTTATTGAATGGTCATTTAACTATGGCTCACCTCTTCAATTTGCGTGAAGAAACCTTTCCTTAAGAAAACCAAGAATTATGGTATTATTTGAAGAGTAAGAAATTAGAAGGTAGCATGTTACATTAGGACACATCAATTTCCCCACAAATTTTTTTGTCAAGTGACAGGAGCATAAATGTTTAACAATTTGCTTAATGGAGGTTGCTTTTGGCATAGATGTGAAGTTTGCTGGGGTCATATGCACCCTTTAAATCTACACTTGGACTGAACTGAAGTTATCTTAGTTGCTCACTAGAAGAGACCTTGAAAAAGACTCAATTGGAATATAGTAGTCACTTTGCTGAAATGCTTGCAGCAAATGACATGGCTTACCTTTTTTTTTTTTCCTGGACACACAAGGCTCGTGATTGAATATGGTGGTTTTTTATTTGCTTGCAATAATTTTATTTTGTCGTACATCTGACATATATTTGATCATTTTTGCAGGCCCTTGAGCTGATCAGGGATAGGAAACTTAAGACTGAATTGAGCCTGATCAGGGACAAATTTTTGAAGGGCAGACTCGTGTTTAGAAGGACAATTTTCAGATGAGGGAACTGAATTCTTTCATCTTTCCTCACAATGTTTACAATCTGATCCACAAGATGATTAAATTGATGATCATATGAGTATGGTTTATTATCATATGAGTATCTAATTGATGATTAAATTTTTGTTTAATAGGAGATAGAAAGCAAATGATTAAATTCTTCAAACGGTGCTTCTTTTTCATAAGCATAGGTTCTTCTGAAGCATAATTATCAACTGATATAATTTACCTGTCAAGTAGACAAGTAGTCAATACCTGTGGATTCATTTTTTATGAGTGGATTGTTTAGGTAATATTTTGCATGATTTGGGCAGGGTTTGTCTGATCAAGCAGTAAACACTTTCAGGATGATGGCAGCTTATGGTTTGATGCCCGGTCAAGATGCTCTCAATTCCTTAATGCTTTCAAGTTTTTTATTTTTCACCTTTTATGGCTAAACCTCTTAATTTGCACATTGTTTGTTCATATACTACAGTAATTGGAACCTGATGTAGTTACTGATACCATGCTCATGAAATCTTTAATTATTTGAGATATAACGTGTGATTATTTGAGATACAACCCAATCAATTAGCTTTTTTAAATAGTAAGTGTTCATAACATAGAGTTTTCCTTTCTATACCATCTAATGTAATTATTAATCACGTTGTGCAATACACATATCCGAATAATCAATATTACATTTTTTCAATTTTCCAATGCAAAAACTTAAAAATATAAATAAATTAAAGGCTTAAATATGTTTTTCGTTCCTGCAAATATAGAGGTTTTTGTTTTTTGTCCCTGTAAAAAAATTGTTTTTCATCCTTGCTATTTCCTTATCCTTTTTTTTTTTTTTTTGCTTTTTGATCATGTGTACACACACACACACACACACAACAACATACATACATACATACATGGTCATAGTCCTTATATGGTCCATATTTCAGAGATTGAAATCAAAATGATATTTAATTTTAGGGACTAGAACCAAACATGAAAAAATATTACAGGGAATAAAACGAAACAACAATTTCTTAGGATTCCTTTTTTTTTTATTGAACGTTGTGTTTTCTAATTCATTTTTTATATGAAATTTTATGCAAGTGAGACTAATTTAATTCTATATCTGGGTTTTAAGGAGATGTTTCTTATGTTTGTTTCAACGGGGAGATAATAAAGCTACAATCATTTTAATCTAATACATATTATAATATTTTTAAATTTCTTAAGACTTTTTCAAAAATTTGTGTTTTTAAAATTTACTCAACGGTAGTTGTTTCCTATATCAATTCAATGCTTTTCTCTTTATTCTGTACAGACTGAAATATTTCATTGATATTTTACTTTTGAAAATTTCTTTTCCATTTTTCACTAAAATCTCAACATACGACTTTGCATTGATATCAAATCAATTAGGTTAAAAATTCTCACAACTATTATGTTTATAACTATGTTTGATTTTAAGTAAATTTAATTTTATAAATAAATGTCTTTAAAAAATACGTGAAAACGAGAGTAACCCGTGCGAATGCACGGGTATCTTCCTAGTTATCCTTAGAACATAGGAACAGCTAAAATTATAGGAGGAAAAGAGCGAATAAACTATGAATTAGAATATTATATATTGACATATGGTGTGTAATGATGTATAACAAAAGACAAAACATTGACCCTTATTTATACTAAAACTAGAGTCCTAATTCTAATCAAATAAGAAAACAAATCATGAAAGACACATTGGCAAGATAGAGAGAGGGTGACAGAAGGAGAGCATGGCAAGAGAGACAGCTACTTTGAAATAAGAAAATAACAACAGAATGAATAGACACAATGTAAAGCTCCAGATTTTAGGGGACTTAGCAACGGAATAATCACAGGACAGGTCAAGAAGGATGCTGCTGCTTTGGTAACATGTTAATATTCTAGGGATTCAGGTATAGAAAGAGAGAGAAGAAACTCTGAATATTTGAATATTATATTGATATATGGGATGGAATGATGTGTTACAAAAGACAAAGTAACAATCTTATGGATTTGGCTCTTCTAGATCTAGAGTGATAATTCACTTTAGAGAAAGAGAGAGTTACAACAGTTGATTGGAAAATCAATCTTTGATATCTAAACAATTTCATGGTTTATTATACATATGCATGTATAAGACTACAATCTAAACTGTTGAATTTACAATCAATGACCATAACTCCTCATTTTTTTCACTCTAAAGTAAATCCCTCATTTTAGCGGAGCCAAACAAATACAAGACTTTCAATCCTAATTAAATAAGAAAACAATTCGTGAAATATAATTAAATATGGAAACCGTTCCTAAGAAATCATCTAAGGTACTCTAAAACAATATTCTATAATAATAATAATAATAATAGTAATAATGAAACATTTTCTGCATATTCTAACACAGATAATACTGGCTTTTACAGTGACCGGACCTGTAAAACTCAGTAATGAGTAACAGATATGTGTCTTCTCGAGCTTCATTAAGTCCATGTCACATGTCAGATGGAAATGATATACAACTATATATACATATAGCCAGACTGGAATTCTACTCACATCTAAACCAATCAACTCACATGCTCATGATTAACTGCAATGCAACATAAACAACAAAATACATTTTCTGAAAAAAAAAAGAAGTTAAAAAAGAACACGCATTGTCACTCATCCATTGCAGGTAGTTGACAAAACCAACAACGTGGGCCTTAAATAAAATTTACCTAAGTGACAACACGAGCTCTGGTTCTGGACCAAGTGCAAAAGCCCAAACAGCCTCCCAGTCAACTGATTTGTCAACTTCGTTCTCATTTTTTGCCATATTTCCAGTCCTCTCTTTGCAAATATAGCATAATGCTTTATCAAGAACAGATGAAAGGAGATGCAATGCAAGAGCCCTTTGCCCAGGAACCTAAAAAAATAACATTTGGCAGATATTGTTACTAAAGGGAAAATATTATAAATTTTTCTTTATTATTTTGCATTCAGAAATGCAGATCAATCCAACTATTCCAAGGTGTTGAAAGTAAAGCTGCATCCAACTGAAAGACACATCACATAACATACCACACTTCTAGTGAGTGCCACTGCTTCCTTAATCGTATAACCAGCTGCACCAGGATCTCCCTCAGACCGCAGATAGTCACGTTCAGTGATATTATCTGTATCATGACTAAAAGAATTGTCACACAAAGAAAATTCAAAATTTATATTTACATGTCCATTTTATTTCCAGAATAATCAGGATATCAATAAATATGCAACAAATGCTAACATCTGATGGATATCAATGCTAACAGAAAATTTATAATAATAAGGATGTCAATGGATATTTGTGAATGTTCAATTTTATATTCACGTGTCCAACTTATTTCCCACAGATATAAACATCTGATAAGACGAATATAGAACAATAACCAACCGATGTGGTCTATGAATTTGGAAATATTAGAAAGTAAAGGATATCATAGTCTATACTGGAACCAGAACAATATTCCAACTTCTGGCATAAAGCCATAAAGCAAAAAGGGGGGGGGGGGCAATAATCCACTCAGTGCTCTGACAGGCTATGACCTTGCAAAGACATTGATCAAAACCTGTTTATTTACCTATACGGTACACATGGAAATGCTAACTATTTTTGGTTCATGAGCATTTAGAAGTGTAGTCAACCAAAAAATGACCACAGAGTTGGGGAGAAAAATATTTTTAAATACAGATTGCAATGTGTAGTTAGGGGGAAAAAAAAATTGTTTCTCCAAGAAAAGTATTCAAACAGTCAAAATGCATACTCCCACTAGCTGCATATTGATTTTGCACATAGCAGAAGACCAAATACTGAAGAGCCTAAATCTACATTAAGATTGCATAATATGACCAGCTGAGCATCAGTTTACCAAATATCCAAAAGACCAAATAAGGAAGAGCCAATATCTACATCTATATACACAATTACACATGCAAGGATCACACATAACATCAGGTTGATATTAGAACTCAAAAGCTAAATAAAAAAGCATACAAAGAACAAATAAGGCATACCATACACAGGTACCCGTTCGGTATCAATGACTTCCCCGGCCAATGAAAACCGTAACTCCCTAATGGCCTCAACTCTACTGCTCCAAGCATTCCATGTGCTACTACTTGTAGTGGTTGAAGTCTGTGTGTTAACATTTTCATCATCCAGCTGTTTTTTGGATGGTCGTGCTATTACAGTATGAGAGATGTCATCCTCTGTATGCAGACGATTAGTATCTCGAGTACTCTGAACATGACGATTCACAGATTCAGCAGCAGTACCCACATCTGATTTTAAACTACTGGGTTTCTTTAATTTCTCTCTGCCCCTCTTCTGCAGTACTTTTAGTAATGCAGGGTTTATCTTCTCCATTAGCTCAGTCTGGGCTTCAGCAATCTCCTCAGCTGACATTTGCTTGATCCGAGCTCGATTCTCGGCATCAATTTCACTCTCAAGAGATATGGACTCCTGTTCACTTCTAATGTTATTGAAACTAGAACCAGAAAGCATGCTTGAGTAACTTTTTTCTGGCCTTAGCACATCCAGAGATCTAAAATTGTGATCCGGTATTTGGCCCCGTTCAGGTACAAAATCGTGTTCTTTCTTGTCATCATAAATTTTGGCATATTCAACTTTTCCCTGCTGATCTACCTTATTTGATGTATCTAATTCCATGGTAGTGGTTGAATTGATAAACCCCCCATTTGAGTTATCTACTGGCGGTTTAGTATCCACTTCCGTAGAAGCAGAGACACTATCGTCAGAATAAGATGAGATTTTCTTGTCTGCATTCTTACTGCCTTTCTCATTCTTTTTCCCTTTAGTTTGCCTAGAGCTTAACACATCCTTTTCTAATTCCCTCCCCAAGGAAGAATTATCATTCTGAGTAATCTCTTTCCATTTTCCAAAATCCAAACCCTTTTTCATCCTCCTTTGAACTGGATTAGCAAAAGCTGCAATTTTTTCAAACTCAGTGAAAGCTTTATCGTCTTCATCCTCGACATCATTATCACCACCATCATCGCCACGATCATGACCCCCTTTAACATTCAGTGCACCCCAATGCTGTAAAATCACCAAATTCTAAGTATCAGTCCACAAGGCTTACTACCTATTACACAGACTACATTCACAACAAACTAAAATAAGTTAATATAAGCAGAGAGACTCTCCTACCAAAGTAAGACTTTTTCAGCTCAACAAACTTGGGAGAACAATTCGGTAGTTAATTCTACATGGAATTTGTTAAGTTAACCTCCATTTGACATGTTAAGTTCATAAAAAATAAACACAAGACAACGGAATAAGAAGAATGCTGTAAAGTGTAAACCCACAAAAGGCCAAATTAAGTAGAAGTTGCTTTATGTAAATTCAGTGGTTTTTTAACATACCCCCTTCAGTTAAAGTCAAGAGAATCCAAAAAACCATCAACTAGATTATTTTTTTTTACATTACTCACTAAGAAGTTATCATTCAATTCAAACATGGCACAATACAATAGGAAAAGATTGAAGCTTTACAAGGAAAGAGTAATCAAAAGGGTATTTGAAGGAGAAGATGGGGGAACTTACAGGGCCATGGGAACGATGGCGTGCAACGGGGAAAGGAAGGACGGTGGGTTTGGGAAAAGAGAGGAAGGGAGTGGGGTTGTTTTGCGAGTCATTGACACCCTTTTCTACGATGGAACCAACCAAACGAAAGGCAGCTTCTTCGTTTATTTGGAGTGAGCTCGTGTTCAGCACCTTCACCTTCTTGGGTTCCGCTCCTTTGCCGTTTTGCTTCTCCATAACTTACAGTTTCACCAACAACACAAGGGAACACGAAACACAGGACGCGAGAGGGAAGAAAAGACTAACACTTTGAAGGGGTTTTGACCGGTGTGGGCTTTCCTATGGGGATTGCCTGTTCGGAATAATTGAACAAAGGGACTTGATTTTATCACCTCCCCCACTTAATTTTCCCACCTCCCATATTTTCAAAAATCCAATTTTACCCTTGCCCGAAAATACAAAAACTACATGTTCCTCACCTCCCTCACATCTCTCCCTCTCAAACCTCACCTCTCCTCCATCTCTCCCTCACTCTCTCAGTCTCTTTCACCCTAAAATACAAATATTTGTGCTACTCTCTCATTGTTTACTTGATTGAAGGCGTTTTATCTCCAAACTGAGATGCGTTGGCGTCCCTTTTTTTTTGAGATCTATGGTTTTTCGGATTCTTATCTCCGGAATATTCCGGATATAAGAATCCGGTAGTTGAATTATTTTTTCTGAGATCTATGGTTTTCCGAATTCTTATTTCCGGAATATTTCGGATATAAGAATCCGGTAGTTCAATTATTCCTGGTATTTAGAATCTGGAATTTACCGGACTTAAGAATCCGGATGTTATGTGTGGCTGAATTTTTGAAATTTTTTCCTGTGCAGTTTCAATAGACTTTCCACCACCAACACAGACAACCATGACTTATGTTCTTGCTGTTGTGTATTACGGTGGTTGGATTAAAAGAGATGACAACGGCGTCACATTTGAGTGTAAAAGTCCAAAATCTTTTAGGATAAACAGAGGCATCACCCTTGATGCCTTAAAGAGAAATGTTAATGACATAGTGGTTTGACCAGGAGACGACCGAAGGGTGTGTGATATCCATTATCGATACCCTATTTCTTGGGAACACGGGCGTGCTGAATATGATGTTCTGAAACTTGAAGATAATGGTGACCTGGAGACGATGTTCACCGTCTTTTTACAGTATGCTAGCCTCGGGCCGATCGAGTTATACGCAGATCTACGGAGAAGCATTGACCAGATTATCTCCGCCTGCAGGAAACCAAGATCTGTGGACGAAATAATAGCCATATGCACTGATCCAGAAACATCAAGCGTGACCAGTTTGACACAGTCGTGATGTATTTTATTGTTGTTGTTGTATTTTGCATTGTCATTGCATTCAGCCAAACATTTAAGTTGTTGTATTTTGCGTTCATCCTATTTCACCTTGTTTTTCAGTTATTGTATTTTGCGTTATTATTGAATGTCACCTTGTTTTTCAGTTGTCGTATTTTGCGTTGTCATTGAATTTACCTTGTGCTTTGTTACGAATAACATAAAATTTGTGAACAAACAAAATACATATATCTCAAAATACAAATTCAAATATATGTCTGATCAAAATACATATGAAAACACTAAAAGAGTGCTACTACTCGCGCCTACGCCTGACCCGTCGCCGTGCATATGTCTGAAGGCCATGGGGGCGTGCTAATCTCTGGAGCTCTAGCATCATCTCCCAACCATCGGTGTCGGGATGGATGGGCAGGTGTCTGTCCATCACTGCCTGTGCAGTCTCAAACACCCTAGGCTAGCTAGCAGCCTATGACAACAAAAAAATACTTTATTTTCTAATTCACAGCTGTTTAAGATATAAATAAATAAGACTTATAACTATAACATACCTCTGGTGATGGTGGTGGTGGTGGTGATGGTGGTGGTGGTGATCCTGGATCTGGAACTGGTTCATGATCAGGATAAATGTATGGATGTGAGATACGTCAGAACCAGTCCATGTATCCAGGCTCCACCCGACCACCAAAGCAATGACGTGCTAATCAAAATGAAGCCACCTCTCGTCCATCTCCGCTGGACTGACCGACTGTCGTCTAATGTCCCGGGGATCGTCGGGTATGCACTGCACATGTCCAAACTGGCACAATACCCTGTCTGGCAGGTACGGATACATCAGAGTCCCGAACTGGATAAAGCCTCTGAATAAAGATATAGGGTAGAACTCTTGCATATAACACCCTGCCAAAACAGGACATTACTTTATTTAATTATTACAAAAGTAGTTCATATTTATGAAAATATATATTTTATTTAAGATTAGAAAAGTATACAAAGTCCATTATACAAACACAAAATAAAACCCAACACCCATAAGGGTGACCAAAAGACACACTGGCCGTGACATAAGCATCCACCTTTGTCTCTAGGCAAGCTATTCAAAAACTCTCCAGCCAGCAGTTACAGGTTGTGCTTGTCCATCTGCTATTTAATAACATATAATAGAAATACAAAAGAAAACATTGGGGTAAGATATCTATTAACCTCAAACAATCAGAAAAACAGTATAGCAGAGGCACTGTTACCATGCACAGTACAATCAAACATCACCATCATAACTCACATCATGCTCTGACTCCTGAGTATACTGTCACGGATCACATCATATTGATAACCTGACCACACGGTCACAGATCACAGACTGACACACGTCACTAGTCATTCGGGCTGATCACCGGCTCCACAGACCCAGTGGACATAGAATACCATAGATCGCTGATCAGTGCAGGCCATTAACGCCCTACTCCCTAGACCGATTGTCAGTCTTAGGGCACCGAGTACGATAATTTGGTTGTCCCGGGAACATATCTTGATACGCTACCATCTCTAATTATCGGTTATGGCATCCTATACTACCATATCCAATTACCAAAGTAAGGTATTATCCCGTGCACAAGGACAACATTCCCTTTACAGAGAATGGCCAAGATTGTCCTCCTATCAGACATGGAGTCCTGGAGACTTGTTCGGATGACCGAGTACATACACCTCAAGGTCACCGACTATCCCTCAAGGTCACCGACTATCTCCAAACCACCCCGTACCTTTGGTACCACGGACATGGAGAGCCTTGTCGGAAAGACCGAGTACATACCCCTCAAGGCCACCGACTATCTCATACCATTCCATCAATACCTCGGTACACCAACCTCGGGTACACCGACCCGGCTATCACCACTGACAAACAGGATACTGACAGTAATACTTTATTACTGTCTAGGGTTCCGCAAACCTCTAACTAGAGGACGTCACCCTTGACTCTAGACCGTTCATTAAACTCACAGATATCATATACAACCAGCACATAAATATTAAGCATAAAACATAATATCATAAATCCTTATTTAATATATTAATTATTTCCTACATTGCATAAGCGACTGTCTACTAATCTGATTATCATAACCTACATTGGTCGATAGGTTTACGGTAACTATCCTTAGCTACCGTACACTGTAACACCTCTCCTGAGGTGTTGCTACTACCAACCCCTAGTAAGGCTAAGGAACCCTACTCCCCCTAGTAAGGCTAAGGAACCCTACTCATGCTAACAGTCCTACTCTACTACCTATTTTCCCTAGAGATTAAGGTATCTTCCCCCTTACCTGGCCTAGAAGACTGTTGTCGCTCTCATCCTTCGTTCTTCCCTCTCTTGAGCTCCTCCACGCCCTTCACGCTCTCCCAAAAGCCCTTGGAAGAACTTGGGCTGAATGGAGGGGATCAAGGCCTATGTATAGGCATAACTTGGCCTGTCGCGTTGTGACGGGATTACACGTAACTCCCGTTGCGACGCGAGATAGGACACGTGGCAGAAGATCCGCGGCGCTGATCACAGCCTTACTCACCGACTTAGCTCACGTCGCGAGCCATTTTGTACTGGCCTTATCGCGTCATGATGGAGGCTGTCCACAAATATCTTATTTTTAACCTTCTAGACGATTCTAGGGTTCTCTATACCTCTCTAGGGTATTTTAGACCATTCTAAGAACTGCTATCTCCTTTCTAGGGTTCTGGGTCTCATTGAAGCTCATTTTATCCTAGTTAAAGCCTCTAATTCTCCATTTATCACCTAATTATTAATCTAATTATCTTTCCTAGTATTATTGAAAATCAGGATGTCACACTGCGCCTGCCTATGACCTACATACGGGTCCCAGGTAACATCGCCTACAGTCAGCCTATCCAGGGCACGCCGGTATGGCCTCACCGGTCCTGCGCTCCTTACCACTTCCCAATGAGAGGCACGGGGTAGTGTCTCCTGGTACAAAGCACTGACATATCTGGAACCAAAATCAGCTGTCTAGAAGTGCTCATAAATCCAGGCCTGCATGAAAATTTAAAATTCAGATACTTTTAAATTGACGCTTTACAAGTATAAGAAAAATTATTTAATACAACAACATTTGTACCTGTAATAGCATCGCAAAACCTACCACCTGCTTCGTCTTAAACCTGCTCACATCCTTCAGCTGGTCGTACAAATGTGTAAGGGTCATGGCACCCCATGCGCAGGTGTGGGCATGGCTCAAGTCCCTAAACATGTGCAGCCATCCTATACGCGTCAAGGACCCACTCTTCTCGGCGAACAGAGTGGTGCCGACAAGGTGCAATAGGTAAGCCTTGGCTGCCATGTCCCACTCTCCATCTCTGCAGCACCTCGTATATACCATGCTGCGCAGCCACTCGAGTCGAACATAAATACCTCTATTCTTCCCAATCTCAGCATCTGCCACAGGCCTAGGAATGCCTAACAGCTTTGTTAGCAAAGCAACAACTGTCTGCCTATCCAGCTGTGCCATGGTGTAGAACGTCCCCATCACTGAAATATGGAGAAACTGCGAGACGTCATCCAGAGTGACTGTCATCTCACCAATCGGCAGGTGGAAACTGGAAGTGTCTGAATGCCATTTGTCCACAAAAGCAGTGATCAGTCCCTTGTCGATCACCTTGTAGCAAAATCGCTTGAGTGGATCAAGCTTTGACTCCCTCACAAGAGCAACAATCTCGTTATGAGGGCCAAAAGCAGATACACCAGTGCCGTGACTGATGACCCTCACCTCTCCCGCAACTGACATCAAAACAGTACAAGTCAATTACATTTATAAATAAATCAAAATAATGTTTAAAAAAAATAGTGTTACTTACGTCGGGCTCAACCCACAACCGTGCGACCACATGTTCTCGTCCATAACTGATGAGAACTGATCTGTCGTATGGGCCGCTAGGGAATGACTTCGGGTCCTGATCCGCGGCCCTCTGCTGTGCGTGATCCTCATGGGCAGCCTCATGAACCGCAGCCCCCTGGTCCTGATGTACCGGTTCCACTACCGGCTGCTGTCTGGTTCCCGCTCTGTCTCGCTCCACTACCTGCTCCTGTACCGGCTCGTGTCTTCTTTGAAATGTCGGTGAAATCTGGCTCCACTACTATCTTTGAGGTCGGCGCTCGTCCCTCTTTGCACGCCGACATAGTAGGTCTCCTCCTTTCTTCAACAGTAGCTGATATTCGACCACCTGATATCCGACCACCCCTTATTGGTGCACGACCCCTCGCAGTTGCACCCCTCGTACGTGCCATAATTCTGTAAAATAAATTCATAAAATTAATGTTAATATGGTTATTATTATATTATTTATAAATAAAATAAAATTAATTAATTAATTAATTGTTGCAATTTAACAAAATTCCGGATTCTTGAATTCGGATCAATCCGGACAAGAATTCGGACGTACAAAAGGAATTAAATCAGTTTTGAACTTCCGAATTCCTGAATTCGGATCAATCCGAAAACAAGAGTGTGAATGTTTGAATCTGATTTAATTCACTTTGTTCATCCGGATTCTTGTTTTCGGATTGATCCGGATTCAAGAATCCGGAATACCAGAGAACGCAGGAAAAAAAAAAGAGCAATGGGAGATTACCTTGAAGATGAAGTGGAGAGACGAAGCGACTGAGAGGGGGAGAGACGTTCGAGTGAGAAAGAGGTAAGGAAGTGACTGAGAGTGAGAGGGAGGTGAGGTTCGAGAGGTTGAGGGAGGTGACATTCGAGACTGAGAGTGAGGGAGGTGAGAAAATGAGAAAGGAGGAAGGGTGGTCTTTTCCTTGGGTGGGGGAGGTGTTAAAAGTAAAAAGGGGAGGCCCCAAAATCATGGGCCTTGAACAAACCAATTGGGCAGGCATCATTGGCCTTTACTTGCTCTTTTGTTTGAAGGACTTGCTACCCATATCCCCGTAATTTCCTTTCCACACCCCCTTTTTTTTAGATTGAATTGACCTAAATACCATCATATTGATCTGCGCACTAAGCCCACATAGATCTGTGTGTTCAACCATCACTTACAACCCTCGTATACTCTAACGACATGTTCTGGGTTAGCTATATTGATCTTCTACAACGTATTCTCATCTTTTTCATCTCTGGTGATGTCCTCTCATCTTCTTTTTCTTCGACGATTTTATAACACCCTGTTATTTTGGTATTTCGAGCATGTGAGGCGCTTGGTTACATTTGATAGTGTTTTTATGTGTTATCTGTGTGATTATGATCTTTTTAGGTATGAGGAACACATTTAGGTAGTTAACTTTGTAGGAATTCGATTTTGCACAAAATTGCAGAGGCTAACCGATTAAAGTTACCGAGTTAACCGGTTAAAGTATTAGTGTTAACCAGTTAAAACACGGGAAATCTTCTAAATCAGTAATCTGATTTGTTTCAGATTTAAACTGATCTTATCTCTTCTTCTTCGGCTAGAATCCTTCTTAAATGCATATATCTCAACCCTAATCCCTTGGGGAGCCTATTTAAACATGTTCTAGGGTTTCATCTCACTGACTTTAATGATTACCCTAATTATCCTTTGTGCCATCTTTTCAAAGGAACGCTCATTGAACTAGAAACTCATTGTTCTTTCTTCATCCTCTAATTTTGATCTCTACTAATATGAAAAGTAAGTTTGTATAGATCAACCCTTGCTATCTTCCTTGATTCCTTTTAATCTTAGATTCCATTCTGAAACTCTTTTTCCTATGCAATGTTGCATTCACGAAGGGACCTAGGAGCAACCGCAAGGATTCGTCTTCTTCTCTTCTTTTGTTGTTCGCGCGATAATCTAGGTATGAGGTAAAGAGTGATCATTCTATATGGGGGTCTTGAGAGAGGATTAAGGTAGTCAGAGGTTTACATAATCCATTTTAGTGTTTAATTGTTATTATGTTAAATCCTTGTATGAGCAAGGACTGTATGTGTCATTTAATGATATCACCTATTGTTGTTATAGGTGTTAGTGTAGGAGCAATAACCCTCAATTTTAAGATATGATGATAGTTGACGAATATGCTTGCTTTAATGTCTTCAATCAATAATGATTGTGGATTATGCGATTGATTGTTAAGCTAGTGTTTTAGGCTTTAAATTTTGAGTTAGTAAGACCCGAGGGATGCATTTGATGGATTGATTTGGGAAGAAACTGATATTCTGCAAATCGTTCTACGTTCTGATAGGTGTTAACCGGTAAAGTGCTCATAGTTAATTGATTAAATGACTCAAAAACCCAATATGGCTTAAGTTATGGTTTAATTAATTAGTGTAGTGTACCTAACCGATTAACTGTCCCAGAAATCTGTATATGACCAAGTTATAATTGTGTAACTGCTTAGATAATTAACTTAACTGATTAGATAATGCAAAATGACTTTTATGTTGTTTAAGGTTAGTTATACATCTAGGTGATTGATCTAACGTAACTAGACTTAGGCGTAGGTTTCGTAGCTTACATAAACATCTAGTAAAACGACAACTCAACTCTGTTGATAATGCTAATGGGTTGATGTCTTACCTCGTTAAATGTGATCTGGAGTATGTTGAATTGCATGTAGAACTTATGCATTACTCACTATTGATGGCTGTATGATTTGAAATACGATATGATGTTATGATTTGAGGCTCAGCTCTATGGAGCCTGTTTGTGGGTTGTGTTGTTGATATGGAAACCCAACTTCTTGAGGCCTATTGTAGGACCGAGCTCTTAACAGCTTATTTGTGGGACCCGGCTCTAGTGAGGGCCTGTCTGTGGGAACCAGTCTAATGAGTGTGCTTGTAGCAACTAGCCATTCTGAGTCTATGTGTGGGAATTCGATTGATATTGTTGAAATGTTGGTGTGCTCATTGTTGTTATGTGTTGATAGTTATTATGATAATTGTTGATTTTATGATGTTATGATATGTTTGTATGATATGATAAGATAGTGTATGGTTTGCTTTACATTACGAAAGAGCTTGATGATTGTGAGTTATGTATGTAAACGTGTGTGTTGTTGTCTTGATTCTATTTTCATGCTTTCATATGGTTTGAAAATGATTTCTCACCCATTCAACCACTTTTAGTTATAGTGACCTAAAAGAATGAATCTACGAGAAATGGGCTTAAAGCTGAGGGATGTCTTCTGTGGAGCCACTCAATCGTCATATTTCGAGTTGTTAATTATTTTCAGACAATTGGATTTTGTTATAGTATTTATGTATTGGAATTCTATGTCTCTAATACATGTGACATTAGGTCAAGGGTTTATTTTATTAATGTCATAATTGCGTACAACTATCACGATTATTTTATAAAGCTTATTATTTAGTTCTTTTATTTAACGCAAGAGATATGATGCGATACTCTCAAATGTGTTTGCAAAAAGGTTTTCAAAAAGCTCACGTTTCAATTCCGCAAATCTATAACATTTTCTATTTATTAATCACACAATTCACGTTTTGGGGTAGAGGGTGTCACTGAGTTAGGCTCCCTTTTTTTTGCAGTTTTGGTTGTTTCTATAAAGTATATCTCAGAATGTATTGCGTATGTAGTTTTTATGTTCCAAAAACTAGTTTTCGAAATCGTCTCAGGTGAGTTGGGCTACCATTTTTTTTATAGTTTTAGTGATTTCTAAAAATTATTTTTTAGAACTTATTATGTTTTTTATGTTTCGTAAATTAGTTTTTGAAACTCAATTTGTTGTCTTCATGAAGAAAACCTAGCGAGGCTAGGAAGTTTAGATGTTGATAACGAAGTGTCATACATTTTCATAAATTGCATTGATATCGTAAGCGTGATTTTCTTGTGTTAAATTGTTGGTGTTAAAATGCTATGTTGTATCTGGATATATAGCATATTATGACTATAGTTACGTGTTTGTGTACTACTTATTTGTTAACACCAAAAAATATTAAGTTGTTAGTCTATTACAACAAGTTGTCGAAGAACTGGGTCAGTTGAAGGAGTTAGTCGAATCTCGGTCAGCCGAATGACAAAAGTTGTCAGCTAGTTAGCCTCTTGCCAAGAACTACCAATTGGGCTAAGTTTGTCGGGTCATTGGGCTGATGTGTCATTGAAATGGGCTTGGAGGCATCTGAAAAAAGGGAAAATTCTGTGAATTATTTGGAAAAAAAATACAAGGGACATTCCCCAAGCCTTGAATTTAGGAGAAGTGGTTTGGATAAGAGTAACAAAGGAAAAGAGTTGTTAAAGGCTTATCTTGTGTAGCACTCAGGAGAAAAACACGGCATGCACCTAAAAAATAAGGATGTAGTTATTGGGCAGCTGCCCCATTACTAGATTTCAAACGTTAGTTGATTAATTACACTTGTTAGCCACTTGTAATTACAGTTAGTTAGTGGAGAACGTGACAGCTAAGGGTAGGAGCAATTTTGCACTATAAATAGACAATGTACAGTACAATTCAGACACAACAATCAATTAAACAACTCATTTTATCCTTGCCAATTTATCTTTATCACCTTTACCTGTATCTTTACTTTATGCATCCTGAAGGGGCAGAGGAAGAGGTACTAGTAGAGGTATCAGTAGAGGCAGGGGAAGAGTGAGAGGTAGGGGTACAACCACTTTGCCACAACCTTCTGTTGTGCAACCCACCCATCATTCTACCGGGCAATCCACACATCCTTCCACTTTTCACACACATGTGGCTCTCCAACCTCCCCAATCTACACCTAGCCCTCATCCTTCCTTCTCAGAGATGTTGCATTCCTCAGCCAACCCTTCTACACCTAGCACGCATTCCCCAGCTGATGTTGTATCTGGTGATGACCCCCGTGTATCATCAACTTCTCATGTCGATTCATCTCCACAAATTGGGAGTATAGACACTGATGGACGTATGTGGATTCGCCCAGGTTCGGGAAACACGTAAGTAATTATAACTTTTTTTCTTTAAGCTCTAAAATAACTTATATGCTTGTCACTTACAACTTGTTTAATATTATTGGCATAGGTTCGACCCTTCCATCCAACCTACGCGTGAAATTACAAAGTTAATTAAAACTAAGTTTGAAGGGTGCTGGGAAACATATGGAGAAGTGAAGAGCAAAGACAAACCATTAAAAAAACTATGGTGGAAAGAATTTCAGGTATGAACTGGAAGTATTAATATTTGCATAACTTGATATTTTTATTTTCTTTTCATCACATTGCACTCTTATAATATTATTCTAACTTTAGTTAAATTTCTTTGTGTTGTAGAGGAAGTTTAAGTGGCTACCGGAACATAAGGCCCAAATTAAAAAGACATATCATCATAAGGCCTCAGATGGGTACTCTAACGCAATATATAGGGTACGCCGTAAGATTGATACAGGGAGTTGGATTCCTGCTGAATTGCGTGAGCAATTGGAACAAAAGTGGAACACGGATGATTGGAAAGGAAAGGCAATAGTTAACACTAACAATATAAGCTTATCTGATGGTTTCCTACATACAGGAGGGTCAATCCCAACAACTGAACATTATAAGAGAATGGTAAGCAATTGAGTTATATATAGTTTTGTATTTTCTGATAACACATTTTAATTGACACTAAGCTATATTTTTTTATAGAAAAAATCCTCAGATATGACTCCAAGTTGTTGGGATCTATTTTGCAAGACTCACAAAATAAAAGGCGATACAGTAAAGTGGGTCTCGTCCAAGTCAGAGAGTATCGCTGTAAGTAATTTCTTAGGCATGGTTTAGAAGTTATTGGAAAGATTAATTGACATAGAAGATAAATGTTTGAAGTAAAAGCAAGAATTGGTATATCAGATGCATGAATTATTCTTCTAGAGGCATTTACTTTACCTGAGATTGATCCGTTGCTATTTCCTTTCATTTTTTAAGCAACCTCTTTTATTAAGTTGTGCTATTTAGTCTGAAATGAAATGAATTAATTGCCTGAATGTATGAGAAGAAAGAAGGTTCATTTATGCATGCTTAATTAATTTGTTGTTCTGGTCTATGATTAAATTTTGCTTCTAGATTTCCTTTTCCAGTTTTTCAACTGATGAGAACACACATAGTTTTTCTTTTGGTATCCACTTCCTGCATTCCTGTTTTTGAGTATATGACTCTTCTCTTCATGTATAATTCTTCATCAAGAGAAACAAGATAAATTAGGTGGCCAAAGTTTGGATTTTTCCCCTTAAATCACACATGGTTCAAAAGAAGCAAGATAAATTAGATGTTCAAAACAAATGAGTGTTTTTAGACAGTTCTGATTCTTTGTGCAACAATTCTCTTTTGTAGTTATGTAACAATTCTCTTTATTGTTACATAATCTTTTATTTTCAGAATGAATATGAAAAGCGGATTCTTGAAAGGGATTCCCAAGAGGCATTAGGAGATGATGTGTCTAGCCACCAGTCTGACAACAACATCTTCTTAGAGGTGGTTGGTGGTATTGACAAAAAGGGAAGAATTTATGGTTTAGGTCCTGAGGCTGCAAAATACAAACCTTCTACTTCTTCCACATCTATTGGCATCTCACCATCTGAATATGAGGAGATGAAGACTCAAGTTTTTAACCTGACAGCTGAAAACAAGGCTCTTAAGGATAAGTTGGACACGATTGCTGCAACACAAGAGCAAATGCGTCAGTTTATGGCAAGTTTTTCATTGACTCATCCTTCTCCGTTGGTTGTGCCACCACCACCACCTCCACATACACCTGCAAATGAAGATGATCAACACGATGACGAAGCACTTTGTGATGACTTCGATGCAAATCTTTGATGCGTCTTTATGTTGTTGAAGTTTTTTATGAATTTACATTACGTATGGTTTGTATGGATTATGTTTTGGTTTGTATGGATTGTGTGATGGACATATTTTGGTTTGTATGGATCGTGTGATGGATATGTTTTAGTTTATATTGATTATGTTTATGTTTTCATGTTATTTAAAAACTTTCTATTATTTATTTTTAAAGACCAAGTTTATATGGATTATGTTTATGGATTGTGTGATGGATATGTTTTAGTTTATATGGATTATGTTTAGCTTGGATTTAAGACCAAGTTTCGTTCCCAAGACCATCGCTGATTTCCTCTTCGACCTCTCCACCATCCCAACTACCTCCGATAAGCTCTCCAGGCTCCATGATTTCCTCTCCCGATTGGGACCAATAACCCTAACCATAGGGTTTCAAATCTGAAAATTAGAGCAAGGTAAGGAAGATTTATTATCAAGCTCCTTGAGTTGTTCTTCCAATGCTGTTTTTAACTTGAGGTGCATTTATTTCCATTTCTCCTTTGGTTAGATTTCTTGGTTATTATTCCTTTTTTGCTTCGCTTTCTTCTATATTTAGCTTCTTCGCTTTTTTCCTTCACGGGTTTCTTTGGAAGTTGAGAAGTCCTTCCTTGAATTGCTTTGTTTTGACTTGAAAAAGGCCAAATCAGATCATGAAGAAGCACAACACAAACCCACTTTGTTTTGAGTTTTTGACACCCTCTTAACCCAGTCTTGAGTTTGCTTTGGTTGCTTCATTTTTCTAGGAGTTAGCATTTGGTAGCATCTCCTTATTATGGCTGGTGGACAGAAACTCAAGAGGCTCAACAATTCATGCATTCTCCTGATAGGTAAATAGCTGTGTTTATTTATATGTATTTATCTCTGCTGTGGTGGCATTTTTCAACCTTATTGCACTTAAATTTGCTTAACATTGAGCATAATGGTTGTTGTAGTTCAGCATGCTTGTGGATGAGAAAAAGGGAAGTACTATCATGTTCATGACTCCATTTAATGATTTTGTCTCTAATGTTTTAGTTATTGTCTTTGAGATTGGATCTTAGGCTCTCATCGGAAGAGCTTTAGTTAAAATGTTTCTTGTTTGGATCCATCGATGCATAAGGCGTGTTCTCAAGATTGATGACCTCTTATCATTTTCTTTTATAAAGTTATGATCAATCTCCACATGCTTATTTTTGTCATGATGAATCCTGTTGTTAGCAATGCCAATGACAGCTTTGTTGTCTCACACATAGGACTTTCATTGTGTAGTTTGAAAGGTTTCTAAGTTTTTTCAACTGAATTCCTTCTCAATTACCATTATCCATGGCTCTAAATTTGGCTTTTGCACTGCTTCTTGCTACATAGACTGTTTCTTACTTCTCTACATGACCAGATTAACCCCACATAAATGAACAATAACCTATTGTGGACTTTCGGCTGTTAAAAGACCCTTCCAATCTGCTTATGTGAAGATTTCAATACCTCTGTTCAGGTTCTTCATAAAATGTAAACCTCTACTTGGATTCCCCTTTAGGTATTGTGGGATTTAATTGACTTTCTTCATATGATTTTCATTTGGGTTTGTCCTATAATGACTTTCCATACAGCAAACCCAGTATCTGATCTAGTAGGAGTTAGGTAGATTAGTTTCCCCAATAGTCTTTGTTGGTCGGAGGACTTAGTGTCGACTTTCGTCTTGGTTTACATCCTCGCATACCCGTTTCCTCGCAGAAGTTCAGTGTGTACTTCCTTTGAGAAACTGTGATCCCATCATTGGAGTGAGCAACTTCCATTTCTAGGAAGTTTTTGAGCTCGCATAATTCTTTAACCTCAACTTCTTTTGCTCAAGCACTTTGAATTCCATTTCTAAGTTATACTTTTCCTTAATTTACTTTATTGCGAGATGTGGTATATCTAGGGATTTAGGCCAACATCTGTAGATAGTTACCGAGCTCTCACAACATCCTTGCATCCCACATACTGAATTCACCATCACATGTTCCACATACCAGGTTCCTCATAAAGAAAGTCTTGCAATAAATGTAAAAGGTCCACATACCAGGTTCCTCATAGAGAAAGTCTTGCAATAAATGTAAAAGTTGACGAACTGTGTACTTGCACAAATTGTGTATATGTATTAACTATACACTTATCTAGGCTTACAAAATATGAGAGACAATCTCCTTCTTGATGGTGACAGCGAATAACTGAAATGAGATACATAAAATCCCTAAAAGGATGGAATTAATATCTTCTAATTGTACATAGAAAAATAATAGGAAAATTTAAATGCCTGTTCTAAAAATAGAAACCGATCACCAACAGGAGTTAACTAGAAGAAAGCGGTATGGAATTGTGGAATTGGTAATGTTTTTCTCTGTGGTTAAGATTTTTCAATATTATCCAATGGATTGTTACAATTTGGCGAGAGGAGCAAAATCTTCTGTTTTTACAAAATTCTCCCATCACTAAATAGTACATGGTAAAGTGAGTTTCAGTGGAACTGTAAAATTGTTTCCTTGTGATGACATATGTGGTGGTTATACTTATAGGTTATGGGTGCAAAAGCAACATCTTTTATGATGGAAACACTGCATGCATCTAATTCTCCCCAGACCTCACACAGTCACACTTAATTTGATTCAAATAAGCTTTGTATTGTATTCATAGAAAAATTTTATGAGCCTAACTGAATATGTTTTGGCAAACAGGTTGTTAAAAAAGTGGCAAGCAGGGAATTGCATTCTGCTGTTGCTATTGTTAGGCCTCCTGGTCATCATGCAGAACAAAATGAAGCCATGGGTTTTATGCTCAACAATGTGGCAATTGCTACATCTTATCTCTTAGATGAAAGAGTAAGTAATGTAAAGCAACATAACATCTACTATCAATTCTGTATTTACTAAGAGTTCTAAGCCTTTGATCATTCGATTTGCTTTATTGCCACCTTTATTTTTCTGGTTTTGCCATGTGCATGACAATTGTTAATTCGGTGTAAAGAAAATTTTAATTGTTGATTGGGATGTCCATCATGGAAATGGCACTCAAAAAATGTTCTGGAATGATTCTCGAGTTTTATTCTTCTCCATTCACAGGTGTGTCCATAATTCTTGTGCATTTTCTGATCATTTTTACTGGCTGGTAGTCTTGTATTTGTTTCTTTGTACTTCATTGTTTCCCCCTTTTAAACTGGTAATTTTGGGTTGGGTAGCTGAGAATGACCTTCAATTTAAGGATTTGAGATGAAATATGTTGTGGTTGCATCACCTTCATAGTTGATCATCAATCATATCAACTTTCCTATTCATACAGGCATGAATTCGGGAGTTTTTATCCAGCTAATGATGATGGCTTTTATAACATGATTGGAGAAGGGATAGGTGCTGGATACAATATAAATGTGCCGTGGGAGAATGGGAGATGTGGTGATGCGGACTACTTTGCAGTGTGGGACCACATCTTGCTCCCTGTTGCCAAAGAATTTAATCCAGACATGATTATAGTTTCTGCTGGATTTGATGCGCAGGTATATGGTTGCATAGTTTGAGAGTTTTTTTTTTAGGGGGGGTTGGTGGGATTTTTTTTTGGTGCTGCCTTGGAGGATTGTATGCAAGCCTTTGTTGTTAAAGTCTAGTTTACTTGTGTAAGAAGGGCTGATGGCCCTGCCATGCACTTTTCAATGAGGTGCCTTGTGTTTGGGTGTCAATTAATAATTAATATGGTAATTTTATTGGTTTTTTAGGTGTAATAACTATGCACTTTTTTTGTAACAGCTGTTGGTGACCCTTTGGGAGGATGTCGAGTCACTCCATTTGGTTATTCTGTTCTGTTGAAAAAGGTTACTTTTTTTAAACTGACTTTTCATGATTACTTCCATCATATGTTTATTGTAATGCTAGTATGCTACTTTATTAGTAAACCCGTTAAATTCTGAAGAAAAGTGTAGTTAGTAGAAAAATTGAAAATTAAATATTGGGCGTGTATATCGGTGTATTGATTATTTCCCTGTTCATCATGATTGGCATATTATCTGTTTTAATCTTTTTTTCGATATTTATGATGTACTTCTAAATTATTTTAGATTTGAAAGCATATTTATGAAAAGCTTAATATGCTGATCATTATACCATGTGATTACATATGCTTTTCCTTCTATATTTCAGTTGATGAATTTTCTTTGAAGGTAGGATTGCACTGGTTTTAGAAGGAGGATATAATCTTGACACCATTGCAAAATCAATGCATGCTTGTTTGGATGTTTTGCTAGAAGACAAGCCTCTTACCGGATCCTCAGAGGCCTATCCATTTGAGTCTACATGGCGTGTGATTCAAGCGGTAATAACATTTAGAACTGATATATGTTGTCCCTCTTTTAGGAGGAATTTTTTCTCTCTTTCCCTAGGGGGTTAGGGGGCCCGTCTGGGAAGAACGGGGGGTTATCCATTTCTTCCCTGCCGGTTTCATATGGGATATATGTAGCCTAAAATGTAAAGGAAATTCTTTTTTGTTTTGATTGTTCAGGAGATTCGTTTGTTGCTAAAGTGGCATGCGTATTTTGCAGGTTCGCCAGGAGTTAAGTCCCTTTTGGCCTACACTTGCCTATGAATTACCACAAAAATTAATTTGTCAAATGGCACCACCTCCGGTAATGTATTCCATCATTTTTCCCCCTTAGTTAATTTAGCTAATGTGATACCATCTACTTCTAATACTGTAAATCACTTCAATTTTTCTGCAAGATTATAAATTGTGACATACAAATTAAATAATACTAATCAAATAGTGTTCAAGTAATTTTGTTATTTTTTGTGCAATTTTGTAATTTCATGAGATTTATTAATAATTATAAATTGGAAAGAAGGTTGAGGTTAAATATGTTTTACGTCCCTATAAAATTGACAAATTTCTATTTCAGGCGCGATTGATTTTTCCCCTTCATTTTTAGTCATTTAAAAGTACAAAACTTGTGTTTTTAGTCCCTAGTGCCGGACTAAATACAAATTAAATAGGTTTTGTTAAATGTAAAGCTATGAGAGAATACAATTTAAATAGGGTTTAAAACAACAAAAACTTCATATCTTTTAGAAACCAAAATATACTTAACCCTAGGATTGATTAGTGTAAATAATATTGAAGTTCTTCAGATGCAGCAAATTTTTATCGGTATGCTGTGCAATGACCTTTGATGGCTTACATAATTTAAAGTAGATCTTGTCCTTTTATTGGAAAGCTACAAATTGTACCTTTTTTCCCGAAAGACTCATTGGAGTTGAGTTAATATACTAGACTTAACTCATCCTTTTTGTTTTTGATCAGATGATTAACAATCTTGTCTTTTCTCATGTATGTATGCAAATAGAAACAAATTTTGTTTATGCTACAATTTTTGTTAGGTTATGGTGAAAGGATAATGATGAATCATGTATGTTGAATTATTCTAGAGGAACTGAAAATCCAAACCTATTCAGCTTAATTTGTATCTCTTTTTCTTGCATCCTTTCCCTTTTGTTTGTGTATCTTGTTTTCTTCCTTTTTCTGAGACAAGAACTCTCATATCACAAATTTTGCCTTTGTAGCATACTCTTGTTTCAAGCTCGGACTGAGACTGAGGATGACAAGGGTCCATTCAATTATGAAAATCTTGCCGAACTTCTTCAGATGTCATAAAACCACTTTCAAAGCTGAAAGTTGATGCAAAGTTAACAATGTTTTTTTTTCCCAATATAGATTTTAAAATTTGAAAAATGTTCACACTGCAAATGGGAATTACAGAGCTCAAAAGCTTAATGAACATTTAAATATCTTTCTTTGTATAGTTTTCTGCCAATTAAGTTCAGATGATCATACTCTTTACAACCTATCCTCCCTATATAGGCCTCTAAGCCCCTAATTTCTTGCAAGTGCTTTGGCTCATTCGCCCCTCTCCTCTGACGTGGAGGGTGGCTTCTTCCCAACTTTATTCCTACGTGTGAGGGTTCATGCGAGCCTTCCAAGTTTTGTGTGATTTAGCCAAGGTACCCCCTCCTCCCAATTGTTCCGTGGTTGCTTTCAAATATTGCACAATTACAGAAGTCCCGACATCGAAGCCGATGAGGGGCCTTCCTCATCTTATGTCCTGCAAAAGAAATATTGTAGGGATCACGTCATTGTATGCAATAGGTTGCCGTCTGCATCATACCCTCATTCAAATTTCTAAAGTCTTTTGTCGAGACCTATAAGGGTTTCAAGGATGGGTTTGTGAAGGTTGTTTAGGCGCTTGGAGTTCATCCCTTTTAGCGTGATAAGGCCGACCAAGATATATTTCTTTCTTCGCGGTCCCAGGACCATTAATTTGTTCTTGATGAGGTTCTATCCCTTTTGCATGTGTGTATTATAAATTTATAGGTATGTTGGGAGAAATTCGTGAGGTATTTTGAGGTGGAGTTAAGGGAAGTGAAGGTGAGAGAAGGCTACTATGTGATGGACCCTGCCAAGGCAGTTGAGATGGTGGATGAGAACACAATTTGTGTGGCTGCAATCTTGGGTTCAACTTATAATGGAGAATTTGAAGATGTCAAACTCTTAAATGACTTGTTGCTAGAAAAAAACAAGCAAACTGGGTAAGTAATAATGAGCCAGTAATCATTAGTTTTTTCACCTATTCAAACATTTATACATATGTACTTCACATACTTTTTTTGATACCTTTGCAAACCTCTTAATGTATTCCTTTTTCTGTGAGTTAATTGATCAGATCAACACTTGGTTTTTAAGTGCTTAGCTAGAATGAAATTCTTCTTTTGTCAAGGCTCTATCTTATGCTCAGTTTGATCAAGTCCAACTTGTGAGTGGCAGAGTTTAGCATTTGCTATCCTTTTGTTTTGCTCATTCTTATTTGATTGAAACATTATACCTACTGAGTATTTATAAGTTCTTGCTGCTGCCATTGAAGGAAAAAAATATCAAAATATGGCTCTGCTTTTACATTTCCTTTTTTTGTTTATTTCAAGTTGTTGCTGATATTTGGTATGATGATAATAGACAAAAGCTAAAGGTTAAAGGGAATCAAATGAGTCATGGCTGAGTATCTATGCACAACAACCAAGTATAGTGGGATGAGGAAAAGCTTGCATAGGATTGTATCAGCAAATGTGTTTACCTCAAATATGATTGACTTGATTTAGGGTCTCCCTAGGGGGTAAAATATATATGTTTCCACTTTGGTTTCAGTAAGCTCTGCATCAACTAGTGTCTTGATTTTATCCACCGTCACAACTGGTGCTGACTAAAATGATAGAAACAATCAGAGAATTAAAATAACAAAAGATTTCAATACTCTTGATTTGGTCCTCTTTCACTTTCTACATGTATCTTGATTTTAGTGAATGTTTTGTTGCTTTATAGTTTGCTGAAAATCTTTTTCACAATCTCACGGTAAAATGCTTTTGAACAATCTTACAACTTTCATTTGTTGTTTTATTGTTTGTTACCTTTACACATATTCACAACATGCCATCGTTAGTAAATGGATGGATGTGATAGAAGTGCATGCTAGTGTTAAAAATTCAGGGATTTCGTGTTGGAATTGTGTTGATTGAAATTAAGTGGTTGTTACATTTAGTTCATTAGTAAAGTTGTGGATTGCTTAAAGTTGGATCAACTAGGAAACAAATAGGAGTGTTATGAATAAGTCAAAGTGGTTCCTCTTTGCATCTATTGATTTGGTAGGTTGTAATAATATTTTACATCTTGTTTAGTTCATTTATCTAATTAACTTGTGTGTCTTCTATATAAACTGCAGCAGCAACTTCAAGAAAAATTAGAGAACTCATGCATGTTGATGGCCTGACCAATGATGAAGTGAAGAGCCATTTGCAAGTGAGTTCTTTGTATTCTTTTCCCCCCTCTCTTCATTGCATACTTGGTTGTGTGGTGTCTGGTGATGAGGCATTTAGGACTCATGAGATTTGCATGTCTTATCAAGTTTGGATTGTAAATTTGATGTATGGTTCTTTATTATTGCAGAAATATCGACTTCATACACGGCGAGTTGTTGGAGGCATTCTTTGCTGAAGTGGAGCTTGAGTTGTCAGAAACGTGATGGAGATGATAAGGTTTAACTCTTATCAATAAGGAAATATAAGTTGCTATGTATATTAATTGCCACACGCCCAATAAGGCTGTTAGGATCCCATATGAGAGTGTGGGCCCAAGTAGGCTTAGGTAATGATAGGGCCTTAGGTGAGGAAATGGGCTGTGATGACTTACCTAGTTATCAGCTGAATATGCTCAAGAATTGGGGAGAGAATGATGAGGTGGCAGAGAGAGAGGATGGAGTGAGTGAAGCTTGGCTCTGTGGGCATTAGGGATATTATCTCTTTTGCATTTACTTTCAATTTCATCAATAAAAGTTTTATCTTCATTGCCCCATTCTTTCTCTATTTTTGCTATTCTGTGATTTATATCTCAATGTTTAATTGCACTTTTTATCTTCTTTCATAAGCATTCAGTCAAGCCTATAGGGACTAAATTCGTTAAATGCCTAATGGAATATGAAAGCACCTTTTGAAATGCCTAATTTTTATTTGGAAAACACTCTTGAAATGCCTTATGAATCCTACAATAGAATCAATGTTAGTCTTATGCATGTTGGTTATGCATATGACAAGTTGCAAATTGCAAATAGCTAGGTTAATGAATTATTAATTGTTCTGCTCCTTTAGTATCGATATACCAAATCAAGTTGCTCTTTGTTGTTTTCCTCGATTAGCTTAATAATTGAGTTCTTTTCATAAGTCTCTGCCTTTGATTTTGAATATAAAAGGATCATTGCTCAAATATTTGCTTTTCCGAAAAACAAAAAAATTAATATTCATTATTAGTTTTAGAAATATTCGTAGTAACCAACCTGATGCGTCCCTTGCGTATGCACGCCCATGGGATTAGTTTATTTTTAAAGATTTTGTAGTAGGTATTTTATTTTAAAAAATAAATTCTTTAATTAGAAAAAGAATGTAAAAAAATGGTAATTTTGAACCCAAAAAAAAAAGAATAAATTGGTAATTTAGAGAAGGAATTTGTCCCTCACAAATTAGGAAAGGTTTATTTTAACAAATCTCTCACTAATAGCTAGGGAAAATACTCCTCACAAATCCCTCACAATTAGCGACGAAAAACATCCATCATAAAGGAGAAAATCCCTCTCAAATAGTGACGGAAAAATTTCCTCACAAACAGTGAGGGAAACAATCCCTCACAAATAGCTAGGAAAAATACGAATTTTTTTCTAATCTGTTCCTATTTTTAGCGACGGAAAATATATATCCCTCACAAATAGTGACGGAAAAAATCCCTCACAAATAGTGAGGGAAAAAATCCCTCACAAATAGCGACGGAAACATATTTTTTGCTCTAATCTGTTCCTATTTTTTGCGACGGATACAATAAATTTGTGAGGGACAAATTCCGTCGCAATTTGCGACGGATTTAACTTTCCCTCTCTAATTTTTTTTGCGACGCCAAAATCAGATACGAATCTGTCTCCGTCACTAACAGTTTTGTGACGGATTTTTAATAATTTAGTGAGGGATTTATTCCCTCGCTAAAACTGATTTTTCTAGTAGTGTGTTTATCTGTTTCATCGGTTATCCATTGATTGATACAGGTGCCTCAATCTTCCACTGTTCCACCTCTGTTTGAAGAACCCATCCATGAAGCCCCCCATGCCTTCTCCCTCTAGAGCTCCGGTGGTGACCATTTCTGAAGAGGAACTGACAAAATATTTCACCTCAGCTAATCCTCTCCCATTGGTCTCCTCTCCCATTTCCAATCACTTGGAGAGAGTAAATGCAGCATTGATGGGAGAGATCCCAACCAGCAGAGAGCAGGTTGCAGCCTTGAGAACTTATTTGTTCAAACTGGCCAATTCGGCTGACATCTTTGCGGCTAGCCAAGAGGTGTACAATACTCTTGCTCTTTAGCTAAATGATTTAGCTCACCAATATGGACGCTCCAGAGAAGTTCATGATATGACTTCTCATGACCTTAGAAGGTTGAGGGAACTTCAAGAAAAGAAGGCTCAATCTCAAGCCTCCTTCCTAGCTTTGGAAACAGAACGACAAGAGGCTCTATCTCACCGCAAGGCCATTGATGAACGGCTGTCTATCTTGTCAAATGAGCTAGAGAAGATCAAGAGGGAGATGGCAATGTTGGCCCCTCAATCGACTGCCTTGACAGAGAAGCTAGACTCCCTTTCCACTCAACGCTTTGCAGTGTACACCCAATCCTCTTTGCTGGATCATGATATTGTGGTGTTATCTGCACAGAAGGCAGGATTAGAGAAGGACCTGAAGACTAGTGGTGATGGGTTAGCAGAAGCTAACAGGACTTGGGATTCCTTCAAGAGGCAATTGGAAGAGGCCAAAAAGAAAGAAGTCCCTGTGGTAACCGGTACCTCAGCCACCCAACAAGGCAATTCTACGGACCCCATTGTCCTTGTAGTGGAGGCATCGATTGAGCCTACCCCTGAAGCTGTTGTGGCTTCGGCTGCAAAGGATGTCTTTGCATCTTCAGCCGAACCAGGCTTTGAGCATGCTGAAGATCACGCAAGTGATATGCCCGGTGCTGCAGCTACCTAACCTTATTTTTCTTGCCCTTTTTTTTAAAGTATCTTAGGGTAGGTGGCCGACTTGTGGTCAACAAAAACAATATCTTTTCTTTGTTAAATGCAATTTTCCTTATTCCTCCAGTATGCCTTCCCATATGGTAGGGTAGTATCTCTTAAGGTATTTTCTATTGATGCTCCTATTTAATTCTTTGCCTTGCATGTTAACTAGCCGATAAGCACCACCATGATAGGCTTTACTAACAACAAATGGCCCTTCCCAATTTGGTGACCATTTTCCAAACTTAAGATCTTTAATCCAAATAGGTAATATGGTTTTCCAAATAAGGTCCCCTTCAACAAACTTCTTTAGTTTTACATGTTTGTTGTAGGCTCTAGCCATTTTTTGCTTGCTGCGTTCAATTCTGTTTAATGCCATGAGTCGATCTTTATCAACAGAATCTAATTCCATTGACATGGCTTGTTGATATTCATCTAGACTTAGCAGGTTTTGCTTTGCTACTCTTAATGAAGTCACATTTATCTCTAATGGCAAAACTGCATCTTGACCATATGTTAGCTGATAAGGAGTAAATACAGTTGCATTGCATTTGGAATTCCTCACGGCCCACAATACCTCATTCAGTGTTTCATGCCACTTCCTGGGCTTATCTTCAATATTCTTCTTGATTAAATCAATAAGAATTTTGTTAATAGCCTCTGGCTTGAGCATAATAAGGGGATGAATGAATCAACTTGATCCTAAATTGCTATGCAAAGGCCACCACTTTCTCCCCAGTAAACATAGTACCTTGATCTGTGGTGATGGTCTCAGGGATACCAAATCTATAAATAATTTGACATTGTATAAACCTAATCACCTCCTCTTGAGTCACGTTCACCATCGGTTATGCCTCTAACCACTTGGTGAAGTAGTCAATCACAACTATGATAAACGCATGCCTCTTAGATGAAGGTGGATAGGTTTTTCCTATCAAATCCATTTCCCATCCCCTGAATGGCCAAGATTTTATCGCTGGGTGTAGGTTTTCGGCTGGAACCCTTTGTATTGGACTATGCAGCTGACAGGCCTCACACCCTTTGGCGTATTGATAATAATCAGCTGTGATGGTAGGCCAATAATACCCATGCCTGTATATTAGCCATTTCATTGTTGGTCCAGCCCTATGAGAATCACAGATTCCTTCAAATACCACCCCCATAACCTTCATGGATTCATCTTTGTCTATGCACTTAAGTAATACTCCATTGATAGGCCTCCTATAGAGTTCATCATCTACTAATATGTACTTAAGTGCTCTCTGCTTGAGCCTGAAGTCAGTACTACTTGAAGAATTTTTAAGGTAGTCGATTAACTCTCGTTTCCAAGAGTCGATCGTTCCTACAGAGGCACATTCCCATACTGGGTACTCTTCATATTTTACTTCAACTATCATATCTTTGAACCCTGAGGCTTGTTGGGCTAAATCATTAGCCTCTTCATTTTCCTCTCTGGGAATGTGGAATACCATAGCATCAGCAAACAGGCACAACAACTTGCTAGCCATTTCATAGCATTCTTTCAAGTTGGGATTATTGCACCTATATTCTCCAGTTAGCTGCTTTATGACTAACTGCAAATCTCCCATGACTTAAACATAGTTTGCTTTCATGGTTGCCAGGATCTTAAGTCCTAAAATTCAGGGCTTCATACTCTACCTGATTATTAGAACAACCAAGATCTAGCTGACACATGAATCTCCAACTCTTGCCTTTTGGACTAGTAATGGTGATGCCAACACCTACCCCTTTTTGAGTTCTTGACCCATCAAACATCAACACCCAAGGCTTCAAGTTGATGCATGCAACTTGATTGACTAAAGGGTCATTGACTTCTACCCAAGGATGTTGAGCTAAGAAGTCAGCTACCACCTGCCGTTTCATTGCTCTTAATGGAACGTATTTTAACGCAAAAGCATTTAACTTAATGGCCCACTTCATCAGTCGACCCTATAAGATAGGCCTATTAAGTAAATACCTAACAATATCAATTTTGCACATAACCAATATTTCTTTAGGCAATAAATAATATTCTAGTTTTGTACAAGCATAGAACAATGATAAACATAATTTCTCAATAGGGGTATATCTAGTTTCTGCATCATTTAAGGTGCGACTAAGATAGTACACAGCTCTTTCAGTTCCATCATCAGCATCCTGCGCTAGCAAGCAGCCGATTGACTCTTCTTCTATAGCTATGTATAATTTGAGTGGCCTCCCTGATACTGGAGGCATTCGCACAGGAGGTTTGGCTAACGCTTGTTTGATCTGCTCAAAGGCTTGTTATTGTTCTTTCCCCATGTCATGACATCAGTATCCTTTAGTTTCAACAAAGGGGAAAAACCTTCATTTTCCCAGCCGAATTAGCTATGAACCTCCTTAGGAAATTGATCTTACCAATCAAACTTTGAAGTTCTTTCTTGTTCCTAGGAGGCCTGGCTTCCAGGATAGCTTTCACCTTATTCTTGTCTACTTCGATTCCTTGATGGTGGACCAGGAATCCTAAGAAATTGCCAGTTTCAACTCCAAAGGCACATTTGGCAGGATTCATTTTTAACCCATGGGCTCGCATCCTTTTTAGAGCCCGTTCCAAATCTACCAAATGGCTTTCAAAGCCTTCAGATTTGACAACCACATCATCAATGTATACTTACATGATCTTACTAATCAAGTCATGAAAAATGGAGTTCATGGCCCTTTGATAAGTAGCTCCTGCATTCTTGAGCCCAAAAGGCATGACTACCCATTCATATATTCCCAAGGCTTCTGGACACCTGAAAGCTATTTTGTGAGTGTCTTCTTTTGCCAGAAATATCTGGTTGTACCTTGAGTATCCATCCATAAAGGAGAGAATACCATGAGTGGCAGCCGCATCGACTAACATGTCAGCCATAGGCATAGCGTACTCATCTTTAGGTGTTGCCAAATTCAAGTTTCTGTAGTCAATGCACACACTTATCTGGCCATTCTTCTTGATCATAGGGACTATATTGGACAACCACTCAACATACCTAGCCGTCCTTATGAAGCCTGCCTTCAATAGCCTCTCAATCTCAGCTTTGGTTTGTGGCATCAATTGGGGGTTGAATCTGCGAGGAGCCTGCTTGAAAGGCTTGTATCCTTCCTTAATGGCTGTGTTCCACCAGTTCTCTTGCCAAATCAGGCATCTCATAATAGTTCCAGGCAAAGCAATCTTTGTACTGCTAGATTAGTTCGACTATTTTGCCTCGTTTGTCCTCCTTAAGTAACCCACTCACCTTTACAGTTTTGGGTTCCTCTGGTGTACCCGGGCTGATTTCAATAAAAGGGTCCTCTGCCTCAAAAGCGGGTGCAGTTTTATGAAGAGGGGAATCCAATTCCATGGGTTCGGCTGCACATGCCTTATTAGGCTTAGCTGTCGTACCTTCTCCTCCGAAGAGCAAGTCCTCTTCTCCATCTACAATCTCAGTGTCGTCTTCTTCCATCATGACATCTATCACCTCAGACTCGTCCTTAAAGATCTCTAGCCGACCCAACATGTCTTCAAGCACTTGGGATTCTTTATTCATTAATCACCTGTGTATTAGGCTGTGATTCGGCCTGAGACCTTAACTTGAATCCTTTATTGGTAAGATTGCATGCCTTCCACACACCTTCCTCATAATCTTCTAGAACAACAATAGGTCCTAGGGGGGAGAATAGAACAAGGCCTCCAACATCTTTACCTCGGCTGAGAAGGGTTTTTGTTAGCTTCGACTGTCTCAACATTGTCTCCAACCCAAAACATAAGCTTTTGGTGAAGTGTAGAAGGTACACATCGCCTGGTGTGGATCCAATCTCTTCCCAGGATCACACTGTAGGAAGGCTTACCATCAACCACAAAGAAAGCTGACTTGATGGTTCTAGGGCCTACAGTGACTTCGACTATCAAGACTCCAAGAGTTGTAGATGGTTTCCCCATGAAATTGGACATTTTCATGTTGGTAGGGACTAAGTCTTCAAGACTTTTCCCAAGTTTTCTCATAGTTGCAACGGGCATAACATTCAGGACAGCCCCACCATCTACAAAGACTCTTCCAAAGATCTTTCCATTAATGTAAGCCTTAATGTAAAGAGGTTTTAGGTGTTTTACCATCTCCTCAGTGGGCTTCTCAAAAACCATTTTGGTGACCTCATCAGCCGACGTATCAGCTAACGCGACCCATTCTGTCTCTTCAGCAAATACATCACCCTCCAAGCTTCCAAGTTGGGGGTTACCTACCCAAAATTCCTCAGGGAACAAGCTAATAACCTCTATACAGCTAACAGGCTATCAGCTTCTTCATTTAACAAGATATCTAGTAAGGAGTCCTCCATAGCATCATCTTGTTCCCAATGCATCTCTGGGATCACTGAACCCTCTATGGTGATTGATTCCTCATCCACATTGACTGAGGCAATTAGATCCCCAGCTTTAGGAACAGGATCCTGTTCCCTAACCGACTCTATGCTTTTGGGCGCTTTATCTTTCTTAGTTTCTCCAGTATCTAACTTTGGAAAAGCTTTATCTAGCATATCACTTACAGCCTCTAAGGGAATCTCTCTCTTCTTGACATCGGCTAACATTTGCAGAGTTTGTTTCATTTTCTAAACAGACCTTATTCTCTGCATTCTCTTCTTTTGGGTTCTTGACAGTACTGCTGGTATTGCCTTCTTATCTTTAGCATACTTGTTCAAAAACCAATGCCCTTCTATTATATTAGTAGGAGGCTTCAACATTCTCTGGGGCTTTAGCTTCTCATCATTTTTCGCTGTTATCTTCAGAGAAGACATGCCTCCTTCCATGGTAAACTCAACCACCCTTCTTTTGTTTTTGGCAATAGGCTCCTCATCCACCTTGGGCAAAGATAGCCTACCACTTCTTTAATGGTTAGCCGATCTTGCCCCCCAGTTTCAGTATTAGGTGTCTTTTTTTCCCCCTTGTTAGGTCTTTTTGTTGAAGTTTGGCCATGTTTAACATATTGTTTGACTAACTCTTGGGTGAGCCTCCCTGGCTTGGGTGGCCTGCCCCCTGCCTGTGCTCAACAACTGGCCAAGGATTTCCCAATTTGTCAAAAACAGAAGTCCTAGTAGCCTCAGGTTTTAGCCGATTATTATGGTTTGAGTCGGCTAACCCTTTCTTGGGCCTTCAAACTTGCTCAACAGATATCCTCCGCCTGTGGCTAGGCTCTGCATCATCAAACTTTGAGAATGAAACCATGTTTAACCCTAAAGCAGGGAATGGGTCAGTATCCACTGTCATCTCAGCAATTCCTTTGTCTACAAGTTTGAATATTCCTTCTTTTATTCCCTTCTGAATGGCCTTCCTGAAAACCATGCAATTTTCAGTTGCATGATTATAGGAGTTGTGCCACTTGCAATATTTCTTATCTTTTAACTCCTCAGCAGGTGGGATCTTGTACCCATCCAGCAGCCGAATTTGCTTATCTTTAAGTAAGTAGTCAAAGATTTGGTCTACCTTGGAATTATTAAAGGAGTATTTCACCTTGCTATCTCCTGACTTTAACTCTTTTCCTTTGACAGCCCTCAGGGCAAGGCAAGAGTAGCCTTTACCCTTTACTATCTCAGCTGCCATGATGTCTGTCGTGGAATCAGCTGAATCATCATCAGAGTCTTCAGTTTTTATAATGGATACCAACTAAGGACCTCTACCTCTACTGGCTCACCTCTTTTCTTTCTCCTAGATGAACTATTCAATGTGTATTGCCCTTGAGACTAACTGGTTCAAGTTAGTGCAAGATTGGCCAATTAGTTTCTCCTTGAGTTGAGGGTGCATGCTAATAATAGCCATGGCTGCATATTCTGTCTTAGGGAACTGCACAGAGCATTTTCCAGCCATCTTTCTGAACCTTTCCACAAAATCAGCAGTCGACTCATCTACCTGCTGTCTTAGGTTCATGAGGTCAGCCGCAATGACTTCAGGTTGGGGCCAGTAGAATCTATCATAAAAGCACCTCTCCATATCTGCCCATGTTTGTATAGAGTTAGGTGGTAAAGAGGAATACCATGTAATCGCTGTCCCTGCCAGTGACAAGGGAAACAGCTGCAATTTGTCGTACTCATTCTGATTTCCTTCACCACAACGAGCAGTAAACCTACCTATGTGCTCCATAGTCGATTTGCCATCTTCTCTAGAGAAAGTGGCGAAATCTGGAGTCTTGTATCCCCTAGGCAGAGGTACCAATCTATCTACCCATTCCGGGTATGGCTTCCTGTAGATTGGCCTATCCAAAGGCTTCAGCTGCACACCAAAGTATTTCTTGATGGTATCTACAATGATTGCTGGGTCTAGCAGCTGTGAACCCCCTGGCCTCACTTCTTCCAAGTTAGGAGTTGTTGCCTGTGGTTGTTGTCTCCATGTTGGGGGATGTACCTGGGATATTTGTTCTGGAGGATTTAGGTAACCTGGTTGATTTAGCAATGGAGGTGGGTGAATCCCCCATTGCTGCTCTATGCTTCCTTCACCTGGTACCATGTGTTGAGTTCCAGGAACACTTGTGTTAAATGGTAGAGGTGGGATCTATCCCCATGACTGCTCCATTATTAAACCAAGTTCCCTTGGAGGAGTTGACCCCACTTGGGGCCTGCAGACACTTCAGGATACGGTGGATATAATGGAAGATTAGCCGATACAGGTGGAATATTACTCCATGGCTGCTGTCCAGCATAACCCCCAGGTGGCCATGCTCCCCTCTCTCCTACACCAAGAGTTTGCCCCCCCAGTATACTGTGGGTTAGTCGCCTGCATAGCAGCACCGCTGCATATATGGCATTACTTGCGGCATACCAATTGGTCTTACTGCATCTGGCGGCCTCCTAGCCATCTGCACCTGTCCAAAATGAAGATTAGCCTGGTTAGTTGTATCATTCACCACTTGTTGACCTCAAGTGTTCAAAGTGGCAAAAGTACTAGGCTAGGAATTAATTGGATTAAACGGTACCTGTCCTATATTCGGTTGAACCTGAGTAGGCCCTGCCTGTACATAGGTAGGCTGAACTTGCTGTATTCCTGCCGGAATCGTGCTCGGCCAAACCTGAGTTGGTCTTACCGAAGCTGCATTCGGCTTGGTGACAGGTCCTGCCTGGGTAGTGTATCTCACTTGCGTTGGAATAGCAGAATTGATGGAGCTCTCGCTTGAATGAGCCCTCTTAGCCTCTATTTCCCTGGCCTGCTGCACTTCATTGTGTACCATGGGCTTTACAATATCAGCTAACTGTTGTGACACTTGGTACATGATATCATTGATTCCCAAATCGAGTTGTTAGCGTATAAATGAAGTGGACATCACCAACGGTGGATCGTTGGGCTCACTGGGTTGAGTTTTAGCCTCTTCCTCTACGTGCACTGGCTCTACCGTTGGAGCTTATCCTCCGTGAGAGGGGTTCCCTTCAACCGACTTCCTAGGATTGCTCTTCATACCGCTCAAGCTCATTCTGGACAAAACATATATAACAACAACAATATAGATATTGTTGACTGGAATATAACTTAGCCACAAATCGGCTAAACTCCACAACAGTGATTCCCTTTTCTTCAAGCGATTACGCCAAGGAAGGAACTCTGTTCCTCAGCTATGGGTCCCTTAACTCACTCCAGAAAGGGTTAAGTAAGCGAACTAAGATAAAAACAAGAACACAAAGGTAAACATAATGTGCAACTGAATAAACTTGAGCGAAAATAAGTTTTTTGTATTGATTGATGTCCCTAAAATTATGTACAACTTGGGTATTTATAGTAACAACTAAGAACTACCCCTATTTGCCACGTTCAGTTAGCTAACAATAATAAACTCCTAGTTGACAGTTAATCGGCTGAGTAGTGTCATGGTCCACTAACCACGATCCTAAAATCTATGCGTACTACCACGTCATCGCCACGTTTTCAACCAACGGTCTTCTCAGCGTGGATCTTATCCTTGGTTCTCTCGCTCAGCTCCTAAAAACTTGGAGATCATCTTGACTTTAATTAATTTTAAATTTAAATTAATTCAAAATTAACCTCCACCTCATGCGGCTCATGGAGCAATTTCAAGAACCTGACCCAATAAGTAACTTCATGCTAGTCCAATGGGCCTAATATCTTCAATTCAACCCAGTAAGCCCAAGACCCATGTCTAGCTCTTAGTTTCCTACTTATGGTTCTGTCAGCTGCATATTCGGCTAGCTTGTGATTCAGCTAACATCCAATCGACTAATTTTCTTGCTTCGGCTACATGTTGGATTCGGCTAATACTTGGGAATATTTTTGGTGTAAACAGATATACAAGCCAAATCATATTTTCACAGTAAAACAACAACACAACAAAGCTTCACAACATGAAAATATTTCCACAATACACACATTAAAGATGCACATACTTCCCCATTGGTAAATCTACATGCCAAAGTACATGATTCCGGAATATAACACTTACCCATACCAATGGGCATTAATGGCATTGGTCCTACACTGGATTCTCAGGTTTGACACTGGTCCTACACTAGATTCTCAAGTCATGACTTACCGATTCTGGTCCTACACTAGATTTCCAGATCGGAATGCTGTATTTTTCCATACCAATGGAAATTCACTCACTCGACATTAGTCCTAAACTGGATTCCTAATATCGGTGTACACTTATGCATGTCAATACACAATCTCAACATATTATCAACAAAACCATTATTTCTTAAAGTCAAAGTTTCTTTAGAACACCAAATTCCAATTATGCTCTTATTACCTTCCTAAAATTACAAAATACCCTTAAATTATGAAATTCTATTTTTATCCTTAATAATTTTATATAATTACCAAAATGTCCTTGAAATTTCTAGAATATTTAAAATTACGATTTTGCCCTTACTAATATTTTGAAATCACTAAAATGCCATTAAACTATGAAATAACTAATTAAATAATGGAAGACGTCTTTACAGAGATCAAAATCATACATCCTGCAAGAAAATAGATTTGAAATCCATCCTTTGAAACTCACACCAAAGTCACACAAGATCCACCTTCTCAAAATCATCTTAGCTCACATACACATAAAAACTCGGTTTTTAAAGCCAAGAAAACAAGATCCAAGCATATCAACAACAACAACTACAAGATTAAAGAAGAAAGTTTATAGATGCCCTTACCACCAAGTTTTTCTTCCTTGTTAACGTCAAAAATACTGTCACGTACTCGCTCACGTATACAACCACGTTCTTTACAACTCAAAATCCTCCAAAAGATTCAAGGCTTTAGAGTTTTTCATCAAAGGGAAACTCTTAATTTATGACCTCACATACATAATCAAGGTTCTCACATGAATTTAGAGTTGGAAAATCAAAGAATTGGAAGTGGTTTAGGGGAATATACCCACGGTTATGGAGGAAAGAAAAGGAAGGAAAATAATTTGTTTTCTTTTTCCTAACACTCAAGAATAATAACAAGTGAAAAGAATAAAATTATCCTCTCCCTTTTTCTTTAAATAAGATCAGCCAAGATGGGACCTAAAGGGAATTATCTCATAAAAATTTTACTTGGCTAAGAAGGTTTTAGAAGATAAGGATCAAACTAAGTCAAAACACCATCCAATCATAATTCTCCATTTTTCACCTAAGTTTATGACTCATTATCCTAAGTGAATTTTAGTCACATAATTTTTATGACACACCACTAATCATAATTACCTCTCATACTAAGTGTTCTAGTAGAAAAATTCCAACTGTCACCATTTTGCTTCATCATGTAAATTAATTTACCAAAAAATTAATTTACTGTGTAACTAAGAAGTTATTCACAAATAATTTCTTCACCAATAAATTATAAACTCGCTCTAAATAGTTCACATATTATCACACCAAGTCACATTTCGAATTCCATCAAGTTTGGAATTCGTTAGAATTTTCTCTCAGATAAAAATTATCTGGTGATTCAAAATACGGCGAAACTTCATTTAGAATTTTTCAACGAATTTTGAACCATAAATTAATATTAAATATTAATTCTCAAATTTAATTTTATCTTGATTTAATTTAATCACTTATTAACAGATAAAATACGCTTCACCGCGTCAAACAAAAGATTCACCTAAAAACTCTGCCGATAAATTCACATTAAAAGCAGCATACGTCTACGCTGTCTATTAGTCTGAATTAACACAGTAAACAATAATTATTGAAAATACATCAACACAATTTCCCGTACTCTCAGTAAATCATTGAGGTGATCAGTCTCTACGACTTACCTTCGAATATTGGAGATTTTATTGTTAAAACAATTTTTCTTAAAAATTGGGATGTTACACCGGGCAATACAACTCATATCATCAGCAATGGCCTTACTCACATCTATGGGATCCCGCTCCATAATAGTATATACTAGCTATGTCGTAGTATAAGTAAGACCAGATTTGTTTGAGCGAGTGGAGAGGTTATAGTGAACAAAAAGAGTCCATGCATAGGCTATAGGCTTCATATCATGAACATTAAACCTGCGAGGAACACCATCTATAGTCTGAAACCAAGTACCACCGTGCCTGCATAAATACTTTGCTAGCACGACATGATATGTGTGACGTTGTAGCCTATCATGATACCTACATTTTGCATGAATTGGTGCATGAAGTAAGTCAGTGATAGTAGTCAGACTGAAGTCAATGTGCCCACCCCTCACATAGCTGGTGTAGGTCAAGAGGGTGTTCTCCTCTAGCTAGGTACGCGTTCGCGTAGAACTCATGAACGATCTCAATGTTATAATCCTGAGCAAACTCCAACAGCTTCATCCAACTTCTCCAAGCAAACTCATCCTGAATCTCAGGGTACTCACTAATAACAAGCTCAAAATCTCTCCCACTGATAATGCTCTTGCTCTTGAAAAAGGAATTGTAAACCCTCTGAATGTCTATGGTGCGGTAATGGTACTTGTCATGAAACTTGTTAGGATCCAATTGAGGTTCTACGTGTCTTTGCCTAGAAGAAAAAGCTTCATCATCATTTCTTCTTCTTGGAGCCATAATCTGCACAATAGAATTTCCAAAATTAAATTCAATATATTCCAAGCATCGTCTACACAAACATTGAACGTGATATCCTATCATTTCATTCCTTTGAATTTTTCCAATCATTAACTTAAGTGTGCCTTATCAACAAAAATCCTAAAATTCCACAAACATACCCCTCACATAAAGCCATCTTATGCCAAGGAAAATCGTTTAGCAAGTAACCCAATATTTCTACATACAATTCGGCCTTATCATGACATTAACAAGTAAGCTTTTTATTTTTTCACTTTCATTACATATCCATATTATATTTTCTTTAGAACCATGACTTTGTTATTAAACATCCATCAAATCTAAATCATTCATTTTCTATATTCCAAAGATCAAACATACAATCTTTAAATCAAAATTTAAACATAGGAATATCTACACCACCTAGAGCTAACAACATAGAAACTAGTCCAAGTAACAAATTTGTTGGATAATGAAGTATGTTGTTGAAAGAATTGTAAATTGTGACATATATGTGATATGTGATGGTACTTGAGTATATGATCCAAATACCTGAGTTTATGGTAGAATTGAGACGTTTAGGAAAGAAACTCATACCAATTATTGACTGATATAATTGAGTGATGCTTGAAGCATTCTACCTAGCCATGTGATCCTGAAACATATTCAATAGTTGTTGAAACCGAGCAGAGATATCAACTGCAAAGTTTGTTCTAGCCGAATCAGAGGAGGTTTCAGTTACAAGGTTCGCTGCAGGTTTGTTCCAACATATCACAATAAGGGCATAGTGGACGATCCCTCCTTGGTGCTTGAGTTTTCCAGGCTTAACAGTAAAAGCAATTTCAGTATAATTTGAGAATTGAGAGTATCCCACTGCTCGTTGAGTTTCTTCTTGAAGAAGAAGAGAAAAAACTTCTTTCAAGGAAGGAATTAGATTTCTCAGCAAGATTTGACCACGAATGTCAGAAAAAGACTCATTGTGTCCCATCAAGAAGATGAGAATACATTCCCTTTCTTAGATATCCATAATCGGTTGAATGCCTCCACAAACACAGTGGTGAACATGCCGAAACTCATTGAGATCTTCCCAAAAAGCTTTGATATATTTTGGTGTAATACTGACTAACAGCAAGTGAACCTTGATAGCAATTATGTAAATCTTTTTTCAATTGAAATAGACATGAACCATTTTGTTGACCAAAACGATGCCGCACTTTGCTCCAAACAGTAGCAACAAAATCAACATAGATCACACTTGCACTAATATCTTTTGTCATGGAATTTGTTATTGTTCAAGGTTCCTGAAAGAACAAAGAACCATGCCCAGTAAACAAGAACAATAGCTAAATTCGATTTTAAGATGAAACTGAAAAACACAAACAGAATTAAAGAGAGAATAAAGGAGCAACACAACCAGATTTGTTCACGTAGTTCAGCCTCATGATGATGACCTACATCTGCGGGACTTATAGCACAGCTCAAGTCCAATTTATTCAATGTAACAGTGAAGAGTATACAATGTGTTTCTCTTTCTCAGCCTCTCTTGCTTCCTCTCAATCACTTGTGACCCGACTTACACCCAGTAGAAAGCTCACACTCTCTCTGATTACAAGTAAATGCTCACAAGAATGAAATGATGATCACATTCTACACAAGGAAGAATAGCCCTTTATATACTAGAGCTATATGCAACCAATACAGGAAAGGGAAAAGAATAACCGAAAGGAAACTAACAAACCAGAAAGGAAAAACTGTTAGTTACTAATTGAGATGCCACATCAGCAATTAACCAATTAGATGATATGCCACATAAGCAACAAACTCCACCTTGGCATATCCAATCCACTCTTCAAAGACTTGAACAAGGCTGTGCTAAACAAAGTCCAAAATACTGGCACATCAACCAGTGTCCACTCTCAGCAGTTTCTGGCAGAAACTAAACTTGCTGAGAGGTACAACTTTAGTGATAAAATCTGCAGGATTTTCTGAAGTATGGACCTTCATAATCTGAACCAAACCATCAGCTATAGCATCACGAATCCAATGCCTCCTGATATCAATATGTTTTGTCCTTTCATGATAAGAATGATTCTTACAAAGATGTATGGCACTTTGGTTGTCACAAAATACATTGATATCCTTTTGATCAATTCCTAATTCATTGATCAATCCCTTCAGCCACAATGCTTCCTTAACAGCTTCAGTGATCCCTATGTACTCTGCCTCTGTAGTTGAAAGAGCAACAACTGATTGCAATGATGCTTTCCAACTGACACAATTTCCAAATAAGGTAAACACAAAACCAGTGAGAGATCTTCTCTTATCTCTATCCCCTGCAAAATCTGTGTCCACATACCCTTGAGCTCCACCTGAATTCCCATCACATCTTCTATACTTCAAACCAGTATCCATTACCCTTTAATGTACTTCACTGCAGACCAATGTTCACTGCCCGGATTGCCCATATATCTGCAGACAAGACTGTCTGCATAAGCAAGATTTGGTCTAGAACACACCATTGCATACATTAGGCTTCCCACAGCACTTGTATATGGAATTTTCTCCATATCCTTCTGTTCCTGCTTGGTCTTGGGACTGTTTTCTGCAGACAGTTTGAAATGAGCTGCTATAGGAACACTAGCAGACTTGGTTTCTGACATGTTGAACCTACTCAAGACCTTCTTCAAGTAACCTTCCTGAGTAATCATCAAAATTCCCAATTTCTGATTCCTAGTAATCTCCATACCCAGAATTCTCTTGGCTGGTCCAAGATCTTTCATTTCAAACTCAGAATTCAGCAAGCCTTTAAGTCTATTGATTTGTCCCATGTTCTTGCTAGCTATGAGCATATCATCAACATAGAGAAGAAGATAGATATATTCATGACTTCCAAGCTGCTTGTAATACACACAACTGTCATAATTGCTTCTTCTATATTTGATGCTTAGGATAAAACTGTCAAACTGTTTGTACCACTGTCTAGGTGATTGTTTCAACCCATAAAGAGACCTTTGAAGTAGACAGACCCAATTCTCCTTGCCTTTAACTTCAAACCCTTCAGGCTGCCTCATGAATATCTTCTCTTCAAGGTTCCCATGTAGAAAAGTTGTCTTAACATCCATTTGCTCTAGGTGGAGATCAAATTGAGCAACCATAGCTAGAAGAATTCTGATTGAACTGTGCTTTACAACAGGAGAAAAAATTTCATGGAAATCCAATCCCTCTCTTTGTGTGAACCCCTTTGCTACTAATCTTGCTTTGTAGCGAGGGGGATCACTTGTAGAGCATCCTTCCTTTTTCTTGTAGATCCATTTGCATCCTACAAGCTTGGCTTCTTTTGGTTTCTGAATTAATCTCCAGGTCTGATTTTTGTCCATTGACTCCATTTCCTCTTCCATAGCAAGCTGCCACTTATCACAGTCCACTCCCTTCATAGCTTCCTTGAAGTTTCTTGGTTCATCACTGAATAATGACTCTGCAGTGCTGAGAGCATAAGCAATAACATCATCTTCATAACCATATCTATTTGGAGCCTTTATTTTTCTTCTTTCCCTGTCCCTACACAGCATGTAGTCTTGTTCAGTATCACTTCCAGAATCTGTCTCAGTTTCTTCTTCCACTGCTTTACCTTGTAACTCAGTTTCTGTGTTGGCTTGTTTACCATTATCTTTCTGCCCAAGCTCCACCTCAAGCTGAGATTCACCCTTATCAGTAGAATTCCCCACAACTTCAGCATTGTCCCTGACTTTAATCAATTCATCTTCATTAAATTTCACATCTCTGCTTGTGATACATTTCTTGTCTTCAATAGACCATACCCTATAACCTTTCACACCATCCGGGTATCCCATAAACAAACCCCTTTTAGCCCTTGGTTCTAGTTTACCTTCACTCACATGGTAGTAAGCAGGACAACCAAATACTCTCAGTTTGCTATAGTCAGCTGGAGTGCCATTCCAAGCTTCTTGTAGTGTCTTAAAGTTTAGGACTGATGAAGGACTTCGGTTGATGAGATAGCATGCAGTGTGCACTGCCTCTCCCCAAAAAGTTTTAGACAATTTAGCATTAGAAAGCATGCACCTCACCCTTTCTAAGAGAGTCCTATTCATTCTCTCAGCAAGCCCATTTTGTTGGGGTGTATGCCTAACAGTATGGTTTCTATAAATTTCATGTTCTTTACAAAAGTCATTAAACTCATTTCCACAGAATTCTAGACCATTGTCTGTCCTTAAAGCCTTTATCTTCCTATCACACTGATTTTCAACTCTAGTCTTCCATTGAACAAAAGTTTTAAAAGCATCATCTTTGTTTTTTAGCAAGTAGATCCAAACCTTCCTACTAAAATCATCAATAAAAGATATGAAGTACCTATTACCTCCATGAGTAGGAGTCTTTGAAGGTCCCCATAAATCTGAATGAATGTAGTCAAGCTTTCCTTTTGTCTTGTGTATCCCAGTGTTGAACTTCACCCTGGTTTGTTTCCCATAGATGCAGTGTTCACAGAACTCCAAGGCTTCCAACTTGTCTCCACACAATAAACCTTGTTTTTCCAATTCCTGCAGCCCCGTCTCACTGATATGCCCGAGCCTTTGATGCCACATTGCAGTCTTGTTTTTATTTGACTTCACTGCCACAGCAAGAGAACCAGTGATCACATCACCCTTGAGCACATACAAACAGTTTTTCTTTCGATCTCCCTTCATAATAACCCTTGAGCCTTTCATCACTTTCATCACAGAATTCTCAGCCTTAAAACTAAACCCTGCATTTTCTAGTGTTCCCATAGAAATCAGACTTCTCTTCAACCCTGGAACATGCCTCACCCGAGTTAACACCTTCTCTGAACCATCAACCAGTTTGATCCTAATTGACCCAATGCCAATCACATTACAAGTAGCATTATTGCCCATGACCACTTGTCCTCCAGAATAAGGTTGGTAGTCGAAGAACCAATCCTTATTTAGGCACATGTGGTATGAACATACAGAATCCATAACCCATTCTGATTCTCCTTCATTGTTAGCAGCCACAAGAACATCAGAACTATCATAATCATCGGATGCAACAGACACATCCCCTCCATCATCACTTGAGTGCTTCTTCTTGAATCTCTTCTCAGGATAATTCCTTTCAAAATGCCCTTCCTTGTGACAAATAAAGCATTTGAACCTTCCCTTGGACTTTGACCTGGTTTTGTTCTTACCCTTGAATTCCCTCTTCTCACTTCTGCCTCTAGCTGAGAGATTTTCCCCATTATCAGATTCTTTATTCTCAGATTTTCTGGATAACTCCTTAGCCATCAATGCTGCTTGCACCTCTTCAAGGGAAAGTGATTCCCTCCCATATATAAGAGTATCTGCAAGATTATCATATGTGTGAGTTAAAGAACGAATCAAGAGAAGAGCTTGATCCTCATCTTCAACTTTGATATCAATATTTTCAAGATCCAGAATTAACCTGTTGAATTCATCCATATGGTCTGCAATAGAAGTATTTGGTTGCATCTTGAGAGTATACAGCCTCTGTTTGAGATAAAGACGATTTGTAAATGTTTTGGTCATGTAGAGATGCTCGAGCTTCAACCATAACGCAGCAGCGAAATTTTCTTTGGAAACTTCACGAAGGACCCTGTCACCCAAGCATAGAATAATGGCGCTGTGAGCCTTATTCAGAAGATCTTTCTTCTCCTTGTCTGTCATCGTGCCAGGTAGTTTCTTCACCCCTTCCAAAGCGTCCTCTAGCCCTTGTTGTACTAACAAGGCGCGCATCTTCATTCTCCAGAGAGCAAAATCGTTTTTGCCGTTGAACTTCTCAATATCGAATTTTGCGACCGCCATTGATCTTTCTTCCTTTCACCTGAATGCTTCTGATACCAGTTGTTATTGTTCAAGGTTCCTGAAAGAACAAAGAACCATGCCCAGTAAACAAGAACAATAGCTAAATTCGATTTTAAGATGAAACTGAAAAACACAAACAGAATTAAAGAGAGAATAAAGGAGCAACACAACCAGATTTGTTCACGCAGTTCAGCCTCATGATGATGACCTACATCTGTGGGACTTAGCACAGCTCAAGTCCAATTTATTCAATGTAACAGTGAAGAGTATACAATGTGTTTCTCTTTCTCAGCCTCTCTTGCTTCCTCTCAATCACTTGTGACCCGACTTACACCCAGTAGAAAGCTCACACTCTCTCTGATTACAAGTAAATGCTCACAAGAATGAAATGATGATCACATTCTACACAAGGAAGAATAGCCCTTTATATACTAGAGCTATATGCAACCAATACAGGAAAGGGAAAAGAATAGCCGAAAGGAAACTAACAAACCAGAAAGGAAAAACTGTTAGTTACTAATTGAGATGTCACATCAGCAATTAACCAATTAGATGATATGCCACATAAGCAACAGAATTCAAGAGCCACGAGGATACAATGTTACTGATGCGCTCCCATAGATGAAAGTTAGGTTGCTCTGTAGTCAGTCTTCGAATCGAATCGTCAATGAAACTTAATTTGTTGGGCCAGCTAGTGTCATGTGCATTACACGCTTCCAGGAGTTGAAATTAGTGCCATCAAGAGAATGAGACATGAGATTGAGACCTAGATTATTTGATGATTTAAGGAAGAAAGGATTGTTTAGGTCTTCCATGGGAATGTTGAATAAAAATCACTATCGAAGAAGAACTTTGAACGAGTAATCAAAAAGAATCGATCGGATTGATAGAACACAAATCAATTCGAAATAAAAACAAGAGCGCGATGCAAAGAACAAGCAAGGAATCAGAGGATCGATGCAGAAGCGATGAAGAAACACTCTTCTGATACCATATTGAACACTCAACACTTGAGAAGAAAGAGAGAAATCACAACTCAACTAGTTTGAGCTAAGGGTATAAAGAGTTGAAAAAGGAGTCAATAGACCGGGATTCGAATCCTGACAAGGAGAAAAACTAACATATATAACAATTAATATACTAATATTTGCCGATAAAAAAAATTATTAAGAAATAAGAATTTATTGAATGAGTGAAAAGTACAAAGCTGATCCTTTATATACAATAGAATAGCTCAGGCTAGCTTACTAACTAATCTTGAAGAATAACTAACTCAGTTACATTTAATTTGACTGTAAAACAAAAATAATCTATAACCTAAACTAACTGATTGACTATAGCTTGATAGACACCCTTGTCATCAAAGTGGAACTTTTATCTATGAGCTTTCACGTGTAAGTCTAATCTCCACATGCCACACGCCAAATGGCTATGTATACTATATTTTTTCTATTATTCTATATTATGATGATAAGATTTTAAAAAAAAAATTAAAGAAAGAAAAACAAAAGAAAGATTCAACATTTTGATGATTGCATATTTTTTATTTTTTTTAGCGAAAGATGATTGTATAGTTTTAAATGTTACTAGTTATTATTAATTGTCATTTTATATGATTGCAGAGGAATCAACAACATATATATTATTATTGAAATTCTCTGGGTTAGTATTGAAGACCGACCACACGTGAACTTGTATGCTCAGATCCTTTTCAATGATGATTCTATAAACCAATATGTGCTTTGTGATGATGGAATCCACCGCAAGAGGTGCAAGTTGCATTCCTTCTAAATTTAAAATCAGTATTGCTCCTTGGTATTTGCTTAATTTATTCATGGTAGATTCTGAATGGCTGCTCTAAGTTAATTTCTTATGGGAAGTGTTGAGGCTGTAAAGGGGATTCCCTGGTGCAGAAGGATGCAAATTAGTAAAGTATTTGGAACAATACTTGATATGGAATAATGGAACAGTTTCTTTCTAAATACAACCATTTTTTATAAAAGTTTCGCATGGTCAAGAATACCCTTAAGCTTTTCAGTCTATTGAAGGCAAAAACTTTGGTAAAATTTGCAAAAGGTAACACCGCCTTCAAAGGATATCATGTGAAATTATGTGCACTAATCCTGGAGTATATTCTTTATAAACTAATCTGTTGATAAACTTCTCAAGTCCTAAACATTCTTATCTTTTTCCCTTGCAACACCGAAGAGCCAACCACCTAAATATAGAACCTTAAAATATAAAGTAGTTAAGACTCAATAATATCTACTTTTTAGTGTCCTGATTCCTTTTTGCATCTTGGTGTGTCTCTTTGAATAATGAATCTATCTAACTTTGAAGTCTGAACCTAACCAAGACCTTTGCAACACTATAAGATAAACAACTATTTGGAACTTCCACGTAGCGCATAATCTTTTTTTTTTTTTAAATAAGAAAGGAGCGCATAATCTATATATCCTGGTGCATAAAACGAACATCTTAATTAATAAGCACAATCCTAATTTTCTTAATTTTTCTTTCACCTTTTTCCTAAAAATAACACCCACACACACATTTTTTCTCCCTAACTATCGATTGACTTGAGTATCAGAAAAATAAAAAATAAAAAAGATTATAAACCAGTTAGAATAAATTTATTAAGAAATATTTATAGAAAAAATTATTAAAAAAATCTCACAACTATGAATTGTATAAGCAAATCTTGTATAAGCCTGTGTTTGGTTCCACGGCCACGGCCAGACTCTCTAGAATCACTTTTGGAGTGGTCAAACGTGGTTTGACCACAAATAATTATGTTTGGCTTTTAGTTTGAAAATTGATTCCAGCCCCAAAATCCATTCTACTCAAAAGCTAAGATTTCTAGCTTTTACGGTGACATAAAATCAATTCTCAAATTCATCAAAAGTGACAAATATATATACACACAAAAAAACAATTTTGATCCAAACTATCCAAACATAAATAGATAAAAATCATTTTCTTCGTGAATGTATCCATACATAAATCATTTTAAGTTAAACTCACTTTCAATCAAAATCAATTTTATAAAATAAATTCAGTCAAAATCAATTTTTATCACGGCAGAATCAAACACATTAAGTTAAAATTAACTTATCCATTTCAATTTTTTCAATATTTAACCTCTCTATAGACATCTTATAAGGACTTCTTTATAAATGAAAAATTATAAACTTTTTTTAAAAATACACTCTCGTAAGTTAAAAGCTAATCCAAATTGAGCCTATGGTACAAAAACAGTGAAATGTGTGCTTAAGCCCCACTATTTGTTGAAGTGTTGTAATGGAAATGGTTTCTGGCTAGAGCTAGCATAAGTGTGTATCCAAGCAAAAGTTTGTTGTTTCTTGGTTTTGGTCTGCTAGGCTGTGGTTTTTTTGCTTCTCAGGTTCCTGTTTTTGGTTTTTTCTGTTCCTCAGAGCCTCTGTTGTTTTGAGGTTCTTTCAGTTGTGTCAGTACATCCTGTTCTAACGTATTGAGTTGGAATACCCTTTGTACTCCGATTTAATACAATTTTTGTTCTTCAAAACAAAAATACTCATCTGTTACCACAACTACACAAAGACATGTTCGGAGGCATGAAATTGAGTTTCCCTATCAATAACTATCAGAGGGCAATAAATTACAATTATTTGTACAACTCAACCCATATGGCACCTTTTCTTTTTAAATGTTCTAGTCATTTCTGTGCTATACGGTTGGACTTTCTTGGTTTACTTTTCTCTCAATCCTTCCACTACCTTGGTTAGTTAAGAAAGATATCCCTCACTTTTCTACCTATCATTGATCCCATACTACACCATAAATGATTGGTTTACTTTTCTCTCAATCCTTCCACTACCTTGGTTAGTTAAGAAAGATATCCCTCACTTTTCTACCTATCATTGATCCCATACTACACCATAAATGAATCAATTCACAGGCAAAAGTCACACCAAAATATTGCATGACAATTTTTAAGTATCAACAAATTTGATCTGTTCCATGACACTTTAAGCTTAAAAATAAAAAGCCTTTACACAGTTGGGAAACAGCAATCCTCATTTTCCCACTTCACCAAAACAGAATTTCTTTGCTGCTCCACCCTCTGAAGATGAGAGGACAATTGAAACAGATCAACAGTGGTTCCATGTTCACAATATTTGACATTCAATGATTCTGATGTGTGGCAAATACAATCATCAGAAAGTGTTGTGGATCTATTCTTGATAACTTCCTTAGAGTTTACCCCACAAGGAAAGGACTCATTTGGAACATGTTTATCCACAGAGCTTATCCTCAAAGGCGTTTCGGAAACTTGGTCATCTCTTTCTTCCTGAAAGATAAGGGAACTAGCTAATGGATTTCCTGCTGCGTGGCGGCGCGACGGATTCTGTGACTGAGCTGACAGAAGAGAGAGAGCACAATTAGATAAATCCCGACCGAGTGTGGTGGATGCTGCTACTAGTTGAGGGCTGCAAATTGGCTCCGCTTCCACTTTGATATGTCCACTTTGAGAGATTTGATCATGGTTTCCTCGGAAAAGGATGCCGCTTTGAAATATGTCTTGAAAGGCAAAGTGGGGTATGTTCTGTTGTGAAGACCCTAGATACTTAGTACCTGGTAACACATTCAGTGTAAGATAAGTTGTTAGATGGGTATGTAGTGGAACTGCAAACACCTTTCCCATTGGCGAGGTATGTTTGAAAAATAACCAAGAGACCGTTTGCTTTCTGGAAACATTTTCAATTTTCATTTTCAGTTTATTCTGGTTTGTTGTATACAGAAGTGCCCTGTGTAGATTGAAAACATTTTTTTAACTCTCTCATTGTTTTAGTGACAGAGAAAAGATGGAAGACATTTTTGAAAAGTATTTTGCCATTTTCAGAAATTCCAGAAATACTAGATCTGTTTTCAAAAATGCATTTTCAAAAATTTCCAGAATACATTCTCTATTGTTTATTATTTCCAGTGAAAATAAAAACAGGAAACACAAGTAACAAAAAATACAAATACTGTCACTTTTAGTTTCGGGTCTGATGGCAGAGATTAGTGCCTTAAGTACGCATACTTTACTCATAGGGTGCATCTTACATTTTTCATCCAATTTATTTATTAGGTATTTGGTAATCTATTACATAGTGTATACTTCATCTTTGTAAGAACATTCCAACAGTGAATTTCTCTTGAAATCATGAATTGAATAAATATTTTATATAATCATGGAAATTGAAAATATATATGTCCTACCATGACAGAAAACTAATCTTACAACACTGGTATGTTTAGTTTCAACTTTGTGCATAAAAAATTCTAATAGATAGATACATACAAACGCTTGTTAAATGGTCCACATCATTCCCTGGGACCACAATAATTAAGAGATGAAGTGATAACATAATTTAAGAAGCTATACGTGCCTCTTTTGTCTGAAATGTTTAAAAAATCCATGTTGTCTTTTATTGATCTAAAAGCTTTAATTTTAGTTCATGGCATTATCTTTTGAAAGCTCCTCTGCTGCTGTAAACAAGTCATTGGGGCAGGATCTATAAAAGAAGCCTTCAGTGCTGCTAATGCGGCCACCTTAGCATGATTTGACCCAAATTTACTATAGTATTATTGACATCTTACTATTAAATGAAGACACATTTTAATTTCTTTATATGACTTCATTCCCATGATTGATATTTGATAGAACATTTAAAGTATAACATAATTAAACAAACATTATAAATTTAGCTATGCACAACTTGACAAAGTTCATGACATATCTGCTCTTATAGTGACAAAAATGAATGATATCTATAATTTGTGTTTAGAGGCAACTAATAGAAAATGCCAAAACTGGATTATACTTGTCCCTTGAGAATCAAGTAAAAGATTTTTGCTATACAACCTGTATACCATAGGCTCATAGAAAAATATAACAACCATGTAGAAGATTGCATAGAAGACAAGAATACATACATATATATACATATATGTATATACACATATACATATATGTATATATACATATATGTGTGTATATATATATATAGAGAGAGAGAGAGAGGGAGGGACACACACACACACATATGCACCTATCAATATCATATGGTGCTGCATCACAAAGTCAAAAGCTTACAATAGTATTCAAAATTCTTTTAGTAATTTAATTAAAGAATAAATTTATTCTATCAAGATTCCTCCAATAGGTAGTTACATATGTAGATAGACCATATCTTATGATGTGCAATATCCACCTAATTTATCAACTCTTAACTATATTTTGAAGTGGTTATACTTGCTGAGAATATTGCTTCAGAATTTAATTCCCTAAATCTTAATAAAAACTTAAAGTTATGTAGTATGGCATGGATGCTGTCAAATTTGATTGAAGTATGCTACTCAATAACATTATATATATTGAATTTTAAAGGGTTTTTTTCATCACTATGGTTATGTCACGTTTGCTCATCTAGTGGATTCTAAATTTTATGATATTTTTATGAATACCTCATTCCTAGTGTGGAATAGATAACATCAGACCTAAATCATCATAAACATCATGATGTCAATTTGGAAATATAATGCTAGTTATTAGGTTACTGTATTGAACACTTCAAGTCAATATCATCTGTCATGGCCATATTGAACTTTAAGAATATAAGCAACCAATTATAAGACACAAAATCCTAATAAGAACTCACCGGGATTTTCCATATTTATTTTTCTTTGCTAACTAATTTTCCTAGTTCTTTTTTGCAGCTAGTCATCTAAGAATCCTCCAATTCTTCATAATTGAGCATCGAGTGTCTAAAAATTATGAAGGCCTCAACCTTCTTGAATTATTTTTCTTTGTCTTTTGATGCTTCTTTCTCTTCCTTTAGTCAATTCTAAAAAGGGGAGTCTTGATGTAACCATGTGACAAACAGGTCATAGGTTCAAGTCATGGAATCAGACTCGTGGAAATGCACGGTAAGAATTCCTAAAATTAACCTACAATAGGTTTGATCCTTCCGTGGACCCTGCCATGCGGGAGATCGATTACAGTTTTTTCCCATTAATCAAAAGCATCACTACCTTATATATAACATTTTCATTTTTCCTTTGCATACCTGATTATTCCTTTAGATTGTGTTCAGGCTAAAGAGGTTAGATATGAAAATACTTGAAAAATAATAAGTGATTTACAAACTGGATATGAAACCCAAAGCTGCTAAATGACAAGATGCACATCAAGAAATTACCAATAACAAAAATTTCACTTCAACAGGAAAGTAGTAATTTTAGAGTTAAAAGTTCAAACTACAATTCCATCTTATCTATGTTTAATGAAGGTACTAGCAGAATGTATTTTTCATACCTTGATATGACTGAAGAATCTTGTGTTGTTTGCTAGTCATGTAATCAAACTGAGGTTTCCTTCGGCGTTCATTGTGTCCAGCTAGACGCCTGCGACAACTGCGCTTACCATCATCGAACTCAGCTAGCAAATGGAACCTAATTAAGAACAAAAATAGTGTAATTCAATCTATAAATAACACTCAAGTTCAATATGCAAACATTAACATCAATGCCAAAGATATGTCAGCTGAAATGCAATACACAATTAATCTTCTTAAAATTTGGATTGCGCCTAACTCAACCCGGAAAACTAGCTCATGGGGTAAAGATTACCCAAGTATTACTTTGATCATATCTCTAGTCAATGTTGGATCTTAACAAACCCCCCTCACAAACCCCCTCACGCAAAAGAATGGACATTTGCAGATGGCCCAATAGCAAATCTAAGATATACTCTAATACTATCTTAGAATTTTGGTTATGAAGGACTGTTTGATCATATCTTTAGTCAATGTGAGATTTCAGCATATCTATTTTATATCATATACACTGTTTGATCAGAATGTAATTAATTAGGCCTTGTTATTTGTCAAATAAACTAGAACCATATTTGTAGAGAAAGAAAACTCTTCAATCATTTAATTAATAGAACCCACTAGGAGAACCATATGAAAGTAAAATTATATGAGAAGTACTAAGGGCTTGTCTTGTTTGAGAAAATGTTTTATATTTTTATTTTCTGTTACACTAATAATTACAAAAATGTTACTTTATTTACACATTATTTACTGCTTTCACTAACAACATTTCCTGTTCAAATAAAATAAAGAAGGAAACAAAGTGACATTTTTGTAATTATGAGTGAAACAGACAATAGAAACAGAAAACATTTCTTAAAACAAAAGAGGCCCCCAAGACTTTTAGTTGGGGCTTCTATGGCTAACAGTTTACAAAATTATCCTTGTTTCTGTCCGAAATGATTGGGGTATCTCACTAATCAAACAAATATAATGATCTTATAAAAATGCAATGTTACTACCAAAGGAACCCAAAAAATATACCTGCTGCACTGCTGACAAAACCTCTGTTCAATGCCATTCACAATGACTTTAGCTGTCTTGGAGTGAACATCACAAACTTTATGCCTTTTGTGGTAATCTTTTGAGGAGCTAAGATCCATGTTACAACCATAAACTTGACATACAGGAGCCTGAGCAGGTAAGCTAGAAGTGCGAGCTCTCTTCGCAAGCGTGGTTGGATGTATAGGCGTTAAAGCGAATGTTTTTGCATCTTTATCACTGCTTGCACCTAGCTTCAGATCAATCAATGAAGAATCATGAGTTTTGGATTCAACTAGAGAACTTAAATGCTTTGACTCAGATTCTTCTTCCCCAAAAGATGAATCCAAAGCAATAACATGGGTGGAGGAATTCCCTCTTTTACTAGAATTACTTTCCAGCTCACAGCTGGATGTCTCCAAAGGCTTGCTATAATGAAAAGACTTTTGCAAAAAGTCAGGAAATCCCAAGTCCACAAATTCCATACTTTTAACTATTTCTCTGTCTGAATTAAATCCATCTCTCTCAAAGTTACTTGAAGATTTGTTCTCCCATTCACCCAATGGTTTTCTACTTCTCATAAAAGCATCAAGTGAAAAATCCATTTCATCAGAAAACAAATAGCTTCTCTCTTCAGGGATGTAACTCCAAGATTCCATTAGTACAATTGAATTGAAGTGACAGAAGCTCTGATATGATGAAGCAGCCTACCACAATCCAAAAGAAATACATTACTCCTTTGCTAAAATCAAAAATTTCATTTTATTACACCTAATTCAAGCATAAATAGAACACAAGGCATAACTATATCTATAGACAAATAAAATACAAGGATTAAATGAACACTAGGGAAACAAAATAAAAGAAACAGGCACAATAACCATCACAAAATATAACAATTTCCCCAATACCTATGTGATAAAAAAAAAATTACCAAAGAGAAGAAAAGGAAATAAAATAGATCCGACTTTGTTTCATAGACAGAAAAATAATAATCCCTGACCTGCTGCCAGCAAAAAGTAGCATCCAAAAATCTTAACTTTATTAACAGGGTCATTGAAAGTTTGACCCTTTAGGTGAACCAAGGAACCAGAAAGATAAATTTTAAAAGGGTAAACCAAATCAAACCCAGATTGCAGAACTAGATATCTTCCAAGTTCCAACTCTTATCACATTTGAAACCCCAATAGAAAAAGCAAAAAAAAAAAAAATGGTGGGAGCTCAAGCTGAGCAGATGCAGAAGAAAAATGGAAAAGAAGCAAATGAAAGGACTCATTTTTCTTAAAGAGGAAAAAGGAAACAAACCACTAGAAAAATGGAAAATCTAAGCTATTGCTGAAAAATTAAGGAAAGTGAAATGAAATGGCCATCTCACTGTTCCATGATTCTAACTTTCATCAACACAACCAACCAAAGAGGATTCATGCAGCTAAGAAAAAGTGGAATCTTGAAGTAACCTGACAGATGAGTGGTTTTGGCACACAGAAGAGTGAACAGTGAAGGAGAGAGAAAAGAGAGTGGTTTTTCTTCTCAGAATAGTGGTAACGTTGAAGCAGACAGAGCGTGAGTCAACATGATTTCCTACCAAACGTCCAAACCAAAAGCATGTTTGAGGTCTTTTGTAGCTTTTGAGACAGCACTGCAATTCCATTTTAGTCCAACTGATTTGGTTCTATTTACAGACCAAAAAGTGGTATAAACTGGTTCTAGGAAAAGAATAAATCAAACAATTGTAGTAGTGTTTTGAATTAATTTCTTCTATATTTGAAGTGAATAAATAATTTAAATAGAGTTTTTTTTTGAAAATTAATTATTCTAATAAATAATTAAAACCAAGCATAATATAAATAAATAATAAATAAATAAGTACCGACGAGGGTTGAGTCTAACAAAAAAAAATTATTATATGTTTGGATACCCGTTGTTTTTTTATTTTCTCGTGTCCCAAGATAATGTCGCCACAAAAGCTGTGTCTTGTAGCTTCTTGTCACCGCGCGTTCATTTTCTTACCAGAGCCGTTCGGAACATATGTTTAGTCTACCACACAAAGAACATATGTTTGAATTTTAGCTGAGAGTGACGCCTCCATTTAGTATTTGATGATTTTTTGTGCAAAATTGTCTCTGCATAAAAGAAATCGTGGGTTCATAAAAAAAAAATAAGCAATGTAGTATAAAAAAATATTTCTCACTGGTTCTAAATTTAAGTATATGAGTTAGCTAGTTCTTAAAATTTGAAAACTTATAACAAATTATTTGTTTTTTCAAATCTCTCCTTCACCAAATAGGAATTGCTGATTTAGAACATTATCAACAGTTTTTTATGAATGAAAAAGAAAAGTTAGAAAATGGAGATAGAAAAGTGACAAAGATAAATATTGTATATGCTTTTATTGAAAAAGGAAAATTAGGATGAGAAAACAAGGCATGATACTCAATTTTTTTTCCTTCTCAAAATTACAAAAAGTTAGACAGAAAGAGAATTTGCATGTAATAACAAATTTATTTATCTACACATTCAGGTATAGTTATACAAAACAAAATTTGTTTTAAAATAAATAGGTTTTTTTTCTTTTTATTTTTAATTTCATATGAGGATTTTTAATTTTCGTTACAAATAATATATAAAATCATTTTATTTTTTTTCCTATTTTATATCCTCTCATTGTATTAAAAGAATATAAATATGGTTTAACATAAATATGCGTTTCTTCCCTTTCATTTTCTTTCTAAGCAATTAAGAAGATAATTTTGTTTCATTTATTTTTATTATAAATAGTATAAAAATATTTTATATTACTTTTCTTTTAACCTATTTTCTATCTTTTAATATTTTTCTCCCCATGTAAATAAAAGTTTATGTTTAGGAATAATTTAGCGTATGTTCTGATTGACTTTTTAAATAATTACTTTCATAGCTGCTTTAGAGAATTTCTAATTTTTTTTGTTTTGAAATAAACGTACACTTGCAAAATCTATCAAAAGAAATTTTAATTCAAAACGCTTTAAAAGATATAATCACGCACTTAGACTATGTTTTGATTAATAAAAAAAATATGACATTCGATGATACCTGTACCGTGGTAATTATGACATACAATATAACTAAGAAGTAAATATGTAATTTTAATTCTTAAAAATTTCGAAAAACTAAATTGCAAGTACACCAAATATTTAAGAATTAGAATTACATATTTACTTCTTAGTTACATTGTTTTTGACAAAACTTCTTAATTATTTTATGTAGCTCAAATAACAAGATATTTTTTAAATTAAAAAATCTAGTTTTCTATATATGAATAAGAAAATTTGTTTTCACATTATGTAAATTATCTCAGTTAAATTATATTTTTTAGCAACAGTTAAAGTATATTTAAAACTGTAGTTAAAATAAAATATATTAAAGACTATATTAATGATTCGTATAATTAGGGCGCGTTTGGATTGGCTTATAAACAACTTATTTGAGTTTATCTACTAGTATAAGCTCTTGTTATATCGTTTGGCAGGACTTATTAAAACTACTTATAGCTGGTCCATAAGTTGGCTTAAGCTTATTTTCATAAGCTTTTGTTGCTAGCTTATGGCCTTGTTTGGATAAACAACTTATTTAAGCACTATGACAGAAGAGCTTATCGTATTAGAACTTATCTCATAAGCGCTTAAATTCAATAAGCTATTTGTGTTTGGATATGTATAGTTAAAAGCGCTTATACAGAATTAAAGTGTTTGGATGCATTATTATATAAGCACTTATAATATATCATAGTTTTTCAAAATTAAAAAAATTAAAAATAGAATTGCAATTAAAAATAAACTACAAATTTAAAACAATAACTTAAATATAACAATATTATTATTAAGGCTTAACTACAGTTTTGGTCCCCCAATTTTCACCAATCCGTAATTTTGGTCCCTCTTTTTTTAATTTCGCAATTTTAGTCCCTCAATTTTTTAATTTTCTAACATTTTGCCTAACAGTAAAATTGGGTCACAAATTTGGTGATGTGGCAAGTGAGGTGATGATGTGGCATCTAAGTGGATTATACAGGTGGCAATTGTGTCCCATTTGGCTTTTCAAGTCATTATAAGTTAAAATAATCCAAATAAATTTATTTAATTCAACTAATTTTAATTTTCAATTAAATAAAAAAAATAACAAAATTGATTTTTATCTGTGAACCCTAACTTGCAACAGAACACAAATCTGTTCCTCCTCCTAGACGCCTCTTCTTCTTCCTTGAGACACTGACTCTCACATGGTGAAGCAGCTCATCAGAGACACTGACTCTCACACACATTCTCTGTGTCTCTCTGTGTCTATCCCTCCCTCCCTTCCTCCATAATGTCCCCAACCGCATAGTTAAGGCTTTGTGATCCAAGTTCGTTCCTTTTCTCTGTTCCAAGTCTCCTAAAGGTCGTAACCATATCTGGGTATCTAATTATCTTCTCCAAAATCAACACGTTTATTAGTGACCGAGTCTTAAGTTAATCCTCTGATTGATGGGCCATAACCTTTCTCTGCTTCCCTCTTTGTCAACTTAATCCTTCACAGACATCCCATTAACGCCCTCGATCTTCTCCTCATCTTCCTCCATACCCTTTTATAGCCATCACCCTTCTTTCACTCAACAAAAATTATCCCCTTTGTTTGGGTTTTTTAATTTTGTGAAAATAAATCTCAATCTTTGTTGTGAATCTAAACACTCTTTATTTGTCAGAAAACGAGAAGACCGCGTCGAGGAAGAAGAAGAGGCATCGAGGAGGAGGAACAGATTTGTGTTCTGTTGCAAATTAGGGTTCACAGATTAATATTGTGTAAAATCAATTTTGTTATTTTATTTATTTAATTGAAAATTAAAATTGGGTTCACAGATTAATATTGTGCAAAATCAATTTTGTTATTTTATTTATTTAATTGAAAATTAAAATTAATTGAATTAAATGAATTTAATTGGATTATTTTAAATAACTTATAATGAATTGGAAAACCAAATGGGACACAGTTGTCACTTATATAGTCCACTCAGATGTCACATCACCACCTCACTTGCCACATCACCAAATTTGTGACTCAATTTTACTGTTGGATAAAATGTCAAAAAATTAAAAAATCGAGGGACTAAAATTGCGAAATTAAAAAAAGAGGGACCATAATTACGGATTGGTGAAAATTGAGAAACCAAAACTGTAGTTAAGCCTATTATTAATAATAATAAAAAATCCCCAATCACCGTGCATCTTATAATATATACCGTGAAACCATGATTAAAAAAAATTAACATTCAATATTAAGTTATTTTTAATTTGTAAAAATCTAATAAAGAAACCATGATTAAAAAATATATTAAAGTGTTAAAATTTAAATAAAACAAATAAAACATTTAAAATGAAAACCAGCACGTAAACGAGTATAAAACATTAAAAAAACGGTACAGGTCTCATAAAAAAAAAATAACGGCACAAGAAACGAAAATGAGCCATGAAGGATTCGAGCAACACTTTAATATATTTTTTAATCATGGTTTCTTTATTAGATTTTTACAAATTAAAAATAACTTAATATTGACTGTTAATTTTTTTTAATCATGGTTTCACAGTATATATTATAAGATGCACGGGGATTGGGGATTTTTTTATTATTAATATTAGGCTTAACTACAGTTTTGGTTTCTCAATTTTTACCAATCCGTAATTATGGTCCCTCTTTTTTTAATTTCGCAATTTTAGACCCTCAATTTTTTAATTTTATGACATTTTGCCCAACAGTAAAATTGAGTCACAAATTTGGTGATGTGACAAGTGATGTGGTAATGTGACATCTGAGTGGACTATATAAGTGGCAACTGTGTCCCATTTGGTTTTCCAATTCATTATAAGTTATTTAAAATAATCCAATTAAATTCATTTAATTCAATTAATTTTAATTTTCAATTAAATAAATAAAATAACAAAATTGATTTTACACAATATTAATCTGTGAACCCATTTAATTCAATTAATTTTAATTTTCAATTAAATAAATAAAATAACAAAATTGATTTTACACAATATTAATATGTGAACCCTAATTTGCAACAGAACACAAATCTGTTCCTCCTCCTTGATGCCTCTTCTTCTTCCTCGACGCGGTCTTCTCGTTTTTTGACAAATAAAGAGTGTTCAGATTCACAACAAAGATCGAGATTTTTTTCACAAAATTAAAAAACCCAAAAAAAGGGGATAATTTTTGTTGAGTGAAAGAAGGGTGATGGCTATAAAAGGTTATGGAGGAAGATGAGGAGAATATCGAGGGCGTTAATGGGATGTCTGTGAAGGATCAAGTTGAGAAAGAGGGAAGCAGAGAAAGATTATGGCCCATCAATCAAAGGATTAACTTAAGACTCGGTCACTAATAAACGCGCTGATTTTGGAGAAGATAATTAGATACCCAGATATGGTTACGACCTTTAGGAGACTTGGAACAGAGAAAAGGAATGAACTTGGATCACAAAGCTATAATTATGCGGTTGGGGACATCAGGGAGGGAGGGAGGGATAGACACACAGAGAGACACAAAGAATGTGTGTGAGAGTCAGTGTCTCTGATGAGCTGCTTCACCATGTGAGAGTCAGTGTCTCAAGGAAGAAGAAGAGGCGTCTAGGAGGAGGAACAGATTTGTGTTCTGTTGCAAGTTAGGGTTCACAGATAAAAATCAATTTTGTTATTTTATTTATTTAATTGAAAATTAAAATTAATTGAATTAAATAAATTTATTTGGATTATTTTAACTTATAATGACTTGGAAAGCCAAATGGGACACAATTGCCACATGTATAATCCACTTGGATGCCACATCACCACCTCACTTGTCACATCACCAAATTTGTGACCCAATTTTACTGTTGGACAAAATGTTAGAAAATTAAAAAATTGAGGGACTAAAATTGCGAAATTAAAAAAAGAGGGACCAAAATTACGAATTGGTAAAAATTGGGGGACCAAAACTGCAGTTAAGCTTTAATAATAATATTGTTATATTTAATGTTATTGTTTTAAATTTGTAGTTTATTTTTAATTGCAATTCTATTTTTAATTTTTTTAATTTTGAAAAACTATGATATATTATAAGTGCTTATATAATAATGTATCCAAACACTTTAATTCTGTATAAGCGCTTTTCACTATACATATCCAAATACAAATAGCTTATTGAATTTAAGCGCTTATGACATAAACTCTAATACAATAAGCTCTTATGTCATAAGTGCTTAAATAAGCTGTTTATCCAAACAAGGCCTTAAAGTGATACATATTTTACGGGGAAAGGATTCTCTCATATTTTCTCATGTGGAAGCATCTCCACCCTTAAACCTCTCAAGACTTCTTTATTACATGTAAATTTGAATACCTGAAAATCGTGGTTAATCGCGTTTAAATTCGTGGTTAATGAAGTTACGTTAATGGTTAATGAGTTTCGACACCTAATATATCTATTAACTACTTACTGAACATAATTGACCACGTATTTGAACTATATTAACTAGTTGTCGATTGATTGTCTAACTTTTGGTTGTCTATGTATCATTACTCTTTTCAATTTCATGTCCACTGGGACTAACAATTGCCAAGTATACGCTACTTTTTGTATTTCATGTTCCTTGTGAAAAGTTGCTTTATATAACTGTTATTGCACAAAAATAAAGGACTAAATCTAATGAAACAACAACATTCAACGTACAAAGAGATGCCCTAAAATTACAAACCACTCTATTTGGGATCTGGCTTGCGTGCGATCATGATAAATCTGATCATCTGATCGATCGATCTCGTGATCCGATCTTTATAAAAATAAAAAACATGTATTTTTTTGTGAGTCATTTGATCGAGATCGGACAATCGAGATAGGCTGACTGTGTGACTGCACGCAATCAGTGACTGCATGTAAGCCAGATCCCTCTGTTTGTGATGTGCTTCCCAAAATCCGAGGTAGTGTCCGAATGACTTGATCACGCCAAAGAGCCTCCATATGCCAGGTGGGGGTGGGGTACCGGCAGAGACTCCAACAATCAAGTAAGTAATGAGTACCAAGCATTTTAGGTGGAGCAAAACATACCTTAGGTACCCCTATTGTGAACATTTATAAATAGATGAAGGTATATTACCGTAGGAGACATGTGGGTAGTGGGTGGCATAATGCTCCTGTAAGTGGATGGTTACTAGAAGTGAGAGTGAGTGAATGACCATTATAAGCAGCCCCACTTAGGCACTCGGGTGAGTAGGAGATGTGGGCACAATCGCAGTAGAACATGGGAAGACTACTTTGAAACAGACAAATTTACCTCTATGCCCTTGTCTTCTAGAAGCTAGTCCATTATTGGACCGGGTTTGCCGAAGGTAGTGGGCCTCCTTTTGGGCCTGGGTCGGGTGTACCAAATAATAAAATTACTCCATTTACCATACACACACAAATAACTTCACTTTTCTTTTGTACTAGTGTGTTCTTCTAGCTAGCTAGTAAAATTAAATACAGACATAGAAAAAATAATGATACTCTTACCCCTAAATCTTGGAGAGTAATATATTCTGATTTTAACTAGGTCAACATACAAAAGTCGTCGCTTTATATGTTGCCAAGATCTTGCATTTCTGCACGTGGAGATGTATTGTCGTGAAGGTAAAGGGGTAAACTCCCTTCATGTTCACTTTTGAAATTTAATCGTTTTGTAAACGTTCTAAAACAAAAATGCAACTTACATGGAATTTATTTTATGTTTTATGTAGGAGTTATTAAGTTGGCTTGGTGGCCGGACGGGAGAGTTAAAAAGTGGAGTGATAAGGAGTGAGATGGTTCAAATCCCACTCACTAATTAACAAAATGCTAACATTTAATACTAGCATTTGCTATTAAAAAAAATTAGGTTTCATGTATTTAAAAAATAAATATAAGAACAAATTGTTTTGTTAAAAAAAATATATATGATGATATAAGATTAAAAGGGATACTATTGATAATTTGCTTTGTCTATTTATGGGTTACTTTGTAATCTTAAATTCAATTAATAGTTTTAGAATAAAAGAAATAGACTTATTTTTAATTAGTGTTTTCAGTTGGTTATTATTGTCATAAACAATAAAATTGAAATTTAGGCAAATAGAGTTTATGTTGTGCAAACCGCAGTTTTCTTTGAATGAGATTTATTGGTTAAATGTATAACTACTTTTAAAGGAAGGTTGTGTGGGTGCATACTGGTAATTTGTTTTGTCCATTTTTGGGTTAATTTGTTATCTTGAATTTGATTAAAAGTTTTGAAATAAAGGAATTAGGCTTATTTTTAATTAGTGTCTTCAGTTGGTTTTTATTATCATAAACAATAAAAATGAAATATTTGGGGTATTTTTGGTATTTCCCTATCAAGTGAGTGGCAATTTATTTATTAGTTTGTTTCAATATAGGGAATTTATGTTTACCTTTTTATTTGCTATGATGGAGTGGGTTAGTAGCCTGAGCTATTGCTCTTTGTATACTCACAAGTGTATATAAAGATGTAATAATATGTAGAAATAAAGTGATTTAATATGTATATGTTATGAAACAGTCAGTGCTTAGTGAGTAATTTCACTTTTCAGTTTCTTCACTTGCATGACCTTTCATTTTCTTGCAGAAACTTATAATTGATTTTAGTTTCACAATAGTCACCTAGTTCTATATAAGGCCAATATGACTATCTCAAATTCATCACAAAATCTCTACACCTCTATATATATTTAAAATTGCTTCTAGGGTTGTTGTGATCATTCTTCTTCTTGCTCTCACAATAATGGCTTATGCATCCAAAGGTGGTGGATGTTCAATGTGCCTGCAAGGCTGAAACTATAAGGTGAGTCTACAAACTGCATAGACTCATTGTTTTAGCTGCAAGCATACACCAGTGATGTTATAATGTTGTTCCTGAATGGTTAGTCATATTTGGGTCCAAGTTGTACATGGCCATATGGTTTGTGGCCTATTGTTGGGCTAGCATGCTTGCCTTCCTATGAATTCATATACGAAGAGGGTGATATTTTGCAAGATTTCTATGACGCGAAAGAACACCATGCTCGTCCAACTTCTCCAGCCCCGACAACTTGACAGGTAGATACAAAATATAGTGGGTAGACAAAAAAATAAAATTGTAAAAATTCAAATAAATAGGTGAAAATATGAACATTAATTGACATATTAGCATGTTGGCCTACCTAAACAAAATATAAAAAGGGCGAGTCTAGGGTGCAACTCGCCTTAAATTGGTTAATGTTATGATGTGACTGGGATGCAACTCGTCTTACCTTTAACCACGTGTGATGTTTGGGGTTGAACAGGGCGGGTCAAAGTGGGCTGGTTAGTTGAATGCACTAACCCAATCTGCCAATAGGTGTAGGTCAAATGAGTTTACCAAACGAGCCAAATTCAGTTTGCCACCACTACCAAGAGGTATGTTGATAGGTGACCACTTAGGACCATCTTGAAAATTGGTATACAAAAAGAGGAACTTGACCCTAACCACAACCTGCCGGTAGAACCAAAGGTATCAAGAGAAGCGTGACCCTAACCATGACCTGCCGGTAGAACTAACACTACAAAGTTCATAACCCAAGAACAAAGGAAAAGCTCTCACAATAGAGAAACTCTCAAATTTCATTAATCTCCAAAATCTGATTTGTGTAGTACATGAGTACCCTATTTATAGGCTAATCCCACAACTCTTGAAAGCCTAAAAAAATGACTCTTGAAATACAAGAAATAAATCGTGCAATTACCAAAGAGCATTGATAAATGCATGTACATTACTTAAAAACTAAGCATAAACATGCTAATAAATTCCCACTTGCCATCATCATGACTTAGGAAGTCTTTAAAACCCATAAACTAACTTAGGAAAGACCAAAGGACACTTAAAATTATTTCATCAAAATAAAATACGAAAATTAAAAATAAAATAACAAAAAATTGGACAACCCATGAATGATTCTTGATTATGTGAATTGAGCTTTTTTCCAAATTGTTGTCTTCAAGTTGGGCTCAAAGCATCTTCATCAAATTGTAGAAAAGTGACCTAATTTGGTGTAGCCTCTAAAACATGTTGGTCTTCCTTTTGTTTGATCTTTATTATTAGACCTTAGAAAGCTTGATTCATCCTGTTAGTCTTGGACCTAGTCATAGGACCTCCAATTCCATGCAAAGGATCTTTAGATTGCTCCTCTATCATTCCCTCCCTCTTCGAAAAGATTCGTCCTCGAATCTAATCCATTACCTACATCGAACAAAGATAGATCAGCCACATTAAAGGTAGCACTTACATTACCATATTCACTTAGCAAATCCAGCTTGTAGGCATTGTCATTTATCTTCTCTAGAACTTGAAAAGGTCCATCTCCTCTTAGTTGCAGTTTGGATTTTCTTTGAGTTGGAAACCTTTTGTTCCTCAGATGAACCCAAACCCAATCTCCAGGTTTAAAAATAACTTTGACACGCCCCTTATTTGCTTACTTTGCATATTGTTCATTCTTCTTCTCAATGTTGGCTTGAACTTTTGCATGCAACTCCCTAATAGTATTTGCCTTTTTCTTACCATCCAAATTAGCATACTCATTAGTAGGAAAAGGTAAGATGTCCAAAGGAGTCAAAGGATTAAAATCATACACAATTTCAAAATGAGAATGAGAAGTAGCAGAATGAACAGTCCTATTGTAAGCAAATTCAACATGTGCAAGCATTTCTCCCAATTTTTCAAATTCTTTTGAATGATAGCACGCAAAAAGGTAGTAAGTGTTCTATTCACCCAAGGACCGATCTATGGCAAAGCATTTGGGGGCATTTGCCCCCACTTGATTTCTGTCTTTTTAGTTAACATATATATATATATATAATTACATATTTATTTTATATATGAATTTATAAATATTTAAAGAACAAAACAACGACAAGGGAGCAACCAATCAACTTCTATGCCCCCATTATAGTTCACAAACGGACGCGGCCCATCCATAACACAATCCCTATATTTCATTAATAATAATAATAATAATAATAATAATAATAATAATAATAATAATAATAATAATAATATAATATAAAATTTAGATTTTAGAATGAAGACAAGACACTTTTTCGTAAAAAAAGTGGGGGCACTCGTAGTTCAAAATTTTGAAATAGTGGCCGCTAGATATTATATTTGCTGACTTGAAAATAGGAGATGTATTACTCCCATTGTGGAGCACTCACATTATTTGTCACTTTAAAATATTAATAGAGTATTAATTACATTTTTTCAATAGTATCCCTATTTATTTATAGTTCAACTATCATATACTCCCTCCAGAATGAATTATATGCAAGTTTTACCTAACTCACGTTTATTAAGGAGATTAGTTAATCTCATAATCTCATTTAAAAATGTAAATATATTGCCTAAATTGCCATTTTAGCATTATTTATTGCTGACAGAGTAATAGTATTGGAAATAGTAAAAGTAGTAAATTAAATGAGGAGAATTTTTGACATACCATGATTAAATATGATAAAAACAGTTGTAGTTTGCTTATATTTCATTCCAAGAAATATGAGCTAAAACTTGCTTATAATTCATTCTGGAGGGAGTATTAATTAATCCTTCCACCAAACTCTCACTTCACTAAGAACATTTTAGTCAAAATACATCATTTTTCTTGAAAATAAATGTCATGAATGATTTTTTAATATGTGTGCATTACGTTAAATAACAATTAATACGAGACGAATGGAGTAGTTACCTATACAGAGGGAGATTTTTTATAAGGTTTTAGAGAAAATAATTATATATTTATGAACATAAAAACTCGTAGAGAATAATTATGATGTATATTAATACTTTGAAAAAATGATCAATTATATTTGGCTAAATAGAAATTTTGATCCCTTAACTTTATTTTAGTTTTCGTTTTAGTCCCTTAACTATTATATTTTTTATTTTGGTCCCTTAAGTTACAAAAATACGCCGTTTTCGTCCCTTTTGTCTGTAATCTCTTTATTTTGTGTGTATAGGTCATTGAAACTCTTTTTTTTTTGCTCCATTACCTTTTATCATGTTACTTCGTTAATAAGAACTCTGATAGGAGCATGATTTTGACTTTATTGTCTAAAAAGATTACATATAGAAGGGACAAATTTGGCATAACTTTTGTAACTTAAGGAAGGAACGTGGCGTATTTTCGTAACTTAAGGGACGTAAATAAAAAAAATAGTTAGGGGACGAAGGTGTCTTATTTTTGTAACTTAAGGGACCAAAATGAAAAATATAATAGTTAAGGAACCAAAACGAAAACTAAAATAAAGTTAAGGGACAAAAAGTGCTATTTAGCCATTATATTTCTAATCTTATAAATTTGTATATGAATTTTGCCCCAACTACATAGAATTCCTGGATCCGTCCCTGTATTCACCACTTCAGTTTGGCCATCCATTTGAGGATGCGCAACAGTAGAAAACAAGAGTTTTGTTCCTAGCTTATTCCACAATGTCCTCCAAAAATGACTTAGGAACTTCACATCCCTATCACTTACTATTGTTCTTGGCAACCATGCAAACGCATTACTTTTTTAAAGAAGAGATCAGCAATATGTGTTGCATCATTGGTTTTAGAGCATGCAACGAAATGTGCCATTTTACTAAACCTATCAACAATAACAAATATGCTGTCTTCGTCACTTTGAGATCGAGGTAGCCCTAACAAAAATCCAGTGAAACATCTGTCCAAGGCTAATGAGGAACAGACAATGGTGTATAGAAACCATGGGACATGACTTTAGATTTAGCTTGTTTACATGGTATGCACTTATCACAAATAGACTGCACATCATGCTTCATGTTATGCCAATAAAAATGCTCATGTAGAATTTCGAAAGTCCTTTTCACTCCAAAATGTCCCATCAATCCTCCACCATGACTTTCTCTAACAAACATTTCACGCAAGGAACAAACAAGCACACACAATTTATTTTTCTTAAACAATAAGCCATGATGCATATAATAGTTGTAACATCCCAAAATCCCTAAGCCTAATTATTAGGAATCTTAAGTGAGAAAGGGGTTTAATCCCTGATGATTAAAAATAGTTCATAGCCTTAATTTAGTAATTTAAAACCAATTTGGAACCAAAAGGGTAAAATAGTAATTGTACCCAATGATTTAGGAATTATGAGACTAAGTAATTAGGAGTAGTTTTAATTAACTAAAATTACTCAAGTTGTTGTTAGAAACCAAGGGTTGAATTAAGAGGTTTATTAAGGGCTTGTTTGCAAGATTTTTTAATTAATTTTAGACCTAAGTCCCACCATACACTATGTTCCACTTAAACCCACCTTAGTACCCTCTCATAACCCTAATACTCCCTCCTTCACTCGAGCAGCAGCAGCCACAAAGCAGAAGAAAGAAGAAAAAAAAAGAGAAAAGGAAAGAAAGAAGAAGAGAGGAGAAGGAAGAAAAGAAAGAAAGAGAAGGGAAGAAAGAGGAAGAGGGGCGACGGTGAAGGGGAGGCCACGGCGGCCTGGGCTGCGACGGCGACAACAGGGTGGCACCGCACCACCCCCACGACCAGCAGCAGCAGAACACGAGAGAGAGAGAGGTGGAGGCCGAGGGAGAGAAAGAAAGAGGTGGAGGCCGAGAAAGAGAGAGTGAGCGATCGAGAGAAGAAGGAAGGGGATGAAGGGCGCGGCGGCCCTGGTGGTGGTGGGGCGGTGGCGCTCCGATCACAGGAAGGAGAAGAGGTAGCGAGGACGAGAGAGAAGAAGGCCGAGAGTGAGAGAGAGGAACCGAGACAGAGAGATATAAAGAGATTCAGTGAGAAGGAGCTCGAAAATGGAAGTGAAGCAAGCATCCATGACTCAAATGGTTCAGAATGAAGAAGAAGGTGAAGATTAGAGCTTGGTTCAAGCTTTAATGGAGGAAAGGGGATTTTTGGAGCTTAGGTCCCTAACTTGGGATTATTAAGGTAACATAGACTTCCCCCAAAACCTCCCTTAGGGTGTGCTAGGATTTGTCATTTAAATTCTTTAGCTTTATAATTAGTTTCTGAATGAATCTAAAATGGTCTTGTATGGGGTCTGACTGAAATAGGGTTGGCTACTGCCCCCAACCCCCCTAAACCAATGTGTGTTGTTTGTGACCATTGCGAGTTCCACTAAGCTCCAATCGAAATTATGCAAATTGTTGTTATGTGTGAAAATATGCGTGATTCAGATTTGAAGTGGCTTAGCATGTGAGCTAGCCCTTTTGCATGAGTTTGGGCTCTAAGTTACTTGAATGTGAAATTGTATGCACTATGATGTATGTATGTGTTCACTTGGTGTGGTTGTGGTTCATGTATGCTAAGTTCCATGTTTGTCTTCGCTTTGGATATGTCTTGAATTCCTAGTGGTGTATGCATATAATTGCCTTGAAACCCTTGTTGAAATTATCTTGGTTTGAATTGGAATGTGAAAAGTGATTGAGCTGAGTCACATGCTTGAATGCTATTTGTTGATTCTAACCATATGAATGTTGTTATTGGTAATGAGTTATTGATGTGTTATTGTTGAACTTAGAAGTGTTGAACTATAACCTTGTGACTAAACATGTTAAGAATTCTATTGTTTTGATTCTTAATATGCCTTTGATTCTTAGTATGTATATGTGTGAATTTGCCTGGATCTACTCCATTGTGATTAGGATTGGATTGGAATATGAAAAATAATATTGTTGAATTTGTTGGATATCATTTGGGCATTCACTATGGTGAACATGCCATATTGTTGAATTTGTTAGATATCATTTGGGTGTTCATTACGGTGAACATGCCATATTGTAGAAATTGTTGGATATCACTCGGGCGTTCACTACGGTGAGCATGCCATATAGTTACATTTGTTTGGATGTGTACTAACCATTGAGCATCGACACTCGGAGCGTTTGATTGGTCGTAAAGACTTCAAAAGACGAGTTGTCATGTCACTCGTAGAGTTTGATTGGTCGTACAGACTTCAAAAGGCGAGTTGACACTGCATTGCCTATGTAGAGGCACGCCAAAGTAGTGGCCAACCAAAGTAGTGGCAAGCCTAAGCAGAGGCTATTTTGTTCGGACGTTGGGAAAGTAGTCCCGTCATCTTCTTGACCTATTAAAAGTGCAGGTATATACCTGACTTGCCATACTGCATTGACATGCATAGCTAACCACATTTATGATATGTGATGAATTTGATATTGTGATTGTTGTTTCTTAATGATTGAAACTTGTGTGTTTGGAATTGTTTGTGTGTGGAATATTTGCAATTCGCTCTGCAACCCCATCGTAAGTGATTAGCTACCACTTATGCCGTTGGGGGCTCCCTTGGTTTTATCCTTTTAAATAGGATTCTACTCATTTCGTGCTTGAGCTGGACCACGTGGGGAACATTCATGTGATTACTGTGACATATGTCTGCATATGTAATTGATGCTTGAATTATCATGTTTGAGGAATTGCTAGGATAGTATCAATAACTATACTTATGTTATGGGGAGGATCTTCCATACGTCGCGCACCACGTATGGCTGGAAACAACGGTAAAAATATTTATGATTTCAAGTCTATGTTATTGAGTTTTATAAACTCACCTTTGGGGCGTTGTTTTCATGTACGACTGTTGAAGAGGTTCAGAGCATTGGATTGTGCTCGATCTCGCTTATCTAGGAGACCAGGGTCACCAGATCACCAGTCGCGTCCTAAGTCTTAGGTTGTGTCCTAGCATTTCTTTTAAAATAAAGTATATTTGTAATTGTTATAATTTATTATTCTTCCGAAAAGAAATTGTAATGATTTAAGTAACTTTCGCATTTTCGAAACTCTGAGTTATGTTTAAGGTTTTCACAGCGTATTTTGTTAACGCGTCAATATCCAGGGATCTTCATTAATTAAAGCATGGTTAATATTGTAAAACAGGAGTCGTCCATTGTATCTTTCGGTTTGCGAAACTTTTTCTACGTCCAAATTCTAGTATTTAGGGCGTAATTGTAAGTAATTCCCTAATTAGAGTTAGAGTGTTACATTATGGTATCAGAGCAGTTCGATTTTATCGGACTGTGAGTTGTGTATCTAGAGGTGATCCGGTTTAGGAAAGTGTCAGTTGTGACTGCGGATCTGAATTCTCTAAGATCTTTCGGCGAATTATTGAGGTAGGCGACCTCAAGGATTCGTCTGGAGAATGAGGAGAAAGAAGATGAGCAGGAAATAGTTTGGTGTTTTCTTGTTTTTACAGGATTTCTAAAGGTAGGTATATACTTACACGTGAGAGTATATACATTCTTGGAATTCCTTGGATGAAGAACTATCTTAATTGTGTGATGTATGTTGAATTATGTACATGTTAAGATCTTTGTTGTTATTCTGATTGACTTATGCTGGATAATTGTCTATTGGATGCGTATAGGAAATTCTGGCTTGTTTGTCTTGTTTGCTTGGTTTGTTTTGATCTTGCTTGTAAATGATGTTCGGTTATCCGATGACCACTTATGATTCAAATATCGGAAAATCTTTTACATGATATATATGTGTAAGTTTTGGAAACACAAAGTTGAAAATTTGAAAGATATAATTTAGTAACGTGAACGAATTTTATTCACTTTGATTTTTCATTTGGTCATTTTCAATTCCTTCGATGAACTAATTATAGGCTTGCTTGCGAATTGGGAAATTTAGAAGCATCTGCTTAATGTGTGATATTATACTTAATTTTTATGGTGTGTAGCTCATTGAGGTTAAGCTTAAGTGTAAGTGAGTGGCAATCTTACAAAAATGTTATGTTCATATTTTGATTGCATTGATGACATGAGAAATATGCATTTGGTAGTAGTTCATATGCAATATACTTGGATGCTACTAATATGTGTATGTCTGATCCTTGTTTGGATTTCTTGAGAGTATGCTCTATTTGATGAGTTTATGAATTAGTTGAAGTGCTTAAAGCATGATATTGGATGAATATTCCTTTTAATTCACCATGTTTGAAATCTGGTTTTTGAATCCTTAATTGTTGTGAATTTGTCATGGATTGAATTGAGTTTAGGATTTTCAATTCCTTTGTGTTGTTGTGAGTTTGCTTAATTCAAGATGGGTTAGGTAAATGCATGAAAAGGGGTTGGAACCCATGATTAAATGAACATTTGATGTATGTTATGATGCGTGTAATCTTGCTTTGTGGTGATTCAAATATGTCATAAGTACACTTGATCATGTAATCCGGTTAAATGTGATTTATTGAGAAGCATGAAAATGAAATTGGAAAAAATATGTTGATGTTCATGGATCACATGCAAGTTTCCTCCATTCTTTTACGTTTGAATCTTGATTTTATTGTGTCTTGACTTATTGGTATGGTTGAGTAGAGTCTTGGAAATCTGACACATGTTTTGGCTTACATGCAACTATAACTTGTGCTAAGTGCTAGATACATCATCCAAACTTGCTTAATCATTGATAGTGAGTTCTTCTCCTTTTAGAGTATTGGGCACCAATAAGTCCCACATTAGCTTATTTTCCTTCTTATTTCATGATGCATGAAACCTTGTTTCAGATTTGAGGTTTTAGGAAAATATTAAAATGAGTATGAGATGCATGAGCCAATACACAACCTTACTCTGCATGTGTTTGATTTAATTGTAGATGTTCATAAACTTAACTTTTCTGAGTTTCCTTTGTTGGTTGTTTGTGATTTTTGATGGATGACTTGATAAATACATTTTGTGTAAATTGGTACTTTCCTTGAAAAACTAGTTTCTGTTTGATTTTACTGAGAATTATTGGGTTAAGATTTTGACATGGGACCACTTGGAGATGATTTATATCTATATTAGGACTCTCCCTATTAAACTTGGTAATTTTTGGATGAGTTTTGATATTTTTATGATACCATGTATTAAAAAAAGTGCTGCTGAATAAAGACTGGGTAGAATCTGAAAATTTAATGATTTTTCTGCACTTATCGGTAATGATTTTTGACCAAATAAAGATATGTCGATGAATATATGTATGTCAAGAACTTACATAAAACTTTTCTTAAGAAACGAAGTTCGTTTGATATGATAGAAAAATTGTTATTATAAATTGCGTAAAAATTCTCAAATTCTGCACGTTTTGAACATGTAGTGGTTTTGAATTTTGTTTGAGGGAAAAGTAAGTTGTTTCTGAGTAAGAAAAATTACTCCTAGGCTCTTAACATGTATTTTGATGGCCTGTAATTTATTTATAATTTTTCTGGCCTTGGAGATGTTTTCATAAATTCATTAAATTTGCTGCAAGACATGTATATCTATGCCACTATGATAGATGTCTATATGAGATTGGTGTATGTGTTTGATACTTTGCGTACATGATTAGAAGGACGTGTAATACTGAATGAGGACTTTTGTTTTAGCCAAGTATTGCTTTAATACCCTTTGTGTTAAAAGTAAGGATTCTTAGCAGGGCGGTTTTAATCAATTTAGGATGGGCATTCAGAATCGCTTAGATTTTCAACGCGTGTTAATAAATCAGGTTTGTTGGGTCTAACCAATACAAATGGATCTTAAATCGATTGGTAACCTCAAAGCCTCCTAAAGAATCTATAATACTTCTGATCGAAATACCTTATTGATTTCTAAAACCAAAAGGGGTAGTGATGAGCTAGACTTCCTAATACGTAAGTTGTAATTAGGGAACCTGGAATGGTATCCAAGCCCTAATCTTTCAAGGCATAGTTACTTTGGTAGAATAACTAGCCTGAGGAAGAGTGTTAGACCATAGTCTTGGGACTACAAGGGTCTTAGTATAGCTAAATCAGCGGAAATTCTGAAAAATTAATGTCTACGCTAGATTCAATAGCCGAGGTATGAAGTGACGTTGTTTGACCAATTACAAACTTTGTCTTGACTTAATAAGCATTTTATTGGAGATAAGACTTAGTTTGTAACCGGTTAGCTAAATCACAAATCCTCCGGATAGTTGACCTAAGGTACTTATTAATTCTTTTCGAGATTGTGATGATTTAGGACGATCTAGAAAGGAACTTACTCATTCAAAGCAGAATAGGATTAGAGTTCGCAGCGGAAGCACATGGAGCAAAACCTGTATAAGGATACAGTTAGAAGGTAAGACGAATTTTGGGGACAAAATTCCTAAAAGGTGGGGAGTAATGTAACATCCCAAAATCCCTAAGCCTAATTATTAGGAATCCTAAGTGAGAAAGGGGTTTAATCCCCGATGATTAAAAATAGTTCATAGCCTTAATTTAGTAATTTAAAACCAATTTGGAACCAAAGGGGTAAAATAGTAATTGTATCCAATGATTTAGGAATTATGGGACTAAGTAATTAGGAGTAGTTTTAATTAACTAAAATTACTCAAGTTGTTGTTAGAAACCAAGGGTTGAATTAAGAGGTTTATTAAGGGCTTGTTTGCAAGATTTTTAATTAATTTTAGACCTAAGTCCCACCATACACTATGTTCCACTTAAACCCACCTTAGTACCCTCTCATAACCCTAATACTCCCTCCTTCACTCGAGCAGCCGCAGCCACAAAGCAGAAGAAAGAAGAAAAAAAAACAAAGAGAAAACGAAAGAAAGAAGAAGAGAGGATAAGGAAGAAAAGAAAGAAAGAGAAGGGAAGAAAGAGGAAGAGGGGCGACAGTGAAGGGGAGGCCATAGCGGCCTGGGCTGCGACAACAGGGTGGCGCCGCACCACCCCTCACGACCAGCAGCAGCAGAACACGAGAGAGAGAGAGGTGGAGGCCGAGGGAGAGAAAAAAAAGAGGTGGAGGCCAAGAAAGAGAGAGCGAGCGATTGAGAGAAGAAGGAAGGGGATGAAGGGCGCGGCGGCTCTGGTGGTGGTGGAGCGGTGGCGCGCCGGTCACAGGAAGGAGAAGAGGCAGCGAGGACGAGAGAGAAGAAGGCTGAGAGTGAGAGAGAGGAACCGAGACAGAGAGATATAGAGAGATTCAGTGAGAAGGAGCTCGAAAATGGAAGTGAAGCAAGCATCCATGACTCAAATGGTTCAGAATGAAGAAGAAGGTGAAGATTGGAGCTTAGTTCAAGCTTTAATGGAGGAAAGGGGATTTTTGGAGCTTAGGTCCCTAACTTGGGATTATTAAGGTAACATAGACTTCCCCCAAAACCTCTCTTAGGGTGTGCTAGGATTTGTCATTTAAATTCTTTAGCTTTATAATTAGTTTCTGAATTAATCTGAAATGGTCTTGTATGGGGTCTGACTGAAATAGGGTTGGCTACTGCCCCCAACCCCCCTAAACCAATGTGTGTTGTTTGTGACAATTGCGAGTTTCACTGAGCTCCAATCGAAATTATGCAAATTGTTGTTATGTGTGAAAATATGCGTGATTCAGATTTAAAGTGGCTCAGCATGTGAGCTAGCCCTTTTGCATGAGTTTGGGCTCTAAGTTACTTGAATGTGAAATTGTATGCACTATGATATATGTATGTGTTCACTTGGTGTGGTTGTGGTTCATGTATGCTAAGTTCCATGTTTGTCTTGGCTTTGGATATGTCTTGAATTCCTAGTGGTGTATGCATATAATTGCCTTGAAACCCTTGTTGAAATTATCTTGGTTTGAATTGGAATGTGAAAAGTGATTGAGCTGAGTCACATGCTTGAATGCTATTTGTTGATTCTAACTATATGAATGTTGTTATTGGTAATGAGTTATTGATGTGTTATTGTTGAACTTAGAAGTGTTGAACTATAACCTTGTGACTAAGCATGTTAAGAATTCTATTATTTTGATTCTTAATATGCTTTTGATTCTTAGTATGTATATGTGTGAATTTGCCTGGATCTACTCCATTGTGATTAGGATTGGATTGGAATATGAAAAATAATATTGTTGAATTTGTTGGATATCATTTGGACATTCACTACGGTGAACATGTCATATTGTAGAAATTGTTGGATATCATTTGGGCGTTCACTATGGTGAACATGCCATATTGTAGAAATTATTGGATATCACTCGGGCGTTCACTACGGTGAGCATGCCATATAGTTGCATTTGTTTGGATGTGTACTAACCATTGAGCATCGACACTCGGAGCGTTTGATTGGTCGTAAAGACTTCAAAAGACGAGTTGTCATGTCACTCGTAGCATTTGATTGGTCGTACAGACTTCAAAAGGTGAGTTGACACTGCATTGCCTAAGTAGAGGCACGCCAAAGTAGTGGCCAGCCAAAGTAGTGGCAAGCCTAAGCAGAGGCTATTTTGTTCGGACGTTGGGAAAGTAGTCCCCGTCATACTGCTGACCTATTAAGGCTGCAGGTGTATACACAACTTGCCATACTGCATTGACATGCATAGCTAACCACTTTTATGATATGTGATGAATTTGATATTGTGATTGTTGTTTCTTAATGATTGAAACTTATGTGTTTGGAATTGTTTGTGTGTGGAATGTTTGCAATTCGCTCTGCAACCCAATCGTAAGTGATTAGCTACCACCTGTGCCGTTGGGGGCTCCCTTGGTTTTATCCTTTTAAATAGGGTTCTACTCATTTCGTGCTTGAACTGGACCAAGTGGGGAACATTCATGTGATTGTTGTGACATATGTCTGCATGTGTAATTGATGCTTGAATTATCATGTTTGAGGAATTGCTAGGATAGTATCAATAACTATACTTATGTTATGGGGAGGATCTTCCATACGTATCAGGTACGACTGTTGAAGAGGTTCCGAGCATTGGATTGTGCTCGGTCTCGCTTATCTACGAGACCCGAGTCACCGGATCACCAGTCGCGTCCTAAGTCTTAGGTTGTGTCCTAGCATTTCTTTTAAAATAAAGTATATTTGTAATTGTTATAATTTATTATTCTTCCGAAAAGAAATTGTAATGATTTAAGTAACTTTCGCATTTTCGAAACTCTGAGTTATGTTTAAGGTTTTCACAGCGTATTTTGTTAACGCGTCAATATCCAGGGATCTTCATTAATTAAAGCATGGTTAATATTGTAAAACAGGAGTCGTCCATTGTATCTTTCGGTTTGCGAAACTTTTTCTACGTCCAAATTCTAGTATTTAGGGTGTAATTGTAAGTAATTCCCTAATTAGAGTTAGGGTGTTACAATAGTCCCCAGATGCATGTTTACAAAAAGGATCCCATATTTTTCCAAAGTCAGAATCATTAGCATACAAGTCCTTTATAAGCTCAAAACCAAGTAACTTAGTTTGCAAAGAAGTAAGTAATGCATACCTTCTGGACAATGCATAAGCTACTATGTTTTCCTTACCATTCTTGTACTTGATCACATAAGGAAACATCTCAATGAATTCCAACCACTTGGCATGTCTCTTTTGAAGCTTACCTTGAGATCTTAGAAACTTCAAGCTTTGATGATCAGAATGAATTATGAATTCCCTTCGCCACAAGTAGTACTGCCATGTTTGCAAGGCTCTCACTAAAGCATACAACTCTTTGTCATACGTGGAATAGTTCAATGCTGCCCCATTAAGCTTTTAGCTAAAATAAGCAATTGGTTTAGAGTCCTGCATCAATACAGCCCCTATTCCAATAGCAGATGCATCACATTCAATTTCAAAAGCTTTATCAAAATTAGGCAAACAAAGCAAAGGTGCATTGGTCAGCTTATCTTTCAACAAATTAAAAGCCCTCTCATGTACATCAGTCTACTTAAACACCACATTCTTTTTAACAGGTTCATTTAAAGGTACAACAATAGAACTAAAGTTCTTTACAAACCTTCTATAAAAACTTGTTAAACCATGAAAACTTCTTACCTCATTGGCATTCTTGGGAATAGGCCATTCCCTAATTGCCTTTACCTTCTCTTCATCCACACTTATTCCTTTGGAGCTTATAACAAAGCCCAAAAACACAACAGATTCAAGGCAAAAGGAACACTTTTTAAGATTGTCATACAATTTATTTTCTCTCAAAACATTAAGAACAACATGCAAATGTTCAACATGTTCATCTAATGTTTTGCTATAAATCAAAATATCATCAACATACACTACAACAAATTTCCCAATGAAAGAACCCAAAACATGGTTCATTAACCTCATGAAGATGCTGAGTGCATTAGTCAAGCCAAACGGCATCACCAACTACTCATATAAACCATATTTTGTTTTAAAAGCTGTTTTCCATTCATCACCTTCCTTTATGCGGATTTGATAGTATCCGCTCTTCAAATCTATTTTAGAAAACACACATGAACCATGTAATTTATCAAGCATATCATCCAATCAGTGATTTTATTTATTGCTCGAAAATCAGTACACATCCGCCATGTCCCTTCTTTCTTTGGAACCAAGATCACATGAACAGAACATGGACTAAGACTTTCCCTCACAAATCCCTTTTGCAAGAACTCATCCACTTGCCTTTGGATTTCCTTTGCTTCCTCAGGACTTGATCTATAGGCTGGTCTATTTGGAAGTGAAGCCCCGGGAATGAAGTCAATTTGATGCTCAATACATCTTAAAGGAGGTAATCCATCGAGAACTTCTTCTGGAAAAACATCAACAAAGTCCTGCAACAAGGAAACAACCTCACTAGGCAAAGAAGCATTAAGGCCGTTAGTGAAACAAACATCCTTGTACATGAGTACAGGTAGCTTCTCTCTAACTATCATGAAAGTCTGGTATACAACCTAAGAGGGGGGTGAATTAGGTTGAACGATTTTCGAGTGACTTTTAGAGATTTTTCGTTCTTTTGTTTTATGGATAGATAGATGGAGTTTGATTGATAAACAAAAGTAAAAGGATAAGGAAGAAGATTGAGACACATAATTTATACTGGTTCTCCTAACCACTTGGGTACATCCAGTTCTTCTGACACCTGCAGAGCAATCCACTATGATAGAAATTCTTGTTACAAGCAAGCCTCACCCCAAGGCTCCCTAACAATTTCTATACAACAAGATAGCACCCCACTATCTTTTCAAACCAAAACCCAACACAAGGATGAGTTTAATAACTGTGAAGAATGGTAAAGCATATGGCTGTATCGTGATCAATATCACTTTGTAACTATACAACTTAGTGCTCAAGAACTTTTTCGTAATATGAAAATAGTAACTAAGTTCTAGGCAAGAAAGTTTTGAAGGTTTAGAACTTGTAAAATGATATTGATCTCTTATGATTTGAAAGAATGAAAGTTGTGTGTTACGATGTACAAGAAAGGTATATATATACACATCGGATCATGTCCAAGCAAGGTGATCGTTTGGCACCTTTCCAGGGACCAAAACATACCATTTGAAATCATAACGTTTCAGAAAATTTGATTTTGAAGCAGTGATAATCGATTACGTCGTTGTGGTAATCGATTACATGTGTACGTTGAAAATCAGATATTCAAAAATTTAGTTGCTGTAATCGATTACACATTTTAGGAAATCGATTACATCCACATCACCGGGACTTTAGGTAATCGATTACACATTTTAGGTAATCGATTGCTACAACAAAAAAAATGTTTTTCCATATCACCGAGTATATATGTAACCGATTACATCTTTGAGGTAATCGATTCTTTATCGAAAAATGTTTTTCTTAAGATTTCAAAAGGTTTATTTCAACACTTAACTTTGAAAATAACTTAGATTAAGTTTTAAACTTAAGGAATGATTTGCTTGAGCATATCTAAGTTATATAATCACAGTTTGTAATATGTCAAAGATACGAACCATACTTACAGAGAATTGAAAATACATAATTAAATAATTCTGTAGAATCTTTGACTTGATCTATCGGAGGCTTTTCTTCTTTTTGATCAGCAATCTTGTCATCATCGAAACCCAGCCATGTTTAAGAAGGAAATCTTCTTCATAATCTCCCCCTTTTTGATGATGACAAACACTAATCTTATTAACAGTTTGCGAACGGAAAAGCTCCCCCTGTCTTGTATATCTCCCCCTTTGTATTGGAGTTGGGAAACCTGAAAAGTTAGTAAAATACAAGACATACAAATAATATTTCCTTTTACCTCATACAAATAATATTTCCTTTCTCCCCCTTTTGACATCATCAAAAAGAAGAAAAAGTAGCATAAATATAATATAGCACATAGATTCCCCAAGTTCACGCAAACACAAACTAAATACTGAATATTAGTCATCCATACAAACTTGTCAAAGTTCCTACTTAGTAAAGTCCAAATAAAGAAAACATAAACCAAAGTGCAATTAAGGAAACAGTTACAGACCTAGAGTTAGAAATCCAACAGAGACAAACAGAACATAATGGTCAATGTGATGCATGCATGATGAAGCAAATCAGGCTACTCGTCATCCTCCTCATTTGCATTTCGAAAAGCTTCAAGGCGGTCCATGCGAGCAGACAGTTCATCAAACCTCTCAGTCATGAAACCACGGACACTCCGAAGCTCATCCATAATCATTTGATTGGTGACCTCACCATCTTGAGCTTGAGGTTCTTCATCTTCTTGTGCAGGAGGGTGTAGCAGATCGCTTCGATGCCTGTAGACTCGTGCAGAAGCATCCCAGTTTATACCCATTTTTGGCAAGATATCCATATGGATTTCATTGTCAGCAGGTGTCATTTCCAGAGAAACCTCATTGTTGGTGTCAACATTGCAACACTCCAACAAGCGAGAGATTTGTCTAGCATAAGGCAAACTGGTAGTTCGCTGCTTCAGTGACAACATGTGATTCACAACCAAATAGGCCCAGTTGATAGGTTTATTATTTTTGATAGCATACATGATTTGCATTTCAAAATCATTGATTTGAGAGTAGTTGGAGGCCTTAGGCACTAAGACATAGCAGAGAACATAATGCAGAAGTCGATCATCAACATTCAAGTGTCCTACAGAAAGAATGTTTCTAGCAGAGGAGGCTGCACCAGACCTTTGTCTTTTGTTGGCAATTTCAGTCTCATCATACCGACACATGGATAAATAAAATTCTCTCTTGTCATACTCCTCCCAATCACATAAGAAATCAGTATGAATCCGTTCTCCCTCAAATGGAATATCAAGACACTCTCCAACTTGCTTCAAGGATAATTTAATGGGAACCCCTTTCACCCAAGAAACCAAACCACTACCCTTAGCCTCTAAATTGCAGTAGAATACTCTAACAAGATCAGGGTAATAGTTTCCAAAACCATTAGCAAGTTGTATTACTCCCTGACTTTCAAGCAATGAAGGAAAATTAAATCTAGCAAATGCAATAAGACTCACATACTTTGGAGTGATTAGTTTCCTACCAATGAACTGTTGGAAGCGAGTTCTTTGATCAGTGTTAGCCAACAGCCTTGATAAGTCCAGAGGATTGGGATTTGTTCTCCTTGCATCAGTCACAGAAGGATTCTTGCTTCTGAACTTCCTTGAATGTTCCATGGTGAAGATAGTGGTGAATGAAGACTTAGGGTTCGAATTTTTGGGGAAAAATCAGAAGAGGGCCACCAAAGGGAAGAGGATGAGGGATTAGAAGTGAAGGATTTGAGCAAAAATGGGAGAAATGAGGATTGGAAGGTAGGTGGTTGAGAAAAAATGAGAGGTAACCGATTGCAAGAGTGAAAGAAATGGTTTGGGAAACTGTTTTTATGCAGAAAAACTGTCAGTTTTCGCAAATTTTCGCGGATGTAATCGATTACACCCAGGTGCTAATCGATTACACAACGGGTCAGTGGAGCGAAAAACTGAAATTTTTAAACAGGTAATCGATTACCCTGATATTGTAATCGATTACACATGGTAAAATTTTAAAAAATATTGATAAAACATGCAATGTATGAGTATCTATTCTATGTATAACAAACATATCACATAGATTTATGATTAAAAACATATACATATACTAGAATGACACAATAAAAACATATAGATTAAACGAAAGAACCTGTCACCAAATGTGTTGGTCTCATATATCCTTTTCATCCAAAATGCCAAGTTCTCTTCTTATTTTGAAGAAGGGTTCTTTGGCTAATGGCTTTGTGAAGATGTCTGCTAATTGAGCATGAGTATCAACAAATGTAATCTCCACGTCTCCTTTTAGAACATGATCTCGTAGAAAATGATGTCGAATGTCTATATGCTTGGTACGAGAGTGCATAACAGGATTCTTTGATATATTTATAGCACTTGTGTTGTCACACCTTAAAGGAATGCATCCAAGATTGATTCCATAATCACATAGTTGTTGTTTTAGCCAAAGACTTTGAGCACAACAACTTCCAATTACAATATATTACCTTGGCGATCTTTGAGAGCAACACTTGCTTGTTTCTTGCAAGACCAGGATATTAAAGCATTTCCAAGCATATGGCATGTGCCACTAGTACTTTTTCGATCAGTTTTGCACCCTGCATAATCGTAATCAATAACCAACTAAAGAGCAAATACTACCTTTGGGGTACCATAGGCCAACATTTGTTGTTCCTTTCAGATACTTCATGATTCTCTTTACCGAAGAAAGATGAGATTCTTTTGGATTGACTTGAAATCGAGCACAGAGACATACACTAAACAGAATGTCGGGACGATCGCGATTAAGTATAATAATGAACCAATCATACCTCGATATTTCTTGATGTCTACTGATAAACCTGACTCATCTTGATCAATATAAGTACCAGATCCCATAGGAGTTGCAATCTCTTTGCAGTTATCCATGTCAAACCTTTTATGATTCTTTACAATATTTTGATTGATTGATGAAGATACCATTCTTAGTTTGCTTGATTTGAAGTCCAAGAAAATAATTCAGCTTTCCCATCATGGACATTTCAAATTCTCCTTGCATTACCATTGAGAACTCTTCACTCAAATCTTTATTGGTTGATCCGAAAATGATGTCATCAACATAAATTTGGACCAATAGAGTGTGATCCTTAATTCTCTTGATGAACAGAGTAGTATCTACCTTACCTTTTTCAAATCCTTTTTCACTTAAGAATTGACTAAGTCTGTCATACCAAGCCCTAGGAGCTTGTTTTAAGCCATAAAGAGCTTTCTTTAATTTGAATACATGTGAGGGGTTTTTGAAATCTTCAAACCCAGGAGGTTGTTTGACATAAACTTCCTCATTTATGTATCCATTCAAGAAGGCACTTTTGACATCCATTTGAAATAATTGAAAATCTAAAGAGCAAGCATAACCAAGTAATAAACGTATAGCTTCTAACCTTGCAACAGGAGCGAATGTCTCTTCAAAATCAATTCCTTCCTCTTGATTATAGCCTTGAGCAACCAACCTTGCCTTGTTTCGAATAATTATCCCATTTTCATCAAGTTTGTTCTTAAACACCCATTTTGTACCAATGATGTGTTTGTCTTGTGGTCTAGGGACAAGTTCCCAAACTTGATTCCTTTCAAATTGGTTTAACTCTTCTTGCATGGCAAGAATCCATTGATCGTCTTCAAGAGCTTCATTTATCTTTGAAGGTTCTATTTGAGAGACAAAAGCCATGTATAGACAAGCTTCCTTCAGATTTAATCTTGTTTTTACTCCTGATTCAATATCACCAACTACTTTGTCAAGAGGATGATCCCGATGAATTCTCCATTCACGAGGTAGATCAGGATGACTCTGCTCTTGTTGAAGATTGTCGTCTTGGTGATTGATTGAATTAATTTGTTTTTCTTTGTCAGAGTCTTCCTTAGGTAATTCTGACTCAGCATCCTTAGTAGTGTCTTTTGTAGATGCTTCCATTATATCATCATCATCGTCACAAGAAACTTTCTCTACAGTTGGGTTAGTTTCATCAAAGGAAACATGCATAGATTCTTCTATAACTAAGGTTCTTTTATTATAAATTCTATAGGCTTTACTTGAAAGAGAATAGCCAAGAAATATACCTTCGTCAGATTTCTCATCGAACTTACCTAGGTTGTCTTTGTCATTGTTGAGTACAAAACATTTACATCCAAAGACATGAAGATGTGAGATGTTTGGCTTTCTTCCTTTATATAGTTCATAAGGATTCTTTTTCAAGGTCGGCCTTATATTGACTCGATTTGTAACATAGCAAGTCAGACTTCATCGTGCATCTCGCCTGTAGTACTTTGGTAGACTTGAATCACTGAGCATTGTTCTAGCTAGTTCAATTAGAGATCGATTCTTTCTTTCTGCCACGCCATTTTGTTGAGGAGTCCTTGGAGCTGAGAAGTAGTGAGTGATTCCATGTTCTTCACAGAATTCCTCAAAAAGAGCATTTTGGAACTCCCCACCATGATCACTTCTAATTGACACAATCTTCATAGATTTTTCATTTTGCACTTGTTTTGCATATTTCTTGAACGCCTTAAATGCATCACCTTTTTGTGCTAAAAATAGAGTCCAAGAATATCTAGAGAAATCATCAACAATAACTAAAGCATAAACATTACCTCCAAAGCTTCTAATTCTTGTGGGACCAAACAGATCCATGTGAATCAACTGAAGTGGTCTTGTAGTTGATACCACATTCTTTGGTTTGAAAGAGGATTTTGTTTGTTTCCCCTTTTGGCATGCGTCACATAATTTATCTTTGACAAATTTCATTTTGGGTAATCCAATAACAAGATCATGCTTGACAAGCTTATTCAAATGTTCCATGTGAATATGTGCTATTCTTTTGTGCCAAAGCCATGCATCATTATTGTTTACCACTAGACATTTAATCTTCAAAGATAAATCATCTAGACATACCTTATAGGAGTTGTCGATTCTATTTCCCACTAACTTCTCTTCAGAGAGGCTTCATTTTCAATGATACATTTTTCCTTGATGAAGTTTACTCAATCCTTTATCGCAGTGTTGACATATGCTAATCAGTTTGTGCTTCAAACCTTCGACATATAAGACATCATCAATAGTTGTGAAGGGAGAAGCTCCAATCTTTCCAATCCCAAGAATCTTTCCTCTATTGTTATCTCCATATGTGACATATCCTTTAGATTTCAGCTTCAGAGATGTAAACTTTGTACAATCACTAGTCATGTGCCTAGAACGACCACTATCAAGATACCATGTGTTCTTTGGTCTTTGTTAGCATTTCTACAAAACAGATTTAATGTATGTTAGGTACCCAAAGTGATTTGGGTCCTGATGGGTTAATGCCTTTCCTTACCCATATGAATTCTCCATAAGGAACTCCAAAGTTTCTTATGTAGCAAGCATTGGGGGTATGGCCTTTTGACATACAGTAATCACAATGCTTATAAATATGACTAGTGATAGAACTACTAGACTTGTTTCTTTTTACATTTCTAGAAATTGAATGATTTCCATTCTTAACCACATTTCCAGAGTTTACTTTAGAAGAGTTTCCAATATGCAATTTAGATGATTCTGAGTTGTTGGTAGTTGTGCTTGCTTTGACAAATATAGTTTTGTTAGAGCTTGGTGTTTGAAAATTTGAAAAACCAAGACCATGTTTGTTGTTTGAATACCTTTGTCTACTAAGCACTTCTTCTAAACCAACTTGACCTTTTTCATATCTCTTGATCACTTGGTTTAGACCAACAATCTTAGATTCATATTTTAAACATTTATTACATACAGAATTTTTGACATTTTCTGACTCCACACATGTGTCATTTGAACTTCTTTCTAGTTCTAAAATTAATTTCTTTTGTTTCGAAATTGTTCTAGAAAGTATCAAACATTCTTCATGTAACTCATGAAATGCATTCTGTAATTCTATATAAGATGGTTTTTCATTAGACATAGAAGAACTAACCTCTTGTTCATCATCTGAGTGATGTGATGCCATTAGTGCTTTGACTTCAGATTCTCCACTTTCTGAATCGGAGGATGTGCTTACTTCATTGTCATTCCATGCAATGTAGGCCTTTTTGGATTTGATTTCCTTTTTCCCTTTGAAGTACTTCTTCTTTGTCAGATTAGGACATTCTGCTTTCATATGTCCTTCCTTACCGCATTCAAAACATGTGAAGTTCTGATTTGAAGTGGATGTATCCCTTTTCTTGAAAAATTTCTTTTTGTTATCAAATTTAATATTTTGGTCTTTCTTAAGAAATTTTCCAAACCTGTTAACCAGGAGAGTGATATTCTCATCTTCATCAGTGCTTTCTTCTTCATGTTGTTTTCTGGTTTCAACCTTTAAGGCAATACTTTTGTTCTTCTTCTCTTTGACTTCAGTCTCTTCCAATCTTCCAAGTTCCAATTCATGTTCTTGGAGTTTTCCAAATATTGCCGCAGGTCATTTTTGATGACTTTTCTTTTCGTAAATTGTCAGAACCTTTGGTTGCCATTGCCGAGTCAATGATCAAGAATTTTAAGATTCAACTCATCATTGGTAAAGGTTTTTCCAAGAGCCATTAAGTGATTTGCCAAATGAGAGAATCTCTTTTGCAAATCAAGTATTGATTCACCAGTCAGCATTCTAAACATTTCATACTCTTGTGATAAAGTATTCGGTTTAGATCTCTTTACTTCTCTGTTCCTTCATGGGTTACTTCTAGAGTATCTCAAATCTCTTTAGCAGCTTTACAATGTGAGATACGAAAGAATTCATCCATACCTAATCTTGTTGTAGAATGTTCTTGGCCTTTTGTCGTAGAGTACTCTCTTCTTGTCATCATCCGTCCATGAGGTTTTGACTTTGTCTTGCACTTCATTGTTAATGACTGTTGTAGGCACATAAGGACCATTCTCTACAAAGATCCCATATTTCTTCTCCTTGTGCTTCAAGATAGGATTGCATGCGAATCTTCCGAAGTCATAGTGTTCTCCAACGAAACATGGAGGCTTGTTGTTACCGCCACCATCTCTAAAAGTAGGATTGTTACTTGCGGAAGCCATGGATCGAAGGAGCAAAGTTACCTTAACTCGCTCGATACCAATTGAAAGTCCGTATACAACCTAAGAGGGGGTGAATTAGGTTGAACGATTTTGAGTGACTTTTAGAGATTTTTCGTTCTTTTGTTTTATGGATAGATAGATGGAGTTTGATTGATAAACAAAAGTAAAAGGATAAGGAAGAAGATTGAGACACGTAATTTATACCGGTTCCCTAACCACTTGGGTACATCCAGTTCTTCCGACACTGCAGAGCAATCCACTATGATAGAAATTCTTGTTACAAGTAAGCCTCACCCCAAGGCTCCCTAACAATTTCTATACAACAAGATAGCACCCCACTATCTTTTTCAAACCAAAACCCAACACAAGGATGAGTTTAATAACTGTGAAGAATGGTAAAGCATATGGTCAGATCGGATCAATATCACTTTGTAACTATACAACTTAGTGCTCAAGAACTTTTTCAGAATATGAAAATAGTAACTAAGTTCTAGGCAAGAAAGTTTTGAAGGTTTAGAACTTGTAAAATGATATTGATCTCTTATGATTTGAAAGAATGAAAGTTGTGTGTGTTCTGATGTACAAGAAAGGTATATATATACACATCAGATCATGTCTGAAGCAAGGTGATCGTTTGGCACCTTTCCAGGGACCAAAACATACCATTTGAAATCATAGCGTTTCAGAAAATTTGATTTTGAAGCAGTGATAATCGATTACGTCGTTGTGGCAATCGATTACATGTGTACGTTGAAAATCAGATATTCAAAAATTTAGTTGCTGTAATCGATTACACATTTTAGGAAATCGATTACATCCACATCAATGACTTTAGGTAATCGATTACACATTTTAGGTAATCGATTGCTACAACAAAAAATGTTTTTCCATATCACCGAGTATATATGTAACCGATTACATCTTTGAGGTAATCGATTCTGAATCGAAAAATGTTTTTCTTAAGATTTCAAAAGGTTTATTTCAACACTTAACTTTGAAAATAACTTAGATTAAGTTTTAAACTTAAGGAATGATTTGCTTGAGCATATCTAAGTTATATAATCACAGTTTGTAATATGTCAAAGATACGAACCATACTTACAGAGAATTAAAAATACATAATTAAATAATTCTGTAGAATCTTTGACTTGATCTATCGGAGGCTTTTCTTCTTTTTGATCAGCAATCTTGTCATCATCGAAACCCAGCCATGTTTAAGAAGGAAATCTTCTTCACATATCAAAGCACTCTAAACCTCTCTTTTCTTTGCAAATGCACTCACTTTCTTTTTTCTCTTTTCTTTATTCTCTAACTTGCTCACTCTCACTTTTTTCTTGTCGTTTCTCTCTTTTTCTTGAATGCTCAATTGTTCTTCTCTCAATTTACACTCTCTTCTGATTTGATCAGCATATGCCTCAGCAGGTTGAAGTGGTGTCAAAACAATGATACGATTATTCATAACAAGAGTGTATCTATTTTGTACCCATCATGAGTAACCTTTCTATCAAATTGCCATGGACGCCCAAGAAGTAGATGTCCAACATGCATAGGTGCCACATTACAAAGAACTTCATCCTTATATTTACCAATGGAAAACAAAATCAACACTTGCTTAATCACCCTTATGTCTCCACATTCATTAAGCCACTGAAGTCTATATGGATTAGAATGCTATAATGTGGGCAAACTCAGTTTCTCAACCAACAAGGTCCTAGAAACATTAGTATAACTTCCACTATCAATGATTAAACTGCATACCTTTTCATTTATATGGCATCTCGTATAAAAAATATGCTCACGTTGCTCCTCATCACCTCCAACCTTAGGTTGCATGTTAAGAGCACGCCTAGTAACAAGCACATCTCCATTTACAGGTTTAGCAACATCAACATTGCTACAATCCTCCAAGGATGACATTTCTTCATCACTTGAGCTCACGCTCTCCATGTCTCCATTATCCAACAATATCATGGCTCTTTTATTTAGACATTGAGAAGCAATATGTCCAACTCCTTGACATCTGAAACATTTGATATCACGAGATCTAGAAGATGAATTAGTTTCCATTTTACCTTTAGGTACAGTAAACGAATTTTTGGCCTTTGCATCTTCTTTTGGCCTTGACACAGATTTGTTGTTTTGCCAATTTGATTTCCATGAAGAAGTAGATGAAAATTTGGAAGTGCTCTTAGCTTTCAATTGCCTTTCTACTTGAATAGCTTTGTGCAACAAATCCTCTATCTCCACATAGTATTGCAATTCTACCACATCATCTATCTCCTTTAAACCTCCAATGAATCTAGCCACAGTTGCCTCACGGTCTTCTTTAACATTGGCTATAATCATAGCTATTCCATCTTCTTTAAACTTTGCAATTTTCTATGCCAATCTCTATGGTAGTGGCTAGGCACAAACCTTTTTCTCATGGCAGCTTTCATCTCATCCCATGTACTAATTTGCCTCTCTCTATTTCTATGCCTACTAGTCACAAGTTGATCCCACCAAATACTAGCACAATCAGTGAATTCAACAACGGCTAGTTTAACCTTCTTTTCCTCGGAATAATCATGACAATCAAACACATGTTCAACTTTTCTCTCACACTCTAAATACAATTCAGGATCATTCTTACCTTGGAATGCAGGGATCGTCATCTTAATACTTCCCAAATGGCTATCTCTTCTTGATTCAAATCTTTGCCTTCATCCATTACTTCTTCCATCTGATACTTCTCTTCCTCTTCCGAAGTTGGTTGTCTACGACTTCTAGATCTGGATGGGGAATCTCATGTTTAAAGCTTGAAATTGTTCTCTAATAGCCTTGACAAATAATTTAAGATCAACTTCTTTGTCTTCTCCTTCTCCACTCATGATTAAAGTTGCTGCAATAATTGTGTTAGAAAGTGATTCAAATAGACAATGATATATCCTCACATAAACACTCTCACGTGTTTACACTCAATTAATTTTTTTCACTCGTGTTTCACACCTTGTTGGCTTTTTTCCTCTGACAGTCTCACCACTCTTGCCTTTTACCACTCAACTTTATCTTATGAGCTCTTAAGTAAGAACTTTTGGGTTGATTCTACACAACAAGAAACAGCAAGGGATTGATGAGAACTTTATTAAACAAGAACTATCAAGAACAATGAATAGAAACAAGAAGGAATTCCAGAAAAGTTTTGAAATAGGATAAAACCAATGGAAGAATTATAGAACAAAAAGGAAATAAGAACAATGCCCACTATTTTTTTTCATGTGTAGTTTGTAATTTAGAAGCAAATCTGCCCAAAATTTTTTTCTCCACGTTTTTTTTTCTCCTTTTTGTTCATTTTTTTAAAATCTTTTTTTTTTCAATCTGCTTTTGTTTTGCACCCTTTTTTTTTATAGAATAGAAAGAGTAAGCAAAGAGATGTTGGTACTAGGCACAATTCAGAAAATCGAATAAACTCAAAAGAAATAGAAAAAAATGACATAAAAGTATATAGTTAGACAACAACATAAATAATATATATATATATATTGGAATTTGAACAAGATAAACACACAAATGATAGATAACACCTGATTTCAAGAGCTGAAGCTCTGATACCAAATGATAGGTGACCACTTAGGACCATCTTGAAAATAAGTATATAAATAGAGGAACTTGACCCTAACCGCGACCTACCGGTAGAACCAAAGTTATCAAGAGAAGCGTGACCCTAACTGCGACCTGCTGGTAGAACCAACACTATAAAGTTCTTAACCCAATAACAAAGGAAAAACTCTTACAATAGAGAAACTCTCAAATTTCATTAATCTCCAAAATCTGATTTATGTAGTACACGAGTACCCTATTTATAGGCTAATCTCACAACCCTTGAAAGCCTAAAAAAATGACTCTTGAAATACAAGAAATAAATCCCCACTATTGTGCAATTACCAAAGAGTATTGATAAGTGCATGTACATTAAATTTCCATGCATTTACCAAGCACATTGATAAGTGCATGTATATTACTTAGAAACTAAGCATAAACATGCTAATAAATTCCCACTTGCCATCATAATGACTAAGGAAGTCTTTAAAACCCATAAACTAACTTAGGAAAGACCAAAGGACACTTAAAATTATTTCATCAAAATAAAATACGAAAAATAAAAATAAAATAACAAAAAATTGGACAACCCATGAATGATTCTTGATTATGTGTTGAGTTTTTTTTTTCTTCCAAATTGTTGTCTTCATGTTGGGCTCAAACCATCTTCATCAAATTGTAGAAAAGTGACCCAATTTGGTGCAGCCTCTAAAACATGTTGGTCTTCCTTTTCTTTGATCTTTAGTATTAGGCCTTGTAAAGCTGATTCATCCTCTTAGTCTTGGACCTAGTCATAGGACCTCCAATTCTATGCAAAAGATCTTTAGATGGCCCGATTGTGTTAATACTCAAATTTGTCTATTTTTATGGGGCGTTTTCAGTACTAAAATATGTTATTTCGCACCATTTAAAGCATAAAAGTACTCATTATTGTCCTATTATACAGAAATATCGCAAAGACAACGCTTGGAGCAAAAGATGCGCAATTGGATCAAATTTGAAGATTTTTGGCGTTTCTAGACAAGTGATACGGCTTGACACCTCATTAGTATGGTCGTACCTATTCAAGCCCAGCAGTATGGGCGTACCTCTTGGTCAGTACGACCTGGCACCGAAGAAAAATTTCAGTACGACCGTACTAAGGAAGTACTGTTGTACACAATAGCTGTCAGGTCGCACCTAGTGTACAAGTACGGGCCAACGTCGCAATTCAATTACGGTATGGCTGTGTATAATCGCAGTACAACCATAGCTAGTCCTAGATCGTCCAGATTTGAAGCCAGTTGACCTAGTTCACTGCCTAGCCTATAAATTGGCCTTCTTAGCCCTATTTGAAAGGACTTTTGACTCTTGAGAGATTTTTGAATCCTCCTTGCTGATTGGTGACCTAAGTGCCTCCTGCCAAGACCTTTTGTGCCATCGAAGCTCGTGACGAACGCGAAGAATATGCTTAAGGACCATCGTCATACCGAAAGGGTGTCCCGGTTTAGTTTTATTATGTACTTTCTATTATGGGTTTTTATAGCTTTTTGTATGAATGTAAGTTACTTGCACTTACCATGAGTAGCTAAATCCATCACTAGGGGTGATGGAAGATCCTTTATTATGTTTTTGATAATTATTTAGTTAATGGTATGAGTCTCCTATTATCCTGTTGATTGTATTATTCTTGATGTGCTTAATCCTATAAGGCCTGATCACCCTTTAACAAGTTAATCTAATTGGAGGCGATCGTACCATGATTAGTTAACGGAACTCTAGGAATAATTGAATTCGTGTATTATGCCGGATAAAGGATAATTGCTTGTTTCTAGTCAGTTATTAAATTAACAATTCACTGTTGCTTAATGCTTTCTCTTCTATTTAGCTTGCATGATCATTAGATATTAATAGATTTAGAGTGGGAGATTAGCTTTCAACTAGGAAATATAGCTCATAGTTATTAACTATTAAATTCAGGAACTAAATATTGGTGAACCCAGTTCCCCTAAGCTTCCCATAATTGTTGTATACTGTTCTTGCGTATTGTTTGATTTCTACTTGTTTGTGTTAATCATTGCAATCCTTAAATCACTACATTCGTTAGTCTCAATAATATACGATCTTTATTAAATTAGTACTCGTACATTTTTTGTGAGTTCGACATTCGGAGTCTTAAATATACTCTACTATTATTACGAGTTACGATTAGGTGTACTTATCTGAGCCGCAACAGATTGCTACTCTATCATATGTTTTTATTGGATGTATGTCTTTATTTGTCGAATATTTTGGTATTTGAGTTAGACATTCTGACAATATTTTTTATTTTTAATCATGCATCTTTTGTGACTACACCTATGGTAAAAAAAAGTGATTTCTTCATTGCTATTTTATGCAAATGATTTATTTATGACTTGATAACTTATTCATATTGTTACGCGAATATTCTTAATAGTTTTTTGTTAAATGAAATATTTAATAGGATTGTAAGTTTGTTTAATTGATGAGTACTTAATTATGGATCCTTATGCAAAATTGGTTGAAAATCCTAATGTTATTGCTGTTGTTAAAGCATTTGTCTCAAATGAAAACCATTTCGATAACTTAGTTTCTGCGTCTCAGTCGATAATCATTTTTAAATTTATTTACACAGTTAAATATATTACAAGGCATTGTTTTATCTATATTTTCAGCTTTCGTCATAACAAAAATATTATTTTTTTGTTTTTAAATTATATTATTATTTTCAAGTTTCAAATATAACATTTTTCTCAACATAATAGAAAAATATTACACCCACACTTAAAACACCCGTGCATCGCACATTGCACGGGTATTATGTATCTTTTTTATTTATTTTAAATACATTTATTATAGTTGTGGTTGATATTACTGACCTAATTTAAAGAGTTTTTATATTATATTTTGATAATTATTGGTTCATTTCATTTTTACAAAATTAATGTTGTTTATATATAGAGGTTGGATTTTAGATGCGTGCCATAATTAATTTGGCAAAACTTATGCATAAAAATCATTTTACTTGAGGAGAAATATGATAGGTGGTTTGTAAGAGCATTGCCTAGAAGTGAATATCTTTAAAAAAGAGAAATTTGAAAGTAGTTGATTGGAATAAAGTTTATTATAATACATACGACGTAGAAGTAGATTGGAATAACATTTTCATGTCAACTGTAATCTTTCTTTGTATTGTACCCCGAAGGTTAGAGAAGATTGGGAGATAGTTGTTCACAAATGCTCCTTAACGGAAAGACTATAAGAAATCAATACATATGTGGCGAAATGAAGCAAATAAAAGGATTTTTTTTTAAGGTTACCTATCATCATTTTTTAGACACTTCTTTATAAACTACATTTAAAAATGTGTCGTAGATGTGACTATCATTGTCAGAAATAAGGATTTACAAATTGCTATAGGAAGTTATTCGTAACATTGCAACACACTTTCATAACAATATTCCACCACCAATTTTTAGTATCCACTTTAGGAATTGTTTTATTTGTTTAATATCTGAATTTGAAGAGCCAGATAGAAGCCACGTGTTTTTAGCTAGAATGATAAAGGACAAAATTTTCAAAGATATGACACGTTAATGCTTGCATGTACAATAATTTCCTTTGTCCCATTTGTAATAGAAGTGCAAAATTAACATAAAGAATTTTTTTTTGGGTTACAAAAGAGGGCCCAAGGCCCAGAAGAAACTAACTAACAAAATTCATATGCCTGGGTATAGACACCCCAGATAGATCATAAAAAGCAACTGATTCAGCTCCCTAGTAGGTTGGGTCCAAATCTGCGTCTCCAAAGACGTCATGCTGAGACTATAATTCCCCAACCAACCAGCACACCAGTTTCCTTCTCGCAAAGTATGATGAAAGGTTACCTGCCATTCCCTGCTTGCCAATTTTAGAATTCTGTGAACAATAATTGGCAACTCATTCACTTTAACACCACTGTTTTGTATCATATTTATCAGCAATTGGGAGTCACTTTCAACTACCAGTCTAGTGATTCCCTCCTGCCAACCCACCTCTATGCCAATAAGCATGCACCACATCTCAGCTTGTAAAGCATCACAAGTACCCAATTTGCGCAAATAGCCCTTAATCCATTTGCCCATTGCATCTCGTAAAAGGCCTCCACACCCTACTATCAAGTCAACAATCCTGTAGGAACCATCACTGTTTAACTTCACCCAGTCCTCTGGTTGGTACTTCCACCGAATGTATATAGCTTCCTTGTGATGATATTCACAGTGTTTTCCAAAGGCAGGAGAATTCTCAACATCCTCTACATATTTCAGAATAGGAATGATTGGGGCGTCTGGTTTGCGAAAACCTTCCTCAAAGGCCGCTAGGTTACGCCATTTCCACAAATACCAGCAGGTGATCATGAAGGTAGTGGTCCAAGAATTATTATGAACCCCTCCAAATCTGGTATTCAGATTTGCAAAAATCCAATCTCTGACATTGGAAGAAAAGAAAGTATCAGTTTTATCCAAAGGCACAAACCGTAACCATATTTGAGTAGCATAAGTGCAATCACGAACTACATGAATGGTAGTTTCCTCTTCCCGCATGCAATGCTGACAAAGAGGTGATATGTTATTGCTCCACTTGTGACGTCTCTGATTTGTAAGAAGTCTTCCATGAGCTACAAGCCACGTGAAAGTTTGGATGCGATGGGGCCCCTTCCACTTCCAAATACTAACCCAATCTCCATCAATCCTTTGCATGTCAGTAGTGATCAAAGCATAGGCATCTTTGACTTTGAATTTCCCTTGTGTAGATCGACCCCATGCAATAGAATCAGGCCCATCTTCCTCCATGGGGGTTGGCAGTGCTCTTATATTATTATAAACTTCTTCAGGCACATATTGGCTCAAGAAGTTGGAATCCCAATTACCATTAGAACCAACAACATCAGCCACTTTAATGGTGGTGTCAATTACCATTGCTAACTAATGAGTGCTTAAAAGAAGAGGAGGTTCATTTGGAATCCATTTATCTAACCAAAAATTTATTGTCCTTCCATTACCTAGTTGCGATCGTGTATGCTCCTGAAATTTACTCCACACTGTAGCCAAAGCTCTCCAACGTCCAGAATCATAAGATTGGGATATAATAGAGTGCTTGATATCATAATCCCTTCCATATTTTCCATACAGAACTTGGCACTAAAGTGCATCTGGTTGTTGAATCATGCTCCAGATATTCTTTATCAAAAAAGTTTCATTCATCTCCTGGGCCTTTTTGAATCCCAGCCCTCCTTGTCTCTTAGGCATGCAACATATATCCCACCCCATAGGATGGGCCTTCCTTTGATGCTCAGTGTCCCCCCAAAAGAAACTTCTTTGCATCCTTTCCATATCTTGACAGATGGATTTTGGTAGTCTTGTGTATTGCATATGATAGTAAGGAATAGTACTTAGCACAGATTGGGTAAGGGTTACTCTTCCTGTTAAGCTCAGACACTAATGCTTCCACCCGCTCAGCCGCCTGTGGATCTTCTCTGTGATATGTTTGAATTGACCTCTAGTAGTCCTCCCATGTACAATGTTAGCACCCAAGTATCGTCCCAAATTGGCTACTTCTGTAAATCCTGTATGTTGAAGGATATCATCTTTAAGTTGTTGATCCACGTTCTTTGGAAAATATATCTGAGTCTTCTGGTTGTTAAGTTTCTATCCTGAAGCCATACAAAACTGATCCAAACAGTGCATGATACAATATGCCTGCTCAATAGATGCCTCTGAGAACAACAGAAAATCATTTGCAAAAACTAAATGTGACACTTGTGGGCCAGCTCTCCCTGCCCTCATTGGTTTCCAATATCCTGCATCCACTTGGTGATCAATAATATGGGAAAGACGGTCCATACAAATGACAAATAGATAAGGTGATAAAGGATCACCTTTCCTAATGCCACGAGATGGAATAAAAGTCTCAGTCTTATCCCCATTCCATAATATTTTAAAGGAAGATGATGTTATACAATGCCAAATAAGCTCAATCAGAATTGGAGGGAACTCACAATCTTTAAGGCATTGAATAATAAACTTCCAGTTTAATCTATCATAGGCTTTTTCCAAATCTATTTTAATAGACATAAAAGCACGTGTACCTTTCATTCGAGCCATGGTGTGCACCATTTCCTAGGCAATGATGATGTTGTGATGAATGTTCCGTCCAGGAATAAAGCTAGATTGATATGGTGAAATAAGTCCATTCAGGAGAGGCTTCCTCCTGTTGACAATAATTTTGGTGATGATCTTGTAGGCCATATTGCAAAGTGCAATTCGTCTAAACTGAGTTACAAACTGAGGTTTGTCAATCTTCGGGATAAGCACTAACAGTGTATTGTTCACCAAAGCTATGGTAGAAGGATCATCCCACACTCTCTCAACAAATTGGCATAAGGAGCCACATATTGTGTCCCAACAATCTTGAAAAAAGAGAGCTGGATAACCATCTTCTCCTGGCGCTTTGTGGGACCCCATTTCAAAGATGGCTTTTTTAACATCCCCTATTGTAGGTTTTGCACTCAACATACTAGCATGCTCAAGTAAGGAATTTGGGTAGAAATTTAAAGAGACAATGGTATCCCTGTCGGCCTCCTCTTCTTGGAATAGGTGAATGAAATAGTCTCTAACCATTTGTTTGAGTCTGAATTCATCCTCCTCCCAACCCCGAGTCTCATTCCGCAAAGCCAGAACTCTATTCTTTCTTCTACGGATGACAGTTTTGGAGTGATAGTACTTAGTATTTATCCCTATCTGTTATCCATTTACGATGCGATTTCTGAAACCAGAGGCACTCTTCTTGATAAAGAGTTTGCTCAAGTTGCTGTTGAAGATCCTTCTCCAAAAAATCTAGAAAATTACTTTTGCCATAACTAGAGCTATTCTGGATCCTATTAATTCGGGCAATCAACTCCTTCTTCCTCCAAAATATATTTCCAAAAATGTCTCTATTCCATGACTTTATTTGGGGGGTCAACTCTCCCAACTTATTAACAAGATCTGTTCCATTGCTCCAAGAGTCCTTTAAAAACCTGCTGAAATCCTCATGAGCTAACCATGCGGCTTCAAAACGAAAAGGACAATTAATTTGATCCCTAGGAGCACCTTCAGCCATAACAACAATTAAGTGATGGTCAGACTGAACTCTAGGCAATACTTTAGCAATTGCCTCATGAAATTGAGTTCTCCATTCAACATTACAACGCACCCTATCCAACTTCTTGAAGATTCTATCCCAATCCTCCCATTCGGTCCCCTCCAAGTAAATTTTGTTCCAACTGTGGTCACCTCTAGCAAGTGGCAATCATTAATCCAATTTGTAAATTCAAAGCACCTTCTCAAGTCTGTAGGAGCACCACCTTTCTTCTCCTCAGGCCCTACTATTTCATTGAAATCTCCTACCATGAGCCAAGGCTTCGAGATACTGTTGGCTAGATTCCTCAGGTTATCCTAAGTTTCAGTTCTTTCATGCTCCCTAGGACTTGCATACACTACAGTAAGTAGCCAATGACTAGCATCACTTTCAATAACTTTAACATGTAGATAATAATTATTATCTTTAACAAGTTGAATTTGAAAATCATCCCTGTTCCACATGAGCTAGATACCACCAGAAAATCCACGAGGTTTTAGTATCATGTGTTTACGAAACCCCAACTTGCTGATGGTGTTACGGGCCTTAGTCCCACTGCATCTTGGCTCTTGAAGAGCCACCAAATCAGCTTGAGTAGTCTTGCAAATATTTTTGAGTGCTCTACAGAAAGGTCTTCCCTGAGCACCCCTACTATTCCGAGTAATCACAATCATTAAAATTAATAGATAAATGAGTAAGACCTTTCGTCGAGCACCCATCAAGCACACAACATATCTTCACCCATCCCCACCGATATTGATGGATCGGGCACACTCTGCTTCACACTAGCACTAGGCCACACCTTGTCTTCACTAAGATCCATATCTTCCTCTACGATGACCTCGGGATCTGGTGGTTTAGGCTGCGGATCTGTCTCCCAATCAACGGCTCTCCCACTGGTGCTACTCACTTGCTTCTTAGCATTAGGATGCTCAATACCAGGTGATGAAGTTGATGCACTTGTCCCAAGTTGGTTGCCTCCGAGAACCTTGCCTCCCATCTTGGTTTGCGTTCCTGATTTCACCGTCGCCACTGTGTATCCTCCAGTGTACACCCTCTTGGGTTTCACAAATCAGCTGCTTTACACTCGTTCCAGCTGGAGGAATAATGACCTCCTTTCTTGGCCTTTTCTTATGTGTCCAAATCTTTGGAGTTTTGCTGCTTTCCTCCTCGGGGCCCTCTTTTGTAAATAACACATGCAGGGTTTCATTTTCCATTTTCTCCAGGTTTAAGATATCAAAACGCGTCGTATCACTAAATTTTCGTGGGCCTTTATTCTTATAGTCATTAGCCTGGTTTGCTTTAATGGGTTGTTTCCTGCGCTCAACGTTGATCCATTCTCCATGCAGATTGTTAACGTCTATTTTGGTGCTTGATTTCTCCATAACTGATGCGCTTACAACTTGCGAATCTCCTTGATTTCTGGCACCCAATCCCGATTCCTCAGCAAGGGTGTCTCCCCCAGCTCCATCAGCACTTCCATTGGCAACCTCCGCCGCCTTCCTTTGAGATGGTGGGTTGATTAAACATTCTTTCATCAAGTGGCCATAGCATCCACATTGAGCACAAATAATGTGCAATCCTTCATAGTGCACATGGTACCATTGGCCATTAACTCCCACTTTGCCAACCACAGGCTTGTTGAGCTCGATCTCAACACATATCCTTGCAAACTTTCCTCTTGCCACCCTTAGCGTACGAAGGTCAACTCAGACCGATGTCCCTACTGCAGCAACGAGAGCAAGAAGAAAACTCTCATCATAATACAACAAATTGAGGCATAGGATTCTGATCCATACCATTGTTTTATCAATGGGTGCAAGTGCTGCATTAAACTCTGGTGTCCATCTATGGATTGATAGATAGTGATCATATATCATCCATGGCTTTCCATTAATCACCTTGTTCCTATCATCTTCCTCATCAAACTTAAACATGAAAAAGCCATGCCCAACATCCATGAGATCGATGCCACCTGCTAGTTTCCACACTGCCTCCAGTTTAGTCTTCATGATATTGAACCCAAGTTTTTTGCCAAGAAGTTTAACCATTAACGCATCTTTCCACGGCAAACTCAACTCGTCCACAACTTCCTTCTTCACGTGCAGCATTGGCAATAAACAATTACCCTTCACATGCTCTATTTGAACTTGTTGGGTAGCCAAAAGATCCACTTTCTCCCGCATTGTGGGTGTGTGAGCCCCTAATATTTTGTCTCGGAAGGACACTGGAGTATTAGTTGCCACCCCTTTTCCTTTGTCATTCCCTCCCTTATCATGTGGTTCCTTCATCGCATGATCGTGTGCCAGTGGTGGCCTGCTAGTCGTGAAAGTGAACTCCATGTGGATTATAAGAATATTTTTAAAAGTCAATAATATATGAACTATTTATTATAAGATTAAAAATTAGAGTAACCAATCATCAATGTCAAGGTCAATATATTATATGAACAAATCAAGAATAAATGTTTTGATATTATTCACTTGTTTATAAATTTGTCTACAATTAGTGAGCGAATTCATATTTTTCCATTTCTTTTATTAGAAATGTATCTTATCATATTTATTTCTATTTTCAGTTATATTCGCCTTTGAAATTTTTGAGATTTATAGGATTATTAATTATATATATATTTTTTCAAAATTTGAAATATTTTCTACAACTCATTTGTTGTTTCAAAATATCACATAAACCAAGAAATATAATAAATATTTTCGTGTAAATTAATTTTTGAAATATTTTATCTGTATAACATATTATATTTCTATAATTACTTTTAAATTAAGTAACAAAACATATTCTTAAAAAAAATATTCATTTGAAGTTTTGAAAATAATAAATAATTCTAAAACGTCAATTATAAATGAACAAAAAGAATAAGTTTTTTTCTATTCATTCCAAAGTGGCTATCACTTATAACCTATTTTTAAAATTTTTAAACGTATTTAACTTTTAATTAGATAATTATTTACTAAATTTATTTAATGTTATATAAAAGTTTATTTATTTATTTAATTATATTTGAATAAATATTTGTTTTATTTAACTTGATATACTATTGTAAATAAAATATTTGTATTTTTAAATAAGCGTATGTGATCGAATAATATGTTCTATTCCAACAATTGTTTTTTTTCCATTTATGTGTACAAAATTCAAAAATAGTTAATAAGGCGGAATGCTTAAAAAAAATTTATTTAAAAAAAATTAACTGAAAATATTGTAAAGTTTAAAAATTTGGATAATATTTTATATTTTTACCCATATGTTGAGCATCCAAATTTGCTTCAACCATTTTATTATTTTAGTTGGTAATTATAATACAAGTTTAACCTTATCATACGTCCATCAATCTCAAACTTGTATGGTTGAATCTATAAACCAACAATGGCAGATTACGTTGACAAAAAGATAAACAAAAACCCAATAATTTAAGTTGCAACACAAAACAAATGATGTAATTTATAGATAAAACCTTAACATCATCAATAATGAACATATATACTTTTGATGAGAGGTAAAAAGAAAATAAAAAAATAGAAGGGACAACATAATCATTTTGTGAGTATTTTTTTAAAAGACAATTCTGCCTAAAACTCTTTGAAAATGGATTTTGAATAGTGATGAAATATGAGAACAATGACAGATTTCTTGAAATAATAATTTCAACATTTAAAGCCTAGAGTCAAACGCAAATCCCAAAGACTTATCCATAAAATAATAAACAAATAGCCCTTCTAATAAAAGATATATGGACTAAATACACAAAGGAAAATGTATTAAATGAAATCTTTTATCGAAAAGATTATACTCGACATACACAATCATATTTCAAGAAGCAAACCAGTCATCACTGAAAGTATATTTTTAAGATGGAGATGAATGCACACAACAATCAAGCCACTCACCCAACCTGTTGTTATTGTTATAGAAAAATGATATTTGGACAACAAAAAATGGGACAACTTTTGCGACAACCTTCTGAGTGTTAACGCAGTTCAAATACATGATTAATTACGCTCAGTGAGGGTTGATGGATATATCAAGTATTGAAACTAATTAACCATCAATGTAATTTCATTAACCACTAATTTGAACATGATTAATCATGATTTCTAAGTGTTCAACTATTTAAATATAATATTTTAAATATTTAAATAGTTAAAACAACTAAATAAATTAAACTAACAAATCAAACCATAAACTAAATATGTGGAGAGAATTATTTGAAAGTTAAATAATTACATAAAAATAAATAACAACTAATAATTAAAATGTGGTAAAAATTAAAATCTAAGTAAACAAACTTTTGAAATATTTCACCTCAAGCATCTTTTATAAAATCAATTTTTTTTACAGAAATTAGTCAATATAATTTAAAACTTGTAAAATAATACAGGAATTACTAAAACAATAAAAAATAATGTAAAATCTGACTTTTATTTTGAAAATATCTAAATATTTAATGTTTATTTTTTATATTTTAAGTTTCACAATTTTATACAATATTTTGTAACTCTTGGACTAACTAATTAAATGTATTAATAAACTACTAATTAAGTTGTTAGATTACCAATTAACCTATAAATGGACAAAGAACATTTTCAATGTTGCCCCTAGACAACATTCTTTTATGTATATATATAATAATAACAGAAAATTTCATTGTATTTTATGGGTGTTGGGTTGGGTTGGGAGAAGATCCAAATATCAATCACATTTGATTGGTTTGACATAGTTTAGATTTTTAACAAAATAAATGACTGACTGAAACCAAATCAACCCGATTACATATGGGTTGCATCATGTTATGTAACCATGACTTTGCTATTAAAATAATTAAAATTATCAAATATTAAATAAAGATAAAAATTAGAAGGAAAAAAAAGATAAAAAGGGGAAAAAAATAAAAAAATTAATGAAAAAATATCACACAATATGTTGGGTATTTAAGTGTAAGGTGTGAAATAAAGAAGTCTCACATCGCCTAATAATAAACAAAATGGAGAGTATATAAGAGGGTAAACCCATTAACCTAGCACCTTAAGGTGTGACAACAAATGTGATCAAAGTCTCTTGGTTTCCCCCCAAAAAATTTCCTACAAGTGGTATCAGAGTCGATGATGTGACTAAAGGTGTCCAGCTCCTTCTATCGAAAGTCTACCTAGCAATGTGGCGGGTAGGTGGGTGTCCCGTTGTTAGAAACACCAAATCGTGACAAATTCATTTCCAATTCAGAACTCAGCCCGTGTCATATCCTAGTCTTCATAACCTTAAGATGAAACTAGGAATAAAGGCTTAAAACCAATCCTTAATACCTTAGCTCGGGACACCCTAACTCCTTTTACACTATCAGATAGTCAATCCCTAGTCTCTGTCTCTCGTTGTCATTGCCATAGAAGCCTTGACTCTTCCTTGAAAACACTAAACCCTTAAGTGGTTATATATTTTTGTATAATCACATGTTTCTTAGGTCTTATGCTTGTTTAGAACCCAAAGGCATAGGTCGAACGAACTCAGAAAGAACTGGAACGAAAAAAACCTGAAACCCTGGGTTTTGGGCCCACGCTTGAGCGTGGGGGTGTCCAACGCTTGAGCGTGGCTAGGGCAACGCTTAGACGTTGAGTCAGATGACTCACATCTCTGCGTGTCAGCTCACATGGACCCTACTCGACGCGTAGTACCACGTGTCAACTCAAAAGCGCAGCGCGACGCATCTTGACTAACACGCTTAAGCGTGGAAGTCTTCCACGTCAAAGCATGACAACGCTTAAATGTCAACAATGGGACACTTGAGCGTTGGCCTTAGCTCCAAAATGTTTCAGTTCATTTGAGATTTTGACTCTTTTCTTTCAACCTTCCACTCTCGTGGGAAATGTACTCCAATGGCATCTCTTTCATCCCTTGATCATTTTCACTCGAATCCAAACACAAATCCTAATCCTGTAAGCATCTAGCAACTTGGAGTTTATTTTGGAAAGTTCCAGGAGCCTTCTCTATTGTAGTCTTTCATTTCGTGGTCATCTCTTTGAATGGATGTTGATGTGGTTCTTTTGGTCTTTTAGGTCCTTATGCGTCCATACGGTACTAAGGATCGTGAGTACTCTCTCCCATGGATTGTCTTAGCTCCAACTCCTCCTTGGAGCATTGGTAAATCTCATATTCCTTACTGATTTTGTGATTAGCTTGGTCAATTCAAGTTTTGTTATTATTTCCTTGAGTTAAGTTTAGTTTTGATCCCTGTTAGTGATTTGGTCCTTTATTCGCAAGGAGCTCATTCGGCGACAAAGATGTACCTTGGAATCCGTGATTCTCCTTGGTAAAGCCATAATTTCAGTTCTATTCCATGTCTTTATGAATTCATTATTAATTTCAATCGGTTCTTCTCATGTTTATAAGTGTCGTTTTGATCCTTATTGACAGTTACTTGCCCGTATAGGCGCAGGAGTTTTCGAACACTCAGGTTCTACTTATGGACTTTTAGAATCGTTGATAATTCCCTATTGAAAATTCTATTTCGTGACCTTGATGTCCTTTCTTGAATGTTCAATTTGTCCCATTATAGTAATTATGTGTTGTTTTGGTCCCTATTAGCAGTTTCGGTGTCGTACTTGAACGAGAACAAAAGAAGGGGGTTAAATTGTGTTGAAAACTTTTCGCAAACTTTAAGTAAAAACACGTTTGAAAACAAGTTTGTTTGAAAAATGTTTGTAACTGGATGCTGAGAAAGTACCAGACGCTGGGGTGAAATAAATGAAAACTGGTTTTTCTTCACAATGCAGAAATAAAGTTAAAGCAATAGAGAATGAGACACAAAGATTTATACTAGTTCACCACCAATCTGGTTGCTACGTCTAGTCCATTCATTCCTGAAGGATTTTCCACTATAATCACACTGATTACAAATTCCTTAAGAGTATTCTACTATCACAAACTTGACAATACTCTTAACTTCTCAAAACGACTCAGTACGTTCGAGCCTTTGAGGAGTAAGCCCGTTACAAGGCAATACAAGTTTTTACAAAGAGATTTGAATACAATCAAATAACTCTCAACAGAGAGAATGAAAACCTTTAAGCACAATGAAAATAACTTTCTAAAAGACAGAATAAGACGCTGAAGTTCAGTTCTTGGTTTTCAGAGTTCTTGGCATAGAAACTTTGGTTGCTCATTAAATAATAACTCCGTAATCCTTCTAGCAGCTTTTTTCAATGGAGAGCTTAGAGTATATATAGGCTTCTTTAGAATATTACCGTTGCAGAAATATTCAGCTCCAAATCATTGAGTGAGGTAATTTGAAAAATGTCATTTTCTTCATTTTCAGAGAATTTAAGAATAGTACATTTTACCGTTTTGTACTTTTTGCTTTTCAATCATTTGCAGTGTACGAATTTTGCCTTATCCTAAAGGTGTCACCTTTGATTCCTTGTACATAGAATTGAGCGCACAAAACCAAATTCGAATTATTCCAGAATAGCTGAGGTAGAGAGCAGAAAGAATAAACATGACTAGCACGTGTTCCATTAAACAACCAGATGCTCGCTCAGAATGCATAAGACATTCGCTGCAGTACTTAAGTCCACGTGTCATAGAAACATAGAAACCGGACACACGCTAGTGTATACATATACCAGAAGCTTGGAGTGAACCGGATGCAGACACGAAATATGTACTCATCTTTTTGTAAAATTTCTTCTTCTTGCTTGAGTGATGTTATAAATGAATGATTTTAATTCCTACATAATTCAAGACTTATCAGAAGGTAAATTGTTTTCTTGTAGATATTTTGTTATCATCAAAATTATTGAGGGTCTAAACTTGTCAATCGTTTAGGTTCCAATAGTACTTGCATTCGGGAGCTTGGATATCACTTTTAGTCCTTCTAAAAGTGGTAAAGGACCTTAATATTGATTTTGTTCCCATGCCTTAATAAGGTTTAAGTGTTCTTTATTAGTTCCTAAAACTAATTACGTTGTCGTAATTGCACTATACGCAACTCAGTGAACCCGCGGATGCATACGACCTAGTTTACGAGGTTGTTTGGGGGCTTGTAAGGAAAGGGGAAGCAACCTCGACCTTGGAACTTGTAGATTTTGACCCATGATAAGGTGGGGGAAATCTGCTATCACGTTGGGGAGGCAAGATTTGCTTTTAGGATTTAATGCGGTTTAGGAGATCACAACCCTTTGATACCGAGAATTACAACACTTAAGTCAACCTTGGACGTTCCTTGGGAATGATAAGTGTTGAGAGTTTATTAATAATGTTTGGAACACTTATTGATTGATTAACATGCTATTTGATTGTTTAATATCTTTGTTGAATAATTTATTAATGGTATGTGTCAATTATGCTTGCATGGTCTGATATGCTGTTGTGATTAATATGTTAAGTTCTCTATGCCATGATTGATCTTATAAACATGTCAAGTTGATTGAGAATCTGTATAACATGCCTTTATATTATTTATGCTTTGATATGCCCTGAGATAGTCATGATCGATGATTCGTTGATATAAATGTTGGTTGTCTGACTTGTATAAGTTAAGTATTCGACCACATGATATGAGTTTGATTGACTGTTACATAGTAATCGAGATGAGTTGTTAGAGAAGGTAAAGTTGGAATACTAGGCTCGTAGGTTAGAACTTGAGAACTTGAACGAAAGCATCATGACACAACATGTAACATTGACTTTCTCTAGTGAGAAAGGTTTAACATGATTCTTCCTTCAAGATGTCTACTCTCTTTCGGATGGTAAGCAGAATCACTCTCTATGAATAGAGAATCTCTTGACTAAAGGGATGCCCTCCCAAAACACCAATTAAATTCCAAGAATGGAAGCCTCCCTGTGCGAGGTTCTTGGTATGATGCTCTCAAGAAGGGATGGTGGCAACTCTTCTATGGGACGAGGACGCACTTACGATTGATTTAAGTCGTATGATAAGACTAATCTGTGATCAGTCCAGCCTGCGGGGGACACCTTCTGAGGTCGATGGTATGGAAGAACAACTTTTGAGTCCAGAAAGTAAGGAAGGGATCACGTGATACCCTTAACCCCATTTTCGAAATTGACATGTATGTCATGCACTATACAAGTGATATTATCATGAAAACCTTCTTGTTTGCGAAAATAAAAGTCTAGGTTTTACAAAAGTCGCTTCACATAAGTTAAGAGAATCACATTTTTACTTCATTTTATTTCAAATTTGCGAAAATAAAAGTCTTAACTTCAATACATGTGAAAGAGTTTAATGAAATGTCATTACAACTAAAAATCATTGCCCCATGTCCCATAATATTAGAGCTTATAACCCAAGCCCATTAACAAAATCAAAACTAAACAAAAGTTTACGAAATAAAAGACATAGCACAACTTGAGCTAAAACTCTTCATCAAGCCTCAGCTTCGGCATTGGACGTACCTGCACTCATCAAGAGAAACACAAGCACATAAAAACACAAAGGGGATGAGTACGTTGTAGCAGCGTTGTTTAGTATGTGATGTGTAACACCATGATTTTCGTAGGTGTATATACGTGTTACTGTAATTATAGATGTGTCGCTGCTAATATTATTATTATTATTTTATAATTAATATTATTATGATTATTATTGCTATTATTATTATTATTAGCTTCACTACTAATGATGTTAGTATTATTATTAATATAATTAATAATAATAATATAATTGTTGTAGTGTTAAAGTATATATATATATATATATATATATATATATATATATATATATATATATATATATATATATATGGTATGTGAATTATATATTAATTGTGTATTGTATTAATAGGTAATGGTGCATAATTATATTTATACTTATATTTATATGATGTTTATAATAGATAAGATCAATCATGTTATTATGCAGTTATAATGTAATTAGTTATATGTGATAGGGATTCAATCCTTGAATATATATGAATTAGGTTTAATAGGAATTTATCTCTTGAGATCTTATCTTAATTTTCGAAAAATCTTATCTAGAAACAATTATCAACTCAGTCTCTAACCTTCCATCGTCTTTTTGAACCATTTAGAGTCCGAATTAGGACTTGCTTATGAGACACACTTTTGTACATCGCTCTCTAAGCTTTCCAACGCCACCAAGAAATCCTCAATAGGATACTGTAGCTCAAGTGATATTAAAAATCATGACATAGTGTCGTTGTACCTGAGGCATCAATTATGTTACGTATTTTGACGTGTTTCGACCCATTGGGCTTGACCCAGATGACCCTACTCGACCTAAAACACCATGGGACGACTAAACTACTTAACCCTAACCCTAAACACTTATTTTAAACCTATCTTAGCCATTTTAAACCCTACCTAAATGTTGCTCAAGAACCTCTTGCAAGCTTCAAAAAGTGACTCATGCCCATTCTGAGTGAAATTAGCGAGCTCTGCTTGAAACTGAAACTTGGTTGATTCGAATCTTGGGAAATATTCATTCAAAAATTTTGTAGTAAGTTAGTCCCAAGTAATAGATCCACCTGGAAGTGAGGATAACCACAAATTAGCCTTGCCTTCTAAGGAGAAAGGAAATAATCTGAGCCTTATTGCATCCTTAGAGGCACCATTGTATTTCACGAGGTCAGCTTTCCCCATAAACTTATTCAAGTGAGCAATGAGATTCTCAGTAGCCAACCCTTTGAATTGGAATTCCGCAGAATTCACCAATAAAGTAATGCATTGATGCTATTCAAATTTCTCTCCCATGGTTCTTAGTTAATTCTTGCAAAACAAGACCAACTGCCAAACAGGTTCTTGGGAAAGTGTTAGCACAAACATATTTTTTTAGAGAAAATAAAATAGAATAAAATAAAATAAGATATAATAAAAAGAAATAGAATAATTTTTTTTTGAAGAAAATAGAAAGAAAATAAAAAAGGAAAAAGAAAACAATTCTTTTTAGGTTTTTGAATTTAAATTTAAAACTACACAAACAAATAACCTACAAAAATAAAAACAAAGGAAAGTGCTTAAAGTAATTAATCTTCCTTTTCCGATTAATATTATTCGTTATTCCCTGGCAACGGCCCCAAAAGCTTGTTGCGTCTTAGGCAAGTGCATCTAATCGTAACTCGTAATAAAGTGAAGTATATTTAAGACTCCGAATGTCGAACCCATGGGGAATATGGATAAGTACTAATCTACTTCGGGCGTCTTAAGCATTCAAATAGTTGGTTTGAATGCACAGTAGAGAAAGAAAGCGTAGAAAATGGTTTAGAAGATAATAGAGTTAAAGCCTAGGGCCTTGGTTTCGTCTATCATGTTCGTTCCTTTTTTAATCATATTCTATCATATTCTTCCTTTACTCTATGTTATTGACCCCCTTCTACCTATTAGCCCTGATTTTCAGACAGCCAATAACCTTTTCCCCCTAAGACCAATCTTGGGTGAAAGCATTAAGTCCTATGATAGTCTAGGAGTTTGAATTGGTCAAAAGGTCATATACCTCCCCTAATCGGTTTCGTTATATAAGTTCCCAATTCCCATATAGGTCCATTAATTAACCCCGGATCCTCCGACAGATTAACTAACTAAAACATGCAATTTAATTACCTAAGGTTCCTTTATTGCCCTGTTGTAAAACCCCGAATCCTCCGACAGATTATGCAACGTCTCATACATAGATAAATAAATCACAAGCAGTCATAATACTAAAGGTTTTAACATAGATAATAAATTCGGAATAGAAATAGAATAGAGTAATCACCAAAGACCCTAGAAGAGAGCTTAGCTACTCATGTCACAAAATAGAAAAGCAATACAAACAGGAAACATATTCAAGAAAAGTAAAAGAAACTGGGAAGAAATCATTTCTTGTCTCTAGACGAATCCTGGCTCACGCTCCAAAGTCTCCTTGACGGCTCCACATGCTTACAATTAGAATTTGGCATTTTTCTCTCTCCAAAAGTGTCTCCCACAAAAGAGGATTGATCGCCTATTTATAGAGTTGGGCAAAATTAGGTCAACTGGCCTTCAGAATTGCCTGATCCGTCATTATGTACAGCTGTACTTCCTTAGTATGTACGGTCGTACTTCGCACTGCTCCCAAATTTAGATTTTCACGCACAGGTTTGTACGGCCATACTTAAGGTATGTGCGACCGTACATGAGAGAAACTTCAGAGCTGGCCCGTATATGCTGTGTTGTACGCCCTTACTGATCACCAGGGGATGTACGGCCGTACATAAGGTATGTGTGGCCGTATCTTTTGCTCAGGAACTCAGAATTTCGCTTTTTTCTGTTTGTTTTTGCCCCGAATTATGTACTTTTGCTCCAGGAAGGTCCTTTTATCCTTTTCTGTACAATATGAGAAAATATAAGGATTTATCATATGAAATGGGTTAGAAATATAGGGAAATGTGCTTAAAATACCTCTCAAAATATCACAAAATATTCACTCATCAATCAATCTGCAAAAGAAGAAAGCATGTGCAGGGGCAAAGGCACGTGCACGGGATGAGGCTGAGGCACATGCGCAGGTGGCACATAAAGAGCCGGTAGCAGCAGCAGAGGTTCCACCACTTGCTACGCAAGATGTACCACCACCTGCTGAAAGGAAATCGCGCAATAAACAGAGATAAAACGCAGCGGAAAAATAAAATTTCCCTTCCAAGGATCCTTGTGAATGATCATGATTCAGGGATTATATGAGTTACCTCTTGTAGCGCAGACCTTTGTAGACGAGAACTGGAGATGAACACGAGGTTGTACAGCCGACAACGTCTCTATGTAGTCCACACGAACAAACTTCGAATGGGAGTGGCCACCATCACAGAGCTAGCTGACGAACGGAACCAGTCACGATGCACTCACAGTCTCTGGTACGGCTAGGTTATGAAAAACGTCTGTTGCACTTCAGCTTAAGGATTCTATTTATAGGATCACTTATAACTGACCTAGCGCACCGTAGCTTACTGTGTGCTGCATTTCTTGACTCACGCTGGTGAGTCATAAGAGCTTACTGCTGAATAAAACGAGTCTTACTCATTTATCTTTAATCTCCCATTAATATGTTCTCGCGTGTGTGACCTTGTAGGTTCCCGCAACGTTGACAATAATATTAAATCACTATTTAATATTATAAACAGAGAGCGGTGTCTAGTAACACATCACTGCTACCCAAGTAACGAGAATGTCAGTGATTTGATGTAATCTTTTCGTGATAATGATCATGTGTATAATTATCTTTTTGCCCTTATATCTATATTGAACACAAAGCATAGTATGTGTCACCCTTGTATAGTTCAACATTATATTCCTTGATACCCAAGTAGACTTAGTAACAACAAATAAGATCAATATCTCATATTGACTTATTTTAGCATGGCCATGCATTTTACAGTCATACTCTATCAAGGGGCCCACAGATATTACTCCTGCTATGTAGGAGGGGCAAATCCTATCTAGGTCACTCATGTCCCTCTGCATGACTCGTGGAGTACCCAGTTAACTGACTTTATATTTGTCCTGTTACAGACAATGTTTGACGGCAATAAAACACTCAACTCCTCATGTAGGGACCATATGGTTTCAGGTCAAAGGGTGGCATACACCACTATCACTATGAGAATAAGTTATGACACTTACATAACGCACTATGCAGTATTCTTATGCGGGTCAATCCAGTACACAATTACCCTAATGTGTACCTATGTAGTGACTTGATATCTCATATCTATAACCTGTGAGATGAGGTTATCAGTTCACACACATAATAGTCTTGATTTTATTATTATTGCTTTTTATAATAATACTCGACTACAGATGTTCAAGAGTAAAGTTCTATAGTATCTCACAACTGAGTCATCCACTCGATGTTTTATTAAAATCGAACTTTTACTCAAGGGCTTTATTACGTTAAAACAAACACAATAACTGAAATACCTCATATCATAGATAAATAGCATGATACAAATTCTAAGTTCAAATGAAAAACATTGGCCTCTAGGGCTTACACCAACACCTGCATCATGGAAAGGGGGCCTTAGGATTTGTCACTTCTGGCGTCCTTTACAGACCAGTGACAGTCCCCATATGGGTTGGAGATGTAAGTATATACACTTTACTTTAATTTTTGGTTCCTTTGATGAATATACTTTAATTTTATGAATATATACTTTAATTTAATTTTCGGTACAAATTTGTTTTTGCCAGGGCGTGAGGCGCTCAAGTGTATCAACCGTGACCAGAAGGTACCACTTTCAGCACCATAGATCCTGGTTTGTTATCTGCAGTTGTAGAGAGGTGGAATAAGGAGATCATCATCTTCCACCTTGTTGTGGGTGAGATGACAGTCACGCTGGACAACGTGTCCTACCCGCTGCATCTTCCCATCACCGGCATCCTGTTGGGCACTTTTCGTTCAACTGACTCGAGGGGGTCCAGATGCTGGAGCAGCTCATTGGCAGCAGCCTGATGATGCCAGATTGGAGTGTGAGTCTATGAGAGGCACACATGTGCAGTTCAGCTGGCTTGAGGGAGCTTACCGTGATCTGGTAGCCACTGTGAATGCCTTGGAGGTTAGCGACCCGGAGAAGGAGGTCTATCAGGAGTATGCTATCAGGGCGTCCCTCTTATTGTTGGTGGGTACCACCATATTTTCTGACAAGAGCGGGGCCTAAGTAGACGTGTTTACTTGCGGTACTTCCGCCACATTGGGGCTATTAGCTAGTATGCATGAGGTATTGCTGCCTTGCATTCTTATACGCTCAGCTGTCCGACGCCAGGTTGGCGAAGACGAGGCAGATAGCATGATACATGTCTCTCCTACATGTAACCTTTGAAACAATTTCTTAGTTGTTAGCTTCATATTATTATTAGTTATTATTGCAACTGATACTTTGATTTTGTGTTACAGGCATGGATTTTAGAGCACTTTCCTAACATCACATCTTACTATATGGATGCTGATTATGAGGAGCAGCAGCATCGAGCTACCAAATTATTGCCAGGCAGTGATCTGGATTGTTTGACGATGGTAGACATGATGTTTTCCCCGTGCGACGCCCACCACGAGCATTGGTACTCTGGTTAGATCAGGTGTCGCGCCAGTATGGGTTTGTGTATACCATCCTGCCGGATCCCGATGTATTTCCCCACTGCATATGCCTCGACTAGAGATAGATGTTGCATACCATGTATACCAGCAGCATTTGGTTCCCGAGAAACTCCAAGGTGTTCGTGTGACCCACCCGTGGGATCACTACAAGAAAATTCGGATTTACCGACGGGCATATACCGACGGTCAGAGACCGTCGGTTAAACGTTGGATTTTCTGACGGCCAAGCCGTCGGTAAAACAACAAGGTCGTCGGTAAATGGACTCTGATTTACCGACGGTCAATGCTCGTCGGTAATTTCAAAGATATTTCATTTGCGCGCCTATTTTTCAAATACCGACGGCCTTATACCGTCGGTAAGTTAAAAAACCCGTCGGTAATGCCGAACAGTTTACCGACGGCCTAGACCGTCGGTAAAAAGCGTCGTGTCTTGCGATAATAACCGAAGCCAGGCCTTCCCTTTCTCCTCCATCTTCATCCCTCTTCTCTTTCACTTCCCTCTCTTCCTCCGCCCCACCACTACGCCACCACCACCACCACGCCCACACCACCACTAGGCCGCCACCACCACCACCACTCTATTCTCTCTATTCTCTCTGTTCTCTCACCGTTCTCACTCTTTCTCTCCACCACCACCACCACCACCGCGCCACACCACCACGTCTTAGTCGCCACCACCATCGCGTTTCCTCTCGCCACCACCCCCACCACCACCGTGTCTGTCTCTCTCTCTGTCTCTCATCTCTCTCTATCCGCCGCCACCTCCACGTAACAGTCACGCCGCCACCTCCACAAAGATCGTCGCCCGCCACCTCCACAGTACCTTCCGCGGCCACCTCCACAGCACCGTGGTCTGCCGTCACCTCTGCCACCACCGTCTATTCTCTGTCTCTATTCTGTCCTTCTTTGTTCGTGTTTTTTTCTTCCGAATCCCAAATTGATTTGGTGTTCCTTTTCGATGTTTCAGGAACAATTGAAGGTTCTTGAAGTGATTTGAAGGTTTTTGACGTGATTTTGAAGGTTTTTGGTGCATCACAGGTATTCTTTTATGGCTTGACCTCCAATTTTGTGTTCTGTGATTTTGGGAACTAAGGTTTGTTTGTATTCCCTGTTGTTGGTATTTGATTTTTGTTTTAGTAGCTTTGCAAGAGTAGCACTGCGTGAGATTATTAGTTGTTTGATGGTTGTTCTGCTCTTATTGATTTTGTGGATTGTTAGTTGTTTGACGGTTGCTCTGCTCTTATTGATTTTGTGGATTGTTAGTTGTTTTAAAAGTTTAGGATACTTATATTATGTCCAAGGTTAAAAGTTTGTCTTAAGCATGCTAATTAGAAGGGAAAAAAAACAATTCTAGTTGGCGCATTCGGTTAGCATCATGATTTGAAAAAAATATTGAAAAAAATATTGGAATAAAGTCTTAAATACTGTAAACCTATGCCTTTGTTCGTTTTGTTGTAATTCGATTATTTTCAGTTTATATGCTCATGATTGACCAATGTTGACAACAAACAGACAATGTCTTTAGATGGAAACCGTGGTCGAGGTAGGGCTTCCGGGAGGCCGATGATGTCTGCAAGGAGTATCGAAATAGCTTTGTGACGATTGAGGATCGCGATGCTCGCCATCGTGATCCTCCTATGCCTTCCAGGAGGCCGATGATGTCTGCGAGGAGTATCGAAATAGCTTTGTCATCGGGACTAAGGATCGTCTTGAGGATCGTGATTTGATGAACCAAAGATGGTGATCCCGGGAGGCCTGTAGCTACCGGTGATGCTCATCGAGGACATACATCGTTCAGGTCTCCAGCGATGACGATGAGATCTTGGAGTATACTCCATCCACACCGGAGTATTCTCCAATCGGAGAGGATTACACTCCGACCTCACCGGAGTATTCTCCAATCGGAGAGGATTACACTCCGTCCACACCAAAATATTCTCCCACCGTAGCAGATTACACTCCATCGACTCCTTCGGTTTGTCCTGGGGACCCCTCAAGGAGCCGCCACTAGCTAGCCTTTATTTTATATTATGCATGTTATGTACATTAGTATTTGACTGCTTTAACATTTTAATTGGATAAATGTATTAGGATAATATATGATGTATGTCTTTACATTTGTGCTTTTCTATTTAATTTTTGTGTTAAGCCTAAGTTCCAATTATTCCAACGTTTCAACGATTGTTCGCGAAACCAGGCCACCACCACCACCACCACCACTCTATTATGCTCTATTATATGTTTTACATGAGGAGGTTAAATAGCTTTTGAGAATTCATGATTTGATAAAAATAGTGAAAGCCAAAAAGCTTACTTGGGGTTTATTTGGAATTATTTTATAACATGATTGTTGTTTGGTTGGCATCCTGCTCATTTTTGTTGATTGCTATTTGGTAGCTTGTTAGTTAAAATTTTCTATGTTTTTTCTGTATTTTTAGTTCGAGGCCACGACATTGCTCGGAGCCTGCCACTCACATCGAAGGACGTGGACACTCTCTTGTTCTGAGAATTAGGTATGCACTCTAACGAAATGTCGGTTGACTCATTGGGTGGAAAAGGGTTGGCTGTTGACCCCCACACCGACATATTTATTTGATTTGCTTCATAGTTCTCTCTCGAGAGAGAATTTTGAGGTGATGTGTGTTTTGGCTAACAAAGGATGTTTTATGTTGAAGTGATGTATAGTTCTCTCCACAGAGGGAATTTTGTTTGATGTATATTTTATGTTAGAGTAAGGTAGCATGTAGATTATTCATTTAGCAAGCAACACATAAACTCAATTTCAGTAAGTGAATCTCTGATCCTATGTTCATGCTACGTCTCGCTATACTTATAGAAACCAATTTATATTGAGATAGTAACCATATTAATCTCCAAAATATTTACAGATTATAACTATATACTATCTTGTAAATACAAACAAAGTTTATTAAACTAAAAATTTAACATATGAAAGACATATTATTACACAAAGACATGAATTCTGTCGAGGAAATTGATTCCCAAATTAATCGTATCAGACACTAATTATAAACTATTAAAATCCTATATTTGATGAATTTAATTATGTGATGATCTTATTTTTTTAAAAAAATAATAAAGTAACCAATTTTATGTTGTTTAGAGATACCATCAACTGCCTTGGTTAATGTAGTAGATTCTGGTGCTAGGCTAGTTTTTTAACTGCAGAAACAGAAAATGATTGTTTTTTGGCCAATTAATGGATTAGGATGTATGGTAGATGTGACCATATATGAGCTCTAATTGCATGGCATATACCAAGCCAAACCACTATGAAAACAAAAATTATTAAAAGGATTTATGCTTCCCTTGCAGTCGGTATGCTTGTTTAATTCTATCCTTTAAGAGGATGTCAACTTTCAACATGTTACTTTTTAATTATTGATGAAATGGATGTTTGATTGTTGTTATTAGTATCGGAGAAAAGCCTTAGCTTCCCGTTTGAGGTTCAATATATTATTGAGTGCGTGTACTCTTTTAGATATCACGTGTTCATTGTATATTGAACCTTGAATTGTCCAAGTCGGACAGTTTGGGAAAAAACTTTTTCTTTACTTGTATAATAGTTGTTGCTTGATTCTCGTATCTTGATATTTGATGAAATTTCGGTTAGATTCATTTCCTTTTGTTCTCTGGTGCATACTTGATTGCCTTGTTCCTAATCTGCGATCATTTTGTGTACTCGAGACCAATGGGAAATGTCAAATTTTGTCAAGTATAAGATATGAGAATTACGAATGACTATTATACGAAGTTCTGAAAAAGTTTTTCCTCGAATGGGATAAGTCATACCATTTAAAGAAAGAGAGCGGTTGTAAGAATGTCGTGCTCCTGAAATTGTCATTTTTTTACATGCGAAGATGGAATTTTTTCCTTCAATCGTAGTTGGATGTCACGATAGGTTGTATCCGGAAGAGGGTTTGAAACAATCTTTTTGCGATGGGATTGATCACTTCGTTCAAGTCGCAATGGCACCACGAAGATTTCGAAATTAATGGAGGGATTAGATGTCAGGTGCCTTAAATGCGATTGCAGAAAGATCAAGAGCCAGGAGAGGTCATCTTTGCACTGCAGAGAGTTGGATTTATGCCTAATTACTGCATTTGGACTAGACATGGTGAAGAGTTACCTCGGGTTGGATTAGGGGTTGGCGATAATTGCACAGGTGCTTCAAGTAATTGCGTGAATACGGGATATGGTGAGCGATTGAATTGATGCAAAATATGGTTTGTGATGCCTTGGGGGTCAACGTATCATTCGAGGAGCCACAGATGATGACACAGATGAACTTCCAAATGAGACGCACAAAGATTTTATAATCTCTTGTTAGAAACAAATAAGCCGTTGTTTGAAGAGTGCCGACTCTAAGTTATCAATGTGTGTGAGACTTTTAGCTCTCAAGTCCAACTTTGGTGCTACGAATGTGTGCTTGGATCTCGTAACGAAGATGATGTTGGACTCATCACCTATCAGAGATGGTTTGCCAAAAAGTTATTACGAGGCTAAAAGCTTAGTGTCCAAATTGGGGTTGGAATCTAAAAGGATTGATTGTTGTGTGAGAGGGTGTATGTTATATTTCGACAATGAATGTGGTAAAAGCGATAGCCTTATTTGGTTGAATGCAAATTGTGGTGAGCCAAGGTATATGTCACATCACGATAATGGGAAGGGTAGACAAAAACCAGTTCCACGGAAGGCAATGTTTTATTTGCCAATTATTTCAAAGGCTGCAGAGAATGTTTGCGTCAACACGCATCGCAGACAAAATGACTTGGCACTATGAGAATAAAAGCACTTCGTATGTTGCGACATCCATGTGATGGTGAAGCTTGGAAGCACTTTGATCGTGTGAATCCCGAATTTGCAGCAGATCCACGTAATGTACGACTTGGCTTATGCTCGATGGTTTTACCCCATATGTTCAATCAACGGCGAAACCTTATTCTTGCCGGCGATTATTGTTACCCCATACAATCTTCCTCCGATATGTGCATGTCTAAGCCCTATATGTTCTTGACTTGTATTATACGGTCCAGATAATCCAATGATGGTATTGACATCTACTTACACCTCTCATTGGCGATCTCAAAAGGTTGTGGAATGGCGTTGTGACTTATGATGTTGCACGAAAGAAGAACTTTACAATGAGGGCAGCTCTTATGTGGACCATTAATGACTTCCCTGCATATGGCATGTTGTCTGGTTGGGGTACTCATGGTAAGATGGCATGTCCCCATTGCATGGAGCATACAAAGGCCTTTACCTTGAAATTTGGGGGGAAGAGTTATTGGTTTGACTCACATCGCAGGTTTTTACCAGCAGATCATCCATTTAGACGGAATAAGAACGCCTTCAAGAAGGGGGAAGTTGAATTAGATGGCCCGCCCCTGAGGTTGACATCCGAACAGATTTTTACTAAAGTTATGGATCTGCCAAAAATCACAGATTTTGGTGAATTGGATCGATTTGAAGGATATGGACAATGGCACAATTGGACTAAAAGAAGTATTTTTTGGGATTTGCCGTATTGGAAAGATAATTTGTTGAGACACAACCTTGATGTTATGCACATTGAGAAGAACTTTTTTGACAATGTTTTTCTCACAGTGATGAACGTTAGAGGAAGAACGAAAGACAATGATAAGGCCAGATCGACTTACCACTTCTTGTAGCGAAAGGACTTGCATTTGACGACTCGGTCGAATGGGAAAACCACAAACCCAAAGCACATTACTCTTTAACTGTTGAGGAAGCTAGGTCGATCTGTCGGTGGATAAAAGAACTTGAATGCCAGACGGTTATTCTTCTAATTTGGCAAGATGTGTTGATGTGAACAAAGGAACAATGATTGGGATGAAAAGCCATGATTGTCATGTATTCATGGAGTGTTTACTTCGTATTGTATTTAGTTCCCTGCCGTCAAATATTTTAAATCCACTTACAGAACTCAGCCAATTTTTTAAAGATTTGTGTTCCGCAACATTGAGAGATGATGATCTTATCAAGATGGAGCAGAACATACCAGTCATTCTTTGTAAGTTGGAGAGAATATTTTCCCCTGGTTTCTTTGACTCTATGGAACATCTCCCAGTGCATCTTGCACATGAAGCTACGCTCGGTGGACCGGTTCAATACAGATGGATGTATCCATTCGAAAGGTAATATAATCAAATATTCTTTAACATAATTATTCACTGCCCCGGGTTAAATGTTGAAATGTTGATCACCAACCTGGTTATTCTGTAGATTTATGGGTGACTCAAAACGGTCGGTGAAAAATAAGGCCAGGGTTGAAGGATCTATTTGTGCAACTTACTTATACCATGAGACAATTCATTTCTGTTCCCATTATTTTACTGAACTTCATCGACACCAACAAATAATAGGAATGAAATAGAAATTGAAAGTGAAAGGCACCCGCTGGCCTTATCAGTGTTTTGCCTTCCCGTCGTCATGCTGGAAAGGAGCTGAAGTCCTGGTTAACGGGAGAAGATTGGAAGTCAGCACACGTTCACGTGTTGATCAACTGTGCTGAAGTATCACCATATCTTACGTATGTATACTTTTGACCACTTTCAATTTATTTAGTCCACACCTATTCATGATCATTTGTTTGATAATGACTTGTTCAGGGCATTCTTGTTAACTAAGCCCACAAGCGAACAAGACTCTTCTGCCTATATTCATGAATATTTCCCAACGTGGTTTAGGAGCCAAGTATGTATTTTTAGTCCTATTTCAACTATTTGTTGTTTGAAAATACAAAAGATTGTTTGCAAAAGGAACCCTAAATCACTTGTGCATGTGTATCTGCAGTGTATAGCGAGTCGAATCGCCCATAATCGAACACTTGAGAAATTTATCTCATGGTCCTAAATCACGTGTAAAAGAATGGCACACGTATTTCAAATGCGGTTACAAATTTCAAACTCGATCAAAAGCGAGAGGGAAAAAGCGATTAACGGCGGAGTTTATGTAAAAGGTGCCACGAGAGGAGGTGAAGACGACTTCTACGGCGTGATTCAACATATATATGAGTGGCGTGCAATACTTTAGACTATACTAAAAGAATAGTGCTATTTTATTGTAATTGGTTTGATCCAAAAGTAGAGGCACAAGAATGGATCGCAAATATAATATCGCTGACATATGCATGAGCGAGAAGATACCAAATGTTTGATCCGCTTATCATAGCACAACATGTAAGACAGTGTATTATGTCCCTTATCCGTCAACTCGAAGGGACAAACAAGGTTGGTGTGTTGCAATAAAGACAAAACCAAGGGGTCACATTGAAGCGGATGATCCACGGGAAGAAGTGGCTTATCAAGTGGATGAGATGTCTCATGTCAACGTAGTAAACGGTTGAACCCATTTCTCGACTACGTGACGATCCAATCACATATGAAGATGTAAATGGAGATGAGGAATTAAATGAAGAAGTGGCGAGAACCATCAAGATCTCAAGACGATCTGGCAGCGAGTGGGCAAAATGGGCAGAATAAATTTGTTTAACTTTTTACAATTAGAGAATTTAATGTCTAACAACATATTTTATTTTGTCAGTTATTTTCATATAACTTGTTTATTTTTTGGAATTCATTTTTAATATTGTTATGTTTAAATATAATATTTCATGATCAAGTATTATTGAATTGCTCTATAGACATATATGGCATCAGGAGGTTCAGGCTCCGACCCCCCCGATCACCCAGTAGTGGTCAACGGAAGGGGAAGGGCATCGTTGTCGACCCCCCTCGTCGTCGGAGGCCGAACATTATTAGGATTGATGATGCTGGCTATGCGATGTTGTCATCCACACAGCGTCCGCATACATCTACGCCTACACAGGCTCCAGCGAGTTCGGCCCCTACGCAGCCTACGTCACATTGGGCACTTACATAGCATGCAGGACCTTCTGCATCGACACCCATTTACATGATGCCCACCCCAGGGTTCCAGCAGACACTTGCCGCTTCTTCCTCTCATTTTGTGTTTGAGACGGTGCCCGACACTCATGTGTCCGATCAGGAGTATAGTGTGGGCCAGGCACTGATCGAGCCGGGGTTCAAAGCAGACGAGGAGGTTGAGCAACGGCAGGATGAGCGAGGTCGTTGATGATATTCAGATCTTTGCATGATGGCCGAGTTGCTATCGTGCCAGGTGGTAGAAGCGAGTATGTAGGTTGAATACACATTTTTGCCACTTATCTTTTTAGTTTTCAATTTCGTCCCTTATCTTTTTAGTTTTCATTTAAGTCCCTTAAACTTCAAAAATCACATCAATTTCGTCTTTTCTGTTTATTTATTCATATTTTCTTAGACGAATCACCATCCGACACGTGGCGTAAAAATAAAATAAAATAAAACAAAGCGCCACGTGTAAGATGGTATTTCGTCTAAGACAAAAAAGAATAATTAAAAAGAAAGGACTAAATTGAAGTAATTTTTATAACTTAATGGACTTAAATGAAAACTAAAAAAAGGATAAGGGACGAAAATTACAGTTTTAACCTATATTTTTAACTTGTTTGGTATGTTGTTATTGTTTAGGTTCCTTCCACAAAGCCAGTGAAGGCTATCACTAAGTAATTGAGCAAAATTACCACACCTATTGGCCCACCTGGGGACGCTGATGGTGAGCGGAGGCACATGTTCAATTCTTTCGAGTAAGTTGTTTATTTTTTTGTTGCGTATTATTTTTATTTCATGAATCTCAATTATTTTTAATAACGTATTATATTCATACAGAGAGGTTTCTTGGAAGGAAAAGCGGGAGGAGCAGATCAAGAAGAACTTACATATGAAGGCTTCCCACCGCCTATCGATATGCTTAGAGATGCCGCCTCAATGGGCAGCCCACTTGGATAGGAGATGAGATCCGGCAAAGCCTACAAGCGCATCGAACTCCCCCGAGTTCAAGGCGTAGCGAAGGCGAAGAAGAATAGAGCCTCCAAAAGGGTGGGAGCTTGCATCTTTGGAGGTTCGGTCGGTCGGTAGCGACGCAGCTCGACTTGTATGTTTTATATTATTATTATTATTATTATTATTATTATTATTATTTAGTTAAGCTTTTTTATTAAATAATTACAGTCTCGTGATTTGCAAAGGGAGGTTCGATTGCACGAGCTCCATCGTGCAACTCATATTAGGAAAGATGCAGGTGAGTTTGTCGATGAGCGGTCGAGGCGGACCCAGGTAATTATAAAACATAATGAATAGTTTTTAACAATGTTTATATTGTTTTATTACAATAAAAATTGACTAATTTGTTTATGTTTGACAGAGGAGTTTGGCGAGGATGTCTCGGGTTAGATCTCGGACATCCTCATGTTCCCGCCTCGAGCCCAGAGGATCCAAACGTCGGCCCGATGGTTTGGCGTATGTTGTTAGCGGCAAGAAGAAAGGTCGCCTATACGGTGCTGGCGACCTTGCCAGCAACTACAAGAAAGGGGCCCGCTGCCTCTCTGCTGGAGAATCGTCCAGCAGTCGTGCTGCCGCGGATGAGCGGGAGATAGCAGAGTTGAAGCGGGCCATGGCCGAGCAGCAGCGATTGGCGGCCGAGCAGAAGCGGATCGTGGCATTCCAGCAGGAGGAGGCCCACCGGACGGCTGCCATGTTGGCTCAGTCTTTGCGGCTGGGAGGATCTGTACCATTTGCTAGCTCGCCACCGCCTCCTCCACCGCCTCGCCTCCGCCTCATAGTACTTGGTGATCATGTCGATGATGTAGATAGTGATCATGATCATGATTATCGTGACTATTAGTTATGTTTGTATCGATATTTTTATATTTTTGGATATTTTTTATTAGTGTTTTGTTAAATCGAATTTTTTTATTTATTTGTTACGCTTTTTTTAATTTGTTTTATAGTTATGTTATTGCATTACATTTTTAAATACAGAAGAAATTAATTATTAAATGTGATAACTAGTAATCGTTAATTAAATGGATAAATAAATTAAATTGATTACAGAAATTAAAATTAAATAATTTAAAAAAGTAAATAATTTTTTAATAAAAATTTAAACAATTTTCAAAAAAAATTTAAAGTTCGGATTTACCGACGGTCATGGCCGTCGGAAATGTCATCGGAATTATCGACGGGTTAAAACCGTCGGAGAAGCCGTCGGAAACTTACCGACGGGTTAAAGCCGTCGGAAATGTCATCGAATTATCGACGGGTTAAAACCGTCGGAGAAAACCGTCGAAAATTTACCGACGGGTTAAAGCCGTCGGTACGTATTTGCGACGCGCAGTTTACCGACGGACATTAGGCCGTCGGTAATCCGTCGGAATTTTTTTATTACCGACGGTATTTGTGGATTACCGACGGCTTTTGGCCGTCGATAATCCCGCTATTTCTTGTAGTGGATTGTGCTCCGAACTACTTGGTGTGGTTTAGGCGGATGTCGCATCCGTACTTGATACATCCGGCTGAGGGAGAGCCACTCATGCTGGCTATCGTAGAGGCACCCACGGTTAAGGGCCCAGTGACTGTTGACAACATGCCGGAGGCCAGCTCCAGCATAGATCATCCTTCGATGGTAAAACATTAACTTATATACTATTGTAAATAGTAAATGACATTATTTATAATTTTTATGTTGTTCTTTGCAGGCGAGGTAGGCGAGTGTCAAGGACATCATGCAGGGCATCATAGCCAGAGGGGAGATACATGAGGGGACCCAATCTGGTAGAGTATACAACACGCGCTCGAGGTGATCAACCGACCTTAAACCTACCAGAGGAAGAGCTCACGGTCGACACAGTGACCTCTATTGACTGTGTTGCTTTTTTTTTCTTTTTTTTCTGTAGATATATGTATTTATTTTGTAACTATTTTGAATGATTTTGTAATTATATACACATTATAATTTAGTTAGGTTATAATTTATTTAGCGCGATAATTTTGTTAGTCATTTCCAATTGAAATTTTGAAAATTAAAAAAAAATTAAGTAATTAAAAAAAACTAAGTAACTCTAATGAGGTGAAATTTTAAAAAAACTGAGTAATTTAAAAAAAATTAAGTAATTCTAGTGAGGTGAAAATTTTAAGAAACCTAAACAAGCAACATCCGGATGCTTACATTCGGACTACACCACTCACAACCGGATGCATGCATCTGGACGCAACTAAACCCTCTATTACGTCTTACTAACGTCCTAAAGTATACATCCGGTCAGGAGTATTTACGAGAAAAATGAGTGAGGGTTTTATAGCAATTAGAGGGTGAAAAGTAAGTCCCCGTAAATTAGTTTCTTTTTTCGACAGGATAATTGTGTTGGAACAACATTTTTGCTTTTTTCACCTCACAAAGTTTTGTACTTTCTCTCTTAGATCCATTAGAAGTCAGGTAGAAGGTACTCGAAATCAGTTAACAAACAATTAATTATTACAACCGCACCGTAGTATTTTGCAACGACGCAATTGATAATAGTCCATGCTACACTTAAAACTCATAATGGTGTTATTATTATTACTTGAAAGTTTTTACCAGAAGTTTGTTGACAAGTGAAACATACTTCCTCCCTCCCATATCTTTGGATGTTTAAGGTTGTGGCACATAGACTAAGAAATAGTTAATAAAAAAATTTAGACTATATTATCCCTAATTACTGTTTTTCTTTGTCACTAAATATTTTACACAGTCCCATTATATTAATTAGTCACATTACTCCCACAATAACTATTCAAGTCTTTCCATGTTCTTAATTAATAAGGTGCATTTTTTCAAAGCAAATTTAAATGTAACTACGTAGTAAATATAAATTGTAATTAATTTATATTCTAAATTAATTTAAGGGTATAGTGGGAAAGAAAAACTAAATTATACATTGGTATCGTAAAAGTAAAACAGCCAAAATTATTGGACAAAAATAAAATGCTAAAACACCCAAAGATATGAGATGGAAAGAGTATATATTTCTCCACCGTACTACTAATAAATAACGTTGGGATATCCGTTACTAATGTTGGCTCCAATTCTTACCAAACAAATTAATAACTTTTGTTGCACCAAATCAAAGAAACATAAATAACAACGCTTGCTCGGAGGATAGTAAAATTGATGGCCATGTTTTTTTGGGTCGAAAATTGGTGGCCACCTTGTATTGGAAAATGCAACGCAGACAAGCAAATTACTACGGGCCTTAGCCCATAGACCTCCAAGCAGGACAGCAACAAAGGCCGAAATCTACAAGGCCCATGATTTTACCACCTCTTCCACCTATTAAAAAGACTAAAATACCCCTCCCCCTTCCTTTTTTCTCACAGTCCCAAACCCAATCTCCCTCTCTCTGATGTTCGTTCAGGCAGCTTCCCTTTCGGTTAATTTTTTTCTGTGTGCTCTGATATTCCGTAGACGTTGATCAGACATTTTTAGTTTTTCACGAAATGCACAAGGTAAATACAATGACAATGCAAAGGGGACCATAACACGAAATGTTTACATAAAATAAATATTCAATCTAAAGTTACATGGTTTGTAGATGAAATAAAAATAGACATCCAATGTTGTATGCGACTAAGACATAGCACCTCTCATTCACTAGCACTATCGCTTCTAAACCTTTTCCATTGAACATATGAGGGAGGTATTGGAGCATTATTCTTTAAATAGACCTGAAAATATGTCATTTTTAAACCAATTAAACAAAGTCAATAAACTATGTAAATGTTACAAAAAATAAAGAGTCAACCCAATTATTGTACCTATACAAAATGTTCCATTTTATGTAGAAATCCAATGCAGAGGGCGCAGTGAACATAGCAATCGTTCAGTGGTCCGTGCCCGAGAGGTAAAATTGTGGAACTTTCCCTTGGGTCTAAACATATCAGGACCACGTTATATTTATTAGCAATGATATATCCTGCATCTGGCATGGTCATCCATTTGTCTTTCTTGGCAACCTGATCAACCTTGTCAATATATAGTGATGCCTTAGTGCCTCAAGGTTGTCTTCGCCACAAAGTACACCAACATAGTCGTCACGGTTTCTCTCAAGCTCTCTAATCAAATCCTGTCGGATTAAGGGCCAGGCATTCTCACCCAAATCAAGTAAAGCAGCGATGCTACGAAACTCACAATTCCCATCGGGCTGTACATCAATAATGTTGTCAATGTATTGATGAATTTATAAGGAAACTATTGTATGTATGGCAGGGCCAGATCTGACTTCTTCAGCGAAAATGGATGTGTAGGTGGTTCTGACTTAGTGGGCGGAGGAGAAACTGAATGTCTAGACAAAGTGGGAGCTGACTTGTTGGGCGAAGGAGGAACTGAACGTCTAGACGAGGTTGGAGTTGACGTGTCGTGTTGGGATGAATAGAAGTCATCAACACGTTCCCAATATGATGGATCACGTTTTGTTGAAGTATCTATTGTCAACATCTTTCCTTTCTTTGGTGCTCCTCATGTGTTCACCTTACAAGGGGGAGGACACATGGAAGTGGTGTCAGGAAATGCTAACTCGCGTAATTTCGCCTTCAGTGCTACATTGCCTGCAACATCAAGCTCCCGAAACCTACATGCTAATGCTTCTAGCTCAACCTGTATACTTAGTTTTGAACCATGGCCATTGTCGGTGTCACAGTGGTTGTTGAAGCTCAATTTCCTCCAGTGAATATGAACTGCCTCCAAACGGGATTGGGATGTAGTGCATCGTATATCTGGCAAGCTCACATGCACAAGGTAGTCCATGCGTGTATCTTAGCACACAACCACATGCAAAACTATCCATGCCAATGGTGTTAACTCGAAGAAGCTCCTCGGCAATGTGGTTTAACACACTCTTACACACAAGTCCATTTAAGTGCTTGTAGACTGCAGTATTATAACAATTTTGTTGTCTACTAATGCTATGCTCGAATGAAGCCTTCAATTCAGTGTGCTGTAACTTGATCATGTTATTCATTGCATCCCAACAGTTACACAAATCTCCTCTGTTATCAGCTAACAACCTCTTCAACCTCCAGTGTGCAGACTCAACCCTGTTCATCAAATACAAACATGACAATTTAGAATTTGACAAAAACAGCAATAAATATGAGAAGTATTGCATAATTCAGATGCATACCTGTTGGTTGTTGTGTTTCCAATGTGCATAACTCGGTCTATCCATGCAGAAACAAATTTTTCCTTGTGAGGATTCATCCATGTGTTCTTGACATAGTCAATGAAGTTACTGAACGGTGTTGACACATCCTCGAAATGTTGCAGGCACTACTGGTAGTCATCCACTACTGGTGAATTAATAACGGAATCAAATGCAGTCATCACCAACTCAATTCTTTCTTGTGATACACATAAGTCTTGCACTTAGCCCTCACATTCTTACGGATATGGAATTGGCACAACATGTTAGACGACATTGGAAAAAGTTAGCCACTGCATTCATTAAAGAAAGTTTCCGATCGGTCACTATCACTTGTGGTAATGAATCCTGTCTCACAAACATACCCTTCAACTTGTCAAGCACCCATGTGTAGTTATCAGCTTTCTCCGACTCCACAAATGCAAATGCAACAACGAATGTCATCTCAGTTGAGGTCACACCAATAATCTCAATTAATGGCATCCTATACCTGTTAGTCTTGTATGTCAAATCAATAAGCAAAACAATATTGAACGAATTTACAAGCTTGATAGCTTCAGGATGTGCCCAAACTATATCACTAACAACATCAAAGTTATCGGCCTTTCTATGCCAGTGGACATAATGATCACGATGCATCAAGTTCATCAAATGTTGTAACTCAGTTTTGTCCTGTCTTAGACTCGACCGGATATTTTGACGCGCATTGTAAATCTGCCTAATTGTGGTGTGACTATTTGGGTTAGTACGTTGCAATGAAAGTAAGGCATTTCTCGGCTTAATCATGTTCAATGTCATGTCACTCAGATTAGACAACTCTTCAAAAGTTAGACGACCAATATTTGGATGACCTTCAAAGTTTTTGACTAACTCGTGATTGTGAATACCACACATTAACTTAAAAACCCACCCTCCGACACCTTTCACCACCCTTCCTTTCAATCTGAATGGGCATTGACATTTTCTAGTGCCAGTAGCCTTCAAATCCGTAGTCTTGTAAGGTTTATACTTGCCACTTTTCTCATAACCCAACATCACAAATGTCTTTTTGCTTGATTGCCCATAGTTTGATCTTAAAATAACAACCACACATCCAATAGATTTACCAACATCTCGTGCCCATGCCAATAGGTTATCTCGGGTATAAAATACCTGAAGTGACAACATGTATCATTCACCAACTCATCCAACAAATCTTAATAAAACTAATCAATAAAATAAGTACCCTCGTAGTAGTGAATGCACTAGTACAATCCACGGAAACGACCTCTGTAACATCAGGAACACTGGCTATTGGGGTGTCGGAAAAGTTGTCTTCCATTGAAACTGCACTGGAAAAGACATGTAAAAATTCTATAAGACACAAATTCCGTATTCTTAACTACGGTAAATTCTGTATTCTTATTGTCGAAGATTATTGAACTACCGGACTTTAGATTACGGAATTTTTCGGACTCTATAGTCCGGAATCATCAAACAATTAAATAGACATAACAAATGTCTGGATTCTTATATCCGGACGAATCCGGCAATATAAATACGGAAAACCAGATATCTCAGGGAAAAAAAAAGACACGAACACACCTCAAATCAGTGACAATGTGGAAGAGGTATGAAACAAGATGGCACTAGAGAGATAGGGCAGATAACAAGGTGAAAAAAACACTTTCAAAAGTGAGAGAGATTGAGAGAGGGCGAGAAAGATTGAGAGAGGGAAGAGGTGAGGTTTGAGAGGGAGAGATGTGAGGGAGGTGCTGATTTTGTATTTTTAATCAAGGGCAAAGTTGTATTTTCAAAAATATGGGAGGTGTGGAAATTAATGGAGGGAGGTGTGGAAATCAATGGATTGAATCCCATATGCCAGCCTCTAAACCGAACCGTATGTCCTCCACGCTTACTGCACCAAAGTATTAGAACTCTTCCCTTTCTTGGCTTCATAATTCTCAGCATAACATTTTCGTTGTCCATAAACTTCAGGAGAAACAAAGCAGCAACATCATGTACATCTCCAACAAAACCAGGAATGAATAGCCAATTTTGCATCAAATAATACAGTAAACCAAAACAAGTATGTCTTCAAAGAGGACTTTAGACAAGCACCTTGTGAGTAATGAATCATAGGAAGAAAATCATCCGCAATCAGCAAAACGAGAATGTCACAACAGCGTCAAAATATATCAAGCTTCAAACATGAGTGCATTCTGCAATTTCATCATCAGACCGTGAGATTACAAAACCAAACCTGGCGAAGCAAATCCATCTCAAATCAGAACCATGAGAAGCCAAACCAATCAACAGCTTGGTGATGGAGAAGAACCAAGTGACCGCGTGTTCAGATTCAGAGTGAAAATCTCTGATTGGCGATGACAGAACCTTCAAACGAGAATCTGAGAATCGCAGATCATGAACAGAGAATGAGTAACCGCGATTCAAGTTTGCGAACAATGAATAACAGATATGGAACCAGTAACTGATTAGAACCAGCAAGAATAAAGCAGCAAATCGATGTCGAAAAAGTGAATCTGAATCAGGAAACGAGATCTGATCTGACGAAGGCAAGAAACATTCCATCTCCATCGATAGAATAGAGGAAGCTTGAACTCGAGCACCCAAAGCGAGAATTTTTTTGAAGAACTCAAACTTTGAACTCGAACACACAAAGTCTGATAAGAAGACTGAAGACCGATCAACCACATAGTTGCGAATGCAGAGCTTGAAAAACTCATCAATGGCGGAAAGTTCAAGCCATGCTTTCAACGAGCAAGGAAGAAATGACAATAACAGATCAAAAATGAACCAAATCTGGAACGAAAGTGTGACAACCCAACCACCCCCAGGCCTTTGGCCCAGTTACAAAGGGCTACAACGAGTGTCACTCACAGGACTTCTGGGACCCCTTAATTCCCAGTTTTTGCCCTACGAGAGGATCGAACCTGCGCCCAAAGGGATATGGTCAAGTGGTAGTGGGGAGGTGCTTTCCGTGGCCTATATCCCTTTGGGCGCGGGTTCGAGCCTCCCGTGAGGCAAAAATATTCCTTAAGGGGGGAATAAAGTCCTGTGAGTAACATACCCTTTGTAAGCCCTTTCGTAACTGGGCCTAGTGCCTGGGGGTGGGATGTTACAGAAAGTCTCACGAATCGGAAATGGAATCGAAATCGAAATGGCTAAAACTGAAGAATGCAGAAAGGAAGTAAATTAAAATGGCGAAGACTCAAACATCTTAGTGTTCGAAGATCGAGAAAGTGAGAAAATGCAAGAAACCAAAAGAGAGAGAGAGAAAAAGAATTTTGGATTTTCTTGGCAAAATTAATAAGAAAGGAAAATAAAGTATGAAAAGAAGAAAAGAAAAATTGAATGCAGTGGAAAATGTTCTTCAAGGTGGATACCAAGTTTTCTCTGATACCATGTTAAGAAACATAACATCCATGATAGGAGGAAGAAATTGATAGAAAATGTATAAGAGTATATTGAGTGAAATGATACAAATGGTAAAAGTGATTAGAAAGCAACTACATCAAGCCTTCATATAGGCTAACAAACTAGTAATAAACTAACTCTTAGTCTATAACTTTTTATATCTGTAACACACTCCTCAACCGCATAAAACTATTATCAACGAGTTACTCAAAACTTGTTCCACTGGGCATGCCAATTTGTTTATTGGGATTTTTGGTCCGACTAGCATGTGCTCTGATACCAAATGATGTGCTCCAACCTTGAAGAAGTGCTCTGATACCAAATGATGTACTCCAACCTTGAAGCATTGTGACGAGGATCATTTCAACAAGCATTGTTCAACCAAAAAGGGATGAAAATTGCAACCCACACTCAGATTTTGAAGTAAACCCGTGAGCTGGTCCAAATCAACCAATGGTAACTTAAGAAATGGCTTCACAAAGTGACAAAACAAATGAATTCACATGATTCTACTCCCTAAATTAATTATGCAGGAAAATTTAATTGGTAAAACTGAGGCATCAAAACGTGAAAACAAAAGGGCTTTGCGCTAATTCTTGTTCAACTTGAATTCACGAGCCAATCACAAAAACAAGTTCCAGCCGAATCAAATGGAACTCGCAAGTTGAAAAACCAAGAGCAAATTGTCCAGCTAAAAAGTAATTCCAGTCGTGAATCAGAATGAAAAAAGAAGAGTAAATCAAGAGGAAAATTGAGGAAAAGCTAAAGGAAAATAAAGAAAGGTAAAAATGGAAGGAATCAAAAATGGGAAAATCAAAAAAAAAAAAAAGTGGATTAGGTCAAGAAGACGATAGGAAAGCCACCACAATCATGGAATGGTTGATAAGCCTATGGGAGGATTCGTCACAATGGTAAAGAAGCCATTGATAAGAATCAACCAAGGTTTCAATCTAAGAATCCTAAGAGGAGATTATCTCACTCTAACTCTCACAAAGAACCCAAAATGAGTCTTACATGACTATTTAATAGGTACCTAGTAATTACCCTGATGGGCCTAAAAGAGGCGAATACTAAAAGACCCATAAGTGGGCTTACATAATATTTCTAAAATTTCTAAGTGTAGGAAACAAGTGCATGCTCCCATCACCATGACTAGAAAAAATCCCCTATATTATTACAACATCAATTAAAACAAAAAATGCGACCAAATATAATATATAAAACCTAAAAATCATTCTAAAGTCATGACTTGAAATTTTTCTTGCTTTTCTCCTTATTAGCTCCTTCTAAGTCCTCATCACTAAAGAGGCATGATAGGGTCTTTATTATATCTTACTACAAGTAGACCTAATATTGTGTTTTTTGTTGGATTATATGCTAGATTTCAATCCTCATCTAAAGAGTCCTACTTGACTGCTGTCAAAAGAATATTTAGATATCTTGTGGAAACTACTAATCTTGGTCTTTGGTATAGAAAGGGGACACATTTTGATCTATTAGGATATTGTGATGCTGACTATGTTTGAGACAAATTGGAGAGAAAGAGCACCAATAGAGGATGCCAAATTCTTAGAGAATCCCCTGTAACTGGTCTTGCAAAAAACAATAAACCATTGTGCTCTCAACTGCTGAAGCTGAATATGTCGCTATAGCTAGCTGCTGCTCTCAGATTCTTTGGATCAAAAATCAATTGGAGGACTATTCATTGAGGTATCCATGTATTCGCATTTTCTGTGATAATATAAGTGCCATTAATCTAAGCAAGAATCCTATTCAACACTCAAAGTCCAAACATATTGACGTAAAGCATCATTTCATTCGTGAAGATGTTTAGAAGAAAGATATTGAGTTAGTGTATGTTGACACAAAACACCAACTAGCTGATATTTTTACTAAGCATCTTACTGAGGATAGTTTTAATTTTATTAAAGATCAATTACATATGATCAGGTCCTTATGATTTGATAAGAGAGGATGTCTACTTAAGACTATCCTCTCAATTTGTCTTAAAAAAATTCTACTAAAATTAAGAGGATGTTCCCTTTACCATCCTCTTAATCACAGCCATTAGGTCAGTTATTGGAAGTGGTACACACATTGCGATTTCCAATAAACCTTGTTATCATTGAAGACAAATAGCTCATTTTCATTAAATGAAAAGCAGTTTCTCAGTGTCTAACGACTAGTAAGAGGCAATTATTGGCAAGACAATTACTCTTACCAAAAACATCAAATCATCTTTCTCTTTCCCACTCATCTTCCATACCCACTCCTCTCACCAAACCGCTCTTCTCTATAAGTCTCTTTTATCGCTCTCATTTTCTCTTACTCGTGTTCTTCTACAATCTGATCTCTCTTCATTTCACTTCCATGAGAACCAAAGTTTGTGCTAAAAGAGACACACGAACCAAGAAAATGTTGAAGGACAAACATGAAGATCAAAGTTCCAATTTCTCTTCTCCACTGCATTCCCCTGTTTCTTCTCCAAAACCCCTTCCTACTACTTCAAATATTTCTAAATATTCTATTAAAGCTTCCTCTACTCCTAGTAGAAGATCTGCTCGCATTATGTCTGGGGTTTTAGCATCGGGATCAAACAAAGAAACCAACACAGAAGATGCCCTCATTGTCATTGTTGACCGTGATGATTTGATCACTGATGATCCTGCAGCAAAAGGAAAAGAAATCGATGACTTTCCTTCTGAAAAGAAGAGTGTGAGCAAAAAGGGGGAGAAGAAGACTAAGAAAGACAAGGGAAAGCAGAAGCAGAAGTGTATCCCATTGCCCCTGGAAGAATATTCAAGTTTGACATCATCTTAAACAAGGGTGGAGAAGTGTTGACTTTCATTACAAGACAACAATGAGAAGAATTTCTCACCATTGATGAACCAGTGCACATGAAAGTGGTAAGAAGTTTCTATGCTGCCGCCTCATTGATAGGGAGAAATTAGAAATTATGAGTAGATTAAAATGACATTTTTTTGAATGGGGATAGTATTTCTGAGGCACTAGAAATTCCCAATCACGGCAAGAGAATTTTTGGAAAAAAATGGTATATTGATGCTAATGTCAGTAAGAGCCCTGTCCTCAAGGAGACCCTCATTGAGCCATACTCTGAGATCAAGTCTTCTAATCTGAAAGGAATGGCCAGAATCATTCACAACATGTGCTCTTACTCTTTGGTTCCAAGGGTTGAAAGCCTTGAGAAGATAACTGATATTGACCTCCTGATAATCTATCATGTCCTCAAAGGAATTCCGCTAAATCTCCCATACTTCCATTTGATTTACTTTTGTTGATACAATTTTAAATTATTGTTGGGACCCTTTTATGATGATAATTTGTTTTTAACTTTTTTTTTGTTTTCTCACTAGCAAACTTACCAGTTAAGAACTTGAGAAAGTGACAAAACCAATGCTGGTGGGGACGATCTCTACTTTCACTTTATTACTTGTTGACTGTGTATACTTGCATATCACTAAATTTTTAGCAACAAATAGTCATTTGTATGGATTCTGTGAACCATACATGACTAGTAGTGCAAGCGGCCGATCATCAGAGCAAATTCAAGCCTACATGCAGAAAGAATAAGCTACATAATCTGAAGAGTGTGTTATCTAGCACCATTATTGCAGCAATAAGTACGTAGTTGCCTAGTTTTCTTTTGTCTGTACAGGAATTGATGATCATTTGTACACCACTAATTGTTCCCAAATGCATAAATCATTTTCAATTGATGATCCTTTGTCATATATTAATAGTGTAGTCTGAATGTGTTTATTGAATAGAAAACTAGATGCAGACATCAAGCACATAGTTAATTTGTAAGTTTTTACTTGTCAAACATTGAATTTGTGATATGTATTATTATAATTACTTTGAAATATATAACTTACTTTTCATGAATACTCTTTTATCAAAGGGCTATGTTAGGATATTGGAAGCTGGAAGGTGCTAGAAAGAAGAAGCATACACGAGTTTTCCCCGATGTGAGTAGTTTAAAACTTGAAATTCATTTATAGTTTATAGTTCATTAATTTGTAGACGTCGCAACAACGTGGCAGCTGGGAGTGTGGATACTATGTTATGAAAAATATGTTGACCATTATCTTCGCGGATATTGTTGATTCATGGGAGGAGGTAATAAAATTTGTAACATTTTTCTATTCTGCACTTCTGGTCTAGTTATTGTATTTGTGGTTATAGCGAGCATGACATACTGATATTACCTTGACATGGTTATAGTTTAACATTGAGCTAATTATGTTTCAACTTACAGGAATTCTATGACAAGTCATCATTCTCAGAAGCATATATTATTGACATCCGACAACGTTTTGCAAGCTTTTTTTTTGAGGTATTATGTGAAGAAGTAGAGAGAATATTGACATCAACTGTTGCTGCAGTTATATACATTATAACTCAACGTACATTGGCTGGTAGGTCAGCCACCCTTTTCTTCCTCCTTCATTCCCTTTTGTAAATTCCATTTCGATTCTGTTTCAATATGTCGCAACCTTGTTATTTATTGTAAATATATAGTTAAAATAGAAGATTAGTCCCAAACTGCACTAGTGAGAGGAAAAGTAAAGCCTTCACTTAATGACCTTCGAATTTGATTCATAGAAGGTTTCGCTTTTGCTAACTTATCTTTCGGTGCTGTCTTTTGATTCACAAAATTTCTGGCCATTTGGTTTTGTGAGAGATTTAAGGTCTTGGTGGTGTTGTTGTGGTTTCCATTGACTTTCACTGAGTTTTATCAGAATAACAAGAACATTTTCTCCTTAAAGTCGTTCTTTGGCTCTTTCCATTCTTTGCACTCTTTGTTTAGGGATTTTAATTTGTAGTAAATTACATAGTTAAAATATAAAATTTGTTGTAGATGAATTCCTTGCAATTAAACTGATTGTTGTTAATTTGTTAGATGAATACCTTGTGCTCACTTGTGTAGATGAATATTTTGTATTATGTCTAGGAACTGCGATCCGTTGTCTAGATTTGTTGTAAACGAACTATTATTTTAAAAAAGACATAAGTTTTTACATCGGTTATGGGCCAGATTACACTGGTTATACCAGTAACTGATGTAAAATGTCGCGTTTTTTCTTCAGATTTGGCATCACATTTGACCCCCTTTTTAAATCAGTTCATTCATAACCGTTGTAAAAAGTCCCAACATTCAATAGCGACATTTTCTAAATCGCCTAGACAACCGATGTAACAACCCCATTTTAACTAATATAAAATCCTCAAACTACACTAGTGCATATTAGTCGGAGTTCGAGACCTTACCAGGTTGTGAGACAATACTGGTTGGAACTTGGAACATTGATTGACTGTTCTATCATACTCGAGGAAGCATATTTAGAATCTCCATGGAGTATAAGGAAGAAATATTGAAGTCTCATGCATTGTTGTGATGTTGAAAATGTTTGTGTGTGTATGGTCATAAGGTGTTATGAATTATTTCTTGTTGGTGAGTTGCATATGAACTATCATTATGTTATACTAGCGGAAAGATGGGCATTATCGTGCCCATCTATCCGCTTTTCCTATTGTGCTAACGTGTGTACGTATTTTATTGTGTAATGTTGGTTTTAATTTAATTTGCTTCTATATTTTATTATGTATTTCATTACACTTATGAACAACTTAATATGTATTTTGATATGTATGCGTGCCTAGTAACCAATCGAACATAGACGTAAATATAAAATTGTTTAACTAACCAATGAAACATATATGTATTGTGTGTGAAATTGCCAAAATAGGACATGTGCCACTCAAAGCTCTCAACACATGATAGATATACTAAATTAACTATGGTCGAGGTTACATTGTAGGCTTGGGAAAAACATACGTAAAATGCACAATACAAATGAGAATAAAGACAAACCTAAAGTATTATTTAGTTACAAATATTATTGTCTATTCGTCCACGACTATGATTTCATTGGTAAACCAAATAGTGATCGAGAATCATGAGATTTTTTATTTATTTCTCTGCATTTTATCATAGTAAATATATTTTGTCGTTATTTAGGGTTAACTAATAGTATAGCATATTAATAAAATAAATCATTACTAGCTTCAATTCATTGATTATTTTGTAAGGATGCTTCTCAATGCTTCTTAAAAAATTTCATCAATAAGTTCATTTTTTTTTTTGAAAAACTATAAAGTCACTCAAACAATGTCATTGAATGCAAATTTTTTTTCAACTGAAATGAGCTGACATAACTCCTACTTGATATTGCATTTTCAAGTTTCTTAATAATTTAAAAAATAAGCTAGTATTGATTTAATTATAGGAAGCGTATGTGAGAACTCTTGTTTAGTGTGAGAAATAAAAACTATTAATAATAATCGTTGGATTACAATTATCAGATGAGATTAAAAAAAAAAAAAACACGTTAAGCATTCACGTGACCACTTCTCCTTCTAAACACCAATCGACCACCACTCAACCATTTGGACGCATCGTGCACTCTGCCATTACGCAATCGGTCACCCTATTTCTTCCACAATATGTAGGTTCTTACAAGTAACAACAGCTACCTCACCATCGTGTAACTCTGTGCCATCGTCTTCTTTCCTGCCTTTTAACGAACAAGTTACCATTCAACGCGTATAAACACCACTGTTCATTTCCATATCTTTATTATATTTATATGTTATATATTTTTTATATATAAAAATAAAATAGTATCTGAAGCAATTTTTCCCGCCCAAATCTGGGGCAGTTTGAGAATTTTAGTAATTTGATAATTTTAGTACACGTTATTTGTAATTAACTGTGGGTTACATTTAATTAAAAACTCAACAAATATGGTTTATCGGTCCAAAAAGCAATACATGTAATACAAATAAAGTAGTAAATGATGGAATTGGAAATTGTGAGCCATAAATGCATAATAAGCATAGAACCTCTAAACGTGATCGTTGCTTCTCCCCGTGCATTGATAGAAATTTTATCCCACCCACCACCCAGCTTTTTTTTATCTTTAATGTTACTTTTAAGCCAAATTTAAAAAAAAGAGCTTAAAAATTAAAATTAAAGCTCTTTAGTAATTCTCATTTTTTTAATAGCTTAAAAGCTATTCTTAGGTTAAAAGTTATTTGGTAAAATATTTTATAAAAGCTCTAATTTTATTTAAAATTACCAAGAAAGAGATATAACTCCAAAATCATATTTAAAATTTTTTATTGTTCAAATAAAAATTCACAGACACTGTATTAAAGAAAATGAAAATATTAGTTAATAAACTATTTAAAATAAATTAATTATAACTTATAAAGTAACAATTATTTTAAAATTAAAAAAATATGCTGATCAATATTTTGAAGATGTCGTAAGAATTCTTTCTTTTGAACTTTGTTAAAATAATATTATAAATTGTTAATTTATTTATTATTTTCTATAAGTTTTATATTAGTAAAAAAAATAAGTTTTATATTAAACTAAAGTTTAGATTAATAAATTACAAATAGTATTTGAAAAGAAACGTGAGTAAAGATATAGCCAATGGTACAGTGGTAATAACCCCAAAGTGCATTAGGGGATATACAATACGACAATATCTTTTTTCAAAAAAATATATATATATATATATATATTGGTTATCATGTTATTTGCTTGAAGATTCACTGATTGCCACACGGCCACATGACTAATCCTAGAACTCCTACTGTGAGATGTTTTTTTACTCGGTTTTGTCGGTCTATGTGGTTCTCCCCTCCCAACAGATTTTTTGCCACACCCAAGACTCGAACTCGAGACCTTGGGATGAGATCCGAGCCCAGTTACCACTCGGACCAACCCTTGTTATTTATATATATATATATATATATATATATATATATATATATATTTCTTTTTAATGTAAAAGGAAAATGATATATAGCATTTTTGGAAGTAAAACTAATGCATAAACGTGTGTTCCGGATTCGAATGGAGGGTGTCTAAAAAAAGCCACCGAGAAGCTGCCGAAAAGTTACTATTAGTAGCTTTTTTTAAAGCTCTTTTTTTACCCATTTTCTTCTATGTGAAATAAGCTACTTTTTTTTAAGAGCTTTTTTTTTTTTTAAAGTGTTTGGCCCAACTTCTCCTTAAAAGGAGAAGAGAAGGCTAAAAATAGCTGGGCCAAACATACACTTACAAAAGGGTTTTTATCTTTCTATTTTAGGTTGTTTTCCACTTCTCCTTTGCATTTTTTCTACTGTGAGAAAACTGAAAAGTGTTTCCAAAGCATTATTAAGCAGGACGTTGTTTCATTTTGGTCATTTTACGGATGTGAGTCTTCTCCTATGTTGATCATATGTTTGGTTTTGCCATTGGTGTAGCCTGTCTATATTCTACACTTCTTTAAATTCTTTATTCTTTATGTTATCTCCTCCGATCGCAGTTGGTCCTGAGCTGATCCTTTTATGTGACAGTTATGGTGTTTCGTCTTCACTGCACATACCATACTCTTCTTCGATCGGTATGTGTATGGTTTTTTTATGGGGTTTTTCTGTTTTGTTTTCCTGGGTTTTTGTTTCAACTTTTGGGAGCCTTGCATCTTTGCTTTGCATGTGGAAACATTGACATCTGTTTCTGTTGTATTTATTGATGAATTTGAAAGCATTGTAGACTTTTCAACACTCTCGACTTTTTGTAGAAAAAATTGATCCAGTAAATTAGTGTTGTGACCAAGATTACCAAAATGCTATAAGTTATTATGTGTAACAGAATCATACATATGTTGCAATTTATTGTGTATTTGTAAGTGGTAACCATCATCAATTAGTTTATATTGCTAAATATATGCAATGGATTAATTTCTCTGTATTTTACACTTCAATTATAACAAAAATATTTAATAATTGTTTTTTTTACGGAAATTTAATTATTGTTTTTATTTTCAGGTTTTAGATATAAATTATCTTTTAACATAATGTAAAATTATCGTTCTTCCACACGTATTTCTCCTGTGCATCGCACGAGTTTACGCTCTAGTTTTCTGAAATAAGTAATGTCATCGTCTTCTTTTACTCGACTAGTAATCATATAGTTTATCAATTTTATATTTTGTGGTGAATTGATGGTAATTAATAATTGTATAATTATTTTGTTAAAATTAAAAATAAGATGCTTTGATAGAAAACATTGTGCGACCAATATTTGAAAATTGGCAGGATTGAATTTATCAAAAAAAAAAAAGGCAGGATTGAGATGAATTTAATTTTCAAAAAACTATCAAGACCAAAAATCTGTAAGTGTCTATTGGAAGCTAGCATCCTTAATTAAAGTAATAGTTTGTGGGGTCTCTCGCTTTCCATAGCTCTCAGGTGCTTTCCTCAATTAACTGGTGCATCCATTCAGTTTAGTAATAGTAGAGCCGTGACGGATTGGTGTATTTTTTTTTTTTTAATAAATCGATTGGTGTTTTGAAGGAAACATGAGGTGGAGAAAGAATGGAAGTGAGGCAAGAAAGAAGAGTCAATGACAACTGAAATTGGAACAAAGAAGACGGAGGGAGTTACACATAGGGAGACACACGAACCTAGTCACGTTTCGTTTTTTAATCTTGACCGCTAACCGTGATTCAACGATCATTACTGATAGTTCTTATTTCTCATAATAAACATGAATTTTCACCTGATACGCTCCCTTTAATTATATTATATTATTGAATCTTGAAAATTTCTTTCTAAAAGATAAATTTTTATGTAAACTTCATATTAATTTTGGAGTAAAGTCTCATTTTAGTCCCTGACAAAAATTGTGGGACCCATTTTCGTCCCTGACAAAAAATAAGTCCAAAAATAGTCCCTGACATTTTCAAAACAGGACCAAGTTAATCCCTCCGTCAGTCTCATTTCAAATCTGTCACTTAACGTACTGACGTATCACGTTAAATGTTCACGTGATACGTTGACCCTCTCCACGATGGATTATATAAAAGATGTGACATTTTTTTAGACGTTTTATCTAGTGTCTTATATTTTTCCTGCAAATCCGGTTATGTGAAGTTTTAGTCCCTACTCTTAAACATGTGAAACTATCCTTCTCTCTTCCAGAAAAGAACCCTCACCTAAGGACGATTAAATAGCGATGAGAACCCAACCCTGAGACGTTGAAAATCGACTTAAGAAACAAGGTGACCCAGACTTAACTCAAACGCACAACAAGGTGAGATTTTTTATTATGATTGTGTTGCTATTTTGTTGAATCTGTTGTTGAAGCTGATGTTTTCGATTTGTGCGATGGGATGGGGTTTTTGAAGATTATTCTATTGAAGATTGTGGTTATTGAAGATTATTCTACTGTCATTATTTATGGAGATCTAGATCTTGATGTTAGGGTTTAGGGAAGAAGAAGAAGAAGAAGAAGAATAACTTTGAAATGGTAACAATGGGGTAGCGGGCCTAATATGTCCCAAAGTTGTCAGGGACTAAAACGTCCCAAACCGGATTTGCAGAAAAAAAATTAGACATGTATTCTTGTTTTGCCACTGTAGAGAGGGTTAACGTGTCACATGAGCATTTAACGTGACAAGTCAACACGTTAAGTGACGGATTTGGAAGGAGACTGACGAAATGACTAACGTGGTCCTGTTTTGAAAACAACTAGGACTATTTCTGGACTTATTTTTTGTCAGGGACAAAAACGGGTCGCACAATTTTTGTCAGTGACTAAAATGGGACTTTACTCTTAATTTTTCCACTCTATTTTTTGTTAATAATAAGCTACAGAAAATAATATACTTTTCTCATAAAAAAACCAAAATAATGTACATTTCTCATTCTCTCTCACCCAATTCTCCGTTCCTGGCATGAACATACTACGAGGAATTGAATTATTTTTTATTTAATAATAAAAAAAATACCTATCCGTAAGAGTGTTAGACATGTGTCATCTTTAGAAAGAGATATTAGAGTGAAATTTGTGTAAGGACCAGTATTGAGTACCCGTGCAACGCACGGGGAGAAATTCGTCGAAAGAATCAACATTATTTATAATTTATAATTTGTTGTGTTCAGTTATAATTTATTGACAATAAATCACATAATCGTATTAGGCATGTATCAATATTGCGTCGTGTTACATTATTCTAAATAAGATTAAACGTACAGAGCATCAATAGTCATTGAGATGTGGAATAAAAGTAGAAATATGGCATTCTTGAATCACCGATGTAGAACGAAAAAAAAACTGCAATAATAAAAAGTTGAAAGAATGAACAAAAAGCTAATAACAAACCCGCATAGAAACCATTATGATAAATCAAGATGAAATGTGTCTATAAATCAGCAAACAATGAAATGCAAAAATATAAGTCATATTTATCTCAAAGAAACGCACGGGAGAGAGATTCGTTGAATAATTGTTTCGTTTGAGATGTAACGATATCGTATAATAAATCAAAATATGGCATTCATGTAGTAGAGAAATTCATTAGGTACGTACTAAAAATTTTTAACCAACGCTTGTCGTTTGATGTGGTATACACAACATAATAGTAATGTTGTAATTAGTTAGACGATTAGTGGCTTATGAATGTGAGTGAAGGGAGGGGTTTTTTAGTCATTATGAAAATTTCAATTGGAGCTCATAACCGAATTGGTCTGTCGAACTGTCAAACCTCCAATGCTCTCCCAGGATTCGATTTTGATCTCTCATGCGGTCGGGGGTGACCGTGAAACCGGAGTGGAGGATCCCATTGTCGAGGCGGTTACTGGGGAGTGGAGGCCTTGAAACGATGTCGTCAGAGTTGGTCTGTCGAAATGTCGAAGTTGGTCTGTCGAACTGTCGAAGTTGGTCCTTTCAGGCATAACCCAACCTCCAATGCTCTCCCAGGATTCGAGAAGGCGCATGCGGTCGGGGGTGACCGTGAAACCGGAGTGGAGGATCCCATTGTCGAGGCAGTTACTGGGGAGTGGAGGCCTTGAAACGATGTCGTCAAAGTTGGTCCGCCATCGCCGGGTTGGTCAGCCGAAATGTCGGTTGGTCTCACAAACCGCACATATGCATATTAACAGACACACATACCCATTAAACTTGAAAGCTCTAACAAATAATGAAAATGCAGATTTTTTTGCTGATAAAATAGTTGACCAATGTTGTAATTAGTTAGACGATTAGTGGCTTATGAATGTGAGTGAAGGGAGGGGTTTTTTAGTTAGTTAATTCGGTTACAGCTCATAACCGAATTGGTCTGTCGAACTGTCGAACCTCCAATGCTCTCCCAGGATTCGATTTTGATCTCTCATGCGGTCGGGGGTGACCGTGAAACCGGAGTGGAGGATCCCATTGTCGAGGCGGTTACTCCTCCACTCCGGCCTTGAAACGATGTCGTCAGAGTTGGTCTGTCGAAATGTCGAAGTTGGTCTGTCGACTGTCGAAGTTGGTCCTTTCAGGCATAACCCAACCTCCAATGCTCTCCCAGGATTCGAGAGAAGGCGCATGCGGTCGGGGGTGACCGTGAAACCGGAGTGGAGGATCCCATTGTCGATGCGGTTACTGGGGAGTGGAGGCCTTGAAACGATGTCGTCAAAGTTGGTCTGTCGAACTTGGGGAGTGGAGGCCTTGAAACGATGTCGTCAGAGTTGGTCTGTCGAACTGTCGAAGTTAGTGCAGCCGAAATGTCGGTTGGTCTGGCCGAATCGCACATATGCACATTAATGCACACACATACCCCTTAAACTTGAAAGCTCTAACAAATAATGAAAATGCAGATTTTTTTGCTGATAAAATAGTTGACCAATGTTGTAATTAGTTAGACGATTAGTGGCTTATGAATGTGAGTGAAGGGAGGGGTTTTTTAGTTAGTTAATTCGGTTACAGCTCATAACCGAATAACTCTGTCGAACTGTCGAACCTCCAATGCTCTCCCAGGATTCGATTTTGATCTCTCATGCGGTCGGGGGTGACCGTGAAACCGGAGTGGAGGATCCCATTGTCGAGGCGGTTACTGGGGAGTGGAGGCCTTGAAACGATGTCGTCAGAGTTGGTCTGTCGAAATGTCGAAGTTGGTCTGTCGAACTGTCGAAGTTGGTCCTTTCAGGCATAACCCAACCTCCAATGCTCTCCCAGGATTCGAGAGAAGGCGCATGCGGTCGGGGGTGACCGTGAAACCGGAGTGGAGGATCCCATTGTCGAGGCGGTTACTGGGGAGTGGAGGCCTTAAAATGATGTCGTCAAAGTTGGTCTGTCAAACTGTCGAAGTTGGTCTGTCGAAATGTCGAAGTTGGTCTGTCGAACTGGCACATATGCACATTAACAGACACACATACCCATTAAACTTGAAAGCTCTAACAAATAATGAAAATGCAGATTTTTTTGCTGATAAAATAGTTGACCAATGTTGTAATTAGTTAGACGATTAGTGGCTTATGAATGTGAGTGAAGGGAGGGGTATTTTAGTTAGTTAATTCGGTTACAGCTCATAACCGAATTGGTCTGTCGAACTGTCGAACCTCCAATGCTCTCCCAGGATTCGATTTTGATCTCTCATGCGGTCGGGGGTGACCGTGAAACCGGAGTGGAGGATCCCATTGTCGAGGCAGTTACTCCTCCACTCCGGCCTTGAAACGATGTCGTCAGAGTTGGTCTGTCGAAATGTCGAGGTTGGTTTGTCGACTGTCGAAGTTGGTCCTTTCAGGCATAACCCAACCTCCAATGCTCTCCCAGGATTCGAGAGAAGGCGCATGCGGTCGGGGGTGACCGTGAAACCGGAGTGGAGGATCCCATTGTCGATGCGGTTACTGGGGAGTGGAGGCCTTGAAACGATGTCGTCAAAGTTGGTCTGTCGAACTTGGGGAGTGGAGGCCTTGAAACGATGTCGTCAGAGTTGGTCTGTCGAACTGTCGAAGTTGGTCTGTCGAAATGTCGAAGTTGGTCTGTCGAACTGGCACATATGCACATTAACAGACACACATACCCATTAAACTTGAAAGCTCTAACAAATAATGAAAATGCAGATTTTTTTGCAGATAAAATAGTTGACCAATGTTGTAATTGGTTAGACGATTAGTGGCTTATGAATGTGAGTGAAGGGAGGGGTTTTTTAGTTAGTTAATTCGGTTACAGCTCATAACCGAATAACTCTGTCGAACTGTCGAACCTCCAATGCTCTCCCAGGATTCGATTTTGATCTCTCATGCGGTCGGGGGTGACCGTGAAACCGGAGTGGAGGATCCCATTGTCGATGCGGTTACTGGGGAGTGGAGGCCTTGAAACGATGTCGTCAAAGTTGGTCTGTCGAACTTGGGGAGTGGAGGCCTTGAAACGATGTCGCCAGAGTTGGTCTGTCGAACTGTCGAAGTTGGTCTGTCGAAATGTCGAAGTTGGTCTGTCGAACTGGCACATATGCACATTAACAGACACACATACCCATTAAACTTGAAAGCTCTAACAAATAATGAAAATGCAGATTTTTTTGCTGATAAAATAGTTGACCAATGTTGTAATTAGTTAGACGATTAGTGGCTTATGAATGTGAGTGAAGGGAGGGGTTTTTTAGTTAGTTAATTCGGTTACAGCTCTTAACCGAATAACTCTGTCGAACTGTCGAACCTCCAATGCTCTCCCAGGATTCGATTTTGATCTCTCATGCGGTCGGGGGTGACCGTGAAACCGGAGTGGAGGATCCCATTGTCGAGGCGGTTACTGGGGAGTGGAGGCCTTGAAACGATGTCGCCGAGTTGGTGCCGCCGAAATGTCGGGTTGGTCCGCCGAATCGCCGGGTTGGTCCTTTCAGGCATAACCCAACCTCCAATGCTCTCCCAGGATTCGAGAGAAGGCGCATGCGGTCGGGGGAGACCGTCAAACCGGAGTGGAGAATCCCATTGTCGAGGCGGTTACTGGGGAGTGGAGGCCTTGAAACGATGTCGTCAAAGTTGGTCTGTCGAACTGTCGAAGTTGGTCAGTCGAAATGTCGAAGTTGGTCTGTCGAACTGGTACATATGCACATTAACAGACACATATACCCATTAAACTTGAAAGCTCTAACAAATAATGAAAAAGCAGATTTTTTTGCTGATAAAATAGTTGACCAATGTTGTAATTTGTTAGACGATTAGTGGCTTATGAATGTGAGTGAAGGGAGGGGTTTTTTAGTTAGTAATTCGGTTACAGCTCATAACCGAATTGGTCTGTCGAACCTCCAATGCTCTCCCAGGATTCGATTTTGATCTCTCATGCGGTCGGGGGTGACCGTGAAACCGGAGTGGAGGATCCCATTGTCGAGGCGGTTACTCCTCCACTCCGGCCTTGAAACGATGTCGTCAGAGTTGGTCTGTCGAAATGTCGAAGTTGGTCTGTCGACTGTCGAAGTTGGTCCTTTCAGGCATAACCCAACCTCCAATGCTCTCCCAGGATTCGAGAGAAGGCGCATGCGGTCGGGGGTGACCGTGAAACCGGAGTAGAGGATCCAATTGTCGATGCGGTTACTGGGGAGTGGAGGCCTTGAAACGATGTCGTCAAAGTTGGTCTGTCGAACTTGGGGAGTGGAGGCCTTGAAACGATGTCGTCAGAGTTGGTCTGTCGAAATTGGTCTGTCGAAATGTCGAAGTTGGTCTGTCGAACTGGCACATATGCACATTAACAAACACACATACCCATTAAACTTGAAAGCTCTAACAAATAATGAAAATGCAGATTTTTTTGCTGATAAAATAGTTGACCAATGTTGTAATTAGTTAGACGATTAGTGGCTTATGAATGTGAGTGAAGGGAGGGGTTTTTTAGTTAGTTAATTCGGTTACAGCTCATAACTGAATAACTCTGTCGAACTGTCGAACCTCCAATGCTCTCCCAGGATTTGATTTTGATCTCTCATGCGGTCGGGGGTGACCGTGAAACCGGAGTGGAGGATCCCATTGTCGAGGCGGTTACTGGGGAGTGGAGGCCTTGAAACGACGTCGTCAGAGTTGGTCTGTCGAAATGTCGGGTTGGTCCGCCGAATCGCCGGGTTGGTCCTTTCAGGCATAACCCAACCTCCAATGCTCTCCCAGGATTCGAGAGAAGCGCGCATGCGGTCGGGGTGACCGTGAAACCGAGTGGAGGATCCCATTGTCGGCGATTCTTTGGGAGTGGAGGCCTTGAAACGATGTCGTCAAAGTTGGTCTGTCGAATCGCCGGGTTGGTCTATCGAAATGTCGAGTCCGCCGAATCGCACATATGCACATTAACAGCCACACATACCCATTAAACTTGAAAGCTCTAACAAATAATGAAAATGCAGATTTTTTTTGCTGATAAAATAGTTGACCAATGTTGTAATTAGTTAGACGATTAGTGGCTTATGAATGTGAGTGAAGGGAGGGTTTTTAGTTAGTTAATCGTTCGATACTCATAACCGAATAACTCTGTCGAACTGTCGAACCTCCAATGCTCTCCCAGGATTCGATTTTGATCTCTCATGCGGTCGGGGGTGACCGTGAAACCGGAGTGGAGGATCCCATTGTCGAGGCGGTTACTGGGGAGTGGAGGCCTTGAAACGATGTCGTCAGAGTTGGTCTGTCGAACTGTCGAAGTTGGTCTGTCGAACTGTCGAAGTTGGTCCTTTAAGGCATAACCCAACCTCCAATGCTCTCCCAGGATTCGAGAGAAGGCGCATGCGGTCGGGGGTGACCGTGAAACCAGAGTGGAGGATCCCATTGTCGAGGCGGTTACTGGGGAGTGGAGGCCCATCACGATGTCGTCAAAGTTGGTGCAGCCGAATCGCCGAAGTTGGTGCTGCCGAAATGTCGGGTTGGTGCATCGGCGGCACATATGCACATTAACAGACACACATACCCATTAAACTTGAAAGCTCTAACAAATAATGAAAATGCAGATTTTTTTTGCTGATAAAATAGTTGACCAATGTTGTAATTAGTTAGACGATTAGTGGCTTATGAATGTGAGTGAAGGGAGGGGTTTTTTAGTTAGTTAATTCGGTTACAGCTCATAACCGAATTGGTCTGTCGAACTGTCGAACCTCCAATGCTCTCCAAGGATTCGATTTTGATCTCTCATGCGGTCTGGGGTGACCGTGAAACCGGAGTGGAGGATCCCATTGTCGAGGCGGTTACTCCTCCACTCCGGCTTTGAAACAATGTCGTCAGAGTTGGTCTGTCGAAATGTCGAAGTTGGTCTGTCGAACTGTCGAAGTTGGTCCTTTCAGGCATAACCCAACCTCCAATGCTCTCCCAGGATTCGAGAGAAGGCGCATGCGGTCGGGGGTGACCGTGAAACCGGAGTGGAGGATCCCATTGTCGAGGCGGTTACTGGGGAGTGGAGGCCTTGAAACGATGTCGTCAAAGTTGGTCTGTCGAACTGGCACATATGCACATTAACAGACACACACATACCCATTAAACTTGAAAGCTCTAACAAATAATGAAAATGCAGATTTTTTTGCTGATAAAATAGTTGACCAATGTTGTAATTAGTTAGACGATTAGTGGCTTATGAATGTGAGTGAAGGGAGGGGTTTTTTAGTTAGTTAATTCGGTTACAGCTCATAACCGAATTGGTCTGTCGAACTGTCGAACCTCCAATGCTCTCCCAGGATTCGATTTTGATCTCTCATGCGGTCGGGGGTGACCGTGAAACCGGAGTGGAGGATCCCATTGTCGAGGCGGTTACTGGGGAGTGGAGGCCTTGAAACGATGTCGTCAGAGTTGGTCTGTCGAAATGTCGAAGTTGGTCTGTCGAACTGTCGAAGTTGGTCCTTTCAGGCATAACCCAACCTCCAATGCTCTCCCAGGATTCGAGAGAAGGCGCATGCGGTCGGGGGTGACCGTGAAACCGGAGTGGAGGATCCCATTGTCGAGGCGACATCGGGAGTGGAGGCCTTGAAAGCGATGTCGATGTCGCCAAAGTTGGTCTGCCGAATCGCCGGGTGCATCCGCCGAAATGTCGAAGTTGGTCCGAATCAGTAATTTACATGGTACTTAGAAATATCTACTTAGAAACAGAAATGCCAACAAAATCTTAGCCCACTATCTGAGATCTGAGATAAGTTACATGGTACATTTGTCGATCAAGAGCTTATAAAATTGTTTCTATGTTTCTCTTGCTATGTACTTCCATGTTTAGCTAGAATTCAATTAGTGAACCCAAATGAACTTCACAAATAGAAATAAAAACTTACAAAATTCAAAATGAGCTAGCTTTGCACCTTCAAGCTTTGATTGTTGAACAATGAAGAAAAATACAATGCAAGAATTATTATATCAACCCTTGATAGTTTTTAAAGTTAAAATACACTCCAAGAAAATTGTTAGGAAGATCAACTCGACTATACTGATTATTAAGTATGCTAACATTCCCAAATTACTGATTATCAACTCGACTACACCTCAAGTCATCATCCATGCTTCTTATTAGGATATTGTCTCCATGTATGCTAATATTCCCAAATTAGAGATAGTTGACACCATGACCACTTTGATTCACACAACAATCCTTGCTCCTATATGCCCTAAGACAACAATAGCAAAACACCGGATTTAACATACCAACCAAAAATCACCAAGCAAATATTAGTAGGTTTGTTTCTAGCAGCCAAGTTAAATGTAGCGACCTCCGATCAAACTATAAACTACTAACACAACAAAATATAGGAAATTCTTTGCAATGACCAACTAATGTGAAAAAAGTTAGTGCATTTAGGACTAAATAAGCACACTTGTGAACTAAATATGCAAAAACCATTTGCCACAATCTCTAGACAACAGTCAAAGGACTTAGGGAGATATCATCAACCCAACTCACTTGGCTCATTAGCTGCTGTCATTGACTACAGTTTTGGGATCCTTGCTGACTTGCAAAGCAAATTCGAACCAAGATCTCTATATTTGAAAACATCAAGTTGAAAATGAAAATAAAAAGTTACAATTTTTGTTGCCTGATGGCCATTTTTCTCCAAACAATGCAACTGCATTTAAGACGGACAAAGTTTAATAAAATATTGCCATACATGAAACATTCAAGAAAATAACAAATAAGTCTCATCGCTGATCATTCCCTAAAGATTCCAACCTCATTATCCCTGAAATATGAGTTTTCTTCCCATCCGAACTCTTACAAAACACCTGCAAATAACCCACTGCTCGCAACACACACACCATCAAAAATTCAAAATCATCAGTATCAGGAGGCATGAGAGATTGAGAGGAAAAAGAAAAAAAGAAAGAGTAAAACTTTACCACCAAAAAAACCACAACTATACTTTATTAATGTTAATAATTCACTGATTCCAAATCTCTCTTCTCTCTTAACATACATATACATGCAAGGGTAATACAATTGTTTACTTCCAAAATTATTCAATCCTTCAAGAAATCATCACATTTTTTCAGAAAAAACTTTGTTAAATGCAGCTCACAACCTTTTGAAGAAACAAAAACCCTAGCAAATTTAAAATCACACAATTAATGAAGCCAGCGCTAGAACAACTATCCCTTTGCTAAATATTCACAACACCAATCAAGATCCAACAGTATTTAATCTGCCATGGAACAAAAAAAACGTGAGAGAAAGGGAGAGGGCCAATGGAGACATAACCAAACAAATCAGACTTATTTAGTGTATAAAACAAAACCAAACACTAGGAAGATGAAAATATTACGTGTTCTCAGTCATTCTACCTTCCTCCTGGAGAAAAATCAGCATCTAAAACACAACATTCATGTTAAAAAACAAACTAAAATATACATAAATCATGCGATGCAAAAGTGTGGGTTGAAATAATTACCTGTGACAATGCTCCTCAGCTCTCAGATGCAAAAGTGTGAGTTGCTTCTTCTATTACTTGCAAACACTGAGAAAATATAAATAAGCATCAGAAAGAAAAGAAGAAGAAGATTAATAGGAACCGAAGAAGAAGAAGAAACAAAGATGAAGAAAAACATTGAAACCCAAAATAGATAAAAAGCATACCATAGAATGAAAGACCCAGCGAGAAGTGAAGAAGGTAAAATCTCACCATTCCTGTGGCGGTGGACGGCAGTGCACGGTGGCTTCGGCGAATGTGCTCCGGGTGAGAAGAAGAAGAAGGATTAGTCACGGGTGAGCATTCCGGCGCTGCGGAGGTCTCCGACAATGGCTCAGATTGTGGTTCGCAGAACTGGGTTTTGTTGCGGACTCTTAAGAGACCTCGTTAATCGAATTTGTTTCTTCGATGGTGGTTCACCGTCAACAGCTTCTTCCTGTTCCTCCTTCAAACTCCAACAGAACCGACCAGAAGCACTGCCGCCAGTCAGCTCCACCAGCAACGACCCCGAATCGCGTCCCTATCGCGAGATGCTGATCCGTCGCCAGTGTTCCATAGGAAGGAGGAGGAGAGGGATCAGTGAGATGGAGGGAGATGGAGGGAGCAAGTACAGAGGAGTGAGAGAGCTGTGCTAAGGGAGTGTGAGAGAGAGGGTTGTGGCCAGGAAAACTTGTTTTTGAATTTGAATTTTTGAAATCGGATGGCAGGAGCGTGTGGGAGAAGCTAATTTTTGTCCTGAGGTTCTTTTCTTTGACATGCTTTTTGTTGACTCCCTGACATTCTTTTCTTTGAGCGATGGTGTTCTCCTTCACGTGAATAGTTGCATCAAATTGGGTATGAAAAAAACCATTTTAAAATAGTGATGTGGCAAGAGTATGCTTAGAGGATGACATGTGTACAAACATACCTATAAAATTCTTTGTTAGTGTATAGTATAAAGATGAGGAATTTGTAAAGGGATAATTAGAGAACACATCACCATTATCAAGCCTAGTTTAGCTTGCTACAACCCATGTTCCTAATACAGTAGTCATCAAATGAAAAGCACCAATTTTACGATCATATAACGAAATAAACAAATAGAAACAAAAACAAAAACTTGATTCAAATCAAATTGTTATGACAATTGTAATCACGTGAAGACAAATCCAAAAGGAATTTATGACAATTGTAATCAATGGCAGTGCACTTGTATGCTGGGAGGAAGAAAATAAAGTGGTTAAGCAAATGAAAGGGGCAAAGTGCAAAACAGTTCCAAAACGAAACCTCACTACAACATATTTAGGTTTTAAGAACGTTTGAAAAATGTTGCTAAATCATGATAAAATGTTACCATTTTGATTTAGCAACATTTTAGCAAATGTTAGATAAAGCCTATGTTACTAAAAGGTTTTAGTAACACTTTATAGTATCAATAGTAACATTCAATAAATGTTAACAATTCATATTGTAAATAGGTGTTATGAACAAAACAATATAATATGAACATCTAAATACAAACATCAAATTCAATATGACTAACTGAAATACCTCTTCATCCTTCTCAGCTGTGACTCTTTCGGCCTTTTGTTCTTTTGATAAACAATTTAAAATGAAAATTAATATGACTAATCTTAATGTTCAAAAACAAACTAAAGGCATAATTAAGTGGGATGAATTCACCTCTCAGTTTGCTTCTTGACTTCAGTAAGATTTTCCGCAATCTGAATTTCTAAAATAAGCCAAGAAAAACTTTCACATTAGTCAAGTAATTTAACAAAATGAAACTTATCACTATACAACTTTTATTTACCCTTCTCGCATTGTTTGCTATGAGTTTTTTCTTCTTTTCCTTTTTTGCTCCCAGTGGTATAATGACTTTGCTTCTGATACCATTAATAAATAAAAGACGATATTGTAAATAGGTGTTATGAATAAAACAATATAATGGAATTATAATATAGTTTTAACTCTTGGTAACTATAAGTACATAAGTAAAAATAAGCAAATGACAATAAGTAGCCTCTTGGTCATTATTACCTCAATATGTGCATGGTTATTAGTGGCAGAAGAACGTGCATCAGCAGCTTGCAATTCATTTATATTTGGAATGCTAAACAAAGTTGGAATAACTATTTCTGGGAAACATTTTTGTAACTGAGTTAAAACAGTATTGAAACCACCTAAGAACTCTCTTTTAATAGCTTCCATTTGCTTATTTAACTTTACTTCCATTTCCTCTTGCATTCTTTGTTGCAAACTTTGTATCTCAGCTCGAGCATTCCTTTTAACTTTGGCAATGACTTCTTGAGACTTAGCTCCCCATAAATCTGAAGGCACAACCCCTTTTTCATTTGTGCGTACATAACCATGTGGATCTTTTCCCAAGACTTGGGAAAATAAATCGTCTCGAGATTTGCTTTATTCCGATACTTCTGGATGTAAAGCTATTAGATCCTCAAACTTTGACTGAAAATCAAAAGTCAAAACTATACTTGTGATTTAAAAAAATATAACTATATAGAGGTTCAAAATAATGATAGAGATGTCTTACAACAATTTTATTTGTGCTCTCATTCATTGGATTTCCATTCTTGGGCTTGTGTGTCATGATATGCATTTCCACACGAGAGGGCTCTCTTCCATCATCATTCTTCATTGTCTATTTATATAACATGAGAAGGAATTGCGTCACTCCAGTCCAGGACTTTTTAATTGGATTAAGCTATCCACAAAATAGTAGTGATTGGTCCACTATTGTAAATTATTATAACTAGGAAGCTTCAAAATGTGGCATTCAGCAAAATGGATAGGAATAATGAGCAGAAACTATAGTATAATTAGTTTGCTGATATTAATATATAACTAAAAGTGTGATGAAAGCATAGAAAATTACTCTCTTGTATATTACATGATTCTGCCTCTGTCACATGCCATCTTCACACCTTCTTATCATGTAATATGGCCTCATTTCATGATTTTAGAATGCATGGCCTGTAGAATAGAAACCAAAGCTTGTATGTGAAGAATAAAAGAAAAATATTCATTTCCCACATGAAAGACTTAACAGCTTACAAGTTTCAATAATACAGATCACCAAAATATCTTCAATAATACATTTTAAGTTGAAGTGCAGTAAAAATCATGCAACTGGGAAAAGAGGAACAGAGAATGAAAGAAAAGAAAAAAAAAATGGAGCGAATGCAAACGAAAAAGCAAATCATACAGTGTGCAAACTAATGCCAAGAGCTGGAGTTTGGATCGGTCTTACCTCATCATCACGTATTTGTGCAAACGTTTTTTATCCAGTGGTGTGTATATTTGTAAACTTTGCTCTACTTGTTTTATTCTTTTCACTATGTACCTTTGAAATGAGAAGGAAAGTATGAAATGAGTATAATTGAAAGAAACAGTAGCATAGCAGATAAAAGAAATAGAAAGAAGGTCATTTGTGACAGAAATTTCAGAAATGGATATTCTCACCTTTGTCATGTCTAACTTCCAAAACTTAATAAGAATTTTCCACTGTTGAAGTGGAAAAATGGGTGGTCGATTTTTTATATTGTAACCCTCTGTCATGTTTGGCCTATAATACTTCATCTTTATTCGACATTTGTGAGTCCTCCAACTTGAACATATTGTCTGTAGAACCCACCTCTTAGCACTTTTTCAATATCAAATTTTGACTGCAACACATCATGTATGAAAATTAATATTTAAATCAATTAGTAAAAATTATAATCAAGATAAAGGTGAGAAAGGTGTAATACAGTGACTAATTCCCACAAATCATCCCAAATATGTTTCAGTGATTTCCAGCTGGTGTATGTCAGAGGAGTTAAGTGTGCATTCCTAGCCAGTGTCCCCAAATACGTGCTCAATGTAGCCCGATGACAGCCAATAGGCTGGCCAAGTGTATTCAGTTTTATTGGCAAGCGTTCTTCATGTTTCAAACCATGAGTCTTGAGGCATCTTGTCGGACCTCTTTTCTTTTTGCTAGTAGAATCTGAGATGAAATTGAAAATTTGAATATATCAAATACTAAAGTAAATAAAATTGTGCAGAAAATTAATTGCTAGGTGTGATTTTTCATTCCACAAATCAACATTCACTAATTGTTCAATCCTAATCAGTGCAAGACCTTTGAATTAACAAAAGCAAAGCTAGGTGTTTGTTGCCGAGAGTCATATAAATTATGCAATGATATCTCACAGCAGAAAAAATTGCATCTAAAACCTACAAATATAAGACAATAGTTTAAACTGATGCTCTCAATAGGCCATGCTGCAAAGCCTAAAGTATCTTCTTATGGCCATCACTTATTCTCCATGAATGCAAGAACAAATTTTGCAATACGGTATAATGATGTAAATCACTCACCATCATGGTTAACTGACTGGGAGCTAAATGTAACACCTCGTTCCTGGAGTGCTACTAGACTAAAACATAACTCTTGCAAGTTCAGATCCTTGTGAAAATGAAATACTCTGGTTGTATGGTTTCAGAAATATGAGTCTATTGTTTTATCTTGGTTTCCAAGTTAATAGGTGTAATGTGTCACCCTCTTATTTGTTTTAAAAACAAATACCCCATTTGATCTTATCCATTTGCATTATTCCTTAGATTAATATTTTTTTTTTTTAGTCTCATTCCTCCCTTTTTAGGTGAACCAGGCTCTGATACCACCTTTGTAACACCCCGTTCCCGGAGCACTACTAATCCAATATTTTTGATAAAAGTTAAAATGTTTCTGAAAAACAGAATACTCTGCTTGCATGGTTTTCGAAAATGTGGTTCTATATTTTTTTTTTCTTCAAAGCACAATCAGAGTATTACCGCGATTTTAGAAACATAATGGTGAACAATTAAAGAAACCAAAATAAGACCACAATAACCATACTAATAAATTTAATCAATAATTGCACACATGACAATTTAAGTCTTGAAAACATAATACATTTTATTCAACATGGTAATTAACACACTAACACCCTATAGTTGGTCGGCACACTACAACACTTACTAGACCTCCTAGTAAGTTTACTAAACAGACACACAACAGAGAGCCAGGAAGAACCATCCTCAGCCACACACGTCAGCAGTCTCGAACACTCTGCAGTCTTCATCATCTGGGTTACAATCATTGATTGAAAGAACCACGGGCAAGGGTCAACTTCTTAAACAAAGACAGGTAACACAGTATAACATAATATACAATTCAATGAGAATGCATAAATGCTCTGCAAATGCGACTACATGCCACTGTTTATGATTCCGGAATAACCTACGCCATGGTCAATCGTTTTTGTACGTACCAAATCCGATACTTTTCCATGCGATCGGTCAACTAATTATGCCCCTGAAATTCCCTTACGATACAATAACCTCTTCTCGGGATTCAGGGCGAAGTTGTCACGATGCACGACAATGCATTTCACCTACACAAGAACATATCAATGCATATGAATAACGACGACCCTGAAATTCCCTTACGATACAATCACCTCTTCTCGGGATACAGGATGAAGTTACCATCGTACATGTAATATTTCAAATGCATAGCATAATTAAATAGACATTTAATTACCCAACACAAGTATCAACAACATCCATCTCAATTTAATTAAGTATCCATGCTAACACGACAGAAAATCAATTCTTATTAGTTCAGCAAGTCATAACCATTCACGTTCGCATATTGACAGTCATCAGACATAAGCATACAAACTTAAGCACATATAATTTGAAGAGCCCTTACACAAGCATACAAAAGCAAATATACATCTCTAAGCAATATCTAGAAGTAGCCCTTACTGAAATCCACAATCCATGTGTCAAAACACGTCACAGTCTTACTTAGCACATACTCAAGTCTTCAAATCCTAAACATCACACACCAGACTTAGCACAATTCTAGTTCACCCAAAAATAATTCCCTAGGTTCTGGTTCAATTCTAACCCCTAAGTTTCTCAACCCCAAAGATTTGTTTAATAAAACACATACACTAGAAAGAATACATAGAGTTGAAAATTAAAGGTTTTAAAAACTAAAAATTCACTCCCCCTTTAAACTTGAAATAAGAAACAAGTTCTAGAATCAAATGCCTTTCATAATAATTAGTTGATTAAGGCTCCACTTGGTTTATGAATACAAGGATTCCATTTTTCTTAAGTGTTTCATTGCCTCAAAGCCAAAACATCCTCTAAAATCTAATTAAACTCTTTTTAAAATTTTCCAAAACTTAAACAACAACCCAATACAATTTATTCAAGTCAAGGACACAAATTTTTTTTTCTTCCCAACCCCTCCTAGGGCTCGGCCAACACACACATAATGGAGAAAAATTACAAAACTTTCCAAATCAACAAAACTACATCATTCAGCACCTAATTCCTTTTCCAAACTTCTCAAATTTTCAAAACAACATCATTACACTAAATACTTTACCCCATCATGGCTTGTTCAAGCATCAAGGGTTTCCAAAAACATAATTTCCTTTAATCAAATTCAAATTAACAACAACAAAAACAAAATTCAAGTGCTAAGCAACAATAACCCCAACAAAATTTAGGATTCACATGAAGTGATCACACCCCTCTTTCCCTTGATGGGTCGCGACCTAGGATTCCAAGAATTTGTGGGAATATTTGATCATTTCATCATGATCATTATTAAGGAAAAATAGAAACATTAAACAAGAAATTAGAACCAAAATCAAAAGAAAAGTCACCCAAAAACTCCCTTAAAGTCATGGTTTGGGGCTAAAGGAAAAAGGGGGTAAATTTTGGTTCAACTTCTCAAACCCTTAATCAAGAGGTCGGTACTAAAATGGAAGATAAGATCAAGAAGGATGGTGGTGTTTTCTTCGTTATAGCTCACGGTTTTAAGGCTAAAGGGTAAGGAAGAATTTTTTGTTCTCCAAGACCACTCACACTTAGACAAAGTAAGAAGGAATGAAATGAAGAAAGTGATTAAATGGATGGAGGAAGGCCAGTAGGCCACGGCTAGAAATGCAAGAAGGAACGGAAATGAGCTTGATTTCTCTTTACCATTCACTTTGAGAAACTTGGGAAAAACGAAACAAAGAGAGGGTAAGAATTAGGGGAGGGGTTACGGCTTCCAGGAGAGGAAAGGTAGAAAATAACACTTGCCCTTTTATTCTTACTTCACCATCACATAGATAATTTGAAGGAAAGAAATAAAAAAATTGGAAAAGTAGGAAATGGGGAGGCTACGGCCTGAATGAAGGAAAAAGGAGAAAAGGATTTTTGGTCCAAATTTAATATGTGGTTGTCCTTAATTTAGAGATTAGGATAAGATCAAAATGGAGATATTTGTTTTAAGACAATGGAAGGATGACACCTCACATGCATTAAACTTGGTGGCCAAGTAAAAAAAATGAGTGAGTAAGAACAAGGAAGGGGGTCACGCTGATTCCATGAGAGAAAGGGAAGGAAAAATAAATTTTAATAAAAGGAATTTACTTGGCTCACGTTTGATTAGGATAGGTACTTTCTAATTAACCACTAAACAAAAGACACTTAGCACGTAGGATAAGATCGAATTAAGATATTTTCTAATAACCCACGTAATTTTGACACCTAACCATCTAGCCTAATTCTAGAGTTTTGATGTCCTAAAATTACGACGTCGAGTAATCGCGTTAACACTAATTCGTTCGCCGATAAATCGCGAAAATTAATTTACTTAAAAATTAATTCACCGCGTGATAAATAAATTATATATAAATATAAAAACAATTGAAAACACTAAAGCATCATCACAACAAGTTACATTTCGATTTTCATCGAAATCAGAATTCGTTTTAAATTTTAATGCGGATAAAAGTTACCCGGCGATTCAAAATACGGCGAATATTCATAAGAATTATTCCACAAATTTTGAACCATGAATTAATATTAAATATTAATTCTTAAATTAAATTTCATTTTGATTTCATTCAGTCACTTTCTTAGTCAACAAAAATACGCGTTACCGCGTCAAACCGGAAACTTATAGAAAGTTTAATTGATGAATTCACCTTAAAAGCAGCATACGTCTACGTTGTCTATTAATTTGAATTGGCATCATAAATAATAATTATTTATAATAAATAATTTATTTAAAATAAATCAAAATAATTCCTCGTACTCTCAGTAAATCATTGAGGTAATCAGTCTCTACGACTTACCTTCAAGTATCTGAGATTTTATTGCGAAAACAATTTTTTATTAAAAATTGGGATGTTACATGAAAGGAGTTAGACAAGGGCTTGATGCAGTTTCCTCTAGCTTACTGAGAACTTCATCCATAGAACCACTTGGGCACTTACGCTTCTTGGTCAGCATAGGTGTTCTCTTTTCTTGCTTAGCAAGGAAATGTTCCATAGAGCCACTTGGCCATGAGACCTTACGCTTCTTGGTCAGCATAGGTGTTCTCTCTTCTTGCTTAGCAGGGACATATTCCATAGAGCCACTTGGCCATGAAACCTTATGCTTCTTGGTCAGCATAGGTGTTCTCTCTTCTTGCTCACAAAGGACATGTTCCATAGAGCCACTTGGACAAGAGACAATACGCATCTTGGCTAGCACATGTTTTTTCTCTTCTTGCTCAGCAAGGACATGTTCCATAGATCCACTTGGCCATGACATCTTACCTTTATTGCTGCAACATATAAAACAATGTAGAAACATAATATAATAGCAAGAAATTCAACAACAAAAAACATATTTACATTTACATTTATATAAACTTTGAAGTTGTGTTCAACTAAATACATAAAACAAGTCATATGTGTTGGAGTAAACAAGCAATTGCTTCCTGATTATGGTAGTTTCTCTTCTTGGCATCAAGCACAAGTGACCAAAACAGAAGGTAAAATGCAGAAAGCAGAAGAAGATGGTATTATCAAATGAAATCAATATTGCTTACACATTTTCCACAATGACTACGCCTTATATATACTAACTCATATATGAGTTGTATATAACTAGAGAAACAGAAAAACCAACTGTCTTACAACAACAAACTACCACTAAAACTAATGTAACAGTAATTAGTTACAATTAGCTACTGAAAGGAAGTTTGAATTACGCTAACTCAACATCCCCTCTTAATTCAAACTCTCAAATGAAACCATGCCTAGTTCTCTCCTAAGCTTCACAAACTGATCACACTTCAATGCCTTGGTTAATGAATCAGCCACTTGATCACCAGTAGGACAATATTCAACAATTAGCTTGCCTTTGTTGACTTGATCTCTCAAAAAATGGAATCTAGTCTCAATATGTTTACTCTTCCCATGAGAAATGGGATTCTTGGCTAGGTTTATAGCTGATTTATTATCAATAAACAGCTTGATAGGCTTCTGCAGCTCAATCAGTAGCTCATTCATCAAGGACTCGAGCCAATTTGCTTGACATGCTGCTATTGAGCCAGCAACATACTCAGCTTCACAGCTTGAGAGTGCTATTACTGATTGCTTCTTAGAGCACCATGAGATTGGAGCTCCTTGAAACTTGAACACATAGGCACTTGTACTTCTTCTATCAATCTTATCTCCACACCAATCACTGTCAGAGAAACCAATCAATTCTGCCTTCTCAGGCTTACTGCACTTGGGAAACAAGATGCCATAGTGGAGAGCACCTTTAATGTATCTCAGGATTCGCTTGGCAGCTAAGAGATGAGTCTTCAATGGCTTATTCATGAATTTGCTGACCAGACCCGTGGCATATGCTATGTCTGGTCTGCTGTGGCACAAATACCTCAATGAACCTACCAACTTTCTGAATTCAGTAGCATCCACTTCTTCCTCATCACCAATTCCTTCCAGCTTTGCACCAGTTTCTGCTGGTGTAGCAGCAGAGTTGCAGTCCAGCATTTTGAACTTTTTCAAAATATCAGTTGCATACTTAGCTTGATGAAGCACCACACCCTTTGAAGTGTTTAGGAACTCCATCCCAAGGAAGTAAGCAAGCCTCCCAAGATCTGTCATCTCAAATTCACACTTCATTTTCATCTTGAATTCTTCAATTTCCTTGTTACAGCTACCAGTAACCAAGAGGTCATCTACATACAAGCACACTATCAGCATACTCATCCCCTTCTTGTTTTTAACATAGACTTCATACTCAACAACACATTTCTTGAAGCCTTGTTGCATAAAGAATTTGTCAATTCTTTTATTCTAAGCCCTTGGAGCTTGTTTTAGGCCATATAAAGCTTTGTGCAGCCTATACACCCTATCTTCTTTCCCCTTCACTTCAAAACCTGGAGGCTGAGTGACAAAAACTGTTTCTTCTAGAGGACCATTGAGGAAAGCTGATTTTACATCTAGATGAAATAGAGGCCAAGCTCTACTACATGCTAATGCAATAACCAACCTAATAGACTCATGTCTTGCTACTGGTGAGAAGACTTCAGAATAATCAATACCATGTTTTTGCAGAAATCTTTGGCCACTAGTCTGGCCTTGTGCTTCACAATTTTACCTTCTGGACTCACCTTCAGCTTGAACACCCATTTAACATTAATGGCTTTTTTGTTGGGAGGCAACTTGGTCAACTCCCAAGTTCTGTTTTTCTCTATGGCCTTCAACTCCTCTAGCATTGCATCCTTCCACACCTTTTCCTTCATGGCAGCCCTGTGATCTATTGGTTCAGAATCAACAAACATTGCAAAGTGAATTAACTCACCAGCTTCATTCACTTCACTATCAGCAACCATTTCACAGTCTTGCAGCCTCCTTGGCACCTGCCTATGTCTTTGTGGTCTTGTAATTTCTTCAATTTCTTCCTCTGTGCTGTCAACACTGACTGCATCACAGTTTTCATCATCATCACTGTCAATTCTGATTTGGACCCCAGAACCATATTTCTCTTCTTCTTTCCAGTCCCATTTTTCATCTTCCATGATCACCACATCTCTACTAGTTTCAATTTTTCCAATTACAGGATTAAACAGCCTGTAACCACCAGTGTTGTGATAGCCAACCAGGATCATCTTCTCACTTTTATCATGCAGCTTTTTCCTCTTTGCATCAGGGATGTGTTTGTAGCACAAAGACCCAAATACTCTAAGGTGATTCACTGCAGGCTTTCTTCCTAACCAAACTTGCTCGGGTACTTCATTTTTTAGCCTTTTGGTGGGACATTTATTTAGCAAATAGGCTGCAATTGAGGCAGCTTCTCCCCAGAATCTGTGTGGCAAGTCTTTCTGCTTCAGCATACTTCTAGTCATGTCTAGAACCGATCTATTCCTCCTCTCTGCAACTCCATTATGTTGTGGAGTGTATGGAGGTGTAATTTCATGTATAATGCCATGATTCACACAAAATTCCTCAAATTCCTTTGAGGTATACTCCCCTCCTCCATCGGTCCTTAACACTTTCAACCTTTTCCCACTTTGTCTCTCAACCAGAATTCTGAATTTTTTAAATACATTTAAGGCATCGCTCTTAACCTTAATCAGAAATAGCCACATCATTCTTGAAAATTCATCTACAAAAGTAATGAAATACTTGTTCCCACCTAGGGAAGCAACCTCAAATGGCCCACATATGTCAGAATATACAACATTTAGCAAATCAGTAGACTTCATAGGTAGACTTGAATTAAAAGGTAGCCTAGGTTGCTTTCCTATCAAGCATATTTCACATGACTTCTCAGGCACTATCACATTAGGGACTCCTAGCACCAATTCTTTAGACCTTAGTTTGCACAAGCTCCTAAAGTTTAAATGACCATACCTCATGTGCCAAAGCTAGCTTTCTTGATCAGGTATAGTAACAGAGAGGCAGTCAACATCTGCTGCTTTAATGCTTGTCTTAAAGGTTCTGTTCTTCTCAAGACTTGACTTCAAGATCAACCTCTTGCTTGGGTCAAACAACATCAGTAACCCTTTCTCCATTGTCACAGAAAATCCTCTTTCAACAAGCTGTCCCATACTAAGGAGATTGCATTTCAAACCTGGTACATAAAACACATTCTCTATCAATGCTTTATTACCATCTTTTCTTCTCACAGCTATGTTCCCCATACCCTTTGCCTCCAGGTTACTACAATCAGCCAGCCTCACTTTGGTAGTCTTTGTTGCATCAAAATCAGTCAGCCACTCCTTCTTTCCTGTCATATGGTTTGAACATCCAAAGTCAAGATACCACATTTCATTACATGGTGTCCCTTCACTGGTTATGGCCATAAGCATAACAGAATCAGAGTCAGAATTGGAGTCAGAGTCAGAATCCTCATGTGCCACATTAGCTTCTTCTTCACTGCTTTGAACCTTCTTTCCCTTGCTCGACCAGCACTCATTTGCATAGTGCCCGAACTTCTCACAGTTAAAACATTGAACTTTCTTCTTATCTTGGCCTTTTCTTTTTTCATTGATGCTGATAAACCCTCCTCCCTCTTTCTTAAAGGATTCAGATTTGTCACCAGTTTTGTTGAAAGAATTGCTTCCCTTCTTGGTCTTTCCTTTACCTTTCTGCCATTTCTTTTTTTCGGAATCTCCTTTCTTGAACACTTGGGCTTGCAGAGCCTGATCAACTGCTCTCTCTGCATCCCTTTCAATTACTCGAAGCTCATGTGCCTCCAAGGAGCCTTGTAGTTCTTCAATCTTTAATGTACTCACATCCTTGGACTCTTGTATGGCCACCACAATATAGTCAAACTGAGGTGTCAAGGTCCGCATCACTTTCTCCACAACCATGCGATCTGAAATAGTTTCTCCACAGCCTTTCATAAGATTAGTGACTGTCACCAACCTTGCGAAATAGTCTGCAACCTTCTCATCTTGTTCCATGTGCAGCAACTCATATTTCCTTCTCAAAGATTGAAGCTTCACTGCTTTCACCTTTGCATCACCAGTATAGTAATTCACCAAAGTGTCCCATGCCGCCTTTGATGAGGTTGCTGTTGATATCTTCTCAAACGTATTCGTATCAATACATTGAGCAATGTAGAAGGTTGCCTTATTATCCTTCTTCTTCGCATCCTTGTATGCTGTTCTCTGAGCATCAGTAGGATTCTCTCCTAGCTCTTCAACTCCTCCTTGCACGATCTCAAGCAAATCTTGAGCCCCAAAGAGTGCCTTCATCTGGAAGCACCATCTTTCCCAGTTCTTGCCATCAAGAACCGGTAGATTGCCCGCAAGGTTGTTGTTGCCATTAGCAGCCATGGATGAGAAGGAGAAATTTCACAACAATGCCTAGGATCGTCTTGCTCTAGATGCCAATTTGTTGGAGTAAACAAGCAATTGCTTCCTGATTATGGTAGTTTCTCTTCTTGGCATCAAGCACAAGTGACCAAAACAGAAGGTAAAATGCAGAAAGCAGAAGAAGATGGTATTATCGAATGAAATCAATATTGCTTACACATTTTCCACAATGACTACGCCTTATATATACTAACTCATATATGAGTTGTATATAACTAGAGAAACAGAAAAACCAACTGTTTTACAACAACAAACTACCACTAAAACTAATGTAACAGTAATTAGTTACAATTAGCTACTGAAAGGAAGTTTGAATTACACTAACTCAACAATATGATGGGAAGTAAAAGAAGGATTATGAAATGCAAAAGCAGAGCAACGTCTTCGTGAGAAAAAAAAAATATAAAAAACTGTAAATACCAAATATACTTAAAAATAATAATAATCAGATAACATTTTTATAAAAAGTGTTGCTACACCTCTTTTTCTTCAGATTTTAGCATCATTTTAATAAATGTTACCAATCAAATGTTGCTAAAAGCTCTAAACGTAGTAGTGCCTCTAAGCACTGTATCCTGTAATTAATCCCTCCCACCTCTCCTCTATTCAATCTAAAGAATTTAGACATATTCTATCTCCATAAAATAAAATCTATCGTACCTTAACCTCTTTTCCTCTATTATAAAAGATTTTAGACTAACCTGCTGAATACTCTACTGCATGTAGTAGATGACTGGAAATATGTGTTTGTGGGGTCTAAATGTCGTGTAATATTTGTTTTCTTGTGGTTGTATAGACATGCATGAATACTTAACCGAGCAAACAGAGAAATCCATTAGAAGATTAAAAGAAAAAAGTTAAAACCGAAGTAGAATAGAATAAATAAATAAATAAATAAAACACAAATACATTCAAGGAGGGACCATTACCCGCAAATGGCAAAAAAACAGTGTGGAGGAATGTGGCAAAAAGCTGTTTGCCCTATGAATGTGTGTTGAAAAAGTAGAGGTTTGTTTGCACAAAGGGAATCGGTTTTAAAACATGTGGACTGCATTCTGCATCTCATTTCCTCAACTGGTGGTGGGTTACTTAACCTCTTTTTTTTGTTACGTAAGCAGTTAGTGTGTGTTAATGCTCAAAAGGTATTTTTGGAAAGTAAATTAGGAAGCAAAAGAAACGGTTAGTGAAGTATGTTATAGATGTTATAAATAAATGTATACTATTATTATTTTTGGTTACACTTATGCGGCATTTGCGATAAAACTCTCGTGACGATTGCTCAGCTGACTCGCGAGTTCGTTTGGGATTTCTACATTGAACCGGGAGAGTGGACTATGTAGCTTAGATCCGGTGTCATCACCTATCATGGAGTCCTCTTCTTGGCCATATGTCAAAGAGGCATCTTCTCCTTTTCACGCACCATAACTTCTCGAATTAGTCTCCAGCTACCCGAGGGCGTGGCACGCTCAATGTCTCAAGGGCTAAACATCATATTGAGTGGGGGTAAATGAGATAACCACTCCAGAATTTGACGTTGATCATCAGCTAGGAGTGTTCTGGATTCGAGGTGAACTAGAGTAGTAGGTATTGAGTCTAGTATTACCAGCTCATAGGAATATTAAGTTATTTTACTTTTCTTCTAGTTTTTCATGCTATGTGATGATGTTTTCAACTTTAAAAAAAAAAGATGTTTGTTCCATTATAACTTTTGTCTGATCTAGAATGTGAATTTCACCTCTTTACCTTATTATTGACTGGTATGATTTTAATTTTGAGTTAATTGTTCCATGAAACTTATTTTGGAAACACAAAATTTTCATAGATAAAATGAAAATGGTATCAAATTCTTGCACAATACTTTTAAGAGCTTTTCAAAAATTTTGAAAGAAATTTATTGATTACAAACCGTGTCACTTAGGGGGTGTTACATGCTTAACACACCAACATGGGCAAGTTCTACCGTGCACAAGTAAGATGGATAACACCATTGTGCACAAGTAAGTTTAACCGTCCGACATAACATAAAATAATAGTCAACATCATTCGCCACTGTAATACAATAGACCATCCACACTATAATATTTGTCTTCTCCCTCCCCAACCTTTAATCTTCTCTATGAAAAACACAGACCCGCATACGAAGCATTCCCAACCACAAGCTCCACCATCAATGCCCATGAATATCATCCCGGAACTCCATCCATCGCAAACCCAACCTGCGACAACCTCTGCACCATCTATTTCCAGTTTCCACCACCAAGACCTAAATGTTGCACCTCACTATCGCGAGAGCGCATCGTAAACTCACTCCCTCGTCGACACACAGAAGCATGGAGGAGGGTCTTGGTCTTGACTGATTTGTCAGAAATGGGAGACGATAGATTCAGTGGGTGATAAAGAATCCATGAATTGAGAAAGTAAATTGTGGGGGAAAGAAATGTTCAGTTTCAAAGAAGATGACTGAGAAAAAAGTAAAATATTTTTAAAAAAAATAAATGAAACAAAAGACGGAATGGAAGCGAAAAATGTGAATACGTAAAATGAGGTGGAGACAGAAAACGTGTTGCAGATCACAGAAGGCGACATATATGTAGTGTTGTGCATCCGTAATCTATAAAATAGGGTGGATCTAATCACAAATTTGGCGGATATGTAGTACTGATGGTGCATAAATTTATGATCTGCAACACGTGAATCTGTCGCCTTTCTTCTCGATTTGTGATCTGAAAACGTGTTGCAGCTTACAGAAAACGTGAATCCGTAAAATGGGGTGGAGAGAGAATGCGAAAAAGAGAGACGAACGGGAAGGAGAGAGGAGATGAGAAAGATATTGTGCATATGGTCCACCATATTATTGTGTGGATTGATGAATCAAATAGTGAATAATCCTTGTGCACTGTGGGTACACCTATCTTACTTACCCACGGTAAAACCTCACACCAACATGTGGTGGATTGAGTTAGTTATGTTTTTTTTACTCACCGAAAAAGAGAGACCACTTGGATTACCTTAGGCTTCGTTTGGGAGGTAGGAGGGGAGGGAATATGAGGGGTTTGGGGGGAGGGGAGAAGAGAGAAAGAGAGAGAAATTCTCCACCTTATTTGAGAATGTGTTTTTGTAGAGAAGGAAAAGAGAATGCTTATGACTAATATATTTTTAATTTTGAGAGTAATATAAAAAGATGGAAAGGATTTGAAGAATTTTTCTAAACCCTCAAAAGCCCTCCAAAACCCTCCTCCAATACATTTTTTGAATTCTCCCATATTAGAGAGTTTTATTATTATGAAGAAAAATAAACCTCTCATTCAAAGTGGGAGACTATCCTTCTTTCCTATTCCTTTTCCTCTTTCCTTTTTTTTCAAAGCTCTCATCTCCCCTCCTCTCCTAAACTCTCAAACAGAGCCTTACATTTTAATCAACTCATGGTGAGCCAACGCAGGTGAGTTTACTACAATTTATGATATGAAGCACGTCATATATATAACACTTAGAAAATAATTAAGGTGTTCTTAAATTTATCTAAAATTAAGCTATTTTAGATAGAGAAGACAAGTCTTCACATACATGATTGATTTCTCGTATAAAATAGACACATTGTTTACAGATTTTTTTTATTTTTTATTTTTTGATTTGATTTAGAATCTCAATTTATGTCACATATTTAAATAAGAAACAAAACTTAAAATACGAGTACAAATAAATAAAAATCAAAACAAGAGAAATAAAATCATCAAAAAGAGGAAGATTAAATAAGATGAAACAGAAAGAAGTTAACAATGTTTTTTTTTACTCAATAAAATCAACTCATTTCATTTATAATCAAAAAAGCAATACATGATGGTATATCAACATAAAAGTGAGGATTGGCATTATCAACGGCCACTTTTGCTAAACAATGAATAACCATATTAGCCGACCTCTTAACAAACTCCACCCGAGAGTTTTGACAAAAAGATAAGAGTTTTAATTGACATTATCTAATAATGTCTCCAAGTTCTATTTCGTCCCATCTAGAGGACTTATACACATCTACCACTATCTTAGAGTCCATTTCAAAAATAACATTTTGAAAACCCAACTCTCGCATCCACTGAATTGCTACCTGTAGCCCACAAGCCTCTCTAATTTTGACATCGACAACGGGTTGAAACCATTGAGTTTTTGCCCCCATAAAAGGCCAAATTCATCTTTTAAGCACAACCCAATACCAAATTTGTTTGTAGCCGGAGAAAATGATGCGTCAATGTTGCATTTTAAGTAGCCTGTGGGTGGTTTTTCCCATTGATCTATCAATTCCTGATGACTCTGCTTTGTACCATTATGTTGAAAGCAAATAAAAGCATGTTAGAAATAGAAATTAAGAAAAAGGAATTAGACTGAATTAGAATAATTTAATCCATATAATTGACCTTCCCCAATGATATCGTTGGTTGTTCTTGTAAAGTGTCTTTACAATTTTGGTGTTATTAAAAACCGATTTATTTTACTTTTTTTACAGAAATTATTTTTTTAAGGGTGCTTCCTCTTTTTGGTTCAAATTTAAGGCGCTTCCTATACGTGTTTGTTTGTCTTTTGAGGGATGGGCTCCCTACAAGTCCAAATGATGGAAAGCAAATCGAACTTTCCGATGCCATAAAACGGAATAGGCATTTTGTTCATAGGCCCAAATGTACAAGGGGCTGCTTCCAGCACCCTTTTTTCTTCAACAACACCCCTACCCTCTTTTTCCTAAATATCCTTATACCTACCCCTCTTTTTCTCTCTTCCCATCCCTCACTGCCTGCAACTCTCACCCCCTACCCCACGACGTCCTTCCCTCAGAACCCCTCTGCAGACCCCTTCCCCCAACGACACACAACACTTGCAACCCCCTCCCCCTATGAAAGCCCTCATTTCCTCTCTTTCTCTCCATCACTGATCTCACGTCTTTTTTTCTTCTTCGTTTTAGGCATTCCGGTAGCAAAATTTTTTGCTATTGGGAACAAGTTTACAAAACAAAAACTTGCTTTTGAAAACAAGATTTCTAAACATAAGTGTGACAATCACCCTAAAAATTAAATAGAGCCGCCACCTAATGTTTATTAAGGAAAAAACAATAGGAAAAACATTTTTCATGAGAATAATTTAAAAATAGTCTTCGAACCAGATTTTGAGCTCGGGAGTTATTTACACTTAAGGAAGGTGTTAGCACCCCTAAGACGCCCACAAAGAATGGTACCCTTTTTATTGTTTAAAAAAAAAACTTGCTTACCATTAAATAAATTATTCCCTAATGAATTTTCTAAAAAAATACAAGTTTATTAATCATATTATAAAGGTTATAAAAAGAAACTTAGTAAAAGGACAATTCAACCATTATATACAAATTATTATTTATTCTTTTCTTATGTAACATAAATAATAAATATAAGAAAAAAAACCTAAAAAAGTAAAAACTAATTATGTTAATAAAAAATATAGATAAGAAGGGAAAATTCTTTTCTATTTGCTTTTATGCCCTTCACCAATTCTTTATTCAATTCTGACTATTTATGAAATAAAAAAAAAGTAAATTGCAAATAAGTCCCTGGTTTGGGTTTGGCCCCATTGGAAGACCAAATCAAACCCAGAAATTTCAATTTTGCTTTCAAGTCCAACTTTAATATGATAATTGCAAAATGGTCCTTATTTAGGGTTTGGCCCTGTTGGAAGACCAAACCCTAAAACACGTATATATGGAACAGAATCTCAAAAAAAAACCTTTTTTGCATTTATACCCCTCTTAATTACATATTTGCAAATTGATTCCTATTTAGGGTTTGGCCCCATTGGAAGGCCAAACCCCAAACCTAATTACAATCCAAACCGTGGGCACTGACAGCAATAACAACAACAACAGCCACGATAACAATAGTAATGACAATAGCAGCAAAACAACAATAACAATCACAAGAAGTAATAAAACAGAATAAGGGAATTGTAACGAAAATTTCTCATTCAAGTTTATATTATAGAGGCATATTCAGAAAAGAAATCAAAGGGAAGAAGATGAAACCTGGGTATTTAGCCCTTTCCAGAAAGTTTACAGACAGGAGATGGAGGGGGAAAAAATCTAGAACTAGGAAGTGTTTAAATTTGGGTATGTTAGCCTCACAAATTCTTTCCTCTCTTCTTCTCGTCTCTGTCTTGCTCTCTGTCTCTTGCTCTCTATCTCCAGGGTCCTCCCTTCTGCTTCTGCTTGTGAGGCCTTTTATAGCCTCCAATCTTCTTTGAATCACCTACAAAACAAATCGGGACATCAATCAGTAATTAAAAACGTATTTAACAGAAAAATAGGTAAAAAGGAAAGAGTAGAAAGAGACTCCCTTTGATTCTAATCTGGACTTGATTTGGATATGATTTGGAGGATTCTTGAGATTTTGATTCGGGGAGATTTGGAGAAAAAGGAAAGAAGAGATTAGAGACTGAGAGAGAGGGAAGGAGTTACGGCGCTAGGGTTAGGTTTGGATGGAAGAAAAAGAGATGAGATGGGAGGGCGCCGCGGCCATAGATGAAGAGGAATTAGGGTTTGGAAGAAAGGAGAGTGAGAGAGGGAGGAAGGAACTGAGGTTGGGGCGCTGCGGCGTAGAAGGACCGAGGGAGAGTATTAGGGTTTTGGTGAGGGTGAAAAAAGAAAGGATGAAGAGAGATCGTGGGGATGGGGTTGGTGCTGCGGCTAGGGTTCTTGGAGAACGAGGGATGGGGGCGCCGGTTGGCCCTTTAGGGTTTGAAGGTGGAGAAGAGATATGGGATTAGGGTTTAGAGGAAAGGATGAGAGAATGGTGGAAGAGAGAGCGTGAATGGTGGAGGAGAATTAGGGCTTTGGTGGAGTGGAAAGGAAGGACGAAGGGGGAAGACGAGGTTGAAAGAGGGAAGAGAATGGAGATGGGAGGGGCACGGCGCCGCGTGAGGGAGGAAATGAAATTGGGAGTTAAGGTTGTTAGTTTTTTAGGGTTATGCATGATGGGCAGGACTTGCGTGGGCGCTGGGCTTGCGTGGGTGCTGAGCTGGGGTGTGCGAGTGAAGGAAGCGAGGTGCAGGAAGCAGCAAGGGAGCAAGGGAGGCGTGCAGGGGAGTGTATGGAGAAAAAGGGGTGCACGAAGTAAGAAGAAAGTGTTGGGCTGTTAGGTTGTTGGGTTGTGCTGCTATATGCACCACCCATATTTATTTTTGCACACCCTTTTTCAAATAAAAAAATCCTCTTTTCTTTTTCTTTTTTTTTAATCCCTTTTATCCTTAACCAAAAATATTATTTAAATTTAAGAAGTTAAAATAAATAATAAAGAAAGAAAAAAGAAAAAAAATAGAATAAAATAAAATAAAAGGCCGGACAAAATTAGGGTACTACAGCTGCCCCTCCTTAGTTACATTTTACTCGGAGGTCTTCGTGCATTCGTTGTAAAAGGTAATTAAGGATAAAGGACTCTAATTTTGTTTAGAACGAAATTGTTTGAGGTTGCAAGATTGGCTCCCGACTTTGGTGGTTTGGGATTGCGGGATTGGCTCCCGACTTTGGTTTGGGATTCTAGGTCTGATTCCTAGTGAATTCCTGGTAAGGCATAGGTTTAGTTCCTAACTCTTACAAAATGGGTGAGAGATTTTAGGTTCGATTCCTGGCGAATTCCCTGTAAGGCATAGGTCTGGCTCCTAACCCTCACACCTTTGATATGGATTACTCCCCTACTTAGGGTAAGTCTGGGGTGCGAGCTTCTTCGTCACTCAACACAAGTTCGGGTCAGATTCCCAACAAGGGTAAGTCAGATTCTTAACACTTGTTAAAAGGTACGTATAGATTACCTTACTTTAAGGAATGTCTGTGGTATGAGTTTCTCTGTCACTCAATATGGGTTCGGGTCAGATTCCCAGCAAGGTGTAGGACAGGTTCCTAACTCATGCTAATAGATTGAGTAGGCTGAGTACTAGTTCTTACTGAGTAACATCAGACCAAGTGTATGTAATATTTGAGAGGGTGGGTCAATGGACCCCATAACTTTGGTGGTCATGCAGGATGCAATGGATGGTATGCCATGCATGAAATGAAATTTTTGTTTTTAGAGAAATGTTTTTTTTAGGTGGGTCGTGGACCTAAAAGCATTAGTGATCATGCAAGATGCAATGAATAGCATGTCATGCATGAGTATTATTTGCTTTATTAGAGATAGGCAGTATCCTCTTGACTACTTCTGAAGCTTTTCTTGGCATGTTAGCTCCAAATCTCTTTAGTTGGCGAAGCTAATTGGCCCCTTTCGTAACGTATTCAACTTTGATGGTTTTACATTAGGTGAGATGCCTTACTAGCTCTTTTCCTTAATGTGAAGATGTCAAATTCCTTAGATCCTTTTAGAATTTTCAGTAATTATACAATGCTCTTATGTCTTGATTTGCACATGTTTGTCTTTTAGCACATATTTTTTTAGAAAGAAAACGCAAATTGATAAAATCCCAAATCAAATTTGGGGAGGCTGAAATAAGCATTCTGTTGTGACAATGGTATTTAATAGATGGCAATATGGGTAAGAATGAATCTCTACTATGGTGGGGGAGATAAAATATCACAAATAGAACAAATTCGTGTTTGCTAAATTAGAAAATGGTAAGAAATATCAGTTCTACATATAATCCTTTTGAAAACAAATCATGCTGCCATTCCGTGATCCAGACTCCGATAGCCTTCTTGATCAACTTCAAAAATTTGTGTCTGCGGTTAGTTTTGACCATCTCTACCCCAATTGGTCAGGGTTCGATTCTGTCTACTTTTGATGCCTTCTGGTTGGTTTTTGCTCAGGCCGCTCTTTGTGAGTTTTCGACCTAGCGGGTTGTTCTAAATCGCCCTTGTGGGTTTTCAACTTAGCGCTTTTTTTGACCTTAATTTTTACCTAGGTTGCCCTTTCGGGTTTTCAACCTACCAGGTCGCTCTAACTTTTGCCTAGACCGCCCTTTCAGGTTTTCGGCCTAGCGAACTCTCTCTTTTTCTCTTTTTTTTGTGTATTGTGCCATTCTAGACGTAGTATTTCTTGACTGCATCTGAGTTTATCGGCAGTGGTAAGTCATGCCCCTCCATATCTGTAAGAATGAGGCCTCCTCCCGAGAATGCTTTTTTCACTATATATGGACCTTCATAATTTGGTGTCCATTTTCCACGTTGGTCTTTCTGAATAGGTAGAATCTTCTTTAATACCAATTCCCCTTCTGTGAATTCTCGATGACGTACCTTTTTCTCGTACGCTCTCTTGAGTCTCTTTTGGTATAACTGGCCATGACAAATTGCTTCTAGCCTTTTTTCTTCTATAAGATTCAACTGGTCATATCGTGCCTGAAGCCATTCGGCTTCTTCGAGCTTGGTTTCCATAATTACCCTTAAAGAAGGGATTTCTACCTCTATGGGGAGTACTGCTTCCATCCCGTATACTAGAGAAAAAGGTGTTGCCCCTGTTGAAGTGCGTACAGAAGTTCGGTACCCATGTAAAGCAAAAGGGAGCATCTCGTGCCAATCCTTGTAAGTTATTACCATTTTCTGAATAATTTTCTTAATATTTTTGTTGGCCGCCTCTACTGCCCCATTCATCTTTGGACGATATGGAGAAGAATTGTGATGTTGAATTTTGAAATCATCGCACAACTCTTTCATCATTTTATTGTTTAAATTAGTCCCATTGTCCGTGATGATCTTTCTTGGTAAACCGTACCGACAAATTATTTCCTTTTTGATGAACTTGACCACAGCACTGTGAGTCACATTGGTATAGGAGACTGCTTCGACCCACTTTGTGAAGTAATCAATGGCCACAAGGATGAATCGGTGTCCGTTAGAGGCTTTTGGCTCAATCATTCCTATGACATCCAAACCCCACATGGAGAACGGCCAGGGTGCACTAAGGACGTTTAGGGAAGTTGGAGGTACATGAATATTATCAGCATAAGTCTGACACTTATGACATTTCCTCACATGCTTGATGTAGTCACTTTCCATTGTAAGCCAATAATACCCAGCTCTGAGAATCTTCCGAGCCATTGCGTAACTGTTGGCATGGGTCCCAAAGGAACCATCGTGGACATCGTCAAGAATTTGTCTTGCTTCTGCAGAGTCCATACATCAGAGGAGTACCATGTCGTGATTTCTTTTGTAGAGTATGTCGCCGTTCAAAAAGAAACTCATAGCAAGTCTCCTCAAAGTTCGCTTGTCGTTCTTTAAGGCGCCCGAAGGGTATTCCTTGTTTTTGAGGTAGCACTTGATGTCATGGTACCATGGTTTTCCGTCGGATTCTTCTTCTATCGCCTGGCAGTAAGCGAGATTAGCACGGCTTTCCATCAGGATGAGAGGCATTTCCTTGTCACTGTTTATTCGGAACATAGATGACAGCATGGCTAATGCATCAACCAACTGATTACCTTCTCGTGGGACATGTTGAAACGTGATCTTATCAAAGGATTCGACGAGTTCTTGGATATACTCATGGTAAGGTATTAACTTAGGATCTCGAGTTTCCCATTCTCCATTCAACTGGTTGATAACTAGGGCAGAATCCCCATATACTTTTAGGATTCTGACCTTAGTTTCTATGGCGACTCGATTCCCATGACACACGCCTCATATTCTGCCACATTATTGGTGCAACTGAAACACAAGCGAGCCGTAACAGGAGTGTACTGCTTTCCCGGAGAAATTAGTACTGCCCCGATTCCGTGCCCCAATGCATTAGAAGCGCCATCGAACATCATGGTCCACTCTCCGTCTCTTGATTCTTCTCTTTCGGCGGACATTACATCCTCATCAGGAAATTCATAGCGGACAGGTGAATGGTCATCTACTGGTTGATTGGCTAAGTGCTCAGCGAGGGCACTACCTTTGACGGCTTTCTGAGAGACGTATTGAATATCGTACTCGGATAACAGCATCTGTCACCGGGCAATCCTTCCAGTGAGAGCAGGTTTCTCGAATACATATTTGATCGTGTCCATTTTTTACACCAACCAAGTTGTATGAGAAAGCATATATTGTCTTAGACGGTGAGCGGCCCACGCCAGTATAGCAATGTGCGCTCCGATTGAGTAATTAGCTTCATAACTCGTAAGCTTCTTACTCAGGTAATAAATGGCACGTTCTTTTTTACCCATTTCATCATGTTGTCCGAGTACGCACCCTATAGATCTGTCTAACACTATCAAGTAGAGGATTAATGGCCTGCCTGGTACTGGAGGTACTAACACAGGGGGTTTTTGTAGGTATTGCTTGATTTTGTCGAAAGCCTCTTGGCATTTCTCATTCCATTCAATAGTTTGGTCCTTGCGCAACAACTTGAAAATTGGTTCACAAGTGTCAGTGAGTTGTGATATAAACCGGGAAATATAATTTAATCTCCCTAGAAAACCACGAACTTCCTTTTCTGTGCGTGGAGCTGGCATCTCTAAGATGGCTTTTACTTTTTCCGGATCAACTTCTATTCCTTTCTGACTTACAATGAATCCCAACACTCTACCTGATCGGACACCAAAGTTACACTTGGCAGGATTGAGTCTTAGGCGAAACTTTCTCAATCGCTCAAAAAGTTTCCGTAAATCAATTATATGACTTTCTTCAGTTTGCGACTTAGCGATCATATCGTCCACGTAGACCTCTATCTCTTTATGGATCATGTCATGAAATAGAGTCACCATTGCCCTTTGATATGTTGCCCCGGCGTTTTTCAACCCAAAAGGCATCACCTTGTAGCAGAAAGTCCCCCAAGCTGTAATAAACGTAGTTTTCTCCATGTCTTCTCTGGCCATTTTAATTTGATTATACCCGGAGAAACTGTCCATGAAAGAGAAAAAGGCGTGATGAGCGGTATTATCCACCAGAACATCAATGTGAGGCAAAGGGAAATTGTCTTTGGGACTTGCTTTATTAAGGTCCCGGTAATCAACGCACATTCGGACCTTTCCACCCTTTTTTGGAACAGGGACAATATTAGCAACCCATTGGGGGTATTTAGCCACGGCTAAAAATCCGGCATTAAATTGTTTCTTAACTTCTTCCCTAATCTTTAAGGACATATCAGGTCTCATGCGTCTCAATTTCTGTTTGACAGGAGGGCAATCAGGTTTAAGAGGTAGTTTGTGTTCGACAATATTGGTATCCAATCCTGGCATATCTTGGTAAGACCAGGAAAATACGTCTTTATAATCTCGGAGGAGTTGAATCAGTTTAGCTCTTACTTCTTGTGACATGGTAACACCAACTTTGACTTCTTTTTTGTCTTCCTCAGTTCCCAAATTAATTAACTCAGTCGGTTCTTCATGAGGTTCGATCTTCCTGGATTCCCCTTCTATAAGTCTCATTAATTCAGGGGGGAGATCTTCATCGAGACGGTCTTCTTCACAACCTTCGTCAGTATGATTAATTATGCAATCAAAATCTGGTAACGAAATTTCAGCACAATCGTTTTCAAAAGTATTATCCATGAGCCTGCATTATCAAGATTAGCAATAAGGAGAGAGTAAGGAAAGGAAGTAGGAAGGAAAAGAAAAAGAGACGCTTGGGATAAAATCAAAATGCATTTTATTAATATTCGAAATATGCTTATGAAAAATATGCGGGGCCCTTTAACATTTCCCCTGCCGCCTCGGGCTGAGCGGAGAGGTGAGCATTAAATGGATTACATTGAAAATGCACTAAGGATCCTAGGACTTTCCACGATCTCCCAATTGCAAGGTATTGAGGAACAAGGGCGAACCCATTCCTCTTCAGGAGCAGCAAGATCCTCTTCCATAGCAATCACTTGGTCCGCATAGATCCATCCAGCGCTACGAAAAGTCTGACGGAGATCGCAGATGGGCATTTTCCCAAACTCGGGTTCCCGATTTTCAAGCCGAGCCTTCCTCTTTTCTCTCCTTACTTCGATTGCTCTTTCCCTGTCTTCTTGAGTGGGGACAAATCCCAAGCCGTATCGGTCTTTGTTTTCAGGAATTCTTAGGATTGAGGCAATACCTTCCTGACTTTTTCCCAGTCCTTTTCCTGGTTGATATCCTCCCTTTAGCATGACTCCGCCCACCATTAGAGCATTGTTGGATAGGTAGGGTTCTTTAGCTGTAAACCCTACATAAGCGCTATCGACAATTTCCAGTGCCTGAAATGATGTCCCAAGGGCTTCTTCAGCAGCTTCAATGTAACGCGTTGATGTTGGCTTGCTTACCAGCAGGTCTTCCTCTCCGGATACGATAATCAACTTATCATCCATCACAAACTTCAATTTTTGATGCAGAGTTGATGGTACTACCCCAGCAGAATGAATCCAGGGCCTTCTTAACAAGCAGCTATAGCTGGGCTTGATGTCCATTACTTGGAAATTAATAGCAAAAGTGAAAGGGCCAATCTGAATCGACAGCTCAATCTCACCCATTACTTCTCTTTTTGAACCATCAAAGGCCCTCACGAGCACAGAGTTGGGCTTCATATGGGTCTTGTCGATGGGTAACTTATCCAAGGTGGATTTAGGCATCACATTCAGGGAGGATCCATTGTCTACAAGGACTTTAGCTATAAGGTGCTCTTTACACTGAACTGAGATATGTAGCGCTTTGTTGTGTCCTCTACCTTCTGCAGGCATTTCTTCATCATTAAAATAGAGGTAGTTGCATGCGGCGATATTGCCAACTAGGTCGCCGAACTGATTCAAGGTGATATTTTGAGATACATGGGCTTCATTCAGGATTTTCATCAATACTTTCCTGTGACTCTCAGAGTGCATTAATAGGGCAAGTAGAGAAACTCTCGCTGGTGTGTGGTTTAATTGATCTATCACCTTATACTCACCTTGTTGAATGAATTTGAGGAACTCAGCAACTTCCTCCCGGGAGGCCTCTTTCTTGTCCTCTTTCCCTGTGTCTCCTTCATCTACCGCAACTTCTTTTCCCTTGTTTTGATCTTTCACATGTCCTTTTGCTGCTACTTTTATTGGTTCTTTTTCAGGGGCATAAATCCGCCCACTCCGAGTCATCCCGCCTATTCCCACAATGTTGGTAACAATCGGAACGCTTGTTTGTGTATTACTCCCTTCAACTTTGACTTTTACATCATATATCCAAGGAACTGCCTTATCTTCCTTATACGGAAAAGGAGATGGTATTTGAACAGTAATAGCTTTGGGAGCATTAGGCATTGTGGGGGATGTATTCTTAGAGAATTGAACCACCAAGGGCTTTGGGACCGTGGTTCCCGAACTTTGAGCAGATTGGACCATAGATACTTCTTCTTCTCTCTGAGAGATAACTTGAACTATGTTTGTATCAAGCAGCTTTTGGAGGATACTTTTAAATTCCTCACATTCTTCATTAGACAAAAGATCTTCATCACACGTCCCGCTGATACCTGTTCTTTCTATCAAACCAGCCTTGCAAAGTTCGATGAACACTTTTCTGATAGGAGTTTTTATCTCAGCGACATCCTTTATTATTCTTCCTCCGTGCTCATTGTCTATCATATTTACTGATGCATTCCCGTGGTTAGGTAATGGGTTGTTTCCCACATTGGGATTGTTCTCTTGGAAACTCAACCACTTGGCATTTATCAGATCTTGAACTTTGAACTTCATAGCCCGACATTCTTCTATAGAGTGACCAGCTGCCCCAACATGGTATTCACAGGTGGCGTCCGGGTTATACCATTTTGGGTAAGGTGGTTCTATAGGCTTTTGCTGGCAAGGGACTACCAATGAGTTTTTGAGTAAATGCTGATAGAGATCTTTGTAAGTCATGGGGATCGGATCAAACTGGACCGGCTTTCTCCCTTGAGGGTTGTGAGCTCTTGGTTGATTGGGGTTCTGACCTCCTTGACTATCAGAAGCAAAGGGTGTCATTTGAACAGGAGGCTTAGGCGTGATAGTTGCCGCGACGTATAGAGGGGCACTACTCACCGCGTTAGTCTCTCCTTCTTTCTTTCTCTTGACGAAGGGCTTTTGAGTGTGGGATGATGAAGTATTATTATGGATCTTCCCATTTTGCATCCCCATTTCCACACGCTCCCCTATGACAATCAGGTCAGAGAAGCTTGAGAACATACTTCCAATCATCATATCATAAAAGGGTGATTGGAGCGTGTCCATGAACGTGTCAATCATTTCTTTGTCTGACAGGGGTGGCTCCACATGAGCAGCCATGCTTCTCCATCTCTGAGCATATTCTTTATAGCTCTCACTGTCCTTTTTCTTCATGCTTTGCAACTGATTACGACTGGGAGCCATGTCCATATTGTATTTATATTGTCTGACGAAAGCATTAGCTAAATCCTTCCACGAGTTGATTTTAGCCCGCTCTAACTGCATATACCATCGCAAAGGTGCCCCAGTTAAGCTTTCTTGGAAGAATTAAATTAGGAGTCTGTCATCATTAGAACAGAAAGCCATCTTTCGACAATACATGACCAGGTGGCTTTTGGGGCATGTTTCTCCCTTATACTTGTCAAACTCGGGTACTTTGAATTTTGCAGGTATAACTACATCGGGGACCAAGTACATGTCTGAAGCTTCGAAGCCTATGTGATCTGCCCCTTCAATTGCCTTTAGTCTGTCTTCAAATATTTGAAGCCTTTCTTTGGCTTGAGCATCCTCCTGGGGGTGATGATAGGTATAAAATTTTGAGTATTCGTGTTCTGCGAGATCCCATTATTTAGAGGCGCATGCCCTTGTGTGGTGTGGGCGTGCGTTTCATTTTCTCTTGGCTGACTTTCGTCTTGATCCTCTTCGGACCGCTCTGTCTCCGATGTCCTTTTTGCATGCAGGGCTTCCAACAAATCGCACAGCTTATCTATCTGCGTACTCATTCGGTCAAGCTCCCCTCTCATAGTCTAGCTTAGGATCTCGTTCTGTAAGGATGCAATTTCTCCGTATTTATTTTTCTGGGTTATGAAGGATACTGTGAGTATGGATGAATGATTTATGCCATGGTTATGCATGCCATGTAAGATGCCCATTTATTTACTTTATTTGTTTTACTCTTGTCGGCTTATTGGAGAATCACAAAACTTTGCAAATGTCTTATCGGTTTGCTGCATATTGCGAAAACATACTCTATTATTAAAAGGAAATACCATAATTCAAATTGCCATGATGGGCTTACAGACTTGAAAAAGTAATGGAAATTGCAAAAACACATAAAAACAAAAGAAACATGGTTTTCAACGATCTCGTCGGATCTGCCTTTCCAACTCTTCCACCAAAACCTTGCAGTACTCTAGGAAACTCATTACTTTCCTTGGTAAAGGTCGAAAACCTATTGCTGATTCTGCTTCTTCCAAGAGTTATGGCATATCTTGGATACCTCTATTTGCAAGCCAGACTAGTTTGGAGCAACGATCCATCCAGTATCTAGTTTCCTTATCAAACCAAGTAATGACTTCTCGCTGGTTGTCAATCTTCCCTTGCATGTCGAGGACTTTCTCACGTTCCTCCTCAAGATCTATGTGGTAGCCTATGAACTTTTCTTCAGCGATTCTCCTCTCTTCCTCAAGTTGGGCTTCGTGCGATTGCATGGTATTTTTCAATTGTTGTATTGAGTCTTCAATCCATCTTTGCAAAGCCATGCTAGCCTTTTGAGAATCAGCCCACATTTTCCTCAAGTTGCCCTTTTCACAGAGAACCAGATCTAACTCTTTTTTCATCAAGTCTAATTGTTGATTTGCAGCTTTCAGGCAACCCTGAGTTTGGAGCCGGCTTGCTTTCTCAGCCTTGGCCTTCTTCTGGGATCCTTCCAAAGATTCGGTTTTTCTATCACATTCATCTTGTAGGACCTCTATATCTAGATATGCCCTTTTCAAATTCTCCTAGAGAACTTTCCTTTCCTCTTCCACCTTTTCTAAGGCTAGTTTTAGCTCTTCCACTTCTTCATTTTTAGCAGGGGTGGAGGTGGCACTTCGGGAACCAAAAATGTATTCTGGAAAGGCAACTTGACTTGCTGAACTCTTGCTATAACCCATTGGCGGTATTTTCCATCTGCATGAGTACTTTTGCGCCCTAGTATTCTTTTGATCGTTTTCTTCCAAGCTCGACATACCCTTGTGAACAATGCCAAATCCGAGGAGCCCCGATCATGTATAATGAAAGCGGCTAACTCTTCTTCAGCAGGTTCACCCAGCATCGGGGCACCGAGTTGTCTCAAAGCCAGAGTAGGATTGTAGTTGATGCAGCTTATGGTCCCAATGAGGGGTACATTGGGAAAGTCTCTACACCGATAGATCACCTCCTTGATCTCCTGTTCTCTAGAATACCATATTATAGACTCTTCACTGAGACTCAATAAATAAGTAGCCCACCCTGCATTGCTCCTAGGACCAAAGGGATGCCCCCTTTTTACCAAATGATTTTTTAGCCATAAGTACAAGACAGGGACACAACAACAAATTCGACCTCCTTTTTTCTCGTGGCGCATATGAAGCTCATAGTATAAATCTACGAGGACGGCAGTAGTGGGATCCATACCTTGAGTTTTAAATGCCATGAAGGCGTCAATAGCTGTTTCGTCCACAAAATGCTCAACATGAGGAAATAGGACTACACCAAAGATAATAAGAGCTACCACATCCATGCACTCTTTTAATTTCCCTACATCATGAAGGTCCTTAACCTTTCCTTCCAGGAAGCTCCTGGGGAAGCCTTTGAAATCTTCTTCTACCTTCACCGCGAGCGTCAAGTCTTCTTTAGGGATGCCTAAAACATCAGCAATGGTACTCATAGCTGGGGGATGCTTTGCATGGCGATACGGACCATTTTTCTTTTCTGGAAAGCCCAAGATTTTCCGATATTCCTCCAAGGTTGGCGCCATTTGGAAATTCTTGAACGTGAAGCATCTTAGGGGAGGATCATAAAATTGGGCCAATGCTATTAAGGCTCCTACTTGCACGTCTACATTCAGCAATTCCAAAATGTTCCCAAATTTTCCCACGAAGCTAATTCGATCCACTTGTATCCAATTCTCAGTTATGAAATCAATCAATGTTCTCAGGTGCATCAAACGGGGGGTTCAATTTTGAATTTCAAAGTATTTCTCCTTTCTAAGCCCACAACTGCGCTTTCCGAAGACATTTGCACAAAATTTTTAAAATTTCCAACAAGCCTGACGAAACGGGATAATTAGTGTTAATGCATGTATATGAATGGGTATGATCATGTTGATTTTTATTATTTCATGAATGGAAAGAAAAAAGAAAAGAAAAATAAAGAAAGGAAGCACCGTACTTATTTTATTTATGAAGATGTAAAGAAATATACTCTTATATTTTTTATAAGAAGTTCACATCCTATGCGGAGTAAAAAAACTTAGCATCCTTTTTTGGAATAATAGATTAGGTTTCTAAATAAAGGTATGTATTTTGAAAAACTATTTTTTGGAAATATTATTTTTGAAAGAAATTTGCAAAAATAAACAAACAAATAAAAGTGGTAGGGTAAGCTCATTTTGTGACCGAGGCCGGTAATTCCTAAAAAGGGGGTCTAGGGATTATATCAAGTGTCTTTTCATTGGGTGGATTCAAGATACTAATCTAAAAGGTCCCCAGAGCCAAGGGTCCCATTTGAAAATGTTACCACCAATAATAAGTATATTATTAAAGGATGGTTTTTTTTCAAACAGAGCCAAACTCTAGGTGAGGCCTTCATAGGAACCCACTGGTCGTACGTCCAGCAGAGCACCCATTACACAACCTCTCCTAACTTAAGGTTCACTCGGGCCCGGGTATAGGGCACCCACTCATAGCGTGTGTAAATAAAGTGTATAAAGTAAAGTGTGTGAAGGAGCAAACTCAAAACTAACCGCTGCAAAATAAATAAAAATACAATATATATACATGTCTTCTACCCTAAGGTTTCAAATGCATAAACATACATAATATTTACAAGAAAAAAAAACAAATGAAAAAGAATAAATCACAAACAAAAAATGAAAAATATAAAAATATATTTTTTAACGCATGTTTTCTATCCTAGGATTCACGTATACAAACATATATACAAATGAATAAAAACAAAAAGGGAATAATTCATTTAATAAAGCAAACAAATCATATAAACAATCATAGGGCCTAACTCTCTAAAGATCCCCAGTGGAGTCGTCAGCTGTGACAACCATCCTAAAAATTAAATGGAGCCGCCACCTAATGTTTATTAAGGAAAAAACAATAGGAAAAACCTTTTTTATGAGAATAATTTAAAAATAGTCTTCGAACCAGATTTTGAGCCCGGGAGTTATTTACGCTTAAGGAAGGTGTTAGCACCCCTAAGACGCCCACAAAGAATGGTACCCTTTTTATTGTTTAAAAAAAAATACTTGCTTACCATTAAATAAATTATTCCCTAATGAATTTTCTAAAAAAATACAAGTTTATTAATCATATTATAAAGGTTATAAAAAGAAACTTAGTAAAAGGACAATTCAACCATTATATACAAATTATTATTTATTCTTTTCTTATGTAACAGAAATAATAAATATAAGAAAAAAAACCTAAAAAAGTAAAAACTAATTATGATAATAAAAAATATAGATAAGAAGGGAAAATTCTTTTCTATTTGCTTTTATGCCCTTTACCAATTCTTTATTCAATTCTGACTATTTATGAAATAAAAAAGAAGTAAATTGCAAATAAGTCCCTTGTTTGGGTTTGGCCCTATTGGAAGACCAAATCAAACCCAGAAATTTCAATTTTGCTTTCAAGTCCAACTTTAATATGATAATTGCAAAATGTTCCCTATTTAGGGTTTGGCCATGTTGGAAGACCAAACCCTAAAACACGTATATATGGAACAGAATCTCAAAAAAAAACCTTTTTTTAATTTATACCCCTCTTAATTACATATTTGCAAATTGATCCCTATTTAGGGTTTGACCCCATTGGAAGGCCAAATCCCAAACCTAATTACAATCCAAACCGTGGGCACTGACAGCAATAACGACAACAACAGCCACAATAACAACAGTAATGACAATAGCAGCAAAACAACAATAACAATCACAAGAAGTAATAAAACAGAATAAGGGAATTGCAACGAAAATTTCTCATTCAAGTTTATATTACAGAGGCATATTCAGAAAAGAAATCAAAGGGAAGAAGATGAAACCTGGGTATTTAGCCCTTTCCAGAAAGTTTACAGACAGGAGATGGAGGGAAAAAAAATCTAGAACTAGGAAGTGTTTAAATTTGGGTATGTTAGCCTCACAAATTCTTTCCTCTCATCTTCTCGTCTCTGTCTTGCTCTCTGTCTCTAGGGTCCTCCCTTCTGCTTCTGCTTGTGAGGCCTTTTATAGCCTCCAATCTTCTTTCAATCACCTACAAAACAAATCGGGACATCAATCAGTAATTAAAAACGTATTTAATAGAAAAATAGGTAAAAAGGAAAGAGTAGAAAAAACTCCCTTTGATTCGAATCTGGACTTGATTTGGATATGATTTGGAGGATTCTTGAGATTTTGATTCGGGGAGATTTGGAGAAAAAGGAAAGAAGAGATTAGAGACTGAGAGAGAGGGAAGGAGTTATGGCGCTAGGGTTAGGTTTGGGTGGAAGAAAAGGAGATGAGATGGGAGGGCACCGCGACCATAGATGAAGAGGAATTAGGGTTTGGAAGAAAGGAGAGTGAGAGAGGGAGGAAGGAACTGAGGTTGGGGCGCCGCGGCGTAGAAGGATCGAGGGAGAGTAGGGGATGGGGTTGGTGCTGCGGCTAGGGTTCTTGGAGAACGAGGGATGGGGGCGCCGTTTGGCCTTTTAGGGTTTGAAGGTGGAGAAGAGATATGGGATTAGGGTTTAGAGGAAGGGATGAGAGAATGGTGGAAGAGAGAGCGTGAATGGTGGAGGAGAATTAGGGCTTTGGTGGAGTGGAAAGGAAGGACGAAGGGGGAAGACGGGGTTGAGAGAGGGAAGAGAATGGAGATGGGAGGGGCACGACGCCGCGTGAGGGAGGAAATGAAATTGGGAATTAAGGTTGTTAGTTTTTTAGGGTTATGCAGGATGGGCTGGACTTGCGTGGACGCTGGGCTTGCGTGGGTGCTGAGCTGGGGTGTGCGAGTGAAGGAAGCGGGGTGCAGGAAGCAGCAAGGGAGCAAGGGAGGCGTGCAGGGGAGTGTATGGAGAAAAAGGGGTGCGCAAAGTAAGAAGAAAGTGGTGGGCTGCTAGGTTGCTAGGTTGTGCTGCTATATGCCCCACCCATATTTATTTTTGCACACCCTTTTTCAAATAAAAAAAATCCTCTTTTCTTTTTCTTTTTTTTAATCCCTTTTATCCTTAACCAAAAATATTGTTTAAATTTAAGAAGTTAAAATAAATAATAAAAAAAAAAGAAAAAAAATAGAATAAAATAAAATAAAAGACCGGACAAAATTAGGGTACTACAATAAGATTTGTTAATAGCAAAACATTTTGCTTCCGAAATCAAGATTACAGAATGGCCAAAAATGCAGGAAAAAAAAGAATGGATGGAAGACGACAAGGGGTTGGGGAGGGGTGAGGGTCGTGGGGAATGGCGGGTTGCCGAGGGGCGCAGGGGTGGGGGTTGTGGAGAGTGGTTTAACATAAGGGGTGGGGGATGTGGAGAGAGAAAGGGGTGCAGGTAGCATCCCCAAAGTACAAAGCAACATAGAAGAGACAATGGAATGGGCTTTTTGTTCATGGGCTTTTTGAATATGCCAAACAGAGCAGCAGATCAAAAGGAACACGTCCTAATTCCTTTTTTTTTTTTTTTGTCAATCCTAAATTTCTAATCACTAAACCGTACGTGGGAGTCTACCAAAAATAAGCTTACTAGGGAGCACAAAGAAGTCCATCTTCGCTTTTCATCAATTCAATTGCACTTTGATCCCAAAAGTAAAGTTTGTTGTTTAGGATCAACAAGCACCACGAATGGCTTTTGTAAAAATCAATAAAGATATCTACTACGTGGTTCCCACTTGGGGCACCCCTTTTTCTTCCTCTTTTCCTCTTTGTCTCACTTCCTCTCTCTGTCTTCAGATGCAGCCCCTCCCTTATTTTTAGTAATGTAGCAGTGTGTGTGTCAAGTGTGGATGAGTGTGATTTAGTTTATTCCTATTATTTTATAATAATTTATTCCTATTATTTTTATATTTAAACTTAGTCTAGAAAATGCAAAAGTATTTAATTAAGATTAACAGTTAGTCTTAAAATTGAAGAAAATTGAATTTATTAATATTAACATAAGTATATATTTTACGTACAGAGTTGTTAGGGATGACCACTTTGGATCTATCTGTTTGGTCATTACGGACACATTAAATTTCAATACATAAAAGAATTGTTAGTGATAACTACTTTAGATTTTTCTGTTTGGTTATTGTTAACACCCTTCAACATAATTTTTTTTTAATCAAGTTGTCAGTGATAGTCACTTTAGATTTTCCTGTTTGACTATCCCGAACACATTGTATTCAAAGAAATTAAAAAACGGGTTGTCATGGTAGTCATTTTGGATATTCCTGTTGACCATTGTGAGAACTTAAATCTCAAACTTATATAAAAAAAATAAGATTATATAAAAAAATAATAAAATCCTAAAACTTCTTTCAAGCATGGATAAAAACAAACAAATTTCCTTTCAAAGTTATATTAATTAAAATCAACCAACACAACAATTTTTTACCTAAAAACTACGTAGCTTTGATTTTTCTATTGCACCAAGGGATACGTAGGAGCAGGGGACCGCCCTTGTCAAGCTCAATAATATGTTTTCTTAATTTTTCTCCTCTTATTCCTTTTTATAAAAAAGGGTCTAAATAATAATTTTTCTTAATTTTCCTCCTTTTATAAAAAAGAAAATTTGTAAATAAATGAAATTTCTCATGAAGTCCAATTTATGATATCTTTTTCTTGTTAAAAGGGTAAAATAAATGTTTTCAAAGTTAACATAATCTTGTACATTTAATTAGAGGTACTGTTCCGAACGGGTGTCGTAGGGGTGCTAATATTTTTGCTACACATAACCGACTCCCGAATCCTAAATCTGTTTTCAAAGACCATTTTTTTCTAAAAATTTTTTCAATATTTTTCCTAACAAGTAAACAATGGTGGCAACTCCATATTTTTCGAAACCTAGTTTCGAATACTTCTCAGTGTGTAACTCAAAAGTGTATTTTCGAATTTATAGTCAAATAGTTAAACAAATTGCAACATGTATATCAATTATATTTATTCATATATACGTTGTCCCTATGCATGAATGTCACTTTCAATGATTTTGTTAATGAGAAATTTCATACATCCTTCATCTTCTTTAAGAGGTTTGAGGCCGCACAATGTGAAATTTACAACATTTATTATTTTTAGAAAAACATTTGAAATATTAAATAAAAGTTTAAAAATATATAAGAATCGACAAAAAAATATTTAGTAAATACTTAACTACTTAATTGATTGATATTCAAATAACTATTTAAGTGACAAGGAACCTCTTTGCCAATTCTAAGACAATTATGGTCAGTCTGATTTTAGAAAACGTTTACTGTTTTTTTTTTTTTTACTTTTGTTTTCACTGCTTTTTGTATAAATATTTAAAAAGGGAAATAAATTGAAATAAAGTGAAATTTTGTAATTTAAAAATAAAAATAAAATGGTAAGCCTGATATTGCAGATAAGCATATAGTGAAATGATTAGTACCTTTGTTATTTATTTACATTTATTAGTGTAACTTTTATAAAAAAAAAAACACAAAAGAAAAAGGAAGATTTGATTACCCATTAGAAAAGATGGACATGTCTCGCTCTCTTTCACTGTATCTCACCTCTGTCCCTATCTCCATCCCTCGGGCCTATAGTCTATATTGCAAAGTATCAAGGCCTAAACGTACATAGTAAACTTTGCAATTGCAATTCGTTTTGAATTATAACAAAGCTTGGGTCCTCCACCCCACATTGATAGTTACACTGACCCTATTGGTTCCCCATGCATCATTTGTCTCCATCATTCAATCAAAAGGCTACCCAATTACTCCATCATTTAACTCCTTGCTAACGTCCAACTGTAAGGCATAAAGAGAATGCTAGATCATAGTCCCACTCATCCCGGCCACAAATTGCTTCCCCACAATCTCAGTTTGCATGTTGGCACCAGGGCAGCGGGGATTTACCCGTTAAAATTGACATTTTATACCAATTTTAGTACTGGTATAGATAGTTTTAGTGTTGTATATAGAACTTTTTATATCGGTTTTCTAACCACTGTTGTATGTGGGACTTTTTACACTGATTAAATATGCGGTGTAAAATGTCAATTCCCATTTTTTTAAAGAACCTTTTACACCGGTTACCATAAAAAACCGGTGTAAAAGACCAACTATTTACACTGGTTTTGGTTAACGACCGGTGTAAATAGTCTGTATTTTACACCGGTTTTTATTTTTTGCTTTTTATAATAAATAATTTACACCGGTTTTAGGGATAACCAGTGTAAAAAGAACGCATTTTTTTTTTAAATTCTGTTTATTTTTGTCCATTCCTACTCGGAGGCACTCTAAAATGACAATAAACAGACAACAAATTTGCCAAGAATTGACAGCAGAATTAGTGCCAAATGTGGCCAAAATTCAAACCATTTAAGCTATCAAATTTAATCTATAAACGTATAAAATATACACATAAACAAAGTTAAGATATATATATATATATATATATATATATATATATAAACAATGTACAAAGAAGTGCTATATATAAAGTCATTGTGATGCTTTTCTAGGTCTTCTTGATGTTGTTCCTTGGGTTTTTTCTTTTGGTTCATTCTTCTTCCTTTCTTTCTCCTCATCCATTTACAAAAATAATTCTGCCCAAGTTTGTCTAATATCCTCAATTTTATCTGGCCCATATTCAGATGAGTCATTGAATATCTGCAAGTTCAAACATATATATAATAAATTAAACAGGCCTAGAAGTACTAACATGTTTTTTATTAAACAAATATAATAGCAAAAGTTTAAAATTTTTATTACATTTTCCCATCCTTCAACAATATCCACCAAGACAATTATTAACATATATTTTATCACATAGTACCCATAGGCCCAACTGTTCTTCTGTTGAGGCGCTTACAAATGAATACCGTAGTAGCACATGATGAGTAAAAATTATATACATTAATTAATACTATTAAATGTAAATGAATTTGAAGAAGACAAAATACTTACCAAGGGCTTCACCTATTTAGGTTTCTTATTTTTAAAACCTTTCAACATATTATATCCTCCTACAGCCCTGATAAAAGAACATTCATCAAAATTAAGTTGTACATCTAGAGACAAAGTCAATGAATATATATGATAAATATAAGTTTACCTATCAAGTATGCCCTTTATTACATCGTTTGGTTGATAGTGCAGCGAACACAACCAAACAACAAGATTATCACTAGGATAAATGACAAAAAACTGCCAGTGATTATTGCAAATAATGAACAATAATAATGGTTTATCATAAGCAAAAACAAATAAAAGTAAACTAGGCTAGCAATTTGACAACAATTAGTAACATATGTACTTACCTATGCAAATACGGTCCTAAGTAACACTTTTTTGGCTCACTATGTATCTTATTCTGTATGTAAGATTGAGCTGCTTTTGCTGAAAGACCATGTTTGAAGGAAACAATCTTGACTGGGTCAAAGAATCCAAATAGATCGCTGGTGCCCTTTGGAATACAGAAGCGATGTAGATACCTAAAATTTTTAAACAAACGTTAATTACAATTGATACGTATCAAATAAATTTTGAAATAGTTAATTACAATTGATACAAAACGAAGCTGATACTTACGAGATCCATAATGACAAGATGTGGCTAGAAAGCCACTGAGTACTAGCAATAATCTCAACCACGTCACTCTTATCAATCATGAACCATGGATGGACATCAGAATCATGCACCAAGTCTACTAGGAAGTTATCACCCTTCAGATTCTTTAACTTTTGAACAAAATTTTCTCTGGGCGGCTGGTCCTCAATGTCTGGTGCACAACTACCCTTAGTGTTGACATGCACGGTAGCTCTAGGAGAACAATCTGGTTGAGCATTATAATTGCTCACACCCATAGATTGGAGCATCAGCATCAAATTAAGTAAGCATAAATAACAATATTCATAAAGTTAGTAATTTTTAACAAATTATTTGTGTCAAGTTACACATACCTCCCAAACCTCCTTTTGTATCTCTTCCCGCATCTCCTCCCAGATATCCTTTGAGATCTCATCCTGGACCTCCTTTGAGATCTCATCCAAATGTGCTTGAATCACTTCCGCTCGACCCATGTTCTTAACCTTTAGACCTCGTGTACCCTTACCGTCACATCTTCTCTCATGACGAGACTTGGGAAGCCCTATAGGTTCCACTTCTGACAAGTAGTTTATACAAAACTCAATAGATTCTTCTGTGATTTACCTTTCAACAATAGATGCTTCGGGACGGTATGGATTCTTGATATACCCTTTCATGATCTTCATGTATCGTTCGACAGGATACATTCTCATTAGATAAACGGGACCACACACTCTAATCTCCCTCACTAGATGAACAATTAAGTGAACCATGATGTTGAAAAATGAGGGAGGAAAGAACATCTCCAACTGACACGAGATAATAGAAGTCTCATTTTTCAAGTCGTCCAATTCCTGAGGGGTCAATCACTTTACTACATACAACATTGGAGAATAAGCACAATCTAGTTATGGCATGCAAAACCTTTTTTGGCAAGATGCCACGAATAGTCACTGGTAGTAGTTGTTGTAGACGTGGCAATTGTGAGACTTTAAGACAAGTAGTTTGAGATCTTCCATTGACACAAGACTCTTGACATTTGAAGAGTAGCCCTATGGCACTTTCTCGCCCCGTAGATACTCGCAAAAACTTATTTTCTCTTCTTTTGACAATGTATGACATGCTGGTGGGAAATATGTCCTGTTGCCTCTTGGCTGTAGACCTAACTATTCTCTTATGCCCATTGTAACCAAATCTAGACGAGCATTTAAACCATCCTTCGCCTTGCCCTGAATGTTGAGAAATGTTCCGATTACACTATCACTCACATTTTTCTCCATGTGCATCACATCAATACAGTGTCTTACATTAAGACTCGACTAGTACAGAAGATGAGACACCCCTTGTCCCATCAAAGTAACCTTTAATTATTTAGCCTTAATCATTTATCTTAGTGATAATAAATACGATGGAAATACGTAGGAATTTAAACTTTTAAACATAGCGGAATGTAACAAACATAATTTACACTATAGGCAATATAAAGTTAGTGGCCCTTCCGAGGGCTCACCTACATCAGAGTAGCAGTCACATCACAGAAGCGTAGCAAACATACAGTCATCCCAAAATTCAACTAGTGGCTAACACATGCCTCATAAAAAAGGTTAACATCCAACAGAAGCAAAACAAGACTCCTGGCCATAGGTACACTACTAGGATTCGAGAGCTCCCACTCTGTGATCCTGAACTACTGACAGAAGTATGACGGTGTTGTCTAGCTCAAAATCCCTCCGAAGGGAAATCCTCGAGTCCATCTTCACTGCCGGGTACAGGAAGTGCGTCATCCTTAATAGCAGCCTCTCCAATATCTGTATCTAACATATACATAGCACATACACATAAAACACGTATACAGGGAGATAAGAACAACATAGTCACCATAAAATGGGAAAGTAGCGGTAGAAAGCAATACAAAGTACACTATTATCCCATAAACATGGTATTCACATATTCACATATAATTCCATCTAATAGTTATACGCAATTTATTTAGACTCGTGGCCACAAACTACTTATGGCTTACCGTACTCCGTATCACTCAGAGTACGACCCTATGTCACGACGTACTCGTCCCATTCCAAGTACTAGTCAGTTGTCCAAGCAACATATCCCGCTCATCGTGACCTATAAGAGCACTTCCCCGTACCCCCTATCAATCAGGGTCGGGTATTTAGGCCTGCACTCGGAATCGTTTTCACCAACGATGTGAAGCTCACAACACTCGTCGGGGTAAACGGGCACAACTGAAACCACGACACAATAGCGGACAAACTATTGGCCCCGTAACATGATCACCATAAAATAGAAAAGTAGCAGTAGAAGGCAATACAAAGTATACAACATGCAAGTAATCACATATATCATGTTTTGCATTCCTAATTTAGACACTAATTATTTATTACACTTTGGTTACCTAATTATAGACTCGTGGCCACCAACTACACCGGCTTGTTATACTCTTCACCACTCAGAATATAACCCTATGTCACAATGTGCTCGTCTCCATTCAGAGTATTAGTCAGTTGTCCAAGCAACATACCCCGCTCATCGTGACCTATAAGAAAATAGCCCCGGATCCCCGATCACTCAGGGTCGGGTATCTAGGCATGTACTCGGGATCGTTTACCAAGGACGTGAAGTTTACAGCACTTGTCGGGGTAAACGGGCACAATATCGGCACCACGACACAATAGCGGCCAAACTATCGGCCCCTTGTGGAATATTCTGGCCCCTATGGTAAACACCCCCAAGGTCTATGTGACCTACACTGTTACCTCGTACTCGTGCTCAAGTATCTCCTGACCTCGTGCACCACACACGGCTGTGACATAGCACCAACACATTCATTTCAAAAGCTCACACCACTCACATTTCACCTTGCACTTAGATTCACTTTTATTCACTTTATTTACTATTCACATTATACATGTTACAACTCACATTAGTCATATTATTAATCACTTAATCCATTAATAGTGTCACAGCACCTAACACTACATATTGTACACATAGAGTATCACACAAGCATTTCATCACATAAGCACGTATCACATATTCCTACACATGTTTCTATTGTCACACATAACATATAAATTCACTATCATACACTAAGTATGTCAAACACAGGACCCGAAACACACAATATTGCTCCTATGTTGGTTGATAAGTTCACGACACCTGTCACCAAATACCGTAAACCATAACCGCTATCCTTAGGTGTTACTGACATCAACCTCTAGTAAGGCTTAGGTACCCTACGCATACAATGTATATTATTCTACACTAGCAATCCCAATAAAAATGTATTCTTACTCCCACCTAGATTCCAAAGCGTTAACTCGGCGTTCCACAAACTCCTAAGGCCTCAACCACGGACACACAAGCACTTTATTCCTCCCTTCTTAACAAGTCCAGATTTTGCCCCTTGTAATTAAATTATCAAGGGTTGTCCAAAAATTCCGCCGAGCACACTCACATGGTCCATATTTCACCGGAAACATAGAAATGCACTCAGATTAGAATTAGGGCAAACTATGGAATTACAAAAATACCATATATGATTCGGCCAGCCCCTGTTCTAAGGGTTCTAAGAATTCAACTTACCCAATTCTAACTTCTGACAAGGTTTCTCGGACGTTTGGCACCCGCATTTGCACCAAAACCCTAAAATACAAAGAACAGTTAATTAGGGACTATAAGAACTAATAAGGAACCACGAATTCTCCAACATTTTCACAGAGAACAGGGGTGTTCCTTTCTGTTTCGTGACATATGGAAACCCCTCCGGGAGTTTCGGCAAAACCCTAGCTCATTTGGTACCCGTATGGCTTAATCGGGGTCCAAAACACAGTTGATTAGGGTTAAGCTGGAGAACCTTGAATCGTTACACCAAAATCAGAATGAAACTGATCAAGAGAGTATTAAGGTGCTTAGGTTTACCGTGGCAAAACCTCACCCAGAGATAAACCCTAGAAAGCACGGACGGCGATGAACAAATCGGTAGAATCGAACGATTGAACTGGCACTTGAGATGGCTTGAGATTGGATCACCAAACCTTGGAACCCTCAAGAATGGTGGAATTCTGGTTCAGAGGTCTGTTATGGTCTTGAAAATGGAATAGAAGTGGTAAAAGATGGTAAAAATGGGTTAAAGGCCCTTAAATAGAAAAAGTTACCCACTGGGCGCGCTTCACGCGCGCTTGCGCACACTCTAAGCACGTTCTGAGGCGGTTTCTTCAATGCGAAGGAGTTCCCTGCATGCCCACCACATATCCTCCCTTGATTGGACCATTTACCATGTGTCACAAATGATCAGGAGCTGCTGGTGCACCATGGACCAGCGCACTCACGCGCGCCTCAAGCGCTTTCCACGCGCTTTTGTGCAATTTTGTCTGATTTCATGTGATTTCTTCGATTCTGACGCTCGTACGATCTAGAACTCGATACCAAAATACTTAAACATCATTCAAAACATATAAAACACTTAATTAACCTTAGAATTAAGGATTTGAAATCCTAATTACTCGCCCAAAAACTCGGACTTGCTCTAGGTCACAAAAACACAAAACCCTAATTCTAGCTCTGATTGTTCTCAAATCTTACGAGGCTTCTAGTACTAATACTAAAACACTATCAAGCAATTCTATACCTCTTTTTTAACCTCCAAAACCTCGCAAGTCTCATACTTGCCCTTACACAATGGCTCAAAAAGCGAACACACAGCCGAACACTCCAATACACTGACAAACTCCACAATACACAACTAGGCTCACACAAATACATTTATACACACACAATCACAAATTCAGCAAGGTTATAAAATTGAGGATGTTACACATGGTCTTACCAGAGCATGGTCTACCAGAGGGTTGACTACCAAAGCTTCTTACTAGAGCGTTGACTACCAAAGCTTGGTCTTCAGAGCATGGCTATAAGATGCTGACGTCATCAGCTCTTACCAGATGATCAATGCTAGATTCAGAGGAATGGACCAGAGGGTGGAATGCGCACAGAGGCACAGCTTTCTGAGACAGTTCCATATGATGAATAGTGACTTACTCACTAAGTTCTGCACACTATCAAACTCATCAGAGGATAAATTATTCTTTTCATTATTTGTTATCATCAAAACAATTAAGGGTCATTGTTTCTGAATCTACTTGATTCCAACAATCTCCCCCTTTTTGATGATGATAAACACATAGATTGATGAACAATTTTCCATTAGAAAAATATTTAATTAAGAGATATTCAGAGGCTCCCCCCTGAATTAAGCACATATAAATATTTTCTATGTGCAGTAAAACATCAGATGCATGCTTAAAAAAATGTATCAGAGGATACCAAATATAATGTATCAGGGCATAAATTGTATCAGAGCATACAATGCAATGCATGGTGTTCATTTCTTTTTAACACTTGGTTGATACATTGAGTTCATCAATTACTCTCCATATACTTCTCTATTTTCTTCTCCCCTTTTTGTCATTAGATAAAAAGGTTAGGAATATAAAGAACATCATTGTCAAAATAAAATATAGAGAAAGATAAAGATTAAAACAGAATAGGCACCAAAATCAATTTTGTTATTAACCAAAATTGTACCAAATTACAAAAGTTTTGCCAAAAATAACACAAGTACAAGGCTAAAAATAAAAGGTGAAAAACCTAAAGGCTGTCTAAGGTTTGTTCAGCCATTGCAGAGAGTTGCAGAGAAAGTTTCAGAGAGACGAATAGAATAGAATGCGAAAGGGGGCCAGGGTTCAAAGTGTGAGTCTTCTCAGAGAGATAATGTGGGTAGTGGGTGAGTGAGTGTGGTGAGTGGGTAAACGTGTTTGAGAAGGTAAACCGCCTTCGTCAGTTTTCAAAATAAAATTAAAAGAAATATGAAAACTGTCGTTTCAAAACTGAAACGTGTCAAACACTGTATTAAAGAGGCACAAGAAAACTGTCCTCGGGTAGTAAAAGCAGCGAAGAGTAATTCTCATCCACTAATGCATTAACAAGTCTCAGAGAGACACGTGTATACTAAGATTCCCAGAGGGAACACATAATGAATGCACCAGACACTTGTGAATATGAACAGTGCACCAGATGCATGCAACAACATAGGATATATAAATAAATATATAAACAGAGGCAGTATGGTATCAGAGGCATATATACTATCACCAGAAGCAATAACCAATATCAAGGACAAGTAAGATCACCATATGCAACAAAGAGGATCAGAGGCACATATGCATACCAGACACACATGTGATATCAGAGGCAAGCATGTTATCAAATGCAAGATGTGATATCAGAGGCAAATGTGCTACTAGATGCAAGCATATCAAAGGCACACATATTAGAGGCAAATATATTTAAACGATCATTCCTTTATAAGATGAAAATTCAAGTTTTTCCTTATAAAGTTGAATTTATCTTCAGTTAAGGGTTTTGTAAAGATATCTTCCCATTGATGGTCAGTACCTATAAATTTAATTTCAAGAATCCCTTTTTGAACATAGTCTCTTATAAAAGAATGTTTAATTTCAATATGTTTAGCTCTTAAATGTAAAATTGGATTCTTGGTCAAACATATAGCAGAGGTATTATCACAGTTGATAGGGACGTTACTCTCTTTTATCTGATAATCCTCAAGCTGATACTTCATCCATAGGACTTGTGAGCTACAGCTTGCTGCAGGTATATACTCAGTTTCTGCTGTTGATAGTGTTATTGTGCTCTGTCTTTTGCTGGACCATGAGATAAGGTTTGACCCATGAAATTGGCAGCCGTCACTTGTGTTTTTTCTTTCAATTCTACCCAGCAAAGTCAACATCGCAGAAATCTACTAAATTGTAATCATTTGATTTCTTATACAGCAAACCAAGATTAGTAGTTCCTTTAAGATATCTAATGATTCTCTTAACAGCAGTTAAGTGGGATTCTCTAGGATCAGATTGAAATCTTACACATAAGCACACATAAACATTATATTTTGTCTTGAGGCAGTAAGATAAAGGAGTGAACTTATCATACCTTTGTATACCTTTCAGTCTACCTTTTTACTAGATTCATCTTTGCTTAGAACACATGTAGGATGCATTGGTATGCTCATTGGTTTGGTTTTCTCTAGCTTAAACTTCTTCAGGAGTTCTTTCACATATTTTGTCTGATGGATATAAGTTCCATCTTGACATTGCTTGATTTGAATACCAAGGAAGAACTTCAATTCTCTCGCCATACTCATCTCAAACTCATTCTGCATAAGCTTAGAGAATTCCTCACAAAGAGATTCATTAGTAGCACCAAAGATAATATCATCTACATATATTTGAACTAATATGAAATGCTTTTTAGATGATTTCCTAAAGAGTGTAGTATCCACTGTCCTCTTTCAAAATCATTTGACATTAAAAAGGTACTGAGTCTATCATACCAAGCTCTTGGGGCTTGCTTAAGACCATATAGAGCCTTTTTAAGTTTGAAGACATGCTCTGGAAAAGCAACATCTTCAAAACCAGGTGGTTGTTTGACAAATACTTCCTCACTTATGAAACCATTTAGAAATGCACTCTTTACATCCATCTGATATAAAGTAATGCCATGATGTGCAGTAAATGATAATAAAATTCTAATTGCTTCTAATCTAGCTACAGGTGCAAAAGTTTCAGTATAGTCAATACCTTCCTCTAGCGAATACCCTTGAGCAACTAACCTTGCTTTGTTTTTTCCCACTTTACCATCTTCATCAAGTTTGTTTCTGAAAACCCACTTGATTCCAATGACTTGCTTATCCTCTGGTGGAGGTACTAGCTTCCACACATCTTCCTCTGGAACTGATTTAGATCTACTTGCATGGCAAGTATCCATACATCGTTTATTCGTGCTTCATTAATTGTCTTTAGTTCTATCTCTGACAACAGTGCAAGGTCTGAGTATTCCTTGAGAGATGATCTGGTTCTGACTCTGTCACTTGGTTCACTAATGATCTGGTCCTTTGGGTGATGACTCTTGAACTTCCAATCTCTTCTTGACTCAGCTAGAGTCTGGTCACTAGATGCAGGACCAGAGGCAACATCAGATTCACCACCAGGCGCATCAGTATCTGTTCCATTATTTATCTGCATATCTGTAAACATCTCATCTAGTTCTGATATTTTAGTGTCAGGCTTCTTGTCATCAAACCTTACATGCATTGATTCTTCAACAATTAGTGTTTCATTGTTGTATACTCTGTAGGCTTTAGAGCGTCCAAAGTATCCCAAAAGATACCTTTTTGTGCTTTAGAATCAAATTTGCCAAGACTGTCCTTTGTATTGAGAACAAAACAGCCACACCCAAATTGATGAAAATATGAAATGTTGAGTTTTCTTCCTTTCCACAATTCATATGGAGTCTTACTCAAAATAGGTCTAATATAGATTCTATTTTGAATATAGCATGCAGCGTTTACTGCTTCTGCCCAAAAGTATTTTGCAACATTAGTTTCATGAATCATGGTTCTGGCCATGTCTTGAAGAGATCTGTTTTTTCTTTCTACAACATCATTTTTTTGTGGTGTTCTAGGATAACAAAAGTTGTGAGAAATGTCATGTTCTTCACAAAAGTTTTGAAATAGTTCATTTTCAAATTCACCACCATGATCATTTCTAATGGTTGTAATACAAAAACCTTTTTCATTTTGCACTTATTTGCAGAAGACAGAAAACATCTTAAAAGACTCATCCTTGTGTGTAAGGAATTTTACCCATGTCTATCTGGTATAGTCATCAATAATAACAAGACCATATTTCTTACCAAACAAAGAGGCAGTTCTAGTTGGGCCACATAAATCTAAATGTAACAGTTCAAGTGGCCTTGAAGTGGAAATAACATTTTTAGATTGAAATGAAGATTTTGTTTGTTTCTCTTTTTGACAAGCTTCACAAAGAGCATCAGATTGATACTTAAGATTTGGTAAGCCTTTAACAAGTTCCTTCTTGTTAAGCTTTGATATTAACCTCAATCTGGCATGACTCAATCTCTTGTGCCAAGTCCATTGTTTTTCATCAAGTGACAAAAACCACTTGACATTTTGATTTGCCAACTCAGAAAGCTTGATTTTATAAATATTATTCTTTCTCTTTGCTGTAAAGAAAATAAAGCCATTTTTCTTGTTTTTGACTATATAGGCATTATCACTGAAGCTAACATCATAACCACTATCACATAATTAACTTGTGCTAAGTAAGTTATACTTAAGGCCATCAACAAGCAAAACATTATCAATAGAAGGTAGAAATTTCTCACCAACCCTTCTAATGCCAATGATTTTACCTTTCTGGTTTCCACCGAAACCAACTGTTCCACTCTCTTTATATTGAAGCTCTTGGAACATACAACTTTCTCCCGTCATGTGACGTGAGAACCCACTGTCCAAGTACCAGGACTGGTGTTTCAACTCTGTTGCTAAGCAAATCTACAACATAGATAATCTTATCCTTAGGTACCCAAATCTTTTTGGGTCCTCTTTTGTTAGTTCTAGAAGGAAACTTTTCCTTCTTATTTTTCAAAGTATAGCGAGTACTTCTTATGTGACCTTTCTTATTACAGTAGGAACATAACAAATAGTCACTATGATTGTTGGTCTCATCAGACTTTAAATTGGTGCTTTGAACAGTGGGTTCCTTTGGTTTATAACCAAGACCCTTTTTGCCATTTTGGATGACTCCCCAAATCATAAATGCCTGTTTGCTGTGTTCACACACTCAGCAAGAAATCTTTGAAATCCCTCTTCGTATTTTGAAGAGTTGCATTCAATCTTTTCTTTAGTCTTAGAGCTAGCATTAACCAGACAGTGATTTTCTGTTTTGAGTTTCTCATTCTCTTCATTGAGTGTTAAAAAATCTTTTGAAAGTTTTGAGATTTTTTTTAAAGCTTTATACTCAATGGAGAGCTTAGAAGACTCATCTAAGAGTTCATCAAAAACTTTTTGAACATCAAAGGATGAATTAGAATTTACCTCTTCTTCACTGTCTGATCCAATGGCCATCAGAGCCATGTTAGTATGTTCCTCATCATCATCAGGCGATGATGAATTAGAGTCATCCCATGTAGCCATGAGACTCTTCTTTTTGCCTTTGAAACCATTTCTATTTGGTTTCTCTTTTTCAAGTAGTGGACATTCTGACTTGAAATGTCCCGGCTTACACTCGTAGCACACTACTTGGCTCTTGTCTTTGTAGTCCTTCTTTTCCCTTGTATCCTTCTTCTGGAATTGCTTCCTAAACCTTCCCTTCTTCTTCTTCCATATACGTTGAATCTTTCTCGAGATAAATGAAAGGTCATCGTCTGTTTCATCACTGCACTCACCAGACAATCCTTCATCTGTTTCTTGTTTAGCTTGCAGAGCCTTGGAGGTGAAAGCTTTGTTAGTAGATTTCAAAGCAATAAACTTTAACTTCTTTGGAGGTTCTTCTTCATTTAGCCTAAGTTCATGAGCTCTTAACGAACTTAGAAGATTTTTTAGGTCCTTGGCTTCTTGTATAGCTGTGACCTTAAGTCTCCATTGGTTGGGCAGGCTTCTCAATATTTTCTTCACGTGATCAGCAGTAGTGTAGCTTTTATGAAGAACTTTTAGACCGTGAACCAATGTTTGAAATCTTCCAAACATTGTTTCAATATCTTCTCCCTCTTCCATCTTGAAGAGTTCATACTGTCTCACAAGAATATTAGCTTTTGTTTCTCTCACTTGAGCAGTACCATCATAGGACAAAGCCAATGAGTCCCAAATGTCTTTGGCAGTGGCGTTCTTGCCACACTTCTCATACTCTTTTTTAGAAATAGCACAGATAAGGAAATATCTTGCTTTCTAATTCAGTTGATAAGCTTTCTTTTGCTCAGTATACCATTTATCCCTAGGAATGGGGATTCTCCTAGCATCAACAGGTTCAGTATATGACTTTTCAACCATATCCCAAAGTTTGAGTTGTTGTGACTTAAAAAAGGTTTTAACTTTATCTTTCCAGTAGTCATAGTTTGTTCCAGTAAACAAAGGAGGGCGATTAACGTGAGTACTAGCTTCGTAGTTTGCCATAGATGAAATATAGGATCTTTCCTCTCACACTAGTTAAGTGCTCAACTAAGAGGTTGAGCTCTGGTACCAATTGCACGTGACAAAAACACAAGAAATGGGGTTTGAATTGGGTTTTAGAAATCTTTTCCAAATAGTTATGTTTTTGAAAACTTTTTTCAATAAAACTTTTCAAACAAAGATAACAAAAAAAAGTAGTAAAGAGAAGAGAAAGAGCAGGACACAGTGTTTTTTACTAGTTTACTACCACTTGGTAGCTACGTCTAGTCCCTTTACCACACTGAAGGATTTCTCTATTATAATCAACTGATTACACTTAAGAGTATACTACTGCTAAACTGGCTATACTCTTAACGTCTTAGAATGACTTACTACAGTTAAGCCTATAAGGAATTACAGCCACTACTGGGCTAAATACAAGAGTTCAAAAATACTTTGAAACAATATAAACAACTCTTGGCAGAGAGGATTTACAATGAAAGCTTTAAGCACAGAAAAATAACTTTCTTGAAGAAAGAATAAAATGATTTGACTGATGTTCACTTGGTCTCCGAGACTTAGAAAATTTCTTGATTGCTTACTTCTGAAACATTGGAATAATTTTGTTAACCTTCTTCAGTGAAATGAGTAAGATATATATAGCTAGGGTTCCAAATAGTGCCGCTGTGACCTAACAGGTCTTCAGGTCTTTCTCTAATGGACAAAACTTGAGATCCGCTTTTTATGGCTTGTAGTGAGTCATGTCACTTTCAACTTACAAGTTGTACACTGACACAACAGACAAATACATTTTATGTCCTCTTGTGATCCTTTTTGAATTTGATCCTTTCAGAGCAAGACATATCTGATGATTATATTCGTTGACATTTTCTTTGGCCTTTGATTCCTCGTACACTAGAAGATCATCAATGAAGTTTCTCTAATGCATGAAATAGCGTTTAATGCTTCACCCAGTCTGGTTTCCAACCAGAGGCATCTTCTACCAGATGATGCTTGTTACTGAGATACTCTGCTTACCAGAGTGAGCTTGGACCAGAGGCAAGTTCTTCAGAGTAGTTTTCTTGGCTTTTCATATACCAGAGTCTTGTATACCAGATGCAGGATTCCAATAGTATAGTCTTACCAGAGCATGGTCTTACCAGAGCATGGTCTACCAGAGGGTTAACTACCAAAGCTTCTTACCAGAGCGTTGACTACCAGAGCTATAAGACGCTGACGTCATCACCTCTTGCTGGACGATCAATGCCAGATTTAGAGGAATGGACCAGAGGGTGAAATGTGCACAGAGACACAGCTTTCTGAGACAGTTCCATCTAATGAATAGTGACTTACTCACTAAGTTCTGCACACTATAAAACTCATCAGAGGATAAATTGTTCTTTTTATTATTTGTTATCATCAAAATAATTAAAGGTCATTGTTTCTGAATCCACGTGATTCCAACATTTGCTTCTACACTTTAAGCTCATAGAACTTAAGTTTCAACCTAGAGCTAAGAAATAGGTTCCCCTTGGCCATTCTCCTGGTATTAAGGGTTTTCTACTCTTTTTGACTTCCATACCAGAAAGCTTATAGTTTCTAGGCACCTTCTTTTGATATTTCACTTTTTAGTACTCCTCTTCCTGCTCTAAATAAAAAAGATGACTTGTCTTCTTCACACACATAATCTGTGCCACCTACATTACCTCTTTCTTCGCCTTCTGGTTCAACTTCTGATCCTTCTCCTACTTTCATTTCCACAAATTCTAATATCATCCTTCATACTAAACTTCTCGAAATTCGTACCTCTAATAGAACCAATAGACCTCGTCCTTATATCTCTGGGATTATCATTGTAATGTCTTTAATTTTCTCACCAGTGCATATCACCTCTCAGGTACAGTTCACCCGCTTTCCAATTTTACTTCTTTTATGCATTTATCTTCCCCTCATGCAGCATAGCTTCTTTCCCTATCCACCATACCCGAACCTCAAACCTAATCTCAAGCTGTTAAGAACTCTTGTTGGAGGAATGCCATGGACCAAGAGATTGCAACATTAGAAAGCATTCATACTTGGACTCTCGTTGAATTACCCATGGTAAAAAGCCCATTGGCTGCAAATAGATCTACAAAGTGAAGAGAAAATCTGATGGTAGCATTGAAAGGTTCAAGAAAAAATTAGGTGCCAAGGGTTATACTCAACTTGAAGGTGTGGATTATTATGAAAACTTCTCCCATGTTGTAAAAATTACAACTGTTCATTGCTTTGGCAACAACTAAGCATTGGTTTTTACAATAATTGGATGTAAACAATGTTTTCTTACATGGTGATTTATTGGAAAAGTTGTATATGACTGTCCCTTCTTGTTGCAGAACTCCCAAATATGGCTTGGTTTGTAAATTACAAAAATCTCTATATGGTTTAAAGCAAGCTAGTAGATAATGGAACTCCAAACTTACTACTTGCTTTCTTTGGGATACCGTTAATCAAAATGTAAATATTCTTATTTGTAAAGAATCAGAATTCTTTCATCACCATTTTGTTGGTATATGTCGATGACATTGTCTTGACTGGAAATCATCTTCCTGAGATAAATTATGTGAAAACTTGTCTGGATCAACAGTTTAAAATCAAGGATTTAGTGTTAACAAGTGACTCCAAACACAAGAGGGGGGTGAATTGTGTGTGAACGGTGCTTTCAAAAACTTTTGGAGAAATAAGTGCTAATTATGAGTTGCGGAAATATTAATGTGAAATAGATAAATCACTTGAAGAATAAATTGCAAACGAGTTAAAAATAAAGTAAATAGTAAGATATAAATAACAATAAAATAAAGTACAGAAAATTAATTGGTGAAAAGTAGAGAGATAAGGAGTAAAAAGCACACAACAAATTATCCAGGTTATTACCTAACACCCCTGTGGCCTACGTCCTGTCCCCAAAGCAAACCACTATGGGATTTTCACTAAGACACTAGCTTTTAAATCAGGTTCAGCTAGAAACCTTTACAACTCTAAACCAGAGCAATACGTTCAAGAGATATCACCTCTCTATGAACACCTTGGGATTCCTACCCAAAAATAAATGATTTTCACAAATAAAATGAGACGAAAAAGATACACTCAATAGTGCAGATATAACAAATTGAAGCTCAAATAATACAACTCAAATTATGTAGAATAAAAGGCTCTCAGAAAATTGTGCTCAAATAAGTGTGAGTGATGAAAAATATTTGACAGAGTTTTTGGCACAAAAATTAAGCACTGCTTTGTTGTATTTTTACAAAGCTCACGAGCTGTGTTTATATAGGCAATGGAGGAGCGTCACTTTAAGAAGATTTGTCTGTTGAGGATTTGCCCGTTGCGGCAGGGATCTGTCCGTTGGAATTTGTCCGTTGCGTTGAACATGAAAGAATTGAAAACACGGAGACGGCTCGGCATACGACCTCTGAAGACAGCTCGGCAGACGACCTCTGAAGACAGCTCGGCAGACGACCTCGCCACACAGCTCGACAGACGACCTCGACACAGATCGGCATACGACCTCTGAACAGCTCGGCAAAAGACCTCGGCACCTCGGAACACAGCTCGGCATACGACCTCCTCATCAGCTCGGTTCTCATAGCTCTTTACACGACCTCATCAGCTCGACACGCGACTTCCTCCTCAGTTCGACATACGACTTCCTCAGAGCTCAACATCCGACTTCCTCCTCAGCTCGACATCCGATTTCCTCAGCTCGACACGCGACTTCCTCCTCAGTTCGACATACGACTTCCTCAGAGCTCAACATCCGACTTCCTCCTCAGCTCGACATCCGTTTTCCTCAGAGCTCGACACGCGACTTCCTCCTCAGCTCGACATCCGACTTCCTCCTCAGCTCGACATCCGACACGAGATATGCATGTCAAAATATTTTGTGCGTGTGTGATTTAATTTTAATTGAGAGCTTTTTATTACTACTTACAAATTGTCTTAATAAAGATAAATAAATACCCAGAACCCAAAGACTTGAAAAACTATCATTCTTGATCTGGCGTCTTGGTATTCTTTTTCCACTTTTTGCACGGTTGACTATTTCCAAGACTCCCTTTTGTCAATCATCAAAATCATCCTGTCAAGGCATGTATTCACAGACTCCCCTTTTTGATGATGACAAACATCTCATGGAGGGTTTTTAGTAAAAATATAATCATGATATAGCAATGAGATATAAGCAAGGTTTTTCAATAAAAGATATCGAGTTTAAGCACGTATTTTAGAAAAACTCCCCTCACAATATTAAAAAAATATCGAGTTTAGGCGCATTTTGGCATTTTGGTGAAGAACTCCCCTCACAATATGCATGGAATAAACCACTCCCCTGAATCATATAACTCTCCCCTTTTGGCAACATCAAAAGCGGAAAAGATAAAGGGAAAGGCATGTAAAGCGTATGCATATACGTGTAACTAGATGGCGAAAAATAATAGAGTATCAAGGGTTCAATGAAGCATAATTGTTTGCGATTAACATAACTTTGCACAAACTTTTAATTTAGCGATTCTGAGGAAGGACGGTTGCATTTCTCCACTTTTAGTCTTGGTAACGGAACTGTATAAAAATGTTAGCACACTCCAACACCCAAGTTAGAACTTATTCATAATAAAATGCACTCACACGCAGTCATTCAATGCATGATTGATCTAAAATTCCTAACTCGGTTCTTATAAAAAGAAGCTTTCTTTAGGCAAAGGTTTAGTAAAAATATCTGCAAGTTGTTTAGATGTTTCCACAAACTCAATCACACAATCTCCTTTTTGAACATGATCTCTAATAAAATGGTGCCTAATTTCTATGTGTTTGGTCCGGGAGTGATAAACCGGGTTTTTTCGTGAGGTTTATGGCACTAGTATTGTCGCACTTAATTGGAACAGTTTTCAGATTAATCCCATAATCATTCAACTGTTGTTTCATCCAAATAATTTGTGCACAACAACTGCCTGCTGCAACGTATTCCGCTTCAGCAGTGGACAAAGCCACACTGGCTTGTTTCTTACTATGCCATGAGACCAAGGCATTCCCAAGTAAGTGACATGTCCCACTAGTGCTTTTTCGGTCCAATTTACAACCCGCAAAATCAGAATCCGAGTACCCAATCAAAGTGCATTCGGCACCTTTGGGGTACCATAAACCCGTATTTTGTGTGCCAATGAGGTATCTCATAATGCGTTTTACAGCAGAGAGATGTGATTCCTTAGGACTAGCTTGAAAACGTGCACACATACAAACACTAAACATAATATCCGGACGACTTGCAGTGAGATAGAGAAGAGATCCTATCATACCTCGATACTTACTTACTTCGACCGACTTACCACCTTCATCTTTGTCAAGATAGCATGATGTGCTCATTGGAGTTGAGATTTCTTTGGCGTTGCTCATTCCAAATCTTTTAAGCAACTCCTTGCAATATTTGGATTGATTTATAAAAATTCCTTCTTTTGTTTGTTTGATTTGAAGACCAAGGAAGTAGTTGAGCTCTCCCATCATGGACATTTCAAACTCACTTTGCATGATTTTGGAAAAATCTTCACACAAAGACTCATTAGTAGCACCAAAGATGATATCGTCAACATAAATTTGAACAAGTAAAATGTCATGATTTTTGTGTTTAATGAAAAGAGTGGTATCAACTTTTCCTCTTTCAAAACCTTTTTCAAGTAAATATTTGCTCAACCTCTCGTACCAAGCTCTCGAGCTTGTTTTAAACCATATAAAGCCTTTTTCAATTTGAAAACATGATTTGGAAATTCAAAATTTTCAAAACCGGGGGGTTGATCAACATATACTTCTTCTTGAATAAAACCATTTAGAAATGCACTCTTAACATCCATTTGAAAAAGTTTAAAATCCATGATGCATGCAAATGCGAAGCATGCTAATAGCTTCTAATCTAGCTACGGGTGCATAGGTTTCATCGAAATCTATGCCCTCTTGTTGATTATAGCCTTTTGCAACAAGTCTAGCTTTATTTCTAACAATGATACCGTTTTCATCAAGCTTGTTGCGAAAGACCCATTTGGTCCCAATGACTAGGTGATCTTTAGGCCTAGGGACAAGTTCCCAAACATCATTTCTCTCAAATTGATTTAATTCCTCTTGCATAGCAAGGGTCCAATGCTCATCAAAGATGGCTTCATTGACGTCATTTGGTTCAATTTGAGAGACAAAGGCCATATGATGACATGCATGATTAAGAGAGTTTCGAGTCGTTACCCTTTTGAGATATCACCTATTATGTTGTCAAGAGGATGGTTCTTTGAGACTCTCCATTCCTTTGGAAGATTTGAGTGAGAGAGTTCTTGAGAGGGTTGAGGCAAGGACTCTTGATCCTCCTTTTGAACTTTTGATCTCTCTTGTTCCTCTAAATAGGTATCTCCTAACACTTCGCAAGATCATCAACACTTTCTTCATCAAGATTTGGGGTTAGATTCATCAAAAGAAACATGCACAGATTCTTCAACAGTCCAAGTTCTTTTATTAAAAATTCGAAAAGCTTTACTAGAAGTGGAATATCCAAGAAATAAACCTTCATCCGCTTTAGCATCAAATTTACCAAGGTTATTCTTACCATTGTTTAGGACAAAACACTTGCATCCGAAAACGTGAAGGTGGGAAATGTTGGGCTTCCTTCCTTTGTAGAGTTCATACGGTGTTTGCTTAAGGATCGGCCTTATAAGAACTCGATTCATCACATAGCAAGCGGTGCTCACGGCATCTGCCCAAAAGTACTTAGGAAGGTTAGTCTCATTGAGCATCGTCCTTGCTAACTCTTCAAGAGACCGATTTTTCCTTTCAACCACTCCATTTTGTTGCGGTGTCCTTGGAGCAGAAAAGTTGTGATCAATGCCATTTTCTGTGCAAAATACTTCAAATGCTTCATTCTCAAATTCCCCACCATGATCACTTCGAATGGAAGCAATGTTAAGTCCCTTCTCATTTTGTATAACCTTTGCAAGTTTTCGAAAAGCATTAAAAGCATCATTTTTGTGAGAAATAAATAAAGTCCATGTATAGCGAGAATAGTCGTCCACAATAACAAGAGCATAGTAATTGCCACCAAAGCTTTTAGTTCTAGAAGGGCCAAATAAATCCATATGTAAAAGTTGTAAAGGCCGGTTTGTAGAAACAATATTTTTAGATTTGAAAGATGCCTTTACTTGTTTTCCTTTGACATGCATCACAAAGTTTATCTTTTTCAAAACGAAGCTTTGGTAAGCCAATTACTAAGTCCTTTCGAACTAACTTATTAAGATGATCCATGTGAATATGAGCCATTCTCCTATGCCATAGCCAAGATTCATCCTCTTTACTAATAAGACAACATGCATCATTTGAAGGTATTTTATCTAAATCAAGCATATAGATATTTCCAATTCTAGGTCCAATTACAATAACATTTTCATTTATAGAATCCATGACCATGCATTTTGAAGAATCGAAAACCACTTTGTTTCCTTTATCACAAAGTTGACTAATGCTTAGCAAATTATGCTTCAAACCATCCACATACAAAACATTTTCAATAGTGGGATTAGGACTCTTACCAATAGAACCAATCCCAAGAATTTTACCTTTGTTGTTGTCACCATACCGGACATAACCACTATTCTTAGGTACCATTGAGGAGAACTTGCTTTTGTCTCCTGGCATGTGCTTTGAACAAAGCTATCAAGATACCAATTTAAGTCCTTGGCTTTCAAGCACACCTACAACAACAAATCATATTTTAACCTTTGGTACCCAAACCATCTTGGGTCCATATGAGTTAGTCTTGGGCAAGGTGCCCTTTGGAATCCACATCTTTTTGCCAACTACATTTTTATTCTTTCTAATATTGCAAATAGAGGCAGTGTGACCATTTCTACCACAGTGAAAGCATTTAATGAAAGGACTACTTGAGGGTTTGTTGTGATTGAAGAGTTTAAAAGATTTTTCATGAATTTTTGGATGATAACCTAAACCAGCTTTTCTAAAAGTACCTTTTGGTTTCCTAAAATAATGTTTAGGTTATCTCTTCCCATTGTAAATTTTGCAAGAGTGTTATTTAAATCCTCAACCTTATTTTTCAAAACACTACACTCATTGCATTTTAAAACTTCATCTTTTTATTTTCACAAGATATGGGAGGAGAAGTTTCAATCACAAAGAACTTGTTTTTCTTTAAGAATCACTATCTCTTTGTTTAAAATTTCAATTTTTGATTCAAGAGAAGAGATGGTTTTCTTAGAAGAAAGAACAATTTTTCAAAGTTTAATCGTTTCATTATTTAATTCTTCACAAGCAATAAGCAAATTTCATCATAAGTTAAAGGAGATTCGAGTTCAAGAGCATTTACCTCATCCTCCTCGTGTTTTGCCATGAGACATAAGTTGGCCTCAGTAGTACCTTCATGGGTCAATAGAAGGGTGTCCCACATTTCTTTAGCAGCCTTGCAATTTGAGACCCTATAGAACTCATCGTAGCTTAAAGCGTATGATGATGTTCTTAGCCTTCAAATTGTATTGGACCTTTTTCTTATCATCTTCGGTCCAAAGTGATCTTGGTTTGTGTACCACTGCATGATGAATTGATTGAGTGGGGACAAATGGACCATTTTCCACAGCATCCCAAATATCAAGATCAACACCCTCAAGAAAGATTTGCATTCTATCCTTCCAATAACCATACCCCTCACCATTGAAAAATGGGGGGCTGTTCATGGAAGTTCCCTCGTAATTGTTTGAAGTCATTCTCTTGAGACAGTTAAGTCCTTTATACAAGATTCTAGCTCTGATGCCACTTGTTGACAAGTGACTCCAAACACAAGAGGGGGGTGAATTGTGTGTGAACGGTGCTTTCAAAAACTTTTGGAGAAATAAGTGCTAATTATGAGTTGCGGAAATATTAATGTGAAATAGATAAATCACTTGAAGAATAAATTGCAAACGAGTTAAAAATAAAGTAAATAGTAAGATATAAATAACAATAAAATAAAGTACAGAAATTTAATTGACTGAAAAGTAGAGAGATAAGGAGTAAAAAAGCACACAACAAATTATCCAGGTTCGGCCACCTAACACCCCTGTGGCCTACGTCCTGTCCCCAAAGCAAACCACTATGGGATTTTCACTAAGACACTAGCTTTTAAATCAGGTTCAGCTAGAAACCTTTACAACTCTAAACCAGAGCAATACGTTCAAGAGATATCACCTCTCTATGAACACCTTGGGATTCCTACCCAAAAATAAATGATTTTCACAAATAAAATGAGACGAAAAAGATACACTCAATAGTGCAGATATAACAAATTGAAGCTCAAATAATACAACTCAAATTATGTAGAATAAAAGGCTCTCAGAAAATTGTGCTCAAATAAGTGTGAGTGATGAAAAATATTTGTGAGTTTTTGGCACAAAAATTAAGCACCGCTTTGTTGTATTTTTACAAAGCTCACGAAATGTGTTTATATAGGCAATGGAGGAGCGTCACTTTAAGAAGATTTGTCTGTTGAGGATTTGCCGTTCTGGCGAGGATCTGTCCGTTGGAATTTGTCCGCTTCGTTGAACATGAAAGAATTGAAAACACGCAGGCGGCTCGGCATCACGACCTCTGAAGGCGGCTCGGCCAGGCGACCTCACGAAAGCGGCTCGGCGACGACCTCGCCACCTGGCTCGACAGGCGACCTCGACCGCAGGTCGGCATCGACCTCTGAACGGCTCGGCAAAGACCTCGGCACCTCGGAACCACGGCTCGGCATCGACCTCCTCATCATTTCGGTTCTCATAGCTCTTTACCACGACCTCATCACTCGACACGCGACTTCCTCCTCGATTCGACATACGACTTCCTCGAGCTCAACATCCGACTTCCTCCTCACTCGACATCCGATTTCCTCAGCTCGACACGCGACTTCCTCCTCAGTTCGACATACGACTTCCTCAGAGCTCAACATCCGACTTCCTCCTCAGCTCGACATCCGTTTTCCTCAGAGCTCGACACGCGACTTCCTCCTCAGCTCGACATCCGACTTCCTCCTCAGCTCGACATCCGACACGAGATATGCATGTCAAAATATTTTGTGCGTGTGTGATTTAATTTTAATTGAGAGCTTTTTATTACTACTTACAAATTGTCTTAATAAAGATAAATAAATACCCAGAACCCAAAGACTTGAAAAACTATCATTCTTGATACGCGTCTTGGTATTCTTTTCCACTTTTTGCACGGTTGACTATTTGCAAGACTCCCTTTTGTCAATCATCAAAATCATCCTGTCAAGGCATGTATTCACATTTAGGACCTCTCAAATTCTTTCTAGGCCTTGAATTCAAGTGGCTCAATCCAAAGCTGGAATTCTCCTTTCTCAAAGAAAATATGCTCTGTAGCTACCAGATGATGCTAGATTACTAGGCTGCAAACCTGTTTATACACCCATGGTACCTAATTCTAAGGTTTCTACAACTTCACATGCACCACTTTATGATCATACAAGCTTTAGGAGACTTATTGGGAGCCTTATATATCTTATCAACACTAGACCAAATTTGTGCTTTGTTGTTCACATGCTCAGTCAACACATTTCTAAGCTTAGTTAGTCATACCTTGGTGTTGTAACTCATATATACTTAATATAAAAGGTTGCCCCAACAAAGGCTTATTTTTCTCTTCCACAAGTGACCTCAAGTTGAAGGCCTTTAGCGATTCTAATTGAGCAATATGCCATGAGACCCAAAAATCAATCGCAAGATTCTGTGTTTTTCTTGGTTCCTCTTTTATTTCATGGAAGAAATAAACATCAAATTATGTGTTTTTCACTTGTATTGTGACAATCAATCAATAATTCAAATAGCTCAAAATCTTGCTTTCCATGAAAGAACAAAGAACATCGGCATTGATTGCCATCTCATTCGTGACAAGGTTCAAAATGACACTATTCATCTCATGCCTATTGCTTCCAAGGACCAACTTGCCGATATACACACCAAAGCACTTCCTCTGCTTTTACTTCACTTCTCTCCAAGTTGAACGTGACTGACATTCATGATTCAACATGTGGGGGTGTTAGCATGTTTAATTAATTGTAATTATTGTTTTGTCCTAATCAGTAAGTTAGTTAGTTATTTAGTTAGAAGATTAGTTTTTCTGTTTTAGCTTAGCTAGAGCCAGCTAGCTTATTCATCGGATGTATATAAACATTATTTGGTAATCAATGAAATTGAATTCCATTTTCATTCATTTCTCTATAGTAACAAATGGATTCATATTTGATGAAAACATAGTGACTTAATAAAAACATGTTATGTAATGACTCCAGTAGAAGATCTAAACTTTTGCGAACATGATCATCTGCTTTAAGTAAACGTCTTCTCCTATGGCAAATGACATGTGATGGGACTATTGATTCCCCTTCTAGTGAAAGGTGTGGGCACATAAAACTACTAGAAAATGCGGTATTTCCTGTGGATTTATGTCCCTATGTAATACTTTTGTGGGTAATTTTTTCCTCCAAATTTTAAATTTCGAAGGAAATTTCCTGTGAATTTTCCTGGGAAAAAATCCGCAGGTGATTTTCCTGTGAAAAAATCCGCAGGTAATTCCGCAAGTCAATCAACAACAACCAATTTCGCAAATAAATCCGCAAGAAATTTCTGTTAGTAAATCCGCAGCAACCAATTTCGCAAGTAAATCTGCAGGAAACTTTTGCATATAGACCTCTAGAAAACTTCAAGAAAAAATTATCATTTTAATTATTTAAAAAAATAAATGACTCTAAATGTTATTAAATATTAGTATTTTATCATTATATATATATATATATATACACACACACTTTTAATATATACTTCTATTAATATGTTAATCACAATGACTCATTTCATTCGGAAAGAATAAACTACAGTATTTTACATTCATTATTGCTTACACCTTACATCAAATAAAAGAAATAAATCAATGATTATTTTTCTTAAAGAGAATAACTAAATAAATCACTGAAATCTAAATGAAATATAACTACTAATAGCCAAAGGTGTTCGCTGCAGGAAACCTTTAGCCACAAGGCTCTTCGCTGCTTCTCTAATCGCATCTTGAACGGGTGTTGAAGTCGAGGATCAAAGTCTATTAGCCTCCCTGCATCTTTACAAGTGTCAAACCAGTTTTGAGGGAACCTGCATGTAGTTCTTATTCAGAGAAAACTACCATACGCAGTGGCAGTGGTGATGATGAACTACGATGATGAACGTTGCGGAACGCAGCGATGGCGACTGTGAAATGCGGCAACGATGAACAATGTCAACGCAGTGGCACTTGTTTTCATTCGCCGTGGATCAGTCGCTAGTGTTAGATCCTCCTACCACCGCACCGTTGTCGTGAGTTCGCCTCCCATCCTCGTCGGACCTCCCCAAGTCGCTCTGAGAAGCAGAATAGCGCACCCGTCCCTGCTCTCATCACAGACACTGCCTCCGCCTAGCTACGCTTCAAGGATCGCGTCTCCTTCTCTCATAAAGGGGGCGCCATTACAGGGAGAAAGCACTGTGTCGTTCGTGTCTTGTTGCAACTTGAAGCATTTGCAGGCTGCAACACTTAGGTTAGGGAAGAGGTCTGTTTGGCCCTTTTATGGGTGATTAGTGGTGGTGATTGCCGCCGGAAGTGGTAATGGTGGTGGAAGTTAGGGTTAGGTTTGACGAAGACCTGCTCAGAGAAAGAGACCAAACGAGAGAAGCGTGAGTGATGAAATGAGTAATAACAACAGATTTAAAAAATTATAATAGTATTAAAATTTTCTAAATCCACAGCTAATTCTCCAATAAACTTACCTGCAAAATTTACTGCAAACTTTGAACTATTGGTTTTGATGCAACTTTTCTTTATAATAAAATTCGCAACAAATCCTCATGAAACATCCAAATATTTCCCGTAGATTTAAATTTGTAGGAAAATCCATAGGAAATAAAAAAAAATTCTGCAAAATTTCTTGCAGATTTAAATCTTCAAGAAAAATCCAAATCTTAACAAAATTCGCAGCAAAATCTGCAAGAAATTTCTACAGAAAAAATCTACACGAAAATCTGTAGGAAATACCGCAATTTCTAATAGTGTAAAGGGTGATGCAATGGATTGGTTGGAAATGACAAGTTCTAAATAAAAAAATTGACGTGACAAAAGTAATGTACATTCGATGAATGGAGTGAATTATCTGGATGAGTAAAATATTTGCGAACATGAATTCGTAGTAAATTGAGAAAATGATAATTCCAATCAAAAACTAGACGTGACCAAAATAATGTACATTCGACATTATTAAAATCCACGAGTCTATTTGAACAAATTATAAATGAGACTGGTTCGAAAAAGAAAAAAAAACGAGACTGTATGCTCTAGCTGAAGGTGAAAAGCCAGTAAATATTGGCTTACATAAACAAACTGGTTAGGAAATTGAGCTAATATGAACTTAATTTCGTTTCTCATTTCATAAGATTACTTGTTCTTGAATTTTATTTTTTGTTTAGTTTAAAAAGCCGCGCCAACTATACTGCACCGTAAATTTTTATATTTATCCGGATTCTGTCTCCAACACCAAGAAAATATTAGATTAGATTACTGTATAAAAAAAAATAGATTATTAAGATTCCCATGACTTTTTCTTTCTTTTTTTTTGGTAATAAAAAATTTAGGGTGAGGGGATGGCACCTCGGGCTCTTTGAGCACTTACGAAGGTAATTACATTTATCTTACCCCAAGGAGACTAGTGGGGACTCGAATCTGCGACATGTCGAATACAAGTCCTATCATGCTCCACTATGCCAACCCTTGGGGTTAATTCCCATGACTTTCTATGTTTGATTATATGATTGGACAAATATTTCATTAGGCATATGACATGAGCTCCTAATTATTGAGTTAGCTAGCAAGCTAAGAAGAGACATCACACCAAAAATGAGGAGCAATAACGACATTCAGATAGCATGTAAAGCAAACCTTCATAACTACTTTTGTTGTTGTGCTTCATTTATCATTATACTCCGTTCGGTTTCAAATATAAGCAAAAATCAAAATATATTTGATCTAATACATTTTTACTTTTGCTTATATTTGAGACCGGAGTGAGTAGTTCTCAGTTGATCCACCACTAGCGGAACACTACTTAATATGTAGTATAAATTATGCCACATCATAAATATTAGTTTAGAGGAAGAAATTATTAGATCTTCGTTTGCTTACTTTTCAAGTTCCAAAACCCCTACTTAACCACCTTCCACTAAATGAGCATGCCAACGTGTGACACCGGAATAATTAAGGCATGCAGGCAAGAAGGTTCTTTTGAAGGTTAATGTTCAATATGATTAATTCATCTCCAAGGTCAATAATTTTTAATAATTGCAGCCAAAATGTTACTCTTGATGACATGTTAAACCTAAATTCACGGAAAAAATCTAATCAAGCCAATAATAGTGGACATTTTGTTTTGTTTATGCACTCTAAAACAAAGGTCCAAAAGCAAAGAAAAAAGTAGATATAATTAGATAAGACAAGCAAACATTCCAAACTGTACACACAGGAAAAAAAGTATTAGAAAGAAGCAAACAAGCAAAATCTAGAAGATTTGAGATTTTCCTTTTCATAGCTTCTCTAACTTGCTAATTTAATTCAACATGAACCAATTAAGAAGGAGAAATTATACAAAATATCACAGAGGGACATTGGAAATTGGTGGTGCTCCTCTCTTGATGTTATCCATGTTTGTAGTTTCATAAACAGGTAGACCACTTGAATAGTAACCCAAGTCATAGTTTTGAAGTTCAAACAGATCAGAACTTGAATCACTTTCTGCACCATCATCAACAACCTCATTGAATTTTCTTATTCCCTTCTCCTCTTCTGAGAATTTCTCCACCAAGTTCCTTTGTTTCTCTGATAACACATTACTATGTTTGTAGTTATCATCCAACAAAGTTTGGTTTTGGTCTCTCTTTTTCTTATCACACCCCCACAACTCATTTTGCAAAGTGGTTGATTTTACATGTCCATTGTTGTACTTAGTTGACAAGGACACTGCATTTGCATGTTTGTGGTCTGAGAAGGTTCTGAATTCCTTGCAGCTCTTTGTTGGTGTGTTTACATAAGGAGGAGTTCTAAATCCAGAACTCAAAGAAGAATATATAGACCTTGAATCTGCAGTGCTGGAGCTTCTGAAATGACTAATGCTGCTCCTCCTTCTCCTCCTACCACCAGGGCTCTCATCTTCATCCTTCATTGACTGTGAGCTTGATTTTGATTTCTTCTTCTTAGATGTCGATTGGCTGAAGAGAGAGTTTAAGAAGCTTGCAAGTCTACCACCTGGTGAGCTAGGTTGCTTGTGTTTCTTCTCTTTCATTTGCTTTTCCACCCCTCCATGAAATTGTTGAGGTAGCAAGCTTCTCATTGGCATGTCTAAGCTGATTCTTCCTCTGTGTCCACCATGCCTTTCTTCTCTGATGATCTTTTGTGTGAAAGTAGAGTTAGTGTAGCCAACAACTTCATTGTATCCTGAGAAGTATCTTGCAGCTTCAAACACATCAAGCTCACTAGAATCATTTCTAGTGTGGAAGGATTTCTTGTTGTGACTCATATCTGAGTCTACAAGTCCGGCTATGGACATGGTGCAGTCCTTGATGTTTGCAAGTTTGGAAATTTTTTTGAAATTATGCAAGAGCTATTGAAGTTGTTTATGAGGGTGAAGTTATAGAAGAGGAGGGGATATATCAAGGAATCAAAAGGATCATGAAAGGGTTTGAAATGATTGAGAATAGTGGAAGGGTCAGTTTAGAATATAATCAATAACTCTAGCAATAATTTTATATGATGAGGGAGTTTTGGAGGTTTTTGTGTGGGACCAACATGATGTGAAAATGTGCACTAGCAAATAGAGAAGGAAAGTGGGGTATAAGTGGGAGGAAACATTGCTTTTTATCCTTCTCATGCTGTTAAAACCAGAGGTTTGTGTTGGGGATTGTGGGGAACAAAGAGCTGTGTTTCCTTGGATTCTTATATGCTTCAATTGGTTTGAGTGGGAATTTAGTGTTAAGTGGTTGTTGGCTATGGATACCCATGTCCATGTCCATGTACATAATACAAATCTAACCATACATAATAATTATTACAGGGTTCCCACCATCATTTTGAGAGCTTGAAAGTCACTCCATAACAAATTAAAAGTAATTGCATTGCTGGTAATTTCTTTTGACTAGGTTAGATTTACTATGGCCCATTAATATCTCACTGCCTCCTCTTTAAGTTGATTTCATATAACAAGGACTTTTCCATCATGTTAAGCCTCTATTAGTGGGTAATATTTCAATTTCCAACCACTGGCAGGTTCAAATAGAGAATCCATAATAACATAAATAGTGATAAATAATTATCATGATATAATTCATATTAGCAGATAGGTAGTGTCTTGTCATGTAAAAATTAAAAATTACAATATTTCATGAGTATCATTATATGGAAGGCAGTCCCACCAAAGGAGCAAAGAATAATGGTGGAGTAGCCTTTTTCAGTGCGAAGAACTTTAAGAACTACACACATGCATACTTAGTATAATCAACTTTAATTTTTCTTTATAGATACTGATGTTACTCCATAGATCATTAGGCCCATCAAACTCAATCCTCATTTCTAGGTTCCAAAGTAGAGTGGTCACAACAGTGGTTGTGTGTGGACACAAGCACACGAGTATGTGTTGCATTTGAACCAAAAGAGACACACCAATGAATGTGCATCAAAGCCATACATTACATGAGCTACAAAATCTTGTTGTTGCATGTATAAACGTTTAGTTAGTCAAGGCCATATGAGGGTGGTGACCATGACAGTTCCATTAAGATCATCAAGTCTAGTCAATTTTTCATCTCAATTATAAATATGGGGGAAGTTAATGGTCCCCTTTTTTTGTATAGCTACCACAATAGTGTTGTTTACCTACACAAGTCATTTTTAGAGTCCTTGCCCACCACTAGTTTTGAAGTAGAAGGAAAACATTTTTGTCGCATCGAGCTTTATGTTCAAAGAGAAATCATGGCAAGGCCTATTAGAAATCAATGGTTCTGATTCTTTGAGGCGTTAGACCATGAAAGATAAGGATAAGGAACAATCTCCATCTTTTGCATGTTTGCTTCAGATTTGATCATCATTTGGACCACACTCTGAGAACAAGACTTGCAGAAAGAACACCCAGTTAAAGACAGGGTTTCAAAAACAAGTCCGCGACCGCGATTTGGGCCATAACATCGCAATTTTGAGAGTAACCATTGACACCACGTTTTTGCTGAAACACTCCCCAAACACTCACCTTTTTCCGGAAGTTTATTTCCGGACGGCATATAATTGTCCAGAAATAAACTTTTGGAATACAAAAAACTACACATCCAGAAGTTAACTTCCAAAAGGGGTGCAGGCTAGAAAAAATGGGGGTGTTAATAGTTATTCTTTAAGGTTTTTAATGTCTCCGCAACCGCGATTGAGACAATATTTTGTCACAATTCTCCACAATATCAAGGTATGCATTGGATGCTCCTTCTTGTTACCAGCATTTTGGAATGTGTTAGGTTATTGTCTTTGCTATAATTTTCCAGAACATAAGAGGCCAAGTTTATTACAGAACACAGATATTGATCCTCTATTATTGATGAAGCTCAATGCAAGGCCACAAATTACATGGAGTGAGATCAATTAACTATCCTAGTTTATTTCCTCTGCCTTATATCTAAGCCCCATGAATGGCCTACATCAAATAAAAAAAAAATGAACCCAATTGGACAATGGCCACAACTATGTGGCCTGATCAGAGTCGATGGATCAAATCCAACACCAGCTACAGTACAAGACACTACATTGTAACATCTTCATCCTCATCTTGAACAGAAAATATTTTCTATAATCTTGGAAGATATACATGTTTAGTTGCTTTCTTTGAATATGCACCATGTATTGTTAAAGTGGTCTTTAATGGACAAGGTTGCCCCAAGTCTCATCTTTTACAGCTATGTTTTGTTATGTTTGATTTTTTGTGACCTTTTTACCTAAACGACATTGGATCATAATTTCATTAATGAGGAAGTGTAGTTTTGGTGGGTTTCAGATTTATTGTAGACCCAGAGAAAAGTCTAGCTTTAGATGTTATCAAGGCTATTTTTAGACTTCAATCAATTATCCAACAGATTTTCTGAATCTTCCTTGTTTTAGGCCCATCAAGGGCTTGAAGTAACAAGCATATGTCCATTTGTTGTCCCTACAAGGATAAACCTTGCTATTGGCTGCAGGGACAAGGTGGGACTTCAAAACCCTAGGGTGCAACTATTAACACCCCCAATTTTGATAACACCACCCAATCTGAGATTTTAATTTTGGACCAAAAAATTGTCTAGAAATTAACTTCAGAACCACAAAATTAGTACGAAAAAATAAACCTCCAAAAATAAATTTTTGGAAAAGTGGTGGCGTGTTATCAGAACGGGAGTGTTAATAGTTGACCCAAAGCCTGAAATGCGTTTTAACCTTAACCCAAAGTGTAATTCCATGGTGATTGCTAGCAAGTACTCTCCAATGGGGTGCCTCCATTATTGGCAGGCCCTTCAACAATAAGAGTGGGACGGATCCACTTAGGGGAGATTGGGGGTATTTGTCCCTAATAAGATTTTGAAAAACTCAATATTATGTATATATATTATATATTAGTTGTTTCAGCATATACAATATATTACATATTATATGAGTATTGACCCACGACTTTATATACATGAGTATTGTCTCCATAACTTAAAATTTCTAGATCTGCAACTCGGGGTGTAAATAAGCTGAGTTATTCGTGAATTATTCGAGTTCGGCTCGTTAAATATTCAATCAAGCTTATTTGTTTAATAAATAAACAAACCCAAGCTTGGATTGAGCTCATTTATTTAAATGAGCTAAGCACAAACCTTACAAGCTCGACATTAACGACTCGTGAATAGCTCGTTTGAGGGTATAACTATTTTTTTCAGTTTATATTTTATTTTCCGTGTTGTTTTTATTATTTGATTCATTGAATTTTGAAAAGATGCTATAGGGGGTGGCTACATTTAGTTCAAACCCTTTTCTCAAGTGCCGTGTGAAGAGGCACGTTTTGACTTTTACCGTGTACATTGTACATTATTTTAGAATCCTTAACGTCACCATGGTTCAAATAAATTTAGTTAACTATATATGCTAATTGGGAATGGGTATGCATTTTTATTCGTCAAATCTTTCCCTAATTCATAAATCTCCCACAATATTTGCATATTTGTTTGTTAATGTTTCGCTCTCCCTACCCAATTCGTAAGTCACCTCTATTCAACCAACACCATATTGGTAAGGAAATTTAATTTTTAGAAGAATTTTAAACACATTCAATTAAAATGCAGTGTTTTGAGTGTTTACTAAAAAGAATTTCAAAAATCTTTGGTAACGAGAGCACTATTTTAAGAAATCAAAATGATATACTTTTTATATTTCATTCCTTTTGATCTAGAGGTGATTAATATTTTTGAATTTCACATACCATGTATTGAACACATATTTTTATTTGTATATTATCACATAATATTAAAATCTTTATTAACTAAATTAACTTTATAAATAATTAAAGAAATTTTTTTATAAATACAAAAATAATTAAGGGTGTGATTGGTTCACGAGAGAAATTGTGAAGATAGAGTATGAAAAGAGAGAAAAATGTGAGAAATAGGGTAGATTTGGGGTATTGATTGGAATAAGAGAAAGAGAAGAGAAAAGTGTTGATTATTTTTAAAAAGACATCAATGTCCTTGACTAAAAATTTAAATAATTTGAGATATAAGGAGAGAATAAGGGTAGAAATGGAAAAAGAAAAAAAACAGTCTCTCCCCCAATTTCTTCGCACTTCTGCGAAGAAAATAAAAGGTAGTGGGCCCCAGCATTTTTTTCCTCTCGCGTCAGTTTCCATTGCAACCAATCTAGCGAGTTTTAGTATTTCATCACGTTCTCTCTCACTCTCGCCTTCCAATCAAAGCATAAGTGATAAGTGAGCTTAACAAGGTAAGCTCAAGCTTTACTTTTTTAACAAGTCAAATTCAAACTTTGAGTTAGGCTTGGTTAAATAAATTAGCCAAAACCAAAATTTACATTTTTTTTCACAATCCAAGCTCAATCTTCAACAGCTCAGTTTGGTTGGACTCGTTTACACCCCGACCTGCAACTGAATAAGAGTGTAAAAAAGATAAGGAAATGCAAGAGGTATGCATATTTGGTTACAAGAGAATGTGCTGGGAACCTGAAACTTAACAATCTGGAATAAATATAAACAAGAGAGCTTTGGTATACAAATGGGTCTCATACAGTTGGATTTTGCATAAACAATGTTCTTAGACAGTTTTTCATTTTTGCAACTTCTCAGACATTCAATAAACGTGGCCATCCGAGCTTCATACATAGTGCTGTCTAACACACTTGGTAAAGATGGTCCATTACCTTTACACCAATCAAATATCTATTTTCAACTTCCATAAAGCTATGCTATGCTGATATAATATTTATTTTTCAATATGCATAAATATGTATGTGGCCTAAACCTGGCATGTCTCAACTGACATGTATGCTCTTATCCACCAGGTCAAAAGTTGCCTCATGTCTCCCTTAGCTTCTCTTGCAGGAAAATTTCATTTTGTACAGCACTTCTTTTTAACTCTTTGAGAAGTATCGCTTATGGGTGATTTAAAATAGGTGAGCATCTATTACCAAAAAAAAAAAAAAAAGGTGAGCATTGGTATCGGAAAAAAAACAAATCAGGTGAGCATTAATGGTTTTGAGAAGTACATAGTGACAGTGTTGTACTAAGCAATTGAGATGAGAGATTAAGAGAAGAATTTCTCATTGATCGGAAAATGAATCAATCGAATTACCGAGACAGCTAAGCTGACACACAGCTATATACAGAGCTTTCTCACCTCTATACAACTATCCTTCCAACTAATTTAATACAACTCTCAATGTCATAACTAATACCTAACTTCCTAATCACTAACTGACTGAAGTAGTTGTAAATTACAATGAATGAAGTTAAGCTTGATAACAGTATGCATAATCATAGAGAGGAGAAGGGGAGAAGAGAAGAGGCACATTAGGGTTCCAATAAAGAATGCAATAGAAAGTCTTAACAATACAAAGCTAAAGAGAGAATAATATTAGCATACTAAAAGACTAAACAACCCTTATTAACTAATATTATCTAATATCCCTCCTCAAACTCACGATGTATTAACAGAAAGTATTGAGAGTTTGTCAGTCAAAAAACGAAAACGCTTAATAGAATGAGATTTGGTGTACAAGTCAACAATCTGCATGGAGAAAGAGACAAAAGGCAAAGAAATGGTGCCATGTTGAAGATGATGGCGAGTGAGGTGACAATCAATCTCAATGTGCTTGGTGCATTGATGAAAAACCGAGTTGTGGGAAATTTGAATAGCACTCTTGTTATCACAGTTCATAGGAGTTGGTCCAGAAAGAGAGACACCCATATCAGAAATCAACTAACGTAACCAAACTATTTCTGAAGTGGTGTCTGCCATAACACGATACTCAGCTTCTATAGAAGAGCGGGAAAGAGGAAGATGAGTGAAGTTTCTGCTGAGCCTACTAGAAGAGTAACTAGGAGCACTGGCATCCACATTGCTGAGCCCACTCACATGGTTCAACCAGTGAGACCTGCATTCATGCCCTCAGTGATGCCAGAAGAAATCGAGGAGAAGAAAGTTGAGGTTGATGAGATGATAGCCAAATGTAAGGAAGATAGCTATCAATATTACATATACTGAACGTGAACACAAGAAGGGGGGTTGAATTGTGTCCAAAAACTTTTCGCAAACTATACGTTAAAAGCATTAAGAATACAGATTTTTCAAAACTGTTTGTTTATCGAACGCTGAAAGACTAACCGGATGTAGGAAATAAACCGTTTATGAAAACTTGTTTTACTGAGCAAGGTAAAGATAAATGTAAAGCAGTAAAGTAAGAGGCACAGAGATTTATACTATTTCACCACCAACTGGTAGCTACGTCTAGTCCCTTCGATCCTGAAGGATTTTTCACTATAATCAACTGATTACAATTTACCTCAAGAATATTCTACTGTCACAAACTTGACAATACTCTCAACTTCTCAAAACGACTCAGTACGATCGAGCCTTTGAGGAACAAAGCCTTAACTAGGCCAAAAACAGTTTACAAAAGAGAATATCATTTTGAATACAATTAAAATAACTCTCACAGAGAGGATGAAAAGATTAAGCTCAAAACAGAATAGCTTTCTAAAAGAAAGTATAAGACGCTGAGTTCAGTTCTTTGTAGACCAGAAACTTGGCACGAAACTTGATTGCTCACTTGAGTAATATTGCTTTCAGAATGAAGTTTCTTCACAGTTTTTTCCAACTTGTCTTCAATGAATACCTTAGGGTATTTATAGGAGACTTCAGGGATATTACCGTTTGTAGTAAAAACATAGCTCCTTTTCATTGAGTGATGTAATTTGAAATGTAGTCCTTTTCTTCCTCTCTAGAGAATATCAGAATAGTACATATTACCGTTTTTGTATTATCTGCTTTTCACAATTGCCTTGTACGATTTTTGTCTTTTGCAAAAGGTGTCACCTTTGCTTCCTCGTACATCAAAATGAGCGCATAAAATCAAATTCGAATTCCGTTCCAGAACACTTTGAGGTTAAGAGCAAAAACGTGATCATCACGTGCTTCATTAAAGAGATCAGACACTCGCTCAGAACAGAGGACGAACGCTCGCAGCAATAGAGTATTCCACGTGTCAAAGAGTAACACTACTGGACGCTTGTTGTTATCAAGACGCTGGAGTGAGTTCGGACGCTGACATTAGTGGAGTGTATTCAATTCTCTTGTAAATTTTCTTCTTCTTTCTTGAGTGTTTTGTACATATATATGAAGCTTTGATACCTGTACACTCAAGGATATGTTAGAAGATAAATTGTTCTCTTGAAAATACTTTGTTATCATCAAAATTAATGAGGGTCTAAACTTCTCAATCGTTTAGGTTCCAACAATCTCCCCCTTTTTGATGATGACAAATATCCAAGGTTGATGAACAATTTAATTTCAAAATAATATCAAGGGTCTCCCCCTAAATTCAACCATTTAGATATATATGAACAATTCAGGTATTAAGGCGATTGTTGATAAACAAATTCATTTAAGTGATCGCAAAAATACGTAGATATATCAGAGCATATATTCATTTAACAAAGTGAGATCGGATGCTGATTTCATTTTATTAAAAAGATTTTCATTGTACCAAATTTATTGATCATTATTAAAGTACTGGATCAATAAATATCAACGCATTATAGGTATTAGAGCAATAAATAACCACACAAATGCTATGTATGAAATGCTATGCATGATACTACAGTTTCAACGTATCCATCGGAGTTTGAACATCGGATGGTGAATTAGTCAATCAGACTTTCATGTGTTCATTAAACCTTTCTTTTACTCCCCCTTTTGTCATCAGACAAAAAGAGTGTAAAGCACATCATAGTCAAAATAAGACTTAGAAAAATTTGAATATAAGTCAGATAGAGATATATATAAACAGATAATCAGAGCAAAATTATATATATAAATAAGAGTACCAAAAGAAATATTTTATATCACACAAAATAAATAAATAAATTCAAGGGTTTGGTGGAGGTGGTGGAGGAATGTTGTGACGTTCATATAGTAATTTTAGGGCATTCTCCAGCTGAGTAACTTTCAGGTTTGTGGCTTTCATTTCTTCAAACTCTGCTTTGGGAATAGTGACCATCTCAACTGCAGGAGTAGAAGTAGAAGTAGAAGGTCCAGCTTCTGATACTGGTGCAGGTTTCATCTTCTGATGCTCTGCTAGCACCCATTTAGATAGCTTCAGTCTCAATTCCTTCTTCTTTTGAGCTCTTTGAAAGAATGCATCATTTGGTATAAACCATTTGATGAGATTTCCAAGTTTTCTCTGCTCAAATTCTGCCTGAATTTCCCTTCTATTCTTCACATCTTCTGGATACAGCAAATCCATAAAGATAATTTCTCTGTGCAGAACCACATCAGCAGTGAAAGCATCAAACCTATTTCCAGCATCTTCTCCCCATATTCTTCTGATAAAGACACTCAATGCTTCAAAAGCGAAAGAGAGTCATTCATTTTCTGCCAGGTATACTCTTCACAGATTTTCCCTATCATCTTCTTCAAGCACTAGGGGGACAAGGCATGGCAACATGGCTTTGTCTTTCCAAGACTCAGACCATTGATTCCAAGTAAATCCAATGTCAAAGTTCTTGGTCACAGCAGCCCATTGGACATATATCTTCATGCAACAAGAGGCACGATTCATCGAACACCTGAACGTATCATCAAAGTATGCAGTTCCCAGATTGGTGTCAGTAACTTTTCTGATAGTGCCAACTGTGGGAATTGTGGCTTTCTCAGCATTGCAGCAATTTGAGGAGCCGGTTCTCCATTCATCTTCCTTCAGAGAACTAAGGTAAAACCTTCTGGCTTGGTCCTCAGTGATCTTGGCAATCGGAAGCTCAGAGAATTCCTTAAGATTAAACTTCTTAGGAGCCTTCTCATACTCTTTGAGTTCGATTTTGCTGTATGGCAACTTGCCAGGAGCAGGTTCTTTCCTCTTCCCAGGGATAGACCAAGGTAGCCACCTTTGTCTATCTGGAACAATCTTTATGGATACAGAAGAAGGATCTCTGAACTGTCTGATAACTTCAAGTTTCTTCATCCCATGACAGTGTGCCATGAAGGCAGCTTCTTCATCCGTGATCCATCTTCCACACTCCTCCAGTGTGAGAGGTTCAATTTGAGGTAGGAACTTCAGAAGGTCAACAGAGAAAGGAATTGCCCTGCTACCAGGTTCCGGTCTCAATCTCCCTTTGAATGACATCTCGAAACGGTCTTCTCCATCCTTGAAGGTAGTATTCATTAGAGAGGCAATCTCCAGTCTGGCAACTCCAGAGGTGAAGGTTTTCAAGTGCCAAGTAGAAGGGTGATTGTAGATGCTGTGGTATGACTCATACTTAACAAATCGAGGTTTATTAATGCGCGAGACATTCTTCCTTCCACTGAAGTCTGCAGGTTTGTAGGTAAGGGTGAGTGAAGTGGGAGTGGTTTTGGTGATTGTATAGATTTTAGGTGTGTAGGGTTTGAATGGATTGATGGGAGGTACTTTGAATAATAGGTTGAAGGGATGAGAGTGAAGTTTGGAAATGTATGTAATAAGTGAGGTATTTGAGGAGATTTGTGGTAGGTCAAAGTTGAGTGTATTGGATGGTGTTTGGGTAGGTTTTGAGGGAATGAGGGTAGAGGTTTGTCGTAGGCTCATTCTGGTTTTCTTGGTTTGTGTTTGGGTTTGTGGTTGTGAAACAGACAATGGAGGTGCAGGAGTAACATCATGAGAATCAAAAATAGATACTGACTCATCAACAGTAAAGTCAAGTACCTTTGAGTTAAGTTCAGAAGACTTAACCAACCTTCTCTTTGTTCCTCTAGAGGCAACAACGGTAGGAGGAGGAGGAGGGACTTGCTTCCCTTGACCAGATGCTGAAGCATCTTTTTCAGCTGTTGGGTTATTCTTCTTCTCCAAGATCTTTCTGATGGGAATTCTGTCCTCATCTTCTGGTTCCTCAACAGTAGGTGCAAGAACCACCTTCTATTTCATTCTTCTTGTCTCCCTTATAGGAGATTCAGCAGGTCTCTTCACACCAGCCATTGAGCTTCTGGTGGTTTTCTTTTCAGCTTCTCCAACATTCGCAGTATTTTCTCCTTCTTGTTGCTCTAGTTTCACCTTCTTAATCATAGAGCCAGTTATCAACCCATTCGACTGCATCGTTGACTCCAAAAACTTCAGGACGAACAACAGCACCAACACCAAAGTATTTATCTCTTTCTTCTTTGTTTGTCGAATCAGCAAGCTTTCTCATAATACCATCTTTTATCATCATAATGGAAAGAAGAACTCCATAAGGGATAACCTTGACAATATTCTTTTTATCAACACTTTTCCTTGAGAAGACAAGAGCATTGACAAGATTATTGATAATCAACCTTGGCAGGTTGATTTTCTTTCCATCCATATAGTTTCTCATAATGAACTTTTGCTCATAGTTCACTATGTCGCTTGAACCAGCCTTCAGAATCACGTTCTTAGCGATGATTTTGTGCAATACTCTATAGTGGCTTTTCAAATCTTTGGCAGTGGGAGTTAAGTTCTTCTTCTTCAACTCACGATAGTTTTCGAACAGAGCTTCATTAACGTTTTCCAAACCTCTGTAAGCGTCAACCCAGTTAGCATGGTAACTGATTCCTTCACAAGGGCACTTGATGGTCTGAGCGATAGAGTTTATGGTGAAACGTAACTTGAAACCTCTGATATGTCCTTCAATAATTTCACCCGGAAGTAGATAAGCGTTCCCCCAGAATTCCTTTATAGCATAGCTTAACAGATCAACTGGTTCCCAGATAAAGTAATTTTTCCAACCCAGTTTCTCCAAACCTTCTTCGAAATTAAAACCATATAGCTTGAAGTTCTCAAAATCAATTCTGTTTTCATTCATAAGTTTTGCTTCTAAGAAGACATCGTAGGCAGCAGTATATTGTCCAACCTTTCTATCGGCCATGGTAGCAGTTGCAGAGAGGGTAATGGAGGTTTTAGGGTTTGAAGTCACACAGAGAGAGAGAGAGAGAGAAAACAATTTTGCAAGTAGAAATAGAGTGAAGTGATGGAGCGAAAAATGTGGAGTAGTGGGAAAGTTGTCAGAAAATGGTACAGTCCTTTTTCAAAAACCGCTTCGCATTTCCAAAATAAATTAAATCAAAAAGAAAAGAAAATGAAGATTCCCCTTTTCATTAAATGAAGACGCCAAAAGAAAAGTAAAATCAAGTAAAAAGATTTTATCAAAAAACATAAATAATCATGACTCAGCGAGATGTGATGAGACGCATAAGTCCTTTACACGTGTGACACGTGTATGTGCGCTCAGATGCACGCAACCGATTCACCAGACGCTGAGTTATGATGCACATGACAAATAAAATGCTTACACGTATACATGCTTATGTCATACCAGATGCTGAGATTATGCATATCATCTGACGCTGAGATTAATCATTTTTCTAAAAGATGAAAATTTAAATTTCTTCTTATAAAATTGAATCTATCTTGAAGGGTTTTGTAAATATGTCACCTTGATGATCAGTGTCTACAAATTTTATTTCGAGAATACCCTTCGAACATAGTCTCTTATAAAATGATGCTTAATCTCAATGTGCTTGGCTCGTGAATGCAATATGGGATTTTTAGTAAGACAGATTGCAGAAGTATTATCACAAAAGATAGGAATGTTACTCTCTTTTATCAGATAATCTTCAAGTTGATATTTCATCCACAGAAGTTGAGAGTCGCAACTTCTTCTTTGAAATATATTAAACTCTTTGTTGAGAGTGCAATCGTGCTTTGCCTTTTGCTTGACCAAGACACAAGATTTGCTCCAAGGAATTGGCAGCCTCCACTTGTGCTTTTTCTTTCAATTCGGTCTCCAGCAAAGTCAACATCACAGAACCCTACTAACTTGTAATCTTTTGATTTCTTATACAACAAACCAAGATTAGTAGATCCTTACAAATATCTAAAAATTCTTTTAACAGCACTCAAGTGTGATTCTCTAGGATCTGATTGAAATCTAGCACACAGACAGACGCTGAATATAATATCAGGTCTTGAAGCTGTAAGATAAAGTAGAGATCCAATCATACCTCTGTACATCTTCTGATCTACCTTTTTATCAGTTTCATCTTTACCAAGAATGCACGTGGGATGCATAGGAGTGCACATAGGTTTGCAATCCACCATTTTGAATTTCTTTAGCAATTCCTTGATATATTTGCTTTGATGTATATAGATACCATCATTGCATTGTTTGATTTGAATTCCAAGGAAGAACTTTAGTTCACCCATCATGCTCATCTCGAATTCAGCCTGCATTAGCTTAGAAAATTCTTTGCAAAGGCTTTCATTAGTAGCTCCAAAAATAATGTCATCAACATATATTTGAACAATTATAAAGTGCTTGTTTGATGTTTTTCTAAAAAGAGTAGTGTCTACTAGACCTCTGGTAAAACCATTTTTCATCAAAAATGTACTCAGTCTTTCATACCAAGCTCTGGGAGCTTGCTTAAGACCGTACATGACCTTTTTAAGCTTGAAGACATGTTCTGGAAATTCAATGTCTTCGAATCCGGGAGGTTGTTTTACAAAGACTTCCTCAGTTATAAAACCATTCAAGAAAGCACTTTTCACATCCATTTGATAAAGAATTATATAATGGTGTGCAGCAAATGATAGTAAAATGCGTATAGCTTCTAACCTTGCAACAGGTGCAAAGATTTCAGTAAAATCAATACCTTCTTCCTGTGAGTAACCTTGAGCAACCAATCTTGCCTTGTTTCTCACAACCTTTCCATCTTCATCAAGCTTGTTTCTAAATACCCATTTAGTACCAATGGCTTGCTTATCTTCTGGTAGAGTAACTAGCTTCCATACATCATTTCTTTGGAACTGATTCAACTCTTCTTGCATGGCCAGAATCCAACCTTCATATTCCAATGCTTGATCAATCGTTTTAGGTTCCATTTCTGAGAGTAATGCCATATCTGCATGCTCTTTAAAAGAGGATCTGGTTCTTACTTTATCTCCAGGTTTTCCTATGATTTGATCTTTATGATGATTAGTTTTGTACTTCCAGCTCTTTCTGGCTTCAACTTCTGAAGATTCTTGTGTCTGGTCACCACCGGACGATGAAGATGTAGGTTCACTATTTGTAGTATCACCTATATTTAATTCTGAAAAAAATTCATCTAGCTCTGACATGGCTGTGTCAGGCTTCTTGTCATCAAATTTGACATGAATGGATTCTTCCACTGTCATAGTTTCTTTATTGTATATTTTAAAAGCTTTGGATCTTTCAGAATATCCCAAAAAGATTCATTTGTCAGCTTTTGAATCAAACTTACCAAGCTGATCCTTAGTAATCAAAATATAACAAGTACAACCAAATGAATGAAAATATGATATGTTTGGTTTTCTTCCTTTCCACAGTTCATATGGAGTCTTCTTCAAATTAGGTCTAATAAAAATTCTATTTTGAATGTAACAAGTCGTGTTTATCGCTTTCGCCCAAAATGTTTTGCAATGTTAGCTTCATTGATCATGGTCCTGGCCATTTCTTGGAGGGACCTATTTTTCCTTTCTACAACACCATTTTGTTGAGGTGTTCTAGGAGAGGAGAAATTGTGGGAGATGCCATTATCATTACAAAATTTTTGAAAGCTTTAATTTTCAAATTCTCCCCCATGATCACTTCTAATGGATGAAATACAAATTCCTTTTTCATTTTGAACTGTTTTGCAGAATACAATAAATACCTTGTATGACTCATCTTTGTGAGCAAGGAATCTAACCTATGTCCATCTAGTAAAATCATCAACAATGACTAACCCATATTTCTTTCCAGTTAAAGAGGCTGTCATTGTTGGACCAAAAAGATCAAGATGCAAAAGCTCAAGTGGTCTAGAGGTTGAAACAACATTTTTTGAATGAAAAGAAGTTTTAACTTGTTTTCCTCTTTGACATGCCTCACAGAGAGCATCAGATTGATACTTAAGATTTGGTAAGCCTCGACAAGATCAGCTTATTTAATTTTGAGATTAATCTCAAATTGGCATGACCCAATCTCTTGTGCCAAATCCATTGTTCTTCATCAACAGACATGAAACACTTGACATCTTGTTTTGCAAGTTCAGAGAGATCAATTTTGTAAATATTTTGTTTCCTCTTAGCAGTAAAGAAAATAGAGCCATCTTTTTTGCTTTTTACTAGACATCCAGTTTCTGTAAAGATGACTTCATAACCATTGTCACATAATTGACTTATGCTCAATAAGTTATGTTTAAGTCCTTCAACATAAAGTACATTATCAATAGAGGGAAGAGAGCCTTTACCAATGCGACCAATTCCAACTATTTTACCTTTCTGGTTTCCTCAAAAACCAATGAATCCAGCTTCTTTAGGCCTTAGTTCTTGGAACATATGCTTTTCTCCCATCATGTGACGTGAGCATCCACTGTCTAAGTACCAAGACAGGTGTATTGGCTTTTTTGCTAAGCATGTCTGCAACATAAACTATTTTATCTTTAGGTACCCATATCTTTTTGGGTCCTTTCTTGTTAGTTCTTGAAAGAAGCTTTTCCTTCACAGTTTTAAAAACAGTACATGCACTTTTCAAATGACCAGGTTTATTGCAGTAAGTACAATGCAAGCATTTACTATGATTATTGGATTTATCAGATGCTGAATCATTTTCTAAAGGAGGTTCATCTAATATATAACCAAGACCATGAGTTGTCGTTTTACTGACACCCCAAATCATTGACGCTTGCTTGCTTCGAGTTACACTCTCTGCAAGAAACTTTTGAAATGCATATTCATAATCATTTGATTTGCATTTAAGGTTGCCTGTAACTTTAGAGCTTTCAGCTTGAGAGCTCTCACAGTTGTTTGTTAGCGGCCAGGCCGGTTATCCATCGATGCTGATTTTCGCCAACTTCTAGTTCTCTTTATTGAGTACATATTTTTCTTTGTTTAAAGCTTGAAAGTCTTGTGATAATTTTGAAAATTTCTTTTTCAAATTCTTATACTCAACAGAGAGAGTGGCAGAGTCCTTAAGAAGATCATCGAATGCTAGTTGAAGTTCAGAGTAGGAATCATATACTATTACCTCTTAAACTTCTTCTTCTGAGTCAAGATCAGTGTTTGCCATGAGAGCGAGATTTGCTTCTTCTTCATTATCTTCCTCAGATGAGGATAAGTCTAGATCTTCCCATGTAGCCATGAGGCTTTTCTTCTTTTTCTTGAAAGAACTTCTTGTGGGCTTCTCCTTAAGATTAGGACATTCAGACATGAAATGTCCAGGCTTTTTACATTCATAGCAAATGACTTAAGCTTTGTCTTTGTCTTTGCTTTCCTTCTTGTCCTTAGTATCTTTCTTCTGAAACTTCCTCCTGAAGTTTCTCTTATTCCACATTCTTTGTATCTTCCTGGATATAAACGCGAGCTCATCTTCTGATGTATCAACATCTCCTTCTGAAGCTTCATCTTCTGATTCTTCTTCTTTAGCCTGAAGGGCTTTGGAAGAACTAGCTTTATGTTGAGCAACTTTCAAAGCAATAGACTTGCCTTTTTTGACAGGTTCTTCTTCGTTTAGCTCAAGTTCATGAGCTTTCAACGAACTCATAAGATCTTCAAGTCGTAGGACATTTAGATCTTTTGCTTCTTGAATAGCAGTGACCTTGGGTCTCCACTGCTTAGTCAAGCTTCTTAAGATCTTTCTAACATGGTCAGGTGTAGTGTAACTTTTTCCAAGGGCCTGTAACCCATGAACAAGTGTTTGGAATCTTCCAAACATAGTTTCAATGTTTTCACCATCTTCCATTTTGAATAACTCGTATTGGCGAACCAACATGCTAGCTTTGGTTTCTCTTACTTGGGCAGAGCCCTCGTAAGATAAAACAAGTGAGTCCAAGATTTCTTTGGTAGTATCAAATTTGCCACATTTATCATATTCTTTTTCTGTCATAGTACAAATAAGAATAAATCTAGCTTTTTGATTGGTTTGATATCTCTTTTTTTGCTCATCATTCCAATCTTCTCTGGCTATAGCAACACCACGAGGATTAGTGGGAGGAATGTAACCACTTTGAACTATATCCCACAACTCAAGTTATTGTGTCTCAAAGAAAGCTTTTATCTTATCTTTCCAGTAATCAAATTTTTCTCCATCGAATAGAGGAGGACAGTTCATATGACCACCTTCAGTAGACATGTTCACAGTATAAGATCTTTTCTCTTAACACTGTTAAGTGCTCAACCAAGAGGCCGAGCTCTGGTACCAACTGAACGTGAATACAAGAAGGGGGGTTGAATTGTGTCCAAAAACTTTTCGCAAACTATACGTTAAAAGCACTAAGAATACATATTTTTCAAAGCTGTTTGTTTATCGGACGCTGAGAGACTAACCAGATGCTGGAAATAAACCGTTTATGAAAACTTGTTTTACTGAGAAAGGTAAAGATAAATGTAAAGTAGTAAAGTAAGAGGCACAGAGATTTATACTAGTTCACCACCAATTAGTAGCTACGTCTAGTCCCTTCGATCCTGAAGGATTTTTCACTATAATCAACTGATTACAATTTACCTCAAGAGTATTCTACTGTCACAAACTTGACAATACTCTCAACTTCTCAAAACGACTCAGTACGATCGAGCCTTTGAGGAACAAAGCCTTAACTAGGCCAAAAACAGTTTACAAAAGAGAATATCCTTTTGAATACAATTAAAATAACTCTCACAGAGAGGATGAAAAGATTAAGCTCAAAACAGAATAGCTTTCTAAAAGAAAGTATAAGATGCTGAGTTCAGGTCTTTGTAGACCAGAAACTTGGCACGAAACTTGATTGCTCACTTGAGTAATATTGCTTTCAGAATGAAGTTTCTTCACAGTTTTTTCCAACTTTTCTTCAATGAATACCTTGGGGTATTTATAGGAGAATTTAGGGATATTACCGTTTGTAGTAAAAACATAGCTCCTTTTCATTGAGTGAGGTAATTTGAAATGTTGTCCTTTTCTTCCTTTCCAGAGAATATCAGAATAGTACATATTACCGTTTTCGTACTATCTGCTTTTCACAATTGCCTTGTACGATTTTTGTCTTTTGCTAAAGGTGTCACCTTTGCTTCCTCGTACATCAAAATGAGCGCATAAAATCAAATTCGAATTCTGTTCCAGAACACTCTGAGGTTAAGAGCAAAAAGGTGATCATCACGTGCTTCATTAAAGAGATCAGACGCTCGCTTAGAACAGAGGACAGACGCTCACAGCAATAGAGTATTCCACGTGTCAAAGGGTAACACTACTGGACGCTTGCTGTTAGCAAGACACTGGAGTGAGTTCGGACGCTGACATTAGTGGAGTGTATTCAACTCTCTTGTAAATTTTCTTCTTCTTTCTTGAGTGTTTTTAACATATATATGAAGCTTTGATACCTGTACACTTAAGGATATGGTAGAAGATAAATTGTTCTCTTGAAAATACTTTGTTATCATCAAAATTAATGAGGGTCTAAACTTCTCAATCGTTTAGGTTCCAACATATACCTCAAAGAAGAAAGGCTAAAAGGACAAGCCTCGCCATCGCTATTGCTCCTTCCTCCATCGCCTCTGTTGTTGCCTCCAAAGATCGCCGCATCGCAACAACCACTTCTGCTTTTGCTACCATCAACACCGCTGTTCTCGCTACCTTTCTGCTCCTCGCTACTATCACAGACTCGCTACTTCAAAGTTGAAGCGAATAACTAAGTTGGGTGATCTCCCAGCAGCAAAGAAAACCAAGGTACTAGATGATCCTGTACGTTTGTATGATACTGTTTATGGTTCTGGATCTGTTGGCTCCACACAACCTATTGTGTCTAAACCTATCCCTCCTCCACAACCCTCTAAACCTGTTCCCCCATCTAAACCTTCTCAACCTTCTATGAAACCCTCTCCTCCTAAAAAGCCTTTGCCTTCTTTACCCTCTGACTCATCTTCGTCTAATGAAGAGGAAGATGATTATGTCCCATCTGAGACAGAGACAGAGACAGAGACCTCAATCCCAAGTTCAATTTCCTTATATTGAACCCATCTCTGCTATTCACCGTTCAACCTCTACTTCTGCATCACCTTCACCACAAACCACTCACATTCCATCATCTCAACCACAAACAACCAAAACACCTTCACATCAACCTAACCCTCCTACTCCTCCACTTAGCCCCAAATCACCACCTAGACCTCCCTCACCTCCTTTAACTCAACCTGACTTAAACCACCCCGAATCTTTCAATGAAACAGTACCTGAACCTATTATCCAGGAACCCTTATCCCCTTCACCTGGCTTTGATACTGTTTGTGAAGCACAACCCCTCTCTATCCTTCAACCAGTACCTGACCCCTCTTTTCAACTTGCTATTATTGTACCTTTTTCACCACATATTCATTCTCCACCTCATTCACCAGTATTGGCTGAACCTGAAGCTACTGCAAAACCAATTGTAGATGATGACCTAGTCATTACAGCTACAATTTCCTCTGAGGTAATTCAAGGACTTGAACCTGATGATAATGCTGTTGCCATCATTGACCCACTAACCCTGCTTCTTCCTGAACCCCTGGCCCCATTGTTCAGATTGGTTATGAGCCTCCTCCCAACCATCGGGAAGTAAGAATTGTGCCTGAACGCTATCCACACCTGATTGCTGGTTTTGAGAGCCTTAAGGCTAAGAGATACCGTGAGTATCAAGACTGGAAAATCATTGAAGAAGAAAGAATGGATGAAGTTCTGTCTGCACAGGCTCAAGAGGACCTTCTTGCCAATTGGCAATTTGTGCATAACTGGTTTGAACAACACAAAAAGGATCAACTTGAAAGGAACATGTGACAACCACCCTAAAAATTCAATGGAGCCGCCACTTTTGTATATTAAGGAAAACAATAGGAAAAACCTTTTATGAAAATAATTACAGGAAAAATGGTCTTCGAACCAAATTTGGGTTCGGGAGTTAATTACGCATAGAGAAGGTATTAGCACCCCTACACGCCCATTAAAAAAATGGTACCCTTTAATTATTTGTAAAGATTGTTTGCCTCAAAAATTAATTCCCTTAAACTCTTATTTATTTATTGTAAAACACGGTATTCATTAATTGTCAAATATTATTACTAATTAATTAATATTGAGATTAAACTTAACTGAAACCTTAAAATGAAAACGTTTTCTAAATAAAAACGTTTTACTCATTTAAAATTCAATTTCCGGTTCAATTAAAAAACATTTTTATCTACAAAAACAAATTGGAAAATTAGAGAAAATAAAAATTAAATAGGTAATTGCTTTTGAGACCCTAACTTAAATAGAACCCTAAATCCTAAATGTGATGGCGGCAGCGGCGATGGCCAGGAACGTGGTTCCAGTTGGTACCCTCATTGATCAAGGGGGAACCTTAGGTTCCCTTCCTTGACCTGCAAATAACAACGCACAAAGAAGAACAGGAACAAAAGAATACAAAGGAGAAAAAAAGGAAACAAACAATATATTGTATAGTCCCAGATCCAAGCTCAGATTACATGACCATATCAAAACAGAGACTAAAAAATAAAACAAAAAAAACAGAGGTAGGAAGAAATGAACCTGGGTGTTTCACTTTTGGACCCAGAAAAATACACCAAAGATAAAAAAGAAAAAAAAATCTAGAGCTAAAGTGTATGTTTTATATTTTGGGTGGTCTCGCTCGAGATGCTCTCTTTTTTTGCTTCTGCTCTTTTCCTTCCTCCTCCGCTCCGCTCCAATGCTCCCGGTTTTCCTCCCCTGGGTTCGCTTTCCCCCCCTAAATTCGCCTTGCATGTCTCTTTTTATAGCCTTTCTCTTCATTGCTTCAGATCCTATAAAAAAAGGAAGCGAATCATCATCAAATCATAAAAGAAAAATGAAAACTTTAAGAAATAATAAAAAGGAAAGTATAGAGGGAAATCTTCCCTTTTCGGCCGAATATTCCTCTTCAACTTCGAGATTATGGAGATTTTGGAGGATTGGGTTGAGATTCGGTTTGGGTTTGATGGAGAAAAATGGAAAGAAGAGATTTAAGGGAGAGAGGGAGGCTGCGGCGCTGTCCTTTATGTTTAGGGTTGGAGAAATGAAGAGAGGAAGAAGAGAAAAATGGAAAGAGAATGAGGGAGGCCGAGAATGGGGGGAGCACCGCGGTTAGGGTTTTAGTGGTAGAGGATGAAGGAATTAGGTTTTGGGGAGAAGGAAGAAGAAAGTGAGGAGAAAGAGGAGGAGGCGAAAATGAGGGAGAGAAACGGGGGTTGTGGCTGGTGAATGAGAGAATGAAATGGTTTTAGGGTTTTTTAGGTTAAGGTTGGGTTGGACTGAGTTTTGGGCTGAAAGGATCAAGTGGCCTAGGGGGCGCGCGTAAGGGAAATGGGGGTGCGGGTAGTAGCGCCTGTGTGGAGTGCACTGGGGGGCACTGTGTGAGAAAAGAAGGGGTGCGCGAAGTGGGTGGTGAGAGATAGAGCGTTGGGCTGGGCTGAGTGCATGAAATGGGTGCAGTTGCTAGTAGCACCCTCAGTTTCATCATTTTGCACCCCTCTTTCCTTTTTATTCATTTTCCTTCCATTTTTTCTCTTTTTTTTCTTTTCTTTCTTTTTAATTATTGAGACCAAGATATCATTATTATTTAGTATGCAAGCAAAACTAATTAAATAAAATAAATAAATAAAGCCCGGACAAAATTAGGGTACTACAGCTGCCCTTCCTTAATTACATTTAACTCGAAGGTCTTCGTGCATTCGTTGTAAAAGGTAATTAAGGATAAAAGACTCTAATTTTGTCCGAAACAAGTGGTTTGAGATTGCGAGATTGGTTCCCGATTTTGGTGAGAGATTCTAGGGTCGGTATCCTAGTGAATTCCCAGTAAGGCATAAGTATGACTATGATTCCTTACAAAATTGGTGAGGATTCTAGGTTCAGTTCCTAGTGAATTCTCGGTAAGGCATAGGTCTGGTTCCTAACCCTCACATCTTTGGTATTGATTACTTCCCTACTTAGGGTAAGTCTGGGGTGCGAGCTTCTTCGTCACTCGACACAAGTTTGGGTCAGATTCCCAAGGTGGTGGGTCAGATTCCCAGCAAGGTATAGGTCAGATTCCTAACTCTTGCTAAAAGGTACGGATTGACTACCCTATTTTAGGCAAGGTCTGCGATATGAGTTTCTCTGTCACTCAATATAGGTTCGGGTCAGATTCCCGGCAAGATGTAGGTCAGAATCTAACTCTTGCTAAAAGGTACAGATTCATTTCCATAATTGAGGAAGATCTGTGATGCGGGTCAGGTTCCCGACTAAAGGCTTGGGTCGGATTCCCAAGGTGGTGGGTCAGATTCCCAGCAAGGTATAGGTCAGATTCCTAACTCTTGCTAAAAAGGCGTGGATCGATTTCCATAATTGAGGAAGATCCGAGATGTGGGTCAGATTCCCGACTAAAGGCTTGGGTTAGATTCCCAAGGTGGCGGGTCAGATTCCCAGCAAGGTGTAGGACAGGTTCCTAACTCTTGTTAATAAGATTGAATAGGCTGAGTACTAGTTCTTACTGAGTAACAACAGACTAACTGTATGTAATATTTGAGAGGGTAGGTCAATGGACCCAAAAAACTTTGATGATCATGCAAGATGCAATGAATGGTATGTCATGCATGAGTGTTGCTTTTGCTTTTGGAGCAAGGATTTTTTTTAGGCGGGCGGTGAACCCAAAAGTATTGATGATTATGCAAGATGCAATGAATGGTATGCCATGCATGAGTATTATTTGCTTTGAAAGAATTTTTTGATTTCCCTGAATTCCTTTTGAGGACGCTGCCCCTAGACTCGTGGGATGATAACTTTCTGTCGGATTGCTTGTCCGAATGGTTGACTTTGTACTGCACCAAGTTTGCATATTTGCCCCTTGATAAATCATTTTATGGATCCTCAAATTTTCAGCTTCGTGCTTTGAATGCCCTTGGGAGGTTTAGATTGACAACTTTGATCCATAGAGACTTTTCAGTGTCCCTTTGGCCTTCGTCCAGCCATGTGAGGAAGGATCTATGTAGAGACGCGGATCACCTTGTGTAGTTCTGAAACTGGAATGAAATCTTGAATGCGAAGCTTGTAGACGATGGGCTCAGCTTTTGCCCCCAGCTTCTTGGTTTATGTTTAGATCTGTGAGGTCCAATCTAGGTTGACATGTTTGTAAATTTGACCCTAACTTTTGCCTAGGTCGCTCTTTGCGAGTTTTCAACCTAGCGGGTTGCTCTAACTTCTGCCTAGACCGCCCTTTCAGGTTTTCAGCCTAGCGAGCATTTTATTTTATATTCTTTTTTTCTCTCTCTCTTTTTTTTTGGTAAAGCAACTACACAGAGGAGTTTATATAGATTTCCTCTTTCAAAAATGAAGTTTTGAGAAAATATGAGCAATTTGACTTTGATCAGAATGGACTTTATTAGGGTTGTAACGTGGCCAAGGGTTAAGGGCTATGAAAGAAAGGATATTTCAGGCTCAAAAAGTATTTAAGGGTTTATGAAAACAAGGATCTTTAGTGCCAAGATGCACTTGGATGGTTGCTAGCACAATTGTCTTGTTTTGCTTTTGCATTTTTATTCATTTTTCCTTGCAAGCGTCTTGATACGTTGCATTTGATATTTGCTTGCTTGCTTTGCTTTTTTTTTAATAGACAAAATTTAATGGACTATTGTGCTAGCCTTTAATGTATGGGTGATCCTTGTTTAGGGTACTTGAAAGAATTTTTTTTAGGCTCAAAAGGGGGTAGCAAGGGATAAATATTTTTTATATTTTTTGGATAGAGAAAAATGACCAAACTTCATCTCAAAACCTTATTGCTCAATTTTCACAAAAATTAATTTTTGATTATTGTGCATTTGCTTTACCATTTTATTTTATATTTTTCTTAACTACTTTTTTTTCATCCCGGATTGACCATGTATCAAGAAGGGAAGTTAAAATTCAAATTGCATTTCCATTGATGTATTGAAAAGATGGGAACAAAGTGGGCCCTTTACAAGATATGCCCCAGGGCTTCGGGCAAGGCGTAAAAACAAATGAAGGTTATTTAAACAAGGCTATTCCTTGAAGTTTTACCACTTGGTGTTGATCAGAGCCCAACAATTCTCAATGGAGTGGCCCACTGCCCCAGTGCATGTCGTGATGAGCATAATTTGCATCACCGTTTGTATCTTCTTCCTGCGCTTGACCTATACTGCGCAATGGCTGTTGAGCTTCGAGGTTGCCAATCCTTCCGCTTATTATCCCTGCTTCCACTCTTCCTCCGACAACAACTATGTCTGAGAAGCTTGAAGAGACATTTTCCATCATCAGATCATAGAAGGGTTGTTGAAGTGTGTCAGTGAACGTGGTAACCATCTTTTTCTCAGATAGCAGAGGTTCCACTTGGGCTGCAATCCCTCTCCATCTTTGGGCATACTCTTTGAAGCTTTCATTGCCCCCTTTTACCATGGTTTGCAACTGGGAGCGGCCAGGAGCCATGTCCATGTTGTATTTATACTGTTTGATGAAAGCTTTAGCCAAATCATTCCATGAGTTAATTTTGCTCCACTCTAACTGCATATACCAGCGTAGGGATGCCCCGGTAAGACTCTCTTGGAAGAAGTGGATTAGGAGCTTATCATTACTGGAGCAAGAGGCCATCTTCCGGTAGTACATGATGAGGTGGCTTTTTGGACAAGTTAAACCTTCATACTTGACGAACTCAGGAACTTTGAATTTTGGAGGAATTACCACATCCAGGACCAAACATACTTCTGAAGCTTCGAACCCAATATGATTTACCCCTTCAATTGCTTTCAGCCTATCTTTCACAATTTGGAGTCTCTCCTGATCTAGGGGGTCTCCTGATGGGCCATTGAAAGCATCTCGATACTCATTGGTGTTGATGGAATGGTTCTTATCAATGGTCAATTTTGGATCCAAGTTCTGCAAAAGGTCCAATATATTGTCCATCTTACCCTTGATTTGGTCGAGTTCTTCTCTCATCGCTTGATGATTCTGTTCCAACAAGTCCATGAGTCTAGATTGGGCTCGAGTCCGGTAGGGATGCAGGGAAAGCTTATTTGTATTTATTTTTCTGTTGAGGGGAAAAAATGAGTTATGTTATGAGGATGCCATCATTATGCATGTCATGAATTTTTTTTATGTACATTTTATGCAAAATAATATGATGGATAATGGAGAAATATTTTTCTATTACATTTTTTAATCTATTATTTTTTTATGCAAAAAGAATGCGATGGAAAAGAGAAAATATTCTTTTGTTTTGTTTTTTTTTAAAAAGGGATTTCTGAGAAATAACGGAATTTAAATGGATGAAGATAAAAAATGGGCCAAGTGCCCCTTGTGAGGTAGACCGGTAATTCCTAAGACTTTAGGTTCTACGGCTTTGATCACATGGAAAACAAGACAGATAGAGTTTGCTCCTTTGGTGATATGGGCCGGTAGTTCCTTAGAACGGGTCTATGGTCCACATAAGTGTCTTTCCATTGGGTGGATTGAGGTACTAATCTAAAAAGGTTCCTAGAGCCAAAGGTCCCATTTTCGAATGTTACCGCCAATAATAGGTAAACTATTAACGGGAGTTTTTTCTCAAATGGGGCCAAACTCTAGGTGAGGCCATCGCAAGGACCTAACTGGCCGTACGTCCAGCAGCTGCTCATTACACAGCCTCTTATAACTTAAAAGTTTTTTTTTTCTTTTTCAAACCCGAGTATAGGGTTCCACTCGTAGTGTGCAAAAAAATGTGTTAAGTGAAGTGTGTGAAGGGGCAATTACCTAAAATACTACCCGCTGCAAAACAAATCAAAACATAATATTTACAAATGTCTTCTATCCTAGGGTTCAAATATACAAACATATGAGCAAAATATATATAATGAACAAATAGAAATAAAAAAAATAAAAGGGAAATAAATCATATAAGGCAAACAAATCAATACAAACAATTTAGGGCCTAACTCTCTAAAGTCCCCAGCGGAGTCGCCAGCTGTGACAACCACCCTAAAAATTCAATGGAGCCGCCACCTATGTTTATTAAGGAAAACAACAGGAAAAACCTTTTATGAAAATAATTACAGGAAAAATGGTCTTCGAACCAAATTTGGGTTCGGGAGTTAATTACGCATAGAGAAGGTATTAGCACCCCTACACACCCATTAAAAAAATGGTACCCTTTAATTATTTGTAAAGATTGTTTGCCTCAAAAATTAATTCCCTTAAACTCTTATTTATTTATTGTAAAACACGGTATTCATTAACTGTCAAATATTATTACTAATTAATTAATATTGAGATTAAACATAACTGAAACCTTAAAATGAAAACGTTTTCTAAATAAAAATGTTTTACTCATTTAAAATTCAATTTCCGGTTCAATTAAAAAACATTTTTATCTACAAAAACAAATTGGAAAATTAGAGAAAATAAAAATTAAATAGGTAATTGCTTTTGAGACCCTAACTTAAATAGAACCCTAAATCCTAAATGTGACGGCGGCAGCGGCAACGGCCAGGAACGTGGTTCCAGTTGGTACCCTCATTGATCAAGGGGGAACCTTAGGTTCCCTTCCTTGACCTGCAAATAACAACGCACAAAGAAGAACAGGAACAAAAGAATACAAAGGAGAAAAAAAGGAAACAAACAATATATTGTATAGTCCCAGGACCAAGCTCAGATTACATGACCATATCAAAACAGAGACTAAAAAATAAAACAAAAAAAAGAGGTAGGAAGAAATGAACCTGGGTGTTTCACTTTTGGACCCAGAAAAATACACCAAAGATAAAAAAGAAAAAAAAAATCTAGAGCTAAAGTGTATGTTTTATCTTTTGGGTGGTCTCGCTCGAGATGCTCTCTTTTTTTGCTTCTGCTCTTTTCCTTCCTCCTCTGGTCCGCTCCAATGCTCCCGGTTTTCCTCCCCTGGGTTCGCTTTCCCCCCTTAAATTCGTCTTGCATGTCTCTTTTTGTAGCCTTTCTCTTCATTGCTTCAGATCCTGTAAAAAAAGGAAGCGAATCATCATCAAATCATAAAAGAAAAATGGAAACTTTAAGAAATAATAAAAAGGAAAGTGTAGAGGGAAATCTTCCCTTTTTGGCCGAATATTCCTCTTCAACTTCGAGATTATGGAGATTTTGGAGGATTGGGTTGAGATTCGGTTTGGGTTTGATGGAGAAAAATGGAAGAAGAGATTTAAGGGAGAGAGGGAGGCTGCGACACTGTCCTTTAGGTGTAGGGTTGGAGAAATGAAGAGAGGAAGAAGAGAAAAATGGAGAGAGAATGAGGGAGGCCGAGAATGGGGGAAGCGCCACGACTATGGTTTTAGTGGTAGAGGATGAAGGAATTAGGTTTTGGGGAGAAGGAAGAAGAAAGTGAGGAGAAAGAGGAGGAGGCGGAAATGAGGGAGAGAAATGGGGGTTGTGGCTGGTGAATGAGAGAATGAAATGGTTTTAGGGTTTTTTAGGTTAAGGTTGGGTTGGACTGAATTTTGGGCTGAAAGGATCAAGTGGCCTAGGGGGCGCGCGTAAGGGAAATGGGGGTGCGGGTAGTAGCGCCTGTGTGGAGTGCACTAGGGGGCGCTATGTGAGAAAAGAAGGGGTGCGCAAAGTGGGTGGTGAGAGACAGAGCGTTGGGCTGGGCTGAGTGCATGAAATGGGTGCAGTTGCTAGTAGCACTCCCAGTTTCATCATTTTGCACCCCTCTTTCCTTTTTATTCATTTTCCTTCCATTTTTTCTCTTTTTTTTCTTTTCTTTCTTTTTAATTATTGAGACCAAGATATCATTATTATTTAGTAAGCAAGCAAAACTAATTAAATAAAATAAATAAATAAATAAAACCCGGTCAAAATTAGGGTACTACAGAACAGAAGATTAGTTGCTGCTTCTACTTGGAATGTATCTCAAAGGAGAAGCACTCCTGCCGTTTGGGAACATGAACATGCTCCCATACTCCTACCTGCTCCACCTGCACCTATTCCTCCACCTCCACCCGCCACAGAACCTGTTACCCCTCCTCCTGCTTCAACTGCTATGATCACTTAACCATTTATCTCTGGTTCTGGAACTGCTTCTGCATCTGCAAGCTGTTCTGTAGTTGTCCCTCAGGAAGTCTTGTATCAGCTTGTTGAAGATAACAAGCTCTTCAACAAAATATATGGAAACTACTGAGAAACGTTTAGAAGCTTCAGAGAGGAAGAATGATGTTGTTACTGATATGCTGCAAGCCATTCTGGATAGGTTGCCTAAGCCTTAGACAACCTTAGGATTTATTTTTTCTTTTCTTTTTACCATCTTGTTTTTAGCCTGTTATTTATCTTTCTTTTGTTAATTGTTTGTAATTTGGCACTTTTTGATTAATGAAATCAATTTTTGGCTATTATTGATTTACCTCTATCTTTCTCAAATAATATTTTGACTATGATGTTCTTTATTTATTCTTAACCTTTTTGTCTGATGACAAAAGGGGGAGAAGAAAATATAGATTTATAGAGTAATTGATGAACCTGATGTATCAACCAAGTGTCATCATACGTTGCATTTGTGCATTATTTACCCTGATACATTAACTTGGAATGAAGTATATGCTCTGAAAGATCTATCTGTTTATTTAAGTTCTGATATTTTACTTAAAATGCTCTGAAATGATATATTCATTTGATGTGATTTCAGATTTAAAAAATATTTATATGTGCTTAATTCACGGGGGAGCCTCTGAAATTATTTTAAATAAATATTTTTCTAAAGGAAAATTGTTCAACAATATATGTATTTGTCATCATCAAAAACGGGGGAGATTGTAGGAATCAAGTGGATTCAGAAACAATGACATTAATTGTTTTGATGATAACAAATAGTAAATAGAAAAATTTATCCTCTGATGTGTTTGTTAGTGTGCAGTAAATCACTATTCATCATAAGAAATTGTCTCAGAAGACTTAGTGAAATTGTGAATTTCACATTTAGATCCATAAATCTAAGTCTGGCATGGATCCTCTGAAATCTCGCTGACATCATCATGTGAAAGCCCTGCTCTGAAATGGTCAACTCTATTAGTGGTCAACGCTCTGGTAAGACCATACTTTGACTTGGTCAACTCTGTTGGCGGTCAACGCTCTGGTAAGACCATACTTTGACTTGGTCAACTCTATTTGTAATCAACATTGGCAAGACTATGTTCTGGCTTAGTCAACTCTATTCCTGGTCAACGCTCTCTTATTCAGTTAACGCATAAACAGACTTTGGTTAGACTACTCTATGGAAGCCTTCGTCCAATTCTTTATGACTCTCTCATGTGAAAGGCCAACACATTTTGTGCTGAAGAACTCATCTCTTTTTCAAGCTCACTCTGGTGAACAGTGTGGCTCTGAATAGAAATAAGACTGAAGTTCATTTAAGGCGTATTTAAGAGACCTCATTGATGAGGCATTTTAATGTACGAGGTATCAAAGGCCAAAGGGAATGTCAACGAATATAATCATCAGGAAACTTGCTCTCGAAGGGTCTTATATTCAAAAAGCTCATAAGAGACAAACATTTTGATTTTGTCTGTTGTGTCAGTATGCTTTGAGCAGAGTGGAAAACGACGTGACTTGGTAAAGCCACAAAAAGGGGATCTGAAGTCTTTTGACCTAGGTGAAAAAATCTGTTAGGTCACAACGACACTATTCACAACCCTAGCTATATATACCTTACTTCACCCACTAAAGTAGGTTAATGTTGTGATACAAAGTGAGCAATCAAGAATCATTCCAAGTATATGAGATTACATTGACCAAAGCACTTAATTGTTTTTACCCTTTCAGTTTGAAAATTATTCTTTGTGCTTGAGTTTTTCATTGTATATCCTCTCTGTGAGAGTTATTTTGATATTGTTTCAAATCATTTTTGAACATTGTATTTAGCCTAGTAGTGGCTGTATTCCTTAGAGGCTTGACTGCACTAAGTCGTTCTAAGAAGTTGTGAGTATAGCCAGGTTGGCAGTATTATACTCTCAAGTGTAATCAGGTTGATTATAGTGGAGAAATCCTTCAAGTGTGTGAAGGAACTAGACGTAGCTATCAGGTGATAGTGAACTAGTATAAATCACTGTGTCACTCTTTTCTCTCTTCTCTTTACTTACGTACTGCCTTATTTTATTAACGAGTTGTTTTGAAAAGGTTTTCATAAACACACAAGATTTGCGAAAAGATTTCTAAAACCCAATTCAAACCCCCATTTCTTGTGTTTTTGCCACATTCATTTTTGACTTGAAGGGTCATAGCAACGATAGCCCTTCTGGCCATCCCCGTAACCAAGGAAAACACATATCGTAGAACGAGAAGACAATTTACTATGTTCTACATGAGGGCGAAGGACAAAACAACTGGAACCAAAGACTCTCAAGGACAAGTAATCAGGAACACGACCATATAATTTTTCAAAGGGAGACAAACCTGATGTGACAGAGGATGGAATTCTATTAATGGCATGAACAGTAGTAAGAATAGCCTCACCCCAAAATTCACTTGGAGCAGAAGCAGACAAAAAGAAGGGACCAAGCAGTTTCAACAATATGGCGATGTTTTCTTTCAGCAACGCCATTTTGTTCCGGGGTATCAGTACAAGAGGTTTGGTGCAAGGTCCCATCAGAAGCAAGTAACTAAGAGAATTTATTAGAGCTATACTCACCACCTAAATCACACCGAAAACACTTTATAACAACATTATGTTGAGTTTTAACCAAAGTACGGAACATGTGATAAATACCAACAAACTCATAACGGTACTTCATAAGATAAACCCAACAATAACGAGTACAATCATCAATGAAAGACACATAATATCTAGATCCACCCTTGGTAGGAACCGGTGATGGACCCCATACATCAGAATGAAGTAAATCAAAAGGTGCATTAGAAACTGAAACACTTTTGCTAAAGGGCAAAGCAGAAAATTTAGCAAGTTTACAACCACAATAATTAGAAATATCATTTGTTTGTAACTTTCCTAAGGCACCAGTAGAAGCTAAGTATTTCAAACGAGAAGAGCAAACATGTCCAAGGCGAGAGCTCCATAAATAAAAACTAGAAGAAGATGAACTCATCCGAAAAGATGACAAGTCAACAGTAGAGGCTGCAACATCTGATACTTTCAGCTCATCCAAAAAGTAAAGTCCCCCTGCCTACGGCCTGTCCCAATCAGCCTCCTGGATCGCTGATCCTGCACATAACAATGAGTGGGAGAAAACAAAACTAAATTACCAGAATCACATAACTGACCAATAGAGGCAAGATTCAATGTGAGGTTAGGAATGTAGTATACATTTGAAAGAGAACAGTTAGATGTGGAAACAGACCCAGTGCCTGCTAATGGCATGGGAGTGCCATCAGCCGTCGGTAACCCCAAAAAGCCGTCAGTAATTCAATTTTTTCGACGGATTACCGACGGCCACAAGCCCGTCGGTAAAACGGGCATCGCAAATGCTTACCGACGGTTTTTTTTTACTGTCGGGGCTGAACCGTCGGTGTAGATCCGTCGGAAACCGTTGGTAGATTTCAACTGGCTAGACCTTTCAGTAGAGTTCCGACGGCTATGCCCGTCGGTAAAGCCGTAAATTTTTTCCGATGGTTCAGCCCGTCGGTAAACCCGAATTTATTTTTTTTAAATAACTAAATTAATTGATTATTTTTTATATTTAATTTTAATTAATTAATTTCTGTAAATAATTTAATTAATTAATTTAATTATTTTTAAATTAATTTAAATCAATTTAATTTACTAAATTAATTAATTAAATTATTAACTATTAAATTTATTTATTTATTTATTTATCTATTTATTTATTTATTTAATTATTAAAAATAATTTATTCCCATATTAAAAAATGTTTATTTATTAGTTTAATTAACTATTACTAGTAATTTAATTTAATTTAATTTAATTGATTACTTTTAATTATTAATTTATTCCCATATTTAAAAATGTGATAACGTAAACTAAAAAATAAATTAAAAAAAAGAAACGTAATAAATAAATAAAAAAATCTGACGAACAAAGATTAGTAACTAAAAAGATATCCGAAAATATGAAAAAATATAAGTACAAACAGAACTAATAGTCCTTGTAGTCCTGATCATGATCGAGATACTCTACACCATCTGCATCATCGGTATAATCATCAGTACTAGGAGGCGGAGGCGGTGGAGGAGGCTATTGGCCAGCTAGCAACTGGTACATCTGCTCCTGTCGCGCCAGCACCTGAGCCAAAATGGCACTCGTCAAACGGGACTCATCCGCGACAGAGCGACCAGTGGCAGCACCACTACTCGACGACTCTCCGATGTGGGGGTGGTGGGTCCCTTTCTTGTAGTTGCTGGCAAGGTCGCCAGAACCGTATAGGCGACCCTTCTTCTTGCCGCCAACAACATCTGCCCATACCCTGAGCAGTGCAGATGGATTCTCAGGGCTCTGAGAGGGTGAACATAATGATGTCTGAGACATCATCTGAGACATGCTTGCCTCAAACTCCTCTTGTCAAACATAAACAAATAAGTCAATTTTTTTTTGTAATAAAACAATATAAACATTATTAAAAAACTATTCATTATATCTTATAATTACCTAGGTCCGCCTCGACCGCTCATCGACGAAATCACTGGTACTCCTCCTAATATGAGTTGCATGATGGAGCTCGTGCAACTGTACCTCTCTACCCAACGGCTTCGACTGTAATTATTTAATAAAAAACCTTAACTAAATAATAAATAATAAATAATAAATAGTAACTAATAATAATAATAATAATAATAATAATAATAATAATAATAATAATATAAAACGTACAAGTCAAGCTGCATGCTGCGCCTGACTGACCGAATCTCCGGTGTGCAAGCTCCCACCCTTCTCAAATGAACTATTCTTCTTCGCCTTCTCGCTTACCGCCTTGAACTCAGGGGAGTTCTAGTGCGCTTGCAGCTGCTGCCAGAGCTGATCCCCTATCCAGTGGGGCTGTCCATTGAGGCGGGCATCTCTAAGCATATCAGAGAGGCGGTGGGAGGCCTTCATATGGAAGTTCTTCTCGATCCGCCCCTCATCCTCTTCCTTCCAATAAACCCTCTCCTGTATGAATATAATACATTATTAAACATAATTGAATTTTATGAAATAATAATATAATATGCAACAAAATAAAAATTATCACTTACTTTGAAAGATTTGAACATATGATTCCACTCCCCCTCCTTCAACTTCCCCTAGGTGGGCCAAAACGTGTGGTAATTATCCTCAATTACTGTTATGATAGCCGTCGCAGCTGGCTTTGAGGGAAGGAACCTGTACAATAATAAGATGTCAAACAAATTAAAAAAAATATAATATATATATATATATATATATATATATATATATATATATATACACATGTAAGTTATTAATAACTAGAAAAAAAAATGTAAATACTTACCCTTTACCAGCCGGCCTGATAGCAACTCGGCCACCATGCAGCATCTGAATATCCTCAACAATCTCCTGGTCAACCTCCTGCTGCTGAACCTCCTGCAGCTCATCCTCATCCTGCTCAACCCCGGCCTGATCAGGTGTATAGCCCATACTATACTCATGATCGGATAGATGTTTATTGCGTACCGTCTCAGGCACTTGATAAGCCGCTTCTTCCTATGGATCAACTGCTTCAATGCGACCCCTTGGTTTTGTCTTTATTGCAACACACTAACCTTGTTTGTCCCTTCGAGTTGATAGATAAGGGACATAATACACTTGTCTTACATGTTGTGCCATGATAAATGGATCAAACATTTGGTATCTTCTGCTTATGCATATGTCAACAGTATTATATTTTCGATCCACTCTTTTGCCTCTACTTGATGGATCAAACCAATTACAATAAAATAACACTATTCTTTTAGTATAGTCTAAAGTATTGTATGCCAGTTCATATATATGTTGAATCACGCCATAGAAGTCGTCTTCACCTCCATTTGTGGCACCTTTTACATAAACTCCGTTGTTAACTGTTTTCTTCCCCTCTGTTTTTGACTAGGTTTGAAATTTGTATCCGTTTACGAAAAACATGTGCCATTCTTTTACACGTGATTTATGACCATGAGATAAATTTCTCAAGTGTTTGATTTTAGGCGATTCTGACTCACTGTACACCAGCGTATACACATGCACAAGTGATTTATGGTTCATTTTTTCAAACAATCTTTTGTATTTTCAAATAATAAATAGTTGAAATACGACTAAAAATACATACCTGGTTCATAAACCACGTTGGGAAATATTCATGAATATAGGTAGAAGAGTCTTGTTCGCTTGTGGGCTTAGCTAACAAGAATGCACTGATCAAGTCATTATCAAACAAATGATCATGAGTAGTTGTGGATAAAAGAAATTGAAAGTGGTCAAAATGATACATACGTAAGATATGGTGATACTTCGGCACAGTTGATCAACACATGAACATGGGCTGACTTCCACCCTTCTCCCGTTAAGCGATGAAGTCGGCTCCTTTCCAAAGATGACGGCCGAAGGCAAAATACTGATAAGGCTAGCAGGTGTCTTTCACTTTCAATTTCTATTTCATTCCTATTATTTGTTGGTGTTAGCATGAAGTTTGTAAAATAATGGGAACAGAAATGGATTGTCTCACGGTGTAAATAAGTTGCACAAATTGATCCTTTAACCCTGGCCTTATTTTTCACCGACCGTTTTGAGTCATGCATAAATCTACAAAATAACAAGGTTGATGATAAAAATTGATACATTTAAACATTCAAGTGAATATTTATTTTAAAGAATATTTTATTACATTACCTTTCGAATGGATACATCCATCTGTATTGAACCGGTCCACCAAGCCTAGCTTCATGTGCAAGATGCACTGGGAGATGCTCCATAGAGTCAAAGAAACCAGGGGGAAATATTCTCTCCAACTTACAAAGAATGACTGGTATGTTCTGCTCCATCTTTATAAGATCATCCTCTCTCAATATCGCAGAACACAAATCTTTAAAAAATTGGCTGAGTTCAGTAAGTGTATTTAAAACATTTGATGGTAAGGAACTAAATGCAATAGGAAGCAAACACTCCATGAATACATGATATGGCTTTTCATCCCAATCATGGTTCCTTTGTTCACATCGGTACATCTTGCAAAATTAGAAGAATAACCGTCTGACATTCGAAGTTCTTTTATCCACCGACAGACTGACCTTGCTTCCTCAGCAGTTAAAGAATGACAGGCTTTGGGTTTCAGGGTTTTCCCATCCGACCGAGTCGTCAAATGCAAGTCCTTTCATCTACAGTAAAGTGGTAAGTCCAGTCTGGCCTTATCGTTGTCTTTCTTTCTTCCTCTAACGTTCATCACTGTGAGAAAAACATTGTCAAAAAAGTTCTTCTCAATGTGCATAACATCAAGGTTGTGTCTCAATAAATTATCTTTCCAATATGGCAGATCCCAAAAAATACTTCTTTTAGTCCAATTATGCTATTGTCCATATCCTTCAAATCGACCTAATTCACCAAAATCTGTGATTTTTGGCAGATCCATAACTCTGCTCCAAATCTGTTCGGATATCAACCTTGGGGGTAGGCCATCTAATTCAACTTCCCCCTTTTTGAAGGCGTTCTTATTCCGTCTAAATGGATGATCACTGGTAAAAACCTGCGATGTGAGTCAAACCAAGAACTCTTCCCCCCGAATTTCAAGGTAAACGCCTTTGTATGCTCCATGCAATGGGGACATGCCATTTTACCATGAGTACCCCAACCAGACAACATGCCATATGCAGGGAAGTCATTAATGGTCCACATAAGAGCTGCCCTCATTGTAAAGTTCTTCTTTCGTGCAATATCATAAGTCAAAACGCCATTCCACAACCTTTTGAGATCGTCAATAAGAGGCTGTAAGTAGATGTCAATACCATCTGTTGGATTATCTGGACCCGGTATAATACAAGTCAAGAACATATAAGGCTTAGACATGCACATTTCGGGAGGAAGATTGTATGGGGTAACAATAACTGGCCAACAAGAATAAGGTTTCGCCGTTGATTGAACATACGGGGTAAACCCATTAGAGCATAAGCTAAGTCGTACATTACGTGTATCTGCTGCAAATTTGGGATGCACACGATCGAAGTGCTTCCAAGCTTCACCATCACATGGGTGGCGCAACATACCTAAAGTGCTTCTATTCTCATAGTGCCACGTCATTTTGTCTGCAGTCTGTGTTGATGCAAACATTCTCTAGAGCCATCGAATAATTGGCAAATAAAACATTGCCTTCCATGGAACTAGTTTTTATTTACCCTTCTTATTATCAGTGTGTGAAATATACCTTGGCTCACCACAAAATTTTCATTCAACTAGCGCACCATCGTTTTTACCGAATTCGTTGTCGTAATATAACATACACCCTCTTAGACAACAATCAATCTTTTTAGATTCCAACCCCAACTTGGACACTAAGCTTTTAGCCTTGTAATAATTTTTTTCATAAACCATCTCTGATAGGTGATGAATCCAACATCATCTTCGTTACAAGATCCAAGCACACATCCATAGCACCACAGTTGGACTTAAGACCTAAAAGCCTCACACACATTGATAACTTAGAGTCTGCAGACCCTTTAAACAATGACTTATTTGTTTCTAACAAGAGATTATAAAAATTTTGGGCTGTCTCATTTGGAAGTTTATCTGTGTTATCATTCTGTTGCTCCTCGAATGATACGTTGACCCCAAGGCATCACGAACCATATCTTGCATCAATTCAATTTTCTCACCATATCCCGTATCTACGCAACTGCTTGAAGCACCTGTGCAATTATCGCCAACCCCTAAATCAACCTGAGACAACTCTTCACTATGTCTAGTCCAAATCTAGTAATTAGGCCTAAATCCAACTCTCGGCAGGTGATATATGACGTCTCCTGGGCTCTTGATCCTTCTGCAATCGTAATTAAGGCACATATATCTAATTCCTCCATTAATTTCGAAATTTTCATGTGCCATTGCGGCTTGGATAAAGTGATCAACCCCATCGCAAAAAGATTGTTTCAAATCCCCTCTCCCCGGATACAACCTATCGTACATCCAACCACGACTCGAAGGGAAAAATTACATCTTCTGCATGTTAAAAAAATGACAATTTCAGCAGCACGACGTTCTTACAACCGCTCTCTTTCTTTAAATGTTATGGCCCTATCCCATTCGAGGAAAAACTTTTTCAGAACTCGTATAATAGTCATTCATTAATTCTCATATCTTATACTTGACAAAATTTCGGCAGCATTTCCCATTGGTCTCTGAGTACACTAAATGATTGCAGTTATGAATACCGCGATCAAGTATGCACCCAGAGAACAAAAGGAAATGAATTGAACTGAAATTTCATCAAATATAAAGATACGAGAATTAAGCAACAACTATTATACGAGTAAAGAAAAAGTTTTTTTCCAAACTGTCCGACTTGGACAATTCAAGGTTCAATACACAATGAGCACGTGGTACCCTAAAAGAGTACATGCACTCAATAATATATTGAACCTCAAACGAGAAGCTAAGGCATTTCTCCGATACTAATAACAATAATCAAACATCCACTTCATCAATAATTCACATAACAATTAGACAAGCAGAAGTGGCAAGGGTAGAACTAGAAAGTCGACTTAGTCATTTGAAAAGAAACAAGTTGGAAGTGGACATCCTCTTAAAGGATAGAATTGGACAAGCAGAAGTTGCTTATAGGTTCTGTTTTAATACTTTTTTTTGGTCAATTGTTTGCGCTCATTCTATAGAAATACCGTCGGTACTTGAAAAACCCACGTAGGATAGCCTTTTAGTGGGGGAGCGGAGGTTCTATGTCAGAGTTGCAAAGGGATTAGAGAGATCTTTTGAGCCAATATACTTTTCTAGTTTTCTTTTGTATTATTTCTTTTGATTTACTTGTATCATTAAAATAGTACTGTACTCTTAATCAAATGTTTATTTCCTATTAATTCTATTAGTTCCTTACACTATCTTAAAAATATGCATTTACAAATATTTTTAATTTTAGGTTTGAAAAGGTAAATATAGATACCTCTGTTTACTTATTGCTTTGTTTTCAACATTTTCTTTGCTTAAACATTTATATTTGACAAATATAAAAATTTTGTATCTTGATTTTTCAGTTTGTTTTGCTTTTTGCTTCTTATTTGGTTGCCTTTGTAAAAAGTTTCATTTTTATCTTGAAAAGGGACTTCAACTTTTGTGTCATGGACATTTTATCAATAACTTATAATTTATCCTCATGAGCTAGGTCTTGCTATAGTCTCATTCAATTCAGCTTTTCAGCAAAAGGCTTGATTGATAAAACTAAATGATAATATAAGTGTTTTACTATGCACTATTTATTTTTCTTTTGCCGATTTGTGTTTGTTCTTATGTTATGGAGGATTTGTCATCCTCTCAAGTCTTTAAATTATTTTCCTTAACTTCTTTATATAGATTGATTTTGTGATATGCAGATCCACAAATGGGAAAGCGAATACTAGACATGTGTGCTGCACCTGGAGGGAAAACAACTGCAGTTGCAATACTGATGAAGGATAAAGGAAAGGTCATTGCAACTGATAGATCTCATAACAACGTGGAGATTCCAAACTCTTGTAAAATGCTAATCATTCCGATTTTCTTGTTTGAACTTGAGTATATTACCGTGACTGGATGTCATGCAATTACATGCATTAAATTTCTTTTCCTAAAGACCTCCTTTTTATGGATCCATTTTTACAAAGACGGGCACGGGAAAGAAGTACATAGAGATGTGCAAAACAAATTATAACCAATGATAGAATTAGATTTGTTTTTTCTGTTTCTCTACTTTCTAATTCTTCTATTTTTTATTCTGTTCTAATTTTAACTCAAGATCACTTCATCAAAAGAGATAGATAGCATCCTTCACAAGCATGTTAGATAGAAGCAGACGATCATGAATAATAAGTCAGTGTGGGGGTCAACAGCCAACCCTTTTCCACTAAGAAAGAATCGGCATTTCTAGCATCAAAACATGATAGAAAAATATTCAATAATACTATTTAAAGCACGAAATCACTAACAACAAAATAATCTTATAACATACATCACTTAAAAATTCCCTTTGTGGAGAGAACTATGAAGGAAATCAAATAAAAAATATCGGTGTGGGGCTCAACAGACAACCCTTTTTCACCCAACGAGTCAATCGACATTTCGTTAGAGTGCATACCTTGATCGCAGAGTAGTGGCACGAGCGGTGCTGCGAAAGAGGCTTCTCCACAAATGTCAACTTCGAACTGGTAGTCACGAGACAAACCTAGCCTACTGCGATGGAGAACTTGCTCGAACACCTGTTTTGAACAGAACCCCCAAAATCAAACTTACAAAGAACATAATACACTTGATTTTTTAGTCATTAAACAATAGATAAAGAGAGGAAACCTACACAAGAAACAAGTTCCTTATGTTTTTTACTTCCTAAACATAAGCAAACAATATTTTTCCCAGCTTTTAATTTATAAATGTTACTACGATCAAATCAGAAGCCTAAACAATAGGAACACTAGCAAGTACATATACCATAAGCAGAAAGAACATTTGACAACCATTTACTATAATTTGTGGTTCCAAATACATAACAACAATGTGCATGGTACATCAATTACAAAAGGCAAAAACAATGTTTCTAAAACAAGGTAAACCAATGTTTCTAAAATAAAGGCATGAGAGTGTCAAATACCCAGCACTATTAAGTTCCAATCTCACAGTTAAATTTCCAGATGAAACAATAATTGTATCCACTGAAACAATTGAAACAAACCAGAATAATTCAGAGTAACAGAGTACAAATTATACATACCAAAATCATCAGGTCAAGATGCCAAATTTCTATATTGTAAACAACTTTAAAGAATCAATACATACACACACGATTCACTTAATTGGTATAAAGTTCAACTAACAAATTTCATTAAAAAGCAGTATCCATAAAAGATTACACCAGTATTGATTTGAGACTTACCCAAAACCATGATTAAGAATGGCAGGTCCTCCAGCTCGACCGCCTCTAGGCCTACAACACACCAAACATCAGCACATAATCTGAAGTAGTATTTATCTTTTTCCACAAAAAAAAGACCAGTGATGAAAGACTTTAACAGAACTTTGAAACATTAGAGGAAAAGGATATTTCCCACTTGCTGCCTATTTTGATCATGTAGTGAGTATGGACATCAATTTTCAGAAATAAAAAATAGATATGTACTAATTACACAGCAGATGCATAAGCATTACAATATGGAACAATATATATATATACATCCTAAAGCTACATTTCCTTTTACCTGTATTCAAATTCTTGGTTTTCTAATTTATTAACATAAGCCATTGTCAACCTCTAACCTAAGGATCTAATAAAAATCATAAGTTCTTTACATGAATTTGTATGCACTCAAAATACATTCTAAAGCCTTCTACTTTCACACATAATTTATTTTGTCTAAATTTTTAATTTTTCCCACTATCGAGCCTTAACATAAAAGTTTCAACAATCAAAAGACAGTAAGTTCAGACCAAACACAAAAGTTTCAATAAGAACGATTTTAAGATTTCATGAATATCAAATAACATACAATCAGTTAGAGTAAAAACTTACAATGCTCAGATGAAGGCTTTTTCTGGCAAGGTAGGGCAGTAGTGTTACGTATGAAGCTACAGCGACAGTGCTCAGACAAGGCTGTGGCAGAAATCCATGGAGAAGGGAGACAGAGGAGTTAATCAAAATAGCCATGTAAGAATTGAAAAGTGAGAAACAAATAGCGAGAATCGAAACCTATTGCGAGGAAGATGTTACCTGAGATTTATCAGGCCCACAGAGAGGACAACGAAGGAGAGTGGCAGCGCTGGGTTGCAATGAGAAGGAGAGTGGCAGCGTTGATTGCAATGAGAAGGAATGAGAGTAGGGTTTCAGAAATTAAAGAGGGAATGGTTGGGAGGGAATGGTTTCAGAAATTAAAGAGGGAGAGTAGGGCGCGGTGGTGGAAGGGGAGAGGCGCGGTGGTGGCACGGTGGAGGCGAGGTGCGGTGGTGGCAGTTGAATAAGGTGGTGGAACGATGGTGGAAAGGGAGAGGTAGAAAGGGAACCTAAGAAGAAGAAGAAGAAAGGGAATAGAGAAGAGAAGAAGAAGAAGAAGAAGAAGAAGAAAGGGAAAGGGGTTCGGTTCTGCAACAAAATGTCGCATATCGATGGCCTTTTCAATGTTACCGACTGCCTTGCCGTTGGTACCAAAAACACGGCATTACTGACGGGCATCACCGTCTGTATGTGTACAGACAGGTAGAGTCATCAAAAATTGCAAACGCTTACCGACGAGCACGGCCGTCGATATTTGAAAACAGGGAGTGAATCCAACGGCGGGAATGAAATGTTGGACTTGGTATGGGAATATCGATGGCCTCCACCGTCGGTAAAGTTACCGACGGCTAAAGCTGTCGGAAAAGGCGCATTTTTTGCGACGGGCATAGGCCGTCGGTATCCGCGTGTTTTCTTGTAGTGCGAGAAACATAGGTGAGACATGGTTTAAAGACACAAAAGAATTATAATCATATGACATATGGTGTGCAGCTCCAGAATCAAGTATCCATAAGGGTGAAGATATACCTGACGGGCTAGGAGAAGACAAACCTTTAAAGGAGGAGGCAGACATGGCATGTGGCTGAGTGGCAAGAAACTTTTGGAACTGCTTAGCAAGATCAGATACTTGAGGGGTCTCAGAAGAGGATACATGTCCAATACCAAGAGCATCTGGGGAAGTTGCAGCAACAGCAACATTTGATGAAGGGGCCTTGAAATTTCTTTGATTCGACTGATTTGAAGGAGGGCGCCATTGAGAGGACTGTGGTGATTTTCCTAATTTTGGAAATTGTGGCTTCCAATGACGCTTCTCCTTACAATAGCTGCAGTAATCAGAACCAACCTTCCCATGAGGCTTGCCTTTGTTAAAAGGAGCAGTAAAGACAGATGGAGTGGGAGTGGAGAGAATGTATTTTTCAGAATGAGAATGAGACTTGAGTCGAATTTCTTCAGCCAACAACTCATTAACCACTGAATCAACACTTGGGAGAGGATTACGGTGTAAGATAGTCCCATGAAGGCCTTCAAAATCATCCCTAAGAGCCATCAGAAATTGAACAAAACACTGCTCTTCCCTTCAATTAGTATAAGGTGTGAAGGCCAGTAATTTAGCAGATTTAGTAAGAGTCAATTGATCCCACAGATTTGACATAGCAGAATAAAATTCCTGAATACTCATATTGTTTTGCTGAAGAGCCCGAATATCAATCTCTAACTGATATTGTTTAGTAAAATTGGACTGTACATATAGCCGTGTCAAGTGATCCCAAACATCCTTAGTAGTGTCAAATTTAGCAAGTTGCATGCCTATAGACTGTGAAACTGAGTTATTAATCCAAGTAATGATCTTCAAATTGTTAGCTTCCCAATTTTCTAACTCATTTTCATATTTAGCTGCATCTTTTTATTTATCTTTATCTGTGGGCTTAAGAGATGTGCCTTCAACATAGCTCCACATTCTTTTTCCTTTCAAAAATATTTTCATCACAGAGCTCCAATAGGAAAGATTTTGTCCAGTCAATTGCACACTAATAAATTGAAGAGAATCATCTTTTTCAGTTGTCATCTCTACAAATAGTAGATACCCAAGAAACCAACACAACAAAAGCACAAATACCAAACCAACAGCAGACCAAATACCTGACCAACATAAGAAAAATCAAACAGAAGGGAGAAAAAAAATACCAGGCCACTAAAGAACAGATGCGCACCGAAAGGGAAGATCCACGCCGGAATACCAAACAGAATCGCGCTGGAAAACACGCTGATCCACGAGATTAAAAATTTTCTTCTTCGGTGAAAAATCAAGAGAAGCACGGTCTTGACCATTCAAGACTTGTAACAATGCAATTTGTCTCAAAAGAAGGTGTGGACCTTTATTTGAAATAAAAGAACGCTGCCAGAGAAAGAACAATAATAATTGGAACCTTTTGTATCAAATGCTGACCAATCAATTGGAACACCCAAATAAAGAACAATAGTCAAATGCTTCTGGACCCTATTGCAAAGCCTTGAACAAAATCAACAGACCCCCACCAATTTCTCTGGGAAAAAAATTGGCACACTGTAGACGGAGAGACGGAGGCGTTTTTTTTTAACACAGAATCACAAAAGGATGCTAACAGAATCAACTTTACTCTTTGATACCATGATAACATAGAGAGGAGAAGGGGAGAAGAGGGGGAGAAGAGAAGAGACACTTTAGGGTTCCAATAAAGAATGCAATAGAAAGTCTTAACAATACAATGCTAAAGAGAAAATATATATTAGCATACTAAAAGGCTAAACTATCCTTATTAACTAATATTATCTAATAAAGCTATGAATTAATACTCTCCCTCAAGTTGGGAGGTAAATATCTTGGAAATGAGCTGCTGGAATGGGGAACAGCTTTTGCAGGTGGATTAGCCAACTGATGTTGGGAGGGAGGAGACATGGACAAGCTTAATAAAACCAAAATTGACATATTCGCGAATGAAATGACAATCAATATCATCCACATTGGATCTCTCTTGGCATGTACGGTTGCTTGCCAACCGTATTATGGATTTGCTATTACAAAATACCATGAATGGCAAGTTCAAATACTCTCAACAACTACCTTAACCAAAGTAGTTCTGAAGTTAGAGTGACTAGAGCTTGATATTTAGCTTTAGCTGACGATCTAGCTATGGTAGCCTGCTTTTTGTTTATTTCCAAGAGACTAGGGAATTGCCAAGGAAGACACAAAAATCCAGTAGTGGATTTCTTAGAGACCTGGCAGCTTCTCTAATCAACATCTACAAATGTTGTTATTCCGCATAAATGATGCAATGGGAAACAGAATGCATTTCCCAGGTGTTGTTCCCTTGAGGTATTGCAACAAATGGAAGATGGCCTGAAGGTGTGTGGTTTATGGAGCAGTCATAAACTAGCTCAACTGATTCACTACATAAGTGATATCGAGTCTAGTGATGGTGGGATACATCAATCTCCCAATGAACTTGCGGTATTGAGTCACATCTTCAAGGGGTTAGCCATCTGTGTCATTCAGATGTGTAATGGGATCCATTAGTAGTAGCAAAGGCTTGGCCGCAGTGTGACCAGTGGCTTGCAACAGTTGACAGACATATTTCCTTTGACATAAAAGGATCCCTTTGGGGATTTTGGAAACTAGTGACTTAAGAAATACTTGAGGTCTCCAATCACTTTCAGTTTGAAGTTGGCTTTTAGCATGACTCGGGTTTTGTTAATTAAAGCTTTATTGGGTGCTGCTAGAATTATATTGTCAACATACATGAGAATTACTAGTAAGGATCTAGAACCCATAGTGAACAATAAAGTGTCCGCAGTCAATGGCGAATCCAGAAAGTTTATTTGGTGGGGGCAAAATTTTGTCTCTTATATCTTTCGATGCTTAATTTTTTTTAAAAGAGTAAGAACCAAAAATAGTACAAAAAATTCGGAGATCTATTTACTCCCTGGTAAATGAAAAGTACCAATTTGGTTATAAAAAATCTCAAATGTCGGACATATTAATCCTTTTTAGGGACATTTTAGTCCATCTAAGAACTAATTTGATCGACATTTAAGATTTTAGAAGACTAAATTGGTAATTTTTATTTCTAATGGACAAAATAGGACTCCGTGTTTTTTGTCAACGACCACTTTAAGCATTTACTCTAAAAAGAGTTATACTATGAGACAACATCTATTTTTTTATGGAGGCAAAATATAAAATTATCAAGTATCTTCAAGCTAAAAAAAATTTCATGAGGGCAGTTACCCCTGTAACACCCCCATTTTCGGAGCGTTACGGATCTAAACCCAATCTAAATGCTTAAACCTTTTTAATGCTAGTCTTGCTTTCGATAAAAGAAAACTCCTCTCATTCCTTTATAAAACACGAGTGAATTTTTTTCTTTTGAAACATCTTTTCGAAAACTAAACGCGTGGAGTAATAACCTTTCATGAACAATATGCAATAAACTTCATAATGCATAAGGTAAGGATAACACATACAAAATGAAACCCATTATATAATACCTATCCGGATCATAAAGTTTTGCTGGAAAGCAATGTGTCTGAAATATAATGCAAGATACAAGACAAAAAGAATACATCGGAAAATATGAATATGCCTAGACTCTAGGACTAACTCATACTTTTGATGTACTTCGGCATCCACAAACTGTGGAGCTGCTCCAAAACCTGTATCAAGCAATACAAAAAGTACCAATGCAATACAACTCCAAAAGGAAACGACTCATCCTATAGCTGGTCAACTCTAACGATGACAGTGCTTGGCACAGAGGCCATACACATGAAAAGAATGATTGCGACAAGCCTCGCACTCCTCACTGGGTTCCTCCTCCTCCTCCTCCTCCTCTAGGACTAACTCATACTTTTGATGTACTCCGGCATCCACAAACTGCGGAGCTGCTCCAAAACCTGTATCAAACAATTCAAAAAGTACCAATGCAATACAACTCCAAAAGGAAACGACTAGTCCTATAGCTGTCAACTCTAACGACGACAGCGCTTGGCACAGAGGCCATACACATGAAAAAAATGATTGCGACAAGCCTCGCACTCCTCACTAGGGTCCTCCTACCCCTCCTCCTCCTCCTCCTCTTAATCACTAAATATCTCATCGGTGGCTATCAAGAGTGGAGTAGGGAGAGAAGCCGCAGGAGTAGCTACAGGCATCGCTGCCACCGATGGAGTCACCAAAGGACGGATAACTCATATAGTATGAGCGATCTCCTCCGCCTTGCTCTCAGGTACAGCTGCAGAAGTGGAAACTCCTGCCGTACCCGGTGGAGACACGCTCTTTCGTGGTGCAATATAAGTACAAGGTCTTCCAGGCCTCGGTCCATCGTAATAGGTCGTCCTTGCCGGAATCTCCCAACAGTCATCAGATCCAGTCTCGCCAATGGAGTATGTATCCCAAGGCACTCCCCAGATCCTCTCAAAGGGTACCTCAAACTGTAGGGTATGTAGACTCGTGTGGGAAGAAGTAGTCCTCTCCCCATCATTAGAAATCTTGACCACAGTGCTAGTATAAGTAACGCAGCCGGAGATGTGGTCTAGCTCCCACATACTATTCCCATCGGGGAACTCAAACCTCGTCGTGCCCGTGTGACACATCGGGAACTGCAGAGCCATCTAGTGACATCGAAGTCGAATATACAAACAGAAGACAAACAGTGAAAGGGTAAAACTATTTTGCACGAGTTCATCATAAACTAACCATGGGACTCACATAATACTATAATATACAACAGTAAGCAGTATAATAATATCATAATAATCAAGCACATATTTCATGGCATGATAAACAGCAAACATGTGAATCACTCAATCATACTCAATCACAATCATCATGTGAATCACTCAAGTCAAATCAAATCATAATCAAATCAAAATCAATTGACATACAGATGCGTTAGTATGTTATGCTTAGTGTATATGAAAGCTTTTGCGCGCGAGGAGTGTACCCATGCCAATAGGGCTAGCGTAGGTTCCATTATGGTACCTAGCTTTGATTCCATCTCTCAGAACCTAGGTAACAACACCAGTCTTAAAACAAGGATATAATGTTGTACCGAGCTATTCCGACGTATTGGGATGTATGATTTTGTGTCTCTCTTTTGACGGTCAGAATTATACTGCCCTTTATTAATCATAAAGTCCGTTCTCGTAACTTTAGGTTGGGCAAAACGTACGAGTACTTGGCTCTAGTTTCCAATCTAGTCGCTCAGGCCAAGCATCGATGCTCGATGGTTAGTATGCATCAAATCAAGTCTCGCATATAGTTCACTCACTAGGAGTGTCCGAAAACTAAATCTTTTGCGAATCCTACCGATATCTCTCAACTCTAACGAAAACTCTTTTGAAAGCTCTTATTTCTCGTGAAGACTCAAATCATGACCATCCGTCTTAGTAGACTTAGTGTGGTTTAGAAAAATGGGCCATTGGAACCCTTTAGGTAAAAACATGCTTGTGAAAATTCTTTATACCGTGAAGCTTACCCATTCCCTTTGAAACAGTGATTAAATCCTTTAATCACTTTAGGGTTTCGAAAACTCATTTCTTAGTTACTTGTTTGTTCACATGGAAATGTACTTTTACTCTTTATTACTCCTATTTTAACATTACTTAGTGATCGCCACTCGTTTCATTTTAAGAAAAGCTCATTACTTTGTTTCGAAAGATTTCATTGGTTCTTTGGAATCGCATTGGATATATCGCATGGCAATCGTTAAATCATTTATGGTCTCAATTATTCTCTTTTATAATCGAAAACTATAACACCCATACCTCAATATAATTGAAAGTATGACAAATTACATTAAAGCACAGGAATTACTAATAATTTACAACTTTGGTTACAGTAATCCAAGTCATAAATTAAACTTAAATCATTAATCTAATGAATAGATTACAACTCACACAATACTTGGAATGTAAAATTCCATTATAACATAAAACTAATCTATGAGTCCGAAGCCTGGAGTTTCGCCTCATCAGTCTTCGGTACCTGTTATCTGAAAAACAAATAAAAGGAACGGGGTGAGATTATAAATCTCAGTGAGCCCTTCACGGACTCCTCACCATTCTCTCGTCGAGTCATACTAGTCTGAAAGGACTAACCTAGGCATTTCAATCCTAAACATACTCTCCCTATATACCATAAGGACTTGCTTGAAAACTTAGTAGACATCCTAAGTGAAAGCGCCCTAGAATGTGCTAACCTGGACTTACAACTTAGTATATTGCGGGGTAGAAAAATCCTAAGTCCAATATACCACTTAAAGGCTTGTGAATAACTAGATACAAAATTGTATAATAACAACACATATTAATTCTATAAACATTTATTCTCTCACCGATACTTAACACGGCTAATCTTGATGCATTATAATACAACCCTCTTAACTAAGAACATATTGTTCTTACTTACTTACTTGCTTTATGCTTAACACATCTTTGATTTTCTTTATGCTATTGGATTTGATCTTATGCTTTATACCACAAACCCTAATCAGCCTAGCTTGCTTATCCTTTAGGTGATCTTGTCACAACTCTTTTTACTTCTATGCATTATTACTATTGAGTAATTTAGCAACTAAGGATTTACAATCCATAACATCATTAAATAACTAAGCTAATTCCAAAGATATATATATATATATATATATATATATATATATATATATATATATATATATATATACAAGGAATACATTAACATTCATAGACTTGAACATTATTAAGTTCATAGTCAGCTTTGCTTTGCTACTAAGTGCGTTCTAGCTATTCCCACCGGTTGAATCGATATTCAACAGGGAATCTTTGTTACCGGGTTTTGTCAAGGCTTTGGTCCCGAGACCCCGCATAACGACTTACGATATGGTGGTTAGACGTCTTAACCGTTCAAGTGGCGTCCCACGAGGCTAACCATACTGCTTTCTCCTATAAATAGAGGAGACTTTGCCATGGACTTTAGGTGATTTTTATATATCACCATGCTTATGCTTTTATGCATGTATAAAAAAATGCAATCTTAGTTGACTAGGATTATTAACCCTCATCATCATTTAACTATTCAATGAAATTTACAATCATTTCAATGAATCTAGCTTAATAATAACAACATTCATTTCTAGCTAACTACTCATTTAGAGTTTCAAACATGCTATACTTATAATAAAACTCATACCAAATCATGAATATCTACTTCAAACATTGACTTATCACATACTTTCCTAGGGTCCTTTCTTTGACACCATTGGCCTACACTTAGGGCTCATTGACAAGCCCCATAATTGACCAAATTAATGGACAACACATACATTAAACATATCCCTTGAAACTCTATGGAGTTTAGAAGACATCAAACATCAAACATACAATCAAGTGTGGGGGGTTGGGGCAGTCAGCTAACCTCTTGCAGTCAAACCCACTATCAAATCATAATAATAATACTAATAGACTCTACTTCATATGGATATTCAAAATCCCTAACTTGAACCTAGGGTTCACACAATACTTAAGGAAATAAAATTCCTATATGTGGGACTTATTGGTTGCCCATCACCTAAGGATTGAAGAACTCACCTCCATTCTTCAAGACCTTGAGCTATAAAGGTCGAAATTTACCCTCCTTTCTCTTCTTCAAGCTTTCCCCCTTTTCTCAACTTAGGGTTCCTTCAAATCTTCCCAATCTTGAGCTAAAACATTTAATCTTCTTCTTCAAATCCAAGAACTTGAGCCATCTTGGAAGGAGCTTCGTCTTCTTCCCCTTCTTCTTCTCCAATTCATGCTTCTTCTTCTTCCTTTTGGTTAGGGTTTCCTAAATCTTCAAAATACCCAAAAACTCAACCTCACAACTTTGATTCAAGCTAAGATTTGAGGAAATCTAGCAAGAATCCTTCAATCTCTCATAGGGTTTGAGAAACCCTAGCATTTCTCTCCCTTCTCTCTTCTCCCAATCGCGCCCTTCTCTCTAATTTCCCAAAAAATCGCGTTCTGCTGGTTTTCTGCTGTATTTTCTGCTTTTAACAGGGTGTGAATCGATTCATAGCACAACAGACTATGAATCGATTCATCCACCTAAAACTGCACCTGCACTTCGTGAATCGAATCTATGAATCGATTCACAGACTCCCAATTCGATTCACAGCATCATTTTATGGTCTGGAACACAATTATGAATCGATTCAGGTTTGTGTGAATCAATTCACACTATACTAAAATGTGAAAAATCATCTTCTAACATCAAATCTTCATCAATTAACTCCTAATTAACACTTCCAATCATATTAGGATTAAATTCAACTTATTTCTTAACTCAAAATCAACAACTTACCCATTAAAACTTTGTATAATCATATTCACTCAATTTGAAACCAAATTAAGCTTGAATACAATCACACAACTTCTCACAACTTATTCTTAACTTAGCTTAGAGAATTTGGGGTGTTACAAAAACTTATAAACTTGCATACATTTACACATACAATAAATCATATTGCAATCAAATAAAATCCACACAGGACAATGATAAATGCCAACGGAGGCCAGTCAATACATCGTCACATAGTAATACTAAGCAAATATTACCAAACATTACTCAAACAAATCAATCAAGCACACCATAAACATACATGGCAAGCTAAAACTCATTATGTTAAGATTTCTCTTACGTTAGGCGCTTTTCTTCCAAGCTAAAGCTCCTAACTCTAAGTCCACTGGTACTTAAACACCTTCAACCAAAATAATACATACTTAGAACACAAATTTAGGGTTCTAAATCCTACACTAACCCTTGGCCTAGGGCAAAAGATTTAGGAAAAATAATTCTTTTCATTCAACTCTTTTAAATGCTCATTTTTAATGAAATACAACACCCGGATTACCAAGCAACCTACTAAGTTCATCTCCTAAACTTTGTGGTCATAACACCTTAAATAACTTAAAACAAAATATTTTCCTCAATCATTCAAACACACTAAATCTTCCACCAACACATTACATAATCAAGTGATGGAACACCACTTAGGTGTTTTCCTATTAGTGTGGCTCAACCTACACTAGGACAATGGCTAACCCTAACACTTTTGCTATTCCATCAATCTTGGTATTTATGGATCTTGTGTTCTTAGTGGTTAAAACTTGTGCATAAAATTACTAAACCTTCACCATTAAAACCAACTTAAAATTTATATTTTTTTCAAAGACATAGGCTTCACTAACAACATCTTTTAGTCATCATTTCCACTTTTTAGAGGATCTAACCACAAAGTGTGACACCCTCTACCCCACATGTTGATATTAAAAAGAAATTCAATGGAATTGGTATAAATAAAATTTAAGACCAAATAAAAATATTTCAAACAAAAGGGTAGAGTCATTACACTCATACCATATCATGCGGAAAGAAAACATAGTTAGAAACTTTTAGAATCAAAGTCAAAATAAGCCAAATACCCCAGTGTCACAAGTATCTCAGAGCTGACCCCTAAGTAATTACATCGGTAATCAACAACTAATCTAATAAATTCAACCAACAATGAACGAAATTCTAATCTAACTAGTGATTCCGTCTAAGCTCCTCGATCTCGATGTCATCGGTACCTGCAAGCTCTTCGTCTAAACATACACAATGGTGTATGAGTAGCCACAACAAAGGGGTTAGAAATCACATACAAGAATAGTACTTAACAATAGAGGAATTAACTTAAGCAATGCGCATGATTAATCATCAACCATTAAACAACATACATCACGTACGACAAGAATGCACGGCTCCATGAGAACATATGCAATCCTAAGACCAACGTCTACTTCACAATGCATGTGGATCCAACTAACTCAGGCAAGCGAGTGAGGGTGCTTCCGTCACTCTTGAGTACGAATAGTGTCTAGTCAGGATGAGTCGGTTTATCAATATAGGACACCCCAGCAGCGGTAGCTATTCACTGCCTTTACGTAAGACCCCCTACAAAACTCGACCCACGAGGCTGGATACCTTGCCCATTATGGCCGTCACTAAAATCCTATTTACGTTGCTCACCGCCAAGAACAACATGACACCTTATGATGCATGAACACAAAAACAAATAAGGTGTCTATCAACAACAACATATTGACAAGATCAACCAACTTAGCAAGTGGTCGGCAATAACAACATCAATAAGGTACTACTTGTCAATACGTCGACAAGTTTCCCTCAGCTGTAGAATAAACCAATTAATTATCCAATTTAACATATCAAATTTTAAGCCACCACTTCTTTAATTCTACTTCTTAAACTTATGATTAATCCCACCTAAATTATTGTGATCAACAATCTAAGGGGTTTGGGTCATTATCTAACTCCTATGAATTTATAAAATTCAATTAGTGAGTCTTTTAACATGGTTTTTAAAGCTTAGTATTTTTCTTAACAGTATTTTCTACACAAAGGCATCTAGGCACTCCTATTTCATTTGTTGCATCGTTTTATAAATATAAATCATTGCTCTAATTATAACTATCTCATATGACTAAATAAATCTAACGCTAATTTAGCCATTTACCCTTTTTTATCATTAGAAAATATTCTGCATAATCAACTATTTCTACTCATGAGTACTTTGGAACAATCATATAACCAATATGTCAACCAATCCATGACAACAACCAACACATCAACATCAATATTGATCATTGAAATAACACATAGCCATGACAAACAACATTCATTTCAATCACTTAAATTACTAGCATTCCTATCAAGACAACCAACATGTCAACAATTCACAACATGAAAATTAACACATATTTAATTCACATAATTAACAAAAAGACATCCTAATTAATTCTACAATCCTTACCATGTCCCATATTTTTTGGGAATTTTTAAGGCTGAAACGAAATCAAAAGGAAGCAAAAAGAGTGACTGGAAAACGCCTTATCGAGACAACGTGGTTACAAGGAGTCTGACGTCAACTTCATCGAAACGAGAGAAAGAGTAGTAGTTTCCGAAGGTTTCGACGCGAGAAATCCAAAAAGACATCTGTTTTCCCAAACGACGACCGTAGTGACCGGAACTACAAAACTACAGTCCTCCCTGATGGCCGAGATAATGCCATAAATGAGTCCGGAGGATGATTTTGTATAGGAATACGAAGTTTGGTAATTTTTTGTGGCTTAATGAGAGAGAAATCGAAGAGAGAAGTTGATGCAAAAGAGTTTTGGTCGTTCTGCGTACGAGAAATTGAAGACGATCAACAGTGCGTGAAATGTGAAGTGGAAGGACATGCGCATATGCAGTCAGGGGGCGTATTAGAAATTATGGCGGTGCAACGAGCAAAACTTATTAAAATGGTGAGGGCTGTAACGTGAAAGCTAGCCCACCTATTCTATTTTTTTTAAAACCATTCACTTAATAATAATAATAATAATAAAATATCATTTCTATACTCTTTTTAAATTCTAAACTCACTTTTACACTCTCTTAATAATATTGATATTCCAAACTAATATTTTACAAAAATAAAGATAATAATAAAATAATAAAACATTACTAAAAGTACTAATTACCAGAGTAAACATACACAAAATCATCATAAATTTTTTTAATATATTCAGGCACATATGTACTAATACGAAAATTGGGGTGTTACACAAAGCCTATTCAAGACTTCCAAAACCCTAGTTTCTACACATTATGTATCAAGTAAGAAAATTAAAAATCCTTACTTTCCTTGCTCTTAAGCAAATCGGCTATGACTAGCAAAAATGTCAATTCTTTTTACTTTTCATCAAGCTCATGGGAAAGTCTAAGATATTAGAAACAAGGATAGTGAAAATCTTAACTTTAAAGGAAATATAAAATCTTTGTGAATCCATTTTCTTTTTAACTCAAGAACAACAACAACTATGAAACCAAGAAGTTTAGGAAATCTTTTCCTTTCCAAAGTTTCAAGCACTCAAGTCTCGTTCTTCATCACCAAGGAAGTAAGAAAAATTTTAAAACTTGGCCATCACTTCCCTTAGGGAGCTCTCGCACTCCCTCCTAGAAAGGTAAAAACACAATTTTTTTTAATAAATCTCTCTAATGATCTAATGAAGAAAATGGAGACATTTCTACATGGTTCTTGGTTCATCACCTCTTTACTATGAAGAGATAGAAAGATGAAGATTTTTCTTCCTTTTCTTTGGATGAGCACAACAACTCTTACTAGTAGAAAAAGATAAGAAAATGGTAGAAAAAGATAGCACTTTCATTTCTTTTGAAAACCATAATCACATAACACTTACATGAAGAAATAAAGGAAGTAGAAGAAGAGAAAAATGGAGATTTTCTTACCCCCAAGGTGAACGTGAACACAAGAAGGGTGGTTAAATTGTGTTGAAAACTTTTCACATACTTTAAGTTAAAAACAACTTGAAAACAAGTTCTTTTGAAAACGTTAGTAACCGGATGCTGAAAGGGTACCGAATGCTGAAATGAAAACTATGAAAACTCGTTTTTCTTTGCAAGACAGAAGTAAAGATAAAGTAATAGAGAAAGAGACACAGAGATTTATACTAGTTCATCACCAACCTGGTAGCTACGTCTAGTCCCTTCGTTCCTGAAGGATTTTCCACTATAATCTCACATATTACAATTTTTCTTAAGAGTATTCTACTGTCACAAACTTGACAATACTCTTAACTTCTTAAAACAACTCAGTACATTCGAGCCTTTGAGGAAACAGCCTATTACAAAGCAATACAAGTTTTACAGAGAAGGTTTGAATACAATTAAATAACTCTCAACAAGAGAGGATGAAAAACTTAAAGCACAAGAGAACAACTTTCTAAAAGAAAGAGTAAGATGCTGAGGTTCACTTTCTGGTTCACAGAGTTCTTGGCACAGAATTGTAGGTTGATCACTTGTAGTAAATTCTGTAACCTTCTTCAATGGAGAGCTTGGAGTATTTATGGACTTCTTCAAGAATATTACCGTTGCAAAAATAATCATCTCCAAATCATTGAGTGAAGTAATTTGAAAATATCCTTTATGCCTTTTTCAGAGAATATCATAATAGTACACTTTATGACTGTTTGTAGTATTTGTTTTTCCAATCATTTGCAGCCTGGCACAATTTGAAAGTGTACAAACTTTTGTCTTTTTCCCAAAAGTGTCACCTTTAATTCCTCGTACCTCAAATTGAGCGCACAAATCGAATTTGAATTTATTTCAGGATATGCTGAGATATTGAGCAGATAAGATAAACGTGACTTGCACATGATTCATTAAAGAAACAAGATGCTCGCTCAAAAGCATAGGACGCTCGCTGCAGTGCTTAAGTTCCACGTGTCTCAGTCTTAGATAACTGGAAGCTCGCTTGATTGCATATACAAGATGCTAAGGGCCAACCGGATGCAGACACAACATATATGTATTCATCTTCTTGTAAACTTCTTCTTTTTGCTTGAGTGATTTTATAGAATATGAGTGATTTTATTACCTACACACTTCAAGACTTATCAGAAGTTAAATTGTTCTCTTATAGATACTATTTTATCATCAAAATTATTGAGGGTCTAAACTTTTCAATCGTTTAGGTTCCAACAATCTCCCTCTTTTTGATGATGACAAATATCCGAGGTTGATGAACAATTTTTCTTAGAAAATAACTACACGGGTCTCCCCCTGAGTTCAACAGGCAAGTATAAACATGTATTTCAACAATATATTCATGGATCAGAGCATTTCCAAGTATTCAGAGCATCAATATGATATACGAGTATTAGAGAGGAGATGCTTAGCATAGTAAAATATATCAGATGCTTAAAATATACAATGTGTCAGAGCATGGTTAATGATGCTATGTTATGCATGATATGTGCTACTATGGTGTTCATCAATCCTTATCTTTTACTCCCCCTTTTGTCATCAGACAAAAAGAGTGTAAAACACATCATAGTCAAAACAAAAGCAATAAGTGAGAAAAATTTGAGGTTAAAATCAACTACTTTATATATAAAAACTGAAGTATCAGAGCCAAAAGAAGCACAAAAGAGTTTTAAAAGAAAAGAAAACTAAAGAGGTGGTGGGGTTGGTTAAGTCGCTCCAAAAGGGTTTGAACAACATTTTCAAGACGCTCAACTCTGCGAGTAGCTTCCACAAAGTGATTGAACTGAGATCTTGAAATCATAACAGGTTCATCATCATCATCAAGAGGAGGTGCAGGAGGTTCTGGAATCCATTCAGTAGAAGGAGAAGGTGGTGCAGGTCTAGGCCAAGAGATAGCCCTTTGCCATCTCTGAGTAGACTTTTTGATATGCCCTAGGAGAACAACTTGAGCCGGTTTTATCCTTCTTTGCTTCTTCTCTTGAGCCTTTAGGTGAAACCCATCATTTAGCACACACCATTTGATTAGTCTTCCCAGTTTCTTCTTTTCAAACTCAATCTCCATTTTCATTCTATAAACCAGCTCTTCAGTGTCAATCATTCCCAATAAGTTCACTTCCCTTGCCTTGAAAAAGGCATCAACAGTTTTATCAAGTAACAACAGCTGAGCTTCTATTGCATTAACCTTTAAGTCAGCTTCTGATTCACTAAGGCAGATGCTGAGGATCTCTTTTTCCAGTTTGAAACGCCTTTTCAAGTCCTCCTTTTCTTCTTCAACTGTGAAAATGGGATCTAAGCCATCAGCATAGGCCTTCTCAATCCATTTGAAGATCATAAGTTCTCTTCTAAACTCAGCTTCTTGTTCATAGAAAATTTCTGCTTGTTGAGCTTCAATCTTCAGCATGGAGGGAGGTCTTACAACAACACATTGCAGCATATCATCAAAGTGCTGAATGGCTAGATTGGTGTCCCAAACTGTAACATCCCAATTTTTAAGAAAAATTATTTTAGCGATAAAATTTGCAGTTACTTGGAAGTAAGTCGTAGAGACTGATCACCTCAATGATTTACTGAGAGTACGATGAACTATTTTGAGTTATTTTGAATAATTTATTTATTATAAATAACTACTATTCGTGATGTCAATTCGAATTAATTGACAGCGTAGACGTATGCTGCTGTTAAAAGAGAATTCATCAATTATACTTATTATAAGTTTTTTGCGTGACGCGGTAACGCTCATATTTGTTGACTAAAAAATTGATTGAATTAAATCAAGATGAAATTAAATTCAAGAATTAATATTTAATATTAATTCATAGTTCGAAAATCGTTGAAAAACTCTAACGGAATTTCGTCGCGTTTTGAATCATCGGGTAAATTTTATCCGCATTAAAATTTAAAACGAACTCCGATTTCGATGAAAATCGAAATGTAACTTATTTTGATGGTTTTGAGTGTCTTAGATTGTTTTGATACTTATGATAATATTTTATCACGCGGTGAATTAATTTCTCAGTAAAATAATCTTCGCGAATTTATCGGCGAGAGAATTAATCGGTAACGCAGTTATACGACGCCGTGTTTTGAACACGCTTAGACTCTAAGATTAGAGGGTAATCATGAGAGATGTGAGACTAAATTGGGATAGACTCATTGATGGGATTACCATATTACTTTAGTTATGGGTGTCACTTTTTGGGTGACTAACACCTTCACATTTTTTCTTAATAAATCCTAGCCAAGTATTAAACTTGTCTAATTAATTTTTTTATTCACGTTCTTTTGTGCCTATCAAGCCGTGAGCTGCACCCGACATTCCCACCCCATTTTCATTTGCTCTTTCTTTTGTAAAGTGGAAAAAAAAACCTATTAAAGCCAAGTATTAATTAATTTCCTCTCCTTTATGAGAAGCACCAGCCGAGACCTCCCTTTAATTCTTCCCCTCCTTCTCTGTTTTTCCAGCAGCGAGACTCCCACCCTCATACTACCACTTCACCTTCCATTTCCTTTTATCCATGTGTTGGTGAGAAAGAAGAACAAACCAAGTTTTTACTTCTTCCCCTTTTCTATGAGCTACAGCCGAACCCCCATCCTCTAACCCGTCATCTTATTTCTCTTCATCTTCTCCAAATTCTTGAGAGAGAAGCTCCTCCATGGATACATTTCTCCATCCTTCCTTGGCTTGATTTCATCATCATTTCTTCATCCTTATTGAAGCTAGTTTCTTCTTTTCCTTGCTACCACTTACCTTCTCATTTGAACAAGCTTTTGAGCCACATTTTTCCTCCCCAAAAATAGCCCTAGGCCGCGAGCTTCTTCTAGTTGAAGGAGGTAGTGATTTTCTTGTTTTGTTCTTGTTTCTTGTCTTAATGGTTGCTTGATTATGATCATTGATGAAGTGAACCAACCTTCCCCCAAATGCATGAACCCTTGGCGCAAAACCTTGAGGGAAAAGGGGTCTTGGTGATTTTCTTGTGAATCAATTCAATTGAGTGTTATTTCTTGCTTATTATATATTGTTGTTGCTATTTTGGTTACTAGTTTTGGATTAGGACTTGAATTGAGTAAGTTTTCATGAAACCCTTGTTCTTGAAGATGTTGGAAATAGGATTGGTCATAAATTAAGCTTTGTTTGTGAAATGATATGTTGTTTTGTGAAAGAATTTAGATATGGAATGATGTTGTGTAATTAAATTGGAATTTTGCAAACCTTGTTGGAGAAAAGGGGGTGGTGGCCGCAAGCCCCACAAGCTTTAGGGAAGGAAAATGTTGTTGTATTTTGGTAGGTATTAGTCTTACATGATTGTTGTAGAAGTTTGGAGGAGTATGGAAATGATAGTTTTGAACTAGAACCTTGATTGAGAAATTTTTTGATAAAAACCTATTCTTGAAAAAGGGGATTAGTGGCATTTATTTGGTGAAGCATGTAATTGGTGGATAGTTCTTGTTTCTTAGATAGTATAAGTGTTGTTGTGATTGTTGAAATTGGTTTTGACTTGTGGCTTGTTATTTTGAAAAGAAATGCTACGTGAAATGGTACTAATTTATTGGTTGGAAACTTTGCAAATTAATCTCTAAAATTTGGGCCATGGGCCGCGAGCCCTATAGGTGTAGGTAAAGGAAAATTTCTTGAAAAACTTGTCTTAATGTATGCATGCCTAATTGGAACTTGAGTAGTTAGATTTTATGAAAAACACATACTTGAAAGCATGATATTTTGACTTGGAATATGTTTGGAAGTGTGCTTTGAATTTTGCCTTGGATGTGTCTTGATTTTTGATGTCTTGGAATTTGATTAAATGATTTAGAAATGGCTTGTTAAATTGAAAAGGAAGTTTGGCAAATTTTCTGTAGAAAAAGGGGAGCAAAAGCCGAGAGCCTCAAGAGAGTTTTGAGAGAAAAATTATTTTAGTAAACTTGTTTAAAATGTGTGAATTGATTATGTTTTGTGTTTAAAGTTTAAGAAAAATGATTCTTACTTGTAGCACTAAGTTTCTAAGTGTGATTACTTGGTTAGGAAAAGGGGATAGGATGAGAGCCAAGGTTCTTAAGTTGAGTATAGAATCGTGCAAAGTTTGTTTTGGTGCTAGAAGTTGAGATCCGAGATCGTGCGGTGTAGAAATCGAGGGATACGTGGATACGCGCAACTTGGAGTTCGGTAAGGGCAACTCTTAGACATGGATAAGTTTTATTATTTAATTTCAAGTCTTAAAGCGAAGAAGTCTAAAAGCCTCAGGGTTCGAAGGGAGTGTCTCGTACCCGTTCGACTTTTTAGTTCTTAATACTTTATTTATGATTATTTATTGGGCTTGTCTGTAAGTGGTTGGTAGCTGTCCCCAACCCCCCACACTTGTTTGTTTTCCTCTCTGTTGATTCCACGGACTTGCAGAGGGATGAATTATGTGCTTGAATGTTGTGATATGACTTGGTTGCGTTGATTGCTTTATACTATTGGACTGAGTTGTATCGTGATGAGCTTCTGATTGAATATTTATTTAATATGAGATTGAATATCTATTTAATTATGCTTCTTTGACTTATCATATGAGTTGATTTATTCATTGGGGTGGTGAAAAGTGTCGACGTGACGTGCATGAACTATATCCTGAATATTCTAGGTTGGTTGCGGAGCCCAAAGCCAATGGCTGGAGTTCGGCAGTTTAGTTAGGTGTCGTGTCGTTTGGAGTTTTCATGACGTTTTTGAGCTTCGACCAGATTAACCTAGGGTGCTAGGATCCCCTAAAAAGCTCCGGCTGGTTTTTCGGCAGCTTAGCTAGACGTCGTAGCGTCAAGGAACTCGACCTGAATATCCTGGGGTGGTCGTGGAGCCTAAGGCTACGACTAGAATTCAGCAGCTTGTTCGGCGTTACTTTCTGGAAATTGTCGAGAATGTCTTGAGAGAGAGTCTTGAGTTGCATTTTGGGGCATCGGTGCATATTTGATATTACCTGTGTTATGATTGTTGTTTATGACATGTCGTCGAATATTTTATCATATGTATAGTTGTCTCTTTATTTTTAAGAAGTTAACCCTTGCTAGTAATTCTTTTAATTAATGAATGTAACCCAGATGGCAGAGCAAGCGGAGGATTTCGGGACTGCGGAGAAGATTAGCTGAGGATAGCCGTCCGGCTCCTTACTTGAGTTTCTGGGGTAGCTTACTAGAAGTTGAGTCAGGGATGTAGTGTGTCGACCAGCTATAGGATATTTGTAGTTCATCTCAGTGTTGTAACAAAATGCCGATTATGTTTCCAGACATGTATTGTCATATATGAATTGATGGAATAAATAATTATGGTTAATGTGGTTTATTTGGTGTCTTTAATTGTTCACTGCCATGTTTCTAAAAGTTGCTGTAATACTCTGACCGTTCTTTCTTAAAGGAACTATTTTAAAAAAAAAAAGAACCACATTTTTTGAAAACGTGCAAAGCAGAGTATTCTGCCTTTCAGAAAATGTGTCGTCTCTTGTCAGAATGTTCGCTTAATAGTGCTCCAGAAACGGGGTGTTATAATAGTGGTATCAGAGTAGTTCGATTCTAACCGGACTGTGAGTTGGGAAACTATAACTGGTCAAGTGTCGGGTTTTGTAGAAAACAGACTGTGAGGGGTCAAATTGTGCTTTTGTATTTTATTTGTTCCTCAAGTAGAATAACTCTACTTGTAATCGGTTGAAATTGTTTCTTAATTGAAAACAATGTGTGCTGAGACACACAAAACTGTTGTGGGATTTTTATTAGGTTGTAAGACCTTCTGGAAATCTAATGTCTCCGAAGTGAATAATTGTTGCTGTTAAAGCAGACATGTCAGAGATGGATATGAGGATTCAGATTGCCCAGAGTTCAGGCGGAGGAAATCAGAACAAAGGAGAGCAAGTTTGCTACCGTTGTGGGAAGTCAGAATATATTGTTGTCAATTTTCATGCAAGGAGTTATAAGTTATGTTTCAACTGCTATGAACCAGGACATATTGCTAAGGACTGCCAGGTACCCAAGCCCGAGTCTGCTGGCAACAACGTTAGGATTGCAGGGCCAATCAGGCATGACCCCAGAGTCACAGACGTGGGAAACGACAGCAGAAGAAGCCATACCAACATCCGTAGGAGAACAATCAAGGCGATCACTGTTCTATAGTACAGAACGATGGAAATAGAGCAAAAGGGAAACAGGCCAGGGCAGGAACACGCTGTTTTCGCTCTGGAGGCCCGGGACACTATGCTAATGAGTGCCCACTCGAGAAGAAGTTATGTTTTAATTGCAAGAAGCCTGGGCATTATGCCAAGAATTGTCAAGAATCGGAGATGGAAGCAACTGCAAATGCTGTGGAGGTTACACGTTCAACTACGGAAGGACGTGTCTATTCCTTCAGCGGAGGAGAGAGCTCATCATCCGAGGACTTCATCACGGGGACGTAACAATTAGAAGTTATACATGGACAGAAATTTTGAAAAAGGATTGTCCATAGGAGACGTTGTTATATTTAATATTTAGTTTGGTCTCTGAAATATTAGTAGTTCTAGATATAAACCACAATGTTGATGTTTGAATTATTTTGATACGTACTAGATTTGAAAATCAAAAATATTTCATGATTTTCTGAATATGACATGGTTGCCACTAACATTTGTGCTTTCACAGTAGTCTATTCTTGTACTGCTGTGAATATGTGTGCTTGATTGTGTTCTTGTTATTTGTGTGGGCGTATTTTTATTTTCCAAGGAAAGTATTATACACAATTTCCTTCTAGCATGCCTTAATTAAATGTCTTATGACAATTTAATTCGGGTGAGACCCATTTGACCCAGTTAAATGGAATCTAGAGGGATGGTGGGAATTGTCGGTATAGCATAGTGCGTGACGACTTGTCCACCTAGTAATGGGTAATACTAAACATTTTTACCAAACCCTACCTTATTCTTTTGAGTCATGGGAGATTGTCCTGTAAGATGAGCTAAGCATAGTTGGATGACTAATTTTCCACTTCCTTTCCTTATGTGACCGGTTACTCGTCCACAATAGGTGGAGCAGAGCATATTCCATTTAGCCTTAGTGTTAGTGGGTGATGTGGACTTAGACCAACCTTGTTGTGAGCCTTTTTCCTTATTTCCTTTGGGACCAAGACCGGCCACTCAAAAAAAAAGTTTTGAGTGATCCTCTTGTTACCTTGTCGGCCACAAACGAAAAGAAAAAGTGGTTGAGAGTAGTTAGTTGCATATTGGTCTTAATGTGGGCATAGAAAGAGAGAGAGAGAGAGAACCTAGTCCCCTCCTTCTTTTCTCTTATCCACCGTGGACCAATCCAGTTCCAAGGACCCCTATTTTATTCGACCCTTCCCTTAAGTAGTGTTAGACCGTGTGGTGCAGGAGTGTGTGAGAATTCTTGAGAAAATTGAAATTTGTTCCCTTCCATTCCCGTAGTTGATCCGAAGCTTGAGAGATGTCGAGTGAGAGCTGTTCTCTATATCCTCTGTATCCTTGGGTGATGTTGTGGGCGATTTTATGGTTGGTGATCTTGGCAATCCTTCTTTCTCTTCCTATCTTCAAACCGCAGGTTTCTGGGAGATTTTAGGTGAGTATATTAACTCATGTTTTCAATCCCTGTATTGTGTGTTAGTGATCTTGTTGAGGATGGTCTCAAGTTTTTAGATGACTTTGTTAAATCATGATTTAGTAGAAAAAATTTGAAAATGGTTTTAATTTCTTTTGTTGTAAAATATAATTTCATGATTTTCCAGTCAATCTTGGGTTCAAGAGTATTCTTAATTTTGTCCTTCTTGGAAAAAGCGAGTTTATGTGTGCGTATCGTTGAAGAAAAGATCTTTTTTGAAAATTGTGTTATTAAATAGGATCACGAACCCATGATCACATATTATGGGTGAGGTCTAATTTTAAATTTATATAACTTAAGTTCTTGAAGGTTTGTGTTTTGAATTTGAATTATGTGTAATTAGTTGTTGTTTTAAGTCTTGATCAAGAAACATAATTAATTTTGTTCTCCTTGAGCTAATTCAAGCTATGATTTGGGGAATAGTTTTTAGAAAAAAATTTATTTGAAGCTTTTACTGGATTTTAGAGTTTTATAAGTAAGTTTTAGTATTTTGCTACTAAAGTTTATTGAAAGAAAATCTTTGCGTCGTAAACTCTGACCCTTTCATATGTTGGTTATTGTTCAAGTTCACTAGTTCTAGGAAAAACTTAGATTTGAGTAAAAAAAAAAAAGAGAGAATTGTTTTAAGTGTTGCCAAGTGGAAAAATTTTCGGAAGAGTTTTGGTTTGAAAAAAATCCTTGAACTTGAACCAAGTTATGATAGGAAATTGATTTTTGGGCTTAAGTTTGGGCTACTGATTTAAAGATTTTAGTATATTGTTGTTTAGTTGATTTGTATTTGAAGGTCATGAAACATCCAATGTTTAAAGGAATCATTGTGGTTCCTAAACAAGTTGGAGCCTTGAAAAGGATTTTAGTGTTGGAACCTTTTAAATTGGGTGTGAGTTTTGTTGTTAGAAAGGATTTGAAAATTTGTGTGTTTTCACCTTCATTTGAGTATTAAATTATTGAACCCGGGAGGGTAATTAGTAATTTCGATTGTTAATCTAAGTTTTTCTTGCTTAATATGTTAGAGCTTGTTAATTTTTTATTTTAGAAGCTTAATATTTGTGTTAAGTTTTTGAAAGAGAATAATTTCCTATGGTTCAAAGTTAAAAGTTTATTTCTAAAAATTTTGAGTAAGTTGTAATGTGTCTAAAGGTGTATACATTTTTTTTAGAATGTTGATCTAAAAGGATTTTAAAGAAAAGTGAGTGGTTGATTTAAAATTGAGAGTTACTTTCAGTCTTTAATTAAAGCATGTTCGATGAAATTGAGACGATGAGGACCTAATCTCAAAGGAACTTTAGTGTCCATGAGAATGGTTGAGTCTTGAGAAAATGAAAATGTTGTTTTATTAGTTCCCTGTATTGGTGTATTCCTAAGAAATTGATATTTTCTCTTAGAAAAATGTTTGATTGGAAAAGAGAATGTTAATCTTTTCAAAGTTTTAAGTGATTTTTGTAATTCTGACATAAGTAACCGTGGTTGCGTGCGAATAGGTTAGTATTATTTTTGTAGCAATGGCGCATAGCTGCAGTCGAGTCGTGTTCATGTTTGGGTTCGTGATCGGGGATAAGCAGCGGTCGTGACTCCGGAAGGAAGCGTCGGTCAATCTTAAGGATTTCTTCGTTCACTAACTACGTTTACGTTACGGTGTACTATAGGTATATGCTTTGTGATTGTTATTATTTCCTGTTATACTATGTAGTTATAAATATTATAGTACTACTTATATTAATATATATTGTCGATGCTTGTGTGTGCAAACTATTTTTATAGATTTGAGTAAAATAATTTTTCCGTATTTTACTATCCGTGTAGTTTCGAGAACGAAACTATTTTAAGGGGAGTGTTATTGTAACATCCCAATTTTTAAGAAAAATTATTTTAGCAATAAAATTTGTAGTTACTTGGAAGTCAGTCGTAGAGACTGATCACCTCAATGATTTACTGAGAGTACGAGGAACTATTTTGAGTTATTTTGAATAATTTATTTATTATAAATAACTATTATTCATGATGTCAATTCAAATTAATTCACAGCATAGACGTATGCTGCTTTTAAAAGAGAATTTATCAATTATACTTATTATAAGTTTTCTGCGTGATGCGATAACGCTTATATTTGTTGACTAAGAAATTGATTGAATTAAATCAAGATGAAATTAAATTCAAGAATTAATATTTAATATTAATTTATGGTTCAAAAATCGTCGGAAAACTCTAACGGAATTTCGTCGCGTTTTGAATCACTGGTAAATTTTATCCGCATTAAAATTTAAAACGAACTCCGATTTCGATGAAAATTGAAATGTAACTTATTTTGATGGTTTTGAGTGTCTTAGATTGTTTTAATACTTATGATAATATTTTATCACGCGGTGAATTAATTTCTCAGTAAATTAATCTTTGCGAATTTATCGGCGAGAGAATTAATCGGTAACGCGTTATTCGACACCGTGTTTTGAACACGCTTAAACACTAAGATTAGAGGATAATCATGAGAGATGTGAGATTAAATTAGGATAGACTCATTGATGGGATTAACATATTACTTTAGTTATGGGTGTCATTTTTTGGGTGACTAACACCTTCACACTTTTTCCTAATAAATCCTAGCCAAGTATTAAACTTGTCTAATTAATTTTTTATTCACCATCTTTTGTGCCTATCAAGCCGTGAGCTGCACCCCACATTCCCACCCCATTTTCATTTGCTCTTTCTTTTGTTAAGTGGAAAAAAAACCTATTAAAGCCAAGTATTAATTAATTTCCTCTCCTTTATGAGAAGCACCAGCCGAGACCTCCCTTTAATTCTTCCCCTCCTTCTCTGTTTTTCCAGCAGCGAGACTCCCACCCTCATACTACCACTTCACCTTCCATTTCCTTTTATTCATGTGTTGGTGAGAAAGAAGAACAAACGAAGTTTCTACTTCTTCCCCTTTTCTATGAGCTGCAGCCGAACCCCCATCCTCTAACCCCTCATCTTATTTCTCTTCATCTTCTCCAAATTGTTGAGAGATAAGCTCCTCCATGGATACATTTCTCCATCCTTCCTTGGCTTGATTTCATCATCATTTCTCCATCCTTAATGAAGCTATTTTCTTCTTCTCCTTGCTACCACTTATGTTGAGATTCAAACAAGATAAAATGGAACAACCTTCAACGGCAACCAATAACTAAATAATAGCAACCAAACAATCAACAAGGTGCAGTAAAACAATCAAACAAAGGAGATAGGGAGTAGAGAAGAAAACACCGCAATTTGGTTACGCAGTTCGGCCCCAAAGAAGATGGCCTACGTCTGCGGGAGAGAGCAGCCCTCCGTTTCACTATCAATGAGTCTTACAAGAGATTACAATTGCTTTGAACCCCCTTTACAATGTCCACAAAGAACAAACCCAAGAGTTCCCAATCCCTCTCTCTTTCCCTCTATGATAAACTCTCAAGAACAACAATAGAGAGAGCCTTCAAACCTCACTCTATTCTCTCTTAAGATCCCAAGGTGTTTAACAGTGTTTCCCATTTCTAAAACCTCACAAAGACGCCCAAGACCGGCTGCACACAACCCTAGAATAATCGCTCGTGGTAATCGATTTCAAATACGGCTTTATAGAAAAACCCGACTGTGAATCGATTCACAGTCTAAGGTGAATCGATTCACCTAGTACAAAAAACTTCCCCTGCACGAATTAATGAAGTGAATCGATTCCTGCAAGTTTCCCATGCGATTCACAGAGGCGTGCTTCGATTCCCAGAGAACCAAACATGCTTGAATCGATTCCCATAGCTAGGGAATCGATTCCCAGTGTTCAAGAAACACTTCCAAGCAATTCCATGATCCTCCAAACTGATTTTAAGGCACTCTAAACTCCACAATTCTCCACCTTGACTTCAAATCAGTGGTGATGCTCAACTTTATCCATCAACCACTAGCTGCTCTCTCCATCATTGGAATTACGTCTCAGAGAAATTCATCAAGTCCAAGCAATGCTTGAACTTTGATCTAGGTAATGACTTGGTGAATACATCTGCCGGGTTGTCCTCTGACGCAACCTTCTCAACCACAATTTCCTTAGATTCTACGACGTCTCTAATGAAATGTAAGCGGATGTCAATGTGCTTTGTCCTTTCATGATACACTTGGTGATTTGCCAAGTGGATAGCACTTTGACTATCACAATGTACCTTCACACATCCTTGTGTAATTCCTAGCTCCCCAATCATACCTTTCAACCATATGGCCTCCTTCACCCCTTCAACTAGGGCGATATACTCCGCCTGAGTAGTAGATAGCGCCACAACGGACTGTTGGTTAGCCTTCCAACTTATTGCCGTTCCAAACAATGGAAATACAAGCCCAGGATAAGGATTTCCTTGTATCCACATTTCTGCATAATCTGCATCTACATAACCCTCCAAAGCGTCTTCTCCTTGAGTTGCTCTTGTGTACCTCAAACCACCTTTGAGTGACCCATTCAAATACCTCAGAACCCACTTCGGCTTCCCGATGAGCTTGGCGGATTTGCCATAAACCGACTTACTATCTTGTTGCATATGCTAAGTCTGGTCTACTACAAACCATGCCATACATGATGCTTCCTACCCCACTAGCATATGGAGTAGTATCCATCTTCCTCCTCTCCTCTTCGGACTCAGGAGCTTGTGTCACCGAGAGCTTTGTGTGATGACCCAAAGGAGTGCTAACCGGTTTAGCTTCATGCATCCTAAGATAAGAATAACTCACCCTTCTTCCGGTCCCTCATGATATCCATCCCAAGAATCCTCTTAGCGGCCCCAAGGTCCTTCATCTCAAATTCTGAATTTAGCTTCTCCTTGAGAATGTTAATCTCCTCTTTGCTAGAGCTTGCCATCAGGATGTCACCAACATAGAGAAGTAGGTAGAGAACCACTTTCTCATCCCTCTTCAAAATGTACACACAACTGTCGTACCCACTTCTCACAAATCCCGTCTTCAGAAGAAAATCGTCAAAACGAAGATACCATTGCCTAGGGCTTTGTTTCAACCCATACAAGGATTTCTTCAAAAGACATACCTTAGACTTGTCCTCTACAAAACCTTCTAGTTGTTGCATGTAGATTGCCTCTTCTAGGTCTCCATGTAAGAATGCGGTCTTCACGTCCATTTGTTCCAACTCAAGATCGTACTGATTTACGATTGCCATAAGAACCCTTATGGAACAATGTTTCACCACGGGTGAGAAAATCTCGTTGTAATCAATTCCCTCAACCTGTGTAAAACCCTTGGCCACAAGTCTTGCTTTATATCTTGGTTCTTCAATTCCCGGAATGCCTTCCTTCTTCTTGAAGATCCACTTGCATCCAACCACCCTTTGCTTCTTAGGTAGTTTCACAAGTTTCCAGGTCTGGTTCTTCTCCAATGAATTCATTTCCTCATTCACTGCCTCTAACCACTTCTGACCCTCTTTGCTCTCAACTGCTTCCCTGAATGTCTTCGGTTCTGAGTCTTGCACATCTTCAGCCGCATTTAGAGCATAACAAATTAAGTCTGCATAGCCATATCTCTTAGGTGCCACAGTTTCCCTCCTTTCCCTATCTCTTGCCAACTGATAGCCAGGATCCACTGTTGGTTGTCTTCCTCTAGAACCTGATGGTGGAGAACTGTTCCTCTTCATCATTCCTGCCTCACTAGTGGAAGGCTCCACCTCAAACCGAAGTCTTCTACCTCTGCTTCGAAGTTATTATTCTCCAGGTCCTTGCACTTCATCCCCATACGAGTCTCATCAAAAGTCACATCCCTGCTTATTATGAATCTTGATCCCCCAGGCTCCATCTTCCACAGCTTGTACCCTTCACACCTTCCTGATAGCCAATGAAGACACATTTCACAACCGCTTCAAGTTTGTCTTGTCTCGACATGAGCAAACGCCAAAGCCCCAAAACCTTCAATGTAGAATATTCTGCGGTTTTCCACTCCAAACTTCCATAGGTGTCTTGAAGTTTAAAGCCGCTGATGGGCATCTGTTGATCAAGTAAGTCTTTGTACTCACGGCTTCACCCAGAAACTTTTAGGTAGCCCACTCCCAAAAGCATACATCGACCGCTCCAAAATAGTCGTGTTCATGCGTTCTGCCAGACCATTTTGTTGCGGTGTCCCTGCCACGGTCCTATGTCTCTTAATTCCCTGTTTCCTGCAAAACTCATTAAACTGCTCTGAAACAAACTCCAGGCCATTGTCAGTCCTTAAAACTTTCAGTTTAGTTCCTATTTGATTTTCTATGAGAGTATGCCATTTTTTGAATTTTTCAAATGTGTCACTTTTATTTTTCAAAATGTGAACCCATACTCTCCTAGAGAAATCATCAATCATGGTGAGAAAATAGGAACCCCCTCCATGAGTTGTCACTCTTGAGGGACCCCAAAGGTCCGAGTGAATATACTCAAAGGGCTTGCTAGAATGATGCATGCCACTTCCAAACTTAACCCTATGTTGTTTGCCTAGTATGCAATTATCACAAAATTCTAGCTTATCCAATTTATCACTACCTAGCAAACCTTGTTTAGCTAGTTCAACTAAACCTCTTTCACTAACATGCCCTAACCTTAATTGACCTCTTTCACTAACATGCCCTAACCTTAAATGCCATAGTTTAGTTTTATCATGCGGAGCTTGACTAGCTAATGATGCATGCCCTATAACAGTACATCCATCTAATATGTATAAGCCACACATTTTAGATCCTTTAGCCATTACTAATGCACCATTCGAAATTTTAATCATGCCATGTTCAATCCTAGTACTATAGCCTAATCCATCAAACATGCTTATAGATAAAAGATTTCGTTTGAGTTCAGGAACATACCTCACATCTTGTAAAAGGAATTCACGGTTGTCAAACATCTTGAGACGAATCGAACCCATACCTTGCACCTTACAAGCTCGGTTGTCACCCAAAGTAACGACTCCACCTTCTTTAAGCTTCAAAGTCTCAAAGTATTCCTTCCTAGGACACATGTGATAAGAACATCCCGAGTCCATGACCCAGTTCTTTTCAGATTCCAAACTCGACACCACTAGAGCCCCCGCACTCTCATAACCATCCTCCATAGCAATTGCAACATCCACAGAATCACCCCTGCCCCCTTTCTCAGGACAGTCCTTCTTAAAGTGACCGGTCTTGTGACAATTGAAGCACTTATACTTCTTATTGTTCCCCTTTGACTTGGATTTCGACCTAGAATTCTTCCCTTTGTTGTGATTTCCTCTACTCTCACTTCTTCCCCTTGACATACTTAAGCCTTCACCACTATCATCCACTTTCAAGTCTTGGAGCTTGGTTAGCTCCTTGGTCCTAATAGATTGTTGGACCTCCTCCAAAGTAATAGTGGACTCCTTGCCATAGAGGAGTGCATCCTTAAAGTGTTCAAAGGATCTAGGCAACGAATTCAATAAGAGCAGAGCCTTATCCTCGTCATCGAGCTTCACATCAATGTTCTGCAGGTCATCAATAATTTTATTGAATTCTGCTAGTTGCTCCACAATAGGTTTGGTCTCTACCATCTTGAATGAGTAGAGATGTTGTTTCAGACATAATCTGTGGGCCAATGACTTTGTCATGTACAACGATTCTAACTTTGCCCACATCTCCGCCGCGGTCTTCTCTCTTGCAACTTCCCTCAGTGCCTTATCGCCAAGGCACAAGATAATGGCACTTCTTGCCTTATCTATCATCTCCTTCTTCTCCGTTTGAGACAGGGTAGCCGGCATTCTTGCCTCACCCTTCAAGGCTTCAAAACACTTCTGTTGAATAAGTATTGCTTCCATCTTCACCTTCCATAGACCGAAGTCGTTGTTACCGGAAAATTTCTCGATGTCCCATTTAGTACCCATGGTGCTCACTTGAATGATTTGTTCCTTCCCACAGACGGCGCCACTTGTTGAGATTCAAACAAGATAAAATGGAACAACCTTCAACGGCAACCAATAACTAAATAATAGCAACCAAACAATCAACAAGGTGCAGTAAAACAATCAAACAAAGGAGATAGGGAGTAGAGAAGAAAACACCGCAATTTGGTTACGCAGTTCGGTCCCAAAGAAGATGGCCTATGTCTACGGGAGAGAGCATCCCTCCGTTTCACTATCAATGAGTCTTACAAGAGATTACAATTGCTTTGAACCCCCTTTACAATGTCCACAAAGAACAAACCCAAGAGTTCCCAATCCCTCTCTCTTTCCCTCTATGATAAACTCTCAAGAACAACAATAGAGAGAGCCTTCAAACCTCACTCTATTCTCTCTTAAGATCCCAAGGTGTTTAACCGTGTTTCCCAGCCCCTAAAACCTCACAAAGACGCTCAAGAACGGCTGCACACAACCCTAGAATAATCTGCTCGTGGTACTGATTTCTGCAGCGCCGGTTTTATAGAAAAACCCGACTGTGAATCGATTCACAGTCTAAGGTGAATCGATTCACCTAGTACAAAAAACTTCCCCTGCACGAATTAATGAAGTGAATCGATTCCTGCAAGTTTCCCATGCAATTCACAGAGGCGTGCTTCGATTCCCAGAGAAACAAACATGCTTGAATCGATTCCCATAGCTAGGGAATCGATTCCCAGTGTTCAAGAAACACTTCCAAGCAATTCCATGATCCTCCAAACTGATTTTAAGGCACTCTAAACTCCACAACTTACCTTCTCATTTGAACAATCTTTTGAGCCACATTTTTCCTCCCCCAAAACAGCCCTAGGCCGCGAGCTTCTTCTAGTTGAAGGAGGTAGTGATTTTCTTGTTTTGTTCTTGTTTCTTGTCTTAATGGTTGCTTGATTATGATCATTGATGAAGTGAACCAACGTTCCCCCAAATGTATGAACTCTTGGCATAATACCTAGAGGGAAAAGGGGTCTTGGTGATCATCTTGTGAATCAATTCAATTGAGTGCTGTTTTTTGCTTATTATATGTTGTTGTTGCTATTTTGGTTACTAGTTTTGGATTAGGACTTGAATTGAGTAAGTTTTCATGAAACCCTTGTTCTTGGAGATGTTGGAAATAGGATTGGTCATAAATTAAGCTTTGTTTGTGAAATGATATGTTTTTTTGTGAAAGAATTTATATATGGAATGATATTGTGTAATTAAATTGTAATTTTGCAAACCTTGTTGGAGAAAAGGGAGTGGTGGCCGCAAGCCCCACAAGCTTTAGGGAAGGAAAATTGTGTTGTATTTTGGTAGGTATTAGTCTTACATGATTGTTGTATATGTTTGGAGGAGTATGGAAATGATAGTTTTGAACTAGAACCTTGATTGAGCAAATTTTTGATAAAAACCTATTCTTGAAAAAGGGGATTAGTGGCATTTATTTGGTGAAGCATGTAATTGGTGGATAGTTCTTGTTTCTTAGATAGTATAAGTGTTGTTGTGATTGTTGAAATTGGTTTTGACTTGTGGCTTGTTATTTTGAAAAGAAATGCTATGTGAAATGGTACTAATTTATTGTTTGGAAACTTTGCAAATTAATCACTAAAATTTGGGCTATGGGCTACAAGCCCTATAGGTGTAGGGAAAGGAAAATTTCTTGAAAAACTTGTCTTAATGTATGCATGCCTAATTGGAACTTGAGTAGTTAGATTTTCTGAAAAACACATACTTGAAAGCATGATATTTAGACTTCGAATATGTTTGGAAGTGTGCTTTGAATTATGCCTTGGATGTGTCTTAGTGTTTGATGTCTTGGAATTTGATTAATGATTTAGAAATGGCTTGTTAAATTGAAAATGAAGTTTGGCAAATTTTCTGTAGAAAAAGGGGAACAAAAGCCGAGAGCCTCATGAGAGTTTTGAGAGGAAAATTATTTTAGTAAACTTGTTTAAAATGTGTGAATTGATTATGTTTTGTGTTTAAATGTTTAAGAAAAATGATTCTTACTTGTAGCACTAAGTTTCTAACTGTGATTACTTGGTTAGGAAAAAGGGATAGGATGAGAGCCTAAGTTTCTTAAGTTAAGTATAGAATCATGCTAAGTTTGTTTGTGGTGCTAGGAGTTGAGATCCGAGATCATGCGGTGTAGAAATCGAGGGATACATGGATACGCGCAGCTTCGAGTTCGGTAAGGGCAACTCTTAGACATGGATAAGTTTTATTATTTAATTTCAAGTCTTAAAGCAAATAAGTCTGAGAACCTCAGGGTTTGAAGTGAGGGTCTCGTACTCCTTCGACTTTTTAGTTCTTAATACTTTATTTATGATTATGTAGTGGGCTTGTCTGCAAGTGGTTGGTAGCTATCCCCAACCCCCCACACATATTTGTTTTCCTCTCTGTTGACTCCACGGAGTTGCAGAGGGATGAATTTTGTACTTGAATGTTGTGATATGACTTGGTTGCGTTGATTGCTTTATACTATTGGACTGAGTTGTATCCTGATGAGCTTCTGATTGAATATTTATTTAATATGAGATTGAATATCTATTTAATTATGCTTCTTTGAATTATCATATGAGTTGATTTATTCATTGGGGTGGTGAAAAGTGTCGACGTGACATGCATGAACTATATCCCGAATATTCTAGGGTGGTCACGGAGCCCAAAGCCAATGGCTGGAGTTCGGCAGTTTAGTTAGGTGTCGTGTCGTTTGGAGTTATCATGACGTTTTTGAGCTTTGACCCGATTAACCTAGGGTGCCACTACAACAAAAAAAGGGAATAAATAGCGCTTTTTTTGGCCTTAAATAGCGCTTAAAGGCGCTATATATCGTGCCGCTACTGATTGTATCTTCAATAAATAGCGTTTGTTAAACGCTACTTAAAGTTGAGAATAAATAGTGCTTAGTTAGAAAGCGCTATTTATTCCTTGAGAATAAGTAGCGCTATATTTAGAAAGCGCTACTTATTCTTGAGAATAAGTAGCGCTTCCTTTAAAAAGCGCTATTTATTCTCAAGGAATAAGTAGCACTTATCATAATAAGCGCTACTTATTCTCAATAATGATTTTTTTTTTGGTTATATTCACATACCTATGCATATAGTGGTTACTGCACACCAAAATAATCATCAACACTCAAATTTGTGCCAATATCAAAACTCACAAAATCCAAATTTAACATTACATGAAATAATTCTCAGCCAAATATTAACAAAAGTATCATAAATAAAACATTAAAATACATTAACTAAAACATAACACATATTATGCTAGTACCTAAACATTACACACTAATCATCATCATCATCATCTTCTTCTTCTTCTATGTGCCTATACATAATAAAGTTCGTAACAAAATATCGACACCACTCTTCCTTGAGTACGGTATGATCAGGATAAGCGTCGAATTGACAATTAGGAAAGTACTGCGAAATAAAAATTAAATCAAGTTAGAATTGAACACATGCTTCCAAATGGTATGTGTAAAAGTAAAAAAATTATATAAACTTCGAAATTAATTATTACATATAAATACCTCCGTTGGAATTTGTGTTTGGTTATGAATGACAATATCTTTGAGAAACTTCAATACATACCGGCCACAATCATCAGAGTTCAGTTGGCGAGGACACTATAAAACAAAAAATATGAAATTAATTGCTTTTATTTTGGTAATTTAAATAATTGCATAAAAAATTTGGTATAATACCTTTATCGGTATCCATTTAGGTGTCGTTGATTTAGAAAATCGAGACTTGACATTTAGTGTTCGATGAACAAGGATAGCCCTAAGTGCAAAATCCAAAAAAATCATTCAATATATATCCAATACATTCATAAGACTGTTCTTAACATCAACACACAAACTATATCAAATTTCTAACAAAATGTTGACAGAGTCTCCCCTAAAATATGGACATTCCAAAATTTATACAACACCAGAATAAAGATAAAATACCATACCAAACCAAAGACAAGGATTCAAATTCACCAAACATAAACAAATAAAAACTTCAACATTACAATATCCAAATACTTAAGTCATTAAAAGCAAATCAATCACATTCCTTAAACATAATAAATTCAGCATTCCAATATCCAATTTCAGATTCATAACGATAATCAATCCAATACATGCATAAGACTGCTCTTAACATGAACACATAAACTATATCAAATTTCTAACAAAATTTTGGCGTAGTCTCCCTAAAATATGGACATTCCAAAATTTATACAACACCAGAATAAAGATAAAATACCATACCAGCCAGCACAAGGATTGAAATTCACCAAACATAAACAAATAAAAACTTCACCATTACAATATCCAAATACTTAAGTCATTAAAAACAAATCAATCACATTCCTTAAACATAATAAATTCAGCATTCCAATATTCAATTTCAGATTCATAACGATAATCAATCCAATACATGCATAAAAGTGCATATATATATATAAATATATATATATATATATATATATATATATATATATATATATTAAGAAAATTCATATATACACACACATGAAATATATGAATTGGACCAATATCTGAGTCTGTTCTTGTGGGACCAATATCTCTTGATACAGGTACCTTAAATTAAAACATGCATACAAATTAATACATTAACAATAACATAAATATTTAGCTGAAACAATAAAAAAACATTGGATACTTTAAAGTTGAATACAGTACCTGAGATATACGCTAATAACAGTTTGACTTAGCCATTCATTATCATTAAGAATTTCTTGAAGTTCAGCATTAGCACCAAGTCTTAATACGTGCTTATAACTTCTAAATCATTTCTAAACATAACTACAAAAACCTAAAACCAATAAATAACTTAAAGAATGAGATAATTTTACTAGTTTAGATCCCTGCATTTAGTTACTTTATATGTTTTTGGACATTTCAAAAAACAAAAATAAGAGAATACTGAAGAAAAAAAAAATAGGGTCTTGAATATGCTAAATACAAATGGAAGATAATGCAGAATTCTAATCCCACATACTAATGTGTTGTACTGTGTTTTTGATTTTCCATTTCGTTTTGATTTTCCATTTCAAAGCACTAAGACAGGGTTGGAAAACACTGAGTTCCTTGAAAAAAAATGAAAGCGTTTTTGGGGGAAAAAAAAGGAAAGCAAGAAGAATGGAACAGATGACACCTGTTGGTAACAGAAGAAGGTGTGACGGACGGTGCGACGGTGGGAACAAAAGAAGCAGAGATGCGACGGCGATGCCACAAACAACGACTACGTAAGCAGAGATGCGACGGCGACGGCTGTGAGCGATGGTGCGACGTCACAAACGGCGAGGCCAACAACAACGACGAGAGAAAGGAGCTTCGAAGGTGAGAAACTCGAGCACAGATGGTGGCGACACTGAGATGAAGGAGTAACAATGGCGACGTTAACGTTGAGAGAAACTCGAGAGAGAGAGAGAGAGAGATATGCGACAGTGTGGAAGTGACTGGTATTGAGAAACGCGGGCTGAATTAAAATTAGTATTTGACAATAAATAGCGCTTTATCGTTGAAGCGCTACTTTAGGTCAGACAATAAGTAGCGCTTCCAGCGTTAAGCGCTACTTTAGGTATAAGAAAATAAATAGCGCTTCCAGGGTTAAGCGCTACTTATTCTTTCGTCCATCTTTAAATAGCGCTTCTTAGTGTAAGCGCTACTTATTCCTCTACTATAAGTAGCGCTGATTTTGTAAGCGCTATTTATTTCTTTCCCCTTCAGTAGCGTTTCTTTGTTAAACACTACTTAAAATACTCTACCTAATTTCAAGTAGCACTTCCATATTTAAACGCTATTTAAAGTGGCGCCATCTTTTAAAGAATCTGTTGTAGTGGCTAGGATCCCCTAAAAAGCTCTGGATGGTTTTTCGGCAACTTAGCTAGATGTCGTAGCGTTAAGGCACTCGACCTGAATATCCTTGGGTGGTCGTGGAGCCCAAGGCTACGGCTGGAATTTAGCAGCTTGTTCGGCGTTACTTTCCGGAAATTGGCGAGAATGTCTTGAGAGAGAGGCTTGAGTTGCATTTTGGGGCATCGGTGCATATTTGATGTTACCTGTGTTATGATTGTTGTTTATGACTTGTCGTCGAATATTTTGTCGTATGTATATTTGTCTCTTTATTTTTAAGAAGTTGACCTTGCTAGTGGTTCTTTCAATTAATGAATGTAACCCAGATGGCGGAGCAAGCGAAGGATTTCGGGACTGCGGAGAAGAGTAGCTGAGGATAGCCGTTCGGCTCCTTACTTGAGTTTCTGGGGTAGATTACCAGAAGTTGAGTAAGGGATGTAGCGTGTCGACCAACTATAGGATATTTGTAGTTCATCTCAGTGTTGTAATAAAATGCCTATTATGTTTTCAGACATGTATTGTCATATATGAATTGATGGAATAAATAATTATGGTTAGTGTGGTTTATTTGGTGTCTTTAATTGTTCACTGCCATGTTTCTAAAAGTCGCCGTAATACTCTGACCGTTCTTTCTTAAAGGAATTGTTTAAAAAAAAAATATAACCGCATTTTTGGAAAATGTGCAAAGCAGAGTATTCCTCCTTTCAGAAAATGTGTCAACTCTTGTCAGAATGTTCGCTTAATAGCGCTCCGGAAACGGGGTGTTATACAAACTCTCTTTATTGAATTAGCTTATTCAATTTCAGCTTTCTCTGCATCCGTAAGACCAGAGGATCTAGTATCCTTGAAATCTACCTTGACCTTTCGGTAGTAGACTTCCATTGCATAACTTTCATTCCTTTCTTTAACAGGCACCAAGTTGAAATACTTTGTCTTATATTTCCTAGAGGCCTCTTCCAAATCTTCCATAGTGAGCATTCTTGAAAGCCTCTGAGGAACTTTGATTTTCCTCTTCTCTGGAATGAGCCAAGGCAGCACCTTTGCCTATCAGGAACAATCTTCACAGAGACTAGAGAAGGGTCCCTATGAAGTAGAGCCATTTCATAACGCTTCTATTGGAATCAAGTGGATTTAGAAACAATGACCCTTAATTGTTTTGACGACAACAAATAATGAAAAGAACAATTTATCCTCTGATATATTTGTTTGTGTGCAGATCTTAGTGAGTAATTCACTATTCATCAGATGGAACTGTCTCTCAAAGTTGTGCCTCTGTGCACATTTCATCCTCTGGTCCATTCCTCTGAGCCTGGCATTGATCGTCTGGTAAGTGTTGATGACGTCAACGTCTTATAGCCTCACTCTGAAGATCATGCTCTGGTAGTCAACGCTCTGGTAAGCAACTTTGGTAGTTAACTCTCTGGTAGACCATTATGCTCTGGTAAGACTACAATGTTGGAATCATGTGTCTGGTACTACAAGACTCTGGTATATGAAAGGCCAAGAAAAACTACACTGAAGAACTTGTCTCTGGTCCACGCTTACTCTGGTAAGCAAAGTATCTCAGTAACAAGCATCATCTGGTAGAAAGATGCCTCTGGTTGGAAACCAGACTAAGTGAAGCATTAAAGGCTATTTCATGCATTAAAGAAACTTCTTTGATGATCATCTAGTGTATGAGGAATCAAAGGCCAAAGAAAATGTTAACGGATATAATTATCAAATATGTCTGGCTCTGAAAGTGTCCCAAATTCAAAAAGGATCACAAGGGGACAGAAACTGCTTTTGATAACTGTGTCAGTGTACGGACTGCAAAGTGAAAATGACATGACTCACTAAAAGCCATAAAAAGCGGATCTCAAGTTTTGTCAATTGGTGAAAGACTTGTTAGGTCACAATGGCACTATTTGGAACCCTAGCTATATATACCTTACTTCACTCACTGAAGTATGTTAACGAAACTAAATCATTCTTACGAGACAGTGAGCAACCAAGAAATTATTCCAAGTCTCTGAGACCAAGTGAACTTGCACTTAATCCACTACAAGAAATCGCGGGATTACGTACCGACGGCTTTAACCCGTCGGTAAATTTCCGACGGTTTTCTCCGACGGTTTTAACCCGTCGATAATTCCGATGACATTTCCGACGGCTTTAACCCGTCGGTAAATTTCCGACGGCTTCTCCGACGGTTTTAACCCGTCGATAATTTCGATGACATTTCCGACGGCCATGACCGTCGGTAAAGCCGGACTTTAATTTTTTTTTTTCAATTGAAAATTGTTTAAATTTTCATTAAAAAATTATTTAATTTTTTAAATTATTTAATTTTAATTTCTGTAATAAATTTAATTTATTTATCCACTTAATTAACGATTACTAGTTATCACATTTAATTATTAATTTATTCATGTATTTAAAAATGTAATGCGATAACATAACTATAAAACAAATTAAAAAAAGAAACGTAACAAATAAATAAAAAAATTCAACGAACAAAATAGTAATAAAAAATATCCGAAAATATAAAAAAATATCGATACAAACATACTTAATTATTAATTTATTCCTGTATTTAAAAATGCAATGCTAACATAACTATAAAACATACAAGCATACCGACGGCAAGGGAAGCATAAATCCTTTTAACAATTTTTGTTTTCATAGTGGTTTGGCTTGGTATATGCCATGCAATTGGAGCTCCTATATGGCCACATCTACCATACATCCTAATCCATTAATTGGCCAAAAAACAATCATTTTCTGTTTCTGCAGTTAAAAAACTAGCCTAGCACCAGAATCTACTACATTAACCAAGGCAGTTGATGGTCACACAAGGTCAAACTTTTCTAACGAACTGCCAACCTCTATTATATTTGATATTTTTACGATGTTTAAATCACACACTGTCTAATGCACTGCCAACCTCTATTATATTTGATATTTTTACGATTGTTGTTGTTGTTATTGTTGTATAATATTGTTGTAAAATAACTGCGCTTATGCATAATATTGTTGTAAACAAAAAAATTCAGGTGAACATTAACATCACACAGATCAATCATAATTTACAAAGACAAACAATCATTTCATATAGCGAGTTCTATCATCCTTCAAAGCTAATTTTAATGATAGCTCTGATAAATGGAAATTCCAATAAACTACAAGGTGCTAGCGGACATAATTTAAAAGAGGATGTTGAAAAAGAACGCCTTTTATAAGACCATATAATTATATCAAGATATTGTAACACCAGGTAGTCTTTGCATCGCTTTAGGTAGTTTCCTTCCTAATTCCAATATGCTAAAATAAAAATGAAATATAAGTGAAAAATCTCCATCGAATCGAAATTTTCACCACTTGATTTCCATTTATATATGCCGATGCTAACATGCATGAAAAGACAAATAATGCAAAGAAATTAAGTCATCCATTGAATTGAAACTTGATCATTTTTTCCATCAAGAATATGTTGATTCCAAATCTTGGTACATATAAGCGTAATAATATGCCCAAACCCCGCTTAATAGCAATGTTTCTTCTTGGGTTACAATTTAAAGGCAAGGAAACTTAGTCGCGGCCATGATTAAGGAATAGAAAGGTTCCAAATCAGTGACCTATCATTCCCACATGTCGTTTGTTTCCAATGACCTTAATACATATCATCACATTATTTACAGATCATTATGTGAAGGCTTCATAACTGTAAGGCGAAGTGCTTGACATATCTTTGTTTTTTCTTTTAACTTTATAGAATTAAATGAATTGTTTTACAGACAAAATAGGGGGAGCAGAAGCAAAATTAGCGAAAAGAAAGAATATGATTCTTCAAATTTATCTCCATTTCTAAATAACATAAATAAAAACTTCCTAAGAAGAAAAGAAAATTAGATATAATATAAAGTGCAAAATGATATGCTTAGGAATACAACAATAACAACAACAATCAAGAATTTTCCCACTAAGGCACAACAAAAAGGAAGAAAAAGAACAAAACTTATCTAAGTAACAAATGCTTTGGTACAATTCGGTCCTATCAAACACTAGAAATGTGATAGTTAAAGTCCCAAGCAACATGAGTAAAAGGCAACAATGGGTAAAAAATAATTCTTGCCATGGAGACGCAATGAAAAGAGTAGTTTCTATAAGTATAGTGAGACGTGGCAGGAACCCATACACTCTCTTATTATGTGGCAACAAAAGAACACAAATACACCTATACCACCATTAAAACAAGATAAAGTTTCAAATCTAGGAGTTGAGCTTCAGATAATTCTTTGACCAATTTGACTTCAGATTAACTGTTGGGAATTTCAAATAAAAATCCCTAAGCCCCATTTTAGTGTGTGGGCAGATTCACTTAAGAAGAAGACAACACAAATTCAAAAAATGGATGAACATAGGATCAGAGATTCACTTACTGAAATTGAGTTTATGTGTTGCTTGCTAAATGAATAATCTACATGCTACATTACTCTAACATAAAATATACATCAGACAAAATTCCCTCTGTGGAGAGAACTATACATCACTTCAACATAAAACATCCTTTGTTAGCCAAAACACACATCACCTCAAAATTCTCTCTCTGGAGAGAACTATGAAGCAAATCAAATAAATATGTCGGTGTGGGGGTCAACAGCCAACCCTTTTCCACCCAATGAGTCAACCGACATTTCGTTAGTGTGCAAACCTAATTCTCGAACAAGAGAGTGTCCACGCCCTTCGATGTGAGTGGCGATCTCTCGAGCAATGTGGTGGCCTCGAACTAAAAATACTGAAAAAACATAGAAAATTTTAACTAACAAGCTACCAATCAATAAGAGCAGAGCAACCATCAAACAACTAACAATCCACAAAATCAATAAGAGCAGAACAACCATCAAACAACTAACAATCTACAAAATCAATAAGAGCAGAGCAACCTTCAAACTCTAACCTTGAACATAAGTACTAAAATGAACAAAAAACAAGAACCATTAGACAATCAGAACCAATTGAAATCAAAATTCACAGCATAATTGCATAAAACATGGAAGGAGGAGATGAGAACCTAACCTTTTAGGAGGAGCTGAGAGAACAGATTGGCGGCGTGGTGGTGGTGGCGGCGTGGTGGTGGAGAGAAAGAGTGAGAACAGTGAGAGAACAGAGAGAACAGAGTGGTGGTGGTGGTGGCGGCCTGGTGGTGGTGTGGGCGTGGTGCTGGTGGTGATGGTGGTGGTCGTGGTGGTGGCGGCGTAGTGGTGGTGGCGGTGGTGGCGGAGGAAGAGAGGGAAGTGAAAGAGAAGAGGGATGAAGATGGAGGAGAAAGGGAAGGCTCAGTTTCTGGTTATTATCGCGCATTACCGACGGCTTTTTACCGACCGTGTAGGCCGTCGATGGCTGCTCGACCTTACCGACGGGTTTGTTAATTTACCGACGGTATAAGGCCGTCGGTATTTGAAAAATAGGCGCCAAAATGAAAAATCTGTGCAATTACCGACGAGCATTGACCGTCGGTAAATCAGATTCGATTTACCGACGGACTTTTTGTTTTACCGATGGCTTTACCCGTCGGAAAATCCCACATTAACCGACGGTCTGTGACCGTCGGTATAAGCCCGTCGGTAAATCCGAATTTTCTTGTAGTGATCGTTTTATTCTTTCTGTTAGAAAGTTATCTTTTTACTTAAAGCTTTTCATTGTAAATCCTCTCTGCTGAGAGTTATTGTCATTGTTTCAAAGTATTTTTGAACTCTTGTATTTAGCCCAACAATGGCAGCATTTCTTAGAGGCTTGACTGTACTAAGTCGTTTTAAGAAGTTGAGAGTATAGCCAGTTTGGTAGTAGTATACTCTTAAGTGTAATCATTTGATTATAGTGGAGAAATCCTTCAGTGTGGTCAAGGGACTAGACATAGCTATTAGGCGACAGTGAACTAGTATAAATCACTGTGTCCTCTTCTCTCTTCTCCTTACTTGTTCTTATTGTTATTTTCGTTTAAGAGTTGTTTTGATAAGGTTTTAAAAACATAAGTATTTTGAAAAGATTTCTAAAACCCAATTCAAACCCTCATTTCTTGTGTTTTTGTCACGTCCAATTGGTACCAGAGCTCGGGCTCTTGGTTGAGCACTTAACTAGTGTGAGAGGAAAAGATCATATACTTTATCTATGGCAAGCAACGAAGCTGGTGGTCAGGTTAACCGTCCTCCTTTGTTCACTGGAACAAACTGTGACTACTGGAAAGATAAAGTTAAAACCTTTTTTGAGTCACAACAACTTGAACTTTAGGATACGATTGAAAAATAATATACTGAACCAGTTGATTCCAAGAAAAACCCCATTCTTAGGGATAAGTAGGAACCTGAGCAAAAGAAAGCTTATCAACTGAATTAGAAGCAAGATACTTTCTTATTTGTGTTATTTCTGAGAAAGAGTATGAGAAGTGTGGCAAGAATGCCATTGCCAAAGATATTTGGGACTCATTGGCTTTGTCCTATGAGGGTACTGCCCAAATAAGAGAAACAAAGGCTAACATTCTTGTTAGATAGTACAAACTCTTCAAGATGGAAGAGGAAGAAGATATTGAAACCATGTTTGGAAGATTTCAAACATTGGTTCACGGTCTAAAAGTTCTTAACAAGAGCTACACTACTGCTGATCACGTGAAGAAGATTTTAAGAAGCCTGCCCTGGCAATGGAGACCTAAGTTCACAGCTATTCAAGAAGCCAAGGACCTAAACAGACTGCGTCTAGAAGATCTTTTTAGTTCCTTGAGAGCTCATGAGCTTGAACTAAATGAAGAAGAACCTCAAAAGAAATTAAAGTCTGTAGCTTTGAAAGCAAGTAACAAAGCTTCCACTTCCAAGGCTCTGTAAGCTTAACAAGAAACAAACGAAGGATCATCTGGCGAGAGTAGTGATGGAATAGATAATGAACTTTCCTTTATTTCAAGGAAGATTCAACGCATGTGGAAGAAGAAGGGAAGGTTCAGGAAGCAATTCCAGAAGAAGGACTCAAGGGAAAGGAAGGATTACAAAGATAAGAGCCGAGTGGTCTGCTATGAGCACAAGAAGCCAGGACATTTTAAGTCTGAATTTCTACAACTCGAGAAAGAGAAACCAAGGAGAAGTGGTTTCAAAGGAAAGAAGAGTCTCATGGCAACATGGGATGATTCTGATTCTCCATCGTCTGATGATGAGGAGGAACATGCTAACATGGCTCTGATGGCCACTATTGGATCAGACAGTGAAGAAGAGGAAGAAGAGGTAAATTCTAACTCATTCTCTGTTGTTTAAAAAGCCTTTGATGAACTCTTAGATGAGTCTTCCAAGATCTCCATTGACTATAAAGCATTGAAAAGAAAATTTTCAAAACTTTCAGAAGATTTTTTAACGCTCAATGAAGAGAATGAAAAACTCAAAGCTGATAATCTCCGTCTGGTGAATGCTAGCTCTAAGAATGAAGAAAAACCTTAATGCAACTCTTCAAAATATGAAGAGGGATTTCAAAGGTTTCTTATTGAGTGTGTGATACGCAGCAAATAGGCATCTATGATCTGGGTTGTCATCCAAAATGGCAAAAAGGGTCTTGGTTACAAACCAGAGGAACCCACTTTTCAAAACACAAATTTGAAGTCCGAAGAAACCAACGATCATAGTGACTTTCTGCTATGTACCTACTGTAATGAAAAAGGTCACATAAGAATTACTTGCTATGCTTTGAAAAATAAGAAGGACAAGTTTCCTTCTAGAACTAACTCAAAAAGATTTGGGTACCTAAGGATAAGATTATATATGTTATAGATTTGCTTAGCAACAGAGTTAAAACACCAGTCCTGGTACTTAGACAGTGGGTACCCATGTCACATGACGGGAGAAAGGCGTATGTTCCAAGAGCTTCAATATAAAGAGAGTGGAACAGTTGGTTTCGGTGGAAACCAGAAAGGTAAAATCATTGGCATTGGAAGGGTTGGGGAGAAATTTCTACCTTCTATTGATAATGTTTTACTTGTTGATGGCCTTAAGCATAACCTACTTAGCGTAAGTTAATTATGTGATGGTGGTTATGATGTTGGCTTTAGTGTTAATGCCTGTATAGTCAAAAACAATAAAGATGGTTCCATTTTCTTTACAGCAAAGAGGAAGGACAATATTTATAAAATCACACTCTCTGAGTTGGCCAACCAAAATGTCAAGTGTCTTTTGTCAGTTGATGAAGAACAGTAGACTTGGCACAAGAGATTGGGTCATGCCAGCTTGAGGTTAATATCAAAGCTTAACAAGAAGAAACTTATTAAAGGCTTACCAAATCTCAAGTATCAATTTGAGGCTTTATGTGAAGCATGTGAAAAAGGGAAACAAACAAAATCCTCATTTCAATCTAAAAATGTTGTTTCCACTTCAAGACCATTTGAACTTCTGCATTTAGATTTATTTGGCACAACTAGAACTGCTTCTTTATCTGGTAAGAAATATGGTCTTGTTATTGTTGATGACTATACCAGATGGACATGGATAAAATTCCTTGCACACAAGGATGAGTCTTTTAAGATGTTTTCTGTCTTCTGCAAACAAGTACAAAATGAAAAAGGTTTTTGTATTACAACCATTAGAAGTGATCATGGTGGTGAATTTGAAAATGAATTATTTCAAAAATTTTGTGAAGAACGTGGCATCTCTCACAATTTTTTTCATACTAGAACACCACAACAAAATGGTGTTACAGAAAGGAAAAATAGATCTCTTCAAGAGATGGCCAGAATCATGATTCATGAAACAAATATTGCAAAGCACTTTTAGGCAGAAGCAGTAACACTGCATGCTATATTCAAAATAGAATCTATATTAGACATATCTTGAATAAAACTCCTTATGAATTGTGGAAAGTGAGAAAACCCAACATTTCATATTTTCATCAATTTGGAGGTGACTGCTATTTTCATCAATTTGGAGGTGGCTGCTTTGCTCTCAATACAAAGGACAGTCTTGGTAAATTTGATTCTAAAGCACAAAAAGGTATCTTTTTGGGATATTCTGAACGCTCTAAAGCTTACAGAGTATACATCAAAGAAACTTTAATTCTTGATGAATCAATGCATGTAAGGTTTGATGACAAGAAGCTTGACACTAAAATGTCAGAGCTAGATCAGATCTTTGCAGATTTGTAGATAAGTAAAGGAACAGATGCTGATGTGTCTAGTGGTGACTCTGATGTTGCCTCTAGTCCTATGTCTAGTAACTAGACTCAAGCAGAGTCAAAAGATTGGAAGTTCAAGACTCATCACTCAAAGGACCAGATCATTGGTGAACCAATTGACAAAGTCAGAACCAGATCTTCACTCAAAGAACACTCTGATTTTGCATACTGTCTGAGATTGAACCAAAGACAATCGATGAAGCCTTAACAGATGATGGATGGATACTTGCAATGCAAGAAAAGCTGAATCAATTCTAAAGAAATGATGTGTGGAAGCCAGTACCTCAACCAGAGGATAAGATCATTGGTGAACCAATTGACAAAGTCAGAACCAGATCTTGCATCACTCAAAGGATTTTGCATCACTCAAAGGACCAGATCATTGGTGAACCAATTGACAAAGTCAGAACCAGATCTTCACTCAAAGAACACTCTGATTTTGCATACTGTCTGAGATTGAACCAAAGACAATCGATGAAGCCTTAACAGATGATGGATGGATACTTGCAATGCAAGAAAAGCTGAATCAATTCTAAAGAAATGATGTGTGGAAGCCAGTACCTCAACCAGAGGATAAGCAAGCCATTGGAACCAAGTGGGTTTTCAGAAATAAACTTGATGAAGATGGTAAAGTGGTAAGAAACAAAGCAAGGTTAGTTGCTCAAGGGTATTCGCAAGAGGAAGGTATTGACTATACTGAGACCTTTGCACCTGTAGCTAGATTAGAAGCAATTAGAATTAATGATGCACATCATCGCATTATTTTATATCAGACGGATGTAAAAAGTGCATTTTTAAATGGTTTCATAAGTGAAAAAGTATTTGTAACACAACCACCTGGTTTTGAAGATGTTGCTTTTCCAGAGCATGTCTTTAAACTTAAAAAGGCTTTATATACGATCTTAAACAAGCTCCAAGAGCTTGGTATGACAGACTTAGTTCCTTTTTAATGACAGATGGTTTTGAAAGAGGACAGGTGGATACTACACTCTTTAGAAAATCATCTAAAAAGCATTTCATATTAGTTCAAATATATGTAGATGATATTATCTTTGGTGCTACTAATGAATCTCTTTGTGAGAAATTCTCTAAGCTTATGCAGAATGAGTTTGAGATGAGTATGATAGGAGAATCGAAGTTCTTCCTCGGTATTCAAATCAAGCAATGTCAAGATGGAAACTATATCCATCAGACTAAATATGTGAAAGAACTTTTGAAGAAGTTCAAGCTAGAGGAAACCAAACCAATGAGCACACTAATGCATCCTACATGTGCTCTAAGCAAAAATGAATCAAGTAAAAAGGTAGACTAAAAGGTATACAGAGGTATGATAGAATCTTTAGGTAACTGTGGTTAAAAGAATCTTTAGGTAACTCAAAGGAACTACTAACGTTGGTTTACTTTATAAGAAATCAAATGATTACATGTTAGTAGGTTTCTGTGATGCTAACTTTGCTGGAGATAGAATTGAAAGAAAGAGCACAAGTGGTGGCTGTCAATTTCTTGGAACAAACCTTATCTCGTGGTCCAGCAAAAGACAGAGCACAATAGCATTATCAACAGTAGAAGTTGAGTATATATCTACAGCAAGCTGTAGCTCACAACTTCTAAGGATGAAGTATTAGCTTGAGGATTACCAAATAAAAGAGAGTAACATTCCTATCTTCTGTGATAATATCGCTGCTATATGTTTGACTAAGAATCCCATATTGCATTCTAGAGCTAAACATATTAAAATTGAACATCATTTTATAAGAGACTACGTTCAGAAAGGGATGTTGGAACCTAAACAATTAAGAAGTTTAGACCCTCATTAATTTTGATGATAACAAAGTATTTACAAGAGAACAATTTAACTTCTAATAAGTCTTGAAATGTGTAGGAATTGAAATCAATTGTATTTTTTAAACTCACTCAAGCATGAAGAAGTATTTCACAAGAAATTGAATACATTCCATATGTGTCTGCATCCGTTCATTTCAGCGTCTTTTTTGTTGCAAGCGTCCGATAGTGTTATCTTATGACACGTGGTTACTCAATTGCAGCGAGCGTACGTTGTATTTTCTGAGCGAGCATCTGGTCTATTAATAAACCATGTGATGGTCACGTTTATGCTCTTTTACCTCAGCTATTTTGGAACGGAATTCGAATTTGATTTTATGCGCTCATTTCTATGTACGAGGTATCAAATGTGACACCTTAAGAATAAGACAATTTCGTACAAGGCAATTGTGTGAAAAGCATATAGTACAATAACGAAAATATGTACTATTTTGATATTCTCTAGAAAGGAAGAAAAGGACAGAATTTCAAATTACCTCACCCAACGATTTGGAGCTGAAATATCTGCAACGGTAATATCCTCAAGGAATGCTATAAATGACTCAAGCCTCTCATTGAAGAAGGTTGCTAGAAACGTTATACTGCAAAAGCTATTACTCAAGTGAGCAACCAAGTTTCCGTGCCAAGTTTCTGAGAACCAGAACTGAACTTCAGCGTCTTATATTCTTTCTTTTAGAAAGCTATTGTTTTGAGCTTAATCTTTTTATCCTCTATTTAAGAGTTATTTGACTGTATTCAAAACTATTCTGTGAAAGTAGTATTACCTAGTAACAGGCTTGATTCCTCAAAGGCTTGATCGCACTGAGTCGTTTTGAGAAGTTAAGAGTATTGTCAAGTTTGTGCTAGTAGAATACTCTTAAGGAATTTGTAATCAGTTGATTATAGTAAAAATCCTTCAGGAACGAAAGGACTAGACGTAGCTACCAGTTTGGTGGTGAACTAGTATAAATCTCTGTGTTTGTTGCTTTACTGCTGTACGTTTACTTTTATCTTGCAAAGAAAAACAATGTTTCATAAACTTATTTCCAGCATCTGGTCATACTTCAACTTCCGATGACAAATAGTTTTCAAAGAAAAGTGTTTTTATCTTAAAGTTTTAAGAAAAGCTTTCGACACAATTCAACCCCCTTCTTGTGTTCACGTTCAGTTGGTACCAGAGCTCGACCTCTTGGTTGAGCACTTAACATTGTTAAGAGAAAAGATCGTATATTTGTGAAAATGTCTGCAGAAGGTGGTCATATGAACTGTCCTCCTCTATTTACTGGAGAAAAATTTGATTACTGGAAAGATAAGATAAAAGCTTTCTTTGAGACACAATAACTTGAGTTGTGGGATATATTTGAAAGTGGATACCTTATTCCCACTAATGCTGCTGGAGTTGCCATAACTAGAGAAAATTGGAATGATGAGCAGAAAAAAAGATATCAGCTCAATGAAAAAGATAGATTCATTCTTATTTGTGCTATGTTAGAAAAAAGAATATGATAAATGTGGCAAATTTGATACTGCCAATGAAATTTGGGACTCTCTTGTTTTGTCTTATGAGGGCTCTGCCCAAGTAAAAGAAACTAAAGCCAGCATGTTGATTCGACAATATGAGTTGTTTAAAATGGAAGATGGTGAAAACATTGAATCTATGTTTGGAAGATTCCAAACACTTGTTCATGGGTTACAAGCCTTGGAAAAAGCTACACCACTCCTGACCATGTGAGAAAGATCTTGAGAAGTTTGACCAAGCAGTGGAGACCCAAAGTCACTGCTATACAAGAAGCAAAAGATTTAAATGTCTTACGGCTTGAAGATCTTTTGAGTTCTCTGAAAACTCATGAACTTGAGCTGAATGAGGAAGAACATGTGAAGAAAAGCAAGTCTATCACTTTGAACGTCAACAGGCACAAAGCTAGTTCTTCTAAAGCCCTTCAGGCTGAAGAAGAATCAGAAGATGAAGCTTCAGAAGGAGATGATAATGGAACAGATGATGAGCTCGCGTTCATATCTAGGAAGATCCAAAGAATGTGGAAGAAAAGAAACTTCAAAAGAAAATTCTAGAAGAAAGATGTCAAGGATAAAAAGGAAAGCAAAGACAAGAGTCGAGTCATTTGCTATGAATGCAAAAAGCCAGGACACTTTAAGTCAGAATGTCCTAATCTTAAAGAAAAATCTACAAAGAGTTCTTTCAAGGGAAAGAAGAAGAGTCTCATGGCTACATGGGAAGACCTGCACCTATCATCCTCTGAGGATGATAATGAAGAAGAAGCTAATGTTGCCCTCATGACAAACACTGACTCAGACTCTGAAGAAGAAGTTGACGAGATATGCTTAGCAACAAGGTCAACACACCTATCTTGGTACTTAGACAGTGGATGCTCGCGTCACATGATGGGAGAAAAGCATATGTTCCAAGAGCTAAGACCTAGAGAAGAAGGATTTGTTGGTTTCGGAGGAAACCAAAAAGGTAAAATAGTTGGAATTGGTCGCATTGGTAAAAGCTCTCTTCCCTCTATTGATAATGTACTCTATGTTGAAAGACTAAAGCATAACTTATTGAGCATAAGTCAATTATGTGACAATGGTTATGATGTCATCTTTACAGAAATTGGATGTTCAGTAAAAAGCAATAAAGACGATTCTATTTTCTTTACTGCAAAGAGGAAACAAAATACTTATAAAATTGATCTTTCTGAACTTGCAAAACAAGATGTCAAGTGTCTCATGTCTGTTGAAGATGAGCAATGGACTTCACATAAAAGATTGGGTCATGCCAGTTTGAGATTAATCTCAAAATTAAACAAGCACAGTCTTGTGAGAGGTTTACCAAATCTTAGATTCCAATCTAATGCTTTTTGTGAGGCATGTCAAAGAGGAAAATAAGTTAAAACTTCTTTTCATTCTAAAAATATTGTTTCAACCTCTAGACCACTTTTTGCATCTTGATCTTTTTGGTCCAACAAGGACAGTGTAACACCCTGAAATCCAGGCGCTACTTACGAGACAAAAACCACCGAGTATGAAATAGTTTTGATACTGTTCGCTAGAAATCACGGTTAAATTTTTTTTTTATAAAACCCTTTCGCAAATAACATGACAGAGTAAATACAACGTTGACAGAACATGGCATACAAAGAGAATAAAAGGAAATACGTCTGGAATACATATATAAAATCCTGAGGCAATACATCCTACAAGGTTTTACAAAATACAACATCAAAATAGGAATACATCTGACATATGAATTTCCTATAAGAAATACTCATACCTCTGAGGTACTCCCAGAGACACCTACGCAATGGTCGCTCCAAAAGTAGAGTCTCACTCGACTACTAAACTACTACAAGTGACATAATCCCAAAATACAAATGCATGCATCTCCGACATAAGAAACACTAAGCTGATCAACACGCTAACTCAAGCAGCAGGGGCGGCTGTGCGATCTCGGTCCGCCTCAAAATGAACTACCAAGGACGGTGCCTGCCACTCATAGAGGCCCTCCTCCTCCTCCTCATCCTCCACCATCGAATCCTCCTCCATATCGTCTACCACGGGCGTAATGACGTCGTCGTCACTAATGGCGTCAACAGTAGGGATATCGAGAGGTGCATCCCCAGTACTATCCTCCTCGTCAGATGAATCTATGATCCAACCTCCGGATCCACACCCTACCTGGCCACAGCGAGGGCATACAGAAGGATCCGCCGAGGGAGTAGTCTCAGGGATAGGAATCGGAGACGAGGGAGTATACTCTACGGGTGATACGGATCTAGCAGGGGAACCCGACGGGTCTACAGCGGCGTGAGAAGAGGGTGCTCCGACGTCCATCCTCCTGGGTCGCATGCGCCGTACAAATCTAAGGGGAGTGGCGCGTAACGCTGAATCCGTAGTCCGAGGCTCGCTGTGAAAAGTGGTCCGGCGTGGAATCTCGGACATGCCCTCTGAAGCTGAGGTGTCTCCATCAGGGTGTGCGTCTATCCAAGCAGCTAATATGCGTGCGAAGGGCACCGGAAACCGCATCACTCGGCGCGTGATCCCTATGTGTGTAGCCTGTCCGTCGGTATGCGTCGTCTCAACCACGTTCCCTGTGTACGTCACCTGGCCTGAGGTGTGGTCTACCTCCCAGGCAAACGGGGCTCCCGAGTCCGGGAACTCAAATGTCGTCATGGACGACATGACTAGCGGGGTCAGCTCGATCGTCGTCATCGTCTGGGTTACATTCATTAATTGAAAGAACCATGGGTAAGGGTCAACTTCTTAACAAGACATAAATAATGACAACATATACGAATGGGCAAGCATAACACAATATCATAACGAATAGTCCACAAAATAAGATGCACCACAAATCCCTATTTGTCAGTCTATATGCCAATGCACATGATTCCGGATTATCACCCTCGCAAGGGCCTCAGGAGCTCTGGAGTCCGCTACCAGGCTTTCTCAAATGCTATTCCCCGCAGGGATTTGTGCCCAGAGCAATCCCCCTGATGACACAATGCCCGTTTTTTCTCTCTTGATCGCCGATGCGTGCTCGCACCTAGGTCTGGGCGACTCTACGACACCTCTCTTCTGGCATCGATGTATGCATGAACAAGCAACTCTATCATCATAGTTAGTTTACCTCGACGGGATCACTCACACGGAGTGTCCGAGATCATCTATTCTTGTACTAACTCCCTTAATTAGAACCCCATATTTTCGGCTCAAGATCTCCCTTTATAGTCCTAAGTCTCTTTTCTTTAGAAAATCTCCTACTAGTTATGAAATGATTTATGTTGGAAATCCACTAATAGTTCAAAATAATTAATTTAATTATTCTAACTCTCACTTAATTCTTTTTAATGAAAAGGTGGTTAGTCCATTACTAATTAGGGTTTTAGAAAGATCTATTTTTAAGTGTCTCTTTGATTTTAATAAAATGCCTCTTAGTTTTTATTTCAAAATCCAAGATTTATTTGACGTTGATGCGACGGTAACCCAACTCACGTGCTCTTGGCACTTCCCCAAATTATCACAGTCATTTAACAATATATTCTCAAATATAGTCAATGATCACAACACAATAATCATAATCACAAGGCATCATTAAAGAAAATCATTCCATCACATTGTTCATCATATTGTCACATACTTAATTTACGCATTCATATATTACTAATATACACACTTAAAGATGTTCTTACACATAAGCATATGGAACATAAGCATGTAAAATACAAGCATATAAAGCATATGAAACATAAGCATGTAAAATACAAGCATATAAAGCATAATCCTTAACAATATCTAAGAGTTGCCCTTACTCATAACATATAAAACATAATCCTTAACAATATCTAAGAGTTGCCCTTACCGTAGACGCTTTCCTTCCAACGCACGATTTTGCTCTACAAGTTTACTTTCTCACACCTTCAACCAATCAAGTTATTCAACTAAGTTAGAAACCCAACCTAGTGTCCTAATCCCTACCCTATGGCCACGGTTCTACAAGGAAAGGGCAAGGAGAGTTTGTTTCTCAAAAAAAAAGTGTAGGATCACTTAACTAAAAAAACATTATTCTTTATTATCAAGAAAACAAGGAATCAAATGAAGAATTTGTCTCCTTCTCCAAGTGGAGCTCACGGCCTCAAGGCCATAAAATGCCTAGATCATTCTTTCTTATTTTAAATATCCATTCCCTTTATCAACAAATTATGATAAGAGAATGAAAGTAGTAAGAAACTTGTCATGGGTTACATCCTTTCATCAAGTAGATGTTTCACCCATTCAAAGTGAGGTTCTCTTTTAGATCATAGCCCAAACAATGGAGTTTTAAAATATACATATTTTTCTCTACTCATGGTATTCAAGAAGGTAAGGAGGAAATTTTTTATTCTTATCCCCAAAATGGAGAAAGGGGCGGTCAACAAGAAGCAACAAGAAAATATTTTGTTGTTTCAAAAACCTTTTTATTACTATATTACAAATGATGTAGTAGAGTTCTTTTCTTTGAGGTTCTTGAGTCCATAAACTCTTCAACAAGAAAGAGTGAAAAAAAAATGGAGTTCCCTTGCTCTCAACAACTTGGGTCATGACCTTTGGAATGATCAAGCCTCTATGTGTTTCATCAAGCTCATTGGAGTTTATAACTTATCTTAAAATATTGGTAGTAGTATTAACAAAATGAAATCTTCCAAGCAAGTTTTAAACAACAAAACCCAAGTCACAACTTTAAAGAAATGCTCTCAAGCCATATAATTCTTGGCTTCTCATCAAGCTTGAACTGGAAAGGAACATATGCATAGATAACTAGAAGTATGGAAGAAAAATGGCAACACAAAGTAGCATAAAAATCCTTTTTGTTTTGGAAACACACTAGAGTACATCATAACCCAACCATTAGCAATATGAAGTGAATTAAAAGGAATGAAAGGTGGTGGTTCTTACCACAAGGGCTGCTGTTCGCAGCTTAGAAAGAATAAGGAAGTGCAGAATTTTTTTTTTTGTTGCAAACTTACTCTTAACTACCTCACTTCCTCACAAGTTTCACTCCTACCTCTCCACTACTTCTTGGCACTAAAACACATCAAAGTTTTGCTGAAAAGAGTTGCTTCCCTCCCCTTATATAGGCCACGACCCCTGCTGGAAAGAAGGAAGGAAGGAAAAAAAAAACAATTGTTTCCCTTGCCAAGTACAACCATGCAAGACCATAAGTTAATAATCTATGTGTTCATCTAATACCTTGTGATAGAAGATCAAAAAATGATTTGGTCAATTAAAGAAGCTGATTTTCAGCCAGCAAATGGGGAGGGTCTGATATCAAAAGAAGGAGATTTGGTGTAGAAGTGATCTTAGGAGATGATAGGGAAAAGCTAGGAAAAAATAGGAAATCATCATGCATGAAATCAAGATTTTGGTGAATGAGTTAGGAGTGGAATTCTCCTCCAATTCAGCTGCATGATTCGACCAAGATGAGCTAAAAAGGAGAGAAGGAAATCTTGGCCAAATCCAGGGGTGCAAGCTAGCACAAAAACCTTACTAACTCTTACCATAAATAGAACTAAACTTTAACATTTTTGGTAGGTTAATCACATCACTATCTCTTTGTGTCATGACTTAAAATCTACCACAATCTAATCCCTTTTTATCTTCTGATTTTCGCCCCTCCCTCAAGGTCCTCTCACTTCCAGGTTTAAATCGCACATTCGGTTTCACGTGTCTCGCGTCTCCGGCGCGTAGAAAATACATTATTATTAAAAAAATTAAGTAAAATTGCCAAAAAAATTCTAATAAATCAGAAATATTATAAAACATCAAATTCCCAAATATTTAAATATTCGAATTAGAGTTTTCAATCGGGCAAAAACTTACCCGGGTAGTTCAAAACGCGACCGAAAAACGGTGGAATTTTGAACTGAAAATTTAACTGTGACTTAATATAATATATTAAGTCCCAAATATAATTTCATTTTAGTTAAATTCATCCACTTGATTAACAGCACACAAAATATTAATTATGCATATTAATGCGTAATACAGGGAATTACAATACAGTAGCGATAATTAAGCCGTAGTAAAACTACCGGTGTTACAGACAGCCTCTTTAACTGGAAAGAAATATGGGTTAGTCATTGTTGATGATTTTACTAGATGAACATGGGTTAGATTCTTTGCCCACAAGGATGAGTCATTCAAGGTGTTCACTGTTTTCTGCAAATCAGCTCAAAATGAAAAAGAAATTTGTATCTCTTCAATTTTAAGTAATCATGGGGGAGAATTTGAAAATGAAAGCTTTAAAAAAAATTTGTGAAGAAAATGGCATCTCCCATAATTTCTCCTCTCTTAGAACACCACAACAAAATGGTGTTGTAGAAAGGAAAAATAGGTCCCTCCAAAAAATGGCCAGGACCATGATCAATGAAGCTGATATTGCAAAATATTTTTGGGCAAAAGCAGTAAATACAGCTTGTTATATTTTATATTCAAAATATAGTCTTTATTAGACCTATTTTGAAGAAGACTCCATATGAACTGTGGAAGGGTAGAAAACCCAACATTTCTTATTTTCAACCCTTTGGTTGCATATGTTATATTCTGAATACTAAGGATCAACTTGGTAAGTTGGATTTCAAAGCTGACAAAGGTATATTTTTGGGATACTCTGAAAGATCTAAAGCTTTTAGAATATACAACAAAAACTTTGATAGTGGAAGAATCCATTCATGTCAAGTTTGATGGTAAGAAGCCTGACACTGCCATGTCAGAGCTAGATGAGTAATTTTCAGGTTTAGATCCAAATAGTGAACCTGCATCTTCAGCATCCGGTAGTGACAACTAGACACAGGATTCTACTCAAGCAAAAGCTGAAGCCAGAAAGAGTTGGAAATACAAAACTAATCATCCCAAGGAACAAATCACAGGAGAACATGGAGACAGAGTGAGAACAAGATCCTCTTTCAAAGAGCATGCAGATCTTGCACTTCTCTCTAAAGTGGAACCAAAGATGTTTGATCAAGCATTGGAAGATGAAGGTTGGATTCTGGCAATGCAAGAAGAGTTGAATTAGTTCTAAAGAAATGATGTTTGGAAGTTAGTCACTCTACCAGAAGATAAATAAGCTATTGGTACTAAATGGATATTTAGAAACAAGCTTGATGAAGATGGTAAGGTAGTGAGAAACAAAGCAAGATTAGTTGCTCAAGTTTACTCACAGGAAGAAGGTATAGACTTTACTGAAACCTTTGCACCTATTGCAATATGTTAGAAGCTATTCGCATTTTACTTTCATTTGCTGCACACCATGAGATAATTCTTTATCAAGTGGATGTGAAAAGTGCTTTCATGAATAGTTTTATAACTGAGGAAGTCTATAACCTCCTGGATTTGAAGACATTGAATTTCTTGAACATGTCTTTAAGCTTAAAAAGGCTCTATATGGTCTTAAGCAACCTCCTAGAGCTTAGAATGATAGACTAAGTTCCTTTTTAATGGAAAATGGTTTTACTAGAGGACAAGTAGGCACTACTTTATTTAGAAAAGCATCAAACAAGCATTTTATACTTGTTCATATTTATGTTGATAATATTATTTTTGGTGCCACTAATGAAAGTCTTTGCAAAGAATTCTCTAAGTTAATGCAGGCTGAATCTGAAATGAGCATGATGGGAGAATTGAAGTTCTTCCTTGGAATTCAAATCAAGCAATGCAATGATGGTATTTACATACATCAAAGCAAATACATCAAGGAATTGCTTAAGAAATTCAAGATGGTTGATTGCAAGACAATGTGCACACCTATGCATCTCACTTGTATTCTTAGTAAAGATGAAACTGGTAAGAAGGTAGATCAGAAAATGTACAGAGGTATGATTGGATCTCTACTTTATCTTACTGCTTCAAGACCAGATATTATGTTCAGCGTCTGCCTGTGTGCTAGATTTCAATCTGATCCTAGAGAATCACACTTGAGTGCTGTTAAAAGAATTTTTAGATATTTACAAGGATCTACTAATCTTGGCTTGCATTATAAGAAATCAAAATATTACAAGTTATTAGGATTCTGTGTAGGGAAATCGCGCAATAATCAAAGATAAAACACAGCGAAAAAAAAAATTTCCCTTCCATGGATCCTTGCGAATGGTCATGATTCAGAGATTACGTTGGTTACCTCTTGTAGCGCAAATCGTTGCAGACGAGAACTGGAGTCGAGCACGAGCGTCGTACTGATGACAATGCCTCTACGCAATCCACACGAACATACTTCGAATGGGAGCGGCCACCGTCTACTGTGCTAGTTGACGAATGGAGCCGGCAGTCACGAACGCACCCAAGGTCTCTCAGTACGGCTAGGGTTAATTCCTTTTTTGAACTTTCAGCTTAAGTGTTCTATTTATAGAACCACTTAAGACTGACCTAGCGGCGCACCGTAGCTTACCATGTGCTGCGTTGCTCTTGACTTACGATGGTGCGTCATAAGAGCGCACCACTGAATAAAACGAGTCTTACTCATTTATATTTAATCTCCCATTAATCTGTTCTTATGTGTGTGACCCTATAGGTTCCCGTAACGTTGACAATAATATTAAATCACTATTTAATATTATAAATAGAGAGCGGTGTCTAGCAACACATCACTGCTACCCAAGTAACGAGAATGTCAGTGTTACGACGTAACCTTTCCGTGATAATGATCATGTGTATAATTACCCTTTTGCCCTTATATCTATATTGAACACAAGGCATAGTGTGTGTCACCCTTGTATAGTTCAACATTATATTCTTTGATACCCAAGTAGACTAAGTAACAACAAATAAGATCAATATCTCATATTGACTTATTTCAGCATGGCCATGCATTTTACAGTCATACTCTATCAAGGGGCCCACAGATATTACTCCTGCTATGTAGGAGGGGCAAATCCCATCTAGGTCACTCATGTCCCTCTGCATGACTCGTGGAGTGCCCAGTTAACCGACTTTATAATTGTCTTGTTACAGACAATGTTTGACGGCAACAAAACACTCAACTCCTCATGTAGGGACCATAGTGGTTTCAGATCAAAGGGTGGAATACACCACTATCACTATGAGAACAACTTATGACACTTACATAACGCACTATGTAGTATTCTCATGACAGGTCAATCCAGTACACAATTACCCTAATGTGTACCTATGCGGTGACTTAATATCTCTATCTATAACCTGTGAGATAAGGTTATCAGTCCACCCACATAATAGTCTTAATGTATTATTATTTCCCTTATTGATAATAATACTTGACTACGGATATTTAAGAGTAAGTTCTATAGTATCTCACAACCGAGTCATCTACTCAATGTTCTATTGAAATTGAACTTTTACTCAAGGACTTTATTACGTTGAAACAAACATAATAACTGAAATGCCTCATATAATAGATAAATAACATGATACAAATTATAAGTTTGAAAGGAACTACACTGGCTTCTAGGGCTTACACTAATTTCAGTGATGCTGACTTTGCTGGAGACCGAATTGAAAGAAAAAGCACAAGCGGAGGTTGCCAATTTCTTGGGGCAAATCTTGTGTCGTGGTTAAGCAAAAGACAAAACACCATTACACTCTCAACAGCAGAAGCTGAATACATCTCAACAGTAAGCTGCAGTTCTTAACTTCTATGGATGAAATATCAACTTGAAGATTACTTGATAAAAGAGAGTAACATTCATATCTTTTGTGATAATACATCTGCAATTTGTCTTACTAAAAATCCAATATTGCATTCTAGAGCAAAGCACTTTGAGATTAAACATCACTTCATAAGAGACTATGTTCAGAAGGGTGTACTTGAAATTAAATTTGTAGACACTGATCATCAGTGGGCTGACATTTTCACAAAACCCTTGCTGAAGATAGATTCAATTTTATAAGAAGAAATTTAAATTTTCATCTTGTAGAAGAATGATTATTCTTAGCGTCTTGTGAAATGTATCATTCAGCATCTGGTATGACATAAGCATTAACACGTGTAAACATATGATATGTCATTCACATTGCATAACTCAGTATCCGATGAATTCGTTGCGTGCATCCAAGCACACACGTGTCACACGCGTGTGGGACTCAAGCGTCTCATCACATCTACTGAGTCATGATTATATTTGCGTTTTCAATAAAATCTTTTTATTTTATTTTATTTTATTTTGGCAATTGCATTTAATGCAAAGAGAATCTTTATTTTATTTACTTTTTGATTTATTTTTATTAAAAGAAATGTGAAGAGTTTCTGAAAAAGGTAACTGTACCATTCCTCAAAACTTTCCCACTACTCCACCTCTTTCGCACCACTCTATACTCTCTGTTTTTCGCTAAAAAAATTGTTTTCTCCCTTTCTCTCTATTTGCTCTTTCTAAAACCCTAAACCTCCATCATCCACTCCTCTACTGCAACCATGGCAAATCTTAAGGTCGGACAAAACTATGTTATCTACGACACCATGACGGAAGGAAAACTCCTGAATGAGAATATGATTGACTTGGAGAAATTTAAGCTTTACGGTTTTGACTTCGACGAGGGATTTAAGGCTATGGGCTAGACTAATTACTTCTTTTGGGATTCTGTTGTTGAAGTTATGGTTACTGCTGTTAAGGAACTCTGGGGAAGTATTACTCTGCTCAAAGGTGGTATAATCGAAGGCTATGTTAAAGGTTTCAAACTGGTGATTACAGTTAACACTATTGCTGCAGTTACTGATTGTCCAGTTGAAGGAATCAGTTTCTACAATGGTTGGGAAAATGCCTTTAATGGAATGGAGAAGGTAAATGAAGCTTTATTTGAGAACTACAAACAGTTAAAGGAATCTGGGGAAACTCCTGCTGCCAAGCATCAGAAGAGTCACTTTAGGGAGCTTTATAAGATTATAGCCAAGAGTGTTCTTCTGAAGGCTGGGTCAAGTGACATCGTAAACTATGAATAGAAGTTCATTATGAGGACTTACATGGCAGGGCAGAAGGTGAACTTGCCTAGATTGATCTACAACAATCTGGTCCATGCTATTTTAAGTTCAAGGAAGGACTCTGCTGACAGAAAAAACATCTACAAGAAGATTCCTTACGGTGTACTTCTTACTGCGATGATGATTAAGGATGGAATCGCAAGAAAGCTTGGAGCTTTGAAAGGAGAAGAAATGGAAAAATACTTTGGAGTGGGCGCCATTGTTCGTCCTGATTTTTTTTATGTATACAGTTTGGTTAGAATGCAGTTGGTCATTGGTAAAAGGATGAAACAAGTGAAACAGGAGCAACAAGAAGAAGAAGCTAGTGCTACTATTGGTGAAACTGTGAAGAAACCCACCAGAAGCTTAGTGTCTGATGTGAAGAGAACTGGTGAGTCTCCAGCCAGGGAGACAAGAAGCAAGAAGCAGAAGGTGCCTCCTACACCTAAAAGGAGAGATAAACTAGAAGATGATGAGGATCGAGTCCCCATTAGAAATATCATGGAGAAGAAAAGAAAGACAGAAGCTAAAAAACCCATTTCAGCGTCTGACCCTAGGAAGGAAGTTCCTGCACCTCTTCCTCCTGCTGGTGCCCCTCAAGGCGAGAGAAAGAAATTGGTTAGCCTCTCTAAGAAGCTTAATCCAAAGGTACTGGATTTTACAGTTGATGATTCAATTTCTACTTTTGGTTCTGATGATGCTATTATTGCACCACCACTGTCTGTTTCTTCACCATAAACACAATCCACACTCCCTCCATCCACCGAAACACAAGCCCAAAAAACCACAAAAACCAAAACACTTACATTCCCATCACCACAAACCTCTACCTCCTCAATCACCTCACTCACATCATACATTTCCTCACTCCACTCTCACCCCTTCAATCAACTTTTCAAAATCACTCCCATTAAACCCAAAACCTATAAAGTCAAAATGACTTCAACCCTTGCTCTCACCTCCTCATCCACAACCATCTCCTTTCCTTCCACTTCTAATACCTCATATGTCGGTGCTCCCAAGTATGTGTCATCTGTAAACAAACCAAGGTTTGTAAGTGAAGAAAAGTATCATTCTGTATATGATCACCATTCTCTTTGGCACTTGAAGACTTTTACTTCTGGGGTTGCAAGACTAGAAATTGCCCCAATATCTGCTGTGAATGAAAAACTGAAGACTATCTTTGGTGGAAGGTTGAGACCTCCTCCAAACAGAGGAATTATTCCATTCTCTGTTGATCCCTCCTCAACATCTGTCAAAATTGTGCCTGATAGGCAAAGGTCGCTTCCCTGGTTAGTTTCTGAGAAGAGGAAGCATAAAGCACCTGGAAGACTTCCCAAGATAATGACTCTCAAAGAGTTCAAGGAAGCTCCCAAAAAATTCAACACAAAAGCCTTCTCTAAGAAAAAGGTTAGAAAGTTATCTGAAGACCAAGCTATGCAAGTCTACCTGACCTTGCTCAAGTGAGATTCTAGAGACACTGGTTCTTCTGGCTGTTGTGATGCAGAGAAAGCCACTATTCCTACTGCCGGCTCTGTCAGCAGGGTATCTGACTCAAACCTTGTTATTCTTCATTTTGATGATATGCTGATGTGTACTGTTGTTAGGCCTCTTAGTTTTACTAAACTGCAAGATCAATGGGCTGTTATTAGCAAACATCTGGATATTGGTTTTAATTAAAGTCGAATGGGAACAAATTGGAAAGACAAGGCTATATTACCTCGCTTTAGGCTTCTCACTGACAATGAAGATGATAGAGAGAATCTGAGAAGGATTTACTTGGCTGAGAATGATGTTCTCAAAACCTGTCTTACTGAGACAGAAGAAGGTATAAGAAAAAGCTTATCAGAAGCTGAGTTGGTCAGATTTGATAATTATGTTGATGAATTGTTCAAACATAGAGAAACTGTATTTCTAAATATGGTTTACCTAGAAGAGATTGTGCTTAGATGGGAACAAGACATGGAGTTTGAAAGACAGAAGCTAGGAAGGTTCATCAAATGGTCTTTACCAAATGATGATTTCTTTTAGAAGGCTAAGGAAAGAAAGGAAATGAGATTGAGATTGTCATAGGAAGTGCTTGCAGAACATCAGAAGCTGGAATCACAAAGGGTTGTTATTGCACAAGCTGAACAAATTCCAGAAGCTACTCCTGCTCCTCCTACTGCAGATGATGAACCTGTCATCATGTCAAGAGCTGAATATGAGGCTATCATGGCTACAAATAAGAAAGTGAATCAGTTGGAAAGCACTGTGAATCTCCTCATGGAACGCCTCAAACAAATCCTTCCTCCTCTACCTTAATTTTTTTTTTTATGTTTTGTATTAATTGTTAATTTGGTACAATTTATCTTTTGCTATATTATCATTTGAATGATCTAACCTTTACTCTCAAATTTTTCTCGTGTTATTTATTACTGTTTTGACTATGATGTGTTTTACACTCTTTTTGTCTGATGACAAAAGGGGAAGTAAAAGTAAGGTATGATGAACACGCTTAAATATCACATAACATGCACCATTCATCATACATAACATATTTGTATTGCTCTGATACTCATTGATATTCATTGGCACTATTTTATTCTAATATTGATACAATGATCTCTGCATCTAATCCTCAATGATTATTTGAAAAATGCTCTGATACATGTATGCATTATGCAATCATACAAATGCTCTGATAATTGAAAATGCTCTGATACTTGAAAAATATTTGATTATATGAGTATGTTGAACTTAGGGGGAGGCCCTTGAAATTAATTTTTTTGAAACTAAATTATTCATCAACCTTGGATATTTATCATCATCACAAAGGGGGAGATTGTTGGAACCTAAAGATTGAGAAGTTTAGACCCTCATTAATTTTGATGATAACAAAGTATTTATAAGAGAACAATTTAACTTCTAATAAGTCTTGAAGTGTGCAGGAATTGAAATCATTTGTACTTTATAAACACACCCAAGCAAGAAGAAGTATTTCACAAGAAATTGAATACATTCCATGTGTGTCTGCATCCATTCACTCCAGTGTCTTGTTGGTAGAAAACGTCTGGTAGTGTTATCTTATGACACGTGGTTACTCAATTGCAGCGAGCGTCCGTTGTATTTTCTGAGTGAGCATCTGTTCTATTAATGAAGCACGTGATGGTCACGTTTATTCTCTTTTACCTCAGGTATTCTGGAACAGAATTCGAATTTGATTTTGTGCGCTCATTTCTATGTACGAGGTATCAAAGGTGACACCTTTAGAATAAGACAAATTCGTACAAGGCAATTGTGTGAAAAGAAGATAGTACAATAACGGAAATACGTACTATTCTGATAATATCTGGAAAGGAAGAAAATGACAGAATTTCAAATGACCTCAACTAATGATTTGGAGCTGAAATATCTGCAACAGTAATATCCTCAAGATATTCTATAAATACCTCAAGCCTCTCATTGAAGAAGGTTGCTAGAAACGTTATACTGCAAAAGCTATTACTCAAGTGGGCAACCAAGTTTCTGTGCCAAGTTTCTGAGAACCAGAACTGAACTTCAGCGTCTTATATTCTTTCTTTTAGAAAGCTATTGTTTTGAGCTTGATCTTTTCATCCTCTCTTTGAGAGTTATTTGACTATATTCAAAACTATTCTGTGAAAGTTGTATTGCCTAGTAATAAGCTTGATTCCTCAAAGGCTCGATCGCACTGAATCGTTTTGAAAAGTTAATAGTATTGTCAAGTTTGTGACCGTAGAATACTCTTAAGGAATTTGTAATCAGTTGATTATAGTGAAAACCAGTTTGGTGGGACCTAGTGTAAATCTCTGTGTCTCTTGCTTTACTGCTTTACATTTACTTTTATCTTGCAAAAAAAAAAAAACAAGATTTCATAAACTTATTTCCAACGTCTGGTCATACTCCAACTTCCGATAACAAATAGTTTTCAAAGAAAAGTGTTTTTATCTTAAAGTTTTAAGAAAAGCTTTCGACACAATTCAACTCCCCTTCTTGTATTCACGTTCAAGGGATACTTGAAATTAAATTTATTGATACTGACCATCAATGGGTAGATATCTTTAGAAAACCCCTTGTTGAAGATAGATTCAACTTTATAAGGAAAAACTTGAATTTTCATCTTATAAAGAAATGGATATTTAGTTTGAATTTATTTTCCTCTGATATGTATGCCTCTGATATGCCTGCATCTAGTGATCATACTTGCCTCTGATATCATGTGTGCGTCTGATAATAACATGTGCCTCTGATATGGTTCTTGCGTCTGATAATAACATGTGCCTCTGATATGGTTATTACATCTGGTAATACCATACATGCCTCTGATACCATGCTGCCTCTATTTATATTATATTTATTTATATAAATATATTTATCATCTATTGTGGCATGCATTTGTAATTGTTCATATTCACATGCGTCTAGTGCATTCATTATGAGTTCCCTCAGGGAATCTTTTATACATGTGTCTCTCTAAGACTGGTTGATGCGTTAGTGGATGAGAATTACTCTACACTGAGTCATTAATACTTTTACTGCCTGAGGACAGTTTTACTATGCCTCTTTAACAGAGTGTTTGACACGTTTCATTTTTGAAATGACAGTCTTAATAATTCTTTTAATTTTATTTTTTGAAAACTGATGAAAGTGGTTTACTTTCTCAAACACGTTTTAAACCCACTCACTCACTCACTTCACTCACCCACTACCCACACTATCTCTCTGAGAAGTCTCACGCTTTGAACCCTAAAACCCTCCTTCACATTTTGCTTTCATCTTCTACAACCTTCTACAATGGCCGCTCAACAGCAACAAATTATTGGTCCCCAGAATGCTCCGCAACCCACAATGGTTGTTGATCCCAAGGATCTCACTGTTCTGTTCGAAGCTCGTGTTGATCTTCAAGAACTTGCTAAGAACGACAACGACTTCAGAATCCACTTCATAGATATGGGTTGGATTGACTACTTCTATATTGAATCCAGAGCTATCTACCCAGAGCATGTTAAAGAATTATGGAGGTTTGCATAGAGTGCAAACGATGCCATCGTCAAGGTAGGCAAATTGTGATTACAAAGGATTTGATCTCTGAAGTCATCAAATGCCCTAATTCCGGAACTGAGATCACTGAAAACTGGGAAAACACTTATGGAGGAATTTCTGTCATCAACGAGCATATCTTTGAAAAGCATAATGCCATGAAGCTGTAGATAAGGAAAATCGCTTCAGGGTGCTCTTCAAGATTATTAAGAGCAACAATATGCCCAAGGCTGGCTCAGTGGACTCTGTGAGCACAAACCACAAGTTCGTAATGTGGCATTACGACCTTAAGACTACCCTTAACCTACCAAGCATTATCTTCAATTTCCTGAGAAGAGCCATTAGCTTCTCCAGGAAAGGGCAAAACAGAAATATACCCTATGGAAGGATTATTTCAGCGATTATAGAAGAACAGGGTGTTGTCAAGCATCTTCAAGCTCTCAACACTCAAGAAGCTGGAGTCATGCTTCAAACGTGTGTTGCCCCTATCTTCAACAGTGACAACTTAAAGAAGATGAAACTGTTATCTTCTGAGTTGATTGCTCAAGCTGTCAAGCAAAATGAAGATGCAACCAAACCTGACAGAAAAGGAAAAAGGGTGAAGACTACTGGTGATGGTCCTTCTTAACCTACCAAGAGAATAACCAGGAGTGCTGCTGGAATTTCCATTTCTTTGCAACCACCTCTACTGTTTCCTCCGGTTAGACTTGCCTGCATGCCTTCTTTGCTCACTGAAGAGCAAGAAGAGAAGAAAGTGGAATTGGCTAAAATGATTCACAAGACCATGGCAGAATGCAATCAATACCATAATGAAACTTAGAGCTAAAAGGCTTCAGGAGCAAGCCTCTGCAACTACACCTCAACAGGCTGCCTCTAGTGGTGTTGTTCCCTCTGTTGCTGCTGCATCTGGTGCTGCTGCCCCTGCTACTGAGAGGAAGAGGATTGTCAAGCTTGGTGAAGTACCTGCCAAGAAGACAAAGGTATTAGACAATGATGTACATTTATATGAATATGTCTATGGTGCTTGTTCTGCTGAATCCTCTAGGGTAAATCCACCTTCTCAACCCTCTAAACCTTCTAAACCTATTCCACCTTCAAAACCAACCACTTCTTCTCTACCCCCATTACCCTTTGACTCATCATCATCTGATGATGATGATGATGTGCCCTTAAGACATAGACAAAGAATGAGAACTAATGTCTCATTTCCTGATGTTGAACCAATTTTTGTTTGCCTCCCTCAACAAACTGCTACTATTCCTCCACCACAAACCAAACCTACTCCTTCACCTCAATCACAAATTCAACATGACCTTAACCTTCCTACACAAACTGAACCAAAACCTATCACCCAGGAAACTGATTCTATTGAACCTGGCTTTGATACTATCTTAGACATTCAGCCCTTAGCTACCTTTAAACTTATTTAATCTCCCTCTACTCAACCTATTTCATCACCACCACCATAACCACACCACTCTAGCCCTGAACTTACAGCAGAACCAATCTTAGAAGATGAAATCATCATCACCTCTAAGATTGCCTTTGAGGTTGCTCAAAACCTTGAATCTGAACCCCCTACTCCAGATTCACACGATGACATTGTCATTATTTCTCCACCCTCTGCTGACCTCACCCAAACCCAATCCATTGCTTCTTCAAGCCAACCTCCAGTTATCTCTCTATACCGTGGTCCCAACTTATCTCTGCCTCTGCCAAACCATCACATTTTCCCTACCTTTGAGAGGTTTATGGTACTATAGCATAAACAGCTTCAAATATAACAAGGCATTGAAGAGGATCGTACCTTATCTATTGGCACCTTGCTGGCTCAGGAAGCCTTCTATGTTGAATGGTACTCTATAATTGATTGGTTTGAAAACCATAAGGAGAAACAGCTTCAACTAACACAGAGACTTCTGGCTACACCTGCTTGGAAAAGCCTATAACTCCTCTTCCTATATCTACTGCTATGATTGCTCAAGCCTCTACATCTGCTTCTTCTAGTCAATCTGACAATGTTGTAGTTCCAAGGACTATCTTGGACAGATTGATTGAAGATAACAGAGAAGCTGAACAAGCCCTAGAACACCCTTAAGACTTTACACCTTTTGTTATTTTAGCCTTGTACTTGTTTTCCTTAAAGATTCAAACTTTTTTGTAATTTGGTACTCTTTTAATTAATGAAAAATTGATTTTGGTGCCCATTTTGTTTTAAATTTTATCTTTCTATATATATATATATATATATATATATTTTACTCTGTTTTGACAATGATGTTCTTTATATTCTTAACCTTTTTGTCTGATGACAAAAAAGGGAGAGTAAAATAGAGAAGTATAGAGTAATTGATGAACTCAATGTATCAACTAAGTGTTAAAATGTATTAAACACCATGCATTGCATTGCATAATCTAATACATTATAATTGGTATACTCTGATAATGCTTATATCCTATGCTCTGATTAACTATATTGGAATGTATGCTCTGATACACTATTTATTTAAGCATGCATCTGATATGATTACTGCACTTAGAAAATATTTATATGTGCTTAATTCAGGGGGAACCTCTGAAATTCTTTCAAGTAAATATTTTTCTAATGGAAAATTGTTCATCAATCTATGTGTTTTCATCATCAAAAAGGGGGAGATTATTGGAATCAAGTGGATTCAGAAGTAATGACCCTTAATTGTCTTGATGATAACAAATAATGAAAAGAACAATTTATCCTCTGATATGTTTGTTAGTGTGCAGAACTTAGTGAGTAAGTCACTATTTATCAGATGAAACTATCTCTCAAAGCTGTGCCTCTGTGCACATTTCATCATCTGGTCCATTCCTTTGAGTCTGGCATTAATCGTCTGGTAAGTACTGATGATGTCATCGTCTTATAGCCTAACTCTGAAGATCATGCTCTGGTAGTCAACACTCTGGTAAGCAGCTTTGGTAATCAACCCTCTGGTAGACCATCATGATCTGGTAAGATCATGCTCTGGTAAGACTACACTGTCGGAATCCTGCATCTGGTACTATAAGACTTTGGTATATGAAAGGCCAAGAAAAACTACACTGAAGAACTTGCCTCTGGTCCAAGCTTACTCTGGTAAGCAGAGTGTCTCAGTAACAAGCATCATTTGGTAGAAAGATGCCTCTGGTTGGAAACCAGACTGATTGAAGCATTAAAGGCTATTTCATGCATTAAAGAAACTTCTTTGACGATCATCTAGTGTACGAGGAATCAAAGGCCAAAGAGAATGTCAACAGATATAATCATCAAATATGTCTGGTTCTGAAAGTGTCCCAAATTCAAAAAGGATCACAAGGGGACATAAAATGCTTTTGACAACTGTCTCAGTGTACGGACTGCAAAGTGAAAATGACATGACTCACTAAAAGCCATAAAAAGCGGATCTCAAGTTTTGTCAATTGGTGAAAGACCTGTTAGGTCACAACGACACTATTTGGAACCCTAGCTATATATACCTTACTTCACTCACTGAAGTATGTTAACGAAACTAAATCATTCTTACGAGACAGTGAGCAACCAAGAAATTATTCCAAGTCTCTGAGACTAAGTGAACTTGCACTTAATCGTTTTATTCTTTCTGTTAGAAAGTTATCTTTTTTACTTAAAGCTTTTCATTGTAAATCCTCTCAGCTGAGAGTTATTGTTATTATTTCAAAGTATTTTTGAGCTCTTGTATTTAGCCCAACAATGGCTGTATTTCTTAGAGGCTTGATTGTACTAAGTCGTTCTATGAAGTTGAGAGTATAGCCAGTTTGGTAGTAGTATACTCATAAGTGTACTCATTTGATTATAATGGAGAAATCCTTCAGTGTGGTCAAGGGACTAGACATAGCTATTAGGCGATAGTGAATTAGTATAAATCACTGTATCCTCTTCTCTCTTCTCCTTGCTTGTTCTTATTGTTATTTTCGTTTAAGAGTTGTTTTGATAAGTATAATGGGGACAGATCGTTCAGGTTGTAGTCTAATCCTTGAAGGACCAAAATAGGTAGTATCTGTTGTGGAGGGTGTTGATGATGAAGTGGAAGTGGAAATGGAAGTAGGAGTGATTGTGGTGTTTCTCTGAATGGTTGGGAATCTGTAAAGTTGATTGAAAGGGTGAGAAAGGGATGAGGTAATTTATGAAGTGATTGAGGAAATCGAAGAGGAATAGGATTGAGGTTTGTATATGATTAGGGTTTCAGATGTGGAGGATGAAGAGGTGGTAGTGGTAGGTTTGGGTGTTTGGTTTGCTAAATACCAGGAGATTCCTAATGAGGTAGCATCAGGTTTAATGGGTTGAGGGTGAGATGATGATGAAGTTTGTAATGATGGAGTGAGTTGTTGTGGAGTGGGAACAGGAGTGGACTGTGTTTTGGACTTTGATACGGTCAAAGCACCAGAAAGTGGATGTGGTTTCTTGGTCTTGATGGTAATATGTGGAGGTTGTGATGTTGGTGGTTTGGTAGGTGCAATTTATGGTGATGAAACAGATAGAGGAAGTGTAGTGATAGGGTCATCTCTATCATAGGCAACAACAGTATCATCAGAAGTAAAGTCAAGTACCATTGCCTTCTCAGAGGTCTTGACTAACCTCCTACGCTTAGATTGTCCCTGTGGAATCACAGCAGGAGGTTTAGCAGGAGCTTGCTTCTGTGGACCAGATGCAGAAATTGGTTAGTCAGCTTCTGCTTTCCTTTTCTCAAGAAGTCTCCTAATAGGAGCCTTCTCTTCATCATCATCATCTTCTGGTACAGGCACACTAGGCAGCTTCTTCTGTACCTTGCTTCTGGTCATCTTGACCAGAGGCTCAGCAGGCTTTTTCACACCATAAATAGAGCTTTTTGATGAGCTTCTGATGGGTTTCCCTTGCGTCTCAGCAACTTGAACAAGTGCCTAGGTATCACCAACAGCAGCTGCTTCATCTTCTTTCTTGATTTTGCGAATCAATTGGGAAGAACACAAACCCATTTTGACTAGGTTTTGTTTCCCAAACACATCAGCAACAACTATTTTCTTCTTTTCAAAATACTTTTCTTTGTCTTCTCCTGTCAAAGTTACCAGCTTTTCCACAATCATTTGTTTCTTCATGAGTTCAGAGAGGAGAACAACACAAGGATTAGTTTTATAGACGAACTTTTCTTCAGAGTATCCAGCCCTTGAAGATGCGATTGCATACTTTAGGGTGGTCATTATCAACCTTGGCAGATTGATTTGAGTATCAGCCCTATAGTGACTCATGATAAATTTTTGTTCATGGTTCACTATATCAGATGAATCAGCTTTCAATATGACACACTTGGAGATAAGCTTATGAAGCACTATTTAGTGAGTCTTCAAATTGATGGCAGTCAGGGGTTTCTTCGAAGCCTTCAGTTCATGACAGTTTTCAAAAAGACACTCATCAATAGCTTCTTGACCATTGAACATTGTTTCCCATCCTTTAGTGAAATTTAACCCTTCACCAGGGCATTCAATGGGTTCAACAATAACCTTTGGAGTTATAACCAACTCAAAGCCTTTTATGTATCCTTTAAGGAGATTTCCAGCATGTAGTCTAGCATTAGAAGAACTTCCTTTGCTTCCCATTGAAAATATCTTCTCCAGCCTATGCGAGTCAAACCGTCTATGAAGTCAAAACCGAATTTGGCCAAGTGGTTTAGATCAACCCTACTCTCAATGAGAACCTTTCCATCGGTTATGGTGTTGAACATAGCAGTGGTCTCATACACAGATAACGTCATTGGAGCAGAGTAGAGAAGCTTGTGGAGGAGGTTTTAGGGTTTAGAGAGACACAGAGCAATTTGTAGAAAACAGAGGGAAGGTACAATACGAAAGTAGTGGTGTAGTGGGAAAGGTAGTGGGAAAGTTTTGGAAAGAATAGTACAATCTTTTGTAAAACCCTTTCATATTTGCAAAGACTAAAAATAAAATAAAATAAAAGATTCTTTTCATTAAATGCGAAGTTGCCAAAAAGAGAGGTTACGTACACAGTAAAAACTTTATTGAAAATGTAAAAACAATTATGACTCAGTAGGTAAGATGAAACGTTACAGCACGCATGCATTTGACACGTCACCAGAAGCTAACATATATATCAGATGTTGAATGATGCGCAGTGAATGACACGTAAGATGCTTACTCATCCAGATGCTGAAATCTTACCAGATTCAGACAATAAGATGCATGATGCACAATATGCTGAGATTAAATAATCATTCTTTTATAAGATGAAAGTTCAAGTTTCTTCTTATAAAATTAAATCTATCTTCAACAAGGAGTTTTGTGAAAATATCAGCCCACTGATGATCAGTGTCTACAAATTTTATTTCAAGTACTCCCTTCTGAACATAGTCTCTTATAAAATGATGCTTAATCTCAATATGCTTTGCTCGTGAATGCAATATGAGATTTTTTGTAAGACATATGACAGAGGTATTATCACAAAAGATAAAGATGTTACTCTCTTTGATCAAGTAGTCTTCAAGTTGATATTTAATTCATAGAAGTTGAGAACTGTAATTTGCTGCTGAGATTTATTCAACTTCTGCTGTTGAGAGTGCAATAGTGCTTTGTCTTTTGCTTGACCAAGACACAAGATTTGCTCCAAGGAATTGGCAGCCTCCACTTGTGCTCTTTCTTTCAATGCATCTCCAGCAAAATCAGCATCACAGAAACCTACTAACTTGTAATCTTTTGATTTCTTATAAAACATACCAAGATTAGTAATCCCTTGTAAATATCTAAAAATTCTTTTTACAGCACTCAAGTGTGATGCTCTAAGATCAGATTGAAACCTAGCAAACAGGCAGACACTGACCATAATATCAGGCATTAAAGTAGTAAGATAGAGTAGAGAGCCAATCATACCTCTATAGAGCTTTTGATCTACCTTCTTATTATTTTCATCTTTGCATAAATTGCAAGTGGGGTGCATGGGAATGCACATTGGCTTACAATCAACCATCTTGAATTTCTTGAGCAATTCCTTGATGTATTTGCTTTGATGGATGTAAATACCATCATTGCATTGCTTGATTTGAATCCCAAGGAAGAATTTTAGTTCTCCCATCGTACTCATCTCAAATTCAACCTGCATTAACTTAGAAAATTCTTTGCAAAGACTTTCATTAGTAGCACAAAAAATAATGTGATCAACATATATTTGCACAAGTAAAAAATGTTTGTTGAAGTTTTTCTAAACAGAATGGTGTCTACTTGACCTCTTGTAAAACCATTTTCTTTTAAAAAGGAACACTACTAGAATGCAGCAAATTGGCTGCGAACTATTAGCGTCAGCCAAGTCCACACTACCCTGCTTACTAATATATTTTGTTGTTTGCGTAGGTCTTTAGCGTCAGTTGTGCCTACGCTATGTGTTAGTAACGACCCGACCGACGCTAGTCGCAAGTAAAAAACACGGCACTTTTCCACTGTGTTTGGGAGAGGGGAAAGAAAGTAGGGGGAAGAAAACTTTTTTTGATAAATGTGAAAAATGTGCATTGACAATTGTGACAAACCAATCATAGTGTGACACATCAGAAATTTTACACTTTAACCAATAAACTTTTTTTTCCCCACTTTCTGTCTCCTCACTTTCTTACATACCAAACATATCCTTCGTATCCCTCCTTTATTTTATTTTCACCTTTCCTACTTCTCCTCGAAAATATAATGGATCCTTTCAAACCCCAAATTTTTCCTCTTCGAAACCTTAGTTTCCCAGTCCAAAATTATTGGCGACATTGGCTTCGTCGCACCATGCCATTGGCGAATCTCTCCAAACCTTCCTCCTTTCCTGTGACGTTAGGGTCAACATTGGGATCCTACAAACAGTGGTGCTGCCGCCGGTGTTATATGGAACTGCCGCTGAAAGAGAGGGATGAGCCCGAATAGATCCATCTGCAGTCATGAAATAGAGGAGCCCAGCGATGGAGGCGGGAGTGGGAACGTCTTCCTGAGAAGGTGCGGATATCTGACAATTACCGACGAGGGCCACGCGCGGCGGCCACAGTGGCGACTTCACCGCCACTCTCTGTCTTCTCTACTCTCTTCCATGACAGATAAGCAGCAATGAATATATCTGTCTGCAACGTTGGGATTGAGGAGCAGAAATTAACCCTAACTTCAGAAGCAGAGCAGGAGAAAGAAGAAGTCTGGGGAGTATTAGCTTCCTGAGTATGTGATTTCTAGAAACTTTCCTATCTGTGCACTGAATTTCAACTTTATGTTTTGAATTTTGATTTTCATATGTGGGGTGCATTGTTTTTTACTTGGATTTTGGTGGCAGGAAGAAGACTTCTGAATAACCTAGATTTTGCCTATGGACTTTTCCTATGCTTGTCAGTGGACCATTTGGGGTTGTTTCTGCTATAGAGTTCATTGGGATTGTCTTTTTTTTTTTTTTTTTTTTTTTCAGCGTGTGCTTTCTGTGCTTTATACTATGCAGGCACTTGCTATGTCTGATCAGTCATCTTTTAGAGCCAAGAGACAGTACTGTCTAGTGCCATTTATTTATTTTTCAGAATTTTGTTTTAAGATGCATATTTACTTTAATTAGTGGGAGTCTTTGACTTGTTGAGGGGTCCTCATTTTTCCTTTCTACATAACCTCTCTGAACCAACCGCTGATACTTCAAAGATAAACGAGGAATCAACTCCATGAAACTGATGAAATAAAAGGTAGATGAACTAATGGGTTGATGGCTCAATCATAGGGTGGCTTTTCATGCAGCATATTTGCTATTTCATATCTCATTTTCTCCTATTTACTTTTGGATGTTTGCAAATCGATTGTGATTTTATAAGGTATGTACAAGAACTTATCAACTAAGTTTGGTGCTACATATATTTGTAGATTAACGTGCTGTGATGAGAAACTTTATGTGGACACCAACCCATGTTAAGTAGTGAGATTAAGATAACATTGTGTGATGAAATTTCAATATGAATTTGGAGGTTTACACTTTACAATCTACTAGAGGTGCTTATATTTTGCAGACTTGTTGGGGTATTAACCTAATAAGTATCTATAATTTTTTTTCGATAAAAATAAGGTTTCACTGCTACTTCTTGTTTTCCTGATAGATCCATTAAGTGCCATTCATTGTACTGGGTTATATTTTGTTTGTTGGCTAGTCATTTCTTTTGTATGACTTGTAAGTTGGTATTATATCAGCAAATGGGGAGTGTGATATTCGAGAATTAAGAGCAAGGTCAATGGAGAAAGTTGGGAAGCAGTGAGTCATTACTGTTGCTATAAGCAAGTTTGTCTATTTCTGTGAACTTGTTACCTGACAAAGTTACATCTAGGTTGTCTAAAACTTTGATGGGGAGACATAAAACCTAAATGTTTTATCACTAAATTATTTAATCTGCTATTTTGTCATTGGTAAATTATTTAGCAAAGATTTTTTTTTTCTTTTGCTTTCCTTGTGTCCTTAATTAATTTTCTCTGAGCATAATTCTTTATGAACACCTAGAATGGCTTGCGGGCTCAAGCTATCTACAAATTAATGGAACTCAGTGCATATTTAAACAGTTCCATTGGCATTCTCCCTCTGAAAGACTGGAAGACCGGATCCCTTCTTGTCATTGATAAATTAAAGATTTGAAGTGATCATCACAACTTTGTTAAGAACTTTGAATCTATGGACTACAATTTGTAATGTTTTCCAAAATAGATATATTTACTTGGAAGTTCTAGTCTGAATTTCTTGATGCTGTCTTTCGTTTCTTTTTAGTTACTGGATTCAAATCAAATGTATTTTACTAAAGACAAGTCGTGCGACCAGTCGATGGTGCACCATGGCGGCGGTGGCCATGTACCCAATGGTTAGGGATCCTTCCCTCTTCTTTCTCTCATTCTCTCTTTTATCTTCTCCCACTTTTTCTTCTATTTTTCCTCTTTTTTTTTTTTTGTTGGTGAAGTTGTTTCTTCCTTGTTAACAAGTTCTGATCATCAAAGAACCCAGATAAAAGATTGTTTGTAAAAAAACATTCATTTTTTATATTTTTAATTATCTACTATGTTTTAGGTGTTTTCTTGCTGACTTCCTCTGCTAAGCTATGCAATTTGCATTGATGCATCAAGGTTATGACTTGGTGGTAGATTCTACAATTATGTGCAGAGTAGATCGCAAAAGGTAGTCCATGTTGATGCTTTCGAGCACTTAGTTCATTATGTGCTCTACTTCTGCCCCTCCCCTTTTAGGCTTGTGGGCAGAGTAGTCTTTGTGTTTATAATCTGATGAAGAACTTACTCAGTCTTGCATTTTTATTTTATTTTTTGGGTATATTCCACTTCAGGCTCCTAAGGAACTATATCTATAAAATGTGAACAATATTAAACTTGACTTGGATAATATAAATCTTGAAATGGTTGCTACCAATATCTGTAGTCTAGCTCAGTCATATGCTAAATGATTCTGTCTATGTGCTTTTTGGTTCTATTTTTGTTTTTATAAACTCTGATATAAATTCTATTTTTGGATTTTCTTTTGTGAGGACCGTGTCAATGTTAATATATTTTTTCTTTAATATAAAAATCAGTGTTAGTGTCGGACCATCCCACGCTAAAGGTCGACGCTAACAACTAGCGTGTGTCAAGCCGATGCTAACGAGCGTGCGCTGTCGGCCATTATTAATGTTAGTGTAGGTCGTTTGCGTGGGCCAAGCGGCCATTCGCATAGTGTCGGCTTTAGCGTGGGCTAAGCCAACGCTAGTTAGCGTCGGACTAAAAAATGGCAGACGCAAAAGTTGGTGTCCCGCTGGGCCTATCGGACACGAGGCTGATGCTAATCGTGATTTAGCGTGGGCTTTTCATGTTTAGCGTCGGCTTTTGGCCTACGCTAAAGGCCTGCATTCTAGTAGTGGAACTTAGTCTATCATACTAAGCTCTAGGAGCTTGCTGAAGATCATATAGTGCCTTTTTAAGTTTGAAGACATGTTCAGGAAATTCAATATCTTCAAAACTAGGAGGTTGTTTCACATAGACTTCCCCAGTTATGAAACCATTCAAGAAAGCTCTCTTCACATCCATTTGATAAAGAATTATCTCATGATGTGCATCAAATGAAAATAAAATATGAATTGCTTCTAATGTTGCAACAGGTGCAAAAGTTTCAGTAAAGACTATACCTTCGTCTTGTGAGTAACCTTGTGCAACTAACGTTGTTTTGTTTCTTACCACTTTTCCATCTTTATCAAGCTTATTTCTAAATACACATTTAATGTCAATAGCTTGTTTATCTTCTGGTAGAGTGACTAACTTCAAACCATCATTGCATTGAAACTGATTCAACTCTTCTTACATAGCTAAAATTCAACTTTCATCTTCCAATGCTTGATCAATTGTTTTAGGTTCCATCTCAGAGAGTAGTGCAAGATCTGCATGCTCCTTGAAAGAGGATATTGTTCTCACTTTGTCTCCAGGTTTTCCTATGATTTGATCTTTTGGATGATGAGTTTTGAATTTCTAACTCTTTCTGGCTTCAGCTTCTGATTGTGTTGAATTCTGTGTCTGGTTGTCACTACCAGATGCGAGATTTGCATGTTCACTATTTGTTTTACCAATATCTAAACCTGAAAATAACTCATCTAGCTCTGACATTTCACTGTCAGGCTTCTTGTCATTAAACTTGACATGAATAGATTCTTCCACTATCATAGATTCTTTATTGTATACTCTAAAAGCTTTTGATCTTTCAGAGTATCCCAAAAAGATACATTTGTCTGCTTTGGAATCAAACTTACCAAGCTGATCCTTAGTGTTTAAAATATAACATATACAACCAACGGAGTGAAAATAAGAAATGTTGGGTTTTCTACCCTTCTACAGTTCATATGGAGTCTTTTTCAAAATAGACCTTATATATACTCTATTTTAAATATAGGAAGCTGTGTTTACTGCTTCTGTCCAAAAATATTTTGCAATATCAGCTTTATTGATCATGGTCCTAACCATCTCTTGGAGTGACCTATTCTTCCTTTCTACAACACCATTTTGTTGTGGTGTTCTAGAAGAGGAGAAATTGTGGGAGATACCATTTTCTTCACAAAATTTTTGAAAGCTTTCATTTTTAAATTTTCCCCCATGATCACTTCTAATTGAAGAAATACAAATTCTTTTTTCATTTTGAACAGTTTTGCAGAAAACAGTGAACACTTTAAAACACTCATCTTTGTGGGCAAGGAATCTAACCCATGTCCATCTAGTAAAGTCATCAATAATGACTAAACCATATTTCTTTCCAGTTAAAGAGGCTATCCTTGTAGGACCAAAAATATCAAGATGCGAAAACTCAAGTGGTTTAGATGTTAAAACATTTTTAGAATGAAAAGAAGTTTTAACTTGTTTTCCTCTTTGACATACCTCACAGAGAGCATCAGGTTGGTATCTAAGATTTGGTAAGCCTCTAACAAGATTATTCTTGTTCAATTTTGAGATTAATCTCAAGTTGGCATGACCTAATCTTTTATGCCAAGTCAATTGCTCATCATCAACAAACATAAGACACTTGACATCTTGTTTTGCAAGTTCAGAAAGATCAATTTTATAAATATTTTGTTTCCTCTTTGCAGTAAAGAATATAGAGCCATCATTTATACTTTTTACTAAACAGCCTGTTTTTGTGAAGATAACATTATAACCACTGTCACATAATTGACTTATGTTAAGTAGGTTATGCTTTAGGCCTTCAACATACAGAACATTATCAATAAAAGGAAGAGAGTCCTTATCAATGCGACTAATTCAAACTATTTTACCTTTTTGGTTTCCACCGAAACCAACATATCCTTCCTCTCCAGGTCTTAGCTCTTGGAACATATGCTTTTCTCCCGTCATGTGATGCGAGCATTCACTGTTTAAGTACCAAGACTGGTGTGTTGATCTTGTTTCTAAGCATATCTGCAACATAGACTATTTTATCTTTAGGTACCCAAATCTTCTTGGGTCCTTTCTTGTTAGTTCTTAAAGGATACTTGTCCTTCTTATAATTTTGAAAGCAGTACAAACACTTTTCAAATGTCCATGTTTATTGCAATATGCCCAAATCATTGAAGCTTGTTTGCTACGAGTTACACTCTCAGCAAGAAACTTTTAAAAGGCATATTCATATTCATTTGATTTGCATTTAGGATTCCCTTCATCCTATGAGCTTTCAGCTACCGGACGCTGACTAGCTACCAGACGCTGATGATCTACCAAACGCTAATTTTCAACTTTCAGTTTCTGGTTCTCTTCATTGAGTTTTGAGTTTTCATTGTTCAAAACTTGAAATTCTTTTGATAATTTTGAAAACTTCTTTTTCAAAGCTTTATACTCAATGGAGAGAGTGGAGGAATCTCTAAGAAGTTCATCAAATGCATTTTGAAGTTCAGAGTAAGAGTCATATATTACCACTTCAGTTTCTTCTTCAGAATCTGATTCAGTGTTTGCCATGAGGGCAACATTTGCTTCTTCATTCTCATCATTTTCAGAAGATTTTAGGGTATAATGAATTATTCTTGTTAAAATCAGTCTAATTTGCTCTATTTTGTGTTAGAAGATGGAATTCGAGGGAAAACTAACAAAAAATTGGGGTTTCTGAAGCGAAAGCATTCATTTTCGGCATCATCAAAGTATGCACAGCCTGTGCAGGGATTCCTGAATGGCCATGTAATGTGCCAGAACTCAGATACTGAACCAACCTCAATGCACGGGCACGCAAGCAATATGCAAGACCATGCACCCATTTTTTATAGCGTCTCGTACTAAGCCTTGCATATATGAACGGTCGTGCATCAAGAAAAATCGTCATCTCGTACTTGGTCATGCATCTTGAAAACAAGCTCACTTAATATACACGGTCGTGCACCGTGCCGTGCATGTGCATTTTTGCGTGAAAATTAGAGGTCTATAAATAAGAGTGTTGACCTCAATGAAAAACACCTTGGAACAAGCTGAGAACACTCTCTGACTGCTGAGAAGAACCTAGCCCCCGTTTTAAGAGCTCTAATTGAAGGCAAAAGCAAGATTTCACTACTAGTATTCTTTTACTTTTCCTCTATGATGCTTCTTGTGATTTGGATGTTTGCTATGAGCAGCTAGTTCCTTTTTCTAGGGTCTTAGGTCTATAAATAGTAGTGTTGACCTCAATGAAAAACACCTTGTAACAAGCTGGGAAAATCTTATGACTGCTGAGAAGAACTCTAGCCCCTGTTTTGAGAGCTTTGGAGCTGAAGCCAATGATTGAAGGCAAAAGCAAGATTACATCACTGGTATTCTTTTACTTTTGCTCTATGATTCTTGTTTTGATTTGGATGTTTGCTATGAGTAGCTAATTCCTTTTTCTAGAGTCTTAGGTCTATAAATAGGAGTGTTGACCTCAATGAAAAACACCTTGGAACAAGCTGAGAAGACTTTCTGATTGTTGAGAAGAACCCTAGCCCCCGTTTTGAGAGCTCTAGAGCTGAAGCCAATGATTGAAGGCAAAAGTATGATTGAAGGCAAAAGCAAGATATTCTTTTACTTTTGCTCTATGATTCTTGTTTTGATTTGGATGTTTACTATGAGTAGCTAATTCCTTTTTCTAGGGTCTTAGGTGGATCTTGTTTTCTGAGAACCCTTATCGCTGTGTCTTAGTATTTTATGAGTTAATTCCTCTTTTAACTCATTATTCCGATTGAATTATTCAGTACGCTTATTTACATGTTAGGAGTAATTAATCTTTGCATGTTAATAATCAATAAATTAGGAGCGATCTTACTCTAGTTTATTGGTGGACCTATAGGATAACTGGGATTAAGAGACTAGTAAATCATGCTTAAGATCTAATCTTCTAACCAATTAATCTTTTGAGAACTTCAACCTTTTCAAATTTGAAATTCGGTTCGATAAAAAATAAGGATTTATTTTGGGAAATAGCATTAATTCATATGACCAACTAGATTAGTGATATAAGGAAAATGGATTTGGAATCAATGAATAATAGGAATTAATTGGGAATTAACAAATAAAGGGTGATTCAAAGGAATAAGGGAAACCGTGACCCTCGCTGCGCTCTTTTGATTTCAATTACTGTTTTCCAATCTCGCGCTATTGCGTAACAACCAATATTTTGATTCGCCTAGATAGCCAAGAAATCCGAGTAATTTGGTAATTAGCATTATTGCCTATGGGTTCGACAACCGGGACTTAAATAGTTCCCCTTTATTACAAATTGCGATAAGGTATACTTGTCTTTGAAGCAACATCCCTCCATAACCCTAGACCCTGATTAAGCTCTAATCCATGGTCCTAATCAAGCTTATGAGACATCTGACAAGCAACCATCCTTAGCAAATAATTAATATGTAAATCTATGATTTCAAAGGTAGGGATGTGACCGCTATCGCTTTAGATCTTTAGAGAATTAAGCCCATTATGATTTTTGAAATTAATAGTTGGTTCATGAGAGTTTTTTAAATACGTGAAATATTTAGTTTTTTGTTTATAGATTTTTTTTAAACAAAATTATATTTTTTATAGATAAATTAGACGAGGGATCTAAAAAGCCAAAATCCAAAAAATAGTTTATTTATATTTTTTTTTGATAAACAAAATTTATTAAAAGGGAGTACAAGGGGTACTCCAACCCTTTACATAAAAAACAACTTACAAAGTTTTATGGCATCCGAATGGATTAGAACACTAATCCAAATATTGGAGACCAAATTTTTTACCACCTCTACAAATAAACCATCCCCAAGATACCATTTTAACTTCAGCTAGGACCTCATTACAATTAGCCACTACTCCTTCAAAAATAATTTTATTTCACAGCTTCCCAAGAACCCAAGTGCCCCATGTTGTAAAAAGTGCATGATCCCATCACAATGATACACACCATCAAACCCCATCCAAGCATAAATTTGAGTCCACACATTGTATGAAATGGGCATGTAAAGAATAAGTGGTTGCAATCCTTCACTTTATCATAACAGAAAACACAAGACAATTCATAATCGGATACAATGACATTCCTACGTTGCAATGCTTCCCTTGTAGCCAAGCTATCTTGAAGGAGTTTCGACGCCAATGCCGACACTTTATACGGAACATCACTCTTTCACAAGCTTTTGTAGACTTTGTGCAACTCACAATTGACATTCAAGGCTGGTTGGAGATTTAAGAGATCGTAGTAACACGATTTCACAAAAAACCCATTTGTTTGATCAATGGTCCATATATATCCAATGATCCCCACCCTCCCTCTTTGGATGGCCAGCCACCAACACATTCTCCAATTCCTTTGCATACTCCTCCTCCCAAGCAAACAAAGGGCGCCTCCACCTCCATTGCCAAAGCCAACAATCATCAACCCATCTTCCTAATCCCATCGATATTTTTCTTATAAATATTTCTTGAGAAGTATTGTTATTATTTTGACTTGAGAAATCTTTTCAAGTTTTTTTTTTGTGGTTTGAGAAATCTTTTCAAGTACAAAATTAAAAGATCAAAATGATATCTTATTTTATGTTTTGATGGAGGGTTTTGCAAGGTTAAATCTATATATTGATATATATTTAAGATTTTAAAAAATTGAAAGAATAACATGATAAATAATCATATAATATTTCAGTCACATTTCATTCATTTTTTAAAAAACATTTTATAACTTGCTTAATTTAAAAAATAAAAATACGTTATCCTCTCCCCTCTAAAACCCTCGTCCAAACATAGTGAAAAATTTTGTGTCCTCTATTCAGTAATAGAGTTTTTGTGGTCCTATATGCAACACTGTTGTTAGAATTGCGTAGGATATGAGTAAGACTGACTTACGGATTGCGATTGGGGTTCGTCAACCAATTCCACTACAAGAAATTCGCTAATTACCGACGATCAAAAGCCGTCGGTAAACCACAAAAACCATTGGAAATGACCATTGACCGACGACGTCGGGACCCTGGGAGTTTGGCTCGCTGGTAATTTTACCGATGGCTGTTGTGTGGCCGTCGGTACCTTTGTCACTAATAAGTCGAAACCAACAAAGTTCTGGTCGTATTTAGCCACAACTAGACCGTCGGTAAATTATCGACGGATTAGCAACGGCTATAACCGTTTTTTACCGATGGATTACTGACGGCTACACCGTGGGTAATGAAACGAATTTAAATTAATTTATTTCCATTTACCAACGGACTAGCCGTCGATAAATTATTGACGGCGTAGCGATGGATATAACCGTGGGTTTTACCGACGGATTACCAACGGAGACTCCGTTATTTTGTTGTCTTTACCGACGGCTTTTACCAACGGCTCAGCCGTCGGTAATGTTTAAATTTTTAAAATGTTTTTTTTTGTTTTTCTGATAGCCCAACTTGCATTTTTAACAATAAAATAATCACCAACCAACAATGGCTCAATGGCCCACCAGCACAATCATAAATAAATAACATATATAAAAAGCACAAAAATATGTAAATACAAGTGTTATAAATGTTAAGACAAAAATAAACATGTCTGTGAAGTTAAGTCAACATACAACACAAATAAAAACCTAATCTAATCCTCCTCCTCGTCTTCGTCGTCCTCATCCTCCTCCTCGTAGTCCGGATGGTGATGGGCGGAATGGATGTTGGCAATGCTGCTTGCTAACTTTCTCAGCTGTCTCTGGAAGTCTGCAGCCTGCTCCTGTTGGTGCTCTTCTGCCACCCGTACTGCATCCAAAACTACCTGACGAGCCTCCTCCTCGGTTGCCCTTGCTCGCTCCTCAATGATCGCCAACTGTGTAGCCATCTCGGCGGAGTACTGACTGGGGACATGGGTAGTACCGGCAGACGCACGAGACTCCTGAGTCAGAGAGGAGACATCTGGCCTATAACGCGAGGACATATCTCCGGTATCGTAGAGACATCCCCGAGTCTTCCCCCCAGCAGTCTAATCTAGTCGAGGGGTCAACCTCCTGAGGCCCACTACCAGATGCCTCCCCTGGCTGAGAGGCTTGCTGCAATGCCTCCTGAAATGACTCCTGCTGAAAAGAAAATGGCGTTAAACTAGGATACATTACTTTTTTTACAACAAAATCAAATATTAAATAATAAACAATAAATACAATGTTAAATCTTACATATGTCTCCCTGGCTCTCTCGTCCACCCAGGATTTGTCCTTCTTCCTCTGGTGAGTCCTCATGAAGACCTCATCCACCGACACTTCCCTACCCAACTCTCTCGCCTTAAACAAAACAAATAATACCAAACAGGCATTAGCAATATTTAACAATGAAAATATGTGTTGCAATTATCAAGTGTTTAACTGAACAACATACCATCCGTATGGCATGCTCAGTGATGGAAATGGATCCACCTGTATGGACATATCCACTCTTGGTAGAGGCATGGTTTGCCTTTGCCCGTACTGATTTCTCCTTGTATTCAGGAGAATCCCATTTCTGTTCGAGGGTTTGCCATGCACTCTCGCCTATCCAGCCTGGGCATTGGCGCTTGTTCCTCACCTCCATCAGCATCTCAGAAAGACGCTTTGAGCCCTTACTATCAAAAACTTTCCTGAGCTGATACTCATGCTTAGGCCGCCAGGCAACTTTTGTCTGCAATGTTATAATACAAATAAGTTAGAGTACATTCAGTAATAGAAACACAATAATTGAATTAGCTTTTGAGAAAAGTAACACAAACTTACCCCAAATTTCTTGAACTAAAAATCGGCTGCCTCCTCAGGAATCTCTCCCCATGTAGGGTACGGATCCCGAAACTGTGACAGGATTATGGATGTGAGGGCCGTAGAGGTCACCTTACTTGGTAGCCATCTATAAACAAGTTACAAACAAAATATTAAATACATAATACAATCATCAACATATATATATGTATATACATACATATATATATGTATATACATACATATATACATAACAGTGTTAAACATATAGTAGTGATAAATTACGTACCCTTGCCCCAATGGATAAATGTATGGCCTCCCATCTGGTGCCGTCTCAGGGTCATGATGAGAGTGACGTGATCCCTGCGGCGTCGGACCACTATGTACAGGCGGTGAATATCCTGCCTCATCCTGAGTATGCCTTGATGAAATGGACGTCGAGGGTCATGATGCTACAGGAGTAGTCAGAGATGGCAAGCCCTGCTCCTGCATAGGAGGAGGAGGGACTGTACCCATCGCACTGAAACCCGGAGTCAGGATCATGCGTATAGGTGCCTCAGGCAGAGGAACCTGAGCTTGCTGGGTCGAAGGCCCCACATCTGACGGGTGGGTGGTGTGGATGCGTCATCGTCCAATGGTGACTGGACATGGCTAGCCTGTGTATGCTGAGCCGCATGTGTTACCATGTGCGGCAAAATCATCTGATTCCTCCTCGTAGGAATCTTGGCCGCTTTACCTTTGTCTTTTGGAGATATCTATCAACATTAAAATGCACAAACAACATAAGATGTTAGAAATAATAAATTAAGAACAAGTTAAAATATGAACTATGAAATCATCAATATCCAAAACAAACTCTAAAATAATAAACTATAAAATACACTAAAATAACCAACACAATACCGTTTTGATCATATAAAATTATTGGTCATTGTAGTATTCTCTTACCTCTCATTTCAAACATCATCAACATTATCCTCATCATCCACATCCATATCCGCGTTAGTCTCAAACTCTGTCTGATAACTACCCTCACTATAATCCTCCTCTATTTCACAATCCATGTCAATATCTAAAACAAACGAAATATCGACCTCTTCGTTCTCACCATGTACTTCATCATGCAAACCGAACATCTCTTCAATTTCGGTTATTTGTTCAATGTGGGCCATCTCTTCATCTTGATAGGGTGTGTTTTCCTCAATGTCATCCACCTCTACACGACCTATGGGTTTTGTCTTTATTACTGCACACCATCCACGTTTATCTGTTCGTATTTTTGGATATGGTAAATAATACACTTGTCTGGCCTTTTGTGCAATTATGAATGGATCATAGCGATCATATTGCCTAGCCATCTTGATATCTACAATATCATACTGCGGATGAACTTTTGTTCCTCTATTCCGTCTGGGATCAAACCATTGACAATAAAACAAGGCTACCTTGTGAGGCAATCTATGATACTCCAACTCAAATATATGTTGGATTACTCTGTAGAAATCATCTTCTCCTCCTCCTGTAACCACTTTCACATAGACTCTGCTATTTATAGTTTTTTTACCCACAGTCAAAGCGTGTGTGTGAAATTTGTACCCATTGATGAAATACTTGTGCCAACTTATGACCCTTGACTTTGGACCCCAAGCTAATGATATCAAGTTGGGATCACTCATGCCATTTGCCGGATTAGTAACCTATTCAAACAATAAATTCACAATAAGGCTAACGTGTAATGTAATTTTTTACGACAAAGTGTTAGCCAAACCCCTCGTGGAGTCACTTACATAGGCCCGAAACCATTATGGAAATTCCCCATATATACGAGTTTGAGCTGATGAATCTTCCTCATTAATGGAATGATAGTGCAAAAAACCACTGTCAATAAAAGATTAGAATCCATCAAAGATATATTTGGTAAATACAGAGTATGTGTTTAGTTTCATATTACTTACTTAATATACGGCTTAATCTCATTGCAATTGATGAGGACGTACACGTGAGCAGACCTCCATTCAGCATCACTCAACCAATGTATTTCATGTTGCCCACTAGGACGTCCAAGTTGGTTGCCAATCAACAGTGTTGATGTCACGACATCATCCAACCTTATAGCTTCATTACATTGACTTGTGGCGTACAATGATACTGTTTTGAAATAGTGGAAACAAAAATATGTCGTCTCCCTGTGTAAGTAGGCCATGCATATTGAGCCTTCTACTATGGCCTTGTTTTTTACTGACCGCTTAAAATCACTCATCATTCTGAAAAAAACAATATCGTACATTAGAGTGCCAATATCAAAAAATTTTAAGTAGGAGAAGGAAACAAAAGAGAATGGTAATGTACCTTTCAAATGGATACATCCATCGATATTGAACTGGACCACCAAGCCTTGCCTCATGCGGGAGATGGACTAGTAGATGTTCCATCGAATCAAATACTGCTAGTGGGAAGATTCTTTCAAGTTTGCATATGATCAACAGAATGTTTTCATTTAATTTGATCAATTCATCAAGTCTCAAGGTATTACTGCATAGGGCCTTAAAGAATTGACTCATTTCTGTAAGTGGTTTCCACACAAGGTCAGGAAGCGAACTAAATGCAAATGGGAGTAAACACTCCATAAAAATGTGACAGTCATGACTTTTCATCCCATGCATTCTGCTGGTGTTAACATTCGCACACCTAGCCAAGTTTGAAGCATACCCATCTGGCATCTTAAGCTCATTAATCCATTTACATACTTTTTTTGCCTCATCAGAAGATATATAGGCAGTAAGTTACCTTAGGTTTTCTCATTTTTCCATTGTTATTTGGGACTAATTCCAAGTCACTACGCGCACAAATGAGGGGCAAGTCCAATCTCGCTTTTTCGTTGTCCTTTATTTTGTCTTTATCATTCATGACTGTGTTGAAGACATTATCGAAGACATTTTTCTCTATGTGCATCACATCTAGGTTGTGCCTTAACAAATTATCTTTCCAGTACAGAAGATCCCAAAAGATACTCCGTTTCACCCAATTGTGAGTAACTACATAGCCAGGTATCTTAGGAAGCCCATCCACTGGCACGTATGGCAGTCCATGCACCGAATTCCGTATTTCGTCCCCTGTCAATACATTAGGCGGCCCATCCTTTTCAACCCTCTTTTTTGCGAACCCCTTTCTACTTCTTCTGAAGATGTGATCAGGTGGTAAGTACCGACGGTGACAGTCGAACCACGAGTTTTTCCCTCCATATTCCAGCTTAAAAGACTTTGTGTCGTTCATACATATGGGACACGCCAATTTACCTTGAGTGCCCTAACCAGACAACATACCTTTCGTGGGAAAATCATTAATTGTCCACATCAAGGTTGCCCTCATTACAAAGTTTTGCTTCGTGGAGATATCATAAATCAAAGCACCATCACTCCACAATTGCTGAAGCTCATCTATTAAAGGATGTAAGAACACATGTATTTTTGCTTTAGGATTTTGTGGTCCAGGTATGAGGCACGTCAAAAACATAAACGGTTTAGTCATGCACATTTCAGGAGGGAGATTATACGGGGTCACAATAACAGGCCAACATAAATATACGGTTAAAGAAGCTTGCATGTAAGGTGTGAAGCCATCAGAGCATAAACCAAGCCTTACGTTTCGTGGTTCATTTGCAAAATCTGGATAAATCAAATCAAAATGCTTCCAAGCTTCCCCATAAGATGAATGACGTAAAACACATGAACTAGATCTATTTTGATGATGCCATCTCATTTGGGCCGTAGTCTCCGTCGACGCATACAGTCTTTTCAACCGAGGAGTGATTGGTAAGTAGAACATTCTCTTTACTAGGACGTCTTTATGCTTACCCATCCCGATCTTATGAGGAAGATATTGTGTTTCATTACAAAACCTACACTCTCGATCGTTCTCATTGTCTTTCCAGTACAACATGCACCCATTTTGACAACAATCAATTTGCTCAGACTTTAAACCTAGCATGCTCACCAATCTTTGTGCTTGGTAATAATTTTTCGGCAATGCATCTTTTGAAGGACACACCGCTACAAGCATGCTTGCAAAGAAATCAATACACTTTTGAGGAACATTCCAATTTGATTTGCATGCCAACAGTTTGACACAAATCGAAAGTTTGGATTCCGAAGCCCCCTTATATAACGGCTGGTTTGTAGCAATTAGCAAATCATAGAAGACTTGTGCATCCTTATTTGGGGGCTCCTCAAAAATCTCTTCCTCGTCTTCCTCATTGTCATCGTTGCCCATACCTTCGAAGTCATAGTTGGGCCCGAAGACATCGTCTACCATATGTTGCATGTTAAGGAAAGGATCATCATTAACAACATCTCCATCAACAGTTGGCACATTACTCGGATCGATATACGACACTTCTTCACCGTGTTCAGTCCAATACCAATAATTTGGCTGGAATCCAACCCTACCCAAGTGGACTTTGATTTGAGCAGCAAATAGTATGCTTCTGCACATGCACTTGAGACAGAGACATCTAATTCCACCCTCGCTTGCAACCTGAGGTTGTGAACTAGCCTGCTTTATGAACTCCTTAACCCCCTTTACGAACCTTGGTTTCAACCCCCCTCTACCAGGATTAAGCCTGTCATATACCCAACTACGATCTATGGGATAACCACGATTGTCCATTTTCTGGAGAATGGGAACGCAAGTTATTAATTTGTGAATGTCTTAAAGATATCACAATAGCAGACAATAATAAAACAAGAGCTAATAGCCGACCCCAGTAACGCCTTTAAGGGAATGGTAATAGGAGAACATCATCATTTCCCCTATTACTTCCTCAAGGCATTACTTTGAAAACAAATCCTTTGATATGTGAACCCTAGGAGCTGATTTTGATGGAGACTGTGACCACACACTTAGTTATCCACAGTCGTCTGCGGCAAGACCTGAGGTAAAAGAGTTATTCTCCGTGGAGAAACAACTTATGTTCTCACCAGAGGTAATCTGAGAGCCTATAAGTTGTTTTTCGACCGAGAGTAACTCTACTACCTTAGGTCTTAATGCAGGCGACTGCGGATAACTAAGTTTGTGGTCACACTCCCCATCAAAACCAGCTACCCGGGATCTTCACATAAACGAATTTGTTTTCAAAACGTGGTCAAAACAAACCAGCTATATTTTTTGTACAAAAATCAATTAACTAATAAATTCTCAAATACACTAAATGATCCACCAAGTTTGGGCATAATGATCATTATGTGTAACAAGGTTACTGCAAATTGCCTCTACATCAGGCAAGAACACATTTGCTAATAAAAACTACAGTGTTCTTGCCCGATATAACAACCACAGACAATAACCCCGCTACACACAACAATCAAATATAACACCAAACAATAACTGTTAGCGTAATTCATACACTACTTTTTAAGGCAAGTGCACCAATCGCAACCAGTAATATAGTAATGAATAGAGTATCGTCTCCACAGGGATTATGATGGTTATCAATAAGAATAAGTGTGTAATTACTTAAAACGGAAATGATTTGGATATTTTGATTGTAATTGTAACGTTGAACAAGTTAAAGTAAAAATAGAATTGACTTGGTTGGTTGAAAACGACTAGGATTTGAATCCTCTTGTACTTGCTCTTATGTAACTAGTTCATCATTAACTGAAGTAATTTCATATAAGTTGAAGTTCGAATCAACTGAATTAGCTTAAGGACAATCCCTTGCCTCATAAACCCTTTATTCTAGCCACAATCCCTAATCCCTTAGGTGATTAATGATTAGACAAAGCAATAAGATCCATGATTCATTAGAACACATAACCACAAGTTATATTCCTATAATCTTCATGATTATGATTACTAATCTCAGTTCAAGTTCATTCATCCTATTTTCCAATAAAGATGAAAAACCCAAATTCAATGCAATAGTGATCAAGTATTGAAAAGCATGAAGTATAGAGATTAGAAACTCAATTTACATAACATAAACTTGTATTAATATAAGAGAACTAACTACATAAGAGTTTGTACATGATTCATCTCATCCTAATCTAAGGTATTTAGCTACTCATGGTAGTAAAAGAAGAAAACAAACATATGAAAGAAAACAACTCCATTGATGATCCAAACCTTGTTCCCAAGAATGAATCCTCCTTGAAGATGAAGAACAATGGAACCCTAGCACTCCTTATCTTTCTCTTTAGTGTTTTTGGCTGTTAGCAAAGGTCCAAGATGATTAAAAAGTGAACAAATATCTAATTATACAGATTCTCAAGAAGACCGTGACGCTGCCGCGTAGATTAGGCGATACAAATGCGTCGCGGCACTAAAGCGGCTTCATTTGCAGCGATGCGGCGTCGCGTGCAGATTCTTCTCGATCAGCGGCCACGCCGCAGATGAAGACAGAGCCGGTTTACATAAATGCGCCGTCACGCCGCATTCCTTTACTTGTAAATGCGCCACGCGCATACTCAATTACTTGGCTAAATTCCGCATTTTTGGCTGCCTTTGAATCTTATGCTCTCACGAATCATCTTCTTTGCCTTTAATTGAATTCTTGAGAGTGTCTTCTTTTGGTTTTGTTTCCATTCCTAGCAATTCAAGTGCAATATACATGAGAATAATGTAAGAGTTAAAACATACAATCAAACAACCAAGTTTAAAGAATTCCAAAGTTTAAGCTCAATATATATTCAACTCTCTCAATTCCTCATGTATTTAATTCAATTAATCACTCTAAATTAACATAAGATGAAAACTTATCACAACCCCAAACTTGGCAATTTGCTTGTCCTCAAGCAAAAATTAAATTAAAAACATGGGTAAAAAAAATTGAAATTAATGGATGTATTTTCAATCTCCACCATAAACACATGCTCAATCAACTTTCTTTTTAATCACACTTGTCAAAGGTGACAATTCATGCCTTCTTATATCACTTGCTTTCTCAATTCCAAATTCTCCCAAATGAACAAATCAAGCAACATAACGTACAATTATCAATTATGCTCAACTTATCAGACTTTCCTCACAAATGATATTTCACTTTCACTCCGGTGTCATTGGGATCGTTCTCTCAATCACATCATACGCAACACTCTACCATAGGCTTGACCAAGTTCTAAAAAATTAAATACAATGCAATGTAATACACATTTAAAAGGCCTTTAAGGTTGTAACGGGGCTTAGGTAAGGGCAGGAATTATTTGGATAGTAGGCTCATAATCTTGAAGTAAGAAATAAACCACTTCACGACATTGATATCAAACCCTTGTATTCATTCACATAAATCTCCCCCAACATAATTGATTAAGAACAATAGGTAATATTTACACATTAATGACTTTTTTTTTTTTTTACAATGAACAAGTCCAAATTCTATACAAAATTGAACAATTTAAGTTCTTGTACATCCACCCCAAACTTAGAATCTTTGCTTGCCCTCAAGCAACCCCAAACTTAATCAAATGCTAAGACATGTCGTAATATGGCCTACTGAACTCCAAGTAAGTAGGGACAATTGAGATTCTGGTCTTAGGCTTGCAATGAAAATAGATCGCAAATAATGGACAATTAGGCTCAAACGGGCTAACAAAGGATTAAATGAATTAGGTGGTGAATTTAGGCTCTAGGTATTAGAAAAAAATTGCCTCAATATGTGTAAACATGCAAGTATAAAATCCTAAGAACGAGGTCAAATTCTGAAGACTGTCACATATAACGGAAGCACACAAGAAGAAAAAGTTCTGTTTGGCACAAAATTCTCACTGGTTAGAGAGGAAATTAAGCACAAACGAATCTTGCAGTTAAATGTTACTTAACATGCTTCAAAGGGTTATTTGTGAACTTTTTTATCAAAAAGAGGCATGCAAAGTCACAATCCAATTGTGTATCCATTACAATTCATAAGCATGCATATCATGGGGATTCTGAAAATAAAAAACCATAATTCCACTTATCAAATCAACATCTTAACTCAAAAATTCATTTAACACAAGGTACAAGAAAAGGAAATTAGAGTTCCCCAAAAACAAACAATCAGTACAAAATACATTGAATATTGATATTTAACATTGAATATTGATATTTAAACAGAAAAATAAAAGAAAACAAAAGATAAAAGTAGAAAACCAAAACGGTGAGCCATGGGACTCAACCGCTGAGTGAAATGATGGGGCGGGCCGCCCGACGCCACCGCTGAAAGAAACTAGGGAGTTGGCTCTGAAGGCCCTGCCTCATCATCAGGGTAAGGCTCCTGGAAAATGTCGGCGTCCATATTCACGAACTGGCCACTTTGGTAAGCACCAATAGCTCTGTAAATAGCCTGCATCCCTCGCCTTTGAGCTCGTGCTTCTTGCGTTTCTCTGGATTACGAGCCATAGTTCTCTGCACATAGAACGAAGATTTGTGCAAAAATTGTTTTCTATGTTAGTATCAACACAAACATCTTAAAATTCTATGAACATTATCACTTCACCACTATGGTTTTCCAACAAAGAGATTACCAATGCAATTCATATTTTCATATTAAAACTCTTGCTAAAGTTGACAATCTCAATGGTTTGTGAGTAAAAATTCCTTATGCACTAATCTTGCAATTAGACAAACCTTTGGTCATCTAATAATTTTCACAATTATTTGATTGAGGACAACCAAATTTTGTCATTTGAAACAATGTATGGCATAAACATGAAGTATGGCTTAGCTCATTATCAAGTTCTATTCCCTATACTCTCATAAGCATTTTATCAAACACTTTGTGTGCACACAAAAGCATCTAACAAACCAACAATGGTTTCATCATGCAAAACTTCCCAAAATAAGAAAAATTCAAGGCTTCACACTCAATCACATAAGAAATAAACTTTTCACAACAACAACATCAAATTTCAAGCAAGAACTTCAAATTTTCGACAACTTTCTTCATAGAGATGAAGGCAAACGAAAAATTAGAAAAAGGAACTCATGAAATCACTTACTTGATGATGAATGATGTATGAAGTGAAGAAAATGTGAAGATTAATCTCTCTATGCAAGTTGTGCTTGAGTGGTGGTGAAGTTTTTAGAGTTAGGGTTGGTTAAGAAATGATTTTTGAGTGAGTGAAATGAGGAGCTGCGCGAGCATCTCCGTTTATTAAGCCAGGTTGCGCGTCGCACGCAACAATTCAAGTGTAAATGCGCGTCACGCGCACGGGTCACAGAAGCTAAAATCAAAAAAATGCGCGTCACGCGCATTCCTTTACTTGTAAATGCGCGTCACGCGCACTACTGACAGAGACAAAATTAAAAAAATGCGTGTCATGCGCTAAGGTTGCGCGTCGCGCGCATCAGCTGCCCTGTTCCAAGTTCACTCATCAGGTGCTATGCGTCGTAGCAGATTACGCAGTGCAAATGCGCGTCACGCGCATGGGTCACAGAGGCAAGATTCAAAAAATGCGCGTCAAGCGCACTACTTGCGCGCCACCCGCATCACCTCCAGCATGTTTTTTTTTGGGCAAACATGTTGCCATGGGTGCTTCTTTAACGTCACTAGCTTGGCGCTTGGTCATTTTATGGATCCCGCAAAACGAGGGCTACTCTTGCCCTGAGACTTCTCCTCCAAAGAATGGCTTCAATCTTTGCCCATTAACTTTGAAAGTTCTTGTGGAGCCGGGATCTTCTAATTCCACCGCTCCATGTGGAAAAACTTCTCGATTACAAATGGTCCCGACCACTTGGACTTCAACTTACAGGAAAAGTTTCACCTTGAATTGAAGAGTAGAACTTGTTGGCCTGGCCGAAATCTCTTCTCACCAAATGCTTGTCATGATAAGCCTTGGTTCTTTGTTTGTAAATGGTTGCATTCTCATAAGCCATCAACCTCATTTCATCCAAATTTCATTCAATTTCAAAGAATCGCTTTTGTCCACCCAATTTGGAATCAAAATTCAGAAATTTTATGGCCCAAAATGCCTTGTGTTCCAACTCCAATGGTAAGTGGCATGACTTCCCATAAACCAGGTGATAAGGAGAGAATCCTAATGGCGTTTTGAATGTCTGTCCCAGAGCCCACAAAGCATCGTCAAGCTTCTTTGACCAATCCTTCCTTGAAGCACCAACTGTTTTCTCTAAAATCTTCTTTATCTCCCTATTGGAAACTTCACTTGCCCACTAGTTTGTGGGTGATAGGGAGTGGCAACCTTATGCTTTACATCATACTTGTTCAAGAATGTCTCCAAGTACTTGTTGCAAAAATGCGTGCCCCATCACTTATGAGCACTCTAGGTACTCCAAATCTGGAAAATATGTTTTTCTTCAAAAATTGACCACTGTCTGGGAATCATTGGCTACAAATGCACATGCCTCAACCCATTTGGTGACATAGTCAACACACACCAAAATGTATAAATTGGAATAAGATGATGGGAAAGGCCCCATGAAATCAATACCCCAACAATCAAATGGTTCAATTTCCGAATGCTATTGAGGGCATCTCATTTTTCCTGGAAATGCTTCCCTGTATACCGGCACTTATCACATTGCTTGACATATTCATGACAATCTTTGAAAAGCGTTGGCCAAAAAGAACCCACTTTGTAACACCTTGGCTGCAGCTTCTTTCTCCACCATAATGACCTCCATACGGTGAATCATGACAATGTTTCATTATACTTTGTGCCTCCTCGGATGTGACACACCTTCTCAATAACCCATCAGGCCCAGTTTAAACAAAAATGGATCATCCTAAATGTAGAAATTTGCATCTTTGAAGAGTTTCTTCTTCTGCCGCCAAGTATAATCCTCTGGTATCACACTTGTTGCCTTAAAGTTAGCCATATCAAAGAAACCATGGCCTCTCGGATACCATCAACAAGTGCTCATCAGAAATTCTTCGTTAATCTCTTTCTCCTTAATCGTTACTTCAGAATTTTCCAGCCTTGATAAGGTCGGCTACCACATTCTCACTTCCTTTCTTGTCTTTTATTTCCAAATCAAACTCCTGCAAAGAACAATATCCATCTAAGGCACGAGGCTTAGAATCAATTTTAGTAAGGTGTATTTGATGGCGTAATGATCAAGATAGACAATGACTTTCGATCCAATCAAGTAAGATCGAAATTTCTCCAAAGCAAATACTATAGCTAGCAATTCTTTTCGGTGGTGGCATAATTCACACGATTCTCATTCAAGACCTTGCTAGCATAATAGATAGCATGAAAGAATTTTTCTGTTCTTTGTCCCAAAACAGCCCCGACTGCATAATCACTTGCATCGCACATGAGTTCAAATGGTAAACTCCAGTCGGGAGCTACTATAATCGGAGAGGAAATCAACTTTCCTTTCAACACATTAAAAGCATTCAAACAGTCTTGATCAAACTTAAAATCAGAATCTTTAACTAGGAGATTGCACATTGGCTTTGCAATCTTTGAGAAGTCCTTAAGAAATCTTCGATAAAAGCCCGCATGACCTAAGAAACTCCTCACTCCTTTTACATTCACAGGTGGTGGTAACTTCTCAATTACTTCAATTTTTGCTTGGTCCACTTCAATTCCCTTTGCTGAAATTTTATGTCCTAAAACAATCCCTTCTTTAACCATAAATTGGCATTTCTCCCAATTTAACACTAAATTGGTGTCCACGCACCTCTTAAGAACAGAAGCTAGATTGGATAGACACAAATCATAACATGAGCCAAAAACAGAGAAATCATCCATGAACACTTCTATTGAGCTTTCAATCATGTCAGAGAATATGGAAAGCATGCACCTCTGAAAAGTTGCAGGAGCATTGCATAATCCAAATGGCATCCCACAGATGCAAACACACCAAAAGGGCAAGTAAAAGTCGTCTTTTCTTGGTCCTCCTGATTAACTGCAATTTGGTTATACCTGAATAGCCATCAAGAAAACAATAAAAGCTTGGCCTCGCTAACCTTTCTAACATTTGATCCATGAAAGGCAATGGAAAATGGTCTTTCCTCGTGGCATTATTGAGCTTTGCGGTAATCTATGCACATTCTCCATCCTAAGTTCGTTCTTGTAGGGATGAGCTCATTCTTTTCATTTTTGACCACCGCTATCCCTCCTTTCTTGGGAACAACTTGCACCGGACTCACCCATGCACTATCCGAAATGGGATAAATCATGCCCGCATCAAGAAGCTTCAGGACTTCTTTTCCGACCACATCCTTCATTGTCGGATTTAATCTCCGCTGAGGTTGCACCACCGGTTTAAATTCTTTCTCCAACAGAATTTTATGCATGCGAGAATCTTGGGCTTATTCCTTTCAAGTCGGAAATAGACCAACCTATTGCTGTCTTGTACTCCTCAACACTCTCATCAATTTTTCTTCCTCCAAGTTTGACAATGATAGGTTGCTCACAATAACTTGACTTTCTTCCTCATCATCAAGGAATCAGATTTCAAGTGGGAGGAGTGGTTTCAACTCAATTTTCTGTTTTTACTGACCTCTTCTTTTTCATTTCTTCTCTTTTCAAATTCACAATTGTTCTCGTACTTAGTCGCTTAACTGTCTCACACATTCTCGCTATTTCCCCTTCATCCTCCTCACAAAGATTTTCAACAACTGTACTAATACTTTCTCAAGAGGAGTTGAAGGATATTGCCGAGAAAAAGTTTCCTCCACCAAGTAATTGGCAAAGGTCTACACTGCCACAGTATCTCTATCAGTTGGATGTTGCATTGCCTCAAACAAATTGAAGGTCACCTTCTCATCATGTACTCTGAGCATTAGTTGGCCTTTTTGCACATCCACAAGAGCTCTACCTGTTGCAAGAAAGGGTCTTCCCAAGAGAAAAGGAACTTCATCTTCCTCCATGTCCGTAATAACAAAGTCAGCTGGAAAAATGAACTTATCCACCTTCACCAAGACATCCTCCATAATACCGTAAGGATATTTAATTGATCGGCCTGCTAATTGAAGCGACATCCTGGTAGGCTTCACATCATCTGTCCCCAACTTCTTCAACATAGAAAGTGGCATGAGGTTGATACTTGCTCCTAAGTCACATAATGCCTTCCCAATAGTTATATTCCCTATAGTGCAGGGAATTGTGAAACTACCGGGATCTTTGAGCTTTGGAGGAAGTTTCCTTTGAATTATTGCACTGCATTCCTCAGTCAAGGTGATTTTTTCATCTCTAAATTTTTTCTTCTTTGTGAGAATTTCCTTCATGAACTTGGCATATGTAGGCATTTGCTCAAGAGCCTCAGCAAAAGGTATATTAATCTGCAACCTCTTAAAAATGTCCAGAAATTTTGAATATTGCTCCTCCTTTTCTTTTTTCTTGTTCTCCCTTTGAGGATAAGGAAGTCTCACATATGGAGGAAGAATTTGAGGCTTGTTTCCATCCTTCAAAATTTCAGCTTTTGTTCTTCTGATGATAGAACCTTCATCCACCAATCTCGAACTATTTTTATCATCATTTTTCTTTTTCTCACTCTCCTTTTCAATTTCTTCAACATCATTCACCTCATTTTTATTTTTCAACTCCTCATCCAACATTACCTTGTTATTTTCATCATTACATTCAGGGACTAATGGTTCCACCATAGATGGTGTTACCACCTTTCCACTTCTCGAGTAACAAAGATTACAAGACTCATTTTTGGATTGTCTACGGTGTTTGTAGAAAACTTACCCTTGGATTGCTCACGAGTTGCTTGGAAAGTTGTCAATCTGATTTTCAAGATTTTTGATGGATGCATCTTGATTCTTGAAATGAGCTTCATGACTTTGGAGGTTTGTTTGAGTCATCTTCATAAACCGAGTGAGAGCATTTTCTAAGTCGATTGCTTATCTTTTGATTCTGGCTGGTTGCGGAGGCTTGCTTGATTGAGGGCATCATTTTGCTTCCAAGAAAAGTTGGGATGATTCTTCCACCCTGGATTATAAGTGTTGGAATATGGATTCCTCCTTGCCTTTGGAAATTTGCCATGTATTTGGCTTCCTCACTAAGCTCACCTTGGGCTTCACATTGCCCATTTTCATGCCCTCCACCACGTAAATCACACTTCTTTGCATCGATTACGCTTTAGCTTGTGCGGTTGAAGAAGATCCTGTTCTTAAATCTTTAAGTTCTTTTGTAAGGGCTTCAAGTTGTTGTGATACTAATTTGTTTTGAGCCAAAATAGCATCACTTGTCTCTAGCACAAACATGCCCTTTTTGCTTTGTGCTCCTCTATCATGGTGGACAAGATAATCATTTGAGACCATTGCCTCAACTAGTTCTCTTGCTTCTTCAAATGCCTTTGAATTCATTGAGCCTCCCACAGAAGCATCAAGCATCATTCTTGTGTTAGGCCTCAACCCATGACAAAACATTTGCATTTGGCACAAGTCATCATAACCATGACCAGGACATCTCTTCAACAACACCTTGAATCTTTCCCAAGCATCATAGAGGGTTTCACCATCTTTTTGTTCAAAGCTACTCACTTCAGCTCTCCTCTTGACAAACTTGGCAGTGGGGAAAAACCGATCCATGAATTTATCCTCTAAGTCATTCCAGGTATTAATACTTCCCTGGGGTAATAAACTTAGCCAGTCCTTTGCCCTATCCCTCAAAGTAAAAGGGAATAATCTCAGTTTCTTTGCTTCATCCAGAACACCGCCCACTTCAAAGTTCCACATATTTCAAAGAAATTCACCAAGTCTTTGGTTGGGGTCTTCATTTTCAGCTCCGAACTGATTTTGCTTGAGTGCACTCAGAGAGAAGTCCTGATCTCAAATGCATTGGCCTCTACCGGTTGGTAACCAATAGCCAATCTTTCCTGTTGTTTCGCGCCAAAATCACCAGGAGTACGCCTAGGTGGCGGTTACGCCATTTCTTCCTCTACCCGAGTGTGAGTAGAAGTAGAAGCTTGAGATTGTTGATGTTCTTTCACGCCTTGCCTCCTTAGCCTTCTTCCTATTTGCTTTTGCTGTCTTTTCTATCTCCTGATCAAACACCAATTCAGATGTCCTGCTTTCCTCGCATACATAACAACTAGAAAGATGATTAAGCACACAACAAATTGTATTTTGAAACAAGATAAAGTATATCCACAAAAACTAACTAACTAGATATAAAACTTAAATTGTTCAAAGTAGTAACTCCTTTGCCTTGTTGACAATCAAATCAACAATCCCCGGCAACAGCGCCAAAAACTTGTTAGCGTAATTCATACACTACTTTTTAAGGCAAGTGCACCAATCGCAACCAGTAATATAGTAATGAATAGAGTATCGTCTCCACAGGGATTATGATGGTTATCAATAAGAATAAGTGTGTAATTACTTAAAAGCGAAATGATTTGGATATTTTGATTGTAATTGTAACGTTGAACAAGTTAAAGTAAAAATAGAATTGACTTGGTTGGTTGAAAACGACTAGGATTTGAATCCTCTTGTACTTGCTCTTATGTAACTAGTTCATCATTAACTGAAGTAATTTCATATAAGTTGAAGTTCGAATCAACTGAATTAGCTTAAGGACAATCCCTTGCCTCATAAACCCTTTATTCTAGCCACAATCCCTAATCCCTTAGGTGATTAATGATTAGACAAAGCAATAAGATCCATGATTCATTAGAACACATAACCACAAGTTATATTCCTATAATCTTCATGATTATGATTACTAATCTCAGTTCAAGTTCATTCATCCTATTTTCCAATAAAGATGAAAAACCCAAATTCAATGCAATAGTGATCAAGTATTGAAAAGCATGAAGTATAGAGATTAGAAACTCAATTTACATAACATAAACTTGTATTAATATAAGAGAACTAACTACATAAGAGTTTGTACATGATTCATCTCATCCTAATCTAAGGTATTTAGCTACTCATGGTAGTAAAAGAAGAAAACAAACATATGAAAGAAAACAACTCCATTGATGATCCAAACCTTGTTCCCAAGAATGAATCCTCCTTGAAGATGAAGAACAATGGAACCCTAGCACTCCTTATCTTTCTCTTTAGTGTTTTTGGCTGTTAGCAAAGGTCCAAGATGATTAAAAAGTGAACAAATATCTAATTATACAGATTCAGAAGACCGCGGCGCTGTCGCGCAGATTAAGCGATACAAATGCGGCGTCGCGCAAGACCGAGGCGACTTCAGATTTGCAGCGATGCGGCGTCGCGCAGATTCTTCCTAATCAGCACACGCCGCATGAAGACAGAGCCATATAAATGCGCCACGCGCATTCCTTTACTTGTAAATGCGCCACGCCGCATACTCAATTACTTGGCTAAATTCCGCATTTTTGGCTGCCTTCGAATCTTATGCTCTCACGAATCATCTTCTTTGCCTTTAATTGAATTCTTGAGAGTGTCTTCTTTTGGTTTTGTTTCCATTCCTAGCAATTCAAGTGCAATATACATGAGAATAATGTAAGAGTTAAAACATACAATCAAACAACCAAGTGTAAAGAATTCCAAAGTTTAAGCTCAATATATATTCAACTCTCTCAATTCCTCATGTATTTAATTCAATTAATCACTCTAAATTAACATAAGATGAAAACTTATCAATAACCTAATGCGTAACTAATATAACAAGGTTTGGGCATAATGATTGCCTCTACATCGGGCAAGAACACATTCGCTAATAAAAACTACAATGTTCTTGCCCGATATAATGACCACCGACAATAACCCTACTAAACACAATAATCAAATACAGGCTACCAACTATAACCTAACGCATAACTAATATAACATTACCGAAGCTATATAAAATCAAAATAACAAAACAGCCAGCACACCCCTCCTTGTACTCATCTTCCAAGGGAGGCAATTCAACAAATTTTCATCAGCACAACAAAGCCATTTACTCAAAGCAATTCCTCAATAAGAACAGAGTACAGACAATAAATACAATGACATTAAATTCATTTTAATTGATCCTATTGGAGATTTGGAAATGCTAATGCAAACAAGATAGTCACCACCATGAAAATGAAAAGGCAGTATGAAATCTGGAAGCTGAGACATGAAGATTGCCGGTAATTTAGCAAAAATCATTTTGAGCATCATTCTTCTGTTAAAGAAAAATTGAAGTTCATAGTTAAGCTAATCAGAAAAGCTTCTCTAAACAGGCATGGTAGTTGTCGTTAAATTATCAAACGCATACAACGAGGCACCAAAAGTTGCAGGAATCAGAACATTCAGAAGGATAGTGGAATCAGAAAAAACCTTAACAGATTGTTGGCAATGGTTTGCAGTACGGCGGCGGCCTAGTGAGCTGCGGCGGCCTGAGTAACGCGGTGAGGGGATTCAAGGTGAGAGAGTCGAGCTTGGAGAGCATCAACCACGACAGCATGGCGGAGGTCCTTCCAAACGAAATAGGGAACCACGACATCAGCTGAATGCGCGACAGTGAGTGCAATGCAGTACGGCGGAGAAGGGCGCTCGGTCTCGAACGGAGAACAACGACCGACGGCTGAGAAGGGCGGAGAAGGGTTAGGTCACCACGGCTGGAGAACGACGACCGCACAGGAAAGAACAGAGGGAGGAAAAAATAGAGGGAAAGTGAGTGGGAGGGGAAGAGGAAAGGTTATTAAAACATTTAATACACATCAAATCAAGCGCACCGGCCAACACACCGTCCAGATTACTGACGACTTAGCCGTTGGTATTCGTCTCAGTTTTAAAAAAAATTTAATACCACAATTACCACATGTGACCGTCCAGATTACCGATGGCTTAGCCGTCGGTAACCGTCTCAGTTTTAAAAAAAAATTAATGACACAATTAACACATGTCACCGTCCAGATTACCGACAGTAAGACCATCGGTAATACCGCCACTAGTTTAACGTTTAATTTCTAATTACGTATCGACGGCTTAGCTGTCGGTAATTATCGACAGTTAAAAAACCGTTGATGATTACCGACAGCTAAGCCGTCGGTAATTAGCACGAAATTGAAAAACAAAGTTGGTCTTTTTACCGGCGACTTAGCGACGGTCTGTCCATCGATAATAAAATTATTACTGACGGCTCTGGCCGTCGGTAATAATCCGTGGGTATTTTGCATCATTCTTGTAGTGTTCAACTAATGATTCAAATCGACAAGTCCAACCATATGAATCATACAAATAATACACGTGTAATACTATAACACATGAAAATGTTTATGAAATGTTTTTTTTTGACAGCATATAACAACCATATGAAAATATTTATGAAATGATGAAAAAAATCATTATGTTTTTTTTTTTCTAAATTAATAGTCTCTTCAAAAAATTAAAATTGGATTTTGTTTGATTTTCACTGATCGAAAATGGTTTAACCGCAAACTTGGTTATAAGACTTGACATGCATTAACTATCTGCGCCTTATTGATTGATTTTATCATGCTGGTTGATTTGTTTAAACTTTAAAAAAGTATCGAAGATTTCATAAAAATAATTTAGTATTTAAGCATTTTGAGATTAATTAAATTTACACAAATGTTTAATTATAATTTATCATCTTATCTTATAAAAATATGTTTTTAGAAATGATAAAACTTAGAAGCAGCTCTATATGTTTTGCCTCACTTAAAATATACCAAAAACTGTCAAAAACTACTCAGGGCATTTTGAAACTGACACATTGTACATTTTTCAAAAAATAACTGTTTTTTTTATGAATAAAAAAAATAACTGTTTTTTATTGAGTGGAACAACAAGAACCATGTATAAGACACATGACTTAAATTTTGTCCTTTTAGAAAACATATTGTACCATTACTAGATAATAAAATATAATTGTATATTTGTGTACAACTTATTTACACAATAAATCTATAGTTATTAAACTCAAAAGTTTAATGTAAAATATAATATATTTTATGTGTCACTATATATAAAATATTTTTTTCTTAATATTCTTTCACATTTGGTGTAACATTTATTTAGAAAAACTACCGAATGTAGCTTCTCCAAATAATTTAACTTTTTTTTTTTGACCGGAGCTTCTCCAAATAATTAGGAATAGAATTTTCAGACTTTTACTTTTTTTTTATAAATTTAATGCAAACACTCTAAAAAATTATAAATTTGATTTTTTTCAGGAAAAATAATTTTTCAAGAAAAATCTTAAAAGTCTATTTGGTTAAGATTTTGAGACCCAAAATCTAGTTTAGAAAACCCAGTTTTGCAAAATCTTTCTCACAACTCATTTTTCAAAACCTGGTTTTGGTGCATTCGGAAGCGCAAATGAGATTTTAGAATCTCAAATAAACGCACACTTAATAAACGCGCTCGATTTCTCACTTTTTAAATTATCAATAATCTAGTACTTCTTTAAGTTTATTGGACATATCAATATCATTCACCTTTTGTTATTGCTTAGAGGGACTTAAACTTTATGAATTTAAAGGTTTAGAAATAAAAAATATATATATTTGGAAATGAGCAAATTGATCACCTTTATATATATGTGTGTGTGTCTATTGGATCAGGATCAAATGACACCAGGTGTCAAACTTAGCATAATGATACTTTTAATAACTTTGTGTATAATGTAACTTTCACCGATCCAACTGTTGAATGATGTTATATTAACTCGATAACATATATACAAATTATTAAATAATTTGGATATTTGTAGTTATGAAATTTAATAGTGCATATTTACTTATATTTTAAGTATCATATTATGCATCAAAATAAAGTGATCCGATGAAGTATTAAATAATTTTAGAATTTTATGAATTTTGATATGTTGAATCTATTTACTAAGAACTTTAAATTCAACGATTGGATCGGCGAAATCTATATTTTACACAAAGTTATTAGAGGTGTCATCATGCTAAGTTTGACACCTGGTGCCATTTGATCCTGACTTATATATATATATATATATATATATATATATATATATATATATATATTACAAAGATTTTTAGGATGTATAAATTATGTAGCATATTTTATTCCTAACCTTAAAATTATTTGTGCCCCTATATTTAAAAGATTAAAGAAAAACCCTCCTAAGTGGGATGAATCTATGACTGAGAGTGTTAGAAATTTAAAACATTTAGTAAAGAAATTACCTTGTTTAGGAATACCTGACCCTAAAGCCTTTTTAATAGTAGAAACTAATTTTTCTGATATAGGATTTGGTGGAAATCTTAAGCAAGTATTACCCAATAGCCAGAAAGAGCAAATAGTGAGATATTATTCTGGAGTATGGAAACAAGCCCAGCTTAAATATAGTACTATTAAAAAAGAGGTTTTAGCTATTGTTTTATGTATTACTAAATTTCAAAATGATTTGTTTTCTAAAAGGTTTTTATTAAAAACCGATTGCAAAGCTGCAAAAGAGGTTTTACAAAAGGATGTTAAAAGTTTAGTTTCTAAACATATTTTCGCTAGATGGCAATAATTACTTTCTTGTTTTGATTTTGAAATAGAACATATTAAAGGAGAAATGAATTCTTTACCAGATTTTCTTACTAGAGAATTCTTACAGGCAACTAAAGCATGAGCAATCCAAGAGATAAATATGGACCTCCTCTCGAGGATCCAACAAAAAAAGCAATTACAGCCAAACAGGTATTACAGTCTCCTAAAAAGGAGAAAACGATTACTCCTCCATCTTCCTCTTCATTACAAAATAAATTTACGCCGTTAGCATTACCTTCTCCTACCTCTCCAAAAGCATTAAGCCTGCTTTTACTCAAACTATTAATATCTCCTTTAGCCTTTTCTAAAGAATTACAAGAATCACCTTGTAACACCCCAATTCCTCAAGCTTGGTTTGATGTGTGTGCATAAGCTTAGTATGGCTTAATGATGAACTTTAAGTGATTTTTTCATTGATTGTTATAATTGAATACGTGAATATTGTGTTTGGTGATTTTTGCCCAGTGTGAATCGATTCCCAGGCCCTGTGAATCGATTCAGGGCTGTTGGGTTGCTGGGACTCGATTAGGCTTGTTGTGAATCAAAGTGTGAATCGATTCACGGAAGTTGGCTCCCTGTGAATCGAAGTGTGAATCGATTCACAGAAAGTCAGTTCCCTGTGAATCGAATCTGGGGGCTGCAGGAATCGATTCATTCACTTAAAACTGCGATTCCTGTCATTTTTACACTGAGTGAATCGATTCACCTAGACTGTGAATCGATTCACAGCTGCCTTAAAACAGAAAAACTCAGCAGAAAAAGGACAGAACGCGATTTTGAGAGAGAGTTAGAGAGAGAATGTGATAGAGAGAAGGAGGAGAGGGCATTAAACACCTAGGGTTCACATTTTAAGGGGAAAACATGGATTCATCCTAGATTTATCATCAATCTTAGCTTGAATCCAAGTTGGGGAGTATTCACTCTTGGTTTGGAAAGTTGGAAGGAATTCCTAGAAGGAAAGCTTGAAGGAGAAGAAGAGGATGGAGCTGAACTCTAACTTTGGGAGCTCGAAATCTTACATTGAGGTGAGTTCTTCCTTCTCTTAGGTGATGGGCACCCATAAGTCCCACATTAGGGTTCTCTTGAAGAAAACCCTTGAACCCCAGGTTAGAAATTCCCAAATCCCTCTTATTTTTACAGTTTTAGTGTTAAATAGTTATGCATGTGTTATTGGGACTGATTAAGGGGGTTAATGTTGTACCCAAAACCCCCATAAACTGTGAGATTGATGTTTGACCATTGGTAACTCCATGGAGCTCTAATGGAAGTGTGTCTTGTCTTGATATATTTTCCTTGACTGAGCATGATATATGTTTCCATTGAATATGAAATGTATCTTTTTACATGAATATGTTCAGTTGCATGTGTAATTAGAGGAGCACCTAATTGTGTTCCTATTTTTGAATAAGGCATGCATTTAAGGATATAGCTTGTGAATTAAGTTCCCTAAAAGGCACTAAGATGCCTCAAAAAGGAGGTGATCGATATGGTTAGCCGTGTGGGACGCCCTCGGACGGTTAAGACGTCTTACCACCATATCGAAAGCGTATTTATGGGGTTGTATGGACGTAAGCATACGACACTACCCATGAATACGAGCCAAAGATGAATTAGAAATTCATAGTAAGAGTATGCATTGCATAAATGTGTGATATTAAGTCTTGACTGATAGTTCATTATATGAGTTGATGGTGAGGAGTCGAAGGGAGGATTCACTGAGATTATTATCTCACCCCGCTCCTTTATTTAATTATTTTTACAGATGCACAGGTTTCAAAGGAAGACTGACAGCAGCTAGCTCTTGGAATCTTGTTTATTTTGTAGTAGTCTTAAGTAACACCTTGAACATGTAATTTCTAGAGTTATGTATTGGTGTTGTACCGTCATTAAACTTATGTATTTGAGTTTAGTCTTTTGTGGTGTTTGGACTTAATGTTGGACCTTAAGTTTGAATTAATATTGGGAGGACTGTACCTAATGATAATTATCCTATTTTCAAGTTAATGAAAGTAAGGTGTTACATTATGGTATCAGAGCCAGTTCGATTCTAATCGTACTGTAGGGATTGCTAGGAATAGTTTCGTGAATTTCTTGAGTCTGCTGCTGTTTTCTACTTATTATGCTATGAGATATTGAGCTTGATCAACTCAATGCTTGGTGCATTCTATGCAGAATTATGGCTTCAGGTTCTGGAAGGTGCGGGAGACCCAGGAGGAAGGCTACGATGCCTCAGAATCCCCCAGGATCAGAGCATGCTGCGATACCTCCGAATCCGCCAGGACAGGAGAATGCTTGGCTACAAGGGATATTGCAGGCTATTCAGAATCAGAGTATTGCAACTAACAATCTTGCGGCTCAGTTAGCCCAACAACAACAGCACCAAGCCCAACCTCCCCCACAAGAGGAGGATTTAGACAGGAAATTCCTTAAGTTCCTCAAGATGAAGCCACCAACCTTCAATGGAAAAACAGAAGCCATGGCATCCCAACACTGGCTGGAAGCCGTGGAGAAGAGTTTTAAGGTTGTTCATTGTACCGAGGAGCAAAAGGTCGAGCAGCTACTCATTTGCTCATAGAGGATGCTGAAAACTGGTGGGAGGGGGCCCGAGCTTATATGGTGGCTCAAGGGACACCAGTAACTTGGGCGAACTTTCAGAGGGTCTTCTTGGAGAAGTACTTTCCACAGACTGTGAAAGATATGATGGATAGAGAGTTAGTCCAACTTCAGCAAGGAAAATCTACTGTTTCAGAGTATGTGAACAAGTTTGAGGAGTTAGTAAGATACTCATCTGTTGCTCAATTTGCTCCGAATGACAATTGCAAAATCAAGCAGTTCAAGTGGGGACTGAGGCCAGACATCCAGAACAGCATTTCACAAACTGAATTCATCGAGTTCGCCAAGGTAGTCCATCAGAGCTACGTGGCTGAAGCAAGCTTAAAGAGGATGTATGAGGATAGGCGAACGAGGTGGCAAGATAAGAACAAAAAGAAGGATGAGGATAAGAGCGCTCAACACATGAGACTGAAAGGAAATCTTTTCAAGGGAAAGCAGGCTCAAACCTCCGAGTCTGCTTATCATGCATGCTCGAACTGTGGGAAGGTGCATCAGGGAGAGTGTATGAAGGGCAAGAATGTTTGCTTTGTTTGTCACCAACCAGGGCACATGGCTAAGGAGTGCCCCCAATACACTAAGGGAAAAGGAGCCAAGTCTGGTGATCCTAACCAAGGGAGAGTCTTTACTCTTGACGCCAAGAAAGCAAATGGAGCGGAAAATCTGATGAAAGGTACTTGCTTCTTTCAGGATGAACCTCTAGTTGTTTTGTTTGATTCGGGAGCAACAGAATCCTTTATCTCTTGTAAATGTGTTCAAAGGCTAGGGTTGTATCTTACTTCTTTACAATTTCCGTTGCATGTGTATACGCCCACCGAAGGTAGCATTTCTACTTCCTTGATATGTGAGAATTGCCCTCTCATAATTCAAGGGAGGATGTTTTTAGTAAGCCTTGTGTGTTTACCTCTTGAGGGAATGGACATTATCCTGGGTATGGATTGGCTTTCCGCTAATCAAGTTGTTTTGAACTGTTTCTGTAAAACGATTGAGTTTCCAAACGTGCATTCTATTATTGAAAAGTCAAGTTATGTTACACAGAGTAATGATCTTCTATTGAGTCGCTGTCTAGTGGAAGGTCTTGCAGGATATATGATCTTACTTTCTTCAACTGTAGAGGTTAGCCTAGATTTGGACACTATCCCTATAGTGAACGAATTCTTAGATGTGTTTCCGAACGAGGTAGCGACCTTACCCCCTGAGAGAGAAGTGGAGTTCTCAATAGAACTGGTTCCCGGAGCGGGACCAATCTCCGTGGCACCTTATAGGATGTCACCCCTGGAGTTGAGGGAACTAAAAACACAGTTGGAAGATTTGATTGCTAAGCAGTTTATTAGACCTAGTGTGTCACCTTGGGGCGCACCTGTCCTTTTGGTAAAGAAGAAAGATGGGAGTATGAGGTTATGTATTGATTACCGAAAAATCAATAAGATCACAGTGAAGAATAGGTACCCCTTGCCCAGGATAAATGACTTGTTAGATTAACTTAGGGGAGCTTCGGTTTTCTCTAAGATTGATCTAAGATCTGGTTATCACCAGATTAGAGTTAAGGTAGAGGATGTTCCAAAGACGGCATTTAGGACTAGATACGGGCACTATGAATATTTGGTTATGCCTTTTGGTCTGACCAATGCTCCAGCTGTATTTATGGACTATATGAATCGAATTTTTAGGCCTTTCCTTGACAAGTTTGTAGTGGTCTTCATAGACAATATCCTAGTTTATTCTAAGGATCCTCGAGAGCATTAGGAACACCTTAGGATTGTTCTAAGTACCCTTAGAGAAAAGAGCCTCTTCGCAAAACCTGAGAAATGTGAGTTCTGGCTCAGTGAAGTTAAGTTTCTTGGTCATGTGATTTCTAAAGCGGGAGTGTCGGTTGATCCTAGTAAAGTAGAAGCAGTCCTTAGTTGGGAACGACCAACCACAGTCACAGAAGTTAGGAGCTCTCTAGGATTAGCCGGTTATTACCGAAGGTTCATTAAGGGATTTTCGCAGATGGTACTTCCCCTAACAAGGTTAACCCGAAAGGGGGAGCCTTTTGTATGGACTGAGAGCTGTGAGAGTAGTTTCCTAGAGCTTAAGATCAGGTTGACTTCCACCCCGGTCTTGATTATCCCTGACCCAGCATTGGGATTTGAAGTTTATAGTGATGCCTCTAAGAAAGGGTTAGGATGTGTTCTCATGAAGAATCGACAAGTTGTAGCCTATGCATCTAGGCAGTTAAGGCCCCATGAGGAGAACTACCCTACTCATGACTTAGAGCTCGCATCCATTGTCTTTGCTCTAAAAATTTGGCGACACTATCTGTATGGTGCTCAGTTTGAAGTGTTTAGTGATCATAAGAGCTTGAAATACCTTTTTGATCAGAAGGAACTTAACATGAGACAGAGAAGATGGGTTGAGTTCCTAAAAGATTATGACTTAGAGTTGAAGTACCATCCGGGCCAAGCGAATGTGGTCGCTGATGCCTTGAGTAGGAAATCCTTGCATGTTTCGTCACTGATGATAAAAGAAATGGAGTTGTTGGAGTCTTTTAGGGACCTTAATCTTGGAATTTTCCCATCAGTGAACAGTCTCATGCTTTACCATCTAGAAATTTCCTGCAATTTTAGGGAACAAATTAGACTTGCCCAGAGCTTAGATGTAGAATTGCGATCTAGCAAACACCGCCTGCTTTTTCTCAAGGCGAGGATGGCACTTTATTGTTCCATCAGAGAATCTGCATACCAAAGGATAATTCCATTAAGCAGCAGGTTCTAGGAGAAGCCCACAAGAGTGGATTCTCGGCACACCCTGGCTCCACCAAGATGTATCAGGACCTTAGACAGAGGTATTGGTGGCCAGGCATGAGGAATGATGTGGCAGAATTTGTAGCTCAATGCTTGGTTTGTCAGAAAACCAAGATAGAACACCAAAAGCCTTCTGTGTTTTCTCCAAATTTCTTAGAAATTCCCGAGTGGAAGTGGGATAGCATAGCAATAGACTTCGTGGGAGGGTTACCCTACACTCAGTTAGGATATGACTCTATATGGGTCATAGTGGATAGATTAACTAAATCTGCTTATTTTCTCCCCATAAAGTCCACTTACAAAACTGTCCGGTTAGCTGAGATCTACATCAGAGAGATTGTTAGACTCCACGGAGTTCCAACTAACATTGCCTCTGACCGGGATCCAAAGTTTACCTCTCGGTTTTGGAAGGCACTTCATCAAGCCTTAGGGACGAGGTTGAGTCTTAGCACAACCTACCATCCCCAGACAGATGGCCAGTCGGAGAGAACCATTCAAACTTTAGAGGATATGCTCAGAGCCTGTGTTTTAGAGGATGGCGGTAGTTGGAGCAAGTATTTGTCATTAATTGAATTTTCATACAACAACAGCTATCACTCTAGCATAGGAATGGCACCGTACGAGGCTCTCTACGGTCGCAAGTGTAGGACTCCTCTATGTTGGTTTGAAGTGAGGGAGAAACAATTGTTAGGTCCCGACCTTGTCCAAGAAACCACTGATAAGATTCGTATGATTAGGGAGAAGATAAAGACTACTCAGAGTAGGCAGAAAAGTTATGCAGATCGTAGGCTCAAACCCCTTGAATTTGATGAAGGAGAACATGTATTCCTGAAAGTCACTCCCACTGTAGGTGTTGGTAGAGCCCTTAGGGCCAAAAAGTTGACCCCTCGGTATGTGGGTCCTTTCCAAATCCTCAGTCGAATTGGCCCTGTCGCTTACCAAATTTCCTTACCTCCTTCTTTGTCAAATCTCCACAATGTTTTTCATGTGTCTCAGCTTAAGAAATACATTCCGGATCCATTCCACTCTATAGACCATGAGTCTATACAACTTAGATCAGATTGCACGTACCAGCCAGAACCGGCCCAAATAGTGGACCGAGCTTCCAAGGCACTCAGGAATAAGACTATCCCTTTGGTCAAGGTGATCTGGGCAGGATCCACTCCCGAAGAAGCCACTTGGGAACTCGAAGATGAGATGCGAAGCCAATATCCGCAACTTTTCCAATAGGTATGTAAGTTTATCAAATTTTGAGGACAAATTTTTTTTAAAAGGTGGGTAGTAGTGTAACACCCCAATTCCTCAAGCTTGGTTTGATGTGTGTGCATAAGCTTAGTATGGCTTAATGATGAACTTTAAGTGATTTTTTCATTGATTGTTATAATTGAATATGTGAATATTGTGTTTGGTGATTTTTGCCCAGTGTGAATCGATTCCCAGGCCCTGTGAATCGATTCAGGGCTGTTGGGTTGCTGGGACTCGATTAGGCTTGTTGTGAATCGAAGTGTGAATCGATTCACGGAAGTTGGCTCCCTGTGAATCGAAGTGTGAATCGATTCACAGAAAGTCAGTTCCCTGTGAATCGAATCTGGGGGCTGCAGAAATCGATTCATTCACTTAAAACTGCGATTCCTGTCATTTTTACACTGAGTGAATCGATTCACCTAGACTGTGAATCGATTCACAGCTGCCTTAAAACAGAAAAACTCAGCAGAAAAAGGACAGAACGCGATTTTGAGAGAGAGTTAGAGAGAGAATGCGATAGAGAGAAGGAGGAGAGGGGATTAAACACCTAGGGTTCACATTTTAAGGGGAAAACATGGATTCATGCTAGATTTATCATCAATCTTAGTTTGAATCCAAGTTGGGGAGTATTCACTCTTGGTTTGGAAAGTTGGAAGGAATTCCTAGAAGGAAAGCTTGAAGGAGAAGAAGAGGAAGGAGCTGAACTCTAACTTTGGGAGCTCGAAATCTTACATTGAGGTGAGTTCTTCCTTCTCTTAGGTGATGGGCACCCATAAGTGCCACATTAGGGTTCTCTTGAAGAAAACCCTTGAACCCCAAAGGGTTTAAGGTTAGAAATTCCCAAATCCCTCTTATTTTTATAGTTTTAGTGTTAAATAGCTATGCATGTGTTATTGGGACTGATTAAGGGGGTTAATGTTGTACCCAAAACCCCCATAAACTGTGAGATTGATGTTTGACCATTGGGAACTCCATGGAGCTCTAATGGAAGTGTGTCTTGTCTTGATATATTTTCCTTGACTGAGCATGATATATGTTTCCATTGAATATGAAATGTATCTTTTTACATGAATATGTTCAGTTGCATGTGAAATTAGAGGAGCACCTAATTGTGTTCCTATTTTTGAATAAGGCATGCATTTAAGGATATTGCTTGTGAATTAAGTTCCCTAAAAGGCACTAAGATGCCTCAAAAAGGAGGTGATTGATATGGTTAGCCGTGTGGGACGCCCTCGGACGGTTAAGACGTCTAACCACCATATCGAAAGCGTATTTATGGGGTTGTATGGACGTAAGCATATGACACTACCCATGAATATGAGCCAAAGATGAATTAGAAATTCATAGTAAGAATATGCATTGCATAAATGTGTGATATTAAGTCTTGACTGATAGTTCATTATATGAGTTGATGGTGAGTGAACGTGGCAAAACACAAGAAAGGGGGGGTTTGAATTGGGTTTTTAAAAACTTTTTCGCAAATACAAATGTTTATGAAAAATAACTATTGAATAAACTGTGCAAGGAATAAAGAGTAGAGAGAAGAAAGAGACACAGAGATTTATACTAGTTCACTATCACCTGATAGCTACGTCTAGTCCCTTCACTCACTTGAAGGATTTCTCCACTATAATCAACCGATTACACTTGAGAGTATATTTACGCTAACCTGGCTATACTCACAACTTCTTAGAACGACTCAAGATGCAGTTGAGCCTCTAAGGTATACAGCCCTTCTTGGGCTAAGTATGATTCAAATAAGAGTTTTTGAAACAATATAGAGATAACTCTCTTCAGAGAGAATTTACAATGAGAATACTTTTAGCACAAAATGACTTTCTTAAAAGAAAGAATAAAGCAAGAAGTGCCTTGTTCAACGATCTCGAGAGACTTGGATGAATTCTTGATTGCTCACTTTGTCTCTTGATTGGGTAGTGTTTGAGAAGATAGATGTTGATGCTCTCACTACTCGTAAAAATATTCAAGTTGCTAGATTGCGTACAACCGTGTTGAAAATCGCTTTGTTGAAAACTCAATTCTTGTCTTACTTGATTGTATGAGGTAGGATATATAGCTAGGGTTGAAAAAGTGCCGCTGTGACACAACGTCTCTTTTTGTCCACACAACGTTTCTTTTGTCCAAAGTCAAAGTTCAGATCCTGGAATTTCGGCTTTTGCAGGATACGCCGCTTTCAAGACGAAAAGCATTCTCGAGTATTATACGCAATGTCAAGAACTTTGTCCTTAGTGAGCTTTTCAAAAATATAGACACTTCAAGCACAAGTTTCCTTGATGATTTTATCCTTTGACATTCTTCTTGTCTAAAGATACCTCGTATAACAAGGTACTTGAATTTTACTACCATAATCGAACTTCACGGATCACCGATTCTTGTGTGTAGAATTTAATGGGCTATCAAATGACGAATCGTGTAGGAAAGCACTAAGTCTATCATAGAGCACATATAACACAACTGTTGAGTGTTGATCAAGACCAGGCGTTGACTAGGCAGTGTAGTCTCTTGGACTGATCTACCCAGAGCGTTGACTTACACCAGGCGTTGACCAAACAGAGTGTAGTCTCTTAGACTGATCAACCGAGGCGTTGACTTACACCAGGCGTTGACCAAACGCAGTGTAGTCTCTTAGATCGATCTACCAGTCGTTGACTTACACCAGGCGTTGACCAAAGCAGATTCTATGTGCCAAGAACTGAGCCAGAGTCGGGCTTTCCAGAGTGAAATTCAAGATTTCACTAAGTCTTCAAGCGTAATTTTTCCGAATATAAATACTTTACGCACACTTATAACCATGTTAGAGAATAAATTGTTCTCTTAATCTTTTGTTATCATCAAAACAATTAAGGGTTATTGTTTCGAGATCCACTTGATTCCAACAATCTCCCCTTTTTGATGATGACAAATACATATATTGATGAACAATTTTTCTTTATAAAAAATATTTATTCAGATGATTTGAGGCTCCCCTGAATTAAGCATATATAAATATTTCTAAGTGTAACAGAGCATGAGATATTACAAGATATAAGTTTGAGCATACAGAATATATTAATCGTAACACATAATGTATGCATGATGACACTTGGTTGATACACTAGGTTCATCAATTGCTTTATACTCTCTATATTCTTCTCCCCTTTTGTCATCAGACAAAAAGATTAAGACGAAATAAAGAACATCACAGTCAAAACAAAGATAAAGAAAGATAAAGAAAACTTCAAGTGTCATAAATAAATTTTATTAGAAATAAAAGCAGTGAACAAAAACAAACTCAAAGCAAATCTATCAAAGGAGAAAACTAAAAGGCAAAAAAATTCCTAAGGTTTTCTAGGGTTGCTCCATCCTTCCAAAATTTGCCGCAGCAGAGTAGTCATCAAATCTTGCTTCTTTTACGAGGCTTCCAGCCTTTGATCAAGAGATTCCATAAATCTTCTCGAATCACTGCTTTCTTCAACCAAATTTATCAAAAACTTCTTTTGGCACAACTACAGATTGACCATGTGAAGCCGATCCGTAAGTAGATGCAACCATAGCATTGTGTGCGGTGGTGGAGTTCTGTGTTCTCTTGGAGGAGTAGGAGGACGAGGAGGAGGTGCGAGTTACGGTTCCCAAACAACGTTGACCTCTTCTCTTGGAGGAACTCTCCATGTCGTGGCAAAGATGCCATCTCCTGCTTCTTTCTTCTTGCTCTTGCCTGTGCTTGTCAAACCAAGTGTTCACAGACACCCGGTTCTCATACCGATCTTCTTCAAAGAAGATCATTGATTACTTCATCAAATCTGCTGCCTCCAAGGAAACCCCGAAACGAGATTCCCCGAATCTTTCGGCTTTGAAGTACTCAATGCTACCAATTAAATTGGGAAGAACGTTGGGCACAATTCTTGGTTCCCGAAGACCAGGCTCGGAAGGGTCTAGGGGTGCAAGTGAGAAGAAGTGGCGGAGGCTCGTGAGAGATCATCGACATCATCCCAGGAGTTACGCAGCAGTTACGGTTCTTCCCGGAGAGGAGAATTTGGAGGAGAGAACAGTTGAGACATGAAGGGTACCATTATGGGAAGTCTGAAAGAGGAGTCAAGGAGAGGTTGCAACATGCGAAGAGGTTGAGTTTCACACACAACCATATTGCCAGATTCAAGAGATGAAGACTCTTGAACCCTTGACTCATTCAGGTTCCTCGAAATGGACTCGATCTCACATGGTATGTTGAGGTCTGGTTGTTGGTGAGGGTGAAGCGGTTCTAGGTGGAGAAGCTGGTTTGGGTGGTGATTTAGGTGGTGAAGGTGTTTGGGTTTGAGGTATAGTGGAATCTGGGTAAAGAGGCTAAAGGTTCAATATAGGGAATTTGAACCTGTGGTTGAGGTCTTTGTCTAGTCCTCAAGGGAGCAACATCATCTTCATCGATGAAGATGAGTCCGAGGGTAAAGACGGCAAAGGCTTTTTGGTAGGTGTTGGTTTGGGTGCGAGAGGCAGTTGGGGTTCAGGTTTGGGCAAGGATTGTGATGGAGGGTTCAACAATCAGTAGAAGCAACAGAACAGAACTGCAGTTGATAAGTAGTATCATATAAATCAACTACCTTATCAAGTGCCTTCTTCCTTTTTGCAAACAGGGCATCTCCAACCTTGTGTATCCTTTTCAGGGTGGCTTCGAAAGCAGATCAACAGAGGCGGGCTCAAGCAGAATAGCCACTCTAGGGTCGAGGTAGGAGCACGAATCGAGGTGCAAAGGTTTCACGCTGCATAAGGCCTGCAGCCAAGCTTGCCTCATGATATAGTCGTGTTTCCTCTAACCTTTCCTTTATCATTTGATCAATCTCCGCTTTCTTCTCTTCTTCTTCCTCTCTGTAAGCATAGAGGGCATGCATGTAGGTCTCACAGGAGAGTGAGTGAGGGATTACGAGGCAATGTGAATGCACGTGCTTCGAGTGACCCTTCCGGTTGGTCCAAGAGAGACACCAGAGTCCACCACACTCTTTTCCTTCTTCACAACTTTCTTCCTTGCTCCTTCTTCACCTTGCTGAATTGCGGAATAACCTTCTTGGAAAGGAGTCCCATTCTCCTTAGATTGTCTGAAGAGAGAATAGGAATCACCATCGCTTTCAGGCAAGCCACCTTCCAAGGTGTTGAGACCTTGAAGAAGATTTATAAGACCTTGGTTCTCCATAATTGTCGACAATTTTCCATAAGGGTTATTCATCTATTCCCTTTTCCTGGAGTACATTAAGTCTCTTCGCAGATGTTCAAAAATTATCTGTGGAAGGTTGATTTTAGCTTTGAGTTCATAATTCCACATTATGAACTTGTAGATCTTCTTGACAAAGTATCCACATAGCGATTTTGGCACCAAGCGGTTCATGATGATTCCGAGCGATTAACAAACCTGTTCTTCATGTCCACTGCCTTGGTCCCTCCGGGCTTCTCATAGATGGTTTCATTCACGACATCCCAGCCACCAGCATCCTTTTCCCAACCAGCGGTTTCAACCGCTCCATCATTAGGGCAATGGGTGATTTCAGCAATTAGGTCCTGAGTGACCACAATGCGCCTGCCTTGAACATGACTCAGAATGGTCTTATCTTTACTCCAAGCATAAGTCCAGAACTCCTTCACCAGATTCTCATAGACTGAGTTGTTCATGTAGAAGAAATCCATTATCCCCATGTCAATGAAGTCTGCTCGGAAGTCGTATCCTTCATTTGCCATATCCTCAAACCTTACTTCGTGTTCCACCAACACCTTGAGGTCAGAGGGTTGAAGATTTTCCAGCGTTACCCTACGCTCTTCTTCAGGAACTTGAACTTTCAGTGGTTGTTGTGGAGCAGCCATTTTTGAAATCGGAGAAACACAGAGTGCGAAGATGAAAGGGGTTTAGGGTTCAGAAAAGTGTAGACTTCTTTTTGAGAGATAGAGTGGGTAGTGGGTGATGTGAGTGAGTGAGTGAGTGAGTTATAAACGTGTTCGAGAAGATTAAGCGTTATGCGCCAGATTTCGAAATGAATTTTTGAACAAATATTTGTCTTTTTCAAAACGTGTAGCTGTCAAAATTAAAGAGGCGCAGTAAAATTGTCATTTCCCAGTAAAAGCAATTATGACTCAGTAAAAGCAAATGTCAATCACTAACGCATCAACCAGTCTCAGAGAGACACGTGTACTTAAGATTCCCAGAGACAGCTATGCAATGATCATACGAACAGTTAATGAAAAGAATATAACGAGATAAGATAATCAACAGATTTAACTACGACATAGCCAACACATTCAAGCAGAGTCAACAAGTCAAACACATCAAACAGAGTCAATTAGTCAAACAGAGTCAACTTTATTCAAACAGAGTCAACTTAGTCAAACAGAGTCAACTAAATTCAAACAGAGTCAACTTAGTCAGACAGAGTCAACTAAATTCAAACAGAGTCAACTTAGTCAAACAGAGTCAACTATATTCAAACAGAGTCAACTTAGTCAAACAGAGTCAACTATATTCAGATCAAACACCTATTCCTTTATAAGAAGGAAATTCAAGTTCTTTCTTATAAAGTTGAATCTATCTTCAGCAAGGGGTTTTGTAAAGATATCTGCCCATTGATGGTCAGTATCAATAAATTTAATTTCAAGAATCCTTTTCAACATAGTCTCTAATAAAATGATGTTTAATTTCAATATGTTTGGCTCGAGAATGCAAAATAGGGTTTTTAGTCAAGCATATAGCGTAAGTATTATCACAAGATATAGGGATTTTACTCTCTTTAACTGATAGTCCTCAAGTTGATACTTCATCCAAAGTAGTTGTGAGCTACGACTGCAGAGATATGTACTCACCTGCTGTGGATAGTGCAATTGTGCTTTGTCTTTTCTTTGGACCAAGAGACAAGATTTGCTCCAAGAAATTGGCGACCACCACTTGTGCTTTTCCTTTCAATTGTCTCCAAAGAAAGTCAAGATCACGTAAACCTACTAACTTGTAATCATCTGAGTTCTTATAAAGCAAAGCAAGATTAGTAGTTCCTTTAAGATATCTAAATATCCTTTTAACCGCAGCTAAGTGAGATTCTCTAGGATCGATTGAAATCTTGCACATAAGCACACACTAAACATAATATCGTGCCTTGAAATTTGTAAGATAGAGGAGTGAACCAATCATACCTCTATATACCTTTTGGTCTACCTTTTTACTTGATTCATCTTTGCCAAGAGCACATGTTGGATGCATTGGTGTGCTCATAGGTTTGGTTTCCTCTAGCTTAAACTTCTTCGAGTTCTTTCACATACTTAGTCCGATGGATATAAGTTCCATCTTGACATTGTTTTATTTGAATGCCAAGGAAGAATTTTAGTTCTCCCATCATACTCATCTCAAATTCATTCTCGCATAAGCTTAGAGAATTCTTTGCAAAGAGACTCATTAGTAGCACCAAAGATAATATCATCTACATAAATTTGAACTACAATGAAATGCTTTTTAGATGATTTTCTAAAGAGGTTGTATCCACTGTCCTCTTTCAAAACCATTTGACATTAAAAATGAACTCAATCTGTCATACCAGGCTCTTGGAGCTTGTTTAAGACCATAAAGTGCCTTTTTAAGTTTGAAAACATGTTCAGAAACTCAAGATCTTCAAAACCGGCGGTTGTTTCACAAACACTTCCTCATTTATGAAACCATTTAAAAATGCACTTTTACATCCATTTGGTACAAAGTAATGCCATGATGTGCGATAAGATAGTAATATTCTAATAGCTTCAAGTCTAGCTACAGGAGCAAAGGTTTCAAGATAATCAATACCTTCCTCTTGTGAGTAACCTTGTGCAACAAGTCTAGCCTTGTTCCTTACCACTTTTCCATCTTCATCAAGTTTGTTTCTGAAAACCCACTTGGTTCCAATGGCTAACTTGTCCTCTGGAGGAGGCACAAGCTTCCACACATCGTTCCTTTGAAATTGATTTAGCTCTTCTTGCATAGCAATGATCCAACCATCATCAGTAAGGGCTTCATCAATTGTTTTTGGCTCTATCTCAGAGAGTAAGGCCAGGTCAGAGTGTTCTCTCAGAGAGGATCTTGTTCTGACTTTATCACTAGGTTCACCAATGATTTGGTCCTTTGGGTGATGGGGTTTGAACTTCCAGTCTGATATGATTATTTCCTTATCACCAAAATCAGCACCAGAGACTTCACCAGAGATCACACAGAAACATCACCAGAGTCAGCACTTGTGATATCAACTCTTGTTTCCTTGTTTATCTGTAAATCTGCAAAAACTTCATCTAGCTCTGACGTATCATTGTCAGGCTTTTTATCATCAAATCTTACATGCATAGATTCATCAAAAACTAATGTTTCTTTGTTGTATATTCTATATGCTTTAGAGCTGTTGTAATATCCCAAAAAGATAGCTCTATGTGATTTAGAGTCAAATTTTCCTAGACTGTCCTTTGTATTGAGAACAAAGCAGTCACACCCAAATTGATGAAAATATGAAATGTTGGGTTTTCTTCCTTTCCACAATTCATAAGGAGTCTTATTCAAGATAGGTCTAATATAGATTCTATTTTGAATGTAACATGCAGTGTTTACCGCTTCTGCCCAAAAGTGCTTAGCAATATTTGTTTCGTGAATCATGCTTCTGGCCATTTCTTGCAAAGATCTATTTTTCCTTTCTACAACACCATTTTGTTGTGGTGTTCTAGGGGATGAAAAGTTATGAAAAATACCATTTTCTTCACGAAGTTTTGAAAGGTTTCATTTCCAAATTCCCCACCATGATAACTTCTAATAGTAGTAATACAAAAACCTTTTTCATTTTGCACTTGTTTGCAGAATCTGTAAAACACTTGTAAAGACTCATCCTTGTGGGTTAAGAATTTTACCCATGTCCATCTAGTATAGTCATCGACAATGACTAGACCATATTTCTTTCAGACAGAGGCGATTACGGTTGGTCCAAATAAATCTAAATGTAAAAGCTCAAGGGCCTTGAGGTGGAAACAATATTTTTGGAATTAAAAGAAGATTTCGTTTGTTTCCCTTTTTGACATGCTTCACAAAGAGCATCAGATTTGTACTTGAGATTTGGTAAGCCTTTAACAAGTCCTTTCTTGTTAAGCTTTGAGATTAACCTCAAGCTAGCATGACCAAGTCTCTTGTGCCAGATCCATTGCTCTTCATCAATTGACAAAAAACATTTTACATTTTGATCACCAACTCGTAAAGTTTGATTTTGTAAATATTGTTCTTTCTCTTTGCTCTAAAGAAAATGGATCCGCCCTTTTGCTTTTGGCTATACATTCATTATTGTTAAAGGCAACATCATAACCACTATCGCATAATTGACTTATACTCGATGAAGTTATGGTTCAGGTCGTCAACCAATAAAACATTATCAATAGAGGGTAGAAATTTCTCACCAATTCTTCCACAACCAATGATTTTACCTTTTTGGTTTCCTCCAAAACCAACATTTCCACCTTCTTTAAGTTGAAGATCTTGGAACATACGCCTTTCTCCCGTCATGTGTCGTGAGCACCCACTGTCTAAGACCCAGGATCGTGTCTTAACTCGTTGCTAAGCAAATCTAACATAGACAATCTTGTCCTTAGGTACCCAAATCTTTTTGGGTCCTCTTTGTTAGTTCTAGAAGGAGACTTGTCCTTCTCATTTTTCAGTTCATAACATGCATTTCTAATGTGTCCCTTCCGATTGCGAAAGTACAAAGCAAACAAATACTATGATTATTAGTATCCTTGGTTTCCAAATGTATATTTTGAAAGGTGGGTTCTTCTGGTTTGTAACCAAGACCCTTTTTACCATTTTGGCTTACTCCCCAAATCATAGATGCTTGTTTACTACGTGTGACACATTCAGCAAGAAATTTTTGAAATCCCTCTTCATATTTTGAAGAGTTGCATTCTACTGATTCTCATCACTGAATCAAGTACTCACCAATCGGTGGTTTTTAGTTTTGAGTTTTTCATTCTCCTCAGTGAGTATTTGAAATTGTTTTTGAAGATTTGAAAATCTCTTTTTCAAGGATTTATACTCATTGTTGAGTTTGGAAGACTCGTCTAACATTCATCAAAGGCTAATTGAATATTAGAAGAAATGTTAGAATTTACCTCTTCTTGTTCTTCTTCTTCACCTTATCGACTCTATATTGGCCATAAGAGCCATGTTGGCTGTTTCTTCATCATCATCATCGATGATGACTCGTAATCATCCCATGTAGCCATGAGACTCTTCTTCTTCTTACCCTTAAAGCCACATTTCCTTGATTTCTCAAGTTGTGGACATTCTGACTTGTAGTGGCCAGGTTTCTTGCATTCATAGCAAGGGACTTGGCTTTTGTCCTTGAAGTCCTTCTTTTCTTTTGAGTCGTGTTTTTCCCTTGAGTCCTTTTTAGGGAACTTTCTTCTAAACCTTCCTTTGCTTTTCATCATGCGTTGAATCTTCCTTGATATTAAGGAAATTTCATCGTCAGTATCTTCACTACTCTCTTCAGATGAATCTTTGTCAGTGTCAAGTTCGGCTTGGAGAGCTTTAGAAGTAGATGCCTTGTGTGATGATTTTAAAGCAATGGTCTTAGTTTTCTTGGAAGGTTCTTCTTCATCAAGCTCAAGCTCGTGAGCTCTTAGTGAACTCAAAAGATCTTCAAGTCGTAATTCATTCAAGTCCTTGCCTTCTTGAATAGCTGTGACTTTGGGTCTCCATCTCTTTGGCAGACTTCTCAAGATTTTCTTAACATGGTCAGCAGTAGTATAGCTTTTCTTGAGAACCTTCAAGCCATGAACTAATGTTTGAAATCTTCCAAACATAATTTCGATGCTTTCATCCTCTTCCATCTTGAAGAGTTCATATTGTCTAACCAAGATATTAGCCTTGGTTTCTTGTACTTGGGAAGTACCCTCATAGGCTAAAGCCAGTGAGTCCCAAATTTCTTTGGCAAGTCTTTGTTATTACCACATTTCTCAAACTCTTTTTCAGAGATAGCACATACAAGAAAGTATCTTGCTTTTTGGTGCAAGGTATATTCCTTTTATGATCATCACCCAAGACTCCTAGGAATAGGATTTCTTTTGGAGTCAACTGGTTCTGCAATCGCTTTTTGAACCATATCCCAAAGTTCAAACTGTTGAGATTCGAAAAAGTTTTTCACTTTATCTTTCCAGTAGTCATAGTTAGATCCAGTGAACAAAGGGGGACGATTAACGTGACCACCGGGTTAGTTGCTTGCCATAGGAAAGTATAGGATCTTTTCCTCTCACACTGTTAAGTGCTCAAACAAGAGGCCGAGCTCTGGTACCACTTGAACGTGGCAAAACACAAGAAAGGGGGGGTTTGAATTGGGTTTTTAAAAACTTTTTCGCAAATACAAATGTTTATGAAAAATAACTATTGAATAAACTGTGCAAGGAATAAAGAGTAGAGAGAAGAAAGAGACACAGAGATTTATACTAGTTCACTATCACCTGATAGCTACGTCTAGTCCCTTCACTCACTTGAAGGATTTCTCCACTATAATCAACCGATTACACTTGAGAGTATATTTCTGCCAACTGGCTATACTCACAACTTCTTAGAACGACTCAGTACAGTTGAGCCTCTAAGGTATACAGCCACTACTGGGCTAAGTACAGATTCAAATAAGAGTTTTTTGAAACAATATAGAGATAACTCTCTTCAGAGAGAATTTACAATGAGAATACTTTTAGCACAAAATGACTTTCTTAAAAGAAAGAATAAAACAGCAAGTGCCTTGTTCAACGATCTCAGAGACTTGGATGAATTCTTGATTGCTCACTGTCTCTTGATTGGGTAGTGTTTGAGAAGATAGATGTTGATGCTCTCACTACTCAGAAAAATATTCAAGTTGCTAGATTGCGTACAACTGTGTTGAAAATCGTTTGTTGAAAACTCAATTCTTGTCTTACTTCAGTGTATGAGGTAGGATATATAGCTAGGGTTGAAAAAGTGCCGTTGTGACACAACGTCTCTTTTTGTCCGCACAACGTTTCTTTTTGTCCAAAGTCAAAGTTCAGATCCTGGAATTTCGGCTTTTGCAGGATACGTCGCTTTCAAGACGAAAAGCATTCTGAGTATTATACGCAATGTCAGTAACTTTGTCCTTAGTGAGCTTTTCAAAAATATAGACACTTCAAGCACAAGTTTCCTTGATGATTTTATCCTTTGACATTCTTCTTGTCTAAAGATACCTCGTATAACAAGGTACTTGAATTTTACTATCATAACTGAGCTTCACAGATCACCAGATTCTTGTGTGTAGAATTTAATGGGCTATCAAATGACAGAATCGTGTAGGAAAGCACTAAGTCTATCATAGAGCACATATAACACAATCTGTTGAGTGTTGACTGAAGACCAGAGCGTTGACTAGACAGAGTGTAGTCTCTTAGACTGATCTACCAGAGCGTTGACTTACACCAGAGCGTTGACCAAACAGAGTGTAGTCTCTTAGACTGATCTACCAGGCGTTGACTTACACCAGGCGTTGACCAAGCAGTGTAGTCTCTTAGACTGATCTACCAGAGTCGTTGACTTACACCAGAGCGTTGACCAAACAGATTCTATGTGCCAAGAACCAGAGCCAGAGCCGGGCTTTCCAGAGTGAAATTCAAGATTTCACTAAGTCTTCTGAAGCAGAATTTTTCCGAATATAAATACTTTCTGCACACTTATAACCATGTTAGAGAATAAATTGTTCTCTTAATCTTTTGTTATCATCAAAACAATTAAGGGTTATTGTTTCTGAATCCACTTGATTCCAACAGTGAGAAGTTGAAGGGAGGATTCACTGAGATTATTATCTCACCCCGCTCCTTTATTTAATTATTTTTACAGATGCACAGGTTTCAAAGGAAGACTGACAGCTGCTAGCTCTTGGAATCTTGTTTATTTTGTAGTAGTCTTAAGTAACACCTTGAACATGTAATTTCTAGAGTTATGTATTGGTGTTGTACCGTCATGAAACTTATGTATTTGAGTTTTAGTCTTTTGTGGTGTTTGGACTTAATGTTGGACCTTAAGTTTGAATTAATATTGGGAGGACTGTACCTAATGATAATTATCCTATTTTCAAGTTAATGAAAGTAAGGTGTTACATTATGGTATCAGAGCCAGTTCGATTCTAATCGTACTGTAGGGATTGCTAGGAATAGTTTCGTGAATTTGTTGAGTCTGCTGTTGTTTTCTACTTATAATGCTATGAGATATTGAGCTTGATCAACTCAATGCTTGGTGCATTCTATGCAGAATTATGGCTTCAGGTTCTGGAAGGTGCGGGAGACCCAGGAGGAATGCTACGATGCCTCAGAATCCCCCAGGATCAGAGCATGCTGCGATACCTCCGAATCCGCCAGGACAGGAGAATGCTTGGCTACAAGGGATATTGCAGGCTATTCAGAATCAGAGTATTGCAACTAACAATCTTGCGGCTCAGTTAGCCCAACAACAAGAAGACTAAGCCCAACCTCCCCCGCAAGAGGAGGAGTTAGACCGGAAATTCCTTAAGTTCCTCAAGACGAAGCCACCAACCTTCAATGGAAAAACAGAAGCCATGGCATCCCAACACTGGCTGGAAGCCGTGGAGAAGAGTTTTAAGGTTGTCCATTGTACCGAGGAGCAAAAGGTCGAGCTAGCTACTCATGTGCTCATAGAGGATGCTGAAAACTGGTGGAAGGGGGCCTGAGCTTATATGGTGGCTCAAGGGACACCAGTAACTTGGACGAACTTTCAGAGGGTCTTCTTGGAGAAGTACTTTCCACAGACTGTGAAAAATATGATGGATAGAGAGTTAGTCCAACTTCAGCAAGGAAAATCTACTGTTTCAGAGTATGTGAACAAGTTTAAGGAGTTGGTAAGGTACTCATCTGTTGCTCAATTTACTCCGAATGACAATTGGAAAATCAAGCAGTTCAAGTGGGGGGAGGCCGGACATCCGTAATAAAGATTTCACAAATCGATTCATCGAGTTCGCGAAGGTAGTCCATCAGAGCTACGTGGCTGAAGCAAGCTTAAAGAGGATGTATGAGGATAGGCGAACGAGGTGGCAAGATAAGAACAAAAAGAAGGATGAGGATAAGAGCGCTCAACACATGAGACCAAAAGGAAATCTTTTCAAGGGAAAGCAGGCTCAAACCTCCGAGTCTGCTTATCATGCATGCTCGAATCAGGAAGGTGCATCGTGGAGAGTGTATGAAGGGCAAGAATGTTTGCTTTGTTTGTCACCAACCAGGGCACATGGCTAAGGAGTGCCCCAATACACTAAGGGAAAAGGAGCCAAGTCCGTGATCCTAACCAAGGGAGAGTCTTTACTCTTGACGCCAAGAAAGCAAATGGAGCGAAAATCGATGAAAGGTACTTGCTTCTTTCAGGATGAACCTCTAGTTGTTTTGTTTGATTCGGGAGCAACAGAATCCTTTATCTCTTGTAAATGTGTTCAAAGGCTAGGGTTGTATCTTACTTCTTTACAATTTCCGTTGCATGTGTATACACCCACCGAAGGTAGCATTTCTACTTCCTTGATATGTGAGAATTGCCCTCTCATAATTCAAGGGAGGATGTTTTTAGTAAGCCTTGTGTGTCTACCTCTTGAGGGAATGGACATTATCCTGGGTATGGATTGGCTTTCCGCCAATCAAGTTGTTTTGAACTGTTTCTGTAAAACGATTGAGTTTCCAAACGTGCATTCTATTATTGAAGAGTCAAGTTATGTTACACAGAGTAATGATCTTCTATTGAGTCGCTGTCTAGTGGAAGGTCTTGCAGGATATATGATCTTACTTTCTTCAACTGTAGAGGTTAGCCTAGATCTGGACACTATCCCTATAGTGAACGAATTCTTAGATGTGTTTCCGAACGAGGTAGCGACCTTACCCCTCGAGAGAAGTGGAGTTCTCAATAGAACTGGTTCCCGGAGCGGGACCAATCTCCGTGGCACCTTATAGGATGTCACCCCTGGAGTTGAGGGAACTAAAAACACAGTTGGAAGATTTGATTGCTAAGCAGTTTATTAGACCTAGTGTGTCACCTTGGGGCGCACCTGTCCTTTTGGTAAAGAAGAAAGATGGGAGTATGAGGTTATGTATTGATTACCGGAAAATCAATAAGATCACAGTGAAGAATAGGTACCCCTTGCCCAGGATAGATGACTTGTTAGATCAACTTAGGAGAGCTTCGGTTTTCTCTAAGATTGATCTAAGATCTGGTTATCACCAGATTAGAGTTAAGGTAGAGGATGTTCCAAAGACGGCATTTAGGACTAGATACGGGCACTATGAATATTTGGTTATGCTTTTTGGTCTGACCAATGCTCCAGCTGTATTTATGGACTATATGAATCGAATTTTTAGGCCTGTCCTTGACAAGTTTGTAGTGGTCTTCATAGACGATATCCTAGTTTATTCTAAGGATCCTCGAGAGCATGAGGAACACCTTAGGATTGTTCTAAGTACCCTTAGAGAAAAGAGCCTCTTCGGAAAACCTGAGAAATGTGAGTTCTGGCTCAGTGAAGTTAAGTTTCTTGGTCATGTGATTTCTAAAGCGGGAGTGTCGGTTGATCCTAGTAAAGTAGAAGCAGTCCTTAGTTGGGAACGACCAACCACAGTCACAGAAGTTAGGAGCTCTCTAGGATTATCCGGTTACTACCGAAGGTTCATTAAGGGATTTTCACAGATGGTACTTCCCCTAACAAGGTTAACCCGAAAGGGGGAGCCTTTTGTATGGACTGAGAGCTGTGAGAGTAGTTTCCTAGAGCTTAAGATCAGGTTGACTTCCACCCCGGTCTTGATTATCCCTGACCCAGCATTGGGATTTGAAGTTTATAGTGATGCCTCTAAGAAAGGGTTAGGATGTGTTCTCATGCAGAATCGACAAGTTGTAGCCTATGCATCTAGGTAGTTCAGGGCCCATGAGGAGAACTACCCTACTCATGACTTAGAGCTCGCATCCATTGTCTTTGCTCTAAAGATTTGGCGACACTATCTGTATGGTGCTCAGTTTGAAGTGTTTAGTGATCATAAGAGCTTGAAATACCTTTTTGATCAGAAGGAACTTAACATGAGACAGAGAAGATGGGTTGAGTTCCTAAAAGATTATGACTTTGAGTTGAAGTACCATCCGGGCCAAGCGAATGTGGTTGCTGATGCCTTGAGTAGGAAATCCTTGCATGTGTCTTCACTGATGATAAAAGAAATGGAGTTGTTGGAGTCTTTTAGGGACCTTAATCTTGGAATTTTCCCATCAGTGAACAGTCTCATGCTTTACCATCTAGAAATTTCCTGCAATTTTAGGGAACAAATTAGACTTGCCCAGAGCTTAGATGTAGAATTGCAGTCTAGCAAACACCGCCCGGTTTTACTGAAGTTGAGGATGGCACTTTATTGTTCCATCAGAGAATCTGCATACCAAAGGATAATTCCATTAAGCAGCAGGTTCTAGGAGATGCCCACAAGAGTGGATTCTCGGTACACCCTGGCTCCACCAAGATGTATCAGGACCTTAGATAGAGGTATTGGTGGCCAGGCATGAGGAATGATGTGGCAGAATTTGTAGCTCAATGCTTTGTTTGTCAGAAAACCAAGATAGAACACCAAAAGCCTTCAGGTTTTCTCCAGCCCTTAGAAATTCCCGAGTGGAAGTGGGATAGCATAGCAATAGACTTCGTGGGAGGGTTACCCTACACTCAGTTAGGATATGACTCTATATGGGTCATAGTGGATAGATTAACTAAATCTGCTCATTTTCTCCCCATAAAGTCCACTTACAAAACTGTCTGGTTAGCTGAGATCTACATCAGAGAGATTGTTAGACTCCACGGAGTTCCAACTAACATTGTCTCTGACCGGGATCCAAAGTTTACCTCTCGGTTTTGGAAGGCACTTCATCAAGCCTTAGGGACGAGGTTGAGTCTTAGCACAGCCTACCATCCCCAGACAGATGGCCAGTCGGAGAGAACCATTCAAACTTTAGAGGATATGCTCAGAGCCTGTGTTTTAGAGGATGGCGGTAGTTGGAGCAAGTGTTTGTCATTAATTGAATTTTCATACAACAACAGCTATCACTCTAGCATAGGAATGGCACCGTACGAGGCTCTCTACGGTCGCAAGTGTAGGACTCCTCTATGTTGGTTTGAAGTGGGGGAGAAACAATTGTTAGGTCCCGACCTTGTCCAAGAAACCACTGATAAGATTCGTATGATTAGGGAGAAGATAAAGACTGCTCAGAGTAGGCAGAAAATTTATGCAGATCGTAGGCTCAAACCCCTTGAATTTGATGAAGGAGAACATGTATTCCTGAAAGTCACTCCCATTGTAGGTGTTGGTAGAGCCCTTAGGGCCAAAAAGTTGACCCCTCGGTATGTGGGTCCTTTCCAAATCCTCAGTCAAATTGGTCCTGTCGCTTACCAAATTGCCTTACCTCCTTCTTTGTCAAATCTCCACAATGTTTTTCATGTGTCTCAGCTTAAGAAATACATTCCGGATCCATTCCACTCTATAGACCATGAGTCTATACAACTTAGATCAGATTGCACGCATTACCCGTAACCGCCCAAATAGTGGACCGAGCTTCCAAGGCACTCAGGAATAAGACTATCCCTTTGGTCAAGGTGATGCAAGCGGGATCCACTCCCGAAGAAGCCACTTGGGAACTCGAAGATGAGATGCGAAGCCAATATCCGCAACTTTTCCAATAGGTATGTAAGTTTATCAAATTTTGAGGACAAATTTTTTTTAAAAGGTGGGTAGTAGTGTAACACCACAATTCCTCAAGCTTGGTTTGATGTGTGTGCATAAGCTTAGTATGGCTTAATGATGAACTTTAAGTGATTTTTTCATTGATTGTTATAATTGAATATGTGAATATTGTGTTTGGTGATTTTTGCCCAGTGTGAATCGATTCCCAGGCCCTGTGAATCGATTCAGGGCTGTTGGGTTGCTGGGACTCGATTAGGCTTGTTGTGAATCGAAGTGTGAATCGATTTACGGAAGTTGGCTCCCTGTGAATCGATGTGTGAATCGATTCACAGAAAGTCAGTTCCCTGTGAATCGAATCTGGGGGCTGCAGAAATCGATTCATTCACTTAAAACTGCGATTCCTGTCATTTTTACACTGAGTGAATCGATTCACCTAGACTATGAATCGATTCACAGCTACCTTAAAACAGAAAAACTCAGTAGAAAAAGGACAGCGATTTTGAGAGAGAGTTAGAGAGAGAATGCGATAGAGAGAGGGGGGATAGGGGATTAAACACCTAGGCTTCACATTTTAAGGGGAAAACATGGATTCATGCTAGATTTATCATCAATCTTAGTTTGAATCCAAGTTGGGGAGTATTCACTCTTGGTTTGGAAAGTTGGAAGGAATTCCTAGAAGGAAAGCTTGAAGGAGAAGAAGAGGAAGGAGCTGAACTCTAACTTTGGGAGCTCGAAATCTTACATTGAGGTGAGTTCTTCCTTCTCTTAGGTGATGGGCACCCATAAGTGCCACATTAGGGTTCTCTTGAAGAAAACCCTTGAATGGGTTAGAAATTCCCAAATCCCTCTTATTTTTACAGTTTTAGTGTTAAATAGCTATGCATGTGTTATTGGGACTGATTAAGGGGGTTAATGTTGTACCAAAAACCCCCATAAACTGTGAGATTGATGTTTGACCATTGGGAACTCCATGGAGCTCTAATGGAAGTGTGTCTTGTCTTGATATATTTTCCTTGACTGAGCATGATATATGTTTCCATTGAATATGAAATGTATCTTTTTACATGAATATGTTCAGTTGCATGTGAAATTAGAGGAGCACCTAATTGTATTCCTATTTTTGAATAAGGCATGCATTTAAGGATATAACTTGTGAATTAAATTCCCTAAAAGACACTAAGATGCCTCAAAAAGGAGGTGATCGATATGGTTAGCCGTGTGGGACGCCCTCGGACGGTTAAGACGTCTAACCACCATATCGAAAGCATATTTATGGGGTTGTATGGACGTAAGCATACGACACTACCCATGAATACGAGCCAAAGATGAATTAGAAATTCATAGTAAGAATATGCATTGCATAAATGTGTGATATTATGTCTTGACTGATAGTTCATTATTGAGTTGATGGTGAGGAGTCGAAGGGAGGATTCACTGAGATTATTATCTCACCCCGCTCCTTTATTTAATTATTTTTACAGATGCACAGGTTTCAAAGGAAGACTGACAGCTGCTAGCTCTTGGAATCTTGTTTATTTTGTAGTAGTCTTAAGTAACACCTTGAATATGTAATTTCTAGAGTTATGTATTGGTGTTGTACCGTCATGAAACTTATGTATTTGAGTTTTAGTCTTTTGTGGTGTTTGGACTTAATGTTGGACCTTAAGTTTGAATTAATATTGGGAGGATTGTACCTAATAATAATTATCCTATTTTCAAGTTAATGAAAGTAAGGTGTTACACACCTTCTCCCACACAAGTTTAAATGCCTTATTACACTCCTCCAGCCTCTACACCTCCTAGTAACTTTGTTGAAAAACTAATAAGATTTCCTCTTTTTACCATTGAACCTGAACATTACCCTAATAATTCTCCATTACAAATAACTGCAAAATTTTTTCCTCCTGGATTTCATTACCTTCCTCCTGCTATAGAAAAGACTAGACTCTTCTTTAAGTTTATATTAATTGATACAAAATCAATTGAACTTACTCATAATTATGATGATAAAGATAAAAGTAAAGTAATTTACTCCAAAATAAAGATTTTAAAGGTATTATCACTCTCAGATTGGAAATGCCATCCCTGCATATTACGAAGCTTCTCCAGAAGGTTTACTCCTTAGAATCACTCTTATCAAGATTATATAGAAGCCTGGCACTTTGTGCTTTACTTAGAATCCTATAATCACACTTGGTTCATATGGTTCAAAAAAGACATCCCATTACATTTTCCTCATTGGTTCATTAGATGGTTCTCTGATTTTGGACCAAACTATACAATTTTTCCAGAATTTACCATGACCGCATTAGAACCTTTGTTAAGGAAACCGCCTTTCCAAAACATATGCAAATGATAGCCTTCTGTGCTAGCTTTGGAATATCTTGGATTACATCATGGACATACGGAACCGAATTACTTTGGGAAGACTGCTTATTAACTTGGATGGCAAGAATAATTAGAATTAAATAGTGGAATAAATTTAATCATGAATCATTATCTCCATCAAGATTAAATGAGTGGTTCAGAAGAAATTCAAAATATCTGATTAAATCAAAAGAAGAAGATAATGAAGCGTTATTCTTGGATGAAAAATCAAAGATTATGGCAGAATTATCATCATCTAGCAATAGAAAAGAATTTTTACGAAACTATACTCTGCATTATCAGAATCAGATGTTAATGAAGATCAGATTGAAGTAGGATCCTCTAGAAGATTTACACCTGTTAATGAGGATGACTGCTATGGAATTAGTGGATTACAGCTTTAAAGGCTTTTCAGCAACATTATTTCAACATTACTACAACGTGGAAAGTATTATGATTATTTCTCACTACTATTTGGAATTATTGATGATACGTGGCACAATACCACTTTTGACAAAGTTGCTTTCCCTCTTGAAATAGTATTTTGTCTCATTAGGGATTACTATTCACTTTTTGTAAAAATTGTAACATTACTGTTTACTTTTAGACATTCAGAAAAAGTCTTTTATCTTTTTTGTTTTCAGAATCCAATGTTAGGATTATTACTATAAAAGAAGTGTCTCTCTTCCTACTATAAAAGGGAGCCTTCATCACATTACTGAGCACGGTTCAACTTTCTCATTCCAAAGTTTTCCTTTGTAACGAATTCTCTTTGAAGTTCTTTGTAAGTTTTTCTAAGTTTTCGTTTTATGTACTATTTCTTGTTTGTACTAATTCTCTAAATTAATGTATAACTAAGTTCTTCATATTTCTTTTATGTTTCGTATTTATACTATTGCGTTGTGTACTAATACTCTGATGGAAAAATAAGCTTTTCATTATGTCCTCATCCCTCTTCCCCCTATTTTGTTTAATTTCATCGGGGAATTTATCACTAAATTCTATAGATCTACTAATAGGAGTAATCATACCTTGATAAATATTAAATCCTAAAAATCTAACATTTGCTTGAAATAATTTCATTTTCCTTGCTGAAACAACTGATCTATTTTCTTTTATAATATCAAAGAATTTATTTAAATGTTCAAAATGTTGGTTAATAGAATTAGAAAAAACTAATACATCATCTAAATAAACTAAAGTAAATTGTTGATAATCATTATGTATATCATTCATAATATGCTGAAATTCACTAGGCGTATTTTTTAATCCTTGTTGCATAACATTCTATTTATAATGACCAAAAGGTACTACAAAAGTTGTTTTATACCTATCCTTTTCTTCTACTTGTATTTGGTAATATCCTGATTTCATATCAAACTTAGAGAATATAGAGGCATAATCTACCAATTAAATCTTTTTTATTCGGTATTGGGTATCTAATCCATCTAAGAACTTTATTTAATGGCTTGTAATTAATAACTAATCTAGGGTCATCTCTTTCTAATTCTGATGAATTCATAACATAAAATCCTGCATAACTCCAAGGTGATTTACTAGGTCTAATTAGTTTTTTATCTAAGTATTCTTGTATTTCTTTCTTACAATATTCTAAGTATTGCTGATTCATTTGTATAGGCCTAGCCTTTGTAGGAATACTTTTCTCATCAAAGTGTGGCTCATAAGGTAATAACACTATGTGTTGCTTTCTATCCCAAAAAGCATTGGGGTGATCAGCACATATTTCTTTTTCAAACTTAATTTGTAATTCCTTAATTCTTTCTTGTATCTGATGGGACTCTAATTGTTCTTCTATTCTCTTGTAATGAACTTCTTTATTCAACATTCCTATTTGTTTCTTTTTCTGATTAATCAAATTAATAACTGAGGTTGATGCTTCCTGTACTAAATTTAATTCTTTCATTCTAGGTGATTGTAAAAATTCAAATCTAACTTCCCTTCCTAGGGCTTTTGAAGTAATTGCATCATTTGTAACTAAAAAATGGTATAATAAAGATAAAAATGGGGTGCCTAAAATAATTCTTTCATGAATATTTTTAACTAATAAAAATGAAGTCCTATAACAAATCTTATTCTTACATATTTTTGCATTTAATAATTTATAAGAAACTATTAATCTAGAACCATTAGAACCACATAATAACTCTAATGTTTTTTCATAATACTTAGTAGGAATAATACCTTCTTGAATACAATTTATATCAGCACTAGAATCTACTAATGCTATAAGATCAAATCTTTCATCCTTAATAACTAATGTAATTGGACAATACCACTTATGAATAACAAGTTGACTTAATATATTGACATAAGAAGTATCGCTGGATTCTTCTTTTTCATTTTTAATTCTATCTTGACAAGCTTGACCAGTTTGACCAACTATTACTCCATTTGCCTTTAATTCTAAATATTTAATTTCTAAATCTAAATCCTTTTGTTTAAATTCTTGTATCTCCTGCTTTAATATAAATCCTAATCTCATTCGGTAAATCCTGTAAAGTAACTGAAGGCGTTGAAGGCTGTCTAAACCTATTTAATACTTCCTTAAACTCTACTTTATGAACCTTTTCTTTTTCTTTCTCTTCTCTATCTATAATATCTTTAATTTGTACCATAAATTCTTCATTCTGAGGTGACTCAGGCATTTCTTCTAATACTCTTATGAGTGTATTTACCTGATCTGAAGTAATGATATTTATACTCTTAATACAACTATCACAAGTACATAATCCAAGGCCTAAACAATCTTTAGCAGAACTTTCAAGTTCTAATTCAGATTCATCTAATACCTGATTAATATAATCTTCTCCTTCTTCATAAGAACTATATTATGAGGAATCTTCTTCTGAACTATTAACTATCATAATATCCTTTAATATATTAATAAGACTATCATTTAATTCATTGGATATTTCTAATTTATTAATCTCATTTATCTTTTGCTTAACTCTACAATCTTTTGCATAATGTCCAAATCTACCACACTTAAAACATTTAACATCTTTCTTACTACTATAATTCTTCTTAACCTGTTTATTCATATAATTCTTTCTAGGTTGCTCTTGATAATTACTACGTCTAAAGTAATTCTTTTTCTTCCTATAATTCTTATAAGGCTTTGTATACTGTTTCTTTCTAGCTTGTTTACTAGGGGCTTTAATAGACTCTATTCCAAATTGTTCATAAAAACTTCCTAATTCTCTTTTACTTTGCATAGCTTCTGATCTAATTTTATTTTCTAATTTATAATCACAACAAGTCTATATTCATGTTTCTATAACAAAATTATGTAATTCACCCATAGTTAAATCATAATAAGGAATAATTCCATCACACTTGTTTTTAATATTATTCTTTACTTTTTTAGCAAATAATTTAGGTAATGCTGCTAAAAATATTTCTTTCCAATAATCTGCACCACCATCAGGTCTAACATATAATTTACATAAAAACATATCTTTATACCATCTATAATCAGACATAGTTGGACAATATAAATTTACTAATTGCTCTCCTGCTCTTTGCTATAATTGTAAAGGATCTCCTACAAAATATTTAGTAATAGCATTTAATAAAATATTTAATGCGTCTTCTTCTCAAGTTTCTCTTTTAATAGCACCTAATATATTATTCTTATCTTGTTCAGTAACAATATTATCCCACCATCCTTTTAACTGTCCTGTAAAACCTATAATTAATAACATTGCTGCTTTTTTGTTAATATTTCCTGCTGTTTTCATATAGGCAGTAGCTGCCATGGCCATTTGTTGAATAATATCTAATATATTATGATCACTGAGACCATCTATGTTTCATTCTACTATTGCAGTGCCAGAATAAGAATTTTCACTTTGATAATATTTTTCTTCAAACTGTAAATCAGGAAAACTTGGTCTAGGGTAATAATTTCTAGTTTTTCCTAAATAATTCATAGTTGTACCATTATTTTTTAATTTATTAACACTTAATTCTTCTTCTTGAGATAACATATTTATTTTTAATGAATTCGAAGGACCATTATTATTATTAGGTAAAGTTAGATTCTTTAACTGTTTTACTAAATCATCCATACTATTATTCCTTTGTCCTAAACTAATTCCTTTTAATTCTTTTTCCGGAACATTTATCTTATATATAGGTATATCTGGTTCTAACTTGTATTCTTTATAAGAATTTGCCTTCTGAGATATAATGGATTTGTTATTAAGTAATTGCAATTCTACTCTATTTAATTGTTGTGTTATAGTTTGTAATACTTGATTGGAATAATTCAATTGACTTTGGATTTTTCCTAATTCTTTTTGCTAATTAGTATCTGGGTTTATAATAGTCTTAAAAGGTGAGGCTTCTATTTCTCTACCTTCCTTTTCTAACTTAATACCTTATAAAGGACAGTGTATTAACTCTACGACCTTATTATCTATTGTTTTCCATTTTGTATTTAATCTAACATTAACATCTATACTAATATCTTCTATAAAAGGATTCTTTATTTTATTTTCTAAACAATAATTCTCAAACCACGTAAAAAAGTAAATATTTAATTCTAATTTTCTAAGGTAACAATAAAATAATTACAAATAAATTGTAGTTTGTTCCTTACTAAAAGTACTAAAATACCAATCTTTTTTTTCTTTATTGTAATCTACTTCAAAATCTTGTCTAATTCAAACTTTATCTATTTCAAATGCTTCTTCTCTAGTAATAACTCCTATAATTTGAGATCTAGTGGGTGACATCCTAGGTGATTCAGATTCAAAAGAGGGACATGGTTCATATAATGGTTGAGGAATATTTGGGGTAAAATTAACACATGCTAAATTCACATTAATAGTAGAGGTAGTTTCTACTGATCTTCTAGTGGACTGGGGAGTAATAACTTGAGGTTCATTAATTCTTAATGACTGACTTCTATTTATTCTAATTCTAGCAGTTCCATCTTCTTTTAGAATAAATTCTCAAGGCTTCCTATATTCTTCAGGTAACTTAGCTATTATTTCTGATGTCTTTAACTTCTTAGGGATAGTAATATTAGATCTACTTAAATTAGCTTCTATAATAACTGTCTCATTTCTAGGTGTGCTATAGTGATGCCAGTGTATGCCAATTTGCTTAAAAAAAAGGTGTGCTACGTATTACTTTAAAATTATAATTAATGTTTGAAACTTTATATTTAATTTTATATATAATATCTATGTTAGAAACAACTTCATAAAATAAGTCATCCATAATAACTAATGAACTCTTTGTATGATCATCTCCTAAATTCATAGAAAAATTAGGATAACAATTAAAATATACTGGACCATCATTCAAGTTAGATTCTAATATGGCTATAATAGACTCAGGAAATCTCTTAATTCTACTATCTCTTAATATTAATAACAAATGAGTATTTAATCCTAATTTATGTAATGGTTTAACTGCTACTTGTATTAATCCTAAGTGAATATAATGCATATTATTTCTAACATGATTATCTATCATATCTGAATCTAATAAAGTAATAGTCTCTTGATTTTGTTTAATAGATCTAGATGATTCTATTGTATGAATAATATCATGATTCTTAAATATATTAAAAGTACTAGACTTACATATTTCATTATATTTAATATCTGGTAATTTCCAACTTTGTAATCTATTTTCTATTTTTGCTATTTGTAATTCTCTATTTTGATAATTATCTTGATCTCTTCTAGCTTCCAATTCTTGTTGGGATAATGAAGTAGAGGGGATTAATGTCCCATTTTCTCGTCTAGATCCTAACTCACTCAAAGTTCTAAGTAATTGTGCCATTTTGAAACTACGTGAATGTTAGAAAACTTGTTTGAAAAACTTATGAAAATTCTTTTTATAAAAACTTATGTCCTATCCACTCTATCATTCTCTGGATCCTAGCTCTCTTCAGGTTCTGGGTTATTGGGCTATATCTAATTTTTATTCACTCTAATTTTATCTTCTCTGTCTTTCTTTCAAATAACGGGACCATCGATCTAGGGATTTCTCCTATGGTTCCGGGACCACCCTACTGCCCTCTCTCCGGGTCTTACAAAGCGGGCTGACCAATGCAACCGAACCACAGCTGATTAACGTTTCAAAGAAAGAAAATAGAGAATAATAAAACTTTAGTGAATAAAATTTAAATATTGCTCAATAGCTCAGAGACCTCTTACGAGGCTCTGATATCAAAATAAAATAAGACAAAAGAAGTCAATATATATGGGAGTAATCATCCCTTGATAAATATTAAATCCTAAAAATCTAACATTTAATAGGATTTAATATTAATATTAAATCCTATTAGTAAATATTGTGTTTAATATTGACTTCTTTAATATTATTGTTTAATATTGATATTATTAATCTACTATGGATATTATGAAAGATAATAACATAGATATTATTAATATTCAGTGTATGGATGACTTATTTTATGAAGGTGTTTCTAACATAGATATTATATATAGAAATAAATATAAAGTATCTAATATTAATTATAATTTTAAAGCATTACGTAGCACACCTAGAAATGAGACAGTTATTATATAAGCTAATTTAAATAGATCTAATATTACTACCCCTAAGAAGTTAAAGGCATCAGAAATAATAGCCAAGTTACCTGAAGAATGGATATTAAAGGAAGTTATGGAAATACCTAAATTAGAATATAGAAAGCCTAGAGAATTTGTTCTAGAAGAAGATGGAACTGTTAGAATTAGAATGAATAGAAGTCAGTCATTAAGAATTAATGAACCTCAAGTTATTACTCCCCAGTCCACTAGAAGATTAGTAGAAACTACCACTACTATTAATGTGAATTTAGCAGGTGTTAATTTTATTCCAAATATTCCTCAACCATTATATGAACCATGTCTCTCATTTGAATCTGAATCACCTAGGATGTCACCTACAAGATCTCAAATTATAGGAGTTATTACTAGAGAAGAAGCATTTGAAATAGATAAAGTTTGGATTAGACAAGATTTTGAAGCAGATTACAATAAAGAAAAAAGTGATTGGTATTTTAGTACTTTTAGTAAGGAACAAACTTCAATTTATTTGCAATTATTTTATTGTTACCTTGGAAAATTAGAATTAAATATTTACTTTTTTATGCGGTTTGAGAATTATTGTTTAGAAAATAAAATAAAGAATCCTTTTATAGAAGATATTAGTATAGATGTTAATGTTAGATTAAATACAAAATGGAAAACAATAGATAAAAAGGTCGTAGAGTCAATACACCCACCTTTATAAGGTATTAAGTTAAAAAAGGAAGGTAGAGAAATAGAAGCCTCACCTTTTAAGACTATTATAAACCCAATTATTACTGAGCAAAAAGAATTAGGAAAAATCCAAAGTCAATTGAATTATTCCAATCAAGTATTACAAACTATAACACATCAATTAGATAGAGTAGAATTACAATTAGTTAATAATAAATCCATTATATCTTAGAAGGTAAATTCTTATAAAGAATAATAGTTAGAACTAGATAGACCTATATATAAGATAAATGTTCCTGAGAAAGAATTAAAAGGAATTCCTAGGAATTAGTTTAGGACAAAAGAATAATAGTATGGATGATTTAGCAAAACAGTTAAAGAATCTAACTTTACCTACTTATAATAATCCTTCGAATTCATTAAAAATAAATATGTTATCTCAAGAAGAAGAATTAAGTGTTAATAAATTAAAAAATAATGGTACAACTAGAAATTATTACCCTAAACCAAGTTTTCCTGATTTACAGTTTGAAGAAAAATATTATCAAAGTGAAAATTCTTATTCTGGCACTGCAATAGTAAAATGGAACATAGATGGTCTCAGTGATCATAATATATTAGATATTATTCAACAAATGGCCATGGCAGCTACTGCCTATATGAAAACAGCAGGAAATAGTAACAAAAAAGCAGCAATGTTATTAACTATAGGTTTTACAAGACAATTAAAAGGATGGTGGGATAATATTGTTACTGAACAAGATAAGAATAATATATTAGGTGCTATTAAAAGAGAAACTGGAGAAGAAGACGCATTAAATGTTTTATTATATGCTATTACTAAACATTTTGTAGGAGATCCTTTACAATTATAGCAAAGAGCTGGAGAGCAATTAGTAAATTTATATTGTCCAACTATGTCTGATTATAGATGGTATAAAGATATGTTTTTATGTAAATTATATGTTAGACCTGATGGTGGTGCAGATTATTGGAAAGAAAGATTTTTAGCAGGATTATCTAAATTATTTGCTAAAAAAGTAAAGAATAATATTAAAAACAAGTGTGATGGAATTATTCCTTATTATTATTATTATTATTTAACTATGGGTGAATCACATAATTTAGTTATAGAAACAGGAATACAGACTTGTACTAATTATAAATTACAAAATAAAATTAGATCAAAAGCTATGCAAAGTAAAAGAGAATTAGGAAGTTTTTGTGAATAATTTAGAATAGAGTCTATTAAAGCCCCTAGTAAACAAGCTAGAAAGAAACAATATACAAAGCCTTATAAGAATTATAGGAAGAAAAAGAATTACTTTAGAAGTAGTAATTATCAAGAGCAGCCTAGAAAGAATTATAAGAAAAAATAGGTTAAGAAGAATTATAGTAGTAAGAAAGATGTTAAATGTTTTAAGTGTGGTAGATTTGGACATTATGCAAAAGATTGTAGAGTTAAGCAAAAGATAAATGAGATTAATAATTTAGAAATATCCAATGAATTAAAGGATAGTCTTATTAATATATTAAAGGATATTATGATAGTTAATAGTTCAGAAGAAGATTCCTCAGAATATAGTTCTTGTAAAGAAGGAAAAGATTATATTAATCAGGTATTAGATGAATCTGAATTAGAACTTGAATATTCTGATAAAGATTGTTTAGGCCCTGGATTATGTACTTGCGATAGTTGTATTAAGAGTATAATTGTCATTACTTCAGATCAGGTAAATAAACTCATAAGAGTATTAGAAGGAATGTTTGAGTCAACTCAGAAGGAAGAATTTATGGTACAAATTAAAGGTATTATAGATAGAGAAGAAAAATAAAAAGAAAAGGTTCTTAAAGTAGAGTTTAAGGAAGTATTAAATAGGTTTAGACAGCCTTCAATCCCTTCAATTACTATACAGGATTTACAGAATGAGATTAGGATATTAAAGCAGGAGATACAAGAATTAAAACAAAAGGATTTAGATTTAGAAATTAAATATTTAGAATTAAATGCAAATTGATTAATAGTTGGTAAAACTAGTCAAGCTAGTCAAGACAGAATTAAAAATGACAAAGAAGAATCCAGCGATACTTCTTATATCAATATATTAAGTCAGCTTGTTATTCATAAGTGGTATTGTCCAATTACATTAGTTATTAAGGATGAAAGATTTGATCTTATAGCATTAGTAGATTCTGGTGCTGATATGAATTGTATTCAAGAAGGTATTATTCCTACTAAGTATTATGAAAAAACATTAGAGTCATTAAGTGGTGCTAATGGTTCTAGATTAATAGTTTCTTATAAATTATCAAATGCAAAAATATGTAAGGATAATATTTGTTATAGGACTTCATTTTTATTAATAAAAAATATTCATGAAAGAATTATTTTAGGAACCCTATTTTTATCTTTATTATACCCTTTTTCAGTTACAAATGATGCAATTACTTCAAAAGCCCTGGGAAGGGAAGTTAGATTTGAATTTTTACAATCACTTAGAATTAAAGAATTAAATTTAGTACAAGAAGCATCAACCTCAGTTATTAATTTGATTAATCAGAAAAAGAAACAAATAGGAATCTTGAATAAAGAAGTTTATTACAAGAGAATAGAAGAACAATTAGAGTCCCCTCAGATACAAGAAAGAATTAAGGAATTACAAATTAAGTTTGAAAAAGAAATATGTGCTGATCACCCAAAGCTTTTTGGGGTAGAAAGTAACACATAATGTCATTACCTTATGAGCCAGAATTTGATGAGAAAAGTATTCTCACAAAGGCTAGGCCTATACGAATGAATCAGCAATACTTAGAATATTGTAAGAAAGAAATACAAGAATACTTAGATAAAAAATTAATTAGGCCTAGTAAATCACCTTGGAGTTGTGCAGGATTTTATGTTATGAATTCATCAGAATTAGAAAGAGGTGCCCCTAGATTAGTTATTAATTACAAGCCATTAAATAAAATTCTTAGATGGATTAGATACCCAATGCCGAATAAAAAAGATTTAATTGGTAGATTACACAATGCCTCTATATTCTATAAGTTTGATATGAAATCAGGATATTACCAAATACAAGTAGAAGAAAAGGATAGGTATAAAACAACTTTTGTAGTACCTTTTGGACATTATGAATAAAATGTTATGCCACAAGGATTAAAAAATGTGCCTAGTGAATTTCAGCATATTATGAATGATATATTTAATGATTATCAACAATTTACTTTAGTTTGTTTAGATGATGTATTAGCTTTTTCTAATTCTATTAACCAACATTTTGAACATTTAAATAAATTCTTTGATATTATAAAAGAAAATGGATTAGTTGTTTCAGCAAGGAAAATGGAATTATTTCAAGCAAATGTTAGATTTTTAGGATTTAATAATTATCAAGGGATGATTACTCCTATTAGTAGATCTATAGAATTTAGTGATAAATTCCCTGATGAAATTAAAGATAAAACTCAATTACAAAGATTTTTAGAAATTTAAAGCAATTAGTAAAGAAATTACCTTGTTTAGTAATACCTGACCCTAAAGCCATTTTAATAGTAGAAACTGATTATTCTGATATAGGATTTGGTGGAATTCTTAAGCAAGTATTACCCAATAGCCAGAAAGAGCAAATAGTGAGATGTTATTCTGGAGTATAGAATCAAGCCCAGCTTAAATATAGTACTATTAAAAAAGAGGGTTTAGCTATTGTTTTATGTATTACTAAATTTCAAGATGATTTGTTTTCTAAAAGGTTTTTATTAAAAAGTGATTGCAAAGCTGCAAAAGAGGTTTTACAAAAGGATGTTAAAAATTTAGTTTCTAAATATATTTTCGCTAGATGACAATCTTCTAGGGAACTCTTACCAGATTTTTGAAATAGAACATATTAAAGGAGAAAAGAATTCTTTACCAGATTTTTGAAATAGAACATATTAAAGGAGAAAAGAATTCTTTACCAGGGAATTCTTCTTTACCAGATTTTCTTACTAGGGAATTCTTCTAGGGAACTAAAGAATGAACAATCCAAGAGATAAATATAGACCTCCTCTCAAGGATTCAATAAGAAAAGCAATTACAACCAAGCAGGTATTACAGTCTCCTAAAAAGGAGAAAACGATTACTCTTCCATCTTCCTCTTCATTACAAAATAAATTTACCCCATTAGCATTACCTTCTCCTAAATTTCCAAAAGCATTAAGACCTCCTTTTACTCAAACTACATTAATATCTCCTTTAGCCTTTTATAAAGAATTACAAGAATCACCTTCTCCTACACAAGTTAAAATGCCTTATTACACTCCTCCAGCCTCTATACCTCCTAGTAAATATGTTGAAAAACCAATAAGATTTCCTCTTTTTACCATTGAACCTGAACATTACCCTAATAATTCTCCATTACATATAACTGCAAAATTTGTTCCTCCTGGATTTCATTACCTTCCTCCTGCTCTAGAAAAGACTAGACTCTTCTATGAGTTTATATTAATTGATACAGAATCAATTGAACTTACTCATTATTATGATGATAAAGATAAAAGTAAAGTAATTTACTCCAAAATAAAGATTTTAAAGGTATTATCACTCTCATATTGGAAATCCCATCCCTACACTATACGAAGCTTCACCAGAAGGTTTACTCCTCAGAGTTACTCTTATCCTGATTATATAGAAGCCTGGCACTTTATGCTTTACTTAGAACCCAATAATCACACTTGGTTCATATGATTCAAAAAAGACATCCCATTACATTTTCCTCATTGGTTCATTAGATGGTTCTCTGATTTTGGACCAAACTATACAATTTTTCCAGAATTTACCATGACCGCATTAGACACCTTTGTTAAGGAAACCGCCTTTCCAAAGTATATGCAAATGATAGCCTTCTGTGCTAGCTTTGGAATATCTTGGATTACATCATGGACATACAAAACCGAATTACTTTGGGAAGACTGCTCATTAACTTGGATGGCAAGAATAATTAGAATTAAATGGTTGAATAAATTTAATCCTGAATTATTATCTCCATCAAGATTAAATGAGTGGTTCAGAAGAAATTCAAAATATCTGATTAAATCAAAAGAAGAAGATAATGAAGCATTATTCTTAGCTGAAAAATCAAAGATTATGGCAGAATTATCATTATCCGGCAATAAAAAAGAATTTTTGAAGATATTCAGCATTATCAGAATCAGATGTTAATGAAGATCAGATTGAAGTAGGATCCTCTGGAAGCTTTACACCTATCAATGAGGATGACTGCTATGGAGTTAGTGGATTATAACATTAAAGGCTTTTCAGCAACATTATTTCAACATTAGTACTACGTGGAAAGTATTATCATTTTTCACTACTATTTGGAATTATTGATGATACGTGGCATAAGCATTGGAAATCCTCCGACAGCATTACTACCACTTTTGACAAAGTTGCTTTTCCTCTTGAAAAAGTATTTCGTCTCATTAGAGATTACTATTCACCTTTTGAAAAAATTGTAATATTACTGTTTACTTTTAGACTTTCAGAAAAAGTCTTTTGTCTTATTTATTTTTAGAATCTAATGTTAGAGTTATTAATGTAAAAGAAGTGTCTCTCTTCCTTCTATAAAAGAGAGCCTTCATCACATTACCGAGCACGGTTCAACTTTCTCATTCCTAAGTTTTCCTTTGTAATGAATTCTCTCTGAAGTTCTGTGTAAGCTTTTCTAAGTTTTCGTTGTACGTACTATTTCTTATTTGTACTATTTCTCTGAATTAATGTATAACTAAGTTCTTCATATTTACTTTATATTTCATATTTATACTATTATGTTGTGTACTAATACTCTGGTGGAAAAATAAGCTTTTTATTATGCCCTCACCCCTCTTCCCCCTATTATATATATATATATAAAAGAGGGATCAAATGACTCCAGGAATAACTCTTATCAAAGTTACTCTGCTTAATAACTCGATATAGACATTGAAGATCAAAATTCACTCTAGGTAATACTTACAAATGTAGGGTCACACATGAATCAAACTTTAAACGTTTAGATGCAACTCAATCATGATATTAATTGGAACTACCTCTCGTTGACATATATTTTCGTGAGTTGTGATAGTCCATACTTGCCCGCCACTATAATATAGTAATAAAAGGTCATCATATCCCTTAGGATTTAATCATGTTAGATGATGTTTACGGACAAAACATGTCCAAATCAGTAAGAATTAGGATACATTATATTTTGGTCCCTTATATTTATTATAGGTTTCGGTTTAGTCTCTTACATATTAAAAGTTCTGAATTAATCCCTTATTTGTAAAAGTTATATCAATATAATCTCTCTTGTTTTTTTCCCCGAAATGGTCCTTTGTGTTACAAAAATTATACCAATATGGTACCTTTTTTGCCCCTTAATTTGCAAAAAAAAGGATCATATTGGTATAATTTTTGTAACATATTGAACTACTTCGAAATAAAATGACCATATTAGTGTGACTTTTACACATAAGAGACCAATTCAGAATAAATAATACATAAGGGACAAAACTGAAACCTAAAATAAACTTAAGGGAGTAAAAGTATAATTTAGCCTAATAATTACTTAAGTTGCAGTCTTTTTTAAATTTCCTAGGTTAATCTGAACTAAACTAAATCAAATACAGTTGGTTTGTTCTGGTAACGAAACAAATCAGGAAAAGTTAGAAAAAATAAATAGACAAAATTATGAGAACAGAAGGACACAATAGGAACATGAGTACGGTTAGAAAAGTACTACAACAACTTGACAAACAAGGAATTAGGCATGAAACACAAGCAACCATGTCGGCACCGTGAACAAAGAACAGGATACACGGAGAGTCAGCCCAACAATTCCGGTTTGTTCACCACCCGTTGGGAAGATCAAAGTCTCCTTCATTTTATTCTAAACGCGATTTTGTAAAAAAGTTTTGTATTTAGATGTTTCGATTCAAAATTAATTTTGTCTCCAAATTTTGATTCGATTAGAAGTGATAAAAATAGCTATTTCATTAGAGAAAAATTAATACTATATCTTACATTAAAATTCGCTTTTATATATAACAAAAGTAGCTAAACATAAATAATTTGACTTCAAACTAATTTTTAACAAAATCAAATTTAAAATCTGTTTACACCCAAAATATTCTCAAGTATTAGTCGAATCCAGCAGTAGCCGAAGCAAGAAAATTAGTCGATTGGATGTTAGCTGAATCACAAGCTAGCCGAATATGCAGCTGACAGAGCCATAAACAGGAAACTAAGAGCTAGATATGGGCCTTGGGCTTACTAGTTTGAATTGAAGATATTGGGCCCATTGGGCTAGCATGAAGTCACTTATTAGGTCAGGTTCTTGAAATTGCTCCATGAGCCGAATGAGGTGGAGGTTAATTTTGAATTAATTTAAATTCAAAATTAATTAAAGTCAAGATGATCTCCAAGTTTTTAGGAGCTGAGCGAGAGAACCAAGGACAAGATCCACGCTGAGAAGACCATTGGTTGAAAACGTGGCCATGACGTGGTAGTGCACCTAGATTTTAGGATCGTGGTTAGTGGAGCATGACACTACTCAACCGATTAACTGTCAACTAGTAGTTTATCATTGTTAGCCAACTGAATGTGGCAAATAGGGGTAGTTCTTAGTTGTTACTATAAATACCCAAGTTGTACATAATTTTAGACACATCAATCAATACAAACAACTTATATTTGCTCAAGTTTATTCAGTCGCACTTTATGTTTACCTTTGTGTTCTCATTTTTATCTTAGTTCACTTACTTAACCCTTTCTGGAGTGAGTTAAGGGACCTATAGCTGAGGAACAGAGTTCCTTCCTTGGCATAATCGCTTGAAGAAAAGGAAATCACGGTTTTGGAGTTTAGCCGATTTGCGGCTAAGTTACATTCAAGTCAACAAAATTGGCACGCCCGGTGGGACTAAAGGTGAACGAATCAACACACTCGAGTCCCCAGGTCAAGACTAACATTGGCGTATGCACTTGTGTTCTGGCAAGAGCTTGAGCGATATGAAGAGCAATCCTAGGAAGCCGGTTGAAGGGAACCCCTTTCACGGAGGACCTGCTCCAACAGCAGAGCTAGTACACGTAGAGGAAGAATCTGAAACTCAACCCAATGAGCTTAACGATCCACCATTGGTGGTGTCCACTTCATTTATACGCCAACAACTCGATTTGGGAATCAATGATATCATATACCAAGTGTCACAACAGTTGGTTGATAATGTTAAGCCCATGGTACACAATGAAGTGCAGCAGGCTAGGGAGATAGAGGCTAAGGGGGCTCATTTAGGCGAGAGCTCCAACAATTCTGTTATTCCAACGCAAGTGGGGTACACTACCCAAGCAGGATGTAACATCCCGTTTCCGGAGCACTACTAAACTAGCATTCTGACAAAAGCTGACACATTTCCAAAATGTGGAATACTCTGCTTGCTGGGTTTTTCGAAAGCGTGGTTCTTTTTTTTTTAAAAGGGCAGACAGAGTACTACAACGATTTTTAGAAACATGGCGGTGAAGAAATAAAGACTCCAAATAAAACCACATTAACCATACTCATTTCTTACATCAATTCATATACCACAACACAAGTCTGGAAACATAATACGCATTTTATTACAACCCTGAAATGAAGACAACGTCCTATAGCTGGTCAACACGCTACATTCCTTACTAGACTTCTAGTAAGCTACCCCAGAAACTCAAGTAAGAAGCTGGACGGCTATCCGCATCTTCTCTTCTCCGCAGTCCCGAATCCTCCACTTGCTCCGCCATCTGGGTTACGTTCATTAATTGAAAGAACCACTGGCAAGGGTCAACTTCTTAAAATAAAGAGATAGATACACATACGACAACATCTTCGACAATAAGGCATATAACAACACAACATAAATACAGGAAATAGGAAATCATAAACTAGAGGCAACACAACAATATGCATAGTTCTTAAGACGCAACTCAAGACTCAACTTAAGACTCATTCCCTCACGACACTTTCGACAGTCTTCCGGAAGGTAACGCCGAACAAGCTGCTGAATTCCAGCCATTAGCCTAGGGCAACACGACCACCCTAGGAAATTCAGGATATGTTCCTTGACGCTACGACGTCTAACTAAGCTGCCGAAAACCAGCCGTAGCCTTTTAGGGGATCCTAGCACCCTAGGTTATTCGGGATATAGTTCATAAACGTCACGAAAACTCCAAACGACACGACACCTAACTAAGCTACCGAACTCCAGCCATTGGCTTTGGTTTCCGCGACCACCCTAGGATATCTGGGATATAGTTCATGCACGTCACATCGACACTTTTCACCATCCTAATGAAACAATCACCTAATATAATCAATCAAGAAGCAATCGAATAATTAATTAACCACATGTCAATAATATTCATGCCAAGCTTAACACAATGCACTCAGGTCAACATTATAAGCAGTATAAGCATTCACGTCATATCAAGCATCGACATCGACAATTCAGTTCATCCCTCTGCAACTCAGTGGAGTTGGCAGATAGGCAATCATACAAGTGTGGGGGGTTGGGGATAGCTGTCAACCACTTGCAGACAAGCCCACTAAATAATCATAAATAAAATTTTAAGAATTAAAAGTCGAAGGGGTACGAGACCCTCACTTCAAACCCTGAGGTTCTCAGACTTCTTCGCTTTAAGACTTGAAATTAAATAATAATGCTCATCTATGTCTAAGAGTTGCCCTTACACTAACATACTATAACAAGAATTAAATGTGAAGCGCCCTTACACTAACATATAATAACAATTATTCAACTCTAAGCAATATCTAGAAGAAGCCCTTACCGAACTCCAAGCCACGCGTCCACGTACTCCTCACTTCTACGCCGCACGGTCTCTGGTCACTTGAGCCTATTACACAAAGCAAACTTAGTGCAATTCTAAAACTTATTTCTACAGCCTTAGGCTCTCAAACTTAACCCCTTTTGCTAACCAATAATTTCACTTAGAACACAACTTGTAATACTAAAACAGACGCTTGAAATACTTGTTTCAGAGAATAGCTTACTCTTTATAACTTAATTCAAAATAATAAATTACAAACTTGAAATAGTTCATTACTAATCAAAAGACATCTTTTTTCAAAACTAAATTGCAACACTTCCATTCAAATTTAGCAAATCATGTCTATAGTTTCCCAAAGCTCAAACACACACCAACACAGCGCAATTCTAAAACTTATTTCTACAGCCTTAGGCTCTCAAACTTAACCCCTTTTGCTACCCAGTAATTTCACTTAGAACACAACTTGTAATACTAAAACAGACGCTTGAAATACTTGTTTCAGAGAATAGCTTACTCTTTATAACTTAATTCAAAATAATAAATTACAAACTTGAAATATTCATTACTAATCAAAAGACATCTTTTTTCAAAACTAAATTGCAACACTTCCATTCAAATTTAGCAAATCATGTCTATAGTTTCCCAAATCTCAAACACACACCAACACAACGCAATTCTAAAACTTATTTCTACAGCCTTAGGCTCTTAAACTTAACCCCTTTTGCTAACCAATAATTTCACTTAGAACACAACTTGTAATACTAAAACAGACGCTTGAAATACTTGTTTCAGAGAATAGCTTACTCTTTATAACTTAATTCAAAATAATAAATTACAAACTTGAAATAGTTCATTAATCATTACTAATTAAAAGACATCTTTTTTCAAAACTAAATTGCAACACTTCCATTCAAATTTAGCAAATCATGTCTATAGTTTCCCAAAGCTCAAACACACACCAACACAACTATTAAAGCCAAGTTTTCTACAATTTTCCTTCCTCCATCCTCTAGGGCTCACGACCATCTCCAAAAATAAGTAATAATTTACAAATCTTCCAACCAATTTTAACAACATCATTCCATAATTTAATCCTTACACAAAACAACAATTAGTTTCTAAAACAAGAGCACTATCGATTCCAAATACCCACACAAAACTCTTTCAAAAATGCAAGGGCTTCACAAAACTTTCTCAATCCATGTTCCAAACCAAAATTAACAATTTCAACAACCCAATAACATTTATACTAACTAAAAGGCAATAATCATCAACCAATTAATTAATTCACCAAGCAATCATCCCCAAACCCTCTTTCAAAACTGGTTTTCATCCCCAAGAAAAGACTCAATCAAATTGTTAGTTCCAAAATTACTACCCAAAACTATTCTTCAAGTTTCTCAAAAACAAGGTTTTTCATAGAAATCCTCTAGTTCCTTTGATTCTAACCATTTCAACAATGACAATAACAATTATATCTACTAATAAACAAGAATAATCAATCAATTAAATGTTTCACAAGGTAACCACCATAAATCCCTCTTTCAAGAATAGATTCTTTTCCAAAAACAATACCCAACAATGTGCTAGTTCCAAACCTATCACCAAATATATCAACAACAACAACAACAATTACTAGATAAGAACCACCAATCAATTTGAAGATTCACTTGAGGAATCCCATACCCCTTCACTTAGGTCATTCAACCTAGGGTTTGTAGAAATTAGGGGAAATTATGTTCATCTTCCTCTTGATCATTATCAAGCAACAATCAAAGCATTAAAACAACATAAATTAAGAAATAAGCAAGTAATCAATTCCTACTCCTAAAAACAGGGCCACGGTCTAAGGGTTCAAAGAAGGGCAAGGAAAATGTGTCTTCATACTTATCCACTAGATCAAGAGATAGGTGCCAATTAGATGAAGAAGTTGGAAGCAAAAAGTGATTGAAGGAGGTGGATATGGGTCACGCTGGAAGAGGAAAGTAGGGAATGGAGATTTGTCTTAATTCCTCCTTTCACCAACACCAAGCACTAAAAGAGAAAAAGGAATTGTAAGAGTATTTATTTTTGGGGGTGAGGCTTCGGCCTGTTGGAGTTAAAAGGAGGATAAAAGAAATGAAGTAGAAGTAGATGAAGAAGAGGAAAGGGTTTGGCTGGGCAAGGAAAAAGAGAGAGGGCTTGGGACTTCTCTCTCTACAATGAAGAAGAAGAACAAAAATGAGGGTGAAGTGAAAAGGGAAGGGGTATGGGATTCCTCAAGTGAATCTTCAAATTGATTGGTGGTTCTTATCTAGTAATTGTTGTTGTTGTTGTTGATATATTTGGTGATAGGTTTGGAACTAGCACATTGTTAGGTATTGTTTTTGGAAAAGAATCTATTCTTGAAAGAGGGATTTATGGAAATAGACCATACCATTTGAATCCATCATCTCCTTTCATTTCCTCTTGCTCAAGCTCTCTCATCCTCCCCCCTTCTCCATTTTCGTGTAGCTTCTACCTCCAAGAAGAAGAGAAGAAGATGAACTTCTGGGGTTCATGGGATTAGGAGGAAAAGAGGGAAAATCATGGGGTTCTTTCATCCTTGCTTGGAATAGAAGATTTGAAAGCTTAAATGTTGGATTTGGGTGAAGATTGAAGGTTGCCCTAGGTGAGAGAAAAGAGGACCACGAATTTTAAGAAAAGGAAGAAGGAGAAGCAAAGCTCCACCACTTGTAGCTCAAGGTTTTGAAGATTAAATGTGAGTCCTTCTTCATTTTAGGTGGTGGGCAACCATAAGACCCCCATTAGGTTTTTCTTATCCTTTACTTGCATTTTTAGATGATGCTTGATTTAGTGTCACAATATGATTAGAAATGGTTTGGATTGAGTAGAAGTAGTGGTATTTTAGTGGGATTGGTTAAGGGTTGGTGGCTGTCCCCCAACCCCACAAATGTATGTGCGATGTTTTACCCATTGCGAGTTCCACAGAGCTTTAATCGGGATGAGGTTCAGTTGATGTGAAACTAGACTCGAAGTCTTCAAAATGAGCATAAGAATCACTTGGAAAGTTTAAGAATTGAATTAGATATAGAATTTACAAGTTAAGGTATGGTAGCTGTCACTTTTTCTGACATCAGTGACTTGTTTGCTAAAAATTCACTAATTGGTTGAATATCTTCCAAAATAAAAATTAGAATAAAAAAATAGACATCCTAAGCTTTCCAACGAGTGGTCGTTTGCTCAAATACGACTTCATTTGGTATGTTAATAAAATCTGCGAAGTTGACACTCGTCTGTAAAAATTCTGCAAAGGCCTGGCACGGCCGTGTTGCACAGCACGGCCAGGCCGTGGTTCATGCTATTTCCTTGCCATTTCTTATCTTATTTTGGTAGGTTTGGCTTATGGTTTTGGTCCTTGACCTATAGGGTTTCAACCCTAGTTAAATTGTAATGCAAAATGAGCTTAAATAGTTTATGAATGAATGTTTTTACATGCATGTTCATGTACTTGTGAGAATTCATGAATAATATAAAGGGTTGTGATTAAGCAATTGGAAAGAATTAGCGTAATATTCCTCATAAGAGTAAATGAAGGTTAGAAACCCCATGGTATGTTTTGTAAGTCCATCAAGACCCAGATGAGTAGTCAATATGAGTTTTTCCTTCCTTTCCCCATTTTTGAATGCTAGTTCATGAATGTAACGATGCTAGAACTAAATGCATGATCGAGTTATGGTAAGGGCTAATGTCTTTTTATGAATAAGTATTGTTTCTTGCCTTGTTTATGTATATGGATTATTTCAACTAGAGTTTTGAATGAAATACTTAAAGATATGGTACTAAAACTATGGAATTGCAATAGTGTTGGTAAGATAGTTATCAGTAAACACACTCAGCACAAAGGAAGCTGAGGTGTCAACAAACATGCTTAGCACAAAGAAAGTTAAGGTGCCCATCAGTAAACACGCTTAGCACAAAGAAAGCTAAGGTGCCAGTCTGTATACTCAGCACAAAGGAAGCTAAGGTACTAGTAAGCACACTCAGCACAGAGGAAGCTGAGGTGTCAGTACACATGCTTAGAACACAGCAAGCTAAGGTGTCAGTAGTCACGCTTAGCACAAAGAAAGCTAAGGTGTCAGTTCACATACTCATTACAAAGGAAGTTGAGATGTCAATAAACATGTTTAGCACAAAGGAAGCTAAGGTGTAGGTAACTACAGTCAACACAAAGGAAGTTGAGGTGTTACACCAAGGTCATGAGTTAAATAATTATGTTCAACACAAAAGAAGCTGAGAGTCATTACTTAAAGAGTAATGAGTCAGTAATCACACTTAGCACCAAAGAAGTTGAGGTATTACCAAAGAAGTCGTCTGTTACGAACGGATTCTAGTTTAATTAAGTGTCCTACTTGCTAATAATATTTGCAAATGAATATTGTTATGTATTAAGGCTAGTATTGGTAAGGGGTCCGTGAAGGACTCACTGAGATTTTATAATCTCACCCCTTCCTTTATTGTTTTCAGGTAAGCAGGTACCAAAGGTAGGTTCGGTGAATTTGAAGACCTAATGCTGGTAGTTAGGATTTTATTTAGAGTTATAGTTGCATCTACAACTTCTTAATATTATGAGGCTTAACGGTATTTAGATATTCCAAGTTATGTAGTTAAGAGTTGTAATCTAAATTATTATATTTATGTTTTAAATTCAGAATTTATGTCTTGGATGACTGTAACAAGTTTTAAATTTTTAGTAATTCCTTTACTTTAATATAATTGTCGTGTATTTCAATTTACGTTGAAGTGCGGGCGTTACAAGGCTCGTCAGGCAGTTCAGGAGGCATTACGGGCGGCAGAGGAGTGCTCAGAGGAGCAGGCTGCGGACTTCCAGAGACAGCTAAGAGAGTTGGCAAGCAGCATTGCCCACATCTAGTCCGCCCATCGCCATCCGGACTACGAGGAGGACGAGTAGGAGGAGGAATAGATTAGGTTTTTATTTGTCTTGTATGTTGACAAAACTTCACAAACAAGTTTATATTTGTCTTACCATTTATAACAGTTGTACTTACATATTTTTGTATTATTTATTTATTTCACTTATTTATAATTGTGCTGGCGGGCTATTGAGCCCTTGTTGGTTGTTGGTTTTTTTGTATTTTGTTTGATAAAAATACAGGCTGGGCAGTCAAAAAAACAAAAAAATAAAATAAAAGAATAAAAACATTACCGACGGCTGTATCGTCGGTAAATAAAAATAAAATAATTCATAATCAAAGGATTTGCCGTTGGTACACCGTTGGTAAAAACAACGGTTAAAGCCGTCGATATCGTCCATATATTCCAACGTCGTTACCGACGGCTTGTCCGTCGGTAAATATTCAACTCCATTACATAAGCAACGGTAGTTCCGTCGGTAATGTTACCGAGTAGGCAAAATCCCAAGGCCCTGTGGCCGTCGGTAGTCCATCGGTAGCCATTGGTTTCCGGTGGTTTTCAGCCGTCGGTATTGATCAATTTTCTTGTTGTAATTGACCACCTCATTTGAGGTAAAAGGACAATTTTTATCCCATCCTTTCAGCCAAAAACTCAGCCTCAATTTGATAAGGTAGGAAATTTTATCCCAATCTGTCCTCTCTTTCTCAAATACTAATCTGTTTCGTTGATACCATAGAGACTAAACAATTACAAAGAAAAGAGATAGTCATAGCTTTCTTTGAAAACCTCCACCAAAAGCACCTTTCCAACATTCATACGACATATCTGGCGACTCTGAGTATTTGTCAAACATTATTTGAAATTAATTTTTTTTTGGTGTATTTATTTGAAATTAATTTGATTTTGTTGATTGGAATGTAACTTAGCCACAAATCGGCTAAACTCCACAACCGTGATTCCCTTTTCTTCAAACGATTATGCCAAGGAAGGAACTATGTTTCTCAGCTATGGGTCCCTTAACTCACTCCAGAAAGGGTTAAGTAAGTGAACTAAGATAAAATCAAGAACACAAAGGTAAACATAAAGTGCGACTGAATAAACTTGAGCGAAAATAAATTGTTTGTATTGATTGATGTGTCTAAAATTATGTACAACTTGGGTATTTATAGTAACAACTAAGAACTACCCCTATTTACCACGCTCAGTTGGCTAACAATAATATGCTCCTAGTTGACAGTTAATCGGCTGAGTAGTGCCATGCTCCACTAACCACGATCCTAAAATCTACGCGTACTACCACGTCATGGTCACGTTTTCAACCAACGATCTTCTCAACATGGATCTTATCCTTGGTTCTCTCGCTCAGCTCCTAAAAACTTGGAGATTATCTTGACTTTAATTAATTTTGAATTTAAATTAATTCAAAATTAACCTCCACCTCATTCGGCTCATGCAGAAATTTCAAGAACCTAACCCAATAAGTGACTTCATGCTAGCTCAATGGGCCCAATATCTTCAATTCAAACTTGTAAGCCCAAGGCCCATGTCTAGCTCTTAGTTTCTTGCTTATGGCTCTGTCAGCTGCATATTCGGCTAGCTTGTGATTCGGCTAACATCCAATCGACTAATTTTCTTGCTTCGGCTACTGCTGGATTCGACTAATACTTGAGAATATTTTGGGTGTAAACAATTGCTCCCCTACACTGCTCTTGGCCGTAAAACTTTACGTTTAGGCTGAGGCGGCGTAATGATTAATGTCAAATCGTCCTTTTAATCATAAATGCTAAGTTATCCATTTGCAACAACTTTTTAAATAGTGCAACGGCCAACCTTATCCATCCGATTTACTCGCATCAAATCCCATCGCTAGTGATTTACTTTTCGTTTAAATACCCCTTAGCCGAATTACCTTTTCACACTTGCTGCAAGCCCTAATTCCTGTAGCTTTACCCCCTCCCTTCATCACGATTTTGCTTTTACCTGCAACTAAGCTCACAATGTCTTCTGCCTCCGATTCTCAAAACCAGTCCTACGAGCATGATGACTCACAGTCATCTAGTTCTGTGAGCGTTGAGTGTTATCCAAGCCCTCCTGCAGCTCTCGATTCCAGTTTCTATCCTCCTCTCTTCGAGATTCAGGATTTCATATCCTTGACACCTTCCACTTCAAAACTGGAAGAATGAGCTATCTTCTTGAAGGAATACATGGCCCCATCTCTGTACGCCTTACCAATCTCTTGTGATTGGTTCACCACAAAGTCCAAACCAACTGACCTCCGTTCGTGGCCTCGCTTGCCTCAACCCTACGTGGACTGGGTTAATTGGCTGAAGAAAGCCAAATCTGACAAATGGAGGCAGTGGGGCCTCTATGACATAATCATGTTGTCTACTCAAGACATTCCACTCAACTTGGAGCTACTTTATGGCTTCTTCGGCTATTTGTGTATCTCCACCAACACCTTTATTTTTCCTTGGGGAATGATCACCCCCACTCTCCTGGATGTTGTGGCTATCGTGGGACTTCCAATCACCGGTGATGATGTCCCCTCCCAATATTCTTTCCAGGTCCCAGAATTGGGATTCAATTTCTCCAAGTGCACTTTTGGTTATTCCAACTTCCTTGCCAATAATGCCAAGTCCAGAGGAGTTGTGACTGATGCTGAACACAACTCCTTCCTCCTTTACTGGTTTAGCAAGTACTTCCTTTGCTCCAGTTCCATTGTTGTGGTGTAAGAGCTACAATTGTATGTGGCTCTTGCTAACTCATATGACAATTTCTCTTAGGGAACTCTCTTCCTCTCATACCTCCATCACTGCCTATTCACCGTTTTAGAGCGGCTGTAGAGAGGAGAAGACATCAAGAATGTCCAGGGACCTCTTTGGTTCTTACAATTCTTTATAATGCTCTATTTTTCGGAGTTCATCGACTCACACTTCAACCCTAGCTCTCTCCCCCGGAATGTAAGCATCTTGGGGACTCATCTCAGGCTTATGCCTTGTGAGGTCACTTATGCCTTCAGTGTGGCAGAGAAGCTCTTCAATTTGACCCGGATATCGGCTGACTGGCGCCCTGTTTTGGAAAAGGGCATTGGGCCATTTTGGATTTTTTCATCGGATGAGCCCCTCCTAGTCGACCAACAAGATCAAGTGGAGCTTAATTGGAGCTCAATTTTCACAGCATGTGACTTACTCTGTGGCCTCAAGCCCACTTCAAGAAATAACAAGTCATCGGCTGAGTTCTACTACTCTAACTGCGTGGCAAGGCAGTTTGGGATTCTTCAGCACGTACCCTTGCTGTATGACTCCAAGGTTAGGAGCTTTAGTCGACTGGCATTTTCTACCAATGATGTGATGGATGTGTCCACCACTAACTTCAAGAAAATCAAGGCCTTCCAGTGGATTTATTTCAACCCTGCTTCTAGTGAAACCTCCGCTTTTTCCAACTGGTAGCCACCAGTGAAGACTCAGTTGTTTCCTGATCGACTGGAAAAATATGTCACCAGATTGGTTATTACTGAGGCCAAGCCTCAGGTTCAGGTTCAGGTTTCAAAGAGGACTTCCACATGAATGAAGACTCCAGTAGCTCAACCAAGTAAGTGCCTCTTGATTCGACTCTTCCATTACACTTATCTTTTCTCAAGGTTGTTCCTCACTGTTTTTATTTTGTGGCAGCAACATCAACTCCAAAGGTCATTCTTGTTGAAGATGACCTGGCACTCCCCTACCAAGAAAAGGACCAGGGGCACTGGTATTGTAATAGAGGAACCTCCTCAAACTCAAACCAGGCCTAAAGAAAAGGCTCCATCAACTGGCAAAGGGAAGCAGCCGAAAGTGAAGGTAAATGTTTTACCCAAGTTTTCTTCTCAAAACTTCTTTATCATCCTGAATCTAACTTCTCTTTATTCCTAGAAGCCACGTGTGGAGATACCAGCTCCATATGTTCAAGAGCCTATTCAAGGCACCAGTTCACATGTTCCTACAATGGTACAACCGATTCTTACTTTTCTTTAAGTATTTCTGTTTATCTGTTTCATTGGTTACCCATTGATTGATACAGGCCCCTCAAACTTCCACTGTTCCACCTCTGTTTGAAGAACCCATCCATGAAGATCCCTTCTTGCCTTCTCCCCCTAGAGCTGCGGTGGTGATAATTTCTGAAGAGGAGCTGACAAAATATTTCACCTCAGCTAATCCTCTCCCATTGGTTTCCTCTCCCATTTCCAATCACTTGGAGAGAGTAAATGCAACATTGATGGGAGAGATCCCAACCAGCAGAGAGCAAGTTGCAGCCCTGAGAACTTCTTTGTTCAAACTGGCCAATTCCGCTGACATCTCTGCGGCTAGCCAAGAGGTGTACAATACTCTTGCTCTTCAGCTAAATGATTTAGCTCACCAATACGGATGCTCCAGAGAGGTTCATGATATGACTTCTCATGACCTTAGAAGGTTGAGGGAACTTTAAGAAAAAAAGGCTCAATTTCAGGCCTCCTTCCTAGCTTTGGAAACAGAACGACAGGAGGCTCTATCTCACCGCAAGGCCTTTGATGAGCGGCTGTCTATCTTGTCAACTGATCTAGAGAAGATCAAGAAGGAAATGGCAACGTTGGCCCCTCAATCGACTGCCTTGACAAAGAAGCTAGACTCCCTCTCCACTCAATGCTTTACAGTGTACACCCAATCTTCTTCGCTGGATCATAATATTGTGGTGTTATCTGCACAGAAGCCAGGATTAGAGAAAGACCTGAAGACTAGTGGTGATGGGTTAGCAGAAGCTAACAGGACTTGGGATTCCTTCAAGAGGCAATTGGAAGAGGCCAAAAGGAAAGAATCCTCTATGGTAGCTGGTACCTTAGCCATCCAACAAGGCGATTCTGTGGACCCCATTGTCCCTGTAGTGGAGGCATCGGCTGAGCCTACCTCTGAAGCTGATGTGGCTTCGACTGCAAAGGATGCCTCTGCATCTTCAGCCGAACCAGGTCCTGAGCATGCTGAAGATCACGCAAGTGATATGCCTGGTGCTGCAGCTACCTAACCCTCTTTAGCATTTTCTTGCTTTTTCATTCTAATTCAAGTATTTTGGGCTAGGTGACCGACCTGTGGTCACCAAAGACAATATCTCCTTTTTGTTAAATGCAATTTTCTTTATTCCTCCTGTATGCTTTCCCATATGGTAGGGTAGTATCTCTTGAGGTATTTTCCATTGATGCTCCTATTTAATTCTTCTCTGTGCATGTTAACTAGCCGATAAGCACCACCATGATAGGCTTTACTAACAACAAATGACCCTTCCCAATTTGTGACCATTTCCCAAACTTAGGATCTTTAATCCCAATAGGTAATATGGTTTTCCAAACAAGGTCCCCTTCAACAAACCTCTTTAGTTTTACAAGTTTGTTGTAGGCTCTAGCCATTTTTTGCTTGCTGCGTTCAATTCTGTTTAAAGCCATGAGTCGATCTTCATCAACAGAATCTAATTCCATTAACATGGCTTGTTGATATTCATCTAGACTTAGCAGGTTTTGATTTGCTACTCTTAATGAAGTCACAATTATCTCTAATGGCAACACTGCATCTTGACCATATGTTAGCCGATAAGGAGTAAATCCAGTTGCATTACATTTGGAATTCCTCACGGCCCACAATACCTCATTCAGTGTTTCATGCCACTTCCTGGGCCTATCTTCAATATTCTTCTTGATTAAATCAATAAGAATTTTGTTAGTAGCCTCTGCTTGCCCATTGGCTTGAGCATAATAAGGGGATGAATGAATCAACTTAATCCCAAATTATTGTGCAAAGGCCACCACTTTCTCCCAAATGAACATAGTACCTTGATCTGTGGTGATGGTCTCAGGGATACCAAATCTATAAATGATTTGGCACTGTATAAACCTAATCACATCCTCTTGAGTCACGTTCACCATCGGCTGAGCCTCTACCCACTTGGTGAAGTAGTCAGTCGCAACTATGATAAACACATGCCTCTTAGATGAAGGTGGATAGATTTTGCCTATCAAATCCATTGTCCATCCCCTGAATGGCCAAGGTTTTATCATTGGGTGTAGGTTTTCGGCTGGAACCCTTTGTATTGGACCATGCAGCTGACAGGCCTCACACCCTTTGGCATATTGATAACAATCAGCTGTGATGGTAGGCCAATAATACCCATGTCTGTATATTAGCCATTTCATTGTTGGTCCAGCCCTATGAGAACCACAAATTCCTTCATGTACCTCTCCCATAACCTTCATGGATTCATCTTTGTCTATGCACTTAAGTAATACTCCATTGATGGCCCTCCTGTAGAGTTCATCATCTACTAGTATGTACTTAAGTGCTCTCTGCTTGAGCTTGAATTCAGTACTACTTGAAGGATTTTTAAGGTAGTCGATTAACTCTTGTTTCCAAGAGTCGATCGTTCCTACAGAGGCACATTCCCATACTGGGTATTCTTCATGCTTTACTTCAACTATTATATCTTTATACATTGAGGCTTGCTGAGCTAAATCATTAGCCTCTTCATTTTTCTCTCTGGGAATGTGGAATACCATAGCATCAGCAAACAGGTGCAACGACCTACTAGCCATCTCAAAGAATTCTTTCAAGTTGGGATTATTGCACCTATATTCTTCAGTTAGCTGCTTTATGACTAACTGCGAATCTCCCATGACTTGAACATAGTTTGCTCTCATGGTTGCCAGGATCTTAAGTCCCAAAATCAGGGCTTCATACTCTGCCTGATTATTAGAACAACCAAGATCTAGCTGACACATGAATCTCCAACTCTTTCCTATTGGACTAGTAATGGTGATGCCAACACCTACCCCTTTTTGAGTTCTTGACCCATCAAACATCGACACCCAAGGCTTCAAGTTGATGCATGCAGCTTGATCGACTAAAGAGTCATTGACTTCTACACAAGGGTGTTGAGCTAAGAAGTCAGCTACCACCTGCCCTTTCATTGCACTTAACGGAACGTATTTTAACGCAAAAGCATTTAACTTAATGGCCCACTTCATCAGTCGACCCTGTAAGACAGACCTATTAAGTAAATACCTAACAATATCAATTTTGTACAAAACCAATATTTCTTTAGGAAACAAATAATATTCTAGTTTTGTACAGGCATAGAACAATGATAAACATAATTTTTCAATAGGGGTATATCTAGTTTCTGCATCATTTAAGGTGCGGCTAAGATAGTACACAGCTCTTTTAGTTCCATCATCAGCATCCTGCGCTAGCAAGCAGCTGATTGACTCTTCTTCTGTAGCTATGCATAATTTGAGCAGCCTTCCTGATACTGGAGGTGTTAGCACAGGAGGTTTGGCCAACGCTTGCTTGATCTACTCAAAGGCTTGTTGCTGTTCTTCCCCCATGTCATGACATCAGTATCCTTTAGTTTCAACAAAGGGGAAAAAAACCTTCATTTTCCCGGCCGAATTAGCTATGAACCTCCTTAGGAAATTGATCTTGCCAATCAAACTTTGAAGTTCTTTCTTGTTCCTAGGAGGCCTGGCTTCCAGGATAGCTTTCACCTTATTCTTGTCTACTTCGATTCCTTGATGGTGGACCAGGAATCCCAAAAAGTTTCCAGCTGCAATTCCAAAGGCACATTTGGTAGGATTCATTTTTAACCCATGGGCTCGCATCATTTTTAGAGCCCGCTCCAAATCTACCAAATAGCTTTCAAAGCCTTCAGATTTGACGACCACATCATCAATGTATACTTCCATGGTCTTACCAATCAAGTCATGAAAAATGGAGTTGATGGCCCTTTGATAAGTAGCTCCTGCATTCTTGAGCCCAAAAGGCATGACTACCCATTCATACATCCCCAAGGCTCCTGGACACCTGAAGGCTATTTTGTGAGTATCTTCTTTTGCTAGAAATATCTGGTTATACCCTGAGTATCCATCCATAAAGGTGAGAATACCATGAGTGGCTGCCGCATCGATTAACATGTCAGCCACAGGCATGACGTACTCATCTTAGGTGTTGCCAAATGTAAGTTTCTGTAATCGATGCACACTCTTATCTGGCCATTCTTCTTGATCACAGGGACTATATTGGACAACCACTCAACATACCAATTCGTCCTTATGAAGCCTACCTTCAATAGCATCTCAATCTCAGCTTTGATTTGAGGCATCAATTGGGGGTTGAACCTGCGAGGAGCCTGCTTGAAAGGCTTGTATCCTTCCTTAATGGGCAACCTGTGTTCCATCAGTTCTCTTGCCAAACTAGGCATCTCATAGTAGTTCCAGGCAAAGCAATCTTTGTACTGTTGGATTAGTTCGACTATTTTGCCTCGTTTGTCCTCCTCAAATAACCCACTCACCTTTACAGTTCTGGGTTCCTCTAGTGTACCCAAGTTGATTTCAATCAAAGGGTCCTCTGCCTCAAAAGCAGGTGTAGTTTTGTGAAGAGGAGAATCCAATTCCATGGGTTCGGCTACGCATGCCTTATCAGGCTTAGCTGCCATACCTTCTCTTCTAAAGAGCAAGTCCTCTTCTCCATCTTCACTCTTAGTGTCGTCTTCTTCCATCATGGCATCTATCACCTTGGACTTGGCCTTAAAGATCTCTAGACGACCCAACAGGTCTTTAAGCACTTGTGATTCTTTATTCATTAATCACCTGTGTGTTAGGCCATGATTCGGCCTGAGACCTTAACTTGAATCCTTCATTGGTAAGATTGCATGCCTTCCACACACCTTCCTCATAATCTTCTAGAACAACAATAGGTCCTAGGTGGGGAGAATAGAACAAGGCCTCCAACATCTTTACCTCGGATGAGAAGGGATTTTTGTCAACTTCGACTGTCTCAACATTGTCTCCAACCCAAAACATAAGCTTTTGGTGAAGTGTAGAAGGTACACATTGACTGGTGTGGATCCAATCTCTTCCCATGATCACACTGTAGGAAGGCTTACCATCAACCACAAAGAAAGCTGACTTGATGGTTCTGGGGCCTACAGTGACTTCGGCTATCAAGACTCCAAGAGCTGTAGATGGTTCCCCTATGAAATTGGACATTTTCATGTTGGTAGGGATAAAGTCTTCAAGACTTTTCCTAAGTTTCCTCATGGTTGCAACGGGCGTAACATTCAGAACAGCCCCACCATCTACAAAGACTCTTCCAAAGATCTTTCCATTAATGTAAGCCTTGATGTAAAGAGGTTTCAGGTGTTTTACCATTTCCTCAGTAGACTTTTCAAAAACCATCTTGGTGACCTCATCAACCAATGTATCGTGGCCCATTCTGTCTCTTTAGCAAATACATCACCCTCCAAGCTTCCAAGTTGGGGGTTACCTACCCAACATTCCTTAGGGAACAAGCTAATAGCCTCTAAATCAGCTAACAGGCCATCAGCTTCTTCATTGAACAAGAGATCTAGCAAGGAGTCCTCCATAGCATCATCTTGTTCCCAATGCATCTCTGGGATCATTGAACCCTCTATGGTGATCGCTTCCTGCTCTACATTGACTGAGGCAATTAGATCCTCAGCTTCAGGAACAGGATCTTGTTCACTGACTGGCTCTATGCTTTAGGGCGCTTCATCTTTCTTAGCTTCTCCAGTATCTAACTTTGGAAAAGCTTTATCTAGCATGTCACTTATAGCCTCTAAAGGAATCTCCCTCTTTTCCCTATTCATGACATCGACTAGCATTTGTAGAGTTTGTTTCATTTTCTAAATAGACCTCATTCTCTGAATTCTCCTCTTTTGGGTTCGTAACAGTACTGCTGGTATGGCCTTTTATCTTTGGCATACTTGTTCAAGAACCAGTGCCCTTCTGTCACATTAGCAGGAGGCTTCAACATTCTCTGGGGCTTTAGCTTCTCGTCATTTCTCGCTGTTATCTTTAGAGAAGACATGCCTCCTTCCATGGTAAACTCAACCACCTTTCTTTTGTTTTTGAGAATAGGCTCTTCATCCACCTTGGGAAAAGATAGCCTACCACTATCTCTAATGGTTAGCCGATCTTGCCCCCCAGTTCCAGTATTAGGTGCCTTTTCTTTTCCCTTGTTAGGTCTTTCTGTTGAAGTTTGGCCATGTTTAACATGTTGTTTGACTAACTCTTGGGTGAGTCTCCCTGGCTTGGGTGGCCTGTCCCCCCTGCCTGTGCTCAACAACTGGCTGAGGGTTTTCCAATCTATCAAAAACAGAAGTCCTGGTAGCCTCAGGTTTTAGGCGATCATTATGGTTTGAGTCAGCTAACACCTTCTTGGGCCTCCAAACTTGCTGAACAGATATCCTCTGCCTGTAGCTAGGCTCTGCATCATCAAACATTTGAGAATGAAACCATGTTTATCCCCAAAGCAGGGAATGGGTCAGTATCCACTGTCATCTCAGCAATTCCTTTGTCTGCAAGTTTGAACCTTCCTTCTTTTATTCCCTTCTGAATGGCCTTCCTGAAAATCATGTAATTTACAGTTGCATGATTATAGGAGTTGTGCCACTTACCGTATTTCTTATCTTTTAACTCCTCAGCAGGTGGGATCTTGTGCCCATCCAGTAGCCGAATTTCCTTATCTTTAAGCAAGTAGTCAAAGATTTGGTCTGCCTTCGAAATATCAAAGGAGTATTCCACCTTGCTATCTCCTGACTTTGACTCTTTTCCTTTGACAGCCCTCAGGGCAGGGCAAGAGTAGCCTTTACCCTTTACTATCTCAGCTGCCATGATGTCTGCCGTGGAATCAGCTGAATCATTATCAGAGTCTTCAGTTTCTATAACACATAACAACTGAGGACCCCCCTCGACTGGCTCGCCTTTTTTCTTTCTCCTGGATGAACTGTTCAATGCGTATTACCCTTGAGACTAACTAGTTCAAGTCAGTGCAAGCTTGGCCAACTAGTTTCTCCTTGAGTTGAGGGGGCATACTACTAATGGCCATGGCTGCATATTCTGTCTCAGGGAACTATACAGAGCATTTTCCAGCCATCTTTTTGAACCTTTCCACAAAATCAGCAGCCGACTCATCTACCTATTGTGTTAGGTTTATGAGGTCCACCACAATGACTTCGGGTTGGGGCCAGTAGAATCTATCATGGAAGCACCTCTCCATATCTGCCCATGTTTGTATAGAGTTAGGTGGTAACGATGAGTACTATGTAAACACTGTCCCTGTTAGTGACAAGGGGAACAACTGCAATTTATGGTACTCATTCTGATTTCCTTCACCACACTGAGCAGTAAACCTGCCTATGTGCTCCATAGTCAATTTTCCATCTTCTCCAGAGAAAGTGACGAAATCTGGAGTCTTGTATCCCCTAGGCAAAGGTACCAATCTAGCTACCCATTCAGGGTATGGCTTCCTGTAGATTGGCCTATCCAAAGGCTTCAGTTGCACACCAAAGTATTTCTTGATGGTATCTGCAATGACTGCTGGGTCTAGCAACTGTGAACCCCCTGGCCTCACTTCTCTCAAGTTAGGAGTATTTGCCTGTGGTTGATGTCTCCATATTAGGGGATGTATCTGGGATATTTCCTGTACATTGGCCTATCCAAAGGCTTCAGCTGCACACCAAAGTATTTCTTGATGGTATCTGCAATGACTGCTGGGTCTAGCAGCTGTGACCCCCTGGCCTCACTTCTCTCAAGTTAGGAGTATTTGCCTGTTGTTGCTGTCTCCATGTTGGGGGATATATCTGGGATATTTCCTCTGGAGGATTGGGGTAACTTGGTTGATTTGGCAATGGAGGTGGTGAACCCCCCACGGCTGCTCCATGCTTCCTTTACCTGGCACCCGATATTGAGTTCCAGGAACACTTGTGTTAAATGGTAGAGGTGGGATCTGTCCCGATGACTGCTCCATCATTAAACCAAGTGCCCTTGGAGGAGTTGACCTCATTTGAGCGCCTGTAGACACTTCTGGATAGGGTGGATAGAATGGAAGATTAGCCGATACAGGTGGAATATTATTCCATGGCTGCTGTCCAGCATAACCCCTAGGTGGTCTTACTCTACTCCCTCCTGCACCAAGAGCTTGCCCCCTAGTATACTGTGGGATAGTCGCTTGCATAGCAGCGCCATAGGGCTGTACATATGGCATTAGTTGCGGCATACCAATTGGTCCCACTGCATCTGGCGGCTTCCTAGGCATCTGCACCTGTCAAAAATGAAGATTAGCCTAGTTAGTTGTATCATTCACCACTTGTTGACCTCCAGTGTTCAAAGTGGAAAAAGTACTAGGCTGGGAATTAATTGGATTAAAAGGTGCCTGTCCTATATTCGGCTGAACCTGAGTAGGCCAGTGACAACCACCCTAAAGATTAAATGGAGCCGCCACCAATATTTTAATTTTAGGAAACATTGGAAACCTATTTTTTGGATATGATTTGAAAATTGGTCTTCGAACCAAATTTTGAGTTCGGGAGTTGGTTACGTATAAGGAAGGTACTAGCACCCTTAAAACGCCCATAAAAAATGGTACCTTTAATTGTTTAAAAATCGATATTTACCTTTAGTGAATTATTTCCAAAAATAAGCATTTTTCATGTATAAAAGGGGAATAATTTATTTGAAAAAAAAAAGACATCTTACTATCCAAGAAGGGTTCATTGTTAATAATTAGGATCTGAAAATTTGTTTTAACTTAATTATATTTTTTATACAAAACGGAAATAAAAGATATAAAATTTAGAAAATAAAATTTGATCTAAAAATAAAATAAAAACAAAATATTTACTTATTCACTTAGATATACGTATATATAACGAAACAAAACTTCTTATACAATTTGCTTAAAGGCCCTAGTTTATTTCTCTTATTTTATTTTTGCTCATAAATTGAAACAAAGATAAATTGCTAAATGGTCCCCTGTCTGGATTTGACCCCTTTGAAAGGCTAAACCCTAATCCTAATTCAACCAACTTGCAACATGAATAAAAAAAGAAATCAGGACACTTATGAACTCATCAAATTTGCAAATTGATCCCTATTTAGGATTTGGCTCCATTGGAAGGCCAAACCCTAAACCTAATTCCAATCTAAACCGTGGGTACCAACAACAACAACAACAACAACCACGATAACAACAACGACAACAATAGCAACAACAACAACAATAACAACAACAACGGAGAAATCATATACATTTCAGTCTAGAATACAAAGCCATGGCAAGAAACGCAGAAAAATATGAAAACGAAGAAGAAGAGGGAACCTGGGCTCTTGTGCTCCTTCCCAAGAAATTACAGAGAAAATCAAAAGAGGAATTAAAAAAAACCTAAACCTATACTGTTTGATTTTTTAGGTCTCTCTCTTCTTCTCCACGCCTTGCTTCTGCTGCTTCTTTTTTTTTCTAGATTTCTTCCTCTCACTCTCTGGATTTTCTCTTCTTAAAGTTTGCCCCCCTTTGCTCTCGGTCTTCCTCCTCTTTTATAGCCTAGTACCTGCGAAAAAGAATGACCAAATTGGTATCACAATCAGATAATGAAGACAAGGAAAGAAAATAAAAAAAGAAGAACAAATACTCCCTGATTCACGCCTTTCCTGTTCCTCACGCGAATCTGTGAGATTTTGCCTCTAATTTTTGTACTTGGACCGAATCAAATTGGAGAGATTTTTGTGATTCGATTTGGAGATTGAGATTGAGGGAGGAAAAGATTTGGTTGATTGGAGAGATTTGGGGTGAGATTGAGAAAAGAATGGAAAGAAAATCAGGAAAAAGAAAGAGGGAAAGATTAGGGTTTGGTTTGAGGGAGTGGAGGAAGAGAAGAGGAGGAGCGGCCGCTTGGGTGGGAAGGGTTAAGGGTTAGGGGTAGGGGTGGATAAATGAGATTGAAGGAAGAGGGAGAAGTAGCACCAGCGACAGTGAAGCAGATTTAAGGGTTATGGAAGGGAAAGAAGAACGAGGAGAGCGGAGGCGCGGCGCGGCCTAGGAGTTGGAGAAAGGGAGAGAAGAGAGCGTGGGTTTGGGAGGCTTGAGAATGGTGGAGAAAAGGAGCGGTGCTGCGAGAATGGTGTTGAGGATTGTGGGAGAAGAAGATAGAATGAGGGAGAAGGATGTTGGAGCGGCGCTAGGTTAAGCGAGAGAGAACCGAGATTACGTGCTTTAGAGCAAGGCTAGGTTATCTGAATTATGGGTTGGGCTAAGATGAAGATGATAGGAGAGAAAGGGTGGCCTTGTTTGGAATGAAGAAATTAGGGTTTGGGAGAGGAGAGTGAGAGAGGAAGAGTGACGAGGGCGAGGTGAGTGGCATGAGAGAATGAAAGAATGAGATGGTTTAAGGGTTTTTAGGGTTAAGAGGCTGATTTGGTTCTGAAATTTGAGTGTTGTCCCACGATGTGAAAAACTAAATTTGAGGGTGTGAAAAGGAGGCGAGTGCAAGCAAGCGAGAGGCAAAGCGCATGGGAGGATGCATGAAGAAATAGGGGGTGCACAAAGTGAAAGAGCATGGGGACCATTTGCGAAATTTCTTGTTGTGTATCTTTGGTCTTCTTATATATGCACCCAAAATATTGCTATTTATGTCCCCCTTTCTTCAAAAAAACATTTTATTTTATTTCTTTTTTCATTTTTTCTTTCTTTCTTTTTGCCTTCTTACTCTTTATTTTAAGACCAAAAATATTATTATATTTATTATTACTACTACTACTAATTTAAAAAGTTAGAATAAATAATAAATAAAATAAAATAAAATAAAAAGTAGGACAAAATTAGGGTACTATAAGCCGCCTCCTTATTACATTTTACTCGAAGGTCTTAGTGCATTAGTTGTAAAAGGTAATTGAGATAAATGACTCTAATTTTGTTAAACAAGTGGTTAGAAATTGCGGATTGGTTCCCGGAGCTTTGGTGAGGAAATTCTAGGTCGGTATCTGAGTAAGAATTCCCAGATGAGGCATAGGTATGACTATGATTCCTTACAAAATTGGTGAGGATTCTAGGTTCGATCCACTAGTGAATTCTCGGTGAGGCATAGGTGCTGGTTCTAACCCTCACATCTTTTGTATTGATTATTTCCCACTTAGGTAAGCCTGAACTTTGAACTCGACACAAGTTTGGGTGGATTCCCAGATGAAGTAAAGTCGACTTCTTAACTCTTTTGAAAGTGCGGATTGACTACCTACTTTAAGGAGATATCAGTGATGTGAGTTTCTCTGTCACTCAATATAGGTTGGGTCAACTTCACAAGGCTTAGGTCGAATCCTTACTCTTGCTAAGGCATGGTGGTTTCCCATTGCGGTGTGAGCGTCCAGTGTCACGAGCCTGCATTTCGACCGCGAGTTCGGGTCGGATTCAGACAAGGTGTAGGTCAGATTCTAACTCTTGCTAATAGAGTGCGGATTGATTTCCATAATTGGGAAGATCAGAGATCGAGTCGAGTTCCCGAGGCTAAAATCTTGGGATCGAGAATCCCGAGGTGGTGGGTCAATTCCCAAGGTGTAGGGCGGGTTCCTAACTCTTGCTAATAAAGTGGATTGGTAGGTTGAGTACTAGTCCTTATTGAGTAGACAACAAAGCCAGTATGTCCAGATATTATTGGAGAGGGTGGTCAATGGACCAAAAACTAATGATCATGCAAGATGCAATGAATGGTATGTCATGCATGAGTATTATTTGCTTTATTAGAGGTAGGCATTGTCCTCTTGACTATACAAACTTTTTCTTGATAAGTTAGCTCCGGATCTCTTTAGTTGGCTAATTACGAACAAGCTAATTGGTAGTTCGTAATGTATATTCAACATTGATGATTACGCATTAGGTGAGATGCTTACTAGCTCTTTCTCCTTAATGTGAAGGCAGGCAAATTCCTTAGATCCTTTGAATTTTAATTATAAAAATGCTCTTATGTCTTGATTTGCACATGTCTTTTAACAGCAGTTTCTTTAGAAAGAAAATGCGATTGATAAAATGTCAAGTCAAATTTGGAAAGTGAAATAAGCATTCTATTGTCTGGATGGTAATTGTTTAATAGATGGCAATATGGATAAGAATGAATCTCCTTATGATGGGAAATAAAATATTACAAAGCAGAACAAATTCAGTATTTGCTAAACTAGAAGCGGTAAAAATATCGACTTCACATATAATCCATTTGAAAACAAATCGTCGCCATTTCGTGATTTAGACCAGGATAGCCTTCTTGATCGACTTCAAAAACTTGTGTGCGGTTGGTTTGACCATCTACGCTGATTAGTGAGGGCTCTCGGTCAGCTACTCTTGATGCATTCGGGTTGGCTTTTGCTCGGGCCGCTCTTTGTGAGTTTTCAGCTGGCGGGTTGCTCACAAATCACCCTCGCGGGTTTCGACTTAGCGCTTTATTTGACCTTAATTTTTGCCTGAGCATGCGGTTTCAACCTACCAGGTCGCTCTAACTTTTTCCTAGACCGCCTCTACCAGGTTTTAGCCTGAGCCTTTTTCTTTTTTTTCTTTTTTTAGGTACTATGTCATCCTAGGCGTAATATTTCTTGGTGCATCTGAGTTTATCGGCGGTGGTAGGTCATGCCCCTCCATCATCTGTAGAATGAGGCCTCCTCCCGAGAATGCTTTTTCACTATATATGGACCTTCATGGTCGGAGTCCATTTTTAGCGTTGGTCTTTCCTGAATGGTAGAATCTTCTTTAATGCAATTCACCCTTACGTGACTCTCGATATTTGCCTTTTTCATCGCTCTCTTGAGTCTCTTTTTGGTATAATTAGCCCTGACAAATTGCTTCTAATCTTTCTCTTCTATAAGATTCAACTAGTCATATCGTTAATGCCGGACCCGTTAGGCTTCTTTGAGCTTGGTTTCCATAATTACGGCTTTAAAGAGGGATTTCTGCCTCATGGGAGTCTGCCTCCATCCACGTATACTAGAGAGAAAGGTGTTGCCCCAGTTGAAGTGCGTATAGAAGTTGGTACCAGTGTAAAGCAAAGGAGCATCTCGTGCCAATCATATGAGATTACCACCATTTTCTGAATAATTTTTTTGATATTTTTGTTGGCGCTTGCCCTTTGTTCATCTTTAGGCGATATGCGAGAAGAATTGTGATGTTGAATTTTAAGTCATCGTGACTCTTTTCATCATCTTATTATTTAAATTAGTCCCATTGTCTGATAATCTTCCTTGGTAAACCCATACCAAATTATTTATTTTTGATGAACTTGACTCAACTGAGTCACATTGGCATAGGAAGCTGCTTGACCCACTTTCAGTGAAGTAATCGATAACGAGGATGAATCGGTGTCAGATTAGAGGCTTTTGGTTCAATCATTCCTATGACATCCAAACCCACATGGAAAATGGCCAGGGTGCCGAGGGCGTTTAGGAAGTTAGAGGTACATGAATATTATCTCATAAGACAACTTATGAAATTTCCTCATTTGCTTGATGCAATCACTTTCCATTGTAAGCCAATAATACCCGACTCGAGAATCTTAGAGCCATTGTGTAACCATTGGCATGGGTCCCAAAGGAACCTTCATGGACGTCGTCAAGAATTTGTCTCGCTTCTGCAGAGTCTACACACCGGAGGAGTGCCATGTCGTGATTTCTTTTGTAGAGTATGTCACCGTTCAAAAAGAAACTCATAGCAAGCCTCCTCAAAGTTCGCTTGTCGTTCTCTGAGGCACCCGAAGGGTATTCCTTGCTCTTGAGGTAGCATTTAATGTCGTGGTACCACAGTTTTCCGTCAGATTCTTCTTCTATCACCTGGCAATAAGCGGGATTAGCACGATTTTCCATCAGGATGAGAGGCATTTCCTTATCACTGTTTACTTGGAACATAGATGACAGCGTGGCTAATGCATCAGCCAACTGATTATCTTCTCGTGGGATATGTTGAAATGTGATCCTATCAAAGGATTCGACGAGTTCTTGGATATACTCGTGGTAAGGGATTAACTTAGAATCTCGAGTTTCCCATTCTCCATTCAGCCACTGATAACTGAGGAAGAATCGTATACTTTTAGAACTCTAACTTTGGTTTCTCAGCGACTCGATTCCCCATGACACGCCTAATATTCTGCGACATTATTGGTACAAGCCGAAACACAACCAGTAAAGTCGTGAGGATATGTCTTGGTTTTACGGAGAAATTAGTATTACCCAGAGGTGCCCCGATGCATTATAAGCTCCATCAAACATCATGGTCCCTCTTCGTTTCTTGATTCTTCTCTTTCCGGAACATTATATTCTCATCGGGGAAATTCATAGGGGCGGGTGAATGGTCATCTATTGATTGGCGGCTAAGTGCTTTCGTGAAGGCACTACCTTTGATGGCCTTCAGAGACATATTGAATATCATGCTCGGATAATAGCATACGCCGGAAATCCTTCCGGTGAAGCGAGTTTCGAATATGTATTTGATCGGGTCCATTTTGGCCACCTTCAAGTTGTGTGAAAGCATATATTGTCTTAGGCGGTGGCTTGACCCAAGCTAGGCGCACAGTGCAAGCGATGTCGAATAATTAGCTTCATAGCTAGTAAGCTTCTTACTCAAGTAGTAAATGGCATGTTCTTTTTTACCTGTTTCATCATGTTGTCCAAGTACACACCCCATAGATCCATCTAACACTGTCAAGTAGAGGATTATTGGTCTGCCTGGTACTGGAGGTACCAACATAGGAGGCTTTTGTAGGTATTGCTTGATCTTGTCAAAGGGCTCTTAGCATTTTTCATTCCATTCGACGGTTTGGTCTTTGTGCAATAACTTGAAAATTGGCTCACAAGTGTCAGTGAGTTGTAAAATAAACCGGGAAATATAATTCAATCTCTCTTGAAAACCACGAACTTCCTTCTCTGTGCGAGGAGCTGGCATCTCTAAGATGGCCTTTACTTTTTCCGGATCAACTTCTATTCCCTTCTGACTTACAATGAATCCCGCTCTGCACGACTGACACCAAAGTTACACTTAGCGAGTTGAGTCTTAGGTGAAACTTTCTCAATCGCTCAAAAGCTTAGTAAATCAATTATATGACTTTCTTGATTTGCGACTTAGCGATCATATTGTCCACGTAGACCTCTATCTCTTTATGGATCATATCATGAAATATAGTCACCATTGCCCTTTGGTATGTTGCCGGTTTTTCAACCCAAAGGCATCACCTTGTAGCGTGAAAGTCCCCAAGTAATAAATGTAGTTTTCTCCATGTCTCCTGGCCATTTTGATTTGATTATACCCAAAAGAAACCATCCATGAAAGAGAAAAAGCGTGATATTTGTATTATCCACCAGGAACATCGATGTGAGGCAAAGGGAAGTCGTCTTTGGGACTTGCTCTATTAAGGTCCGTAATCAACACATTCGAACGCTTTCCACCCTTTTTGGAAAGGACAATATTAGCAACCCATTGGGGGTATTTAGCCATGGCCAAAAATCCAGCGTCAAATTGTTTTTAACCTTTTCCCTAATCTTTAAGGGCATCATGCATCATATCGTCTCAACTTTTTTGTTTGGCGGAAGCGTCGGGCTTAAGAGGTAGCTTGTATTCGACAATATCGATTCAACCACGACATATCTTGGTAAGACCAGGCAAATCGTCTTTATAATCTCGGAGGAGTTGAATCGATTTAGCTCTTACTTTTTGTGACATAGTAACACATGGCCAACCTTGACTTTTTGTCTTCCTCGGTTCCCAATTAATCAACTCGTCGGTTCTTTGCTTGAGGTTCGATCTTCACGGACTCCCCTTCTATAAGTTTCATCGATTCAGGGGAAGATCTTCATCGGGATAGTCTTCTTCACAACCTTAAATCGATTATGATTAATTAGGCAATCAAAATCTGGTAGCGAAATTTCAAAGATCGTTTTCAAAAGTATTATCAGTGAACTGCATTATCAAGGTTAGCAATAAGGAAGAGTAAGGAAAGGAGGTAGAAAGGAAAATAAAAGAGGCGGCTTGGGATAAAATCAAAATGCGTTTTATTAATACCGAAATATGCTTAGGAAAAACATCGACCACTTTAACATTTCCCCTACTGCTTTAGAAATTTGGCGGAGAGGTGAGCATTAAATGGATTACATTGAAAATGTATTAAGGATCTAGGACTTTCCATGATCTCCCGATTGCAAGGTATTGAGAACATGGGCGGACTCATTCCTCTTCGGAGGCCAGGAAGATCTCTCCCTTGCGGCTACTTGATCGCATAGATCCATCCGATTGCTCGAAAACTCTACGGAGATCGCCGATGGACTTAACTTCCCAAACTCGGGTTCCCGATTCTCAGAAGTCGAGCTTTGCTCTTTTCTCTCCTTTATTCAATTGCTCTTTCCTGTCCTTTTTAGTGGGGACAAATCCCAATAGTATCGGTCTTTGTTTTGAATTCTTAAAATTGAGCGTTACCTTCTTACTCTTCCAGTCCATTTCTGGTGGTACCCTCCTTGAGCTGTGACCAGCCCACCGTTAGGCGTTATTGGATAAACAGGGTGCCTTAGCGATAAGCCTATATAAGCGATATCGACAATTTCCAATGCTGAAATGAAGTCCCGAGGGCCTCTTGGCGAGCGACTTCAATGTAACCGTTGATGTCGGCTTGCCTTACCAGGTCTTCTTCCCGGATCGATAATCAACTTATCATCCACCACAAACTTCAATTTTGGTGCAAAGTTGATGGTACTACCTAGTTGAATGAATCAAGGCCTTCCTAACAAGCGACTATAGTGGGCTTGATGTCCATTACTTGAAATTAATGGCAAAAGTGAATGGGCCAATCTGGATCGACATTTCAATCTCTCCATTACTTCTCTTTTAGAACCATCAAAAGGCTCTCACGAGCCTGTGTGAGCGTTCATATGAGTCTTATCGATGGACAATTTATCAAGGTAGAATTTAGGCATCACATTTGGGAGATCCATTATCCCAAGGACTTTGGCTATAAGGTGCTCTTTACATTGAATTGAGATATGTAGTGCTTTGTTTTGTCCTCTTCATGCGAGGCATTTCTTCATCATTGAAATAAAGGTAGTTGCATGCGGTGATGTTGCCAATTAGGCCGCGAACTGATTTAAAGTGATATTTTGAGATACATGAAGCCTCGTTCAAATTTTCATTAATACTTTCCTGTGACTCTCGGAGTGCATTAACAAGACAAGTAGAGGAAACTCTTCTTTGGTGGTGCCGTTAAGTTTAGCGATCTATAACCTTATACTCACTTTGTTGAATGAATTTGAGGAATTGACTTCCTCTCTGGAGAGTCTCTTTCTTGTCCTCTTTCCACTGTGTTTCCTTTCTCTACATAACTCTTTTCCTTGTTTTGATCTTTTCTTGTTCCTTTGACTACTTTTCTTTGGCTCTTTTTAAGGCATATATTCGCCCGCTCAGTGTCATCTGCCCTATTCCTCTGATATGTTGGTAACAGCCGAAAGGCTCGGTTGTGCATTATTTTCTTCAACTTGGACTTTTACATCATATATCCAAGGGACTGCCTTGTCTTCCTTGTGCAGAAAAGGAGATGGCACTTGAACATTAATAGCTTTGGGAGCATTAGGCATTGTGGGGGATACATTTCTAGAAAATTGAACCACCAAGGGCTTTGGGACCATGGTTCCTGAACTTTGAGTAGATTAGACTATAGATACTTCTTCTTCTTTTTTCTGAGAGATAACTTGACCTATGTTTGTGTCAAGCAGTTTTTGGAGGATACCTTTAAATTCCTCACATTCTTCGATAGACAAAAAATCTTCATCATAGGTCCTGCTGACATCTATTCTTTCTATCAGACCAGTCTTGCAAAGTTCGATGAACACTTTTCTTATAGGGTTTTTTACCTCAGCAACATCTTTTATCATTCTTCCTTCATGCTCATCATCTATCATATTTACTGATGCGTTCCCGTGGTTAGGTAATGGATTGTTCCCCACATTGGGACTGTTCTCTTGGAAACTCAACCATTTTGCATTTATCAGATCTTGAACTTTAAACTTCATGGCAAACGAGCATTCTTCTATAAGTGACCATTGCCCAGTAGTATTCACCAGTGGCATCTCAGGTTATACCACTTTGGGTAAGGTGGTTCCATGGGATTTTGCGGACAAGGGACCCCTAATGAGTTTTTGAGTAAGTGTTGATAGAGGTCTTTGTAAGTCATGGGGATTGGGTCAAACTGGGCCGGCTTTCTCCCTTGAGAGTTGTGAGCTCTTGGTTGATTGGGTTACGACTCCTTGCACTCGAAGCAAAGGGTGTCATTTGAGCAGGAGACTTAGGCGTGATAGTTGCATAGCGTATGGGGCACTTACTCAGCGTTAGTCTCTCCTTAACTCTTTCTCTTGATGAAGGGCTTACAGTGTTGGATGATGAGGTATTATTATGGATCTTCCCACTTTGCATCCCCATTTCCACGCGTTCCCCTATGACAATCAAGTCAGAAAAGTTTGAGAACATACTTCCAATCATCATATCATAAAAGGGAGATTGGAGCGTGTCAATGAACGTGTCAATCATTTCTTTGTCCAATAAGGGTGGCTCCACCTGAGCAGCCATACTTCTCCACCTCTGAGCATATTTTTTATAACTCTCACTGTCCTTTTTCTTCATGCTTTGCAACTGATTACGACTGGGAGCCATGTCCATATTGTATTTTTATTGTCAGATGAAAGCATTAGCAAAATCATTCCACGAGTTGATTTTAGACCGTTCTAACTGCATATACCATCGCAAAGGTGCCCAAGTCAAGCTTTCTTGGAAGAAGTGAATCAGGAGTCTATCATCATTAGAACAGAAAGCCATCTTTCGGCAATACATGACCAGGTAGCTTTTGGGGCATGCTTCTCCCTTATACTTGTCAAACTCGGGTACTTTGAATTTCGCAGGTATAACCACATCGGGGACCAAGCACATGTCCGAAGCTTCAAAACCTATGTGATTTGCCCCTTCAATTATGCAGATTTTGTCTTCAACTATTTGAAGCCTTTCTTTGGCTTGAGCATCCTCCTGGGGTGTGATGATAGGTACAAAATTTTGAGTATTTGTGTTCTGCGAGGTCCACGTTATTTAGAAGGCGCATGCCACTTGTAAGCGATGGGCGTGCGTTTCATTTTCTCTTGGCCAAACTTTCCTCTTGATCCTCTTGGACCGCTTTCTGTTTCCAACGTCCTTTTGCATTCAGGGCTTCCATGATCGAATATCTTATCTATCCAGTACACTCATTCTGATTGAGCTCTCCTCTCTCATGGCTTTATTAATTATGCTCTACTTAGCGTCCATGAATCGGCTTGCTGATCTCATTCTGTAAGGATCTGATTTCTTCGTGTTTATTTTTACGAGTTATGAAGGACACATAGTATGGATGAATGGTTTATGTTATGCCATGATTATGTATGCTATACAAGATGTATTTATTTGCTTAATTTGTTTTATTTTTATTGGCTTGTTGGAGGATCACAAAAACCTTGCAAATGTCTTATCGGGTCATTTGCATATTGTGAAAACATATTCTCTTATTAAAAGGAAATACCATAATTCAAAGCCGCTGAACTGAAGGGCTTACAAAATTGAGAAAGAAATGGAAATTGCATGAACACATAAAAACAAAGGAACATGGTCTTCAACGATCTCGTGGATCTGTCTCTCCAACTCTTCCACCAAACTCTTGCGGATTACTCTAGGAAATTCATCAGCGTCACTGGTAAAGGTCGGAAACCTATCGTAGATTCGCTTCTTTCAAGAGTTACGCATATCTTGGAATACCTACATTTGCAAGCCAGGACTAGTTTAGAGCAACGATCCATCCGATGCTCGGTTTCCTTATCAAACCAAGTAATGACTTCGTACATTTGTTGTCAATCTTCCACTTGCATCTTGAGGACCTTCTCACGTTCTTCCTCGAGATGCATGTGGTAGCCTATGAACTTTTCTTGGGATTCTCCTTTCTTCCTCAGAGTTGGGCTTAGAGCGATTGCATGGTATTTTCAATTTTGTTGTATTGAGTCTTGATCCAGTCTTTTGCAAAGCCACTACTAGCCTCTTGAGAATTAGCAAACATTTTCCTCAAATTGCCACTTCACAGAGAACTAGATCTAACTCTTTTTTCATCAAGTCTAATTGTTGATTCTGACTTTATACAACCTTGAGTCTCAGGAAACTTGCTTTCTCATTTGGCCAGCTATGCAGGATCCTTCAAAGATTCGGTTTTTCTATTACATTCATCTTGCAGGACTTACATATCTAGATATGCCACTTTTCAAATTCTCCAGGAGATGCCTCTCTCCTCTTCCACCTTTCTAAGGCTAGCTTTAACTCTTCCTTCTTCATTCTCGGCCAGGGGGTGGAGGCGGTACTGGGAACCAAAAATGTGTTTTGGAAGGGCAACTTGACTTTGAACTCTTGCTATAATCCATTGATGGTATTTTCATCCGTGTGAGTACTCTTGCGCCCCAGGTGTCCTTTTGATCGTTTTCTTCCAAGCTCGACACACTCTTGTGAACAATGCCGTCAGGAGCCCCAGATCATGTATAATGAAAGCGGTAGCCCTTCTGCTTGAGTTCACTCCGGAACGCCAGAGTTGTCTCAAAGCCAAAGTAGGGTTATAGTTGATGCGACCCTATGGTCCCAATGAGGAGGGTACATTGGGGAAGTTTCCGCATCGACATATTACTTCCTTGATCTCTTGTTCACTAGAATGCCATATTATAGACTCTTCCTGAGACTCGACAAATAAGTAGCCCACTCTCTGCATTGCTCCTAGGACGAAGGGATGCCCTTTTACCAAATGATTTTTAGCCATAAGTATAAAAGGCAGGGACACAACAATTCGAGCTCCTTTTTTTCTCGTGGCGCATATGAAGCTCTAGTATAAATCTGCAGGGACGGCGTGAGTGGGATCCATACCTTGAGTTTTAAATGCTATGAAAGGCGTCGATAGGCATTTCATCCACAAAATGATCAACATGAGGAAATAAGACCACTCCAAAGATAATGAGGGCTACCATCCATGCAACTCCTTCAATTTCCTGCACCACGTGAAGGTCCTTAACGCTTTCCTTCAGGAAAGCTCTGCGGAATCCTTTGAAATCTTCCTCTGCCTTCAACTTACTTGGCGTCAGATCTTCTTTAGGGATGCCTAAAACATCGGCAATGGTACTCATAGTCGAGGGATGCTTTGTGTGGCGATATGGACTTTTCTTTCTGGAATGCCCAAGATTTTACGATATTCTTCTAAGGTTGGTGCCATTTGGAAATTCTTGAGCATTGAAGCATCTTGGGGAGGATCATAAAATTGGGCCAATGCCGTTAAGGCTCCCACTTTGCACCGTCTACATTTAGTAAGTCCAAAATCTTCCCAAATTTCCCCCACGAAGCTAATTCGATCCACTTGTACCCAATTTCGGCTATGAAGTCAACCAATGTTCTCGGATGCATCGAAGCGGGAAGTTCAATCTTGAATTTCAAAGTATTCTCTCTCCTAAACCCGCTTTCTTTAGAGACATTTGCGCCAAAGTTTTTTGTTTTGAAATTTCCAACAAGCCTGATGAAATGAGGTAATTAGTGTTATGGCAGGTATATGAATGGGTATGATCGTGTTTATTATTGTTATTTCAAGAATGAAAAAAAAGAAGAAAGAAGAAAAGTAAAAAAAAGAAAAGAAAGAAAGAACTGTACTTATTTTATTTATGAAGGTACAAAGAAATATACTCCTATTTTTTTATAAGAAGTTCACATCCTATATGAAGCTTAAAAAAAAAAAAACTTAGCATCTATTTTTTTTGGAATAATGGATTAGGTTCCTAAACAAAAGTTCATGTTTCGAAAAACTATTTTGGAAGTATTATTTTTGAAATAAATTAGTAAAAATAAGTAAACAATTAAAAGTGGTAGGGTAAGCTCCTTTTGTGACCAAGGCTGGTAATTCCTAAAAAAGGATCTAGGGATTATATTAAGTGTCTTTCCATTGGGTGGATTCAAGATACTAATCTAAAAGGTCCCTAGAGCCAAGGGTCCCATTTGAAAATGTTACCACCAATAATAAGTATATTATTAAAGGATGGTTTTTTTCTCAAATGGAGCCAAACTTTAGGTGAGGCTTTCATAGGAACCCACTGGCTGTACGTCCAGCAGAGCACCCACTACATAGCCTCTCCTAACTTAAGATTCACTCAGGCCCGGGTATAGGGCACCCACTCAAAGTGTGTGTAAATAAAGTGTATAAAGTGAAATGTGTAAAGGAGCAAACTTAAAACTACCCGCTGCAAAATAAATAAAACAATATATACATGGTAACTACCCTAATGTTCAATATGCATATAATCACAATAAAATAAACAAACTAAACAAAGATACAAACAAATAAGATAAGACAAAAAAAAATAAACTGAAAAAATAACAAAATAAAAAAAATAAAAATAAAAGAAAAGGAAACAATTCACATTGTAAGGCAAACAAACAATTCAAACAATCAAAAGGCCTAACTCTCTAAAGTCCCCAGTGGCGTCGCCAGCTGTGACAACCACCCTAAAGATTAAATGGAGCCGCCACCAATATTTTAATTTTAGGAAATATTGGAAAACTATTTTTTGGATACGATTTAAAAATTGGTCTTCGAGCAGTTGGTTACGTATAGGGAAGGTACTAGCATCCCTAAAACACCCATAAAAAATGGTACCTTTAATTGCTTAAAAATCAATATTTACCTTTAGTGAATTATTTCCTAAAATAAGCATTTTTCATGTATAAAAGGGGAATAATTTATTTGAAAAAAAAGACATCTTAGTATCCAAGAAGGGTTCATTGTTAATAATTAGGATCTGAAAATTTGTTTTAACTTAATTATATTTTTTATACAAAACGGAAATAAAAGATATAAAATTTAGAAAAAAAAATCTGATCTAAAAATAAAATAAAAACAAAATATTTACTTATTCACTTAGATATACGTATATATAACGAAACAAAACTTCTTATACAATTTGCTTAAAGGCCCTAGTTTATTTCTCTTATTTTATTTTTGCTCATAAATTGAAACAAAGATAAATTGCTAAATGGTCCCCTGTCTGGATTTAACCCCTTTGAAAGGCCAAACCCTAATCCTAATTCAACCAACTTGCAACATGAATAAAAAAAAATCAGGACACTTATGAACTCATCAAATTTGCAAATTGATCCCTATTTAGGATTTGGCCCCATTGGAAGGCCAAACCCTAAACCTAATTCCAATCTAAACCGTGGGTACCAACAACAACAACAACAACAACCACGATAACAACAACGACAGCAATAGCAACAACAACAACAATAACAACAACGGAGAAATCATATACATTTCAGTCCAGAATACAAAGCCATGGCAAGAAACGCAGAAAAATATGAAAACGAAGAAGAAGAGGGAACCTGGGCTCTTGTGCTCTTTCCCAGGAAATTACAGAGAAAATCAAAAGAGGAATTAAAAAAAACCTAAACCTATACTGTTTGATTTTTTAGGTCTCTCTCTTCTTCTCCACGCCTTGCTTCTGCTGCTTCTTTTTTTTTCTAGATTTCTTCCTCTCACTCTCTGGATTTTCTCTTCTTAAAGTTCGCCCCCATTGCTCTCGGTCTTCCTCCTCTTTTATAGCCTAGTACCTGCGAAAAAGAATGACCAAATTAGTATCACAATCAGATAATGAAGACAAGGAAAGAAAATAAAAAAAGAAGAACAAATACTCCTTAATTCACGCCTTTCCTGTTCCTCACGCGAATCTGTGAGATTTTGCCTCTGATTTTTGTACTTGGACCGAATCAAATGGGAGAGATTTTTGTGATTCGATTTGGAGATTGAGGTTTAGGGAGGAAAAGATTTGGTTGATTGGAGAGATTTGGGGTGAGATTGAGAAAAGAATGGAAAGAAAATCAGAAAAAAAGAAAGAGGGAGAGATTAGGGTTTGGTTTGAGGGAGTGGAGGAAGAGAAGAGGAGGAGCGGTCGCTTGGGTGTGAAAGGTTAAAGGTTAGGGTTAGGGTTGGATAGCTGAGATTGAAGGAAGAGGGGAGAGTGGGGAGCGCCGCGGCTGGTGAACGAGATTTAGGGTTATGGAAGGGAAAGAAGAAGAACGAGGGAGAGGGGGCACCGCGGCGGCCTAGGGTTGGAGAAAGGGAGAGAAGAGAGAACGTGGGTTTGGGAGGAGCGCTGAGAATTGTGGGAGAAGAAGAGAGAATGAGGGAGAAGGATGTTGGAGCGGCGCTAGATTAAATAAGGGGGAGTGAACCGAGTTCTCTGCTTTAGGGCTAGGTTATGCATAATTATGGGTTGGGCTAAGATGAAGATGATGAGAGAAAGGGTGAGGCGCGGCTGGAATGAAGGAATTAGGGTTTGGGAGAAAGGAGAGTGAGAGAGAGGAAGAGTGACGAGGGACGAGGGGAGTGGCCGCGGAGAATGAGAGAATGAGATGGTTTAGGGTTTTTTAGGGTTAAGGCTGATTTGGGCTGCTGGGCTGGGTGTTGGCCATGTGTGAAGCTTGGCTGGGGGTGTGCGAGAAAGGAGGTAGGGTGCAAGAAGCAAGCAGAGGCAAGGCGCATGGGAGGATGCATGAAGAAATGGGGGGTGCACAAAGTGAAGAGCATGGGGACGCTGGGCTGCAGGGGCTGTGGCATGTTGGGCTGTGCTGCTATATGCACCCCCAGTATTGCTATTTATGTTCCCTTTCTTCAAAAAAAAACATTTTATTTTATTTCTTTTTTTAATTTTTTCTTTCTTTCTTTTTGCCTTCTTCTGTTTATTTTAAGACCAAAAATATTATTATATTTATTATTACTACTACTACTAATTTAAAAAAGTTAGAATAAATAATAAAATAAAATAAAATAAAATAAAAAGGTCGGACAAAATTAGGGCACTACAAGGCCCTACCTGTATATAAGTAGGCTGAACTTGTTGTATCCCTGTCGGAATCGTGCTCGCCTGAACCTGAGTTGGTCCTATCGGAGCTACATTCGGCTGGGTGACAGGTCCTGTGCAACATCCCAATTTTTAAGAAAAGTGATTTTAGCGATAAAATCCTGAATACTTGAAGATAAGTCATAGAGATTGATCACCTCAATGATTTACTGAGAGTACGAGGACTATTTTGACTTATTTCGAATAAATTTATTACTATAAATAATTATTATTCATGATGTCAATTCAATTAAATTGACAGCGTAGACGTATGCTGCTTTAATGAGAATTCATCAATTAAAAACCTTATATAATTTTTCTATGTGACGCGGTAACGCGTATTTTTGCTGACTAAGAAATTGATTGAGTTAAATCAAGATAAAATTAAATTTAAGAGTTAATATTTTATATTAATTCATGGTCCGAATATCGTCAAAATATTTTAACGAAGTTTTGTCACGTTTTGAATCGCCGGGTAATTTTTATCCGCATTAAAATTTAAAATGAATTCCGATTTCGATGAAAATCGAAATGTAACTTATTTTGAGGGTGTTTAAAAAGCCAAGCTAGCCTTCTACTAATTTATTGTCTTATTAGGCTTTGTCCTTGTTCCTCTGGTGAGTCTTCATGAAGACCTCATCCACCGAGACCTCCCTACCCAACTTTCTCACCTTAAACGAAACAAATAATACCAAACAAACATTAACAATATTTAACAATGAAAATATGTGTTACAATTATCAAGTGTTTAACTGAACAGTATGCCATCGGTATGGCATGCTCAGTGATGGAAATGGATCCACCTGTATGGATAGATCCACCCTTAGTAGAGGCATGGTTTGCCTTGGCCTGTACTGGTTTCTCCTTGTAGGAAGGAGAATCCCATTTCTGTTGGAGGGTTTCCCATGCACTTTCGCCTATCCAGGTTGGGCGTTGGCGCTTCTTTTTCACCTCCATCAACATCTCAGAAAGACGCTTCGAGCCCTTACTAACTATCCTGAGCTTATACTCATGCTCAGGCCGCCAGACAACTCTTGTCTGCAATGTTATAATACAAATAAGTTAGAGTACATTCATTAATATCAAAAAAATAATTGAATTAGCTTTTGAGAAAAGTAACACAAACTTACCCCAAATTTCTCGAACCAATGATCAGCCACCTTCTCAGGAATCTCTCCCCAAGTAGGGTACGGATCCCGAAACTGTGACTGGATTGTGGATGTGAAGGCCTTAGAGGCCACCTTACATGGTAACCATCTATAATAAAAGTTACAAACAAAATATTAAATACATTATACAATCATGAACATATATATATAACAATCTTAAACATATAGTAGTGATAAATTACGTACCCTCGCCCCAATGGATAAATGTATGGCCTCCCATCTGGTGCCATCTTAGGGTCATGATGGGAATGACGTGATCCCTGCGCCATCAGACCACTAGGTGTAGGCTGTGAATGTCCTGCCTCATCCTGAGTATGCCTCGATGAAATGGACGTCGAGGGTCGTGATTGTGTAGGAGTAGTCGGGGATGGCAAATTGTGGTCTTGCCCAGGAGGAGGGACTGTACCCAGCGCACTGAAACCAGGAGTCGGGATCATGCATATAGGTGGCTCAGATGAATGCACCTAAGCCTACTAGGCCGGAGGCCTCACATCCTGACGGGTGGACGATGTGGATGCATCGTCGTCCAATGGTGACTGGAAACGGCTAGCCTGTGCATGCTGAGCCACCTGTGTCACCATATGCAGCAAAATCACCTGATCCCTCCTCTGAGGAATCTTGGCCGCTTTACCCCGTCTTTTGGAGGCATCTATCAACATTAAAATATACAAACAAAATAAGACATTGGAAATAATAAATTAACAACAAATTAAAATATGACCTATAAAATCATCAATATCCAACACAAACTCTAAAATAATAAACTATAAAATACAGTAAAATAACCAACACAATTATTTTTTGATCATATAAAATTATTGGTTGTTTTAGTTTTCCCCTGCCTCTCATTTCAAACATCATCAATATCATTCTCATCATCCACATCCATATCCGCATTAGTCTCAAACTCTGTCTGATAACATCCTTCACTATATTCCTCCTCTGTCTGATAATCATTGTGGCTATTTTATTTTTTTTATACTAAAAACATATTTTATTACATTTTTTATACTAAAAATGCTTTTTTTGTGAAAAATCAATATATTTTTTTTAAAAAAAAGGTAATAGACAGCGGAAGCGCTACTGAAAGTCCTACCTATAGTAGCGCTTCCTTGAGGAAGCGCTGTTTATTCTCAGAATTTTTGAGAATAGACAGCGCTTCCTTGAAGAAGCGCTGTCTATTATAAAAAATGGACATCACTTCTTCAAGGAAGCGCTGGCTATTCCCAAAATCGACAGCGCATTCCAAACGCTGTCTTTTCGAAATACAATCACCAGCAGGTGATTAGGCAGCATTTTTAAGCACTGGCGAAGGCAAAAAATAAGCGTTGTTGATTTCGTTTTCTGTTATAGTGAATTGCCTATCTCTTAGTCCTATAAATTGGAGCTGCTGTGGTGAATTCTGTTGTCTAGAATCCCTTGTGCAATATTCACGGATCTCTTGGGCAGCAATGTTGGTGTTAGTCTGAGAAAAGGTTTTTGCTATAATGATTCCAATTGATTTAGGTGTTTAGTACGTAGATCATCTCAAGGGTGTTTCTGTTTAGTGGATAGGACAGTCTTATTTTTTTCTCTCTTGTTTGTATTTTGAGCCTTTCATGTTAGTAGCTAGGAAGTGGCAATGAGAGAGCCTTGCTAGAGTATTGCTAGAGTCAGTTAATTTGTTTAATTGTTAGTTATTTGTTAGAATCATTCTATTACGCATATGTTTGGAAATGTGGTCATTTTGGGTTATTTCGCGTCCCAATGCACGATGGGGCAAAAACTACAACTTGTAGCTTCTTTTCGACCGTGCGCTAGTTTAGATACACTGTGTTGAAAAATATGGTCACGAACTCACCAAATCACAAACACTTTATGTAACACCCAAATTTTTATGAAAACTATTTTACAGTTTCTGACTACTTGGAAATAAATTATAGAGACTGATCACCTTAATGATTTGTGAAAAGTATGAAAAACTGCAAAGAGTTGTCGTAAACAATTTGTTGTCTTGGTAATTAATTCAGATTAACAGACATTGTAGACGTATACCTATTTTTAATACGAATTAATCCTGAAAAAATATGTAAACTTGTTGTTTAATTATAGAAATTATTTTTTTGAAGGAGAAATAATTTTTAGGACTTAATAAATATTTTTTTAAGTCACAGTTTGAAATTTCAACGTTTGGAGGATTGTTAAATTGTCTGTTTTATGTCGTATTTAATACGACTTTTATTTTAGTGATTCTCTAACTGACAATTTTATTATTTGAATAATATCTAGATGATAAGAAAAATTGGAATTAGTGATCCTCACTAATTTACAGTTTTTACTATGCTGCGAGAATTCTGTTGAATTCTGCGGTAATGAGGCTATCGGGTGAGTTTCTAACTGAAACATGCCCAAAAGTGATCCAAATTTTACAAAATTTGGGATCTTAGCATTTTCCAATATTTAAGATTTATTGGAATGTTTTGAGAATTTTTGGGCTACAGAAAATATTTAGTGTATTTTTCACGCCCAGAAACTGTCTAACTGCATCGTTTTGGCTTGTAATTTGAGAAAACGAGATACGTGGGTGCATTTCTCATGTCATGAGGAACATTTTGACTAAAAAATCATTTTTAGCTGTGGGCTGGGGAATTAGAAAAAATTTTGAGAATTTTTGGTATAAAAACTCTAATATACGTGAAACGCCGCGCACCCGGTTGAACGAATACGCGACGAAACAAAGCTTGTGCTAAGGGGGATGCATCACGGCCACAGCAGGACCAAGGGGAGCTGAACCTTCAGCTTTGGAAGCTTCCATGACATTTGTCGGAGTTTATTTGGTTAAGTTCTAATTTGTAGGTAGTTTATTAAGTTGGTTTCTAACTAATTGGTTAAGATCCAACTAATTAAACAAATTTCCTTCCATCCTTGTCCCTCCAATTTCGTGGCTCTCTCCCTCATTAGACATCAGATCCATCCTTTCTTCCATTGTTGGAAAGCTTGAGAAAAAATTCCTTGAGAGAGAAAGTGGTTTTAGGTGAAGAACTTAGTGTTTTAATTAACTTGTAACCTTGCTCCTTTCTTCTTCCTTCTTAATTCAATCATCACCATACCAGTTGGTAAGTGTTCTTGATCATTTCCTTTTTCTCTTGGCTGCCATGTATGAGTTCTTCATGGTTTTTGTAACATCTCGCCAAATTTTTTAGTTTGTCAAATTCGCATAATTTGTCTAAACTGCCTAATTTAATTAGTTAGCTTCTTAAATGAGGATTTATATGTTTGGTTATTAGATAATTGAGTAGAATTGTTAGGGTGTAATTCATAACACTAGGTGTGTAACTAGTAGGGATAAGTTGTAAAACTAAGATTTAAGTGAGGGTAAAATGGTAAAATCAACATCACAACCCCTTCTTCCCTCTAGGTCTCGCCTCAGCCCCTCATTCTCTCCTCTCTCTCGAAATTTTCTGAAGAAAAGAAGAGGAAGAGAAAAAGAAGGGAAGAGCTAGGGTTGAAGATTTAGAAGGAATGAAGGGAAATGCATGAAGACTCCACCTACTTCTTGCTGAGGAAGAAGATTGGAGCTGCTAATTTCTGAATCTAAGGAAGAGTAGAGTTGCCCTAAGTTGACAAGAAGAGGGACTTGAGTTTGAAAGAAGGAAAAAACCAGAAAATTGTCCAAGTCTCAACTTTCATTTCTTTGATTAAGGTGAGTCTTTCTCACTTAGGTGTTGGGCAACCAATAAGTCCCACATTAGGGCTGTTTTATCTTCCTTGCATGTGCCTGTATCTGTCTTAGGTTGTGGATTTGAGAAGTGTGGGGCTGGGGTTGGAACTCTTATGAATCTTGGGTTAAGTGTGTGAACTTGCATGTTGTACATCCTAGTGATGTTGGTTGTTTTGATGTTGTTATCAGTTTCTAATAATGCATGTGATTCTTTGCCTTGAATCTTGGTTTGGTTGGGTTTTTGGAATAGAATTGATTGGATTGAAGTTGGTGGTTTGAAACACAAAGTTTTTACAGAATTCCCTGTCAAATTCGCTTAAGCCAAGAAATTCGCTTAAGCTAATTTCAGCAAATCCTGCATAGTCAAATTAGTTTTATTTTCTTCTTTCTTGATGTTTTGCTGACTAATGACTTATGTTTTGGGTACTTAATTGAAGGGGGTTTTCACCCTAAAATGAGGACAAGGATATATTATTAGACTTATGTAAGAATAAGGCTTTTGAGGTTTGAAATTGATTGTGTATGAAATGTTTGTTCGTAAGAATGTGCACTTCGGCGACAGGCCCGCCAGTTGTGAATCCTTGCAAGCGTATTCCAACAGGGACTCTCTTGGTCGATCCATCACTTTGGGATCATGTCTTAATTGCAATTGAGTTTAGGGCCAAGGGGGTACATTTGAGGAACTTGATTGAATCATATGTTTGCATTTTATATTCTTGAATGCATTTGACTATTTGTATGAGAGGAGAATTATTATATGATGACTGAGGTAAGTGTGGTGAGGGGTCCGTGAAGGACTCACTGAGATTTATTTAAATCTCACCATTTTTCCATTTAATGTTTTCAGATAAGCAGGTTCGTGAAGGTTGAATGTAGCTGGAGTTATTAGTAGTTATTTTTATCTATTTTGGACTTGTAATGTAACTAAAGGTCTAGGAACCTTGTATTTTGAGATACTAAGGATCATGTAACTTGTATTTTTGATGTACAAACTTATGAGTTGCATTCCGCTAAATATGCACTCTGTATGGATTATGACTTGGTGTATGTCAAGTTTTAATTTATTTGCGTTTTGGTATCTTTTAATGTTTAATATCCATGATTAGAATCGATAAGAATTTAGGGTGTTAGATTATGGTATCAGAGCAGTTCGATTCTTATCGGACTATGGAATAGTTAGGACTGATTTAGCAGGTTACTGGGACTGTTGTTATCTTTCTACTTATTATGCTATGAGATATTGAGCCTGATCAACTCAATGCTTTGTGCATTTTATGCAGAATTATGGCCGGACCCGGGAGACCAAGGAGGAATGTTGCTGGTCCTGTTGACCCGCTGGGACAGGATAATACGATAATGCAAGGGATATTACAGGCTATCCAAACTCAGGCCGCAACAACCAACAATTTGGCAACCCTTATGGCACAACAACAAGCTCAAATAGTTCCACAACCCCAGAATGAAGCCGAAGGGAATTTCTTCAGGTTCCTCAAGTTAAAGCCATCAACTTTTACTGGCACATTAGATCCTACCAAGGCTCAGTGTTGGTTGTATGAAATGGAGAGAGGTTTCCAAGTGGTGCCCTGCAATGAGGAACAAAAAGTGATTAATGCCACTCAAATGCTGAAAGAGGAAGCAGAAAACTGGTGGAGAGGAGAGAAAGCTCATCTCCAAGCCGCTAATACCCCCTCACTTGGGCAAACTTCCACAAAGCCTTCCTCGACAAGTATGTTCCAGAGTCGTTAAGGCAGCAAAAACACAGGGAGTTCCAGGAATGCAAGCAAGGTGACAAGACAGTTAGGGAGTATGTCACAAAATTTGAAGAGTTAGCTCGTTATGCCCCATGGGCACTTATGCCCCTGATGACACATGGAAGATTGACCAGTTTAGATGGGGTTTGAAGGACGAAATCCGAAACAACTTGGCTCAGATTAAGTTTAATGACTACGCTACCTTAGTGCATCAAAGCTTTGTGGCTGAGATAAGTTTAAAGGAGGTAATGGATGAGAGACAAGAAAAGTGGAAGAAAAGGAATGAAGAACGCAAGTCAAACCAACCCGCCAAACCAAAGGGAAATTCTAGCAAAGGGAAACAGGTTCAAGCTCCAGAAACTAATGAAATCAGAGGATGCGCTACTTGTGGCAAACTCCACAAGGGAGAGTGTATGGCTGGGAAGGTTTTCTGCTATTTCTGCAAAGAGGATGGACATATCGCCACAGGTTGCCCGAAACTTAAGAGGAAGAAGGAGGCTGCCAGACTCAATGACCTTAACCAAGGCCGTGTTTTTGCCTTAGATGCAAAAAGGGCGAAAGGTGCAGACGGTTTGATCAAAGGTACGTGTCTCTTGAATGGTCAGCCCGTAGTTGTCCTTTACGACTCAGGTGCCACTCACTCTTTTATTTCTTATAAGTGTGCATTAAGGTTAGAATTACCTCTTACTTCTTTGTCTGCTCCCTTACATGTCCTAACACCTGCCGATGGTAGTATTTCTACTTCCCTGCTATATGAGAATTGTCCTCTCGAAATACAGGAAAGGATATTCCTGGTTAATTTGGTTTGTCTACCCTTGAAAGGGATGGATGTTATTTTGGGAATGTACTAGCTTTCAGTCAATAAAGTTGTCTTGAATTGTTACTGTAAAACCATAGAATTTCGAAATGTTCAGTCTCCTAAAAGGAATTGTTATCCAAGTGTCTTAGCTAGTGTCTCACTATTGAACCAATGCCTAGAGGAGAAACAAGTAGGATATGTTTTGGTACTCTCTTCAACTTTAGAAGTGGGATTAGATTTAGCCGCTGTCCCAATTATTAACGAATTCTTAGATGTATTTCCTGAGGAAGTACCCTCATTACCTCCTGAGAGAGAAACAGAATTTTCCATAGACTTAATTCCGAGAACGGGACCTATCTCCATGGCTCCTTATAGAATGTCACCTGCAGAACTTAAGGAACTTAAAAAGAAGGATGGTAGTATGAGACTGTGTGTGGACTATAGGCAGATCAATAAAGTCACCATTAAGAACAAATATCCGCTTCCACGGATAGATGACCTCATAGACCAACTCAGGGAAGCTTCAGTCTTTTCCAAGATTGATTTAAGGTCAGATTACCACCAAATTAGAGTTAAAGCCAAGGATGTCCCTAAAAGAGCATTTAGGACTCGATATGGTCACTACGAGTATTTGGTGTTGCCTTTTGGGCTAACCAACACTCCAGTCGTGTTCATGAGCTACATGAATCAAATCTTAGGGCCTTTCCTAGACAAGTTTGTTGTGGTATTTATAGATGACATTCTGATTTATTCCAAGAGCTCCCAGGAGCACGCAAAACATCTTAGAATAGTCTTGGATGTCCTTAGGAAGAAAAAGTTGTTCACAAAACCTGAAAAGTGTGATATTTTGTTGAAGGAAGTAAAATTCTTAGGCCATGTGATTTCTTAGGCCGGAGTGGCAGTCGACCCCAGTAAAGTGCAAGCAGTATTAGATTGGGAATGATCGACCACCGTCACTGAAGTTCGAAGCTTTTTGGGTTTAGCGGGGTACTACCGTAGGTTTATCAAGGGATTTTCCCAATTGGCACTCCCGCTGACTAGGCTAACCCGAAAGGAACACCCGTTTGTATGGAGCAAAAGTTGTGAAAATAGTTTCATAGAACTTAAGATTAGACCACCGCTCCAGTCTTAATCATTCCAGATCCCGCATTAGGTTTTGAAGTGTTTAGCGATGCTTCAATTAAGGGTTTAGGTTCTAGGTAGTTTATTAAGTTGGTTTCTAATTAATTGGTTAAGATACAACTAATTAAACAATTTTCCTTCCATCCTTGTCCCTCCAATTTCATGGATCTCTCCCTCATTAGACATCAGATCCATCCTTTCTTCCATTGTTGGAAAGCTTGAGAAAAAAATTTCTTGAGAGAGAAAGTGGTTTTAGGTGAAGAACTTAGTGTTTTAATTAACTTGTAACCTTGCTCCTTTCTTCTTCCTTCTTAATTCAATCATCACCATACCAGTTGGTAAGTGTTCTTGATCATTTCCTTTTTCTCTTGGTTGCCATGGATGAGTTCTTCATGGTTTTAGTGGTATTTTACTTAGAAATTGTTAGATCTTGATAGATTAGCTTGATTACTTCTTAGATCTATCATTTTCTTCTACGATTAAACTTGTTTAGTGTATTTAAAAATTGAAAACCCTAACTCTTGAGTTCTGGCCGAGCCTAGGGGCTGTTGAGGGGGTTCAATCTTGGTTGGATTTTGTTGATTTGGAGTTAGATCTTTGAGAGTTTTGGCTTAGTATACTTAAATCTAGTCATATATGCATGTTAAGCAAGGTTTTGAGAAATTAAATTGATTAATTTTTGGGGCTGGAACTGTGGCCTATATATATGATTTTGAAGATGTTTTAATTTGTTTTAAAGTGTATCAAAGTGTTTAAGAAGTTGGTTTATGGTAAAAGGATTTATGTTTAACAAAGTTTGTATGATTTTGAAGTGAAAATTTTGAAAACTTGAGGTTGTTTTTAGAACACGAAAAACGTGGCCTTCATGGGTGTTTTAAAACATGTTCTTAATTTGTTTTATGCCTAAAATATGTTGTAAAAAGTGGTTAGTAATTTGATTTAGTAAAGTCTTTAAAAGAAGCTTGATTTTGGAAAAAGATTTGGTTTATATCTTAAGAATTGTTTTAAACTTATAATGAATTTGTTTCTAGAATTTTATGTCATGTTTTAGTGCCTTAAAAAGTTGTTCAAAGTTAGGAAAAATACTATTCAAAGTGGTAAAATACTATTCAAAGTGGTAAATTTTGGTTATGGTATTTTTCTAGGTATGTAGTGTTTGTAAAAGTTTCAAAACTTGCATGACTTAGACTTGTTTCATGATATATGACTAGGTGTGATCCAAATGGGATTAATTGAGTAATTCTTAGGTCCTTAGAGACCGTAAACCAATGGCTTCTCTAGAGGCATTAGACTTGAGGTTTGGGTTCTAATTGAATTAAACTTGTGTTGTTGAGGTTCGTTCGAGGTACGACTTGACGACAACTTTGAATTACCTCTTTTGGAATGCGTTCGAGGTAAGGAAAATTCTTACATAATGAGTTTGGGCTTTTCGCCTTATTTGTTGTGTGACTTGATTGATTGTTAGTTGTGTGATAATAAGTGTAGTATTACTATGTGATAGCATGAATTGCTGTGATGTGATTTGGTACTACGTGGCAAGACTGAATTGTATTGTGTGATTTTAAATCATGTTTAATTTAATTTGAACATGAAATTTATTGAAGTATGCACAATAATCACTAGTGCAAAAGGAGGATTTTACACCGGTTAAAATTGATATTTTACACCGATTTTGGTGTCGGTGTAGATGCTCCCGGTGTTGTATGTTGGGGTTTTTACCCCGGTTATTTAACCAGCGTAAAATGTCAATGTTTTACACCGGTTATATATCTGGTGTAAAATTTCAATTTCCGTTTATTTTTTGTTTTTTTGAAGAATGTTTTACATCGGTTTTGAAAATAACCGGAGTAAAAGACTAACCTTTAACACCGGTTGTTACGAAAAACTAATGTAAAAGACAGACCTTTAACACCGGTTGTTATGAAAAACCGGTGTAAAATGTTAGTCTTTTACTCCGGTTATTTTCAAAACCGGTGTAAAACATTCTTCGAAAAAACAAAAAATAAACAGAAATTGAAATTTTACACCGGATATATAACCGGCGTAAAATGTCAATGTTTTACACCGGTTATATATCCGGTGTAAAATTTCAATTTCCGTTTATTTTTGTTTTTTTAAGAATGTTTTACACCGGTTTTGAAAATAACCGGAGTAAAAGACTAACCTTTTACACCGGTTTTTCGTAACAACCGGTGTTAAAGGTATGTCTTTTCCAGTTTTTGTTTTTTGCTTTATTTAATAAAAATTTTACACCGGTTTCTTGTATAACCGGCGCAAAAGTTACACTTTTTTTTGTTTTTCTGTTTATTTTTATCCATTCCTGCCCAGAGGCAATCTAAAATGACAATAAATATGCAATCCATTTCGCAAGAATTGGCAGCAGAATTGCCCAAAATTCAAACCATTTAAAGATATCAAATTTAATATATAAACAAATAAAATATACACATAAACAATGTACAAAAAAGGTAGTGCTATAAATATCTACATATGCATCTAGTAGTCCTAGCTCTCGTAGGAGATGAGACTGAAGAATCATCCATAATGCCTGCAGTATTGACAAAAAAATAATATGTTAGCCAAACTATAAATAATGAACAAATTAAATAACAAACATGCATATATTAACAAAAATATTATAATGTTACAAATAACAAACTTACTTGATCATTTCTCCTCTAATATCCCTTCTTGATGATCATCACGAGTGGCATATACAACGTCCACTTCATTTTCATATGTCAAAGAAGGTCTTTGTGTTGAGAAAGAAGGAACGTCATATATATCTATAGATGCATCTTCCTTTTCATCACTCTGATGCATGTTTCTTCATTGGAGCACTCTAGACCACCTATTACTAGAGGGATCCTTCACATAAAATACTTGTTTGGCGTGGAATACCATGATGAAAGGCTCGTCGGTATAACCTATCTTGTCAAGGTCCACCAATGTAGATCCTAATTCATCGATTTGTACACCACTATTACTGGTAACCCACTTACATTTAAAAACAGACACTCTAAATTTACAATAATCGAGCTCCCAAATCTCTTCAATGACCCCAAAGTAAGCTATGGATGCCAAAACATGGTTCTTATCCTTTGAACTAGAGAAGTGCGTTGCAGAAGCCATGACCATAACCCCACCATTTTGCACAGTACTCTTGTCATCCTGTGACTTTGTATAAAAGGAAAATTTATTTATATCGTACTCACTCCAACATAAGACATTAAAGCTAGGCTCATTTGCTAGCCATTTTATGTCACCAGAAGCAGTATCATCATTCATAATATGTGGTTTAAACCTGCTTAGGAATGTCTTGTTATGCTCTTTCAACACCCATTGTTCGTTCCTGTGGGGGGTTTTTGGCCTTGGCAATGGATTTGTGAGTAGACAAGTATGGCTCAACCTCATCAGTGTTATTCAATATGTACAAAGTGCCAGCATCACTTCCACATGACCCATGTTCTTAACCTTTAGACCTCGTGTACCCTTACCATCACATCTTCCCTCGTGACAAGACTTGGGAATCCCTACAGGTTCTGCTTCTGATATGCTTTAGACCTCGTGTTCCCTCGTGTACCTTTCAACAATATGCTTCGGGACAGTATGGATTCTTCACATACCCTTTCAAGATCTTCATGTATCGTTCGACAGGGTACATCCACCTTAGATAAATGCGGTCACACACTCTAATCTCCCTCACTAGATGAACAATTAAGTGAACCATGATGTCAAAAAATGAAGAAGAAAAGAACATCTCCAACTGACACAAGATAATAAAAGCCTCATTTTCCAAGTTGTCCAACTCCTGAGGGTTAATCACTTTACTACACACAACATTGAAGAATAAGCACAATCTAGTTATGGCATACCGAACCTTTTTTGGCAAGATGCCACGAATAGCTACTGGTAGTAGTTGTTGCATCAAGACATGGCAGTCGTGAGATTTTAGGCCAAGTAGTTTGAGATCTTTCATTGACACAAGACTCTTGAGATTTGAAGAGTAGCCCTGTGGCAATTTCACGCTCCGTAGACACTCGCAGAAGCTTCTTCTCTCTTGTTTTGGGAAGGTATGACATGTTGGTGGCAAATATGTCTTGTTACCTCTTGGCTCTGGAGCTAACTGTTCTCTTATGCCTATCTCAACCAGATCTAGACGAGCAGTCAAACCATCCTTTGTCTTGCCCTTGATGTTGAGAAGTGTACCGATTACACTATGACAAACATTTTTTTCCACATGCATTAAATTAATACAGTGTCTCATATCAAGACTCAAACCAGTATGGAAGATCAAAGAAAACTGACATCTTCTTCCATATTTTTTTTCAGTAGACTTCTTTTGTTTCTTTCCAAAACTAATATTGATGTTCTTCACCCGTTCATAAGCTTTTTCCCCAGTTAAGGCATTTGGAGCAACTCCATTCTCCTGGCGACCATTGAAAGCCTTTTTCAATCTCCGATACGAGTGATTACATCTGAGAAATCTCCGATGCCCAAGATAAATAGTCTTCCTTCCATGTTGCAATTGATGGTAGCATGTGCCTTCTTCACATATAGGACAAGCTTTATGCCCCTTAATACTATACCCAGACAAGTTCCGTAAGCTGGAAAGTCATTTATGGTGCAAAATAACATGGCACGCGATCTTGAAATTTTTATTGGAATACCCGTCAAAAACATCAATGCCTTCCTCCCACAATATTTTCAAGTCTTCAATTAAGGGACTTAGATAAACATCTATGTCATTTCCTGGCTATTTTGATCCGGATATCATCATAGATAACATAATATATTTACGCTTCATGCATAACCAAGGAGATAGGTTATAAATAACCAAGAGAACAGGCCATAAACTATGGTTACTACTTAAACTACCATATGGATTCATTCCATCCATAGAAAGTCCAAGCCTCAAATTTCTTAGGTCATTGCCGAAATCTGGAAACAAGGAATCAACTCTCTTCCATTGCAAAGAATCAGCCGGATGACGAAGCTTCCCATCACATTTCCTCTCATCTGTATGCCATCTAATATTCTTTGTGTCTTTCACATTGGCGAACAGTCATTTAAACCTTGGAATAATTGGAAGATACCATAACACCTTCGCAGGAGGACCTTTTGAGGTGATATCACAACCATCATCACCATCCTTCTTTTTGTGTCGCGATTTTAAACATTTAGGGCGTATTTTTTTGTCTTTATTCTCCTTCCAGTATAATATACAGTTATTGGGACAAACGTGTATTTTATTATACTCCACACTCATCGAACATAATATCTTCTTCGCCTCTTAGTTACGGTTTGGCAATGTGTTGCCTTTTGGAAGCATGTTTTTCAACAACTCCAGCAACTCAATGAAGCTTTTATCAGTCCACCCATTTATCGCCTTAAGATTAAACAACCTCAAAACTACTGACAGCCGTGTGAAATTTGTGCAACCCAGATACAATGGTTGATCCTTGTCACTACATAGAGTATCATACACTTGTGCTCGCTTAAAAGAATCTGGTCCAATATCACGAATCATGTCCTCTAGTCGATCACCCATATCTACCTCAAGTTCCCCACTTTTGGACACACTTGGCGTGTCTATCACTTCACCATGCCATGTCCATGTTGTATAACTCTGGTAAATCCCAAAGACAACAAGGTGCTCACGTATGTCTTTAACTTTTAGAGGTGCCTGATTCGCACACTTAACACAAGGACAATAAAATTCTCCATTACTATTAGGAAGCTTTGTTTCAGCAAATTTCAAAAACTCTGACACTCCATTCTTATACTCATCGATCAATTAATTTTTTTGCATCCAACTACAATCCATAGCTACGTTCTGAAAAAGTAAACAGACGCTTATTTAATGAACACAATCACCCATTCAGGACCGTTCAACCACAAACATCCAACAGATCTCTATATATTTGGTATGAACCTATCCCATTCAAGAAGAAACTTTTTCTTTATTTAGTTAACAGTTAGTCGTTAAATCCTTATATCTTATACCTGACGAAATTTTAGCAGCATTTCCCATTGGTCTCCAAGTACACAAACCAAACGTGGGGACATCCACCACGATCAAGCATGCACCCAAGGACAATAGGAAATGTAGCAATCTGAAATTTCATCAAGTATTAGATAAAAGATTTAAAGACTAACTATTAACCAAATAAAAGAAAAAGTTTCTTCCCAAACTGTCCTACTTGGACAATTCAAGATTCAATAAAATGAGTGGTACCATTGTCGGTACACACGCAAACATTTTATTGAATCTCAAATGGGAAACTAAGGCTTAACACAAATTAAATAGTGAAGCTCAAATATAAAGACATACATCATATATCATAATCATAATTATCCAACTAAATAGTTAGGATATTATAAAAAGCAATAAAAAATACATTAATATATACTCCTGATACATTTATCCAATTAAAATATCAAAATAGTCAAATACATTAATATGTAAAATAATATAAAAACAAAGCTAGTGGTGGCTCCTTGAGGGGTCCCCAGGACAAAATCAGGCTATAGTTTCCTCCGATGGAGTGTAATCCTCTATAATGGAAGAATACTCCGGTGTGGATGAAGCATACTCTGAGATCTCATCGTCATCACAGGGGATCTGAACGATGTCCGTCCCTCGATGAACATCGCTAGGATCACGATGACGAGCATCGCGATTCTTAATCCTCACAAAGATATTTCGATACTCCCTTGTAGTCATCATCGGCCTGCTAAAAGAGGGACATGACCTCCTGGAAGCCATGCAAGTACGAAGCCCCCCACGACCACGATTTTTATCTAAAGACATTGTCTGTTGTCAACAGTGGTCAGTCATGAGCAACTAAACTGAAATTTAATTGAATGGCAACAAAAAACATAATATACCTTAACAATTTAATTATTATTCGTAAGTGCAGAGGATTGTCTTTTTGTAAAGGATATAAACTTGAATGAAAATAAAAAACCAGTAAAGCATTAAACTTCAAACATTTGGCCATAATTTGAAAACAACAATCCATATTATCTTTGTAGGTAAACTTATATACACATTGTAGACAATATTACTTGACATTCTTTGTCATGTGTTAAATGTCAAAAATCATGTACCAAATGTTTCCATAACACTTAACAGTAACACAAGTGGCAGGGAAGGACTTTAACCTAAAACAGTGGCATAACCCCGAGTGCCACAAAGTAAATAGAACTAAACATAGTACATAGCTCGCCAATGATGAATACCCATGAAGCTAGCTAATGCTCAGCATTGGACCAAAGCTAGATTAGAAGCTAAGGTGAATAGATTACCAAACAGATGAAAGCCAAAAAGGGAAAAAACTATAAGGTAAAGGAAAAAACCTATATGCACGGAGAAGGAACAAGTGGATGTGGTCGTTTCTGGTTTGCCTCTGAGACAGGTCTTCGAAGGTGAAAGGCGGCGAGTACCACGAGAAGGAGAATGGTGGCGAGAACCACGTGAAGTAGAGGTCTTCGAACGGTGGCAAGAGAGGATGAGAACAATGACAATGCAGCAGTGAGAGAGAGGGCTCGAGTGGCAGAGAGAACAAGGAGAGTGCAGCGGTAAGAGAGAAAGAGTAGAGTTAAGTCAGAGAAATACTTTGAGTGTATCTGAGAATGAGAGGGAGAAAGTAATTTTAATCAAAGAGAAAGACTTTTAACAGCAGTTATTAAAATAACCGGTGTAATATGTTCGATTTTAACACTGGTTATATAAAAATTTGGTGTAAAATGTCTTCAGTTTTTAAATGCGAAACCTTTTATACCGGTTGGTTATATACCCGGTGTAAAAAGTTACGTGATAATTTTAAAATTGCCACCGCGTCACTTTTTACACTAGTTAAACATAAAATCGGTGTAAAACACTTAATTCTTTTCCGTTTCGTACATTAGTGAATGTTGATGATGATTAATTAATTAATAATGCGATGATCGACTGTTATTGGTTTGACGATTTACAACGGTAAATCCGATGCGATTCCATAAGCCGGTTAAGATTTCATAAATGAAATGTTAAAGACATTTTGACTTAAAAGTAAGCGAGAGAGTTTTAGTAAAACTAGCCAAAGCTTGCAAAGAATTTTCAATGGAACCATATTAGGAAACGAACTTGGGTAAATAGTGCAATTTGCGAAAATAGTTGAGTTAAATGATGCGTCTGGGAAAATTCTGGCTAGAAAAGACTTGGTAATTAAGAGTGTTCGCACCGCCTCTCTTTCCTAGAAATTCCCCTAATATATTATTTAGCACAACGACCTAAAGTTAAAGAGAAATTTTTGATTCAATAGCAAACAGAAGTGGCACAAGAATTGAGAATGGAACTTCATTAATATGAGAGAATTGAGGACTCGCTGATCCGCGTTTATTAATTAAAAGCTCTCTTGGACACTCCTTATGGTGAGTGGGCCGTCCAAAGGATTGGATTGATGCATACAAACCATTGAGCATCGACACTTAGTTCTTGGTGTTGGATTTTAACCCAAAGCTGAGTTAGTCAAAGGATTTCGACCTGGAGGATTTTTCCAGTCTCAATGCAGTCTAATGCATGTGCAATTAGATTGTAATGCCCTTGGTAGGGGAATTTGATCTGGACATGGAGGATTTTTCCAGTGTCCTATTACTATTCTTGTTTAAGAGTGCAAGTGTATACACACCTTGTTCTTAATGCACTGACATGCATAATTAACCACATTATAACACGTGATGATTGGATTGTTGATTTGCTGATTGAATTGTTTGTTCTCATACAAATTGTTTGATATGCCATACTGATGCTTGCGGATTATTAAGCAATATATATATATATATATAAAGCATGTTGTTGTACTATGTATATATATCTTGTTTGCTTGTGACTAGCCAGTGAAAACTTGTGGATAAAGGATTTACCTTTGTATTGTTGTTGGATTGGACATTCTCATGGATGTTACCAGATGGAGTTTCACATTGCTGCTACAGTTCTGTCTTTTCCAGGAGCGATGAAGAATGAGCCAATGGAGGAAGATTCCTCTGAGTGCTCCATGTCCTGATCTTGCTGAACAGTTTCTCAGTAAGGGTCGTAGCTATTGGCCAGTTTAATTTAGGGTATTACCCTGTAAATGATTCTGGTATGTTTTATTGTATGTTATGCATTCAATATGATGTGTTATACTCTGATATTTGACAAAAGATTGATTTCTCATCATTTAGAAATTTTAGTACTCTTCATGTCTCATTTTTGAAAAAGGTTTTCAAAGGAAAGAAAAAAGAAAAAAAAATACTCTTATTTTCCATTGCAAATAACAGAAGAGTATTTTTTATTGAAAGCATATGAGCATTAAATGTTTTCAGCATTAGATTGGGTTGCATCGTAGCGCTCCGGAAACGGGGTGTTACACTTTAAGTCACGAACAAGTAACGATCACGAACACGAACCCACAAATAAGGTAGCCACAAATATCATGCATTGAATCACTATTACGTACCACAAACACTTATAGCTTGAGGCATGTGGAGGCATACTGTCCTCAAGGATTTATTCGCCTATGACGATAATCCTCAAGATTCAACAGGCTCTTCCGAAAGAATCTCGAATAACAAAACTACGAGAATATTTTAATTGTTAACCCAGAAAGAAAAATGTGGAAATGAGAAGAAGATGTACTGAAGAAAAATTATCACATGAGAACAATACAAGCCTCAAAAGCCCCAAGAGCAACGCTCTAAAACAACTTAAAATGTGAAGTATGTAATAACAACTGGTATATGCCTCTAATATAGATGAGCAACGACTATCAGAATAATGCTCCGAGTAAAGGTTTTCAAGAGACAAGAAACGTCAAAGCAATAAAGTACTTTAAACTCTAATTTTTAAGCCATTAAAATAATAAAATTTGAACACATTTTTCAGGTATGTAAACGGTAATGGGAGTTGAAGTAATTGATAGAAAATAATCCCTAACGGATGGTTTAAATTGAAATTGTTCCCAATTGAATTAAAATAAATCAGTAACATTTATTTTGACTTTTAAATGGAATTAAAAATCAGCATGTAATCAATTGAAATACAAAGCATTCATCTAGCGTAAAATTGAATTGAATCAATTTAGCTATATATAATATTCATGTCTTGAAACAGTAATTGAATACTTTAACAGTAATTAAATTAACTTTGAATAACAAAAATAATTAAATCAAAATAATTAGATTTAATTTAAATTCATTTCTAAAATACTTTTGAAATACTTATATTATTATTATTACAACACACCGTGGTTTCAAACACCCACTACATTTTTATTTTGAACATAAAACACCCACTGCATGTACAATCTCATTCATGTGTGTGTGTGTCCACACACTTGCTGATATAAATTATCAAATGAGAATAATTGATCATTATTTCTTTCTTACTTATTTTCACTTTATATAAAATTTAATTTTGTCGATGGTATGATATCCTTGCATCAAGATTTTGCCATCGCATTTTTCTTCTATCAACGGCGATATGACAAGAAACAACCATAATTTTGTAGAGACTTCCAATAAGAGAAATGGATCTATACTCATTTAAGGATCGTGGATTCTCATTCTTTGGAATTAAGGCTATGAAGGAAGCCGTAATAGCTTTGGGTAAATATGCTTTAGAGTGGAACTCCTGAATAAAGGAGCACACATCATCTTTCACAACATCCCAACATAATTTGAAAAAATAGAAATTAAATCCATCCGGCCTCGGGCTTTTATTTCCATCACAATTCCTTACAGTTTGTTTGATTTCATCAACCGAAAAAGGAGGTACAAGAGCAATGTTGTCATCTTCTGAAATTTGGGGGAAAACAATCCCATCTAACACGGCCTTTTCAATTCTAATTCTTGAAAGCTATTCTGAAAGTGATTCCTTACCTCCTCCTTCACTCCAGCAACGTCATCCACCCACAGTCCTCCAACATTTAATGTTGTAAGCTAGTTCCTTCTCCTCGTCCAATTCAAACAAGCATGAAAATATCTTGAATTTGCATCTCCTTCAAGTACCCATTTTGCTCTAGACTTTTGAAAAATCATACTTTCTTTGGCATGTAACTGCTGCCAAAAGCTTGATGTTAAAGCCCTCCTACGTTCTAAATCCACATTCCCCCCTTCGGTTGCTACTTCATCTAACAAGTTCATTTCCTCCACAATATTATCTATTTTTAAATCCACCATTCCATATACTTCCTTATTCCATCCTCTCAATTTTTCTTTTAGATGCTTCAGCTTCTCTTGATAACAAACACCTTCCGCCCTTCAATCTCACAATTGTTCCAACATTCCTTTACAAAAGCAAAGAATTCTTTATGCTCGACACAACAATTATTGAACCGGAAAGGCTTAGGGCCCCAATTTTGCTCAAAAACCTTCTGCCAAACCGGACAATAATAAGATATATCCCTTCCAATCCATTGTGCTACTACTTTCCATTCAGTAATTAACTCCTCCGATAACAAGAACCTATCAAATCTACTCATTGCTCTACCATCACTACTAAACCATGAGTATTGTTTCCCAAGACATGGGAAGTCTATAATTTCCATACTATTAACAAAATCTCTGAACTCATCTATTTCTTTTTGACACCCCTGTCCTCTATTCATACCCTTCCTTTCACATGGAGATAAAACTACATTGAAGTCACCTGCAATGCACCATTTTCCTCTTGGAAATCCCCTTTTAGACATTATAAGATCATTCCACAGCTTATTCTTCCCTTCCATATTACATGGAGAGTAGACGTTTACTGTATAATAGAGATTTGATGCTCCAAACGAAATACAAATTCCAAGAAAGCCAGTACTAGAGAACTTAAATTGCACATGAAATAATTCTGACTTCCAAATTATAATTAATCCACCAGAAAAGCCCTCAGAGGCATAGGGACTTTGCAACTATTTGTAGCTTTTAGGTTGAGGTTGAATCAATTCTAACATTTTGCAATTTTTTTATATACATGTTAAAACTCATTTTTGTAATTATGCACTCAAAATGAAATTTGATTCAAAATATCCAAACAACATGAATCGATAAAAATCAATTTTTCTATGAATGTATCTAAACATAAATCATTTTATCTTCAACTTACTTTTAACCAAAATCAAGTTTCAGATTGTGGTGGTCCAAAATCCCGATAAAACTAGGCATTGGATAAAATCTACGAGGGAGCATCTTTAAAATTCCAAGGATTTCGTGCCTCGTCTGTGTTTTAAGAGCTTTTGCGGTGAAAAGAATTCTAACCAAATAGACACGTCGTGGTTACAAGGTTTTTTATTTTTAATTTTTACTTTGGAGTCATAGTTAAGTTTGAAAAGGCCAAATCGCATGTTTGTATCAATGTCTCTACTGCTGTTTTAAATTTCTTCTTTGTACATAAATTGGGTTGGATCAAGTTTTGGAATTCTAAACCTGAAATCCAGCTTTGAAACCATAATTTTCTTAAAGATGAACTGCTGTGTCAACTCGCGAAAAATAAATTTTTTAATTATAATTTTGAGTAAACACCTAATTTAGTCCCTCAACTTATATTCTCTCTTATATTTGGTATCCAAAGTATATGAAAATAATAAATAATCCCTAAATTTTGTAAAATTCATCAAATCAGTCGCTAAAATTTTATAAGTAGTCCCTTATAGGGACTAATAAGATGAATTTTACAAAACTTTAAGGGACTACTTATAAAACTTTAGGGTCTAATGAAATAGATTTCACAAATTTTTAGGGACTACTTATTATTTTCATATATTTTAGGGACTAAAGGGATTAAATTGAGTGTTTACTCTATAATTTTTAATAAAAAAAATTATATGCTTAATGCACTAAATCATTAATTTTTGTATTTTTGTTGATTTTTTGTGCTTGGGCCCTGATGTTGTTTAACTCTGCCTCCTTCGATCCCTGCTCAAACCTGTTTACAAACCTAACATTTACACATTATATTATTAGCCTATTTTTATATTATTTAAAATTAAATAAAAAACGCATGAAACTGTATTTTTTTTCATTTTATTATTTGAAATAAATAATACAACAAAACAATAAAAACAATGTGTGGACATAATTATTCATTGTATAAAAGAACAAATCATATTGAAAGAAAGCGAAACGCAAAAGAAAGAAACTAAGATAAATTTTAGTAGTGAAAAAAAAAACTGAAAATGAAAGGAGTTATTAATATTATTGTACTAGGATAGCCACTGCTTTGTCTTTGTTGAGGCTATTACTTTCAACCACTTTTAAAAAAGGGCTCATGATTCTCATCTTCCACTAAAGCATATTGCAAAACCATTAGGTAAAAACCATTATATCTTACAAAACTCAGGGACATATCATGTCATAAGCATATAGAAGAAAAGTTTTTGCAGAAGAAAAAAAAAATTAAATCTATATATTCTCTTTCATCTGGGTGGTGTTCTGAAAAAGTAATGTTTATTTGTCATCAAAAGATATAAAGTAAAAAAAAAAAAAATGGGTAGGGGAAAGGTAGAGTTGAAGAGGATTGAAAACAAGATAAATCGTCAAGTTACATTTGCAAAGAGAAGAAATGGGTTGCTGAAGAAGGCTTATGAGCTTTCTGTCCTTTGTGATGCTGAGGTTGCCCTTATTATCTTCTCCAACCGTGGGAAGCTCTATGAGTTCTGCAGTGGCTCTAGGTATATATGCTCCTGTGTTCCCTTGTGTGAAAAATTTGTGGTCCTAATTATTTAGGTGATTTTGTTTTCTGGGTATGGCTTGATTTTCTTTTTTTGATTCATTGGATGCTTAAAGTTTACATCTTGCTGTTGATAATTTTTTTTTTTTTTTTTTGCTTTTGTTTTTGTATCTGGTCTTTTATGTTCTGATTCATAGGGTTTGGGGAAAGAAGTACTTGATGGCTAGTTTGTAAATGGATTTGCTTCAAAATCTTAACTTTGATTAGTTCAAGGGTGTCTTCTGATATGATTTCTTATTTATTTATTTTATTTTACTGGAATTTTGTTTCTTATGGTTGAAAGTTGAATATCAGTTTATGTTTTGATTTAACAATTAATGAATTGAAACAGTATTTATTATAGTTGATGTATCATACTAATGATCTAAAACAATACTGAATACCCTTTTATTTTGTTCAAAATATAAAACTGAGACGAATGGTTTTGCTATATAATTAATAATATTTCTCCAAGCTAAATCTTTTTAATTTTCTAATTGCAAAGTGGAGTTTTGCCTTCTGAAATAGTAAATGTTTTTCTTTTAGTTTTTTTATGAAAATTAGAGAAGGGGGTTCTCTGAAAGTAAAATGAAAAAATTTCAAAAATTATATAACTCTTGCTAGAACTATCATTGTACCATTGATTAAAGGGCTAATTATTAATTACTAATAGTGAAAGAAATGTTCCTTTTGGCCTTTTTTCCTTTCTTTTCTTTTATTATTTTTTTGATGTGTCCAAGTTTCAATGTTGATCATGCATTCGTTCTTTGCTTTAGAATCATTTCGACCAAACACTGTTTTATGAAAAGAAATACCGTCACTCTTTTGATAATTATATATTTATTAACCCCAAGATTCTCTTTGTTGATAGATAGATACTTCATTCTGATTAGACACTAACCCATATGTCTGAACTAAACACATCAAAAGGAAAAAATGAAGATAAATTATATAATTTTCATTCAATGCAAAAGAACAGATTTCAGTACACATTAATGACATAGTGACAGACAATTATATGTATATATGCATATTTCTCATTTAAGTGGAGCAATCCTTGAAGTGACTTGCATCAAGTTACTTTTCTTTTACGTTAGACTCTTTACTGTTTCAATAAATTTCTCTCTCCTATGGTAAAATTTGTCAATTGATAAGCACTTATGTTTAGCAGCATTAGAGTGTTGCATAAACATCATATAAGTAATTAATTAATTTTATTTTGTTTTTTACCTTTTTTTCTTGGCTAAGTCAAACCTCCTAAAATTCATTAGCAGTAAAGTGTAGAGTGTGTGCAGCTTAAAAACTGTATGCATAGAGAAGCTATGGATGTTATCTTACTAGATGATTGTTAATTCTGCGATGTATAGGCATTACTTGTAGTGGTAGCTGTAGAAGTGAGTCATCATGATATAAAGTGAAGTAGCAATAACATGGACCATGAATGATTTTCATGAATCTAGGCTACAGTACAGCCTATATATATATATATATCTCCATTGCCCTTTATTGAACTTTAAAGGGCTTCTGGGATTCATAACATCTCTTCTCAATTATAATGAGTTCACTTCAATATGACTTATAAGTATAATTTTTGGGGCACTGGATGATGTTCCGTATTGAGAACTGGTATTAGAATAAGGTCATTGGTTTTAATCCCACATATAACATTGTAGGAGATTAACTGTTATAAGGAAATAATAAAATAATGCCATATATAATCACTGATTGTAGCTTTTGGAGTAGTAAACTATAATTTTTAGGTATTTTTGGAGCAACAGAAATTTCCTGCTTTATACAATTAGTTGTGTTATACATTAATTTTGTAGGTTATTGTCGTATCACATTTTGAATAACATTTTTAATGCTGCATGCAATTAATGTATTACATATATTCATTGATATAAAATAAGATATTTCTCTTACTTTGAGAACACCTATAAAATCTGGCTTTATGAAAGGAGTTGTGATAAATAAACATCACGATTTCAACCACTGTATCCCACACCGTATTCCACACACACACATGCCGATCTCGTACCGCGTGCCGAGCTGACAAAAACAAATAAAAAAGGGGGGAGGTCGTATTTTTATACGATGTCGAACACCAAAAGTGGTGTCCGAGAATCATTTCTGTTATGAAAGACACCTGAACAAAGCTTTTTCCAGAACCTTGGTACTTCTTGTGCTAAGCTTTAGCTTCCCTTTTTTTCCCCCTAATGAATTCCTTTGCTAATCAAAAAAAAAAGTTTTCCTTTATTATATACAGTGCTTACATTCTAAGAATGATTATAACTCCACAATTGGATTATCAGCTGAAGTGTAAGAGATGGGAAGAGTTAACCATAATCATTCAATCACCTAAAATCTAACTTTAAAAATTCAAGAGCCCCAAAGTTGTATTGGTTAAATGAAAATAAAATGCAAGTGTTTGACTTAGGTTTCAGCTCATCATGTGTATAGAGTAAGATTAATTGAGGATTAATTTTGATTACTTTATTGTATGAATTGATTTATATGATCTTAATTGTTTTATCCTTCCTTTTTCTTGATGCAAATTATATATAGATATATGTACTCATTTTCTAGCTATTGGTTTTAGCATGGCCAAGACAGTTGAACGGTATCAAAGATGCAGTTATGAAGCCTTGGAAGTGCATCACCAACCTGAAATTGAGACACAGGTGTTCATTTTTCTTATCTAGACTTTAATATGTTTTCAAGAGATATAGAAGCTAGAAAATGTAAAACTTATATACCAATGCATTCCAACTAAATCCACTATTTGCATTGGTACATTTGACTCCTTTATAAAACAATTTTTTTTAGTGTGTGTACTTATCAAAATTAAATGATTATGAAGCTTCTAAATACTCTAAACAAAAGTCAGTAAATTTTGCTGACATGCCATCCGTATATCATTTCCTTGTACGTTTTTCAAATTCTTATAAAATGTATTATTCCAGCATAACTTATTTTCTAACATTTGAGAAGTTGGATGCAATTTTAAACAAACTTAATAAAGCTTTGTATAAATTAAAAGTTTGAAGACTCCTAATTGCTTTATATTGATTTAGTTTTATTAAGAAAAAGGTTGATTCTTCAAACTTCAATATTCAATTGTTCTTGAGTAATGAAGGAGATAAAAGAATAGATAGAAAACATAGAATGCTCAAAGTTTTTTTTTAAAAGTTCACTTGTATAGATTTTTTGCTTTCTTAGCTTAATTTTGCACATTTTTTAGTACATGCATATCTATATAGGCATACAGGACACCTCTTGATACATATGATAAAATGAGCATGTTTAATTTAATTACTATAATTCTTAGGAATTATAAATGCTTGAATCTAGAGATACATGCACAGAAAAAATATAAGCATCAGGTTATCTATGTTTGTAATTATGTAGGAGCTGTTTAACTATGTTGTCAAGGTAATGGAACAATAGGAGGTCATGATGTCATGCTTAATTTTGTTGTATTGGTTGTGTAAGACAGGCGATGCAATTGGTTCCTTGTGTAAACCTTCATCGATGTAACACCAGTGTATTTGGGGTGAAATTGGCTCGCCTTGAGCCTTTTCACTGTGAGTGAAATAAAATGTTTTTTGCTTTTTCAAAAAGAAACATGCATAGAAAAAATATTATGAACCATAGAAGACATGTACAAGTGGATGAATCAAGTTTAATTAATTGCTTAAGTATTCTAAATTTGCTTTATTCATTGCTAGAAAAAGTTGGATTACTGACGAAAATTAGAGACGAAAAAAATAAAATTGGCCTCTAATTAAGGCGTTTTTAACACTTAGTGACAAATTTCATTTTTTTGTGTCTCTAATTTTTGCCTTTAATTCAACTTTTTTTAGTAGTGATTTTTCAACATCCTCCTTAAACTTAATTCTCGTAGGTGATTTGCAAAACTTTCAAAGTTTAATCAATTTGTGAAAATATTGGCTACTTGACTATCACTTTTCTTATTGGAAAGACCAACCTCTTTATTCTCTAGCATTCTCTTGTGAAACAAAATTTTGTATCAATGTGCTTGTTTTGGTAAAGCAAGAAACATGGCTTGGGAATCTTCCCTAATCAATGCTATAACATAATTATCGTCTATGAAAATAACAGTAACTTTGTCTTGCATCACATGTAGCATCTTCGATAACCATCTCAACTGGGGGAATGGGTAGCTTAACTGGTTTGAGCTAAGGGTATGAAGGAGTGAAGGGGTGAAGGAGTTAAAGGTGCAGGGTTCAAATCATGCCGAAGGAGAAAAAACTAATATAACAACTAACATATTAACATTTGCCTATCAAAATAAATAAATAACCATCTCAACCAGATTACGAGTAATACAAGAAGTAGTCACACTAGTGCAGTTTGGGGATTTAAAATCAGTTAAAATGGACTATTTAAATCGGTTGTGGAACCGACTTCCATCCGGTACACTACAAGAATTCTGCTTATTTGCTACAAAAATTACCTAAGGCCTGTAACCCTAGGAAACTACCTAGGGCCAAAGCCCTAAGAAAATACCTATATGAGACTTTCCTAGAGCTCATAAAAAACCAACCCTCAGTTTTTTCATGCTAAAGAGACGGTTAGCGCTTTTTTTTTTAAATGGGCTTTTCCTTGGGCTAGACCCCTTGGAAAAGGCGGGCCCAAAAAAATTTGCAACAAACCGAGGGGCTGAGCCCTCGGATCTGTAAAGGCTATTAGCGTTAAAAAAAAGGACCCCTATTCTCCCTTATCCATCAGACCTGTCCCCAATTTCACATTCTTCCTTCTCTCTTCTCACTTGGTTCCCAACCCTCACATTCTCCCCCAGTCTCTATCTCACCTAAGGAGCCAAAACGACCAGAGCTTGGTCCACCATATCTATTGTTTTCACTAGATGAATTGCCAAAAAATCCCCCTCCAGATTGTCTCAAACTAGGGCCACGAAAATGGCCAGACCCACCATAACTCGAGCAGCCAGATCCTGAGTTACTGTATCCCCCAGAACGGCCAGATCCAGGACCATGGCCAAAACCAGAATCACCAAATCGATCCTTCATGCCTCCAAAAGAACCAAATCGCCCACCACCCATGCCACTAAATGTGTCCATTGATACCCTCCGCCTCTATCTCCCTCAGTTCACTCTCACACGATTTCACCACCTCCTCTGCCAGAAATTGCGGTTTTCCACCACGTCCTCCTCCGGCGAGCGTGAAACACATCAGATACGCTCCTAATCTGTCAGATCCGCTTCGAATATGTCCATGCAATGTCTCAAGTTAGATCCCTACGATTTTTGTTGTTGACTCCTTTTCTTCTCAATCTTTTGGCCAAAGTTAACATCTTTATTGATGGCTTATGGGTGTCACTTGGTGTTGGTTGATTTATGTAGATGAGCAATTCCTTCGAAGTTAACACTGTGCCGACAATCACTTATAGAATAAACCGAGAAGACATAAATCCACTGTTCGTCCTCTTTTTAGAACAATTCCTTCGAACACACAAACAAAGCTTCGAGCTTTCTCTAATCTCTCAGCTCTTCACTCGCAAGAAGGGAAAAAATAAAAAAAAGAGAAAGAGTATCAAATGGTGAGTGATAAACACTGATATACAAAGAGAAGAGATAACAAAATGGGTATATCTGGGAAAAGGATTACAAATCTATGGCCAAGATTTTATGTTCTATTACAGCCAAAAAAAAAAAAAAAACAAGAGAATCGCTATTTGACGGCTTCGGGTTATTTTTTTGTGCGATTTTACTGTTTTTTTATTGTCATTTCTACTGCTGGTTGTTAATTTTTCAGTTTGACCATTTGATTTTGGTTTGTTGTTATTTTTTAATTTTAATTTTAATTTCTTCTTCATAATTTGGAATATAATTTTTGCTGGTTGTTAATTTTTTAGTTTGACCATTTGATTTTTGTTTGTTGTTATTTTTTAATTTTAATTTCTTCTTCATAATTTGGAATGTAATTTTGGTTATCTTTCTAGAAGTAATTCTGTTTCTGGTTCAAATTGTTTTCTTCAATTTTAATTTTGGTTAAAGTTTACAATGGTTTAGGGTAGTATATATGTTACGGCAAAAAAAGAAATTAGTTTAAATTAAGTTTAGTTAAAAAATTATTAAATTTTATCAGTTTAAATAAACTGATAAAATTTAATTATTTATTTTTTAAAAACCGTATTGCACTTTCCTAGGGCTTTGGCCCTCAGAAATTACCTAGGGCCCATAGCCCTAGGAAATTTCCTATAAGCTCTGACCCTAGGAAATTTTCGACGGGCATTTTTTAAAAACCCTCGGTTTCCGTTTCCTACCAGCAAATAACCTACTACCTCGTGGCCCTCGGTTGGCCCTCGAAAATTTTGTCATTTCCTACGGTTTTTGGCCATTTCTTAGGGTTTTTGGCCCTAGGAAATGCCAAATATTCTTGTAGTGGTAGATATATCGGATATTTAACCGATTTAAAAAGTAACTGCTGAGAGACTTTTTAAATCGGTTATACACTACAACCAATTTAAAAAGTACATACGCAGGTATATTTTAAATCAGTTACAGCTTATAACTGATTTAAAATGTATCTTTTTTTACACTTTAATAACAAGCTTGTTATTACACATGGGGAAAATAACACGAGCAATAGTCATTGACACCTTTAATATATCACACAATCCTTTTATCCATTTTCATGTGATCGCTTGTTAGAACTTCCATGAAACGGCTTACAACTCTTACACCAAAGATAGTGTCAAGTCTGTGCAGGTCTTCTATTATGGAAATAAGGAAACGATTAATAAAATTACCTCTACTTCTTCTTGACCATTTCTTTTCTTTAGATATCCATTTCAGAGCAATTGTCTTTTGCCATTTTGGAAGATTAGAAACCTCCCATAATGCATTCTTTTGAATTTCTTGAATATCTTCATCCATTGCATGTCTCAATTTCTCTTCTTGTACTGTTTCTTCAAAGTATAGGGGCTTAGAGTTAGCACAAATGCAAACTAATGTTATATTTTCTATCACCGAGGATCATAATGGTCTCTTAAACTTCTTTTCAAACTCCCAGGATAAGAACATCATATTTGCCTTCAATAGGAACTTTTGAATCATTGCCATAAACAATTTCATCTTCTTGTTTCTCAACTGGTCCATGAATAGCTCCTTCTTGTCACTCATACGGCTTCTAGCATTAAAGTCAAGATATCAGAAAATTTTATTTTTGTTGAGAGTCTCACTTCAACTAGAGTTATGGCCTAAGTAGTGCTTACAAGGCTTGAACATTCCTTGTCTTACAAGTCAGTTTTGTGAGGTTGAGTTAGGACTTAAGCCCAAATTCTAAAATGCTATGGAGCCTTACCTACATATGTTATTGTGCCAAGATCTTTGTTATTCAACCTACACTTATCCACGCTCCACATGTACACTCGTCCATGTTTTTCCACCTGCATTAGTTCATGCTTCAGATATCCAATCATGAGCATGAGAGGGTATGTTGAGAGTCCTACGTCAACTAGAGATGTGTCCTAAGTTGTGCTTATAAGGCTTGGTCAATCCTCACTGTACAAGCAAATTTTGTGGGGTTGAGTTAAGCCTTAAGCCCAAATTCTAAATACCTTTGTTGGTTAATAACAAGAGTAATTCTTCTTCTTTTCCTCCTTCTTTTGTCTCTACAAAATAGGCTTCTCCTTAGTTGTTAGTAAAGATCCAATATTCACAGGAGTAATAGCCATACTTGTGACAATTATGAATTGAATGTTAGACTTTCCATAACTTATTCCACCTCCCCTCCTATAGCCATTACTTCCACAACCTCTTAATTTTGTGATTTTCTTCATTCTTTACTATTAAATTGATATATATCTCTTTCATTTCCACGACAGCCACCACAACCACGACCACAACGATTTTTACCTCTTATGACTTTGACCTTTCCCACTTCCTCTTCCTTGTGAGCTAGCGCTTTCTTGATCTTTTTCTGTCAAAGTGACTTTGTTGAGGTGCAAACAAAGTCTCACATTGGCTAAACAAAGAGAAGAACATGAGTTTATAAGCAAGTAAATATCCCCATTGATATGAGGCCTTTTGGGGAATGTACAAAAGCAAATCCATAAGGGCTTAAAGCCTAAAGTGGATAATATCATACCAATATAGAGACATATAAGACCTCTCAATTTCCTGCAAGTGGTATCAGAACCGATAGTGTCAGTGAGACATGTAAGCCCCATCACTTCCCTACAGGCTTTTACTTGAAAAGCTTAAACTAGTGGCTCTTTCTTCTTCAATCTTCCTGTATAAGCATGTAAGGATTCTTGTACTTCATCAATGGTCTTTTTTTTTTTTTTTGAAAGCCAAAAAGATAATTTTTTTTAAAAGCAGCTGCAAACATAGGCACAAATGATGCCATATACACACAACTTCCAATAAAACCGTAACAATTACATAGCCAATGACAGACCTCACTAACATCTTGCACAAGAGAAAAACATAGCCATACTTAACTACCCCACCAACAAGTATGCACAAGTGTTTATTCACAGCGTTTGACGTAAGGCTAGGATGATGTTGGCTACCCTGTAACCCAGACTTAAGCATCAAAAACAATTTTCTGCATATTTAACTTATCCTTTGGTGTATTGCAAATCCTAGACCTCGTATGATGTACCTCCAGTTACAATTGATCCAACACTTCATTCCCTAACATTGCATCCCCACTGCCATGTCAATTGGTCAGAATCACACATATCAAAACGACCAAATTGCTGCAGCAATATATTTGATACCTTTTAACGCTTCCTCAATTGTGTTCCATACATGTTATGCATCAAATCACCTTTTTATATGTTACTTCACTATAGTCGCATGACAACATGCCCCCCAATGTCATCCACTTCCCCTACATCTCTGTCAGATATATGATGACTGTCACAGCCAACTTACTTACAATTTAAGCATACCAATGAGTTTTGAAGCTAACTAGAATATGAATATTTGAATCTGTTTGTTTTTACTGCCATCCATGACCAGCTCTTTCGCTTAACTGCCTCTACAGTTTCATCAGCATTTTGGGCTTAAGATCTAAACACTAATTGATTATGGTTCAACCAAATAGACCACACAATTGCATGCCATAATGTTTGCCATAATTTTCTCATCTGAATGTTGCAACAAGATAACCCCAAAACTGTTCAAAGTGATTTTTGTCATCTGCCTGTAATGCCGACTTGATTCATACCCAATTGAGACATCCCCTCTAGACCTCAGAGAACGCAAAACAATGAAAAAATAGATGTGATGTGTTTTCCTCGGTCAATTGATATCCTAGGCAGATTGCATTTTCTTCCGTCAACACACTTCTCCTTTTCAAATTTACCCTTATTGGTATGCGATTTAGCACAACTCTCCATGAGAACGCAGCTACCTTTAGTGGTACCTCGCATTCCCAAATCTTGCTATATATGCTGTCAATTGTACCATCCTCCAAGCTTATATTTTATGTGTATGCTAATTTTACCGAGTACACCCCACATGGCTCTATTTTCCATCTCCATCCATCTTCATTATCTTCCTTTACTGCAATTCTTCCCAACCTTTCTTCTAGTTCATTAAGTAAATCCAGTTCCCATTGGAATAAAAGTCTTCTCCATTCCCACCTCCATACCCATGTTCCCTCCACCCATGTCTGCCACCCTAATCTATTTTTCTATCGCAACATTATACAATCTATTGTAAATTTTGCACAACTCCCCTTCCCTTTGTCCTATCCAATTGTCTTGCCAAAAAGATGTTCCCATACCATTCCCTAAGGATTTCAACATGTTATCATGTAACCAATTTTCTTTTAACCTCTGTCCCAGAATATTTACCCCGCAAATGCCCTTTCACCAAGATGAACCATTTGCCACCTTCTCACATCTCTTAACAACCCCCTCACCATACCTAGCTGCTAATACCTTATACCATAAAGATGTTCTTTCCACTTTCATCCTCCATCACCATTTTCCTAGCAATGCTAAGTTAAAAGCCCTTAGATTCTTAAAACCTAACCTTCCAAATTCTTTCTCCCTACAAATGTTGCTCCAAGCTACCCAACTAATTTTCCTCACACCTTCTCCCCCTCCCCCCCACCCCAAAACAAAAATTTGGAAAATAGAGATTCAAGTGAAGAAACAATACCTTTCGGATCCTTGAAGAAGGAAAGGAAGTAAATGGGGAGAGCATACAACACTGATCTTGATGAGGACAATCCAATCGCCAAAAGACAAGTTTTGGCTATTCCACGAAGATAATCGCTTTCTCACCTTCTCGATAACCGGTTTCCACATAGATTTCGTTCAAGGATCTGCTCCAATTGGAAGCCCAAGATATTTGAAAGACGCACTTCCATTTCTACAATTTAACATCCGTGTAACAGCCTCCATCCATTGCTGCCTTGTATTCATACCCACCAAATAACTCTTGAAAAAATTTATCTTTAATCCCGACGCACATTCAAACAACTATAATATAGCCTTAACAGCCAAATATTTTCCACAGTTGCCTCTCCTACCATCAACGTATCATCACCGTACTGTAAATGTGTCACCTCTGCCCCTTGCCTTCCCACTTTAATCCCCTTAAACAGACCTCTCAGAGCTGCTTTATTAATCATTGCATGAAAACCTTTTGCTGCAATCTTCTTAACATCTAAATCTTGGGATTGTTCATTGGCCATGACTACAAGATCAAATTTTAAATCATGTGAATGAATATTTTTCTCCAAAACACGAGCATATTTTAAATTCTCACCATATTTCCTTTGCCTTTGCTGCACTTGACACTTTCTCAAATATTTCATGATCTAATACCGCATGAATAAAGCTGAGAACAATCCATTTTGTGATTTCCTGCAAAGTGTTCCTTCATACTTGATTCAAAACTCCTTCATCAATCTGTTCTTCATATATTTAGTCTATCATCTCTTAAGCATCTTGAGAGCTAAGAGTTGACTTCACATAAATTTACCAAGTATCATAATTCTCATTTGTGAGTTTGAAAATCAAGTTGGCGGAATTAAAAATCTTCAACAAAAATAAAATAAAAATTGTTATTATGATACCACTTGGAAAGAAATAAAAGAGATAGATAAAGAAAGGAAAACACTCAAACTTTCATAAGAAACTATCACTTCTTTAGATTTCTTGGCTTCTTAGCTTATTTTGCAAACGCACAAGTAAATGAGTATTTATAGGTGCACAATTCCCCTCTTGATATGTATGATACAATGAACATATTTAGTTTAATTACTATTACTCCTAGAAACTATAACCGTTTGGATTCGGAGATACTCCCTCCATCCATAAATGTAATAAATGTAAGTCTCTTTTGAAAAAAAAAAAAATTGCCCCTTTTTATAAGTCTCTTTTCAAATTAATATTAATTATTTTTTTTACAAAAATACCCCTAATTAATTTACATTATTTTTTATATTAAATAGTAAATTAGGTGACTATTTCTCTCTCTTAAATCAATAATTGAAGAATAGTTTTGAAAAAACAGTACACATTGTAGACATATTAAATAGGTTAACTAATTTTCTTAATTTGTGTTTTTGGTCAAATGAGGCTTACATTTTGAGTATATACAAAGGAAGAATAAAAAAACCTTAGAATACATGAAAAAAAGGGGATGAATTAGATTTAATTTTTTCGATAAATGAATTAGATTTAATTAATTGCTCCACCAACATAATAGTGTGCTACATTTTCCAACATTTGTCTTTCATGAGTATCTCCACTACTACCTCCAGTTCTATATATAAGAAATATAAGACAAAATCACAAGGACTAAGAAGGTGTATGGGAATAGAAAAATCTCAACTAATGATGTCATATTTTTAAGTGTTTTTCAAAATTATCCCTTGTAATAAATGAGAGAGAGAGAGAGATAATTAATGACAAGTTGAGAAACATTATAAATATGTCTCATAGTAAATAAGGGCAAATATGGAAAAGTACAATTAATGTGATTGAAAATGAGAGTTTGTTTCTTATATTTAGGATTAAGAAAAAAGACTTCATTCGTTTCTTATAAATAGGACCAGAAGTAATATTATTTATTTATCTGCTTACAAATATAATCTATTCAAGTCTAAAAACACACCTTGTTGGCTTTCGGAAAAAAAAGTCTAACATAGATCACCATTCTCTTGAGTAGAGGCGCTACCAAGAGTATCTCAAGTTAAAGTCAAAAGTTGAGGCACTACAGCAAACACAAAGGTACAATGCTAGCTAGTGCATATTTTGAAATCCTTGACAAAATAAGCTATTTGATTCAAGATAAACGTATGAATATAGTAGATATTGATCGTGTATAAATAAATTATATCTCTACCTTGTAGAAACCTGCTTGGAGAAGAATTGGAGCACTTAGATATTAAGGAGCTTGAGCATATTGAGCGTCAATTGGACTCTTCCTTAAAGCAAATCAGGTCAAACAAGGTATGCAAATTTAAAATGTTATATATTTTATATCTTGCCTTTTGTTGTTGGTGTTTGCTATAGAAAATTTGAGTGCTTATCATGTACATGTAAGGTACAACTCCTACATATGGAAGCCATATGAGCTTTCATGATCCTTTGGGGTTTATGTGTTATTTATTTTTATTTTTTTTATAAACAAAAAATGCATTAAATGCAGTACAAAGGGTACTTCAACCCATTACATCATTGGACTAAATACCTTATTTGAGGTGTTGCACACATCCCATAGGATTGACACACCAGTCTGAAAAACTTGCACTTACATTTCTCCCTTCCCTAGAAGCAAATCAACCCCATGAAACAATTTTAATTTGCATAACAGCAGCTGAATGTTCAGCAACCCCACCATTAAACATAATTTTGTTACACAATAGCCATAAGGACCAAACCACCACATTCCAAATCAAAAATTTTACCTTTCTCAACCTACCTTTGAAAACAACACCATGTTGAAGACAATTACCAATACCATTATCATGCCACACACCTTCTACACCTAACCAAGCATATATCGAACGCCATACATTATATGAAAAACAGCAGGTAAAAAAGAGGTGATTGACAGTTTCTGCATCTCTAAAACAGAAAACGCAGCTTTCCTCGTGATGAGCGGAAAAAATACCTCTCCGGATTAGAGCTATTCTAGTTGGGAGACGGTCCAACAGTGTACGCCAAGCATGAACCAAAACCTTAGATGGAACCGATGTACGCCACAAACCTTTAACAGCCCGAGAAAAATTCTGGTCCACCTCAACATTGTTATCAGATGCACACAGGTTGCTATACGCAGATTTAACCCAAAAAAGCTTCGAAGGATGAAGTTTCCAAACCCAATAATCTTTTTCTGAACTTGAGAGATTAACCTCATTCAAAATGATTTTTAATTCAACCAAGGATTCTTCTTCCCATGCTAAAAGACTACGTCTCCAATGCCAATTCCAAATCCACCGACCTTCCTCCTCCCAGAAAACAGAATCTGCCACTGTAGCAGATTTATCATCAGCAACTTGATATAATCTCGGGAAAATAGCCTTAAAAGAATCCGAACCAAACCATTTGTCTTCTCAAAACCGTGCCACATCGCCCCTACCAATTTTAATTGTCACAGCATCAGAAAACCAAGAAGTATTCAACGTTATAAGATCCCTCCACCATATTGATGATTTTCTCTCCACCAAAAACCCCTCCAACATACTACACGGTAAAGACCCATATTTATAAGATAAAAACTTGTACCAAATAGCCCCTGAATCATAAAGACAACGCCACTTCCACTTAGCAAGGAGACTATGATTAAATTTCTCCAAATGTTTCACCCCCAAACCACCCAATTCTTTGGGTTTGCATATATTATCCCAGCTTACCCAACTTATTTTTCTCTCTCCATCTCCTCCACCCCTAGGAACCTCCTTTGGATGCTAATCAATGAAATTAACACTTTCCTTGGTGCCTTAAAAAATGAGAAAAAATACACCGGCAAGCTTTGTTAATATCGAATTGATTAAAGAAATCCTGCTACCAATAGACAACTGTGACTTCTTCCACAAAGATAATCGTTTCGAAAATAAATCTTCCACTGATTTCCACGTAGCACTTTTCCTTGGATTTGCCCGTACTCCCCAAAATTTGAAAGGCATATTTCCCGCACAGCAGGATAGAAAGCATGCTGAAGCTTCTAAAAACCTTTCATCCACATGGATCCCATATAAATTACTTTTAGAGAAATTCACTTTGATGCCTGAAACAAGCTCAAAACCCCGTAAAATTGCCTTTAAACACCACAAATTCTCCCATGAAGGGTCACACATCAATGTTGTGTCATCCGCATATTGTAAAATTAAAAATGAAACATCCGGATAAACCTTGTATTCTTTCAACCGACCCAACTCAATAGCTTTATGAACTAGACCAAACAAGCCTTCACCCGCAATAAGAAATAAAAATGGAGAAAGGGATCACCTTGCCGGAGCCCTCTATGCATCTGAAAATCATTTGTTGGAATAAGCTCATAGGGTTTATGTGTTGTTGTTGTTGTTGAGGTTTGCTCATAGAAAATTTGAGTACTTATATTGTACATGCAAGGTACAACTCCTGAACTCCTATACATATGGAAGCCATATGAGGTTCCATGTCCCTTTGGGTTTATGAATTTTATTGTTTTTGCTTGAAAGTAGAACCCCAAGAGTATGGTTCTAATGAAAATTTCATATATGGAGGTATTTTTTCTTTGCTGATTGAGAGATAGATGTTTGGAGTATTCTGTATACTTTCATAATAAAAGCGTTTTTTCTTTATTACATTAACAAGACCTTTTAGTTTACAATTTCTAGACTGGTATTGTTGTCCTGTTCAGAGTCTATTGTCAAGAACTTATGTTTTTGAGTCTATTGGCTTTTCCCTAAACCCAACAAAATTAAAATTTATAACTTTTTTTTTTATAACTTCAAATTTGTAGAGTACTAGAGTTTTTCTGTGTTATTCCCTCGCTGCAAATTATAGTTTTATAAGCAAGGCCTGAATTCATGTTTTATGGTTTTCATGCTTCGAACACGCTGAGTCTAGTTATGGATCACTTGGCAAGCACTTGGCAAATATATTATCACGAGCTTGTTTTGAGGAAATATTCTGTCCATAAGATATATCATGTTGCTAAAGTTACTGCAAGTACTATTGGCATGATAATCTTAGGATTATAAACTGCACTAATTAGTATTATGACACTTCCAACAATAATTCTTTGTTTATCTGTTCCTTGTCTCCAGACACAGCATATGCTTGATCAACTCACTGATTTGCAAAGAAAGGTAAACCTTGTTTAGGCTAGGCTTTTTATAACATCATTTGATACATATCATGTACTTATAGGCTGGCTCACTATGTTTTTGATGAACTTACAGGAAGAGATGCTACTGGAAACTAACAATATCCTGAGGAACAAGGTACCAAACCAAAATATATTAAACTATTATTGAATATCGTGCTCGTAGTTGAACATGGTCTTGTCAATTCTTGTAGATATTTCTTTGAATTTTACTATCTGTACCTGTATACAAGACTCTTTTGAAAAAATTTATTATCCCTCTTTATACGATTTTTTTTAAATTATTAGATGTATTAATTATTTTTTTAATAAAATACACCTAATTATTTAAAAACTCGAGACAATAATTTATGTGGAAAAACGATGAGTTCCAATAATTGAAGGATAATTTTGAAAAAATAATACACATTATTGACAAATTTAATATACCTGACTGATTTATTTAATTCTTGTGAATTGGTCAAAATGATCTTATATATAAGGATGAAGGTATTTGCTTATTATTCTCTTTTGGAAACATGCATTAAAAATTCAATGAATCAAGTTATTTATTGTTAAAAAGGATCCTAATATTATTATTCATATTAAATAATCAAATTACCAATTGTGATTATTTTGTTGCTGACAGTGGCACTAGGCAATATTGTGGAATTGTAAATGTATCATTATTGCAATAACCAAATTGATAAACATATAATTCCCTTTTTATTAGTTAACACAATGCTGAAATGATTTCATTACATTCTTTAAATTTTGTGTTTTAGTAGCTGAACTTTTACCAATTGTATGATCCTCTTGTTTATTATTTTTTTTAAAAGAGGTAAATTACGTCATCTCATTATCAATAAGGTTCGCAATACAAAGAGGAATATTATCAAACTCTTGAGATATATGTAGCCACCCCTGCTAAGGTGTAAGCGGCTACAATAGCTTCCTTCCTAGCAAACTCTACAAATGAATTAGAAAAACACAAACAAAGACGTCTACACTCTGAAATAATAGTATCAAACTCAGACCAATCCTCTTTGGGCTTAGTGATACTATCTACTACATTTTTGCCTCTAACTCAAAAATCACACCATCTATGCCAAGCTCTATGGCTCATTGAATTGCACCAAGCAATCCCAAAGCTTCCCCTTCATGAACTGGGATGTCATCCCCCACCCTAAATTTTTTCTACCCAAAAAAAGATGATATAAATTTGCCATAAGGCAAACCATTTTGTCCCTGTTCCTTTCTTATTGAAATGCCATACCCTTAATCACTACATAATTTAAGTACCTTCTTTAGGTGTGGCCAGGGTACTCTTACCTAAAAGAAATTATTTTCCTCTTTTTTTATAAACAAAATTTTATTAATAAGAGTACAAAGTACTCAAACCCAATACAAACTAAAACAACCACCAAAAATCCAACAATCCCTCAAACATTCAGCCGGATTAGTAAACCAATCTGAATAAGTTCATCCAGAACTCCTATCCCCTCTTATTGATAAACCAAGTCCAAGAAAGGGTCTTAATATGTGGAAAAATATATGTCAAATATAAAGCTTCACCTCCTAAAGAGAATCATATTTCTCAACAACCATAAACACCATGTTACAACATGTCATATTATACGACGAACCTTGTTAAAAAGTTTACCCCAAAATTATAAAAAAATCTTATATATATAATGATTCTTTTCCTCTTATAGGAAAATATAATTCTTTTCCTCCTGATGAGAGTATTTTAATGAGAGGTAAGGTCCAATGATATAAACTCTGCATATGGCATGATTCACATCATTTATCTTTTTCTCCATATATTGCTAATGCTTTCAGTTTCATCATAAAAATTGCAATTGTTTTGTTTACTATTCAAATGTTTCTGTTTTCATATATATGTCTTAAGTCCTTACTGTACGTGTTAATTTCACAGTTGGAAGAAGTTAATATGGCCCTTCAACCAACATGGGAAGCCAGGGAGCAAAATGCAGCATACAGCTGCCACCCTCCTCAATCGGAAGAATACTATGAGACAACACGTTGCAATAGCACATTGCAAATTGGGTAATGTTTTTAGGCAAATTCTACAGTGAAACACGGTCCACGATGGACCGGTACTTGAAAATCATTTGAAATACCAACGATGACTGACACTGTCCTCCGGAAGCAGAAGCTCCCAATCCTCCCCGTCTTCACGACTAAGACGGTGACTTAATTAGTGTTGATTCGACAAAAACAAGATAAAACGAATATTAGTACATTAAAACTCAACTCATATTCGTTTCCCCTGTTTTTGTTGAACTGACACTGATCAAGTTCCTGTCTCAGCTATGAGGACGAAGAGGATTGTGAACTTTTATTTCCTAAAGACGAAGTCAATCATTGTTAGAGTTTCGAGCTTTTTTTAAATATCGGTCCACTGTGGACCACTTATCAAGGTGGCTCACAGTAGAAGCCACCATGTTCTTATCCCTAAATGTAGACATGTTAAGCAGATTATGTTCTGGATGAAAATCTTCTGTCTCACTTTTCTGTCACATTCTCTGTCCTCCACCAATGACAATTTGCCACATAATAAAATAAAATTATAACTTATTCTAAAGAATTGAAATAATAATGGCTTAACATTCTATTGAGCTTTCAAGTGTTTTAAATACAAGAGTATGCAGCGTAGCATTTGAATTCAAAATAGCTAACAACCTAACAACCTGATCCATAGCTTTTGCTAGCATCTAAAACCTGATTCGTTGCTTTTGATAGCAACTAACAAATAATTCTTATCTAAAATACAATTAGATACAATTCAAACAAATACAAGTTTAAACTCAAGTTAACAATCCTCAAACTTAGGAGCAATTAGCTGGCTGGTCTAACACTTATTAACACATATGCATATCCCCAACTTTTAATTGGTGGGAGACAGAGAGACACTATTTTGGGACAACAGATGTTTGTTCATTATGCTCTTGCATGAAGCTGATTCCTCATTCTTCTTTACAGCTATGATTCTTCAGTGTTAAATGAAGCAGGAGAAGCTGCAGGAACTTCAGCTCATAATGCAGGTCAATTCATGCATGGATGGATGACCTGAATTTCTAACTTAGTTCAATTTATGATTCTAAAAAAAAATGAATCCTTTGTTGTGGCCTAGAAGAGGAGGCTATAATAATAGGTGCCATACAACATACTAGTAAAACATTAAAATCTTTGCTTTCTATATATTCATAATAAAGACATGTCTCTTTGATGAATTTGGATAAGATCTTCCCAAATTCCTTCCGTCCTATACCATCTGGCATCAAAATGGGGTTCTTTTGTATTTAATGATATGTTTTAAGTTATTAAATAAGGAAGTGCCGGTGATTGCTAATTTAACTTGCTTTTGCTTTTTATTTGGTTTATTTTTCCTTTGATTGGGCACCGAATTATTCACGAGGGGGAGGCGATTGCTGCTGCAAATGAATGTACGTTTACTTTTTCTTTTCTATAATACTCTCTCGGTTTCGTATCATAGAAGACAAATGAGTTTAATATTTTGTTCAAACAGTAATGCTAAACGTAACGAGTAACATTTCGTGAGAAGACACACGACGGACGTGGCAGTGCATTCGGTACTCTCTCTCATTTCTCTTTTTTCAATCTCTCTCTGTCTCTCTCTCTTTCTAAGTAAATACTTAAATTAGTCTCTAATAAAAATTAGAGAAACCAATTTAATCTTTGAAAAATAAAAAATATCATTTTTTTCCTTAAAAATCTTAAATATGGGTCAAATTAATCATTTTCAGGATATTTTTTGCGATATTTTAGTCCATATCAATGACTAATTTGACCCACATTTGAGATTTTTAAGGACCAAGTTAGTATTTTTCTTTTCACTGGAATTTAATTAGTCTCCGTGATTTTTGTTGGGGATCAATTTGCATTTTTTTAAGTACCCAAATTGGTCCCTAACAAAAATGATGGATACCAATTTAGTTCCTGAGAAATGAAAAATATCTATTGACAAAAAAAATGAAAAATATCAATTTGATCGTTAATAATCTCAAATGGGGTCAAATTAGTCATTGATATAGACTAAATTGTCCCTAAAAATTATCCTAAAAAAACTCACATTTGATATTTTTAAAGACCGAATTGATATTTTTTACTTTTTGAAGATTAAATTGGTCTCCATAATTTTAGTGGGACCAATTTGAGTATTTTAGAGGATAGTGATATTGGATATTTTTATATATTTTTTTAAAAATCTTTAAAACTGTTCAAAAACAATCCTTAAGCTCGGTGCATACACAATATTTCACATTCGTAGCATTCGTAAGTCATTTCCGTCGTGTTATATAGCAGTGCTCTTTGTTCAAAATATTAGAAACAAACATTAATTTTTACATACATTAAATACTAATTTTTAAATATATCCTTATTTATGTTAGTGAAATTTATATGAATTAGGTATCATTAATTATCAGCAACAATTTATGAAAGAGGTATATTTGAAAAAAGTTAAATTTTTAAGTGTATTAATAAGAATTAGCTAATTTTAAAATATTTTTTGGTTTGTATGAATTAAGATTTTATCTCTTATATTATCATTCGGAGAGAGTATTGTAAGAATACAAAGATCTAAATTAAATTAAATCCCATTACATTTTTAAGCTTTGTCGATGTCGTCGTAAATAAGAAATATTTTGGATAAATTTTTTTAAAAAAAATTAAAGATTTTTGTTAATAACTATGAGTTTTTTAAGCAACAATTTATATTTATCAATCATTTAAAAATCAAACTAACATCGTACACACAAATCAAAATACTACATTATTGAAGCGGCTAGATCTTTGTAAGAATACAAAGATCCAAATTAAATTAAATCCCATTACATTTTTAAGCTTTGTCGATGTCGTCGTAAATAAGAAATATTTTGGATAAATTTTTTAAAAAAAAATTAAAGATTTTTGTAATAACTATGAGTTTTTTAAGCAACAATTTATATTTATCAATCACCAGCGGCAAGTGCCCGTCTTTCCGTATTTCTATTACGCTACAGTATGAAATATTTTATCGCATTTTATTGTTTAATGTTGGTTTTAAGAAATTTGATTAAGCATTCCTTGTATTTTATTACACTAATTTTGAAAATGATATATTATTATTAATTAACAGTATTTAACGCCTATTGATATGTACACATATATGTTACTTTCTTTTAATAAAAAGAATTTGGATTTGGATTTACTTTTTAGAAATTGATTTAAGATATTTAATTTCATTATGAATTTACGTGTGTATATATTAACCGCTATCAGAAAGAAGAAATACAATAGTTAAAAACGGTTGATATACACAAAAATAGGAAGAAATTAATTTATATATAAGTATATATAAAAGAAAAATAAAGAGTAAAATTAAAAGAAAAAAGTTTACACCAAAACAGAAATATTTCCTTTATATATAATTATAGATTTAAAAATCAAACTAACATCGTACACACAAATCAAAATACTACATTATTGAAGCGGCTATGTCACTGTCATTGATGACTTGCTAAACTGAATGACATGACAACACCTTGTGCAAAACTGTCAAAGGCGTTACTGGATGTTTCAGTTTCCCAATAATACGGAGTAATTAATTTGTTTTCTTTATCGCGTTTTTTTTTTCTTTCACATGAACTGCCAATATCTGTGCACAAAATGATTTTTATAGGTAAGAAGAACCATCCAATTAAAGATAATTTACAGGTGGACCCTCAATATAGGGCAGAGGTTAGGGTGAACCATTTAATTGACCGTTTTCCTATGAATCATTATTAGTGAACACGAACACCGTTAAATACAGTTAAGTACTAAAATGATATCCTTCGGTCACTTAATATAGAACCTCGTTAAACATTTTACACCCTTTAAAAAAGTGAGTTTTATTAATTATTAAGATTAAATGTGTGCTATTTTTTTTTAAATTACCCTTCTCATCTTTCAATACAATTAAGAGAAAGAAATTGTGGGTCTTTTAATTCCCTCCATTAACTTAGGGATAATTTTGTAAAAACAAAATTTTACAAAATTAATGCATCTTAGTCTTTGAAAAAAGATCTTATATTAAGAGACAAAACATTTTTACAAAAGAGTCCTATATTAAATGACGGAAGGAGTAATAAACACTCAAGATTTCAAAAAGGCTACTTGTAGAATTGGCTATATATATCTGCATATCTAAAACGGGCTAAAATGGCATGTTGGCTCGCTATAACCCTCCCAAAGTAATAAACAAACAAAAAAATGTGAACTACAAATAGGAAAAATAAAATTTTAAAAAAATGTATTGGCCTGACGGACTGACCCGCCCTGCCCATGACCCTGCAGGATGACGGATCGGGTTATGCGGGGTGGTAGGTTAATGTACCCCATCCCGCCCGCCCATTTTGGTAGTCGGCGGGCCGGACCGCCTTGCCTAACCCCATGTTGCAACCCCTGGCTGAAAGCAACATTGGAAGCAACCAGAATCATTTATACTTCCTCTATCTCATATTTTTTTTCGAAAAGGCAAATAACTTTATTAATGAAAGGGTGAACGATAGCTCAAGACGAGCAATGACCAACACAAGAGTACAATAAAATGCCAGAGAGTGCAAAGCATGACAACAACACTTTGACAAATAACAACAGTTACATTCAACAGTGAAACAGACCTCCCAAAGCTTATAAACAACACCCACGAGAGAATAAGTGTGAGAGAGGGAGAGAAAATAGAGAGAGAGAGAGTGAAGAGGGTGAGTGGATTGTGGTGGGCTCAAGAAGGAGGAGACTGAATAGACCAACAAAATTACAGGGCAAAATTACCTGAGGATATATTCACGCTCCAGGATAAAATCATTGATGCAGGGATACTGTCTCTCAAGGTAACTCCCATGGGGGGTAGCAAAGTGCTAATCAGAGTCTTGGAGGAGGAGAATCTGGAAGAACTAGTGAAGGATGCTGCGGAATTTTTTTCAATCTTCACTACAACATAAAACAAAATAAACAGTGCTTATTTTTTGTCTTCGACAGCGCTTAAAAGCGCTGCCTAATTACCCGTTGGTGATTATGTTTCGAAAACACAGCGTTTTGGAAGAACTGGCGATTTTGATAATAGCCAGCGCTTCGTTAGAAAAGCACTGTCTTTTGTTGATAATAGCCAGCGCTTCTTTCAAAGAAGGGCCGGCTATTACTGACAATAGACATCACTTCTTTGAAGAAGCGCTGGCTGTTATCAGCAATAGACAGCGCTTCTTTGAAGAAGCGCTGGCTATTATCGAACAATAGACAGCGTTTTTTCTAAGAAGTGTTGGCTATTTAGCTTTTTTTTTTTTACATTTTTTTAACTGTTTTAGTATTATGCTACTTGCTAGAGGCTGAGAACTATTCAAGCCGAGAACATTTTAAGGTTTAAAATGTATATAAACAATGAACCTCGGAACATAAATATAAAAACAACTATGATATCAATTTATTTAATGCTCAATATTAATTTGAAAGAACTTTGTAACAAAATTTTAGCATAAAATAACATACATGTGTATATAACATCCCTAACAAAACGGTAATAACCAAACAAAGCCTCATACGGGCCAACATCATATCACATACTACTATATATACATGTAATAACACAAAGATCATAGACATAAAACAAACTTTCTTGCCCAGTAGGAGCACCACTCTTCCTTTAATTCAAGAATTTGAGAATCAGAGTATGACTTGTATCTACAGTCGGGAAAGTACTGCAAAATAAAAAATAACTCATATTGTAATTAAAGTGGAAGAATGGTGAAATGTAAGAGGAAATAAATGTAGAACAAATTGCATACCTCCTTTGGGACTTCCATTTGGTTCTGAACAATAATATCTTTAATGTACTTCATTACATAGTACCCACAATCATTGTTGTTTAGTTGTTTGGGATACTATAAAATTAAAAATATTAAATTAATATAGATTTAATTTTTTAAATTAAATAACTGCATAAGTGTTTTGATAAAATATATATACCTTTACAGTTATCCAGTTAAGTGCGGTGGATGATTTGAAAAATCGAGACCCGAAACTTTCGTCAAGTCGTCGAAGAATTTGTACTGCCCTGAGTGCAAAAACAAAATCATTAATTTTGAATCATCAAAATTCAAAATTCATAGCATACAAAACTCAAAATAAGCACAATTTAACACTATATATTAGATTTTTACTGCTCATATGTATCCTTCATTTTTTTACGGTAGCTCAAATTCTTTTGCAATGGATCTAAATAGTACACCGTATTTGCATTGAAATTGATTGCTAACAATACCCAATGTTACCTACAAAAAAGTTGATTAAGGAAATCCAAATTAGCAAGTCATCACATTTCACAAAAATTAGTATTGCGTTAAGTAAGTCACACACACACACACACACACACACACATATATATATATATATATATATATGATTAAATTAACTAACTCACCCTACGTTACATGGGGACAGAAACAATGTCTCAGACTTAGGGTTTGCTAATGTCAAGCGTTTAGATATATATGTGTTAGCCGCGACAAGCTTGTCAAATGACAAATATGTGCTCTCTGGGCACAAGAACACAAACCTCTGAGCCCGTCCTTCTAAGATCAGCATCTCATAATATAAGTACCTTAAATTAAACGTATACAAATTAATGAATTAATAATAACTTCAATATTAATTTAGGTGAAACAATGAAAAAACACGTATAGTTTAAATTTAAATGTAGTACCTGATATATACAATAATAATAATCTGACTGATCTAAGCGCCATGAGTACAAACTTCAGACAGTTCTTCCTTGGCACTGAGAGATAAGGGAAAATCTTCTGTATACCCAAAAACTTTTGAAGGAATATTTATATTCAGTGTTGCTGCATCAACCAGATTAGCATTACCGTGGACTTGAAGAAATGTAAAAAAGGTTGTGACAGGAGATGTGGAAGGGGAAGGTTGAGATTTGCCCTGATTCTTTGCTGGGGATGTAACTGACCTAACTGTTTGCTACTTCTCCTTGCCTTTAACCTTGTCCTTGGGTTTGGATTGTATGGGTACCTAAATATTTTGCATTAATTTCAGTAAGATACATAGTTAGTGACCACGTAATTTAATAAATATATGATTATGAATAATGTTTATTAAAAAAAATAACACGTCACTTACTCTTACGAGTTGCTGCGGCCATGCCACAAAGGTACTTACTGCCTCTCCCACTTCACTATAAGAAAACATGCGGATATCGATGGCCTATGACGGACGGCCTATGCCCGTCGCAAAAAATGCGCCTTTTCCGACGACTTTAGTCGTCGGTAACTTTATTGACGGTGGAGGCCGTCGATATTCTCATACCAAGTCCGACCTTTCGTTCCCGCCGTTGGATTCACTCCCAGTTTTCAAATACCGACGGACACGAGCGTTTACAATTTCCGACGGTGCTATCCGTCAGTACACATACAAACGGCGGTGCCTGTCGGTAATGCCGTGTTTTTGGTACTGACGACATTAGGCAGTCGGTAACATTAAAAAGGCCGTCGGTATGCGACATTTTGTTGCAAAACCGAACCCCTTTCCCTTTCTTCTTCTTCTTCTTCTTCTTCTTCTTCTTTTCTTCTCTATTCCTTTTCTTCTTCTTCTTCTCCGGTTCCCTTTCTTCCTCTCCCTTTCCACCACCGCGCCACCACCTTATTCAACCGCCACCACCGCGCCTCGCCTCCACCGTGCCACCACCGCGCCTCTCCCCTTCCACCACTGCACCCTACTCTCCCTCTTTAATTTCTAAAACCATTCCCTCCCAACCATTCCCTCTTTAATTTCTGAAACCCTACTCTCATTCCCTCTCATTGCAATCAACGCTGCCACTCTCCTTCTAATTACAACCCAGCGTTGCCACTCTCCTTCATTGTCCTCTCTATGGGCCTGAGAAATCTCAGGTAACATCTTCCTCGCAATGGGTTTCGATTCTCGCTATTTGTTTCTCACTTTTCAATTCTCACATGGCTATTTTGATTAACTCCCCTGTCTCCCTTCTCATTGGATTTCTGCCATAGCCTTGTCTGAGCACTGTCGCTGCAGCTTCATACGTAGCACTGCTGCCTTACCGTGCTAGAAAAATCCTTCATCTGAGCATTGTAAGTTTTTACTCTAACTGATTTTATGTTATTTGATATTCATGAAATCCTAAAATCGTTCTTATTGAAACTTTTGTGTTTGGTCTGAACTTACTGTCTTTTGATTGTTTTCTTGTTATGCTCCTTCAACACCCAATTTTCATTCATTCGAGGGTTTTTGGCCTTGACATGATTTTTGTGAGCAGATAAGTAAGGTTCAACCTCATCAATAGTATTCAATATATACAAATGTGCTTGCAACACTTCCGCTCGACCCATGCTCTTAGTTTTTAGACCTAGTGTACCCTTACCTTCACATCTTCCCTCATGACGAGACTTAGGAAGCCCTACAGGCGCCGCTTCTGACAAATAATCTGAACAAAACTCAATGGCTTCTTCTGTTATGTACCTTTCAACAATAGATGCTTCGGGACGATATAGATTCTTCACAAACCCTTTCAATATTTTCATGTATCGCTCAATAGGGTACATCCGCCTTAAATAAACCGGGCCACACACTCTAATATCTTTGACTAAATGAACAATTAAATGAACTATGATGTCAAAAAATGAGGGAGGAAAGAACATCTCCAACTGACACAAAATGATAGCAGCTTCATTTTCCAACTCGTCCAATTTCTGAGGATCAATAGCTTTGCTACATACTGCATTGAAGAATAAACACAATCTAATTATGGCACGTCGAACATTTTTTGGCAAAATGCCATGAATAGCCACCGGTAGTAATTGTTGCATTAAGACGTGACAATCATGAGATTTTAAGCCAACTAATTTGAGATCTGTCATCGATACAAGACTCTTTACATTTGAAGAGTAACCCTGTGGCACTTAATTTTACACCCCGTAGAGACTCGCAAAAGCTTTTTTTCTCTTCTTTTGATAATGTATGACAAGCTGGTGGCAAATATGTCTTGTTACCTCTTGGCTGAAGAGCTAACTCCTCTCTTATACCCATGGCAACAAGGTCTAGACGAGCATTTACTCCATCCTTTTTCTTACCCTGAATATTGAGAAGCGTACCGATTACACTATCACACACATTTTTCTCCACATGCATCACATCAATACAGTGTCTTACATCAAGACTTGACCAGTATGGAAGATCAAAGAACACTGACCTTTTCTTCCATATTTTTTTCACAAAAGAATGTTTTTCCCTCTTTTTTTCCCCAAATTAACATTGATGGAGTTCACCCGTTGATAAACTTCTTCTCCGGTTAAAGCTTTCGGAGCAATTTTGTTCTCTTGACATCCATTAAAAGCCTTTTTCAACCTGCGATACGGGTGATCACGTCTCAGAAATCTTCTATGCCCAAGGTAACAAGTCTTTCTCCCATTTTTCAGTTGAAAGAAACATGTGCCGTCTTCACAAATAGGGCATGCTTTATGCCCCTTAACACTATACCCGGACAAGTTCCCATATGCTGGAAAGTCGTTGATGGTGCAAAACAACATGGCACACAACTTGAAATCTTCACCTGAAAACCTATCAAACACATCAATGCCTTCTTCCCACAACGTTCTCAAGTCATCAATCAAGGGCTTTAGATAAACATCTATGTCATTTCCCAGTTGTTTTGGACCAGAAATCATCATAGATAACATAACGTACTTGCGCTTCATGCACAACCAAGGAGACAGATTATAAATTACTAAGAGAACAGGCCATGAACTATGGATGCTACTTAAGTTACCATATGGATTCATTCCATCTGTAGCAAGTCCAAGCCTAAGGTTTCTTGGCTCATTGCCGAACTCCGGAAACAATGAATCAATTCTCTTCCATTGCAAAGAATCGACCGGATGGCGAAGCTTTCCATCACATTGCCTATTATCTGCATGCCATCTAAGGTTCTTTGCATCATTTACATTGGCGAACAGTCGCTTAAACCTGGGAATAATTGGACGATACCATAACACCTTCGCAGGAAGACCTTTTTTGCTCACATCACCACAACTATCATCACCGTCCTTCTTTTTGTAGCGTGGTGTATTACACTCGGGACACTCTTCTTTGTCTTCATGCTCTTTCCAGTACAATATGCAATCCTTCGGGCATGCATGTATTTTCTTATACTCCACACCCATCGGACATAATATCTTCTCGCTTCATAATTACTGTTTGGCAATGTGTTACCTTCCGGAAGCATGTCATTCAATAGTTTAAGCAATTCAGTGAAGCTCTTATCAGTCCACCCATTTATCGCCTTCAGATTGAACAATTTCAACACCGCTGACAACCGTGTGAAATTTTTGCAGCCCGGATACAAAGGTTTTTCCTTGTCGCTGCATAGAGTTTCATACACATGTGCCTGCTGAAAAGACTCTTGTCCAATATCACGAATCATGTCCTCTAGTCGATCGTCCATATCTACTTCAACTTCCTTTCTTGTGGACACACTTGGCTTGTTTAACACTTCACCATGCCAGGTCCATGTCGTATATCTTTGCCAAATCCCAAAAACACGAAGATGATTCCGTATCTCCTCAACTTTTAGTGTTGCCCATTCAAACACTTAACACAAGGACAATAGAAAGTTGTTTGATTAGGAAGTTTTGCTTGGGAAAATTGTAAGAACTCTTCGACCCTGTTCTTATACTCATCACCTAAACGATGTTTTTGCATCCAACCACGATCCATAAATGTGTTCTGAAATAATATACACACACTTTTATGCTTAGATATTTAACTAACATTGATGTACTCGTGATAAGCCATGGAAATGGATATCATTATACAATAGGCCCACAATGGGACTAATATCAAAGCTAACATCCATCAATATCATCATTCAAATGCAAAGCAATATTACAAATATGTTTTAAGAAAGAAATGAGAGCTAAAGATTTTAGATACCAATGTAGCTCCTAAATCTTCAACACTTCAATATGATCATTTTGTTAAGTAAAATGTAAAAATTGTTTGAATCAAATGGAAGATGATTGTAATGTTACAATAGAATATACACTGACTCAAAATACACAAATGGAAGATGATTGAATCAAATGGAATTCTGATTGCTGATAATATTGGGATGATGCAGAAGTTTAATTGTTCTAATCTCTCCCTAGACCTGAAATATGTTGAGTCCTTTGCATTGAATAATAGAAGTAAATAATGACTTTGTTAATTGCTACTTGCAGAAGGGAAAAAAAAGGACAGAAATGAAGTTTTGCCTGATGCTTAAGATTGCTTTTCATGACCATTTTCTTGTCAATGACCTTGATTGCAACCTTCTCACCATTGTTACCATTGGAAGCTAGCTTAACCTTAGAGAATGTACTTTCTCCAATTGTCTTTCCAAGCCTATACTTTCCTATATTTTTTTCAGACCCCATTACTCTCCTTGTATCCAGTTTTTTGGTACTGGTTTTTTTCTCACTATGATCTCTGTGTTGTGCATGCAGGCTATGTCATTTTTGCTTTGACTCTGAAGTCTGAATCTAATTTATTTGGAAGGAGGACTTTTGTTCGGAAAAAAAGATTTTGGTCCATCACATTATAAAACTTCCTGTTTTAATCATGTAAATCATTTGTATTTTTTATTTATTTATGTGGTTATCTTAATTTTGTTAAGACATGTGACAGATAGAATGCCACGTGATAAATGCCACCTATTATATTCAGGGAGTGATTACAAATGAAATGCAAATTAATGAAGGATAAAAAATTTAAAATAAAAAATTATTATATTTACAGAAAGCAAAAATATATGTAAACCAATGTTTTAATATGTGAGTGTCCACTGAAGATACCTTTAGATATGGCTAGGTGATACCATGTATAATGGGAACAGAGATATAGTTATAAGAGAGAGTGATACAGATACTTATGGTTAATAGTGAAACAAAAAATGAAGGAAATGGATGGTTCCTAACTATTTTTATTTCCTTGGGCTTCAAACTCACAAATTTTTGTAACATTACAATCATCTTCCATTACAATCCAGTGTCATCTCACATGAAGATTGTTCTATTATGCATAACCCATACACACTGACTCAAAATACACAAAAATAGGGGTTAGTTGAAAGTTAGATCACATGCATGCCCAAATCCTCAATCACATTCATGCTCAATTACCACTTAAATCAATTAATCATAAAATGATAGGAAATTACAACATAATTACAATGTTTGTTTAGAAAATAGAAACTTAAAATGAAGCAGTGTGGTTTTTACTTCAATGGCATTGTTTCTCTGAAACCTACAAATTTCACTGAAACTTGACAAAACTCACGCCAAAACCTAAAAACAAACCCATCATTGACAGCAAGACAAACCCAAAAAAAACCAACCAAAGCAGCAAAAGCAAAAGCAGAAAGAAGCAGAACGATGGAGAGGCGGACGCGAACCAAAGCAGCGAAGCACGACTAGAGACCGACTTCACGTCTTCACGGCAGAGAGGCAGTGACCGCCTTCACGTCTAGAGACCGGCGACGAAGGAAGACTATGCTAGGAAGGGAGATTGTGCTGTGGCGGTAGAACGGAGACTGTGCTGGAAAAGGGAGACCACGACTCAAAGAACAGCGGCAGTGGGAGGAAAAGGCTAACCACGAAGCAACGTCGGTGGTGGGAGGGAGACCACGAAGCAACTGCGGTGGGAGGGAGACCACGAAGCTAACGACGGTGTGTACGAACAGAGAGGAGGGAAATAGGTTTGTACGAGACTTTGCATTTGAGGGCTGTTTAGGGAGAAATTGTATTTTAAGTTATAACCGCGGCTTAGGGGTAAAACCGACGTTATAAAGTTTAAGTTTTTTGTATTTTAACATATAACCACGGTTTTTTATAAAAACCGGCATTATAACATATAACCGCGGTTTTAATAAAAAACCGGCATTATAACGTTTAAGTTTTTTATTTTAAGTAATAACCGCGGTTTAGATGGAGCCGGCATTATAATATAGCTAAAACGGGCAGTTTTTAGATAAGCCAAGTCACGTTTTAACATCGATTTTCTGGCTAAAACCGGCGTTATAACATATAACCGCGGTTTTTATAAAAAACCGGCGTTATAACTATTATCATATGTTTTTACCTGTTCACTTATAACGCCGATTTTTTAGATAACCGACGTTACAGGTGATGCGTTAATTTCAAAAATGCCACCACGTCACTTTGTACGCCGGTTATCTCCAAAACCGGCGTTATAAGTCTATTTTTTATGTGTATTTTGCATTAGTGTTGGATCTCATAACGAAGATGATGTTGGACTCATCACCTATCAGAGATGGTTTGCCAAAAAGTTATTACGAGGCTAAAAGCTTAGTGTCCAAGTTGGGTTTGAAATCTAAAAGGATGGATTGTTGTGTGAGAGGGTGTATGTTATATTACGACAACGAATTCGGTAAAAATGATGGCGCGCTGGTTGAATGCAAATTTTGTGGTGAGTCAAGGTGTATTTCACACACTGATAATGGGAAGGGTAGACAAAAACTAATTCCACGGAAGGCAATGTTTTATTTGCCAATTATTCCAAGGCTCCAGAGAATGTTTGCATCAACACAGACTGCAGACAAAATGACGTGGCACTATGAGAATAGAAGCACTTCAAGTATGTAGCGCCACCCATGTAATGGTGAAGCTTGGAAGCACTTCGATCGTGTGCATCCCAAATTTGCAGCAGATTCACGTACGGTGTGATTGGAACGTCAGAGAATGAAGCGAGAGAGATTAGTACGATGGAGAACATAGAGAAAATTGAATTTTCTCGTGTATGGCAGTGGCTGAAATGGAACGAAAGAAAAAAAAGTGATGGGTCCCACCCACTTTTTTTTCCTTCTCAGTTATGCGAAGAAAACCGACTGAGGTAATTTTTTTCTTTTTACTTTTCATACCCCTATTCTCTCCTTTTACCTTAAATTATTTAAATTTTTAGTCAAGGATATTAATGTCTTTTCAAAAATAATCAACATTTCTCTCTTCTCTTTTTCTCTTCTCTTTTACTTATTCCAATCAATACCCAAAATCTACCCAATTTCTCACATTTTTCTCTCTTTTCATACTGTCTCTTCACAATTTCTCTCTTGAACCAATCACACCCATAATATACGACTTGGCTTATGCTCTGATGGGTTTATCCTGTATGTTTAATCAACGGCGAAACCTTATTCTTGCTGGTCAGTTATTATTACCCCCATACAATCTTCCTCCCGAAATGTGCATTTATATGTTCTTGACTTGTATTATACCGGGTCCAGATAATCCAACAGATGGTATTGACACCTAATTACAGCCTCTCATTGACGATCTCAAAAAGTTATGGAATGGCGTTTTGACTTATGATATTGCACGAAAGAAGAACTTTACAATGAGAGAAGCTCTTATGTGGACCATTAATGACTTCCCTGCATATGGTATGTTGTCTGGTTAGGGTACTCATGGTAAAATGGCATGTCCCCATTGCATGGAGGATACAAAGGCCTTTACCTTGAAATTCGGGGGGAAGAGTTCTTGGTTTAACTCACATCGCAGGTTTTTACCAGGTGATCATCCATTTAGATGGAATAAGAACGCCTTCAAGAAGGGGGAAGTTGAATTAGATGGCCCGCCTGCAAGGTTGACATCCGAACAAATTTGGAGCAGAGTTGTGGATCTGCTAAAAATCACAGATTTTGGTGAATTGGGTCGATTTGAAGGATATGGACAATGGCATAATTGGACTAAAAGAAGTAGTTTTTGAGATCTGCCATATTGGAAAGCTAATTTATTGAGACATAACCTTGATGTTATGTACATTGAGAAAAACTTTTTTGACAATGATTTTCTCACAGTGATGAACGTTAGAGGAAGAATGAAAGACAATGATAACGTCTGACTGGACTTACCACTTTACTGTAGGCGAAATGATTTGTATTTGACGACTTGGTCGGATGGAAAAACCCAGAAACCCAAAGCCTGTTACTCTTTAACTGCTGAAGAAGCAAGGTCAGTATGTCAGTAGATAAAATAACTTCGAATGCCAGACGGTTATTCTTCTAATTTGGCAAGATGTGCCGATTTGAACAAAGGAACCATGATTGGGATGAAAATCCATGATTGTCATGTATTCATGGAGTGTTTGCTTTCTATTGCATTTAGTTCCTTGCCGTCAAATGTTTTAAATCCACTTACTGAACCTAGCTAATTGTTTAAAGATTCGTGTTCTGCGACATTGAGAGAGGATGATCTTATAAAGATGGAGCAGAACATACCAGTCATTCTTTGTAAGTTGGAGAGAATATTTCCCCTGGTTTCTTTGACTCTATGGAGCATCTCCCAGTGTATCTTGCACATGAAGCTAGGCTTGGTGGACCGGTTCAATACAGATGGATGTATCCATTCGAAAGGTAATGTAATAAAATATTCTTTAAAATAAATATTCACTTGAAGGGTTAAATGTATCAATTTTTATCATCAACCTTGTTATTTTTTAGATTTATGGGTGACTCAAAACGGTCGGTGAAAAATAAGGCCAGGGTTGAAGGATCTATTTGTGCAGCTTACTTACACCGTGGGACAATCCATTTTTGTTCCCATTATTTTACGAACTTCATGCTGACACCAACAAATAATAGGAATGAAATAGAAATTGAAAGTGAAAGACACCCGCTAGCCTTATCAGTATTTTGCCTTCCCGGTCGTTATGCTGGAAATGAGCTTACTTACTGGTTAACGGGAGAAGAGTGGAAGTCAGCCCACGTTCACGTGTTGATCAACTGCGCCGAAGTATCACCATATCTTACGTATGTATCATTTTGACTACTTTCAATTTCATTTATCCACAACTACTCATGATCATTTGTTTGATAATGACTTGATCAGGGCATTCTTGTTAACTAAGCCCACAAGCAAACAAGACTCTTCTGCCTATATTCATGAATATTTCCCAACGTGGTTTATGGACCAAGTATGTATTTTTAGTCCTATTTCAACTATTTATTATTTAAAAATACAAAAGATTGTTTGAAAAAAGGAACCATAAATCACTTGTGCATGTGTATACGCAGGTGTACAGTGAGTCAGAATCGCCTAAAATCGAATACTTAAGAAATTTATCTCATGGCCTTAAATCACGTGTTAAAGAATGGCACACGTTTTTCGTAAACGGATACAAATTTCAAGCCCAGTCAAAAATAGAGGGGAAAAAACAGTTAACAGCGGAGTTTATGTAAAAGGTGCCACAGATGGAGGTGAAGACGATTTCTACGGCGTGATTCAACATATATATGAACTGACATATAATACTTTAGACTATACTAAAAGAGTAGCTCTATTTTATTGTAATTGGTTTGATCCGTCAAGTAGAGACACAAGAGTGGATCGAAAATATAATACTGTTGACATATGCATGAGTAGAAGATACCAAATGTTTGATCCGTTTATCATGGCAGAACATGTAAAACAAGTGTATTATGTCCCTTTTCCATCAACTCGAAGGGACAAACAAGGTTGGTGTGTTGCAATAAAGACCAAACCAAGGGGTCGCATTGAAGTGGATGATCCACAGGAAGAAGTGGCTTATCAAGTAGATGAGATGTCTCATGTCAACGTAGTAAATGGTGGAACCCATTTCTCGACTACGTGACGATCCAATCACATATGAAGATGTAGATGGAGATGAGGAATTAAATGAAGAAGTGGCAAACCATCAAGATCTAAAGACGATACCGAAGCAGAGTGGGCAGAATGAAATTGTTTAACTTTTTACAATTAAAGAAATTAATGTCTAACAATATATTTTAATTTGTCAGTTATTTTCATATAACTTGTTTATTTTTATGGAATTCATTTTTAATATTGTTATGTTTAAATATAATATTTCATGACTGTTATTGTTGAATTGCTCTATAGACATATATGGCATCAGGAGGTCCAGGATCCGACCCCCCAGACCACCCACTGGTGGTAAACGAGGGGGGAAGGGCATCATCATCGACCCCCTCATCGTCGAAGGCCGAACATTATTAGGATTGACGATGCTGGCTATGCGACGTTGTCATCCCCACAGCGTCCGCATACATCTACGCCTACACAGGCTCCAGCGCATTCGGTCCCTACACAACCTCCAGTGCGTTTGGCACATGCACAACATCCAACACCTTCTACACTGACACCCGATTTGCCTCCCATTTACATGGTCTCCATTCCGGGGTTCCAGCAGACACTTGGCGCTTCTTCCTCCCATTTTGTGCTTGAGACGGTGCCCGATACTCATCTGTCTGATCATAAGTATAGTACGGGCCATACACCTGATCAGACCGGGGTTGAGCAGGACGAGGATGAACAGGAGGAGGTTCAGCAGTAGGAGGTTGACCAAGAGGTCGTTGAGGATATTCAGATGCTGCATGATGGTCGAGTTGCTATCAGGCCGGCTGGTAAAGGGTAAGTATTTACATTTTTTTCGAGTTATTAATAATTTACATGTATATATATATATATTAATTTGTTTGACATCTTGTTATTGTTCAGGTTCCTTCCCTCAAAGCCAGCTGCGACGGCTATCACAGCAATAATTGAGGATATTACCACACGTTTTGGCCCACCTGGGGGAAGTTAAAGGAGGGGAGCGGAATCATATGTTCAAATCTTTAAAAGTAAGTTGTAATTTTTATTTTGTTGCATATTATTTTTTTATTTCATAAAATTCAATTATGTTTAATAATGTATTATATTCATACAGGAGAGGGTTTCTTGGAAGGAAGAGGATGAGGAGCGGATCGAGAAGAACTTCCATATGAAGGCCTCCCACCGCCTCTCTGATATGCTTAGAGATGTCCGCCTCAATGGACAGCCCCACTGGATAGGGGATCAATTATGGCAGTAGCTGCAAGCGCACTGGAACTCTCCTGAGTTCAAGGCGGTAAGCGAGAAGGCGAAGAAGAATAGAGCCTCTGAGAAGGGTGGGAACTTGCATACTAGAGGTTCGGTCAGTCAGGCACAGCACGCAACTCGACTTGTACATTTTATATTATTATTATTATTATTATTATTATTATTATTATTATTATTATTATTATTATTATTATTTATTATTTAGTTAAGGTTTTTTATTAAATAATTACAGTCGAAGCGGCTAGGTAGAGAGGTATAGTTGCACGAGCTCCATCGTGCAACTCATATTTGGAGGAGTACCAGTGATTTCATCGATGAGTGGTCGCTTAAGTTTTTAAGTTGGGCCAAATAGGTCCCTCAAGTTTTTAAGTTGGGTCAAATAGGTCCTTTGTGGCAATGACTCATTTGACCCTACTTAAAAACTTAAAGGACCTATTTGGCCCAACTTAAAAACTCAAGGAACCTATTTGACCTAACTTAAAAACTTAAAGGACTTATTTGCCCCCAAAAATAGTTAAAGGACCAAATTGAACCTAAAAAATAAGTTAAGGGACCAAATTGCTAATTAAGCCTATATTTTTTCATATTTTCGGATATTTTTTTAGTTATTGATCTTTGTTCGTCGGAATTTTTTATTTATTTATTATGTTTCTTTTTTTTAGTTTGTTTTTTAGTTTACGTTATCATATTTTTAAATGTGGGAATAAATTAATAATTAAAAGTAATCCATTTAATTAAATTAAATTACTAGCAATAGTTAATTAAATTAATAAATAAATATTTTGTAATATGGGAATAAATTATTTTTAATAATTTAATTAATTAATTAATTAATTAGTTAATTTAATAGTTCATAATTTAATTATTTAATTTAATAAATTAAATTGATTAAATTAATTTAAAAATAATTAAAATAAATAATTAAATTATTTACAGAAATTAATTAATTAAAATTAAATATACAAATTAATCAATTATTTTAATTATTTAAAAAAATAAATTCTGGTTTACCGACGGGCTAAACCATCGGAAAAAATTTGCGGCTTTACCGACGGGCATGGCCGTCGGAACTCTACCGAAGGGTCTAGCCCATCGAAATCTACTGACGGTTTCCGACAGATCTGCACCGACGGTAAAAAAAAAAAAATCCGTCGGTAAGCATTTGTGACGCCTGTTTTACCGACGGGCTTCTGGCCGTCGGTAATCCGTCGAAAAAATAGCATTGCCGACGGTTTTTGGGGTTATCGATAGCTTTTGGCCGTCGGTAATCCCGAGTTTTCTTGTAGGGTTGTTGATACCTACGTCCTCAAGTGGAATTGGCAACGGTGCTTCCTCCTTGAAAGCAATGTCAACTTTGACTTTCACACAACCGGGAAGTAATGGACGATTGTGCAACATAACGCTTAAATTGGTGTAAGAAATGCCCTTACCAATCGGTCGAGACGATAAGGGCACAGACAAGGAACACTCTACGATGCCCTAAACCATTAATGGAATAAACAATATATTAGACATGATAAATCAATGATGCAATGCGTACAAGTAACGACAACTATTTCTAATGCTCAATTACCTCAGGTGGCTTAAGAGTGCATCTATCCATGGGTAAACTAGGCTCGTGTTCCTCCGCCGGTTCCATTTCCTCCACCGGTCCATTACCTCCACTGGTTCCTTAAGTAATCAAGATCCACAATAATATTAAATTAGAATATTTTTATACTTCAATTTGAATTTCTAACAAAATTTGGGCAGAGTCTCCCCTAAAATATGGACAATCCAAAATTTATCTAATACCTGTAACAACAAAAAATACCATATTCCAGCCAGCACAAGTCACTATACAAGTCTACCTAGCTAGTATGCAATTCACAAATACTTAATCTACCAAACAAAATTTTGAAGTAATTTGATTTATTACCTTCTGTGACTTAAGAGTGCAACTATCTTTGGCGCTATCTCTGGCTCTAAGGTGCTTATCCATCTCTACCGGTCCCTTGTTCTGATGCATAGTACTTTTCAATTCTTGGACCTCTCGAAAGAGATGGGCCACCATCCTTTTCAACTCTTCATTTTCATCTTTTCTAGCGCGCTTTGGTGCGCCGAAGATAGCCTTTTGAGAAACACCAAATCCCACGCCCGGTACAAGACCAGAATACTCTTTGATCGGTATGGTTTGGGTAAGGATGTCTGTTACACCCCCTTGTGTCACAGATTGTTGTGACAGGGCATCCTGAGACACAAATATTATTAATAAAGATTGTTAAATATTATTATTAACAAAGATTGCAAATAAAATGTTAATTAATCTATCATACTTACAATTCTATCAGCAACTTCCATAGTGGGGGTTGATCAATCTCACCAACCTTGTTGTGGCGGGCTTCTATCCACAAGAAGTGGCGATCAACTGATGTTGATGCTACATCTTCTCCAGTCATCTTCAGCTATACATATTAACAAAGAAATTGAAATTAATCAGTGTTAATTAGGTTTAGGGTTACACACAATTTAGGATTACTCTGCATACCGTATCTTCCCCAATGCCGGGTGTAACGACCCGTTTTCGGACCGCTACTAAGTTTAATACAAATCTAAATGCAAGTAGGTTTTCGAAATAGTACTCTTTGTGTCTTTTGGAAAATGCAGTAAATTTTTTTTTCTTTTTATAAACAAGCATATTTTGTAACACACACTCAGAGTACGAGCAACGTTTTCGAAACGTGATGGAACTATAAATACAATTGACTACTACAACGAAATAAAGACACAAGACTATGTACTGGAACACATACACAATATATATATATATATATATATATATATATATATATATATATATATATATATGAGCACGACAGCCCTAACAGTACATATAAAACATATTCAGTGCATACAAAATAAAAGCGGTGCATAACTATGTGCAAGAAAATACACCTAAAGTATGAGAATCCTCGTGAAGACAATCATACCCTGGGGTACTCCCGGCAGACACCCACACAGGGGGCTGCTCCAAAAGTATGCCACCAGTCTACCCTGCAGTACTCATAGAACAACACCAAAAGCTTGACTGGTCACCACAACAACTGTACACTATAATCAAAATCCTACAGCCATCCGAAATACAAGCATGCAACAGCCAATCACGATAATTAAAAGTCATTGCCCGGATCCTCGAAGGGGTCCTCCTCCTCATCGCCCGCCATCGGGTCCTCCGCATCCTCGCCATCGCCTGGGTAACCATCATAGATTGAAGGCACCACGGGAAAGGGTCAACTTCTCAATTGAACATAGAAATATCAAATCATACAACAAAGATAACAAGATGCACAATTCTCAAAATGCCACTCATATCTCCTAAGACACTCTCGACAATTCCGGAAAGCAACATCGATCCATCCACTGAATACCAGCCGTAGCCTTGGGTTTCATCACCACCCGGGTTATTCAGGTTATGTTCCTTGACAACGCAGACGCCCACTGTGTAATTTGAACACCAGTCGTGGCTTCGGGCTTCTACACCACCAGATGCCAACTGAGCAATTGAACACCAGCCGTGGCTTCAGGCTACTACACCACCTCAGCCGTGGCAACGGGCTTCCACACCACCCTTGGTTGTTCGGCCACTGAACACCAGCTTTGGCTTTGGGCTTCTTCACCACCCAGCCGTAGCTTCGGACTTCTACACCGCCCTTGGCTGTTTAGATCGAAACTCTAAACGTCACGACACTCGACGACTCGACTAAACTCTCAGACTCGATGAACAATTCGCCGCATACGATATTCAAAGAGTTATACGCAAGATTATTCGACCGCATATCAAATAATAAGAGCATGCTTAATATGAAGAAATGCAATTCAACAATTTAAGCATTAAAAGCAGTTGCATGAAGAAACGCAATTCAACAATACAAACAGCATAAACAATTCACAGCTCAATAACAACTGACAACAACCAACTCATAGAATTCATCCCTCTGCAATTCTATGGAGTTCACAGAGAGGAACAAACAAGTGTGGGGGGTTGGGGACAGCTACCAACCACTTGCAGACAAGCCCACTAAATAATCAGCATATAAAAATAAAGCGAAGGGGTACAAGACCCTCACTTCGAACCCTTAGGTTCTCAGACTTCTTCGCATAAACACTAAAAATTAAATTCTAACAATATCTAAGATTGCCCTTACACAAGGACATAAAAATAGAATCCTAGAATGTCTAGAAGTGCCCTTACCACCAACAGTCGCTAATGTCGCTCCGAAATCCTCAAGTCCGCGTCCACGTACACCTCGGTTTCCGCACCGCACGATCTCGGATCACTCGAGCCTAACACAACGAACAGCTTAGCACAATCTAAAATTCTAACTAAACTTAAGCCCTCAACTTAACCCTTTTTTTTTCCAACCAAACTCATACAAGCATTTAAATTATTAGCTACTTAAAAATAAATAAAGTCTTAAAATCAAAATACTTTTTGAAAGATAATTTATCACATAACAATTTATAAACCTTAACTTGCTTGGAAAGAATAAGATTTTGACTCAAAAATCATTTTCTTGCAAAGTTAATACATAACACTTAATTCAAGAAAATGCTAATTTTTCAAGAACTCTATTCTTGAGACCTTAAGCATAGCACAAAATCAATTAAACACTTGAACACAAGGTTATACATCACAACTCAATTTTTTCATAGTTTCAAGAATAGGCAAACCTTAAATAACAATTTTATTCATGCTCACTAAAACTTTAACTCTAATATGCATCACACACTTCCAAAATCAATTAAATCACCCCAACAATTTAATTAAACAATTCAAGGCAAGGACCCACATTTTCTCTAGTTCAAGAATGAACATAAACCCAAATTTAGTAACCTAAGCATGCTCATTACAATACATAGTTAAGGCATAAACTAAAAGCAAATCAAAACAAAAGTTTCTGAAATTTCTTTTCCAACATTCTTTTCCAAAAGTTTAAAGAACCACCAAGTTAATAATCACTTCTAGTCCTCCATAAACCCATTTTTTTTATAAGCTACAACTTTGAATCGCACCAACTCATGCATACAAGTATTTAATCTAAGTTCACCATAAAAATCCCTTAAAAAAATGCAAAGTTTTCTTTTAAGTAGATAGCCATTTTCATGCATAATTTCTAAACCCAAACAATCACCAAAATAACATTTAATACACCCAAGACAACTCATAACTAAGACATATTCAAGCACCTTCAAGACTTTGTTTCTAAATCAATTACCACAACAATGAAATGCCATTTCCATAGCCTTTTCTTTCAAAACAATTTATTTTCAAACTAGTTCATAAGGCTTTATAAGTCACTTACTCAAAATTAGTTCCAAGAACAAGAATTTAATCAATTTGTCCAATTTCTAAAAATCCTTTAAAAATTAAACCATGCCATCATCATATCAAAATTTCAAAAATCAATGATCCATTCCTACATGTTATTCTAATCCTTAAAGAACCAAATTTTACTCAAACATAAACTAGGTTCTATACTAATTTGAACATACATATTCTAACAAATCTTAAAATGCTTCTAAACACTTAATAACCAACCAACACATAACCAATGATCATAGCCTCTTATTTTCATGCTTCAAGAATGGAAAAAAATATAATTAAGCTACCATGTTAAGCTTATTTGATTTAAACTACACATTCGACTAACATCAAAACAATTCCAATAGCTCCAAAACTATCCTAAACATGTTATCAATTACTTAAGCTCAAAAATTTAACATCAAAGCCACTTATGTCTTAGGATTCAAGAATAGGCAAATTTCCAAAAAACAACAATTCATTCATGCTTAATAAAAACTATCACTTAAACAAGCATCAAACAATCCCTAACAACACATTTAACTACTTAATTAGTTGACTCATCAAAGATCACACCATGACCCTCTTCTTCATACTTAGGGTTTTCACCCATATGTACCAAAGAGACATTAGAAGTGCTCATATCTTTAGATTCATCATCAACACTAACAAACAACCACATAATCATCAATTAATTAACATTAAAAACAACAACTAGATCATCATGATGATGGGGCTGTTTAGCGTTAGTTTTAGGGTTCAAAAGAGGTGAGAAAATTCTGATTTTTAGCTCATACAAATGGTTAGAAAGATGGGTAGTAGGGTGAGGAAGATAACCTAGCAATTAATCAAAGTTTGGAAACAAAAAAAACTAGTTAAAATGGGAGGGGAAAGCCACGCCAACAGAAGCAAGGAGGGGAGGAAAAAATCTGATTTCCTTACCTCAAATGATGATCAAGAGGATGGTCTAGGTAGAGGAGATGATTTGGAAGAACTTTGATGAAGGAAGTTAACTCAAAAACTCAAAGATGTGCAAGTTATTGGCAATGGAAGTTGAAACCCATTTTTTTCTCAAGAGAAAAAGAAAGAAGAAGATGAAGATGAAGGGAGAAGGTGAGGGAGGAGGCGTGAAAAGGGTGCTGAAAAATGGGGGTGGTTCACCCTTTTTACCTACTTAAATAAGCTAGCACATTATAGATAAAAAAAAATATAAAATAAGTAAAATAAAATTTTTTGAAATAAAATACACCTTATATGACACCTAACCATATCATCTAGTCTAACCCACCTAATCTCACATCCCTCAAGGTTTCTCACTAATTCTAGAGTCTAGGGGTGTTTAAAACACGGTGACGAAGTACCGCGTTACCGGTAAACTCGCGAAAATTAATTTAACGGGAAATTAATTCATCGTGTGAAAATATTTAATTATAAATAATAAAAATCATGTCAAATATTCAAAAATGGTCTCAATAAGTTACGATTCGATTTTCATCGAAATCGGAGTTCATTTAGAATTTTATCTGCGGCGAAACCGCCCGGCGATTCGAAACGCGTCGAAACTTCGTTAGAATTTTTCGACGATTTTCAAACCGTGGATTAATATAAAATATTAATTCTCAAATATAATTTGATCTTGATTTAATTAATACACTTTCTTAGAGAACAAAAAATTGCTTTATTATAGCGTAAATACGGCAAAAATACACTAAATAACATTAACTAACGTATCGTAAAATACGCGTGTTACACCGGGATACCCCTTAACGCCTCCTCTATATGGGTAAGAAAGATTTGATGTTCTCTGCCGATTTGCATTACTTATTCTCTACATAAACATATAAATGTGCTTAGGAACAAATATATAAGTATACAAGTATACAAGTAGGGACATATATAAGCATACCAGAAATTCAGGGTCTTCGATGTGTTTTGCTACAAAGTCTCTCTAGGCATCCACTCCTATGACCGATTCATAATCAGGTGGAGGCTCATATCTAACATTGCCATTTTCATCTCTCAGCCAATTAATGGACAACTATGCTCGAAAATTTCGAAGAGATTTTCCGCCAATCTTAAGTAAAATGTCCTTATGTGTGTCATCAACATCAAATGTTTTCTGCAAATACATTAACAAGTACAAAATGGTAGGGTAAGTATATTTGCATAGTCATTTAAAAAATTTTAAAAAAAGCAACTGATTGTGTATACCTGTATCTCGCACCAAAGCTCCTCTTTCAATCTATCCAAGACTAGATTATCTTTCTCCATCCAATTACTGAAAGTAATTGGAACCGTCTACCGCACTTGAGATCCAATGAAGTATATGAGAACATACACAGATGCCAATTCAGATGGCTTCAATATTACATCACAACCAGCACCCAGAGCTGGAACAACTTTCCCGGCAACCATGAAGAGAGGATAGTTCCTAATATATAACATCAATCATATCATTTAATGAGCAATTCAATTAGCAGCTGATATTATTAATATTATGAATGCATCAATTTCCTATGTAAGTAAAATGTAAAGCACTAGGATACTACAACCATACCTTTAAAATTAGGAAATACACTACATAAAAAGCTTATTAGTGCACATCCTATTAGTTGGGGCATGAAATATAGAAACTCTTCCCGATCTAATATTTCATTCACAATCTCATGGGAATTATGTAATAAGTAAAAAAAACAAAATTGTTCAGTGACTGTTAGTATAACTAAAGTTTAGAATAATCATTTCTCTCTCAAAGCTCATTTACAAAACTATAACTCAAAGCTTTTCCCCCACCTTTGAAGTCTTCAACTTTATCTTCAATTTGTAGAAGTGCACAAGCCTCCAAAAAAGCCAAGATCAACAATCTCTAGCCTCATTCAAGCATCAAAAGCCATGACCCCAATAGGAAAAATAGGGAACCAAACAAAAATCAATCCCAACAACAGCGTAATACAATACGCAATACTTAGATCCACTCAATTTAATTATCAATCACATAATTTACATACATAACATCTAAATGAACTGATTAATAAGTCATTATTCAATTTACCAATACTTAATTTATCCTAAGTAATTTTCGAATTCTAGGGTTTAAAGGAGATCTAGGAATTCAAAACAAAGGTAAAGAAAATTAAGGAAAGGCAAAGAAAGAGATGTTCTCACCACAGATGATGATGTTGCAATGATTGGTGGGTGTATCTCTGACGAATGGTGAGGCAGTTGGTGGTTGTCATAGATGGCTTTTGTATCATGATGGGAGGGAAAAGAAAAAGCTATTCGTGATAGGAGGGACATTCACACACATATCCGAGAAGAAATTAGGAGAAGCAATACATACCTCCTTGGAAAATGGAAATCGTGAGGGCAGAGCTTCATTTTTCTTCTTGTTTCAGATCACTACTAGTTCAAGAGGACAAAGAAATGAGGGAGCGAGGGAACAAGCTCCGGGTTTCATCATGGCCGTTATAGTACCCTAATTTTGTCCGGCCTTTATTTATTTATTTTTTTTAATTAGTTTTGCTTGCTTACTAAATTAGTAATAATAATGATATCTTGGTCTCAATAAATAAAAAGAAGAAAAAATGAGTAAAGAAAAAAAAGAAAGAAAAGAAAAGGAAAGAAGAGAATAAAAGGGGATGCATTAGTAAAAGGTGGGAGTGTCAATAACAATGGCCCAAAAGGCTGGCCATAAGCCCAACAGCACACACCTCCTTTTTTTTTTACTTGTTGCACCCCCTTCGCTTCTCTGATGCGTCCCAGCGTGTGCTTCTCTCTGTTCATTGGTTGCACACCCCACGCCTTTGTTCGTGCCCCCCTTTCTCCTTGGCCCTTAAACTCGCGGCCCATTCCCTCTAGCCCAAACCATCACCTGATAACCCTAAACTTAAAAACCTCATGCTTTCATTCACTCTTTTTCCCTTATTCCTCCAGGAGCGTCGCTCCCTCTCTCACACTACTCTCTCAAATTCTCTCATCATCACCCCACAATTCCTCCACCATTCCCACCCTATCTCCCTCTCATCTCTTCCATCTTTCTCCCATCAAAACCCTACGGCCTCCATCACTCTTTTTGTTTTTCTCTCCAACCCTAACCCTAATTTCTTCTTCCCACTCTCCCTCTCTCAGCCGCGGCTACCTCCCATATCTTTCCCCCATTTGCGGTCTCTGTTGACAAGTGACTCCAAACACAAGAGGGGGGTGAATTGTGTGTGAACTGTGCTTTCAAAAACTTTTGGAGAAATAAGTGCTAATTATGAGTTGCGGAAATATTAATGTGAAATAGATAAATCACTTGAAGAATAAATTGCAAACGAGTTAAAAATAAAGTAAATAGTAAGATATAAATAACAATAAAATAAAGTACAGAAATTTAATTGACTGAAAAGTAGAGAGATAAGGGGTAAAAAAGCACACAACAAATTATCCAGGTTCGGCCACTTACCACCCCTGTGGCCTACGTCCTGTCCCCAAAGCAAACCACTATGGGATTTTCACTAAGACACTAGCTTTTAAATCAGGTTCAGCTAGAAACCTTTACAACTCTAAACCAGAGCAATACGTTCAAGAGATATCACCTCTCTATGAACACCTTGGGATTCCTACCCAAAAATAAATGATTTTCACAAATAAAATGAGACGAAAAAGATACACTCAATAGTGCAGATATAACAAATTGAAGCTCAAATAATACAACTCAAATTTTGTAGAATAAAAAGACTCTCAGAAAATTGTGCTCAAATAAGTGTGAGTGATAAAAAATATTTGATAGAGTTTTTGGCACAAAAATTAAGCACTGCGTTGTTGTATCTTTACAAGGCTCACGAGCTGTGTTTATATAGGCAATGGAAGAGCGTCATATGTAACAAGATTTGTCCGTTGAAGAGCCGTGGTCGTTCAAAGATTTAAAAAAGATTTGTCCGCTATGCGTCGATTTGATTTGTCCGTTGGAAGAAAAATCTGCCGTTGCGTTTTGAAATAAAGAAATTGAAAACACTGAGGCGGCTCGGCATACGACCTCAAGACACTCGGCGGACGACCTCACGAAGACAGCTCGTGACGACCTCGCCACCGCGGCTCGACAGGCGACCTCGACACGGCTCGGCAAAGACCTCGGACACCCGACCTCCGGAACCGCGGCTCGGATTCACGACCTCCTCATCAGCTCGGTTCTCGTGGCTCGGCAAGCGACAAGAGCTCATCACGCGACCTCGATGCAGCGACCTCATAAGCTCGACACGCGACCTCGGTGGCGACCTCCTAAGCTCGGTTCTCATAAGCTCGGTTCTCATCACGCGACCTCATAAGCTCGGCATACGACTTCCTCGAGCTCAACATCCGACTTCCTCCTCACCGACATCCGATTTCCTCGAGCTCGACATCCGACTTCCTCACCGACATCCGACACGAGATATGCATGTCAAAATATTTTGTGCGTGTGATTTAATTTTAATTGAGAGCTTTTTATTACTACTTACAAATTGTCTTAATAAAGATAAATAAATACCCAAAACCCAAAGACTTGAGAAACTATCATTCTTGATACGCGTCTTGGTATTCTTTTCCACTTTTTGCACGGTTGACTATTTGCAAAGCTCCCTTTTGTCAATCATCAAAATCATCCTGTCAAGGCATGTATTCTGAGACTCCCCTTTTTGATGATGACAAACATCTCATGGAGGGAATTTAGTAAAAATATAATCATGATAAAGAAATGAGATATAAGCAAGGTTTTTCAATAAAAGATAGCAGAGTTTAAGCACGTATTTTAGAAAAACTCCCCCTCACAATATTAAAAAAAAGATATCAGAGTTTAGGCGCATTTTGGCATTTTGGTGAAGAACTCCCCCTCACAATATGCATGGAATAAACCACTCCCCCTGAATCATATAACTCTCCCCCTTTTGGCAACATCAAAAAGCGGAAAAGATAAAGGGAAAGGCATGTAAAATGTATGCATGTACGTGTAACTAGATGGCGAAAAAATAATAGAGTATCAAGGGTTCAATGAAGCATAATTGTTTGCAGTTAACATAACCTGCACAAACTTTTATTTTAGCGATTACAGGAAGGACGGTTGCATTTCTCCACTTTTAGTCTTGGTAACTTAACTCGCATAAAAATGTTAGCACACTCCAACGCCCAAGTTAGAATTTATTCAAAAAGAAAATGCAATCACAGGCAGTCACTCAATGCATGATTGGTCTAAAATTCCCAATTCAGTTCTAATAAAAAAGAAAGTTTCCTTAGGCAAAGGTTTAGTAAAAATATCTGCAAGTTGTCTAGATGTTTCCACAAACTCAATCATGCAATTACCTTTTTGAACATGATCTCTAATAAAATGGTGCCTAATCTCTATGTGTTTAGTCCGAGAGTGATAAACCGGATTTTTAGTGAGGTTTATGGCACTAGTATTGTCACACTTTATTGGAACAGTTTTCAAATTAATCCCATAATCATTCAACTGTTGTTTCATCCAAATAATCAGGCGCAAATAACCACCTGCCGCAACGTATTCCGCTTGGCGAAGGGACAAAGCCACACTGGCTTGTTTCTTACTATGCCATGAAACCAAGGCATTCCCAAGTAAGTGACATCTCCCACTAGTGCTTTTTCGGTCCAATTTACAACCGCCAAAATCAGTAATCCGAGTACCCAATCAAAGTGCATTCGGCACCTTTGGGGTACCATAAACCCGTGTTTTGTGTGCCAATGAGGTATCTCATAATGCGTTTTACAGCAGAGAGATGTGATTCCTTAGGACTAGCTTGAAAACGTGCACACATACAAACACTAAACATAATATCAGGACGACTAGCAATGAGATAGAGAAGAGATCCTATCATACCTCTATACTTACTTACTTCGACCGACTTACCACCTTCATCTTTGTCAAGATAGCATGAAGTGCTCATTGGAGTTGAGATTTCTTTTGCATCGGTCATTCCAAATTTCTTGAGTAAATCCTTGCAATATTTGGATTGATTGATGAATATTCCTTCCTTTGTTTGTTTGATTTGAAGTCCAAGGAAGTAACTTAGTCTGTCCCATCATTGACATTTCAAATTCACTTTGCATGATATCGTAAAAATTCCTTGCACAAGGATTCATTAGTAGCACCAAATATTATATCATCGACATAAATTTGAACAAGTAAAATGTCATGCTTTTTGTGTTTAATGAAAAGAGTGGTATCAACTTTTCCTCTTTCAAAACCTTTTTCAAGTAAAAATTTGCTCAACCTCTCGTACTAAGCTCTGAGCTTGTTTTAAACCATATAAAGCCTTTTTCAATTTGAAAACATGATTTGGAAATTCAAAATTTTCAAAACCGGGGGGTTGATCAACATATACTTCTTCTTGAATAAAACCATTTAGAAATGCACTCTTAACATCCATTTGAAAAAGTTTAAAATCCATGATGCATGCAAATGCGAGAAGCATGCGAATAGCTTCTAATCTAGCCACGGGTGCATAGGTTTCATCGAAATCTATGCCCTCTTGTTGATTATAGTCTTTTGCACCAAGTCTAGCTTTATTTCTAACAATGATACCGTTTTCATCAAGCTTGTTGCGAAAGACCCATTTGGTCCCAATGACTAGGTGATCTTTAGGCCTAGGGACAAGTTCCCAAACATCATTTCTCTCAAATTGATTTAATTCCTCTTGCATAGCAAAGGTCCAATGCTCATCAAAGATGGCTTCATTGGCGTCATTTCGTTCAATTTGAGAGACAAAAGCCATATAATGGCATGCATGATTAAGAGAGTTTCGGGTCGTTACCCTTTTGAGATATCACCTATTATGTTGTCAAGAGGATGGTTCTTTGAGACTCTCCATTCCTTTGGAAGATTTGAGTGAGAGAGTTCTTGAGAGGGTTGAGGCAAGGACTCTTGATCCTCCTTTTGAACTTTTGATCTCTCTTGTTCCTCTAAATAGGTATCTCCAAATACTTCTGCAAGATCATCAACACTTTCTTCTACTGAAGATTTGGGGTTAGATTCATCAAAAGAAACATGCACACATTCTTCAACAGTCCAAGGTCTTTTATTAAAAATTCGAAAAACTATACCAGAAGTGGAATATCCAAGAAATAAACCTTCATCGCCTTTAGCATCAAATTTACCAAGGTTATTCTTACCATTGTTTAGGACAAAACACTTGCATCCAAAACGTGAAGGTGGGAAATGTTGGGCTTCCTTCCTTTGTAGAGTTCATACGGTGTTTGCTTAAGGATCGGCCTTATAAGAACTCGATTCATCACATAGCAAGCGGTGCTCACGGCGTCTGCCCAAAAGTACTTAGGAAGGTTAGTCTCATTGAGCATCGTCCTCGCTAGCTCTTCAAGAGACCGATTTTTCCTTTCAACCACTCCATTTTGTTGCGGTGTCCTTGGAGCGAGAAAAGTTGTGATCGATGCCATTTTCTGTGCAAAATGCTTCAAATGCTTCATTCTCAAATTCCCACCATGATCACTTGAATGGAAGCAATGTTAAGTCCCTTCTCATTTTGTATAACCTTTGCAAGTTTTCAAAAGCATTAAAAGCATCATTTTTGTGAGAAATAAATAAAGTCCATGTATAACTTGAGAATAGTCGTCCACAATAACAAGAGCATAGTAATTGCCACCAAAGCTTTTAGTTCTAGAAGGGCCAAATAAATCCATATGTAAAAGTTGTAAAGGCGGTTTGTAGAAACAATATTTTTAGATTTGAAAGATGCCTTTACTTGTTTTCCTTTTGACATGCATCACAAAGTTTATCTTTTTCAAAACGAAGCTTTGGTAAGCCAATTACTAAGTCCTTTCGAACTAACTTATTAAGATGATCCATGTGAATATGAGCCATTCTCCTATGCCATAGCCAAGATTCATCCTCTTTACTAATAAGACAACATGCATCATTTGAAGGTATTTTATCTAAATCAAGCATATAGATATTTCCAATTCTAGGTCCAATTACAATAACATTTTCATTTATAGAATCCATGACCATGCATTTTGAAGAATCGAAAACCACTTTGTTTCCTTTATCACAAAGTTGACTAATGCTTAGCAAATTATGCTTCAAACCATCCACATACAAAACATTTTCTATAATGGGATTAGGACTCTTACCAATAGAACCAATCCCAAGAATTTTACCTTTGTTGTTGTCACCATACCGGACATAACCACTATTCTTAGGTACCAATGAGGAGAACTTGCTTTTGTCTCCTGTCATGTGCTTTGAACAGCCGCTATCAAGATACCAATTTAAGTCCTTGGCTTTCAAGCACACCTACAACAACAAATCAGGTTTTAACTTTTGGTACCCAAACCATCTTGGGTCCATATGAGTTAGTCTTGGGCAAGGTGCCCTTTGGAATCCACATCTTTTTGCCAACTACATTTTTATTCTTTCTAATATTGCAAATAGAGGCAGTGTGACCATTTCTACCACAGTGAAAGCATTTAATGAAAGGACTACTTGAGGGTTTGTTGTGATTGAAGAGTTTAAAAGATTTTTCATGAATTTTTGGATGATAACCTAAACCAGCTTTTCTAAAAGTACCTTTTTGGTTTCCTAAAATAATGTTTAGATTATCTCTTCCCATTGTAAATTTTGCAAGAGTGTTATTTAAATCCTCAACCTTATTTTTCAAAACACTACACTCATTGCATTTTAAAACTTCATCTTTTTTATTTTCACAAAATATGGGAGGAGAAGTTTCAATCACAAAGAACTTGTTTTTCTTTAAGAATCACTATCTCTTTGTTTAAAATTTCAATTTTTGATTCAAGAGAAGAGATGGTTTTCTTAGAAGAAAGAACAATTTTTCCAAGTTTAATCGTTTCATTATTTAATTCTTCACAAGCAATAAGCAGCTCATCATAAGTTAAAGGAGATTCGAGTTCAAGAGCATTTACCTCATCCTCCTCGTGTTTTGCCATGAGACATAAGTTGGCCTCGGTAGTACCTTCATGGGTCAATAGAAGGGTGTCCCACATTTCTTTAGCAGCCTTGCAATTTGAGACCCTATAGAACTCATCGTAGCTTAAAGCGTAGTGATGATTTTCTTAGCTTTCACATTGTATTGGACTTCTTTCTTATCATCTTCGGTCCAAAGTGATCTTGGTTTGTCTACCACTGCATCATTAATTGATTGAGTGGGGACAAATGGACCATTTTCCACAGCATCCCAAATATCAAGATCAACACCCTCAAGAAAGATTTGCATTCTATCCTTCCAATAACCATACCCCTCACCATTGAAAAATGGGGGTCTGTTCATGGAGGTTCCCTCGTTATTGTTTGAAGTCATTCTCTTGAGACGGTTAAGTCCTTTATACAAGAGTCTAGCTCTGATACCACTTGTTGACAAGTGACTCCAAACACAAGAGGGGGGTGAATTGTGTGTGAACTGTGCTTTCAAAAACTTTTGGAGAAATAAGTGCTAATTATGAGTTGCGGAAATATTAATGTGAAATAGATAAATCACTTGAAGAATAAATTGCAAACGAGTTAAAAATAAAGTAAATAGTAAGATATAAATAACAATAAAATAAAGTACAGAAATTTAATTGGTAGAAAAGTAGAGATAAGGAGTAAAAAGCACACAACAAATTATCCAGGTTCGCCACTTAACACCCCTGTGGCCTCCGTCCTGCCCCCCAACCCAACCACTATGGGATTTTCACTAAGACCCTAGCTTTTAAATCACGTTCAGCTAGAAACCTTTACAACTCTAAACCAGACCAATACGTTCAAGAGATATCACCTCTCTATGAACACCTTGGGATTCCTACCCAAAAATAAATGATTTTCACAAATAAAATGAGACTAAAAGATACACTCAATAGTGCAGATATAACAAATTGAAGCTCAAATAATACAACTCAAATTTTGTAGAATAAAAAGACTCTCAGAAAATTGTGATCAAATAAGTGTGAGTGATGAAAAATATTTGACAGAGTTTTTGGCACAAAAATTAAGCACTGCGTTGTTATATCTTTACAAGGCTCACGAGCTGTGTTTATATAGGCAATGGAAGAGCGTCATATGTAACAAGATTTGTCCGTTGAAGAGCTGTGTCGTTGCAGCATTTAAAAAAAGATTTGTCCGTTGCGTCGATTTGATTTGTCCGTTGGAAGAAAAATCTGCCCGTTGCGTTTTGAAATAAAGAAATTGAAAACACGGAGACGGGTCGGCATCGACCTCTGAAGAGCGGCTCGGCGGGCGACCTCTGAAGAGCGGCTCGGCGACCTCGCCACCTGGCTCGAGAGGCGACCTCGACCGCGGCTCGGCAAAGACCTCGGCACCACGACCTCGGAACCACGGCTCGGATTCGACCTCCTCATCATTTCGGTTCGTAGCTCGACAAGCGACAAGAGCTCATCACGCGACCTCGATGCAGCGACCTCATAAGCTTGATACGCGACCTCGGTAAGCGACCTCCTAAGCTCGGTTCTCATAAGCTCGGTTCTCATCACGCGACCTCATAAGCTCGGCATACGACTTCCTCAGAGCTCAACATCCGACTTCCTCCTCAGCTCGACATCCGATTTCCTCAGAGCTCGACATCCGACTTCCTCAGCTCGACATCCGACACGAGATATGCATGTCAAAATATTTTGTGCGTGTGATTTAATTTTAATTGAGAGCTTTTTATTACTACTTACAAATTGTCTTAATAAAGATAAATAAATACCCAAAACCCAAAGACTTGAGAAACTATCATTCTTGATACGCGTCTTGGTATTCTTTTCCACTTTTTGCACGGTTGACTATTTGCAAAGCTCCCTTTTGTCAATCATCAAAATCATCCTGTCAAGGCATGTATTCACAGTCTCCACCTCATCCCCTCTTCCTCTCTTATCTCTTAATCATAAACTCTCAGCCTCATCCCTTTCTCCATATCTTCAAAAATCCCCAAATCTGTGGTAAATAAAACCAAGGCATGTATTCCATGATGCGGTCCAGATTCGAGCGCTAGAAGCAAGATAGCGAAAGGAAAACAAGAAAAACATGGAGAATCAGAACCAAACCAGGGAATATTCGTTACGTTTCCTTTCTCTTTATTTTCGTTTTTTATTTTATTTCGCTAATCTGTTTCCTTTTTGATAATAGGTACCAAAAGGTTATAAAAGCCCTTGGATAGTTCATGAAAAGGGGGAGCCAACCTAGAGAGGAAATCAAGACCGAAAGGAAACAGAGGGAGTGAACAAGACACAGTCCAAGAAGAAGAAAGCAAGAACCCGTGAGGCTAATTAGAACCAAAATAAACACTTGATTTAGATCTAGTTTCCTTTGTATCCCCATCTTTAGTTTCTATTTTATTTTCTGGGAAGAACTCCAACCCAGGTTATCACTTCCTTTTTCCTTCTGTAATTTTTAATCTTTATTCTGTATATCCATGAACTTGGAACTGGATTGTGATTGATGAATTAGCAGTAACGAAGCATGATATAATTTTTTGCTTCATCTTCTTTATTTTTACGCTTTTATACGTATACTATTCCTGATTGTTTTTTTCTTCTTTTGTCCTCCCTTCGTTCTGTGCGATGACCTAGTTGGATTAGGGTTGGGGTTTGGCCTTCTAATGGGGCCAAACCCAAGCTAGGGACGATTCTGCAATTTTCATATTTTTAGTGGTTAGAATATAAAATTATAAAAATGGGCAAAGCAGGGGCATAAAAGCAAAAAATAAGAAGTTTAGAAATTCTTTTTCATTTATGCATTTTCGTTTAAAAATCGAATTTTTATTAAGTCAATATAATTTGCGAAATCATACTTATTTTTTTTTCCTAAAAAGTTTTCTATTTCCTTTTTTTTATTATTTTCTTGTGGCACATAAATGAATAAATAAATTTCATAAAGGGAGTAGTTCTCTACGGCAAATATTTTCTTAAAACAATTAAGGGTACCATTTTAAATGAGCGTTATAGAGGTGCTAATATCTTCTCTATGCGTAATTAACTCCCGAACTCTTTAAATTTGGTTCAAAGACTATTTTTTCTAGTTATTTTCGAAAAAGGTTTTTCCTATCGTTTTCCTTAATAAACATAGGTGGCGACTCCACATAAGTGTCTTTCCCTAAATTGTTTGTATTGATTTGTTTGCCTTACATAATTTATTTCCCTTTTATTTTTTATTCCTATTTGTTCATTATTTTTATTTTGCTCATAGGTTTGTATATTTGAACCCTAGGGTAGAAGACATTTGTAAATATTATGTTTTGATTTGTTTTGCAGCGGATAGTATTTTAGGTAATTGCTCCTTCACACACTTCACTTAACACATTTTTTGCACACAACGAGTGGAGCCCTATACCTGGGTTTGAAAAAGAAAAAAAAAACTTTAAGTTAGGAGAGGCTGTGTAGTGAGCACCTGCTGGACGTACGGCTAGTTGGGTCCTTGCGAAGGCCTCACCTAGAGTTTGGCCCTATTTGAGAAAAAACTCCCTTTAATAGTTTACCTATTATCGGCGGAAACATTCAAAAATGGGACCCTTGGCTCTAGGAACCTTTTTAGATTAGTATCCTAAAGCCATCCAATGGAAAGACACTTATGTGGACCATAGATCCGTTTTAAGGAACTACCGGCCCATATCACCAAAGGAGCAAACTCTATCTGTCTTGTTTTCCATGTGATCAAAGCCGTAGAACCTAAAGTCTTAGGAATTACCGGTCTACCTCACAAGGGGCACTTGGCCCATTTTTTATCTTCATCTATTTAAATTCCATTATTTTTCAGAAATCCTCTTTAAAAAAAATATATTTTTTCTTTTCCATCGCATTCTTTTTGCAAGAAAAAAGCAATATATTGAAAAAAATGTAATAGAAAAATATTTCTCCATTATCCATCATATTATTTTGCATAAAATATGCATAAAAAAAACCTTCATGACATGCATAATCATGGCATCCTCATAACGTAACTCATTTTTTCCCTTCAACAGAAAAATAGATACAAATAAGCTTTCCCTTCATCCCTACCGGACTCGAGCCCAATTTAGACTCATGGACTTGTTGGAACAGAATCAGCTAGCGATGAGAGAAGAACTCGACCAAATCAAGGGTAAGATGGACAAGATATTGGACCATTTGCAGAACTTGGATCCAAAATTGACCATTGATAAGAACCATTCCATCAACACAAATGGGTATCGAGATGCTTTCGATGGCCCATCAGGAGACCCCCTAGATCAGGAGAGACTCCAAATTGTGGAAGATAGGCTGAAAGTAATTGAAGGGGCAAATCATATTGGGTTCGAAGCTTCAGAAGTAAGTTTGGTCCTGGACGTGGTAATTCCTCCAAAATTCAAAGTTCCTGAGTTCGTCAAGTATGAAGATTTAACTTGTCCAAAAAGCCACCTCATCATGTACTGTCGGAAGATGGCCTCCTGCTCTAGTAATGATAAGCTCATAATCCACTTCTTCCAAGAGAGTCTTACCGGGGCATCCCCACGCTGGTATATGCAGTTAGAGCGGAGCAAAATCAACTCATGGAATGATTTGGCTAAAGCTTTCATCAAACAGTATAAATACAATATGGACATGACTCCTGGCCGCTCCCAGTTGCAAACCATGGTAAAAGGGGGCAATGAAAGCTTCAAAGAGTATGCCCAAAGATGGAGAAGGATTGCGGCCCAAGTGGAACCTCCACTATCTGAGAAAGAGATGGTTACCACGTTCACTCACACACTTCAACAACCCTTCTATGATCTGATGATGGAAAATGTCTCTTCAAGCTTCTCAGATCTAGTTGTTGTCGGACAAAGAGTGGAAGTCGGGATAACATGTGGAAGGATTGGCAACCTCGAAGCTCAACAGCCATTGCGCAGTATAGGTCAAGAGAGGGAAGAGGATACAAATGATGCTCACGGCATGCACTAGGGCAGTGGGCCACTCCATTGTGAATTGTTGGGCTCTGATCAACACCAAGTGGTAAAACTTCAAGGAATAGCCCTGTTTAAACAACCTTAATTTGTTTTTACGTTTTTCCCGAAGCCCTGGGACATATCTTGTAAAGGGCCCACTTTGTTCCCATCTTTTCAATAAATCAATGGAAATGCAATTTGATTTTTTTTTTAACTTCCCTTCTTGATACATGGTCAATCCGGGATAAAAAAAAATAGTAGTTAAGAAAGAAATAAAATAAAAAATGGTAAAGCAATTGCATAATTATCAAAAATTAATTTTTGTGAAAATTTGAGCAATAAGGTTTTGAGATGAAGTTTGGCCGTTTTTCTCTATCCAAGAAATATAAAAAATATTTATCCCTTGCTAACCCTTTTGAGCCTAAAAAAAAATTCTTTCAATTAACCTAAACAAGTATCACCCATACATTGAAGGCTAGCACAATAGTCCATTAAATTTTGTCTGTTAAAAAAAAAGAGAAACAAGCAAATATCAAATGCAATGTATCAAGACGCTTGCAAGGAAAAAAATGAATAAAAATGCAAAAGCAAAACAAGATAATTGTGCTAGCAACCATCAAAGTACATCTTGGCACTAAAGATCCTTGATTTCATAAACCCTTAAATACTTTTTGAGCCTAAAATATCCTTTCTTTCATAGTCCTTAACCCTTGGCAACGTTACAACCCTAATAAAGTCTATTTTGATCAAAGTCAAAGAGCGGCCTAGGCAGAAGTTAGGGTCAAATTCACAAATATGTCAACCCGGATTGTACTTTTTGGACCTAAACATAAACCAAGAAGCTAGGGGAAAAGTTGTGTCCATCATCTACAAGCTTCACATTCATTCCAGTTTCAGAACTACACAGGGTGATCCGCGTCTCTACATAGATCCTTCCTCACATGATTGGACGAAGGCAAAAGGGACACTGAAAAGTCTCTATGGATCAAAGTTATCAATCTAATCCTCCCAAAGGCATTCAAAGCACGAAGCTAAAAATTTGAGGATCCATAAAATGATTTATCAAGGGGCAAATATGCAAACCTGGTGCAGTACAAAGTCAACCATTCGGACAAGCAACCCGACAGAAAGTTATCATCCCACGAGTCTAAGGGCATCGTCCTCAAAGGGATTCAGGGAAATAAAAAAGAATCATTCCTTCAAAACAAAACATTGCTCATGCATGGCATTCATTGCATCTTGCACAATCATCAATACTTTTGGGTCCACCGCCCGCCTTAAAAAAAATATCCTTGCTCCAAAAGCAAAAGCAACACTCATGCATGACATACCATTTATTGCATCTTGCATGATCATCAAAGTTTTTTGGGTACATCGACCCACCCTCTCCAATGTTGCATATAGTTGGTCTGCTGTTACTCGGTAGGAACTAGTACTCAACCTGCCCAATCCACTTACTAGCAAGAGTTAGGAACCCGTCCTACACCTTGCAAGGAATCTGACCCACTACCTTGGGAATCTGACCTAAGCCTTTAGTCAGGAACTTGACCCGCGTCTCGGATCTTCCTCAATTATGGAAATCGATCCAAACCTTTTTAACAAGTGTTAGGAATTTGACCTATACCTTATCGGGAATCTGACCCCAACCTATATTGAGTGACAGAGAAACTCATATCACGGACATTCCTTAAAGTAAGGTAGTCAATCCGTACCTTTTAGCAAGAGTTAAGAACTGACTTACCCTTGTTGGGAATCTGACCCAAACTTGTGTCGAGTGACGGAGAAGCTCGTACCCTGGATGTTCGCTGCGATAGGGAAACTAGTCCATGCTTTAGCAAGAGTTAGGATTCTGACCTACACCTTGTTAGGAATCTGACCCACCACTTTGGGAATCTTACCTAAACCTTGCCGGGAATCTGACCCAAACCTATATTGAGTGAGAGAGAAACTCATATCGCAGACCTTGCCTAAAATAGGGTAGCCAATCTGTACGTTTTAGCAAGAGTTAAGAACCTAACTAACCCCTTGCCGGGAATCTGACCCGAACTTGTGTCGAGTGACAAAGAAACTCGCGCCCCAAACTTTCCCCAAACAGGGAAGTTAATGCATTTTGTAAGAGCTAGGAACCAAACCTATGCCTTACCGAGAATTAACCAGGAATCAAACCTAGAATCTCTCACCAATTTCTCAAGAGCTAGGAAACGAGCCAATGCCTTACTGGGAATTCGCCAGAAAACCGAACCTGGAATCTCCTGCCAATTTCATAAGGAATCATAGTCATACCTATGTCTTATTGGGAATTCACTAGGATACCGACCCTAGAATCTCCCACCAATGTCGGGAACCAATCCCGCAATCTCAAACCACTTGTTTCGGACAAAATTACAGTCCTTTATCCTTAATTACCTTTTACAACGAATGCACGAAGACCTTCGAGTAAAATGTAATTAAGGAGGGGCAGCTGTAGTACCCTAATTTTTTCCGGGTTTTATTAATTTATTTTATTTAATTAGTTTTGCTTGCTTACTAAATTAGTAATAATAATGATATCTTAGTCTCAATAAATAAAAAGAAGAAAAAATGAATAAAGAAAAAAAAGAAAGAAAAGAAAAGGAAAGAAGAGAATAAAAGGGGATGCATTAGTAAAAGGTGGGAGTGCCAATAACAATGGCCCAAAAGGCTGGCCATAAGCCCAGCAGCACACACCTCCCTTTTTTTTGTTTTTACTTCTTGCACCCCCTTCGCTTCTCTGATGCGCCCCAGCGTGTGCTTCTCTCTGTTCGTTGGTTACACCCCCCGCGCCTTTGTTCGTGCCCCCCTTTCTCCTTGGCCTTTAAACTTGCGGCCCATTCCCTCTAGCCCAAACCATCACCTGATAACCCTAAACCTAAAAACCTCACGCTTTCACTCACTCTCATTCCCTTATTCCTCCAGGGGCGCCGCTCCCTCTCTCACTCTACTCTCTCAATTTCTCTCATCATCACCCCACAATTCCTCCACCTTTCTCGCCCTATCTCCCTCTCATCTCTTCCATCTTTCTCCCATGAAAACCCTACGGCCTCCATCACCCTTTTTGTTTTTCTCTCCAACCCTAACCCTAATTTCTTCTTCCCACTCTCCCTCTCTCAGCCGTGGCTACCTCCCATATCTTTCCCCCATTTGCGGTCTCCACCTCATCCCCTCATCCTCTCTTATCTCTTAATCCTAAACTCTCGGCCTCATCCCTTTCTCCATATCTTCAAAAATCCCCAAATCCGAGGTAAATAAAACCAAGGCATGTATCCCATGATCCGGTCTAGATTCGAGTGTTAGAAGCAAGATAGCAAAAGGAAAACAAGAAAAACGTGGAGAATCACAACCAAATCTGGGAATATTCGTTTCCTTTCTTTTCTCTTTATTTTCGATTTTCATTTTATTTCGCTAATCTGTTTCCTTTTTGACAATAGGTACCAAAAGGTTATAAAAGCCCTTGGATGGTTCATGAAAAGGGGGAGCCAACCTAGAGAGGAAATCAAGACCGAAAGGAAACAGAGGGAGTGAACGAGACACAGTCCAGGAAGAAGAAAGCAAGAACCTGTGAGGCTAATTAGAACCAAAATAAACATTTGATTTAGATCTAGTTTCTTTTGTATCCCCATCTTTAGTTTCTATTTTATTTTCTGGGAAGAACTCCAACCCAGGTTATCACTTCCTTTTTCCTTCTGTAATTTTTAGTCTTTATTCTGTATATCCATGAACTTGGAACTGGATTGTGATTGATGAATTAGCAGTAACGAAGCATGATATAATTTTTTGCTTCATCTTCTTTATTTTTACGCTTTTTTACGTAGACTGTTCCTGATTGTTTTTTTTTCTTTTTTTGTCCTCCCTTCATTCTGTGCGATGACGTAGTTGGATTAGGGTTAGGGTTTGGCCTTCCAATGGGGCCAAACCCAAGCGAGGGACAATTATGCAATTTTCATATTTTTAGTGGTTATAATATAAAATTATAAAAATGGGAAAGTAGGGGCATAAAAGCAAAAAACAAGAAGTTTCGAAATTTTTTTTTCATTTATGCATTTTCGTTTAAAAATCAACTTTTTATTAAGTAAATATAATTTGTGAAATCATACTTATTTTTTTTTTCCTAAATAGTTTTCTATTTCATTTTTTTTATTATTTTTCTGTCGCACATAAATGAATAAATAAATTTCATAAAGGGAGTAGTTCTCTAAGGCAAATATTTACTTAAAACAATTAAGGGTACCATTTTAAATGGGCGTTATAGAGGTGCTAATACCTTCTCTATGCGTAATTAACTCCCGAACCCTTTAAATTTGGTTCAAAGACTATTTTTTCTAGTTATTTTCGAAAAAGGTTTTCCTATCGTTTTCCTTAATAAACATAGGTGGCGGCTCCATTTAAATTTTTAAGGTGGTTGTCACAGTTGGCGACTCCGCTGGGGACTTTAGAGAGTTAGGCCCTAAATTGTTTGTATTGATTTGTTTGCCTTACATGATTTATCTCCCTTTTATTTTTTTATTCATATTTGTTCATTATTTATATTTTGCTCATATGTTTGTATATTTGAACCCTAGGGTAGAAGACATTTGTAAATATTATGTTTTGATTTGTTTTGCAGTTGATAGTATTTTAGGTGATTGCTCCTTCACACACTTCACTTAACACATTTTTTGCACACTACGAGTGGAGCCCTATACCCGAGTTTGAAAAAGAAAAAAAAAACTTTAAGTTAGGAGAGACTGTGTAGTGAGCACCTAATGGAGGTACGGCCAGTTGGGTCCTTGCGAAGGCCTCACCTAGGGTTTGGCCCTATTTGAGAAAAAACTTCCTTTAATAGTTTACCTATTATCAGCGGTAACATTCGAAAGTGGGACCCTTGGCTCTAGGAACCTTTTTAGATTAGTATCCTAAAGCCACCCAATGGAAAGACACTTATGTGGACCATAGATCCGTTTTAAGGAACTACCGGCCCATATCACCAAAGGAGCAAACTCTATCTGTCTTGTTTTCCATGTGATCAAAGCCGTAGAACCTAAAGTCTTAGGAATTACCGGTCTACCTCACAAGAGGCACTTGGCCCATTTTTTATCTTCATCCGTTTAAAATCCATTATTTTTCAGAAATCCTTTTTAAAAAAAAAATATTTTTTTCCATCGCATTCTTTTCGCATGAAAAAAGCAATATATTAAAAAAATGTAATAGAAAAATATATCTCCATTATCCATCATATTATTTTGCATAAAATGTACATAAAAAAAAACATTCATGACATGCATAATCATGACATCCTCATAACGTAACTCATTTTTTCCCTTCAACGGAAAAATAGATACAAATAAGCTTTCCCTGCATCCCTACCGGACTCGAGCCCAATTTAGACTCATGGACTTATTGGAACAGAATCAGCAAGCGATGAGAGAAAAACTCGACCAAATCAAGGGTAAGATGGACAAGATATTGGACCTTTTGCAGAACTTGGATCCAAAATTGACCATTGATAAGAACCATTCCATCAACACCAATGGGTATCGAGATGCTTTCGATGGCCCATCAGGAGACTCCCTAGACCAGGAGAGACTTCAAATTGTGGAAGATAGGCTGAAAGCAATTGAAGGGGCAAATCATATTGGGTACGAATCTTCAGAAGTATATTTGGTCCTAGACGTGGTAATTCCTCCAAAATTCAAAGTTCCTGAGTTCGTCAAGTATGAAGGTTTAACTTGTCCAAAAAGCCACCTCATCATGAACTGCCGGAAGATGGCCTCCTGCTCCAATAATGATAAGCTCCTAATCCACTTCTTCCAAGAGAGTCTTACAGGGGCATCCCTACGCTGGTATATGCAGTTAGAGCGGAGCAAAATCAACTCATAGAATGATTTGACTAAAGCTTTCATCAAACAGTATAAATACAATATGGACATGGCTCCTAGCCGCTCCCAGTTGCAAACCATGGTAAAAGGGGGCAATGAAAGCTTCCAAGAGTATGCCCAAAGATGGAGAGGGATTGCAGCCCAAGTGGAACCTCCGCTATCTGAGAAAGACATGGTTACCACGTTCACTCACACACTTCAACAACCCTTCTATGATCTGATGATGGGAAATGTCTCTTCAAGCTTCTCAGACCTAGTTGTTGTCGGAGAAAGAATGGAAGTCGGGATAACAAGCGGAAGGATTGGCAGCCTCGAAGCTCAACAGCCATTGTGCAGTATAGGTCAAGAGAGGGAAGAAGATACAAATGATGCTCATCACGGCATGCACTGGGGCAGTGGGCCACTCCATTGTGAATTGTTGGGCTCTGATCAACACCAAGTGGTAAAACTTCAAGGAATAGCCCTGTTTAAATAACCTTCATTTGTTTTTACGTTTTGCCCGAAGCCCTGGGGCATATCTTGTAAAGGGCCCACTTTGTTCCCATCTTGTCAATAAATCAATGGAAATGCAACTTGAATTTTTTTTTAACTTCCCTTTTTGATACATGGTCAATCTGGGATAAAAAAAAAGTAGTTAAGAAAGAAATAAAAAAAATGGTAAAGCAATTGCACTAGGCTCAAAAATTAATTTTTGTGAAAATTTGAGCAATAAGGTTTTGAGATGAAGTTTGGGTGTTTTTCTCTATCCAAGAAATATAAAAAATATTTATCCCTTGCTACCCCTTTTGAGCCTAAAAAAAATTTCTTTCAATTAACCTAAACAAGGATCACCCATACATTGAAGGCTAGCACAATAGTCCATTAAATTTTGTCTGTTAAAAAAAAAAGCAAGCAAGCAAATATCAAATGCAACGTATCAAGACGCTTGCAAGGAAAAAAATGAATAAAAATGCAAAAGCAAAACAAGACAATTGTGCTAGCAACCATCAAAGTACATCTTGCACTAAAGATCCTTGTTTTCATAAACCCTTAAATACTTTTTGAGCCTGAAATATCCTTTCTTTCATAGCCCTTAACCCTTGGCCACGTTACAACCCTAATAAAGTCCATTCTGATCAAAGTCAAATTGCTCATGTTTTCTCAAAACATGATTTTTGAAAGAGGAAATCCATATAAACTCCTCGGTATAGTTCCTTTACCAAAAAAAAGAGAAAAAAAGAATATAAAATAAAATGGTCGCTAGGCTGAAAACCTGAAGGGGCGGCCTAGGCAGAAGTTAGAGCGACCGGCTAGCTTGAAAACTCGCAAAGAGCGGCCTAGGCAGAAGTTAGGATCAAATTCACAAATATGTCAACCCGGATTGTACTTTTTGGACCAAAACATAAACCAAGAAGCTAGGGGGAAAAGCTGTGTCCATCATCTACAAGCTTTACATTCATTCCAGTTTCAGAACTACACAGGGTGATCCGCGTCTCTACATAGATCCTTCCTCACATGATTGGACGAAGGCAAAAGGGACACTGAAAAGTCTCTATGGATCAAAGTTATCAATCTAATCCTCCCAAAGGCATTCAAAGCACGAAGCTAAAAATTTGAGGATCCATAAAATGATTTATCAAGGGGCAAATATGCAAACCTGGTGCAGTACAAAGTCAACCATTCGGACAAGCAACTCGACAGAAAGTTATCATCCCACGAGTCTAATGGCATCGTCCTCAAAGGGATTCAGGGAAATAAAAAAGAATCATTCCTTCGAAACAAAACATTGCTCATGCATGGCATTCATTGCATCTTGCACAATCATCAATACTTTTGGGTCCACCACCCGCCTTAAAAAAAAATCCTTGCTCCAAAAGCAAAAGCAACACTCATGCATGACATATCATTCATTGCATCTTGCATGATCATCAAAGATTTTTAGGTCCATCGACCCACCCTCTCCAAAGTTGCATACAGTTGGTCTGCTGTTACTCAGTAGGAACTAGTACTCAACCTACCCAATCCACTTATTAGCATGAGTTAGGAACCCGTCCTACACCTTGCAGGGAATCTGACCCACCACCTTGGGAATCTGACCCAAGCCTTTAGTCGGGAACCTGACCCGCATCTCGGATCTTCCTCAATTATGGAAATCGATCTACACCTTTTTAACAAGAGTTAGGAATCTGACCTATACCTTGTCGGGAATCTGACCCGAACCTATATTGAGTGACAGAGAAACTCATATCACGGACATTCCTTAAAGTAAGGTAGTCAATCCGTACCTTTTAGCAAGAGTTAAGAACTGACTTACCCTTGTTGGGAATCTGACCCAAACTTGTGTCGAGTGACGGAGAAGCTCGTACCCTGGACGTTCGCTTGCGATAGGGAAACTAGTCCATGCTTTAGCAAGAGTTAGGATTCTGACCTACACCTTGTTGAGAATCTGACCCACCACTTTGGGAATCTGACCTAAACCTTGCCGGGAATCTGACCCGAACCTATATTGAGTGACAGAGAAACTCATATCGCGGACCTTGCCTAAAATAGGGTCGCCAATCCATACGTTTTACCAAGAGTTAAGAACCTAACAAACCCCTTGCCGAGAATGTGACCCGAACTTGTGTCGAGTGACAAAGAAACTCGCGCCCCAAACTTTCCCCAAACAGGGAAGTTAATCCATTTTGTAAGAGCTAGGAACCAAACTTATGCCTTACCGAGAATTCACCAGGAATCAAACCTAGAATCTCTCACCAATTTCTCAAGAGCTAGGAAACTAGCCTATGCCTTACTGGGAATTCGCCAAAAAACCGAACCTGGAATCTCCTGCCAATTTCGTAAGGAATCATAGTCATACCTATGCCTTACTGGGAATTCACTAGGATACCGACCCTAGAATCTCCCACCAAAGTCGGGAACCGATCCCGCAATCTCAAACCACTTGTTTCGGACAAAATTACAGTCCTTTATCCTTAATTACCTTTTACAACAAATGCACGAAGACCTTCGAGTAAAATGTAATTAAGGAGGGGCAGCTGTAGTACCCTAATTTTGTCCGGGCTTTATTTATTTATTTTATTTAATTAGTTTTGCTTGCTTACTAAATTAGTAATAATAATGATATCTTGGTCTCAATAAATAAAAAGAAGAAAAAATGAATAAAGAAAAAAAAAGAAAGAAAAGAAAAGGAAAGAAGAGAATAAAAGGGGATGTATTAGTAAAAGGTGGGAGTGCCAATAACAATGGCCCAAAAGGCTCGCCATAAGCCCAGTAGCACACACCTCCCTTTTTTTGTTTTTACTTCTTGCACCCCCTTCGCTTCTCTAATGCGCCCCAGCGTGTGCTTCTCTCTGTTTGTTGGTCGCACCCCTCACGCCTTTGTTCGCGCCCCCTTTCTCCTTGTCCCTTAAACTTGCGGCCCATTCCCTCTAGCCCAAACCATCACCTGATAACCCTAAACCTAAAAACCTCACGCTTTCACTCACTCTCATTCCCTTATTCCTCTAGGGGCGCCGCTCCCTCTCTCACTCTACTCTCTCAATTTCTCTCATCATCACCCCACAATTCCTCCACCATTCTCGCCCTATCTCCCTCTCATCTCTTCCATCTTTCTCCCATCAAAACCCTACGGCCTCCATCACCCTTTTTGTTTTTCTCTCCAACCCTAACCCTAATTTCTTCTTCCCACTCTCCCTCTCTCAGCCGTGGCTACCTCCCATATCTTTCCCCTATTTGCGGTCTCCACCTCATCCCCTCATCCTCTCTTATCTCTTAATCCTAAACTCTCGGCTTCATCCCTTTCTCCATATCTTCAAAAATCCCCAAATCCGTGGTAAATAAAACCAAGGCATGTATCCTATGATTCGGTCCAGATTCGAGCACTAGAAGCAAGATAGCAAAAGGAAAACAAGAAAAACGTGGAGAATCAGAACCAAATCAGGGAATATTCGTTTCCTTTCTTTTCTCTTTATTTTCGATTTTCATTTTATTTCGCTAATCTGTTTCCTTTTTTATAATAGGTACCAAAAGGTTATAAAAGCCCTTGGATGGTTCATGAAAAGGAGCCAACCTAGAGAGGAAATCAAGACCAAAAGGAAACAGAGGGAGTGAACGAGACACAGTCCAGGAAGAAGAAAGCAAGAACCCGTGAGGCTAATTAGAACCAAAATAAACACTTGATTTAGATCTAGTTTCCTTTGTATCCCCATCTTTAGTTTCTATTTTATTTTCTGGGAAGAACTCCAACCCAGGTTATCACTTCCTTTTTCCTTCTGTAATTTTTAATCTTTATTCTGTATATCCATGAACTTGAAACTGGATTGTGATTGATGAATTAGCAGTAACGAAGCATGATATAATTTTTTGCTTCATCTTCTTTATTTTTACGCTTTTATACGTATACTGTTCCTGATTGTTTTTTTCTTCATTTGTCCTCCCTTCGTTCTGTGCGATGACCTAGTTGGATTAGGGTTGGGGTTTGGCCTTCTAATGGGGCCAAACCCAAGCGAGGGACGATTATGCAATTTTCGTATTTTTAGTGGTTATAATATAAAATTATAAAAATGGGCAAAGTAGGGGCATAAAAGCAAAAAACAAGAAGTTTCAAAATTCTTTTTCATTTATGCATTTTTGTTTAAAAATCGAATTTTTATTAAGTCAATATAATTTGTGAAATCATACTTTTTTTTTCCTAAAAAGTTTTCTATTTCCTTTTTTTTATTATTTTTCTATGGCACATAAATGAATAAATAAATTTCATAAAGGGAGTAGTTCTCTAAGGCAAACATTTTCTTAAAACAATTAAGGGTACCATTTTAAATGGGCGTTATAGAGGTGCTATTACCTTCTCTATGCGTAATTAACTCCCGAACCCTTTAAATTTGGTTCAAAGACTATTTTTTCTAGTTATTTTCGAAAAAAGTTTTTCCTACCGTTTTCCTTAATAAACATAGGTGGCGGCTCCATTTAAATTTTTAAGGTGGTTGTCACAGCCGGGCGCGACTTGAAAACGACAGAGGAAAATCGTAAATGGTGGTGATTTGGAAGAGTAAAGAGAAGAGTTTTCTCTGTTACCTATGAGTGTTAGAGCATAAAAGGGAATGAGAAGGGAGAAAGAGATAAGGAATCATAAGATATATGGTAAGGGTGGGTGGATCCTAGAGGTCAGACTTAATCTAAAGGTGAGAGAGAAAGCTGGGCCGTTAGATTTTACATTAGAGTTGGCCAGACCGACACTATAACACAGTGCCGGCCTGATCGACACTCATGGTCGACGCAAATGTTAAAAATGCTTTAAAAATTTTTGAGGTAACTTAGCGTGGGCTTAGCCGACACTAGGCCGACGCTACTAGCGTCGGTGTCGTGGTCGACGCTACGTTTTCGAATCTAAAACCATGCATTCTAGTAGTGGCAAGTCTTAGGTTTCTTGGTTCTTTCCCAAAATCAGGATACTCAATATCAATGTTTTTCCATTGAGGAGAGTTTGACAGGTGCCGCAGCATGCCAACCTTAATCCTTTCATCCTCATGCCATGTCAAGTGTTTTGCATATTCTGAACTACGATACATGCGTTTGAATCTGGGATTTATGGGAAAATACCACATAACCTTCTCTAGAGCCGATTCTTTCTTCTTATACCATGATACATTACATTTAGGACACGACTTTAACGATGCATATTCATTTCGAAATAAAATACAATCGTTAGCACAAGCGTATATCCTCTCATAACCCATGCCAATAGAGCGTAACATTTGTTTAGCCTCATATGTCAAACTAGGAAGCACATTATCTGCCGACAACATATCCTTCAACAAGGTGAGTAATTCCGTAAACCTTATTAGTCCATCCATTGCCAGATTTCAAGTTATACAGCGTTAACATCGCCGATAATCTCGTGAATTTCGTACAACACTCATACAACGGCTTCTCCGCATCACTTATCAACTTCTCAAACATTTGAAGATAACCACGAAGATCTTCTTCAACCACATTTGCCATATCTTCAAAGCGGTCGCCATCATATGTATTTGTAGCGGTGTCATCTGACGCATATCTCCCACTATTCCCCATAGTATTAGAAGATTCACCTCTTGTCTCACCGTGCTTTGTCCAACAGGTATAACTCTAATCAATTCCATACCTCACTAAATGTCCTTCCAATTCATTAAACATTAACTCGACCTATATAACAACAACTCAAATAAGGACATACGATTCTATTTAGGTCTAGAACTTCTTCATGCTGTACTACAAACATAATAAAATCTTGCACTCCATTATTATATTCCTTTGACAAACGATTTGCAGACATCCACTTCCGATCCATTCTAACTTCAACCTTTAAAAAACTAAGTCAGTCCTTCGGTAATATAACATCATATTAAATTTATTTGTATTCTCACTAAACATAGTCAAAACATGATAATCTAACGCATCAGGCTATAGCTAATGCTTTGTCGTCAATCCACAATTCACAGTTCGTATTCAATTCACAGTTTGAATTTTTAACAAAATTTTGGCAGAGTCTCCCCTAAAATATGAACATTCCAAAATATATTCAATCCAATCAAACAAAAAACACTTCAAAGTTGTCATGAACTGTGAATTATCAAGTTCAATATAACCCAGTTAATGCTTAAATACAAGCAAAATCACACTTAGGCACAAATATTATCAAGTTCAATATAACCCAATTAGTTGTCATGAACTGTGAATGTTGGAATTTCCCTATTTATATGGCAGTGCGAAATCCTATGTTCTTCAAATTTTCCATTTGATTCTTGGAACAAAATATATAAAGCATAGAGACAACAACATGAAGTCAAAAATAGTCTCCAGGTGCAAGAAGTGTTGTGTTTTAAAATAAAGAGGAATACAAAAAACACACAAACTAAGCTCATATATGAAGAAGAAATCCCCATTCCCATTCCCATAGGCAAGCAGATTATTTTCTTGGAATGGCCCAGAACAGTGCTTGAAGGTTACATTAGTATTCATATAAAATTCTATAATGTTTATTAATTGCTAAAAAAAAGATAAAACATTGATTCATGAGCTTGAAGAATACAAAATATTTCCTTTGTTAATTAGTAGCCAAATAAGCTGGAAATAAATGCACCAAACATCAGAAAATGATTAAAAGAGAACCCACAGAACAAACCCACCACATAATTTCAAACCCACGGATCCAAAAACATATACACAGAGAAAACAAAGAAAAACCAAAACTTACTAACTTTCGATTGTCAGTGGCAGAACGAAGGCGGCTCGTGGTGGGTTTGAGGAGGCAGCTCGCAGTAAGTTTGAGGAGGCAGCTCGCGGTGGGTTCCAATGAGAACGAAGGCGGAACAAAGGCGTCTCACGGTGGCAGAACGAAGGCGGCTCGTCGTGGATTTCGGTCAAGGCAGCTCGCGGGGGGTTCTGGTGAGGAGAGGCGGCTCGAATACGACCGCGCAGATGGAAGGTTTTGGACAGAGAGCGAGAGAAAGAAAGAGATGAACAGAGAAGAGTAACAAGAGTAACAGTGGTACTGATAGGGCACGAGTATTATTAAGTTATAATTTTTGAAATAGGCAGCGCTTGTTTAAGAAAGCGCTGGCTATTTCATGTATTTGATAATCAGCAGTGCTTGTTTAAGGGAGCTCTAGCGAAGGTTAACGTTTAAAGGCAGTGCTTGTTTAAGAAAGCGCTGGCTATTCATGTATTTGATAATCAGCAGTGCTTGTTTAAGAGAGCGCTAGCGAATGTGAACGATTAAAGGCAGCGCTTGTTTAAGAAAGCGCTGGCTATTATCAAACGGCATAATTAGCAGCGCTTAATGAAGGAAGTACTGTTTAAAGTGGCGTCTTTTTTTACACATTCTGTTGTAGTGCTTGGTTCAATGACCTAACACCTTGATTGCCTGAGGAAGTATCTAGGGAACGGTATGTTTGGATTCGTCTTCAAGGTATACCTGTCCATGCTTAAGGGAGAGAAGTCTTTGAAAAAATAGTCACTTACTATGGGAGGTTTATTCAAATGGATGATATGATTGAGAAAATGCAGTGTTTAGACATTGCAAGGTTGTTAATTCAGACTTCTTCATTGGAGCCAATAATTCAATTGATTAAAATTAGAATTAATGGATTATTGTATTCTGTTAGAATTGTGGAGGAACCATTTTTGCTCCCTTTTGTGAATTATAGTAAGAACCAGATGGAACAAAATAGGAAGGTGGAGTCGGAGGTAGATTCAGAGCACTTCGATTCGCATGAATCACTCTTTCTTCCTTCCATGGATTCACTGGTAGCTGAGGATCTTTGGAAAACTAAAGACGACGAAGGGCTCAAGGTGGCCATTAATGAAGAGGGAGGAGAAGATGGTGGGAATACAAACTTAACTGACATAGGGGAAGTGGAATAGAACACGCGTTAAAAGAGAGATGAATCCCAAGAGATGGGATTTGCTGCAAAGCGGCTCGCAATGGATACAAATGTCACATGCAACACACAGAGGAGATTTAAATGGGGACGCAATTATTGAAGGGGAAAATGTGGGAGTCCAGAATAACGGGGTAGGCTGGTTGGGCTTGAAGCAACGGTAGTGGCCCAGTTCAGGTGAGAAACAAACACGTGGGCCGAGGGAACACAATACATATGAGAAAGTAAATGATGAACAAAATGGAGAGGAGAAAATAAATGATGGATTGGTGGCCGGCTGGAAGTAGTTTTACGTGGGCCATTATTAAAGACACCCCCCACCTGTTAAGTACACCCCCCCATTTTGCATATTTCCCAAAATACCCCCCGTATAAAATCATTAAAAATTGCCTTTTTTTTTTGTAATTCCGAAAATGTTACCGGAAATTGCAATTTCCGGTATACAAATTGTATACCGGAAATTGCAATTTCCGGTAAAGTGTGTAAATTTTGTTAGGAAATTGCAATTTCAATATCTGATTTAGATATCTGGAAATTCCAATTTCCGGTAACATTGTGTTTAAAATTGTATACCGGAAATTGCAATTTCCGGTAACAAAATTTACACACAATGTTACCGGAAATTGGAATTTCCGGTATACAATTTGTATACCGGAAATTGCAATTTCCGGTATGTTACCAAAGTTCTTGAAATAGCATCAAGTGTCGTTCGAGTTTTAAAAAACAGGCATTTAAAACATGAAAATGTATACCTCGACGTGCCCAATGTCTGTGAGCTCGACGTCCCCAATGCCTGGAGGAGCTCGACGTGCCCAATGCCTGCGAGCTCGACGTGCCCAATGCCTGCGAGCTCGACGTCCCCAATGCCTGGAGGAGCTCGACGTGCCCAATGTCTGCGAGCTCGACGCTCTGTTCGCAGACATTGGGCACGTCGAGGATAAACATATGAGTTAAGCGTGACAAATTTGCGAATTTCCCATAATGCCCCTTAATAACTTAACAAAAACTCAACCTTTCCCGATCCACTCACACTCACGCTTCCGGAAATTCCAAATCTCTGAAAACGCTCTGTTCTTACCGGAAATTCCAAATCTTCGGTACGTGTTTTTGTTGTTATTTAATCATAGTTCCGGAAATTACAATTTCCGGTGTACAATTTGTATACCGGAAATTGCAATTTCCGGTACCATGTTCTGTAGAGTTCCGGAAATTGGAATTTCCGGTGTACAATTTGTATACCGGAAATTGCAATTTCCGGTACCATGTTCTGTAGAGTTCCGGAAATTGGAATTTCCGGTGTACAATTTGTATACCGGAAATTGCATATCCGGTAGTGTACAATTTGTATACCGGAAATTGCATATCCGGTACCATGTTTTGTATAGTTCCGGAAATTGGAATTTTCGGTGTACAATTTGTATACCGGAAATTGCAATTTCGATACTCATGTTCTCAGAGTTCCTAAATTGGAATTTCCGGTGTACAATTTGTATACCGGAAATTGCATATCCGGTACCATGTTTTGTATAGTTCCGGAAATTGGAATTTCCGGTATACAATTTGTATACCGGAAATTCCAATCTCCGGTACAGAAAGCAATTTCCGGCTTTTTTTTCCTCTGTACCATAGGTTTTTTTTTATTTACCGATCTAGCATGCTTTTTCTTTTAAGTGAGATCTACCATACTTCCACAGCAGTAGCGTGCGAGCGAGACCACAATCGCACGATGTCCTTATGACTGAGCGAGATCACGGTTCCCATCGTTGATTACCTCGGGTCTCGACATGTCTAGTTCGAAACACTGAGCTCGACATGCAGAGGTCGTCGTTGAGTACCTCGACATCTCTACAACGACATGCAGAGGTCGTCGTTGAGTACCTCGACATCTCTACAACGACATGCAGAGGTCGTCGTTGAGTACCTTGGGTGTCTAGCTCGACATGCAGAGGTCGTTGAGTACCTCGGGTGTACAGAATTTATTTTATTACATTTGAATATAATTGATTTACTTGTCTTTCAGATATGCCTAGGACGAGAGGGAGAGGATTAGCTTCCACACCTGGTAGTGCGCCCCCACGTAGACCACGGCACTGCGGATCGCCTCTCGAAGGCCAGAGGCGTATTGCTAGCGTGCCACACGAGGATGTAGTTGGCGATCAGGATCCCCATTTTGTATACGAGGCTCCAGAGGATATAGCTGGAGGAGACCATGGTACAGTTGGAGACCAGGCTCCCTTTCCTGGAGGACCTTACGATGGGTCATTGCTTACAGATTATCAGCATCACGTTGCCTATCAGATATGGCAGGGGCAGGTATATATCTGGTTGTTATTTCCGAAGTGCATGACTTGGTTGGTCCATGCCGCAACAAACTTTTCCTTAAAGGGGTTCAACCATGTATTCTTGACATATTCAACAAAAATAGGAAATTCTGAACATACACACTCAAAAGTCATCAACCGTTGCTGATACTCAAACTCGTCAGTCGCATCAACAACACCATCCCATGCATTCTTCACTGCCTCATGTTTGTCTTCATGAAATACCAACTTCTTGCATTTCGCATAGACATTCTTACCTATGTGCCATTGACACAGCAAATTGGCCGAAGTTGGAAAAACAGAAGCAATTGCATTCATCAGAGCAAGATCTCTATCAGTGAGAATAACTTGAGGAAATGATTCCTGTCGCACAAACAGACCTTTTAACTTTAAGAGTGCCCATTCAAAGTTATCCTGCTGCTCAGAATCCAAATAGGAAAATGCCACAGTGTATGTAAGGGATGTGCTGGTAACACCAACAATTTCAAACAGTGGCAGCCGATATCTGTTGGTTTTGTAGGTGCTGTCCATGAACAAGACAACGTGAAATGTATTCAATAAATTGACGGCATCTGGATGTGTCCAAAAAATATCTCTAACAACGTCAGAACCTTCATGTCTTCTATACCAGGACACATATCGATCACGTTGGATTAAATTCAACAAGTGTTGCATTTCAGTTCTTGGACCTTTCTGTGTTGATCGAAACTTATGCCGCTCATTATATACTTGACTGATGGTTGTGAGATTGGCCACATTGCGACTTTTCAGTGTCAATAGAATGCTTCCCGGCCTTACGTTGTTCTTTGTCATATCATGAACAATTTCTTTCTCATTTTGATTTAAACGACCAACAAATGGATGACCTATCATGCTTTCGGTATCCGATGGTTGTGAATTCCACATAGGACCTTAAGTATCCAGCCTTCACCCATTGACAATGGTCTTCCTTTAAGCGCGAACGGACATTCACACTTATGAGATCCAGTTGACTTTGAAGAACTTGATGACTTTGATTTATACTTTCCACCCCTTTCACAACCCAAAATGACTTTTGTTTTTCTTCCTCTTTGTCCATTTACGTATGCGATCGTACAATGACGATAACTATATTGTTTTCCTTCCCAACCTCTCGAGCCCAATACAAAAGGTCATCTCGTGTAGGAAATATCTACAAAAAAAATATTAATCTTAATGTTTTGCAACAAAAAAAAACGACATATTCACAATATCAAACAATAATTAAATTACCTGCGTAGTAGTGAATACATCACTACAATCAAAATGTTGGGAAACGTCGGTCGGCTTGTCACTTAAATCGAGTGAAGCCACTAAAATCATCCATTTCCAATGAAACTAAAATGAAACAAACAATAGATTATTACGTGTCGAGGTACTCAACGACGACCTCTGCATGTCGAGCTCAGTGTTTCGAACTAGACATGTCGAGACCCGAGGTAATCAACGATGGGAACCGTGATCTCGCTCAGTCATAAGGACATCGTGCGATTGTGGTCTCGCTCGCACGCTACTGCTGTGGAAGTATGGTAGATCTCACTTAAAAGAAAAAGCATGCTAGATCGGTAAATAAAAAAAAACCTATGGTACAGAGGAAATAAAAGCCGGAAATTGCTTTCTGTACCGGAGATTGGAATTTCCGGTATACAAATTGTATACCGGAAATTCCAATTTCCGGAACTACACAAAACATGGTACCGGATATGCAATTTCCGGTATACAAATTGTACACCGGAAATTCCAATTTCCGGAACTCTACAGAACATGGTACCGGATATGCAATTTCCGGTATACAAATTGTATACCGGAAATTCCAATTTCCGGAACTACACAAAACATGGTACCGGATATGCAATTTCCGGTATACAAATTGTACACCGGAAATTCCAATTTCCGGAACTCTACACAACATGGTACCGGATATGCAATTTCCGGTATACAAATTGTATACCGGAAATTCCAATTTCCGGAACTACACAAAACATGGTACCGGATATGCAATTTCCGGTATACAAATTGTACACCGGAAATTCCAATTTCCGGAACTCTACAGAACATGGTACCGGAAATTGCAATTTCCGGTATACAAATTGTACACCGGAAATTGTAATTTCCGGAACTATGATTAAATAACAACAAAAACACGTACCGAAGATTTGGAATTTCCGGTAAGAACAGAGCTGCCAGAGATTTGGAATTTCCGGAAGCGTGAGAGCGTTTTCAGAGATTTGGAATTTCCGGAAGCGTGAGTGTGAGTGGATCGGGAAAGGTTGAGTTTTTGTTAAGTTATTAAGGGGCATTATGGGAAATTCGCAAATTTGTCACGTTTAACTCATATGCTTATCCTCGACGTGCCCAATGTCTGCGAACAGAGCGTCGAGCTCGCAGACATTGGGCACGTCGAGCTCCTCCAGGCATTGGGGACGTCGAGCTCGCAGACATTGGGCACGTCGAGCTCGCAGGCATTGGGCACGTCGAGCTCGTCCAGGCATTGGGGACGTCGAGCTCACAGACATTGGGCACGTCGAGGTATACATTTTCATGTTTTAAATGCCTGTTTTTTAAAACTCGAACGACACTTGATGCTATTTCAAGAACTTTGGTAACATCTGGAAATTGCAATTTCCGTATACAAAATATATCGGAAATTCCAATTTCGGTAACATTGTGTGTAAATTTTGTTCTGGAAATTGCAATTTCCGGTATACAATTTTAAACACAATGTTACCGAAATTGAATTTCCGATACAAATCAGATATCTGAAATTGCAATTTCCTGAACAAAATTTACACACAATGTTACCGGAAATTGTAATTTCCGGTATACAATTTGTATACCGGAAATTGCAATTTCCGGTAACATTTTCGGAATTAAAAAAAAAAGGCAATTTTTAATGATTTTATACGAGGGGTATTTTGGGAAATATGCAAAATGGGGGGGTGTACTTAACAGGTGGGGGGGTGTCTTTAATAATGGCCTTTTACGTGGCCTAATGTTGGTGAATCATGACCCACATAATATTGGATCGATACCCACAATGTTAGAAAGTGGAAGGCAATTGAGTTTTAACCAAAGAGCGAAGGAAGTGGCTGATACCATCCAACCTAGCATAGAGAAGATGGCCGCAGAGTTTGGGAACATCGTGTGTGTGTCAGATGTGGAGGGTCTCCAGGCAGATTTCAGGTCAAAATTAAATAGTAAAAGGAAGAACAAGGCAGCGAAGACAAAGAAAAATTGCAAGCAAAAGCATGGTGAAGATGTAATTGCACAAGATCGTAGCATTATCCAACAATCCATGGAATATGGAATACACAGGTACTACTTGCATCTAAAAAATTTTCTGCAGATAGTAATACTAATAGAGGTAATAGCCAGTGGGTAAAAGGGGACGCATTGGAAATGGCAACAAATGTTTGGGATGTTGGGAAGAAAGCGGGTATAGCCTATAAAGGAAAGGAGGGGGATGTGATACAACATTTGGTACTGATAGAAAAAAGGGATAGGGTAGCGATTGGAAGAAAGGAAGGAAGGTTGGGAGGTCAGGGTTGCATTTAGTGAAGAAAGAGGGTTTATAAAGTAAGATGAAGATACTTCCTTATAACATTAGAGGGTTGGGGGGAGAGCGAAGAAGAACATCATCCAGAAACTGGTAAATGCCCCCAAACCAGACATACTATGTATTCAAGAGACTAAGATGGGGTGTGTGGATCAGAAGTTGTGTTCGTGGATATGGGAGCACAGTGAATTGGAGTTCGCGTATAAAGCAGTAGAGGGGAGGTCAGGTGGGATCCTAACAATCTGGAACAAACATTCTATTCAGATTCAGAGTGTGTTCGAAGGTAGCCAATTCCTATGGATTGAAGGTCTCAGGGGGTAGAGTAAGATTCCCGTGGTGGTGGTAAATATCTACGTGTCATGTCAACTGAATAGAAAGAATGAGTTATCGGAGGAACTAGTGAATCTGCTGAAGGACAATAGCATAGGGTGGTGGTGTCTGACCGGAGACTAATTCCATTAGATCGGAGGCAGAAAGAAAAGGTGTAAGTTCATATTATCGTATGGAGGACGCTTTGTTTAATGAATTCTTCTCTGAAGTTGGTATTATTGAGTTACCATTAATTGGGAGAAAATTCACATGGTATAGAGGGGATGGAACAGCTATGAGCCGATTGGACAGGTTCCTCATTTCTGAAGAGTGGTTGAGTTCATGGCCTACATCATCTCAATGGGGCCTAGACAGGCAATTATCAGACCATTATCCTTTGATATTAAAGAGAAGATAATTAATTGGGGACCTAGACCCTTTAGGATGCTTAAATGTTGGAGTAAGGTTGAGGGATATCATCAGTTTGTCAAGGAACAGTGGAAGGTTTTAAAAGTGGAGGGGTGGGGAGCATTCTTCTTCAAAGAGAAACTGAAGCTCATGAAGTAAAAGTTAAAGGAGCGGCATCAGCAACATTGTGGAAACTTGGGTGGAAGACTGTTGCGGCTCAGGCAAGTGCACCTGATCGTAACTCGTAATAAAAGTGGAATATAATTAGGACTCCGAATGTCGAACCCATAGAGAATGAGTGAGTACTAGTGAATTAGTATGATTCTATTCTATTAGATGAGTAAAGATTGTAATTAAGCGAGTAGAATAAGTAATCGAAATTAAACCAATAACAGATTGAATACAAGAACATTTTAACAATATTATGGGAAACCTAGGGGGAACCGGGTTCACCAATACTCTACCCTCGAGTTCATTAATCAATTGATATGAGTTATCTATCATGAAAGAGCACTAACCACCCACTCTAAATTACTAGAGGCTGTCATCGCGTACAATAGCCTTCCTCCCAACTAATTACTCCGTTTGGCCCAGGAAAATAACTAAGGGAAAGAGCACTAAGTTTAGGTGGATTTGTTAATCTAATAATTGATTAGAAACAAGCTCTAACCTATCCGGCATATAAAGCGAGTTCTTTTAACCTATAGTTTCGTTAACTAATCATGATCCTATTACCACAATTAAACCAACTAGATAATGGTTGATCAGACCTTATTAGGTTAAGCACAATAGGAATAAAATATTCAAACAATCAATAGAAACTCATATAATTAAATAACAAAACATCAAGTGTATTGTAAATGATCCCTATCACCCCTAGTGATGGGTTTAGCTACTCATTACTAATAATAATAACATAAACTTAGATATAAAATCAGAATAATCCATAACAAGAGAATAAATTCTAAACCGGGACACCCTTTCAGTATGACGATGGTCCTTAAGCACCTTCTTCGTGTCCTCACAAGCTCCGGTAGCGATTCGAGATGGTACCAAGCTTCAAGGAGACAAGAATTCGATGGAATGGGTAAGGGTATGCTATTAGATTTCAATTGGGGGCTCTTGACTCCGAAATTTGTCAAAAGGTCTTTGTAACATGTTAAGAGCCCCTATTTATAGACTAGGCTGCGAATTAGGTTATCTGGCTTCAAATCTGCAATGATCAGGGATGGGGTACGGTCGTACCGCATATATACACGGCCGTACTGAGCTTCGTTGATGACGCTAGACCGTACCCATGCGTGCTGTTGCCCTGACATCACTTGGGTATGGTCGTACTGCCTTTGGCATGGCCATACTGGACTATTTTATCAGTGTCAGGTAGTACAGACTGAGGAGGTACGCCCCACCTGAGGTTCTGCTCTAGGTGCGGCTGTACCGTTGATAGGTCAGGCTGTACCGCTTGTCCAGTAGTGCTAAAACTCTCCAAAACTAGCCAGTTTTTGGTCCTTTTTCTCATCTTTTGCTCCGAGTGGTGTCTTCATGATAATTCTGCATAATAAGACATAAATGAGTACATTTGTGCATTAATTAGTGCAAAATGGTATAATTAGATACTAAAAATGCCCTATAAATATAGACAAATTGGTGTGTTAACACATCCCCACACTTGAGCTTTGCTTGCTCTCAAGCAAACAATTTGGTTAACTATAGTAAGAAAAACTATTTCTACTGAATAGGGGCAGAAAAATAAGTGAGACAACAATATGACATCACAATCATGTTAGTAAATAGAATGCCCAATTAGAGGTGTAAGTTCAAGTAAGCTAACAATCTGCGATTTTCAAGTCACACTCTCACCAATCTCAAAGTGTTTATAGGTATAGTCATTAACACTCAGATTTTTCAAATGAAATGGCATTACCATATGCTTGTACATTGACTAAAAACTCTACTATTAGAATCTATAAGACATGCAAAAGAGGAATAAGGGTCTTTCATTGGTTATAATAGGGCTAAGGTAATAATGTTTAGTATGATAAAAGAAATGAAAAGGTCATGTAAAGGGTCAGAAACAAATCAACCAAAACAAGCAACATAATTCTTTTTCACTTTCAAGAGCAGACAAGAATCCTAATTTTTCAATCAATATTATTTTTTTTGTAAATTATGAAGGCATGAGCATGATCACAAATTTTTTTTTCTTTTTTTTTTCTTTTTCAACGCTCTTTCTTTTTTCTTTTTTTCTTTTTTCCTTTCCTCCTTTCATGCATTTATGCAGCAGTTAATCATTTGTAATAACTAGGATGGGAATAAATTTTTAAGCCTTCTCTTTTGTAAACATATAAAAGGGATTTTGCAACATTATTCTTTTGATCTTGCCACTAATTGCACTCAAATAAATTTTTTTGAGGTTGTCTTCACAGAAAATAATCAAATGTAACAAAAAGGGTACCAAAGAAATTAAACATAATACTTTTTGGGCACAAAAGTGGGCAACTAGTGGGATAATGCATTCAAAATGGTAGTGGCCTGAATAATTCCTAAAAATTGCCCTTTCCAAATTCACATGCAAATAATTTCATATTCGCTTCGTAATGGTCTCAGCACAAGTTCTAAAATGCACATTCTAAGAAAAATATCAATCAACAAAGAAAAGACGTAAAAGCATGATGTGGCCTCTTATTTCAGGCTCAAAACTCACATTTAATAGCTTATACAGAAAGTCAAACTCACAGAATTTCAATGTTAATTTTCAGTAAATTTCAATACTAGCAACGAATTGATACAATCAAAAGTTGTCATAAAGAAAAAAAATTTGTATAGCCCTAAAAAGTTCTTCTATAATTATAAGCAGTTATAAGCACAGCCAAGTAATAAGCATAATGTAAAACTCCCTTCCCACACTTATTTCTAGCAGTGTCCTCACTGCGTCTAAGTTAAAGCAAGCACAAAAAGATAAAATAAAAGAGAAATAAGTGCTATAAAGGAATATGGAAAGAGACTCCCCTCTATCACGAGCAAATTGGATGGGGATATTGGCAAAATATTATGTTTCCTTATCACAATACTGATAGAGCTTGTAAGCGGCGGAAGAACTGTGCAACACAAAACTAAAAAGTTTAGAAACATAATAAAAAGAAATATAGTAAAAGATAATAACAAAAAATAAAATAAAAGGAAAAACAATAAAATAAAATGTATCCTGCGAGTGTGCCCCAAAATATGTGCATCTCTTTTTAATACAAAAGCAAAACCTAAGTACTAAAAGAGAAAAATAAATGAAGGTCCCGCATCACTCGGCAGGAGGCAAAGGCTGGATGCGCTGTAGGTGCTCCAAAATAAGTGTCAGCTGCTGGTCCACATGGGTCCTATGCTCTACAAAGCTAGACTGCATCTGGTCAAGACGCATCATGACGTCCTCATAGGAGTGGCCCTGTGCTGCTGGTTGAGGCTGTGGCGGTGGTGGTGGTGGATGCTACTCTGCTAGTGGGACAAAATCTGTAGCCTCGTCCTGTTACTGCTCCGGTCTGACGACCTCCAAGTCCCCGTTCCCCAATCTCTGTAGAACACCAATGTTAAGAAGGTCAGAATGCCAATGGGCTCCATCTCAATCATCGTGGCTCCAACTTCGGCTCGAACTCCGAAGTGATGGGCTAGACGGGAGATGAAAGAACCTAAGACGATGTTCTTGGTGTTCTAAATCTGAAGATGAATGCCCAATTAGGTGCACGTCCATAACAAAAATATCCCGGCGTCACAGCGGCGTCCTTCTGTCATGGCCCACAGCAAAAATAAGTCTGGCCTCATGACCATGTCGTCGCTCAAGGCTCTCCCGTTTATGGAACGGGCAATCCATCTGTGCACTGTCCGCACAACTAGGTCTCTAATCCTGCTGCCCTTGGCCCAACTGGGAATGTAGTGGCCATCCCCAGTGAGAGCTCTCCAACTCTCTGAATCCTACCATCCCTCTGAGATCTCCAGAAGGGCCTCTAAATACTTTGGCGTCTGAACTGACTGCGTTGTCTCAAATCCAAGCCCAATGTTGAACTCAGCCAAATTGATCTCGTGGTGGTTCCCACGGATCCAAAATGTAACAACAATCTCCTGCTCCAGCGCATCCTCCCCATCTGCACGCTGGGACTCTCTGTCTCTCATATGATAGCCACAGGTGGCTAAGAAATCTATAACTTCCTCCACAAAGAAGGGCTGTCTGACAGAGGCTGCCTGGAGCCGTCTATCCTCTGCAGCAGGGTCTCCACATCTCCCCCCAGGCCAACCTCCTAAATGGCATCAAAGTCTAAGTATCTCTAGGTATGGGTGTGGAAATCCCGCAGCTGCCTATAACAATCTCTGAACTGCTCTGGTATATAGTGAGGCACGGCTCTAGAGCCACGTGCTGCTATAGCAGAAAAAGGAGAACCATCGGTCTTTTGGCGCTTCGGCATTTTTCTGCAAAGATAAAATAGAAAAAATTAAATTTCAAGTAAAACCTGTATTAGGTACGGTCGTGCTTCGTGTGGTACGGCGGAACTGATGCTATAAGTACGTCGTGATTCAATAGGTCAGTACGGCCTGACTAAGGTCTATGTACGGTCGTACTTTTCCATAGGTACGCCCGTACCTATGGTCAGTCTTCAACCCTAAGGCCGCCAGTACGGCCTTCAGTACGACCTATTCTTGATAGGTATGGCCGTACTGCGCTACGGTTTTGTGAAAAATCTACCCTATGATCAGATTTTCTCAATATTAAGCCTAGATTTCAAGTCTCTAATCATTCCTAGGGTCTCTAAGCATGCAAAACCAAGCAAAAACTACTCCTAATCACCTAAAGTTAGAATTAAACGAAACCAAAAACCTAAACTAACTAAAAACTTAAAATAACCAATAAAACAACCAATCAATCCACAAATTGAGTTTAGAATCAATACTTGGATGATCTTGTAAGTGGAAATCCGAAGAGAATGAGAGAAGAGGGTGCTCGAATAGAGAGGTTTTGGGCGTACGAGGGTGAGGTACGCCCTTATCTCTCACTGTTTACCTTATATTCAGCCTCTGGACACGGGGTACGGCTGTACCTGGTTTATGTCCGGCCGTACCTATCTGTTTCTTCGCGTTTTGAAAGTGAAGCCGTGTGTTATGACCGTACATGGTGCAAGGTGCGCCCGTACCTACTGGTTTTCTGGAAAAATTTTTGATTTTTCAATTTTGTAATTTTTTTGTATTTTTAAATATTCCTAAAATGAATAAAAATAGAATAGAAATAAAACAAACAGATAAGAGATAAAAATGTTAGTAACCGAAGTTGCCTCCTGGTAAGCGTTTGTTTAACATCTCGAGCCTGACGGGTCGGGGGACTTAAGAATTAGTCCTCAGCGGGCAATGGCCCATCCTTAACATTACCTTTTGTCTTCTCACCATTGGGAAACACAACAAAGTAATCACCTTTTTCTGAGTGGTCCATCCATGTAGGACCTAAGCACTTTTTTGGTTGGTTCATTGTGTACCCACAGTCTTCACGGATGTAAATTGGCTTCTCAAAGCTGGGTGCAAAAGTCCTAATGAATTTCTTCATCAAGTTATTCCATGTTTTTACTTCCTCAACTGGCAGGAGATAAAGCCAAATCTTGACTTCCTCATCTAATGAGAATGGAAAAATTATTAGCTTTGCTTCATTTGGAGACAAGCCTTCAAAGTTTGCATTCCTCATCTTCCTACAGAACTGTCTCATGTGCTCAATAGGATTTTGTCATGTGGTTTCCTTGAACTGCAATTTTGACACCTCTGAGATCAAGGATGGGTCTAATCTAAAACCTGCATATTCCTCTTGAGTGTCGTTCTTGAATTCTTGGAAAAATTGAAATAGATCCATTCTTTCTTCTGGTGTGGATTTGAAAACTCTTAAAAACTCCTCTTTTAATTCCTCCCAACTTGAAAAGTGGTGTGCTTGGGATATATTGAGAACCATTCTTTTGCTGTTCCTCCTAGAGAAAGGGGAAATAATTTGAGCTTTTCCTTCCTGCTTTGGCTCCTGCATGATTATTAGATTTTTCCAAGCCATAAAAGTGTAATAAATGACAAGAAGGTTCATCACTATCAAGTCCTTTAAATTTAGGCAAACACAGTGCCTCCAAAATCAAAGAAGGTGTTATGTCCTTATCCTGCTCTAAAGAGTCACTATCTTGTTCTTCAACTTACACTTCTTTCCCTTTTTCAACTTTTATATCATGCAAGAAACGACAAGAAGCACTAGAGAGAGAAATTTTGTTAGAATTATATATATTAAATACTTCTTCCTCATCCTCAATTCTTAGAGTCATGGTGCCTCTCTTTACTTGAATGGTAGCATCTCCTGTTGCCAAGAATGGTCTTCCTAAAATAATAGGAACATCTTTTTCTTCCTCCATATCTAAGACTACAAAATCCACAGAGAAAATAAATTTTCCTACCTTAACTAGCATATCTTCTATTATTCCTCTTGGGTAAACAAGAGTTCTTTCAGCTAACTGCAAAGACACGTAAGTAGTTGTGGTTCCTGCAAATTCAGTTTCTTCCAAACAGACAAAGGCATTAAATTTATACTTGAGCCTAAATCATATAGTGCCTTAAATGTATTATTACCAATTGAACAAGAAACATCAAAGGTTCCTGGATCTTTAAGCTTAGGTGGTAATTTTTTTTAAAAGAATAGCAGAGCAATCCTCATTCAACTTAACAGTCTCATCTTCTATCCTATTTTTGTTAGAAATTATTTCTTTAAAAAATTTAACATATTTAGGGACTTCAGAGGCAATTTTAGTCAAAGGGATATTGACATGAAGCTTTCTTAGTTTTTCTAATATCCTCTTATCTTGCCTATCTATACAAGAATTTTTAGAACCTTAGGAAGAGTTACTTATCTGCTGAGACTCAGTTTGAGTCTTCTCCTCTTTTGGTTCCTCTTTTTCCAAGAAGATTGCATTGCACTTTTCATTGGGATTTGGCTCCACTTGACTTGGGAGTGTTCCTTTTTCTCATTGAGTCACTGCTTTCAACACAATTGCCATTTGCTCGCTCAGTGTTTTCTGGCTTATTGCGTTCTCAGTGACTATTTTTTCCAAGTTGCTACACCTTTCATTCATCTGTCCCATAAAGTTGTTAATATCATTTTCTCCAGGACTTCTATCGTTCTGTGCATGATTTTGAAAATGTGGGGGCTTATAAGTATTCTGATTTTGGCCCTGGGATCTCTGCTGATCACTCCATGAGAAATTTGGGCGATTCCTCCATCCGGGGTTATAGGTGCTTGAGTATCGATCATTCTGTTGCTTATGCCCAACAAAATTCACCTTCTCAGTGCAGTCATTTGAATCATGAGTTATTACTCCGCAAAAGTTACAAGATGCCTTAACTGTCTTGTTTTCTATAGCCTTTAATCTTTCTTCAGTTTTCTCCATGAAACCGGCTAGAACTCCCATACACGGATGTCCGTGTCTTTGCATATACTTCAACATAGCCTCTTGCATACCCGAATTTGGGTCAAAATCCTTTTAGCCTATAGCATTGACTTCCTCTAATTCCTTCAATTGCCATATAACCCCAATCATTATTAGAATTAGACTGGGTTTGCGCTGCCATCAAAGTCTCTAATTTCTTAGCCATTGCCTCCAATTTTGCTTCCAAAGCTGTGTTAGCTTCTACTTTGTAAATACCTGTCTGCTGGTTCTTTCTTCAGGGCTGTCTATCATTAGCTGACCACTGAGCATTGTTCTGAGCCATTTCAGTTATAATATCAAAAGCCTCAGTGGGTGTTTTCTTTCCGAAAGATGCTCCACAAGCAGCGTCAATAGCTCCTCTAGTTTGCATATTGAATTCATTGTATAAAATCTGAAACTGCTGCCACTTAGTGAAATCATGATGAGGATAGCTTCTCAATAAATCTTGAAATCTTTTCCAAGTCTCATGCATTGATTCTCCTTCACTCTGAGTAAATCCAGACATGTCAGCTCTCAGCTTTGCAGATTTTACGGGACGAAAGTACTTATTCAAGAACTTAGTTTTTAGGTCCTCCCAAGTAGTAATAGAGTTAGGTAGGAATGAATCCAACCATAGTTGTGCTTTCCCTTGCAGTGAGAAAGAGAACAGTCTTAATTTGTTGGCCTCCGGTGTCACTCCTTCACATTTGACAATATTAGCAACCTTCTGAAATCTTTTAAGATGAGCATTTGGGTCTTCAGAAGATAAGCCAAAGAATTGCACTGCAGATACCATAGAAATCAGTGCTGGCTTCAGTTCGAAATTATTGGCCTCAATTGCCAGATAGTTAACACTGTCTGCCACATCTGTAGTTGGTGTGAAGTACTCGTTCAACGTTAATTCTTCAGCCATTGCTTGATGCTGTCTTCTCAACAATCTGAGTGTTCTTTCAATTTTAGGATCAAAAATCAATTCAAGTTGTTGAGGTCTTGTCTGCATACACCATAGAAAACCAAATTAGAGTGTCTTACAACCAAATACAAATAATTGAAAATTAAATAACTAAATAAAATTATGCCTAATGAGAATAAAATCTATAAATCGATTAATATCACAATCATTCCCCGGCAACGGCGTCAAAAACTTGTTGCGGCTCAGGCAAGTGTTCCTGATCGTAACTCGTAATAAAAGTGGAGTATAATTAGGACTTTGAATGTCGAATCCATAGAGAATGAGCGACTACCAATGAATTAGTATGATTCTATTCTATTAGGTGAGCAAAGATTGTAATTAAGCGAGTAGCATAAGTAATCGAAATTAAAGCAATAACAGATTAAATGTAAGAACAGTTTAACAATGTTATGGGAAACCTAGGGGGAACCAGGTTCACCAATACTCTACCCTCAAGTTCATTAATCAATTGATATGAGTTATCTATCATGAAAGAGCACTAGCCACTAACTCGAAATTACTAGACGCTGTCCTTGCGAACAATAGCCTTCCTCCCAACTAATTACTCCGTTTGGCCCATGAAAATAACTAAGGGAAAGAGCACTAAGTTTAGGTGGATTTGTTAATCTAATAACTGATTAGAAACAAGCTCTAACCTATTCGGCGTTGTAACACCGGTAGTTTTACTACGGCTTAATTATCGCTACTGTATTGTAATTCCCTGTATTACGCATTAATATGCATAATTAATATTTTGTGAGCTGTTAATCAAGTGGATGAATTTAACTAAAATGAAATTATATTTGAGACTTAATATATTATATTAAGTCACGTTAAATTTTCAGTTCAAAATTCCACCGTTTTTCGGTCGCGTTTTGAACTACCCGGGTAAGTTTTTGCCCGATTACAAACTCTAATTCGACCCGAATATTTAAATATTTGGGAATTTGATGTTTTATAATATTTCTGATTTATTAGAATTTTTTTTGGCAATTTCACTTAATTTTTAATAATAATGTATTTTCTACGCGCCGGAACGCGAGACACGTGAAACCGAATGTGCGACAAAACTGGAAGCTGAGAAGACCTTGAGGGGGGGCGAAAATCAGAAGATAAAAAGGGATTAGATTGTGGTAGATTTTAAGTCATGACACAAAGAGATAGTGATGTGATTAACCTACCAAAAATGTTAAAGTTTAACTCTATTTATGGTAAGAGTTAGTAAGGTCTTTGTGCTAGCTTGCACCCATGGATTTGGCCAAGATTTCCTCCTCTCCTTTTCAGCTCATCTTGGTCGAATCATGCAGCTGAATTGGAGGAGAATTCCACTCCTAACTCATTCACCAAAATCTTGATTTCATGCATGATGATTTCCTATCTTTTCCTAGCTTTTCCCTGTCATCTCCTAAGATCACTTCAACACCAAATCTCCTTCTTTTTAGCATCAAATCTCCCCATTTGCTAGCTGAAAATCAGCTCCTTTAAGTGACCAAATCTGTAACGACCCGTTTCCGGACCGCTACCGAGCTCAATATACCGAGCTCGAGTTACCGAGCTCAACACACCGAGCTCAACATAAACCTGTATGAGATGTGTTTTAAAAACGAAACTCTTGTGCCTTTTAAAAATACGATATTTTTTTTTTATAAAACCAACTCGTGCACATCAGAGTAATTACAGCTTTTCGAAACATGGTGCAACTAAGACACAAGACTTAAATTCTAATAAAACATACATGCATAACATACACATATATATCACTCGAAATAATAATGTATACAAATTACAGAGTAGCAAATGTGCAAAGAAAATACACCTAAGGTACGACGACTTCAAAAGAGCAATCATACCCTGGGGTACTTAGCGAACTCCCACGCAGGGGGCTGCTCCAAAAGTAAGACCACCAGTCTACCCTGTAGCAACAAAACATAACCGGCCCAAACTGGTCACGACCTACTACTCCAAAAGAAAACAAGGTACAGTCATAAAAAAAACAAACATCCAACAAACAAACAATCACGACAGATAGAGGTCGTCACTCGGGTCCTCGTCGAGCTCCTCCTCGGCATCATCTACTGTCGAGTTCCCTGCGCCCTCGACATCGCCTGGGTAACCGTCATGGATTGAAGGCACCACGGGAAAGGGTCAACTTCTCAACAATACAAGATAAGCTCGACATAAAGAAATAAGCAACACAATAATATATCTCAATCACCACACGTGACTCGACCATCTCACTCTAGACTCGACACAACTCTTATTCCTAATATCATCGTGAGTCCATCCCCAAACCGACGTAATAGGTAAACGGCAGTCCAACCCCAAACCGATACCATGCATTAATCGGCGGGTCCAACCCCAAATCGATAATACGACGCTAGCCAATCCACCATAAACAAAAAGGGGACCTAGCACCCTCGATTATCTGGGTCCGGCTCAAAACGTCATACGACTCCTAGCTCTCTCACTCGATGATTAGCTCGCCGCATGTCAAAGAGTAACACAACTTACTTGATCACATATCAAATAAAGAGAGCATGCTTAACATGAAGAAAACACAATTCGACATTTAAGCAATAAAACATTCTCGCATGAAGAAACGCACTGACAAAGAATACATCATTCACAACATATATTCAATCACATATCAAATACATGCAAAAACCCAATCATATCACAACATTCCAATCTCGACACCAATCAAGGAGTCCATACATAAATATAACAATAAAAATAAAGTCTTAGAGATATCTAGGAGTTGCCCTTACGCTAGCATACTACGAAAGTATTAATGTGAAGCGCCCTTACCGAACTCCAAGCTAAAGTTGCTCGACAACGACCTCGACACAGCTGTCTTCAAAGAGCTCGACAATGACTTCTCTTACTCGATCTCGACACGGTTGTCTTCAACGAGCTCGACAACGACTTCGACACGTACACTTCTCAGTCGACCTCGACACGTACAGGTCTCGATCTGGATTCTGCTGCTTCCCCGTCCTTGGATTCGCTTTCCCGTACACCTTGATTCGGAAATCACTCAATCTCGGGAAACAGACTTCCTAAAATAAACACAACTCAGTTCGATCTATGGGTTCTAATACATCTAGCTCTCATCCCAAACTTAACCACAACCTAGAAAAATATAAAACTCAAGAACTTAAATATATTTTTCCTCTAACAGAAAGTTAGGGTTTTCGATCAAAAGTTCATGAAAAAGTTGTCTGATGCTTCAACAGATAGATCGACAACAACAACAACCAGAAGCAACAAACGAAAACAAGAAATCGAAATAAACCAAAAATGAAGAGTTTAAGAGCGCTGGGTGCGAGAAAAAGCAGGGAAGAAAATTTGTTTTACAAGCCCAATTAATCGGTTAGAAAGATAGGTAATATCGTGAAGAAGAAAACCCATCAATTTGACATGATTTGGAAGCATAAAACTGGCTAAAAATGGAAGGAAAAGTAGCGCTAAACAGTAGCACAGAGAAAAAGAAAAATCTGTTCTTCATACCTCAATGGTGATGGTCGAGCAGACGAGATATGTCGAGAAGGTGATGATGAACAAGGTTGATGAAGAAAGCTTGTGCAGAATCTCGATGGAACTCACGGTTTCGTCGATGGAAATTTTTGGAGAAAAACAACGAAACTCAGAGCAGAAGGAAGGAAGAAGAAAGAAGAAAAGAAAAATGAGTATCTGAGGGAAAACTGATCGTGAATACAGCTGGTGAGAGAAGGGTATAATCGTAACTCCAGCTATAAGATGCCAATCCCATCAATCATCTACCCATCTAATCGTTCCTCTCATAATTACCTTCTACTCTGTCGGTCAACGGTCTAGACACTCGACGAGAACGGCAAACCGACAATGTAATTATTACAAACAGTATAATAATAGCGCTGAATAACGTTCGAAAGAATACGAGGTGTCATCTCGACACGATGTCGACTAGGGTGCTCGTGCAAGCGCACAAGGTTCTAACACGAGTTCGTGAACGCGGCCTCCTCAGCTCGACACCCGACCTCGGCAGCTAAGCAGCTAGTGCACGCAGTCTCCTCAGCTCGGCAAATGACCTCGGTAAACGATCTTGGCACGGGATCTCGACACAAGGTCTTGGTCGAGGTCTCGATACGTCGTCTGTACGATGTCGATCTCGTCCTCAGGTGTTACAATCTCTCCCTCTAAAAAATTTCGTCCTCGAAATTGCAAATAAGATTCTTACCTCGGAAAAGTTCAGTCTTGAGTCTTCATCTTCCCTCCAGCTCCCAAGTCGCATCTCCCGCCTTTCTCGATCCCACACAACTTTGACAAGTTGAATCTCTTTGTTCATAATCGTTTGGCTTTCCGATCAACGATCCTTCGGTGACGCTTCAAAAGATAGGTCGCCCTTCGGTTGAATCACATCCGGTTCGATGACATGAGAGGGTCGGAAACATACTTCCGCAATTGTGAGGCGTGGAAGGCGTCGTGGATGTTCTACAAGAATGGTGGCAAGGCAATCGATATGCCACGACCAATACGACGAAGAATCTGGTAAGGTCCAATAAATTTAGGGGTAAGTTTCTTGGATTTGATCGCCGACCAACTCGATGGCGGGGTGACTCTAAGAAATACATGTTCTCCTTCCTCAAACTCGAGTGGTCGACGCCGTTGGTCCGCATAACTCTTACGCCGACTTTGAGATGTTCGCATCCGATCTCTCGATCAAACGGATCTTCTCGGTGAGTCCGCTGGATCATATCTGGTCCTCTGACGGTTCGCTCGCCGTCCTGGTACCAACAAAGAGGCGTCGACATTTCCGGCCCATACAGCCGCTTCAAAAGGTGCCATTCCAATACTCGCATGGAAGTCGTTATTGTAGGTGAACTCCACCAATGGTAAGGCGTCGTCCCAACTTCCTCGGTGATCTAACGCATAAGCTCGCAACAAATCTTCAAGCGATTGGATCGTTCTCTCGGTCGGCCGTCGATGCGTGGATGATATGCCGAGCTAAGCTCGAGCTCGGTTCCCATCGCTCCTTGCAATTCCCTCCAAAAATGAGACGTGAACCGGATCTCGGTCCGACACGATCGAAGAGGGTATTCCATGAAGTCGTACTATCTCCGCGATGTAGATCTCGGTCAGCTTTTCCACATTGTATGTCGACCTCCTTTGGTAAGAAATGGCGGTTGGTCAATCGGTCGACGATCACCCAAATCGAATCATTCTTCTTCTGCGTCTTCGGCAAACCTACAACGAAATCCATGGAAATACTATTCCATTTCCATACTGGTACGTCAAGCGATTGTAGCATTCCTGCAGGTCGTTGGTGCTCAACTTTCGCTTTCTGACACGTTAAACACGGTTACGACTTCGCCACTTGCTTCTTCATTACGACCACCAAAAATGCTTCTTCAAGTCTTGATACATCTTCGTAACTCCTGGGTGAATACTAAAGTTGCTCTTATGCGCGCTTCGTCGAGAATCAACTTCCTCACTCGGATCGTTAGGTACGCACACTCGGCCATTGCACCTCAAGATGTCGTCCGCTCCGACGTGAAATTCGCCGCTTTCCTTGCGCTTATCAATCGAATCTTCTCTTGCAGAAGCTCGTCATGAACTTGCTGGTCTCGGATCTCGTCCAACAATCTGTTAGAAATGGTAAGCATACCAAATCTCAGCTTCCCCGATGAAACTTCGACACTCAACTTCAAGTCTCGGAACTTCTCGAGCATCTCCAACTCCTTGATCATCATTACCGAGGTTAAAACGCTCTTCTTGCTCAATGCATCTGCTACTACGTTAGCCTTACCGGGATGGTATTCCAACGTAAAGTCGTAGTCCTTGAGAAATTCTGTCCATCTACGCTGACGCATGTTGAGCTCTTTCTGGTCGAACAGGTACTTCAAGCTCTTGTGATCGCTGAAAGCGATGAAGAGTGCTCAGTAAAGGTAGTGCCTCCATATCTTCGGCGCCAAAAACTCTGCTGCCCGGCTCAAGTGGTGAGTAGGGTAGTTTCTCTCGTGGATCTTACGCTGTCTTGAAGCATACGCGACCACCTTCCGATGTTGCATTAGTACGCATCCCAATCCCTGGTGTGACGCATCACAATACACCTCGAAAGGCTCTTCGGGTTGAGGCAAAATCAGACAAAGCGCCGCTGCCAAAAGCTCCTTGATCGTTGAAAATCGGCCGCACTCCTCGGCCCAGGCAAAGGTTGATCCTTCCTCGTCGATCGTGTAAAGAGGCGCGACAATCTTCGAGAAACCTTCAATGAATCTTGGTAATATCCTCGCTAAGCCGACAAAACTCCCGATCTCGTGAATCGCCTTCTACTGTTCCCACGCTAGCACGCCTTCAATCTTAGTTGGATCCACACTATCCCTTCTTTGGAAATCACGTGACCAAGAAAATTCACCTCTTCAAGCCAAAATTCACACTTCGACAGGTTGGCATAGAGTTGCTTATCTCGTAATATCTGCAATACTCGACATAAGTGTTCTGCGTGCTCTTCTCGGTTCCTCGAGTAGATCAATATGTCGTCGATGAACACTACAACGAACTGATCCAAAAACGAATGGAAAATCCTGTTCATGTAGTCCATAAACACAGCTGGCGCATTCGTCACTCCAAACGGCATCACCAAGTACTCGTAGTGACCGTATCTAGTCCTGAAAACTGTTTTGGCGACATCTTCCTCCTTCACGCGAATCTGATGGTAGCCCGACTTCAAGTCTATCTTGGAAAAGATCGCCGCTCCACGAAGTTGATCCATCAAGTCGTCAATACGTGGTAACGGATAACGGTTCTTCACGGTAACCTTGTTGAGATCGCGATAGTCCACGCATAGTCTTGATCGTCCATCCTTCTTCTTAACCAACAACACTGGAGCTCCCCACGATGACACGCTCGGTCGTATGAATTGCTTTGACTCCAAGTGTTCGATCTGGGACTTTAGTTCTTTCATCTCGACAGGAGACATCCTGTATGGCGCTTTGGAAATCGGTCCTGTTCCTGGAATCAGGTCGATGGAGAACTCGACCTCTCGTACTGGTGGTAACCCTGGCACGTCTTCGGGAAAAACGTCCTCAAAGTCACACACCACTGGAACATTCTTCACGTCGATCTGCTGGAAAACTTCCGAACTAGCCAGATACATGTATTCCCTAGTTCCTTCTTTCAAAGAAACTCCAATACGTTCGGCAGAAAGATAATTGGAGACTCCAAGGTCTGGAAAAATTACAGTTTTATGGGCACAGTCCAAAAGGACATGGTGGTGTGACAACCAATCCATCCCGAGGATGACATCTAGGCCCCAAGAGGCAAACAAACCAAATTGACCACAAACTTTCTACTCAATAACCACTACACAATTAAGACATGCGGTGTTTGTGACTAAGGTTTTAGCATTTGGGGTTGTAACTACTAATTTAAAGCGGTAAAGCGATCCAAATAAGTTCAAATGGTTCACACAATCAGAAGAAATAAAGGAATGTGTTGCACCCGAATCAAAGAGAACATATAAGGATTTACCCTCGATCTCACATTCACCTTGGATAAGATCTTCAGCTCGTTCTGCTTCCTCGCCACTCATGCAGAAAACTCTGCCTTTAGCCACTTGACGCTTCCCTTTGGCCCTTGCCGCAAGCATAGTCGGTTCAGCTTTAGGTGTAGGACAATCCTTGGCAAAATGCCCTGGCTTCTTGCAGTTGTAGCACACCCCCTCCTTCTGAGTACAGTTATTGGCGTAATGTCCCGTCTTTCCACAACGGAAACAAGTCACCTCGACACCGGTCTGTCCTCCGCTTCTGCACTGGGTCATCGGACGACATCGTCCCCTATCGCGTTCCCCGAGGCCTGGTCAGACGGCTTCTTCGCGGTTGTTTCTTTCAGTGCAAATCTCCGCCGCACTCTGGGTCTCACCGGCCCGCCCACAATAATCTTCTTCTTGTGGCTCCTCACTCCTTCTACCTCGACACGCCGATCTATCGGCTCTTGGAGGTTTGGATCCTCAACGACACCATCGACTTGAATGTCGAATCTCAATCCCGTTGGAATCTCTCACTCAACCATCTCTGGTCAACTCGATCACGAAATGGACTGAAATACCTCGCCAACGACTCGAACTTGGCGCATACTCGGACACCGCCGAGTTGCCTTCTGCGATTGAAGAAATTCCTGCTCCTTCTCGGCTCGTCGCGATGTCTGGGAAGTACTTGTCCAAGAACCTTTCACGAAAAAGCTCTCGTGTCATCTCGCGACGTTCGCTTATAAATGTTTGCTTCACTCCTCTCCACCAATACTCTGCGTCTCTAGCGATAAGTAGGTGGCATAGTCGACCTTCACGTTGTCCCGCAATGGAGTGCCTCAAAGATCTTCTCGATCTCTTGCATCCAAAGATCGGCTTTATCCGGATTTGGCTCACCATAGAACTTGGTGGATCATGCTTCTGAAGTCCGCGATCCTCTAGCTTGACATTTCGTTACGCTCGTTCTTTGTTCCGCAAGTTCTGGCTGAGTTAACGCCGCCGTCTGTTGAGCCATCGCGTTAACTGTTGAGTTCTGCGGTGATTGTTGAGCCATGGCTGCCGCCATCTCGGTCATAGCTTGAATTGCTCGTTCCATGTCGGCGTTCGGTTGCAGGTTTGTCGTATTCCTACGAGGTGGCATTAGATTCCACAAAGTTCAAAACCCATCGAGAATCTCACAACAAGGATGTGTTAAAACACCTTTGCTTCAATCAAGAAACAGTTCAAACAATTCTTCAAGCAATAAGTGCTTCACTTAATCAAACAAAGAATCAACATAATACAACTAGGTACCCAACACACATAACCCGACACGCACTACCCAAATCTCCTATGCACAAACTTCTGGCCAACCGAATCAAGCCTGATACCAACAGTGTAACAACCCGTTTCCGGACCGCTACCGAGCTCAATATACCGAGGTCGAGTTACCGAGCTCAACACACCGAGCTCAACATAAACCTGTATGAGATGTGTTTTAAAAACGAAACTCTTGTGCCTTTTAAAAATACGATATATTTTTTTTATAAAACCAACTCGTGCACATCAGAGTAATTACAGCTTTTCGAAACATGGTGCAACTAAGACACAAGACTTAAATTCTAATAAAACATACATGCATAACATACACATATATATCACTCGAAATAATAATGTATACAAATTACAGAGTAGCAAATGTGCAAAGAAAATACACCTAAGGTACGACGACTTCAAAAGAGCAATCATACCCTGGGGGTACTTCCGGCAGACTCCCACGCAGGGGGCTGCTCCAAAAGTAAGACCACCAGTCTACCCTGTAGCAACAAAACATAATCGGCCCAAACTGGTCACGACCTACTACTCCAAAAGAAAACAAGGTACAGTCATCAAAAAAACAAACATCCAACAAACAAACAATCACGACAGATAGAGGTCGTCACTCGGGTCCTCGTCGAGCTCCTCCTCGGCATCATCTACTGTCGAGTTCCCTGCGCCCTCGACATCGCCTGGGTAACCGTCATGAATTGAAGGCACCACGGGAAAGGGTCAACTTCTCAACAATACAAGATAAGCTCGACATAAAGAAATAAGCAACACAATAATATATCTCAATCACCACACGTGACTCGACCATCTCACTCTAGACTCGACACAACTGTTACTCCGGAATATCGTCAGCAGGTCCATCCCCAAACTGACGTAATAGGTAAACGGCAGGTCCAACCCCAAACCGATACCATGCATTAATCAGCAGGTCCAACCCCAAACTGATAATGCGACGCCTAGCCAATCCACCATAAACAAAAAGGGGACCTAGCACCCTCAGTTATCTGGGTCCGGCTCAAAACCGTCATACGACTCCCTAGCTCTCTCACTCGATGATTAGCTCGCCGCATGTCAAAGAGTAACACAACTTACTTGATCACATATCAAATAAAGAGAGCATGCTTAACATGAAGAAAACACAATTCGACATTTAAGCAATAAAACATTCTGCATGAAGAAACGCAATTCGACAGCAATACATCATTCACAACATATATTCAATCACATATCAAATACATGCAAAAACCCAATCATATCACAACATTCCAATCTCGACACCAATCAAGGAGTCCATACATAAATATAACAATAAAAATAAAGTCTTAGAGATATCTAGGAGTTACCCTTACGCTAGCATACTACGAAAGTATTAATGTGAAGCGCCCTTACCGAACTCCAAGCTAAAGTTGCTCGACAACGACCTCGACACAGCTGTCTTCAAAGAGCTCGACAACGACTTCTCTTACTCGATCTCGACACGGTTGTCTTCAACGAGCTCGACAACGACTTCGACACGTACACTTCTCAGTCGACCTCGACACGTACAGTTCTCGATCTGGATTATTTGCTTCCCGCCTTGGATTCGCTTTCCCGTACACCTTGATTCGGAAATCACTCGATCTCGGGAAACAGACTTCCTAAAATAAACACAACTCAGTTCGATCTATGGGTTCTAATACATCTAGCTCTCATCCCAAACTTAACCACAACCTAGAAAAATATAAAACTCAAGAACTTAAATATATTTTTCCTCTAACAGAAAGTTAGTGTTTTCGATCAAAAGTTCATGAAAAAGTTATCTGATGCTTCAACAGATAGATCGACAACAACAACAACCAGAAGCAACAAACGAAAACAAGAAATCGAAATAAACCAAAAATGAAGAGTTTCTGGGCACTGCCGATTGCAGAAAAACAGGGGAAGAAAATTTGTTTTACAAGCCCAATTAATCGGTTAGAAAGATAGGTAATATCGTGAAGAAGAAAACCCATCAATTTGACATGATTTGGAAGCATAAAACTGGCTAAAAATGGAAGGAAAAGTAGCGCTAAACAGTACGAGAGAAAAAGAAAAATCATTCTTCATACCTCAATGGTGATGGTCGAGCAGACGAGATATGTCGAGAAGGTGATGATGAACAAGGTTGATGAAGAAAGCTTGTGCAGAATCTCGATGGAACTCACGGTTTCGTCGATGGAAATTTTTGGAGAAAAACAACGAAACTTCAGGCGAGAAGGAGGGAGGAAGAAAGAAGAAAAGAAAAATGAGTATCTGAGGGAAAACTGATCGTGAATACAGCTGGTGAGAGAAGGGTATAATCGTAACTCCAGCTATAAGATGCCAATCCCATCAATCATCTACCCATCTAATCGTTCCTCTCATAATTACCTTCTACTCTGTCGGTCAACGGTCTAGACACTCGACGAGAACGGCAAACCGACAATGTAATTATTACAAACAGTATAATAATAGCGCTGAATAACGTTCGAAAGAATACGAGGTGTCATCTCGACACGATGTCGACTAGGGTGCTCGTGCAAGCGCACAAGGTTCTAACACGAGTTCGTGAACGCAGCCTCCTCAGCTCGACACCCGACCTCGGCAGCTAAGCAGCTAGTGCACGCAGTCTCCTCAGCTCGGCAAATGACCTCGGTAAACGATCTTGGCACGGGATCTCGACACAAGGTCTTGGTCGAGGTCTCGATACGTCGTCCTAATACGATGTCGATCTCGTCCTCAGGTGTTACAAAATCCATCACTTTTCTTGTGTCATTTACTAAGCACAAAATGAGGAACTCAAGGGTAATAACCATGAGATCTTTTAACTAGTCTTTAACCACTTGAGCAAGCAAAATTCTGCCCATTTCCACTTCAGTTTGGTGAGCTCTTCAAGGCCTATGTAAGGCCAACAACTTCAGCTCATTCACTTCATTAAGTTGAGAAAAAATAGTGGAAGAAGTGAGGTAGTTGGAGAGAGTATTGAAGTTGTTTTGGTTCAAAAAAAAAAAATTCTGCACTTGCTTCTTTTTTTTCAAGCTACAACCAGCAGCTCCCTTGGGTAAGAAACACCATTCTTCTTCCTTCTTAAGCTCACTTTATAACACTAGTAGTTGGCCATGATCCCTACTTAAGTTCTTCCAAAGCAAAAGAAAGATTTTATACTACTTGTATTGCCATTTTCCTTCCATAGTTCTAGTTACTTAAGCATGTGTTTTCTTTTCATTTCAAGCTTGATGAGAAGCCAAGAGCATAGATGGATACATATATATGTGTGTCACGAATGGTCTATGTAAAGGCTTGAGAGCATTTCTTTAAAGTTGTGACTTGGGTTTTGTTGTTTAAAACTTGCTTGAAAGATTTCATTTTGTTAATACTACTACCAATATTTTAAGATAAGTTATAAACTTCAATGAGCTTGATGAAACACATAGAGGCTTGATCATTCCAAAGGTCATGACCCAAGTTGTTGATGTAACACCTGATGACGAGATCGACCTCGTGTCGAGACCTCGTACCAAGACCTCGTGTCGAGATCCCGTGCCAAGATCGCGTGCCGAGGTCATATATCGAGCTGATGAGGTCGCGTACCGAGCTGAGGAGGTCGCATGTCGAACTGAGGAGGCCGCGTGCACGAACTCGTGTTAGAGCCTTGTGCGCTTGCACAAGCACCCTGATCGACCTCGTGTCGAGACTGTAACACTCGTATTTTTACGAACGTTATTTAGCGTTAATGATTATATTGTTTGTAATATTTATAAATTTATATTATCGGTTTGCAGTTCTCGTCGCTGTGTTTTTAGATCTTTAACCTATAGATTAGAGGGTAATCATGAGAAAGGAGAGATTAGATGGGTAGAATGATTGATGGGATGAGCATCTCATAACAGTAGTTACACGTCACTTATTTGTGTTTTTTTTTTAAAAAGAAAAATTCATTTAAATGGTTTCTTTACCAGCTGTATATCACGATCAGCCCCCTCACAACCCTTACTTTCTCTTTTCTTCTTTCTTCTTCCTCTAAGTTTCCTCTTCCTCTCCAAAACTTCCATCGAAGAACCTTGGATTTTATTGAGTCTTTGCACAAACTTTCTTCATCAACCTTGTTTCTTATCATCTTCTCGACATATATCACCATCTCGACCATCTTTGAGGTATGAAAAATAGAATTTTAGTTCTCTTCATGCTACTGTTTAGCGCCACTTCTTCCCTCCATTTTAGCTAGTTTTTATGCTTCCAAATCATGTCATATTGATAGGTTTTCTTCTTCATGATGAAAATATTTTTCAGAAAACATAAACTTAAATTTTGATTAATTTGTGCTTAATATGCTACTTGATTTTAAGCTTGAGTTAATACTTAGGAAAAATGGCTTTGTCTGATGATATGTATGAAAGAAGTTTTAATAAAATTATTAGAGAAAAGGAGTTAATTTGTAATGCTTGAATTCTTGTTGTATTTGTTTAAGTTCTTGAGTTTTAATATTTACTTGGGTTGTAGTTAAGATTGGGTTAATGAGAGCTAAGTGCTATTAGAACCCATAGATGGAACTAAGTTGTGCTTGTATTAGGAAGTCTGATTCCCGAGATCGTGTGATTTCCGAATCGAGGTGTACGGGAGAGCGAACCCGAGGACGTGGGAGCAGTGGGATCCAGATTGAGGACGGTACGTGTCGAGGTCGTTGTCGAGCTCGATTGAGGACAGCGTAGACGCGTAGCTTGGAGTTCGGTAAGGGCACTTCTAGACATTCTAGGATTTTATTTTATGTCCCTGTGTAAGGACAATTTTTAGAGATGCTTAAATTCTTGTTTTACTATTTAAATTGCTTTATTTAAATACGAAGAAGTCTGAGAACTCTACGAGTTCGAAGTTAGGGTCTTCGAACCCCTTCGTTTTTGTTGTCGTGCGGTCGAACATATTCCGAGTCATTCGTGGGTGAAAACTTTGTGGTTGGTCTGCTGAACCCAACCCCCCACTTGTTTGTACCTCTCTGTTAATTCCATTGAGTTGCAGAGGGATGGATTCCTTGATTTGCGTGTCAAGCATGTAATGTTGTGATATGATTGGGTTTTTGCATGTATTTAATATGTGATTGAATATATGTTGTGAATTGTGTATTGCTGTTGAATTGCGTTTCTTCATGTTGAGCCTGCTCTTTTTATTTGACATGCGGTTGAATATCTTGCGTATAACTCTTTGAATATCGTATGCGTGAATTGTTCATTGAGTGAGAGAGCTTAGCGAGTCGTTGGCGTTTGAAGTTGCGACCGGATAGCGGAGAGGGTGCTAGGTCCCCTTTTCCGCTTATGGGGACTTCTAAGCGTCGCCACGCTATGGGACCTGAAGGATTAGCCCTAGGGAGAGCGAAGATCCCAAGGCTTGGTGGACTTTCCGGATACTGATGCAGCGTGTGCATTCGGAAAAAGTGTCGAGTCGAGAGGAAATGGATAGCGAGTTAGTCGAGTCTAGAGTGAGATGGTTGAGTCACGTTTGGTGAATGTTATACTTTCTTTGTTTACTTATTTCTTTATGCCTGGATTATCTTGATTTGTTGAGAAGTTGACCACTTTCCCGTGGTGCCTTCAATCCATGATGGTTACCCAGGCGAGGTCGAGGCGCGAGGAACTCGGCGGCCAGATGATGGCGAGGAGGATCTCGGCGAGGATCGGCGACGACCTCTACTTGTTGTGATTTGCTTTGTCTATGTTTTTGTGTATAGTGGTTGTGACCAGTTGGGCCGGTTATGTTTTGTTATTACAGGGTAGACTGGCGGTTTACTTTTGGAGTAGCCCCCTGCGTGGGAGTCTGCCGGAAGTACCCCCAGGGTATGATTGCTCTCTTGAAGTCGTCATACCTTAGGTGTATTTCTTTGTACATTTACTATTCTGTATTTTGTATACATTATCATTTCGAGTGGTATATATGTATATTATGCATGTATGTTTTATTAGAATTTAAGTCTTGTGTCTTAGTTGCACCATGTTTCGAAAAGTTGTAATTACTCTGATGTGCACTATGTGAAAAAAAAATATACCGTAATTTTTAAAGGCACAAGAGTCTTGTTTTAAAGCATCGCATACAGTTTAGTTGAGCTCGGTAAGTTGAGCTCGGTAGCGGTCGAAGCAGTCGTTACAATGTTGGTATCGAGCGATTGATTCGGTTAGGGTGTGTATAGGAATTTTGACCGGTCACCTTTGTGTCGGGATATGTGTGTCGGGTACATGGTTGTACTATCTTGATTCTTTGTTTGATTAAGTGAAGCACTTATTGCTTGAAAAATTGTTTGAGCTGTTTCTTGATTGAAGCGGTGTGTTTTAACACATCCTTGTTGTGAGATTCTCGGGGTTTTGAACTTTGTGGAATCTAATGCCACCTCGTAGGGATACGGCAATTTGTGCAGAAAGCGTCGACATGGAGCAGGCAATTCAAGCTATGGCCGAGATGGCGGCGACCATGGCTCAACAATCACCGCTGCAACTCAACAGCTAACGCGATGGACTCAACAGACGGCAAAGTTAACTCCAAAGAAACTTACAAAGAACAACAAATGAGCAGAGCGGAGTGCTGAGGCGAGAGGATTAGCAGACTTTAGGAAGCATGTGTGAATACATGCCTTGACAGGATGATTTTGATGATTGACAAAAGGGAGCTTTGCAAATAGTCAACCGTGCAAAAAGTGGAAAAGAATACCAAGACGCGTATCAAGAATGATTGTTTCTCAAGTCTTTGGGTTCTGGGTATTTATTTATCTTTATTAAGACAATTTGTAAGTAGTAATAAAAAGCTCTCAATTAAAATTAAATCACACACGCACAAAATATTTTGACATGCATATCTCGTGTCGGATGTCGAGCTCTGAGGAAGTCGGATGTCGAGCTGAGGAGGAAGTCGCGTGTCGAGCTCTGAGGAAATCAGATGTTGAGCTGAGGAGGAAGTCGGATGATGAGCTCTGAGGAAGTCGTATGTCGAATCGAGGAGGAAGTCGCGTGTCGGTGAGGAAATCGGATGTCGGTGAGGAGGAAGTCGGATGTTGAGCTCTGAGGAAGTCGTATGTCGAATCGAGGAGGAAGTCGTGTGTCGAACTCTGAGGAAATCGGATGTCGGTGAGGAGGAAGACGGATGATGAGCTCGAGGAAGTCGTATGTCGAGCCCGAGGAGGAAGTCGCGTGTCGAGTGAGGAAATCGGATGTCGGTGAGGAGGAAGTCGGATGTTGAGCTCGAGGAAGTCGTATGTCGAATCGAGGAGGAAGTCGCGTGTCGAGTCGATGAGGTCGTGGTACCGAGCTATGAGAACCGAAAGCCGATGAGGAGGCCGTGATGCCGAGCCGTGTTCCGAGGTCGTGGTGCCGAGGTCTTTGCCGAGCCGCTCGGAGGTCCGATGCCGAAGCCGTGGTCGAGGTCGCCCGCCGAGCCGGTGGCGAGGTCGCTGGCCGAAGTTGTCTTCGTGAGGTCGCCGCCGAGCCGCCTTCGTGAGGTCGATGCCGAGCCGCCTCCGGTTTTCAATTTCTTTATTTCAAAGCATAGCGGGCAGATTTTTCTTCCAACGGACAAATCAAAGCATAGCGGGCAAATCTTTGCAGCGGTCATTTCGACGCTCACCCATTGCCTATATAAACACAAACTCGTGAGCCTTGTAAACACGACAATACAACAACGCGATTAGCTTAATTTTTGTGCCAAAAACTCACAAATATTTTCATCACTCACACTTATTTGAGCACAATTTTCTGAGAGCCTTTTATTCTACATAATTTGAGTTGTATTATTTGAGCTTCAATTTGTTATATCTGCACTATTGAGTGTATCTTTTTCGTCTCATTTTATTTGTGAAAATCATTTATTTTTGGGTAGGAATCCCAAGGTGTTCATAGAGAGGTGATATCTCTTGAATGTATTGCTCTGGTTTAGAGTTGTAAAGGTTTCTAGCTGAACCTGATTTAAAAGCTAATGTCTTAGTGAAAATCCCATAGTGGTTTGCTTTGGGGACAGGACGTAGGCCACGGGGTGTTAGGTGGCGAACCTGGATAATTTGTTGTGTGCTTTTTTACTCCTTATCTCTTTACTTTTCACCAATTAAATTTACGTACTTTATTTTATTGTTATTTATATCTTACTATTTACTTTATTTTTAACTCGTTTGCAATTTATTCTTCAAGTGATTTATCTATTTCACATTAATATTTCCATGACTCATAATTAGCACTTATTTCTCCAAAAGTTTTTGAAAGCACAGTTCACACACAATTCACCCCCTCTTGTGTTTGGAGTCACTTGTCAACAAGTGGCATCGAGCTAGACTCTTGTATAAAGGCCTACGCCGTCACAAGAGAATGACTTCAAACAATTCCGAGCGAACTTCCATGAACAGACACCCATTTTTCAATGGTGAGGGGTATGGTTATTGGAAGGATAGAATGCAAATCTTTCTTGAGGGTGTTGATCTTGATATTTGGGATCTTTGTGGAAAATGGTCCATTTGTCCCCACTCAATCAATTAATGATGCAGTGGTAGACAAACCAAGATCCCTTTGGACCGAAGATGATAAGAAAAAGGTCCAATACAATTTGAAGGCTAAGAACATCATCACTTACGCTTTAAGCTACGATGAGTTCTATAGGGTCTCAAATTGCAAGATCACTAAAGAAATGTGGGACACCCTTCTATTGACCCATGAAGGTACTCGAGGTCAAGAGGGCTCGAATGAACACATCAACCCATGAGTATGAGTTATTTAGGATGAAACCAAGTGAAAACATACAAGATATGCAAAAAGGTTCATCCATATAATAAACCATCTCGAGCTCTTGGGAAAGTCTTGATATGAAGATTTGATTAACAAAGTTCTTAGATGTCTAAACAGAATTGGCAACCCAAGGTCAACTGCTATAGCTGAATCTAGAGACTTATCTTCTATGACCTTGGCTACTTTGTTTGGAAAATTGCAGGCACATGAAATTGAACTAAATCGTCTCATGGAAAGCGAAGAAGGCGATAAGAAAAAGAAAGGGCTCGCCTCAAAGCAAGCATTGAGGAAGCTGGCGATGACGAATGTGATTTCCTTGAAGATGAAAATAATGAGGAAAACATGAGTCTAATGGTTCGCAAATTCAAAAGGTTCATGAGACTCGAAACAAAGGTAAGTTCCCAAGCTCTCAAAAAGAAAAGTGATGAAACAACTTCTTTTAATCCTACCGCTACAAGTGTGGAAAGAAAGGTCACATAAAACCCGATTGTCCTCAAAACCAAACGAGGAATGAGAAATTTGAAAAGAAACCACCAAAGGATTCGAAGGGAAGAAGAGCTTACATTGCCTGGGATGATAATGATATGGATTCTTCTGATGAATCTGAAAATGAAGAGGCTCACCTTAGTCTAATGGCAAATCATGATGAAGATGAGGTAAATTTTTATGATCCTGACTCTTCTTTAACTTATGATGAATTACTTGCTGCTTGTGAAGAATTCAATAATGAAACGATTAAACTTGGAAAAATTGTTCTTTCTTCTAAGAAAACCATCTCTTCTCTTGAATCAGAAATTGAAATTTTAAACAAAGAGATAGTGATTCTTAAAGAAAAACAAGTTGCTGTGATTGAAACTTCTCCTCCCATATCTTGTGAAAATAAAAAAGATGAAGTTTTAAAATGCAATGAGTGTAGTGTTTTGAAAAATAAGGTTGAGGATTTAAATAACACTCTTGCAAAATTTACGATGGGAAGAGATAATCTAAACATTATTTTAGGAAACCAAAAAGGTACTTTTGGAAAAGCTGGTTTAGGTTATCATCCAAAAATTCATGAAAAATCTTTTAAACTCTTCAATCACAACAAACCCTCAAGTAGTCCTTTCATTAAATGCTTTCACTGTGGTAGAAATGGTCACATTGCCTCTATTTGCAATATTAGAAAGAATAAAAATGTAGTTGGCAAAAAGATGTGGATTCCAAAGGGCACCTTGCCCAAGACTAACTCATATGGACCCAAGATGGTTTGGGTACCAAAGGTTAAAATATGATTTGTTGTTGTAGGTGTGCTTGAAAGCCAAGGACTTAAATTGGTATCTTGATAGCGGTGTTCAAAGCACATGACAGAGACAAAAGCAAGTTCTCCTCATTGGTACCTAAGAATAGTGGTTATGTCCGGTATGGTGACAACAACAAAGGTAAAATTCTTGGGATTGGTTCTATTGGTAAGAGTCCTAATCCCACTATTGAAAATGTTTTGTATGTGGATGGTTTGAAGCATAATTTGCTAAGCATTAGTCAACTTTGTGATAAAGGAAACAAAGTGGTTTTCGATTCTTCAAAATGCATGGTCATGGATTCTATAAATGAAAATGTTATTGTAATTGGACCTAGAATTGGAAATATCTATATGCTTGATTTAGATAAAATACCTTCAAATGATGCATGTTGTCTTATTAGTAAAGAGGATGAATCTTGGCTATGGCATAGGAGAATGGCTCATATTCACATGGATCATCTTAATAAGTTAGTTCGAAAGGACTTAGTAATTGGCTTACCAAAGCTTCGTTTTGAAAAAGATAAACTTTGTGATGCATGTCAAAAAGGAAAACAAGTAAAGGCATCTTTCAAATCTAAAAATATTGTTTCTACAAACCGGCCTTTACAACTTTTACATATGGATTTATTTGGCCCTTCTAGAACTAAAAGCTTTGGTGGCAATTACTATGCTCTTGTTATTGTGGACTGACTATTCTCGCTATACATGGACTTTATTTATTTCTCACAAAAATGATGCTTTTAATGCTTTTGAAAACTTGCAAAGGTTATACAAAATGAGAAGGGACTTAACATTGCTTCCATTCAAGTGATCATGGTGGGAATTTGAGAATGAAGCATTTGAAGCATTTTGCACAGAAAATGGCATTGATCACAACTTTTCTGCTCCAAGGACACCGCAACAAAATGAAGTGGTTGAAAGGAAAAATCGGTCTCTTGAAGAGCTAGCGAGGACGATGCTCAATGAGACTAACCTTCCTAAGTACTTTTGGGCAGATGCCGTGAGCACCGCTTGCTATGTGATGAATCGAGTTCTTATAAGGCCGATCCTTAACCAAACACCGTATGAACTCTACAAAGGAAGGAAGCCCAACATTTCACACCTTCACGTTTTCGGATGCAAGTGTTTTGTCCTAAACAATGGTAAGAATAACCTTGGAAAATTTGATGCTAAAGCTGATGAAGGTTTATTTCTTGGATATTCCACTTCTAGTAAAGCCTTTCGAATTTTTAATAAACGTACTTTAACTGTTGAAGAATCTGTGCATGTTTCTTTTGATGAATCTAACCCCAAATCTTCAGTAGAAGAAAGTGTTGATGATCTTGCAGAAGTGTTAGGAGATACCTATTTAGAGGAACAAGAGAGATCAAAAGTTCAAAAGGAGGATCCCTCAACCCTCTCAAGAACTCTCTCACTCAAATCTTCCAAAGGAATGGAGAGTCTCAAAGAACCATCCTCTTGACAACATAATAGGTGATATCTCAAAAGGGGTAACGACTCGAAACTCTCTTAATCATGCATGTCATCATATGGCCTTTGTCTCTCAAATTGAACCAAATGACGTCAATGAAGCCATCTTTGATGAGCATTGGACCTTTTCTATGCAAGAGGAATTAAATCAATTTGAGAGAAATGATGTTTGGGAACTTGTCCCTAGGCCTAAAGATCACCTAGTCATTGGGACCAAATGGGTCTTTCGCAACAAGCTTGATGAAAACGGTATCATTGTTAGAAATAAAGCTAGACTTGTTGCAAAGGCTATAATCAACAAGAGGGCATAGATTTCGATGAAACCTATGCACCGGTGGGTAGATTACAAGCTTTTCGCATGCTTCTCGCATTTACATGCATCATGGATTTCAAACTTTTTCAAATGGATGTTAAAAGTGCATTTCTTAATGGCTTTATTCAAGAAGAAGTATATGTTGATCAACCTCCGGTTTTGAAAATTTTGAATTTCCAAATCATGTTTTCAAATTGAAAAAGGCTTTATATGGTTTAAAACAAGCTCGAGAGCTTGGTACGAGAAGGTTGAGCAAATATTTACTTGAAAAAGGTTTTGAAAGAGGAAAAGTTGATACCACTCTTTTCATTAAACACAAAAAGCATGACATTTTACTTGTTCAAATTTATGTCGATGATATAATATTTGGTGCTACTAATGAATCCTTGTGTAAGGAATTTTTCGATATCATGCAAAGTGAATTTGAAATGTCAATGATGGGAGAGCTAAATTACTTCCTTGGACTTCAAATCAAACAAACAAAAGAAGGAATTTTTATAAATCAATCTAAATATTGCAAGGAGTTGCTTAAAAGATTTGGAATGAGCAACGCCAAAGAAATCTCAACTCCCATGAGCACATCATGCTATCTTGACAAAGATGAAGGTGGTAAGTCGGTCGAAGTAAGTAAGTATAGAGGTATGATAGGATCTCTTCTCTATCTCACCGCTAGTCGTCCGGATATTATGTCTAGTGTTTGTATGTGTGCACGTTTTCAAGCAAATCCTAAGGAATCACATCTCTTAGCGGTAAAGCATCATGAGATATCTCACCGCACACAAACCATGGGTTTATGGTACCCCAAAGGTGCCGATCGCACACTTATTGGGTACTCGGATTACGATTTTGCGGGTTGCAAAATGGACCGAAAAAGCACTAGTGGGACATGTCACTTACTTGGGAATGCCTTGGTCTCATGGCATAGTAAGAAACAAGCGGTGTGGCTTTATCCCTTTCTTTGAAGCGGAATACGTTGCTGTGACGGTTATTGTGCACAAATTATTTGGATGAAACAACAGTTGAATGATTATGGGATTAATCTGAAAACTGTTCCAATTAAGTGCGACAATACTAGTGCCATAAACCTCACGAAAAACCCGGTTTATCACTCCCGGACCAAACACATAGAAATTAGGCACCATTTTATTAGAGATCTTGTTCAAAAAGGAGATTGTGATTGAGTTTGTGGAAACATCTAAACAACTTGCAGATATTTTTACTAAACCTTTGCCTAAAGAAAGCTTCTTTTTTATAAGAACCGAGTTAGGAATTTTAGATCAATCATGCATTGAATGACTGCGTGTGAGTGCATTTTATTATGAATAAGTTCTAACTTGGGCGTTGGAGTGTGCTAACATTTTTATGCAGGTTCCGTTACCAAGACTAAAAGTGGAGAAATGCAACCGTCCTTCCTGTAATCGTTAAAATAAAAGTTTGTGCAGGTTATGTTAACTGCAAACAATTATGCTTCATTGAACCCTTGATACTCTATTATTTTTTGCCATCTAGTTACACGTATATGCATACGTTTTACATGCCTTTCCCTTTATCTTTTCCGCTTTTTGATGTTGCCAAAAGGGGGAGAGTTATATGATTCAGGGGGAGTGGTTTATTCCATGCATATTGTGAGGGGGAGTTCTTCACCAAAATGCGCCTAAACTCTGATATCTTTTTTTTTTTTTAATATTGTGAGGGGGAGTTTTTCTAAAATACGTGCTTAAACTCTGATATCTTTTATTGAAAAACCTTGCTTATATCTCATTGCTATATCATGATTATATTTTTACTAAAAAACCCTCCATGAGATGTTTGTCATCATCAAAAAGGGGGAGTCTGTGAATACATGCCTTGACAGGATGATTTTGATGATTGACAAAAGGGAGCTTTGCAAATAGTCAACCGTGCAAAAAGTGGAAAAGAATACCAAGACGACGCGTATCAAGAATGATTGTTTCTCAAGTATTTGGGTTCTGGGTATTTATTTATCTTTATTAAGACAATTTGTAAGTAGTAATAAAAAGCTCTCAATTAAAATTAAATCACACACGCACAAAATATTTTGACATGCATATCTCGTGTCGGATGTCGAGCTCTGAGGAAGTCGGATGTCGAGCTGAGGAGGAAGTCGCGTGTCGAGCTCTGAGGAAATCGGATGTCGAGCTGAGGAGGAATTCGGATGATGAGCTCTGAGGAAGTCGTATGTCGAACTGAGGAGGAAGTCGCGTGTCGAGCTGAGGAAATCGGATGTCGAGCTGAGGAGGAAGTCGGATGTTGAGCTCTGAGGAAGTCGTATGTCGAACTGAGGAGGAAGTCGCGTGTCGAGCTGATGAGGTCGTGTACCGAGCTATGAGAACCGAGCTGATGAGGAGGCCGTATGCCGAGCTGTGTTCCGAGGTCGTGTGCCGAGGTCTTTTGCCGAGCTGTTCGGAGGCCGTATGCCGAGCTGTGTCGAGGTCGTCTGCCGAGCTGTGTGGCGAGGTCGTCTGCCGAGTTGTCTTCAGAGGTCGTCTGCCGAGCTGTCTTCAGAGGTCGTATGCCGAGCCGTCTCCGTGTTTTCAATTTCTTTATTTCAAAACGCAACGGGCAGATTTTTCTTCCAACAGACAAATCAAAACGCAACGGGCAAATGCTGCAACGGTCATTTCGACGCTCACCCATTGCCTATATAAACACAGCTCGTGAGCTTTGTAAACACGACAATACAACAACGCAGTGCTTAATTTTTGTGCCAAAAACTCTGTCAAATATTTTTCATCACTCACACTTATTTGAGCACAATTTTCTGAGAGCCTTTTATTCTACATAATTTGAGTTGTATTATTTGAGCTTCAATTTGTTATATCTGCACTATTGAGTGTATCTTTTTCGTCTCATTTTATTTGTGAAAATCATTTATTTTTGGGTAGGAATCCCAAGGTGTTCATAGAGAGGTGATATCTCTTGAACGTATTGCTCTGGTTTAGAGTTGTAAAGGTTTCTAGCTGAACCTGATTTAAAAGCTAGTGTCTTAGTGAAAATCCCATAGTGGTTTGCTTTGGGGGGACGGGGCGTAGGCCACAGGGTGTTGGGTGGCCGACCCTGGATAATTTGTTGTGTGCTTTTTTACTCCTTATCTCTCTACTTTTCAGTCAATTAAATTTTTGTACTTTATTTTATTGTTATTTATATCTTACTATTTACTTTATTTTTAACTCGTTTGCAATTTATTCTTCAAGTGATTTATCTATTTCACATTAATATTTCCGCAACTCATAATTAGCACTTATTTCTCCAAAAGTTTTTGAAAGCACAGTTCACACACAATTCACCCCCCTCTTGTGTTTGGAGTCACTTGTCAACAGCATGATCCACCGAAGTTTTACGGTGAGCCAAACCTAGATAAAGCTGATCTTTGGATGCAAGAGATCGAGAAGATCTTCGAGGCACTCCATTGCCCAAACAACGTGAAGGTAGACTACGCCACCTACTTGCTGCTAGGAGACGCAGAGTATTGGTGGAAGGGAGTGAAGCAAGCACTGATAGCAGAACGTCGCGAGATAACTTGGGAGCTTTTTCGTGGAAGGTTCTTGGACAAATACTTCCCAGATACTGCACGAGCTGAGAAGGAGCAAGAGTTTCTTCAACTACAACAAGGCAGTATGACAGTGCCCGAGTATGCAGCCAAGTTTGAGTCATCAAGCAGTATTTCACCCATTTCGTGATCGGTGACCAAGGATGGTTAAGTGAGAGGTTACAACGGGGATTAAGATTTGATATTCAGAAGTTGGTGGTGTCACTAAGGAACAGGAATCTACAAGAGCTGATAGATCGTTGTGTTGAGGTAGAGGGTGTAAGAAGCCACAAGAAGAAAAGCGTTGTAGGCGGACCGGTGAGACCCAGAGTGCGGGGCGAGGTTTACGGAAGGAAACAACTGCAGAAGAAGCCTTACAACCGACCTCAGGGGAACAACAACAGGGGACAATATCGTCCGATGACCCAGGGAGCGAGAAGCGGAGGTCAGACCGGTGCCGAGGTGACTTGCTATCGTTGTGGAAGGCCAGGACATTATGCGAGTGACTGCACTCAAAAGGAGGAGGTATGTTTCAACTGTAAGAAGCCAGGGCATTTTGCCAAGGATTGTCCCACACCTAAAGCTGAACCGGCAATGCTTGCGGCAAAGGCCAAAGGGAAGCGTCAGGTAGCTAAAGGCAGAGTCTTCTACATGAGCAGTGAGGAAGCAGAGCGAGCTGATGATCTTATTCAAGGTGAATGTGAGATTGAGGGTAAATCCTTATCCGTTCTCTTTGATTCGGGTGCAACCCATTCCTTTATTTCCTCTGATTGTGTGAACCATTTAAACTTGATCAGGATCGCTTTACTGCTCAAATTGGTAGTTCTGACCCCACCGCTAAAACCTTAGTCACAAACACCGCATGTCTTAATTGTGTAGTGGTTATTCGAGTAGAAAGTTTGTGGTCAATTTGGTTTGTTTGCCTCTTAAGGGCTTAGATGTCATCCTCGGGATGGATTGGTTGTCACACTACCATGTCCTCTTGGTGTGCCGTAAAGCTGTAATTTTCCTGCACCTTGGAGTCTCCAATTATCTTTCTATTGAACATATTGGAGTTTCTTTGCAAGAAGGAACTAGAGAATACATGTATCTGGCTAGTTCAGAAGTTTTCCAGCAGATCGAAGTGAAGAATGTACCAGTGGTGTGTGACTTTGTGGACGTTTTCCCCGAAGACGTGCCAGGGTTACCACCAGTACGAGAGGTCGAGTTCTCCATCGAGTTGATTCCAGGAACAGGACCGATTTCCAAAGCGCCATACAGGATGTCTCCTGCCGAGATGAAAGAACTGAAGTCCCAGATCGAACACTTGGAGTCAAAGCAATTCATACGACCGAGCGTGTCACCGTGGGGAGCTCCAGTGTTGTTGGTTAAGAAGAAGGATGGACGATCAAGGCTGTGTGTGGACTACCGCGAGCTCAACAAGGTTACTGTGAAGAACCGGTATCCGTTACCCCGTATTGACGACTTGATGGATCAACTTCGTGGAGCGGCGATCTTTTCCAAGATAGATTTGAAGTCTGGTTATCATCAGATTCGCGTGAAGGAGGAAGATGTCCCCAAAATAGCTTTCAGGACTAGGTATGGTCACTACGAGTATTTGGTGATGCCGTTTGGAGTGACAAATGCGCCAGCTGTGTTTATGGACTATATGAACAGGATTTTCGATTCGTTCTTGGATCAGTTTGTAGTAGTGTTCATCGACGACATCCTGATCTACTCGAGAACGTAAAAGAGCATGGAGGAACCCTACCCCGAGTATTGCAGATATTACGAGAGAAGCAACTCTATGCCAACCTGTCGAAGTGTGAATTTTGGCTCGAAGAGGTGAATTTTCTTGGTCATGTGATTTCCAAAGAAGGAATAGCTGTGGATCCAACTAAGATTGAAGCTGTGCTAGCGTGGGAACAGCCGAGGACAGTCACTGATATCAGGAGTTTTGTTGGCTTAGCAGGCTATTATCGAAGATTCATTGAAGGTTTCTCGAAGATTGTCGCGCCTCTTACACGGCTTACGAGGAAGGATCAACCTTTTGCCTGGACTGAGGAGTGCGAATCCAGTTTTCAAAGATCAAGGAGCTCTTGGCGGCGGCGCTTTGTGTTGATTTTGCCTCAACCAGAAGAGCCTTACGAGGTTTATTGCGATGCGTCACACAAGGGTTTGGGATGCGTGCTGATGCAACATCGGAAAGTGGTAGCGTATGCTTCAAGACAGCTTAAGATTCACGAGAGAAACTACCCTACTCGCGATTTGGAGTTGGCAGCGGTGGTTTTTGCGCTGAAGATATGGAGACACTACCTTTATGGGAGCACTCTTACTGTTTTCAGCGATCACAAGAGCTTGAAGTACTGTTCGATCGAAGAGCTCAACATGTGTCGTGAAGATGGACGAAATTTCTCAAGGACTATGACTTTCTGTTGGAATACCATCCCGGTAAGGCTAACGTAGTAGCAGATGCATTGAGCAGAAAGAGCGTTTTAGCCTCAGCAATGATGATCAAGGAGTTGGAGATGCTCGAGAAGTTCCGAGACTTGGAGTTGAGTGTGGAAGTTTCACCGGAAGGCGAGATTTGGTATGCTTACCATTTCTAACAGATTATTGGGCGAGATCGAGAGACCAGCGAGTTCATGATGAACTTCGCAAGAGAAGATACGATTGATAAGCGCAAGGGAAAGCGGCGAATTCAAAGTCGGGCGGACAACATTTTAAGGTGCAATGGCCGTGTGTGTACCTAACGTAGCGGGTGAGGAAGTTAATACTTGACGGCGCATAAGAGCGACTTTAGTATTCATCCGAGAGCTACGAAGATGTATCAAGACTTGAAGAAGCATTTTTGGTGGTCCTAATGAAAAAGCAAGTGGTGAATCGTAGCTTCGTGTTTAACGTGTCGAAGCGAAGGTGGAGCACCAACGACCAGCGGGAATGCTCTGATAATCGCTGACGTACCGGTATGGAAATGGGGACAAGATCTCCATGGATTTCGTTGTAGGTTTGCCGAAGAAGCGAGAAGAAGAATGATTCGATTTGGGTGATCGTCGACCGATTGACCAAATCTGCTCATTTCTTGCCCGGTGGTCGGCGTACCACGTGGAAAAGCCGACCGAGATCTACATCGCGGAGATAGTGCGACTTCATGGTATACCCTCTTCAATCGTGTCGGCCGAGATCCGAAGTTCACGTCTCATTTTTGGAGGGAATTGTAGAAGCGATGGGAACCGAGCTCGAGCTTAACTCGGCATATCATCCCCAAACCGACGGTCGACCGAGAGAACGATCCAATCGCTTGAAGATTTGTTGCGGCGTGTACCTTAGATCACCGAGGAAGTTGGGACGACGTCTTACCATTGGTGGAGTTCACCTACAATAACAGCTTCCATGCGAGTATTGGAATGGCACCTTTTGAAGCACTTTGTATGGGCGTAAATGTCGACGCCTCTTTGTTGGTACCAGGATGGCGGCGTTACGTTGTGGGACCAGATATGATCCAGCAGACTACTGAGAAGATCTGTTTGATCAGAGATAGGATGTGAACGTCTCAGAGCCGACAGAAGAGTTATGCCGACCAAGGACGTCGACCGCTAGAGTTCGAAGAAGGAGAGCATGTATTTCTTAGAGTCACCCCACCATCGGAGTTGGTCGAGCGATCAAGTCCAAGAAACTTACCCTAAATTTATTGGACCTTACCGGTTGCGTCGTGTCGGTCGATGGCATATCGAGTTGCCTGCCACCCTTCCTGTCACACCTTCATGCCGTCTTCCCCGTCTCACAGTTGCGGAGATATATTTTCGACCCCTCTCATGTCATCGAACCAGTTGTGATTCAACTGAGGGACGACCTATCCTTCGAAGCATCACCAGCAAGGATCGTTGGCCAAAGCCAAACAGTTCGCGGAACAAAGAGATTCAACTTGTCAAAGTTGTGTGGGATCGAAGACCGAGATGCGACTTGGGAGCTGGAGGAGAAGATGAAGACTTCGGTACCACTGAACTTTTCCGCGGTAAGAATCTTATTTGCAATTTCGAGGACGAAATTTTTTAGAGGAGAGATTGTAACACGATGACGAGATCGACCTCGTGTCGAGACCTCGTGCAAGACCTCGTGTCGAGATCCGTGCCAAGATCACGTGCCGAGGCCATATGTCCAGCTGATGAGGTCGCGTACCGAGCTGAGGAGGTCGCATGTCGAACTGAGGAGGCCGCGTGCACGAACTCGTGTTAGAGCCTTGTGCGCTTGCACAAGCACTCTGATCGACCTCGTGTCGAGGCTGTAACACTCGGATTTTTACGAGCGTTATTTAGCGTTAATGATTATATTGTTTGTAATATTTATAAATTTATATTATCGGTTTGCGCCTCGTCATTGTGTTTTTAGATCTTTAACCTATAGATTAGAGGGTAATCATGAGAAAGGAGAGATTAGATGGGTAGAATGATTGATGGGATGAGCATCTCATAACTTGATAGTTACACGTCACTTATTTGTGTTTTTTTTTAAAAAGAAAAATTCATTTAAATGGTTTCTTTACCACCAGTATATCACGATCGGCCCTCACAACCCTTACTTTCTCTTTTCTTCTTTCTTCTTCCTCTAAGTTTCCTCTTCCTCTCCAAAACTTCCATCGAAGAACCTTGGATTTTATTGAGTCTTTGCACAAACTTTCTTCATCAACCTTGTTTCTTATCATCTTCTCGACATATATCACCATCTCGACCATCTTTGAGGTATGAAAAATAGAATTTTAGTTCTCTTCATGCTACTGTTTAGCGCCACTTCTTCCCTCCATTTTAGCTAGTTTTTATGCTTCCAAATCATGTCATATTGATAGGTTTTCTTCTTCATGATGAAAATATTTTTCAGAAAACATAAACTTAAATTTTGATTAATTTGTGCTTAATATGCTACTTGATTTTAAGCTTGAGTTAATACTTAGGAAAAATGGCTTTGTCTGATGATATGTATGAAAGAAGTTTTAATAAAATTATTAGAGAAAAGGAGTTAATTTGTAATGCTTGAATTCTTGTTGTATTTGTTTAAGTTCTTGAGTTTTAATATTTACTTGGGTTGTAGTTAAGATTGGGGTAATGAGAGCTAAGTGCTATTAGAACCCATAGATGGAACTAAGTTGTGCTTGTATTAGGAAGTCTGATTCCCGAGATCGTGTGATTTCAATCGAGGTGTACGGAGAGCGAACCGAGGGCGTGGGGCGATGGGATCCAGATTGAGGGCGATGCGTGTCGAGGTCGTTGTCGAGCTCGATTGAGGACAGCGTAGACGCCGTAGCTTGGAGTTGATGGGGCACTTCTAGACATTCTAGGATTTTATTTTATGTCCCCGTAAGGACAATTTTTAGAGATGCTTAAATTCTTGTTTTACTATTTAAATTGCTTTATTTAAATACGAAGAAGTCTGAGAACTCTACGAGCTCGAAGTAAGGGTCTTCGAACCCCTTCGCTTCTGTTGTCGTGCGGTCGAACGTATACCGAGTCATTCGTGAATGAATACTTTGTGGTTGGTCTGCTGAACCCAACCCCCCACTTGTTTGTACCTCTTTGTTAATTCCATTGAGTTGCAGAGGGATGGATTCCTTGATTTGCGTGTCAAGCATGTAATGTGGTGATATGATTGGGTTTTTGCATGTATTTAATATGTGATTGAATATATGGTGTGAATTGTGTATTACTGTTGAATTGCATTTCTTCATGTTGAGCTGCTCTTTTTATTTGACATGCGGTTGAATATCTTGCGTATAACTCTTTGAATATCGTATGCTGTGGTGTTCATTGAGTGAGAGAGCTTAGCGAGTCGTTGGCGTTTGAAGTTGCGACCGGATAAGCGGAGAGGTGCTAGGTCCCTTTTCCGCTTATGGGGACTTCTAAGCGTCGCCACGCTATGGGACCCGAGTTGGTATCTAGGGAGAGCGAAGATCCCAAGGCTTGGCTGGACTTTCCGGCATACTGATGCAGCGTGTGCATTCCGGAAAAAGTGTCAAGTCGAGAGGAAGTGGATAGAGAGTTGAGTCAAGTCTAGAGTGAGATGGTTGAGTCACGTTTGGTAAATGTTATACTTTCTTTGTTTACTTATTTCTTTATGCCTGGAATATCTTGATTTGTTGAGAAGTTGACCCTTTCCCGTGGTGCCTTCAATCCATGATGGTTAGCCAGGCAGGTCGAGGCGCGAGGAACTTCGATAGCAGATGATGGCGAGGAGGATCTCGACGAGGATCCGGGCGACGACCTCTACTTGTCGTGATTTGCTTTGTCTATGTTTTTGTGTATAGTGGTTGTGACCAGTTGGGCCGGTTATGTTTTGTTATTACAGGGTAGACTGGCGGTTTACTTTTGGAGTAGCCCCTGCGTGGGAGTCTGCCGGAAGTACCCCCAGGGTATGATTGCTCTCTTGAAGTCGTCATACCTTAGGTGTATTTCTTTGTACATTTACTACTCTGTATTTTGTATACATTATCATTTCGAGTGGTATATATGTATATTATGCATGTATGTTTTATTAGAATTTAAGTCTTGTGTCTTAGTTGCACCATGTTTCGAAAAGTTGTAATTACTCTGATGTGCACTATGTGAAAAAAAAATATACCGTAATTTTTTAAAAGGCACAAGAGTACCGTTTTAAAACGCATCGCATACAGGTTTAGTTGAGCTCGGTAAGTTGAGCTCGGTAGCGGTCCGGAAACGGGTCGTTACAGTTGAGAGCAAGGAAACTCCATTTTTTTTTCACTCTTTCTTGTTGAAGAGTTTATGGACTCAAGAATCTCAAAGAAAAGAACTCTACTACATCATTTGTAATATAGTAATAGAAAGGTTTTTGAAACAACAAAATATTTTCTTGTTGCTTCTTGTTGACCGCCCCTTTCTCCATCTTGGGGGTAAGAATAAAAAATTTCCTCCTTACCTTCTTGAATACCATGAGTAGAGAAAAATATGTATATTTTAAAAAAACTCTATTGTTTGGGTTATGATCTAAAAGAGAGCCTCACTTTGAATGGGTGAAACATCTACTTGATGAAAGGATGTAACCCATGACAAGTTTCTTACTACTTTCATTCTCTTATCATAATTTGTTGATAAAGGGAATGGATATTTTAAAATAAGAAAGAATGATCTAGGCATTTTATGGCCTTGAGGCCGTGAGCTCCACTTGGAGAAGGAGACAAATTCTTCATTTGATTCCTTGTTTTCCTGTTAATAAAGAATAATGTTTTTTTTTATAGTTAAGTGATCCTACACTTTTTTTTTTGAGAAACAAACTCTCCTTGCCTTTTTCCTTGTAGAACCGTGGCCATAGGGTAGGGATTAGGACACTAGGTTGGGTTTCTAACTTAGTTGAATAACTTGATTGGTTGAAGGTGTGAGAAAGTAAACTTGTAGAGCAAAATCGTGCGTTGGAAGGAAAACGTCTGCGGTAAGGGCAACTCTTAGATATTGTTAAGGATTATGCTTTATATGCTTGTATTTTACATACTTATGTTTCATATGCTTGTATTTTACATGCTTATGTTCATAATGCTTATGTGTAAGAACATCTTTAAGTGTGTATATTAGTAATATGTGAATGCATAAATTAAGTATGTGACAATATGATGAATAATGTGATGGAATGATTTTCTTGAATGATGCCTTGTGATTATGATTATTGTGTTGTGATCATTGACTATATTTGAGAATATATTGTTAAATGACTGTGATAATTGGGGGAAGTTCCGAGAGCACGTGAGTTGGGTTACCGTCGCATCAACGTCAAATAAATCTTGAATTTTGAAATAAAAACTAAGAGGCATTTTATTAAAATCAAAGAGACACTTAAAAAAAATAGATCTTTCTAAAACCCTAATTAGTAATGGACTAACCACCTTTTCATTAAAAAGAATTAAGTGAGAGTTAGAATAATTAAATTAATTATTTTGAACTATTAATGGATTTCCAACATAAATCATTTCACAACTAGTAGGAGATTTTCTAAAGAAAAGAGACTTAGGACTATAAAGGGAGATCTTGAGCCAAAAATTTGGGGTTCTAATTAAGGGAGTTAGTACAAGAATAGATGATCTGGGACACTCCGTGTGAGTGATCCCGTCGAAGTAAACTAACTATGATGATAGAGTTGCTTGTTCATGCATACATCGATGCCAGAAGAGAGGTGTCGTAGAGTCGCGCAGATCTAGGTGCGAGCACGTACCGATAGTCAAAAGGAAAAACGGGCGTTGTGTCATCAGGGGGATTGCTCTGCGCATAAATCCCTGCGGGGAATAGCATTTAAGAAAGCCTGGTAGCGGACTCCAGAGCTCCTGAGGCCCTTGCGAGGGTGATATTCCGGAATCATGTGCATTGGCATATAGACTGACAAATAGGGATTTGTGGTGCATCTTATTTTGTGGACTATTCTTTATGATATTGTGTTATGCTTGCCTATTCGTATATGTTGTCATTATTTATGTCTTGTTAAGAAGTTGACCCTTGCCCGTGGTTCTTTCAATCAATGAATGTAACCCAGGCGATGACAACGATCGAGCTGACCCCGCTAGTCATGTCGTCCATGACGACATTTGAGTTCCCGGACTCGGGAGCCCCGTTCGCCTGGGAGATATACCACACCTCAGGCCAGGTGACGTACACAAGGAACGTGGTCCAGACGACGCATACCGACGGACAGGCTACACACATAGGGATCACGCGCCGAGTGATGCGGTTTCCGGTGCCCTTCGCACGCATATTAGTTGCTTGGATAGACGCACACCCTGATGGAGACACCTCAGCTTCAGAGGGCATGTCCGAGATTCCATGCCGGACCACTTTTCGCAGCGAGCCTCGGACTACGGATTCAGTATTACGCGCTACTCCCCTTAGATTTGTACGGGGCATGCGACCCAGGAGGATGGACGTCGGAGCACCCTCTTCTCACGCCAGAGACCCGCTTGATTCCCTGCTAGATCCGTATCACCCTTAGAGTATACTCCCTCGTCTCCGATTCCTATCCCTGAGACTACTCCCTCGGCGGATCCTTCTATATGCCCTCGCTGTGGCCAGGTAGGGTGTGGATTCGGAGGTTGGATCATAAATTCATCTGACGAGGAGGATAGTACTAGGGATGCACCTCTCGATATCCTTACTGTCGACGCCATTGGTGACGGCAGCGTCGTCGCCGTGGTAGACGATATGGAGGAGGATTCGATGGTGGAGGATGAGGAGGAGGAGGAGGGCCTCTATGAGTGGCAGGCACCGCACTTGGTAGTTCATTTTGAGGCGAACTGAGATCACACAGCCGCCCCTGCTGCTTGAGTTAGCGTGTTGATCAGCTTAGTGTTTCTTATGTCGAGATGCATGCATTTGTATTTTGGGATTATGTCTGTACTTGTAGTAGTTTAGTAGTCGAGTGAGGCTTTACTTTTGGAGCAGCCCTCTGCGTAGGTGTCTGCCGGGAGTACCTCAGAGGTATAAGTGTTCCTTATAGGAAATTCATATGTCAGATGTATTCCTATTTGATGTTGTATTTTGTAAAACCTTGTAGGATGTATTGCCTCAGGATTTTATATATGTATTCCAGACGTATTTCCTTTTATTCTCCTTGTATGCCATGTTCTGTCAATGCTGTATTTACTCTGTCATGTTATTTGCGAAAGGGTTTTATAAAAAAAAAAATTACCGTGATTTCTAGCGAACAGTATCAAAACATTTTCATACTTGGTGGTTTTTGTCTCGTAAGTAGCGCCTGGATTTCGGGGTGTTACATTGTGGTATCAGAGCAGTTCGGCCTCACCGGACTATGAGTTGGGTAGCCTAAGCTGATCAAGGTCGTCGGGTTGTTGTCTACTCTTGAGCTGTGTCTGAATTGTACTTGTTTGCTGAGTGAAGCATATATGCTTATAATTGTTTGAATTGTTTCTTAATTGAAGCAATGTGTGCCAACACACCTATTTGTTGTGGGGTTCTGACCGGTTTTAAACCTTATAGGAACCCGATGCCACCAAGACGCGAAGTCCCTACTGAAGGAATGAACAACCCGGAGATGGCACAGATGGCTCAGATGGCTCAAGCCATGGCCGAGATGGCGACTATTGTTGCTCAGCAAACTGCTGCCAAGAATCAACGGGATTTACACAAACAAGAGAGGGAAGCACAAGCTGCTGAATAAAGGGGATTGGTTGACTTCCGCCGACATGACCCCCCGAAATTTCGTGGAGAAGTCGATCCGGAAAAGGCAGACCTATGGCTGCAGGAAGTAGAGAAGATCTTTGAGGTAATACGTAGCCCGGTGGAAGTAAAGGTGAACTATGCGACTTATCTGCTCCTGGGGGCGGAATCGTGGAGAAGCACAAGAATGATGATGGAGGCAAACCATCAAGCAATTACCTGGGAGGCCTTTCGGGAGAAATTCCTGGATAAGTATTTCCCAATTAGCGCAAGGACCAAACTTGGAGACGACTTTCTGAAGGTACGACAAGGCAATATGACGGTCGGTGAGTACGCTGCAAAGTTCGAGTCACTGTCTCGATATTTCCTCTTCTTTCGACAGACTGTGGATGAAGGATACATGTGTCATCGATTCATGGAGGGACTCCGTTATGACATCCAAGATTCAGTGCTACCACTGGGAATCCGACAATTCCAGCCACTGGTCGAGAAGTGCAGAGAAGTGGAGACCACGAAGAATCGAAGACTCAATCGGTGAGGCAACAACTCTGGGGGACCAATCAGACAGAGCGACCATAACCAAAGGGGAAAACAACAGCAGAAGAAGCCGTACAATAGGCCACAGGGACATAACAAGGGCCAGTATCATCCAATGGCTCAGAACTCAGGAGGTGGGAGTCAGTCTCGAGGTGCAGAGGTACGTTGCTACCGCTGTGGAAAGTCAGGACATTTCGCCAACCAGTGCCCCACCAAGGATGACCTATGCTTCAACTGCAAGAAGCCGGGTCATTTTGCCAAAGACTGCAAGGTGCCTAAGGCAGAACCATCAGTGAATACCGCAAAAACCAACCGCCCAACTGCAAGGGGACGAATCTTCTGCATGAACGGAGAGGAAGCAGAGCAATCTGATGAGCTGATTCAAGGGGGCTGCGAGATCGCTGGTAACCTTCTATCCATACTCTTTGATTCCAGTGCAACCCATTCATTCATTGCCATGGATTGTGTGAACCGCTTGAAATTATCTGTGACTGCATTGCCATTTGACTTAGTAGTTACTACTCCGGCTGCTAAGACATTAACTGCTAACACCGCATGTCTTCATTGTCCGATGGTCATTCAGAGTAGGAAGTTCTTTGCAAATTTGATATGTCTGCCTTTGAAACATCTTGAAATTATTCTCGGGATGGATTGGTTGTCACACCACCATGTCCTTTTGGACTGTGCCCGTAAGACCGTGATTTTTCCCGACCCTGGAATTTCTAAGTACTTATCTGCCAATCCCGTCAGAGTTTCCTTGAAAGAGGGGACTCAGGAATACATATCGCTCGCTAGCTTAGAAGTCACTCAGGAGATAGATTTGAAAGATGTGACCGTGGTGAGAGATTTTCCGGATGTTTTCCCTGACGACGTACCAGGTTTACCGCCAGTAAGAGACATCGAATTCTCCATCGATTTACTACCTGGAACGGGCCCGATTTCAATAGCACCCTATCGGATGTCCCCATCTGAATTGACAGAGCTGAAGGAGCAACTAGAAGACTTGATGTCCAAACAGTTCATCAGACCCAGCGTCTCGCCGTGGGGAGCTCCAGTGCTATTAGTAAAGAAGAAGGACGGACGGTCAAGACTTTGTGTGGATTATCGGCAACTCAACAAGGTTACCATCAAGAACCGATACCCCTTACCGCGTATTGACGATTTGATGGATCAACTTAGAGGATCCGTAGTCTTTTCGAAGATCGATCTAAAGTCCGGGTACCATCAGATACGTGTGAAGACCGAAGATATTCAGAAGACCGCGTTCAGAACTCGATATGGACATTACGAGTATCTTGTGATGCCGTTTGGAGTAACGAATGCCCCAGCAATATTCATGGACTACATGAACATAATCTTCCACCCGTTCCTGGATCAGTTCGTTGTGGTATTTATCGACGACATCTTGATCTACTCAAGGAGTCATGAAGAGCATGAGGAGCATCTGCATCAAGTTTTACAGATTTTAAGAGAGAAGCAGCTTTACGCTAATCTATCGAAGTGCGAGTTCTGGCTCGAGGAAGTCAAATTCTTGGGACACGTTATCTCAAAGGACGGAATTGCCGTGGACCCGACCAAGGTGGAAACGGTATTGGCATGGGAACAACCAAAGATAGCATCTGATATTAGAAGCTTTGTTGGACTAGCGGGATACTATCGAAGATTCATTGAGGGTTTCTCGAAGATTGTAGCACCACTGACTCAACTTATAAGAAAGGACCAGCCGTTCGCTTGGACAGAGAAATGTGAGAACAGTTTTCAACTGCTGAAGAAATGCTTGACGACATCACCTGTGTTGGTCCTGCCACAGCCAGAGGAACCTTACGAAGTTTCTTTGCGACGCCTCATCGTGGACTCGGATGCGTGCTGATGCAACACAAGAAAGTGGTGGCCTACGCCTCAAGACAACTAAAGACCCATGAAAGAAACTATCCCACGCATGATTTGGAACTTGCTGCCGTAGTTTTTGCACTGAAGATTTGGAGACATTATCTCTACGGGAGCACATTTACCGTGTTTAGTGACCACAAGAGCCTAAAGTATCTGTTTGATCAGAAGGAGCTCAACATGCGACAACGAAGATGGATGGAATTCTTGAAGGACTACGACTTTACGCTAGAGTATCATCCCGGAAAGGCAAATGTAGTGGCTGATGCCTTAAGCAGGAAAAGTATGTTGGTCTCGACGATGATGATTAAGGAGTTGGAGTTACTGGAAAGGTTTCGGGACCTACACTTGGATGTGGAACAGTCATTAGCAAGGATTAGTTTTGGGGTGATCACTATTTCTAGTGGATTGTTGGATGACATTAGAGAACAGCAAGTTAATTATAGGTTGCTACAGGACAAGAGGGAATTGATCGTGCTAGGAAAGGCACCTGAATTCAAGGTTGGACCCGACAATATTCTGAGGTGCAATGGGCGTGTGTGCATACCCGATGTGACAGAACTAAAGAGGACAATCCTAGATGAGGCGCACAAGAGCAAGTTGAGCATACATCCGGGAGCAACTAAGATGTACCAGGATCTTAAGCAGAAGTTCTGGTGGCCTGGAATGAAGAAGCAGGTGGCTGAGTACGTGGCGTCGTGTTTAACTTGTCAGAAGGCGAAGGTGGAGCATCAACGACTTTTGGGATCTTTGCAATCGTTGGGCGTACCCGAATGGAAATGGGACAACATTTCTATGGATTTTGTTGTGGCACCGCCCGAGAACACGTAAAAGATACGACTCAATTTGGGTAATCGTCGACGAGTTAACCAAATCCGCTCACTTCTTGCCGATGGGGCGACGTGCGATGTGGGAAGTCGACCAAATCTACATTACAGAGATCGTGCGACTGCACGGGATTCCCTCAAGTATCGTATCCGATCGAGATCCGAAATTCACTTCTCACTTTTGGGGAGCATTACAAGAAGCCTTGGGGACGAAGCTGAGACTTAGTTATGCCTACCACCCTCAAACTGACGGCCAGACTGAGAGAACAATCCAGTCACTTGAGGATCTACTGAGAGCTTGTGTATTGGACGATCGTGGGTGTTGGGACGACTTACTACCGCTGATCGAGTTCACCTACAATAATAGCTATCACGCAAGCATAGGGATGGCACCGTACGAGGCCTTATATGGACGCAAGTGCTAGACGCCATTCTGCTGGTACCAAGATGGTGAGAGCGCAATCATAGGACCTGACATAGTACAACAAACCACTGAAAAGGTGAAGAAAATCCGAGAGAATATGAGGACATCTCAGAGTCGACAAAAGAGCTATGCAGACAATCGTCGCCGACCACTGGAATTTGAAGAAGGCGACCATGTATTCCTCCGTGTCACACCCACAACTGGAGTTGGTCGAGCGATCAAATCCAGAAAGCTTACTCCTAAATTTATCGGACCCTACCAAATTCTTCGTCGTGTGGGGCCAGTTGCTTACCAAATAGCTTTACCGCCATTCCTATCAAATATTCATGACGTCTTTCATGTCTCGCAGTTGCGAAGGTACATATTTGATCCGTCCCATGTCATTGAACCGGATGTGATCCAGTTGAAGGATGACCTCTCATTCGAACTACCCCGATCGTAATCAAGCGAGAAAGATCAAGCGACTGAGAAACAAAGAGATTCCACTGGTTAAGGTAATCTGGAACCAGGCAACCGGAGATGCGACTTGGGAGCTTGAGGACAAGATTAGGGAACAGTATCCAGAGCTATTCTCTAACCCTTAGTTTCGAGGACAAAACTATTTTAGTGGGGGTGTATTGTAACACCAGTAGTTTTACTACGGCTTAATTATCGCTACTGTATTGTAATTCCCTGTATTATGCATTAATATGCATAATTAATATTTTGTCTGCTGTTAATCAAGTGGATGAATTTAACTAAAATGAAATTATATTTGGGACTTAATATATTATATTAAGTCACAGTTAAATTTTCAGTTCAAAATTCCACCGTTTTTCTGTCGCGTTTTGAACTACCCGGGTAAGTTTTTGCCCGATTACAAACTCTAATTCGACCCGAATATTTAAATATTTGGGAATTTGATGTTTTATAATATTTCTGATTTATTAGAATTTTTTTTGGCAATTTCACTTAATTTTTAATAATAATGTATTTTCTACGCGCCGGAAACGCGAGACACGTGAAACCGAACGTGCGACAAAACTGGAAGCTGAGAGGACCTTGAGGGGGGGCGAAAATCAGAAGATAAAAAGGGATTAGATTGTGGTAGATTTTAAGTCATGACACAAAGAGATAATGATGTGATTAACCTACCAAAAATGTTAAAGTTTAGCTCTATTTATGGTAAGAGTTAGTAAGGTCTTTGTGCTAGCTTGCACCCATGGATTTGGCCAAGATTTCCTCCTCTCCTTTTCAGCTCATCTTGGTCGAATCATGCAGTTGAATTGGAGGAGAATTCCACTCCTAACTCATTCACCAAAATCTTGATTTCATGCATGATGATTTCCTATCTTTTCCTAGCTTTTCCCTATCATCTCCTAAGATCACTTCAACACCAAATCTCCTTCTTTTTAGCATCAAATCTCCCCATTTGCTAGCTGAAAATCAGCTCCTTTAAGTGACCAAATCCATCACTTTTCTTGTGTCATTTACTAAGCACAAAATGAGGAACTCAAGGGTAATAACCATGAGATCTTTTAACTAGTCTTTAACCACTTGAGCAAGCAAAATTCTGCCCATTTCCACTTCAGTTTGGCGAGCTCCTCAAGGCCTATATAAGGCCAACAACTTCAGCTCATTCACTTCATTAAGTTGAGAAAAAATAGTGGAAGAAGTGAGGTAGTTGGAGAGAGTATTGAAGTTGTTTTGGTTCAAAAAAAAAATTATGCACTTGCTTCTTTTTTTTCAAGCTACAACCAGCAGCTCCCTTGGGTAAGAAACACCATTCTTCTTCCTTCTTAAGCTCACTTTATAACACTAGTAGTTGGCCATGATCCCTACTTAAGTTCTTCCAAAGCAAAAGAAAGATTTTATACTACTTGTATTGCCATTTTCCTTCCATAGTTCTAGTTACTTAAGCATGTGTTTTCTTTTCATTTCAAGCTTGACGAGAAGCCAAGAACATAGATGGATACATATATATATATGTCATGAATGGTCTGTGTAAAGGCTTGAGAGCATTTCTTTAAAGTTGTGACTTGGGTTTTGTTGTTTAAAACTTGCTTGAAAGATTTCATTTTGTTAATACTACTACCAATATTTTAAGATAAGTTATAAACTCCAATGAGCTTGATGAAACACATAGAGGCTTGATCATTCCAAAGGTCATGACCCAAGTTGTTTAGAGCAAGGGAACTCCATTTTTTTTCACTCTTTCTTGTTGAAGAGTTTATGGACTCAAGAATCTCAAAGAAAAGAACTCTACTACATCATTTGTAATATAGTAATAGAAAGGTTTTTGAAACAACAAAATATTTTCTTGTTGCTTCTTGTTGACCGCCCCTTTCTCCATCTTGGGGGTAAGAATAAAAAATTTCCACCTTACCTTCTTGAATACCATGAGTAGAGAAAAATATGTATATTTTAAAAAAACTCCATTGTTTGGGCTATGATCTAAAAGAGAGCCTCACTTTGAAAGGGTGAAACATCTACTTGATGAAAGGATGTAACCCATGACAAGTTTCTTACTACTTTCATTCTCTTATCATAATTTGTTGATAAAGGGAATGGATATTTAAAATAAGAAAGAATGATCTAGGCATTTTATGGCCTTGAGGCCGTGAGCTCCACTTGGAGAAGGAGACAAATTCTTCATTTGATTCCTTGTTTTCTTGTTAATAAAGAATAATGTTTTTTTTTATAGTTAAGTGATCCTACACTTTTTTTTTGAGAAACAAACTCTCCTTGCCTTTTTCCTTGTAGAACCGTGGCCATAGGGTAGGGATTAGGACACTAGGTTGGGTTTCTAACTTAGTTGAATAACTTGATTGGTTGAAGGTGTGAGAAAGTAAACTTGCAGAGCAAAATCGTGCGTTGGAAGGAAAGCGTCTACGGTAAGGGCAACTCTTAGATATTGTTAAGGATTATGCTTTATATGCTTGTATTTTACATACTTATGTTTCATATGCTTTATATGCTTGTATTTTACATGCTTATGTTCCATATGCTTATGTGTAAGAACATCTTTAAGTGTGTATATTAGTAATATGTGAATGCATAAATTAAGTATGTGACAATATGATGAATAATGTGATGGAATGATTTTCTTGAATGATGCCTTGTGATTATCATTATTGTGTTGTGATCATTGACTATATTTGAGAATATATTGTTAAATGACTGTGATAATTGGGGGAAGTGCCGAGAGCACGTGAGTTGGGTTACCGTCGCATCAACGTCAAATAAATCTTGGATTTTGAAATAAAAATAAGAGGCATTTTATTAAAATCAAAGAGACACTTAAAAAAAATAGATCTTTCTAAAACCCTAATTAGTAATGGACTAACCACCTTTTCATTAAAAAGAATTAAGTGAGAGTTAGAATAATTAAATTAATTATTTTGAACTATTAGTGGATTTCCAACATAAATCATTTCACAACTAGTAGGAGATTTTCTAAAGAAAAGAGACTTAGGACTATAAAGGGAGATCTTGAGCCGAAAATATGGGGTTCTAATTAAGGGAGTTAGTACAAGAATAGATGATCTGGGACACTCCGTGTGAGTGATCCCGTCGAAGTAAACTAACTATGATGATAGAGTTGCTTGTTCATGCATACATCGATGCCAGAAGAGAGGTGTCGTAGAGTCGCCCAGATCTAGGTGCGAGCACGTACCGACAGTCAAAAGGAAAAACGGGTGTTGTGTCATCAGGGGGATTGCTCTGGGTATAAATCCCTGCGGGGAATAGTGTTTAAGAAAGCCTGGTAGCGGACTCCAGAGCTCCTGAGGCCCTTGCGAGGGTGATATTCTGGAATCATGTGCATTGGCATATAGACTGACAAATAGGGATTTGTGGTGCATCTTATTTTATGGACTATTCATTATGATATTGTGTTATGCTTGCCTATTCGTATATGTTGTCATTATTTATGTCTTGTTAAGAAGTTGACCCTTGCCCGTGGTTCTTTCAATCAATGAATGTAACCCAGGCGATGACAACGATCGAGCTGACCCCGCTAGTCATGTCGTCCATGACGACATTTGAGTTCCCAGACTCGGGAGCCCCGTTCGCCTGGGAGATAGCCACGCCTCAGGCCAGGTGATGTACACAGGGAACGTGGTCGAGACGACGCATACCGACGGACAGGCTACACACATAGGGATCACGCGCCGAGTGATGCGGTTTCTGGTGCCCTTCGCACGCATATTAGCTGCTTGGATAGACGCACACCCTGATGGAGACACCTCAGCTTCAGAGGGCATGTCCGAGATTCCACGCCGGACCACTTTTCGCAGCGAGCCTCGGACTACGGATTCAGCGTTACGCGCTACTCCCCTTAGATTTGTATGGCGCATGCGACCCAGGAGGATGGACATCGGAGCACCCTCTTCTCACGCCGCCAGACCCGCTTGATTCCCTCGCTAGATCTCAGATCACCCGTAGAGTATACTCCCTCATCTCTGATTCCTATCCCTGAGACTACACCCTCGGCGGATCCTTCTGTATGCCCTCGCTGTGGCCAGGTAGGGTGTGGATTTGGAGGTTGGATCATAGATTCATCTGACGAGGAGGATAGTACTAGGGATGCACCTCTCGATATCCTTACTGTCGATGCCATTGGTGACGACGACGTCATTACGCCCGTGGTAGATGATATGGAGGAGGATTCGATGGTGGAGGATGAGGAGGAGGGCCTCTGTGAGTGGCAGGCACCGCACTTGGTAGTTCATTTTGAGGTGGACCGAGATCACACAGCCGCCCCTGCTGCTTGAGTTAGCGTGTTGATCAGCTTAGTGTTTCTTATGTCGGAGTCTGTCTGTTGTATTTTGAGATTATGTCTGTACTTGTAGTAGTTTAGTAGTCGAGTGAGGCTTTACTTTTGTAGCAGCCCTCTGCGTAGGTGTCTGCCGGGAGTACCTCAGAGGTATGAGTGTTCCTTATAGGAAATTCATATGTCAGATGTATTCCTATTTGATGTTGTATTTTGTAAAACCTTGTAGGATGTATTGCCTCAGGATTTTATATATGTATTCCAGACATATTTCCTTTTATTCTCCTTGTATGCCATGTTCTGTCAATGTTGTATCATGTTATTTGCGAAAGGGTTTTATAAAAAAAAAATTTAACCGTGATTTCTAGCGAACAGTATCAAAACATTTTCATACTTGGTGGTTTTTGTCTCGTAAGTAGCGCCTGGATTTCGGGGTGTTACAGGCGTATAAAGCGAGTTCTTTTATCCTATAGTTTCGTTAACTAATCATGATCCTGTTACCACAATTAAGCCAACTAGATAAAGGTTGATCAGGCCTTATTGGGTTAAGCACAATAGGAATAAAATACTCAAACAATCAATAGAAACTCATATAATTAATTAACAAAACATCAAGAGTATTGTAAAGGATCCTCCATCACCTCTAGTGATGGGTTTAGCTACTCATTAATAATGATAATAACATAAACTTAGATATGAAATCAGAATAATCCATAACATGAGAATAAATTCTAAATCGGGACACCTTTTCGGTATCAGGACGGTCCTTAAGCATGTTCTTCGCGTCCTCACAAGCTCCGATAGCAATTCGAGATGGTACCAAGCTTCAAGGAGACAAGAATTCAATGGAATTGGCAAGGGTTTGCTATTAGATCTCAATTGGGGGCTCTTGACTCTGAAATTCATCAAAAGGTCTTTGTAACATGTTAAGAGCCCCTATTTATAGACTAGGCTGCAAATTAAGATATCTGGCTTCAAATCTGCACTGATCAGGGATGGGGTACGGCTGTACCGCATATATACATAGCCATACCGAGCTTCGTTGATGACGCTAGACCGTACCCATGCGAGTCGTTGCCCTGTCATCACTTGTGTACGACTGTACTGCCTTTGGCACGGCCGTATTGGACTATTTTATCGGCATCAGGTGGTACAGACTGAGGGGGTATGCCCCTACTGAGGTTCTGCTCTAGGTACGGCATACCGTTAGTAGGTCAGGCCGTAGCGCTTGTCCAGTAGTGCTAAAACTCTCCAAAACTAGCCAGTTTTTAGTCCTTTTTCGCATCTTTTGCTCCGAGTGGTGTCTGCATAATAATTCTGCATAATAAGATATAAATGAGTACATTTGTGCATTAATTAGTGCAAAATGGTACAATTAGATACAAAAAATGCCCTATAAATATAGACAAATCGGTGTGTTAACAAAGACTTAATGAAGCAAAGGTAGAGTTAAAAAAATGGGATATGATGGGTGCGCTAACGACACTTAATGAAGAGGCAGTGGTGCCCAAAAGTTAATGTCAAGATCAGATTTTTTGCATTTCAAAATTACATTGTAGTTTGTTATGGCAGAAAGCTAGATTAAAATGGTTAAGTGAAGGTGATGCAAATTCTAAATTTTTTTCACGAATGTATAAACAAGAGAAGACGTGTGAATGAGATTTTAAGTATTGAGGTCAACGGAATCAAGGTGGAGGTGGTGGATGAGATGAAGAACGAGGTTGCTAAATACTTTGAAGAACAATTTCAAAGTAGATCTTGGGAAAGACCGATTATGGAGCACTTGGAGTGTAAACAGATTGAAGAAGGGGAAAACGAAATGTTGACATCAGCTTTCTCATAAGAAAAGATTAGAATGGCAGTGTGGAGTTGTGACAACTCAAAGAGTCTGGGACAAGATGGGGTGAATTTCGGCTTTTTGAAAGAATTTTGGGAGGAGGTCAAGGCTGATTTTGTGACTTTCATCAATGAATTTCATGCAAATGGTAAATTGGTGAGAGGATCTAATAGATCATTTATAGTCTTAGTTCCAAAGAAGGAAAATACTCAAAAGATTGGGGAATATAGACCAATCTCACTCATTGGTTTTATGTATAAAGTGCTCTCTAAAATTTTAGCCAATAGATTAAGATCAGTAGTTAGTAGTAATTTTGCCAATAAATTGAGATTGAGATCAGAAGGAGATTATTCCAGTGGGAAGAAGAATTAGTGTAGAAAGTTAAGGGACCTACAGAGCAATTTTGCCTCATTTTTATCTTTTATTTTTTTAATTTCTCAGTTATTCGTTCAGATTCCTTAGCAAGCTCTGGTATTTATTAATTTTTTTAAAAGGAAATATTTTGGAAAAGGGGTGGTGTGGGTGGATCTATTTTGATGCAGCTCTAGTATTGTGTTATGATGTATTGTGTTATGATGGATGGTTAGAGGATCAACGTTTTTACATGTTAGTAATTATGAAGTTTATATATTTTACAAAAAGGTAATTCTACGAATAGTAATTAAACTGTTGCTTCCCTATTATGCTTTTTGCTATCATTCGATTAAACTTCAGTTTGGTTACTCATGATTGACTACTGTTGATAACAGACGATGTTTTTAGATGAAAATCGTGGTCGTGGGGGGCGTCGTACTCGCATGGCTTCCAGTAGGACATGTCCCTCTATTATTAGGTCGATGATGACTGCGAGGGAGTATCGAGCTATCTTTGTGACAATTGATGATCGTGATGCTCGTCATCACGATCCTTATCACAATGAGGAACCTGATTTGATGGATAACCAGTATGCTGATCCCCATGCCAGGGATGTTTATCAAGGGCCGCACATTGTTCAGATCCCAGCGATGACAATGAGATCGAAGAGTATATTCGATCCACAACTGAGTATTCTACCATCGAACTTAAGTACACTCCCTCAACTCTTTCGGAGCAATCTACTACCCGGTTTTGTCCTAGTTGCTCCTCTAATACTGGCCAAAACTAGCCTCAAGATGGACACTAGCCATCGCTGTTGTCGTTTATGTCACTTCCCTCTACTGATTCTTGAACTTCAACATGTTTCCATTTAGGAGACGAAACCTTCTGAAGGCTTCATGGTTCTTCTTCACATAATGCATATTTTCTAGGGTTGATGCATTAGTTGAAAAGATACAATGAAGAGCAAGCTGATGCATTTTGTCCACTAGATGGTGGTGAAAACAATGAGTTCTTCTCTGGATTTTATGATGGTGTCATGAAAATAACTACTTGGTTTTTCTCCTCGCTGAAGAAATTTGTCCCCAAGATTATGGGAAAACCAAGGAGTTATTCTCTTGACACCATCATAGAATCCATAGAAGAACCCATTGTTTCCGCCATCATCTGGTGGACAAAATGCATCAGGTTGCTCTTCATTGTATCTTTCCAACAATGCATCAACCTTAGAATTCTTGCATTTATGTGAAGAAGAATCATGAAGCCTTGGGAAGATTCCGTCTCCTAAACGGCAAATGTTGAAGTTGAAGAATCAGTAGAGGGAAGTAACACAAACGACAACAACGATGACGAGTGTCCATCTTGAGGCTAGTTTTGGCCAGTACTAGAGGAGCTACTAGGACAAAATCGGATGACACACTACATGTTATAGATGATGAAACCATGGGAGTTGCAAACATGAAGAATCAGTAGAGGCAGGATGTGGCGCAAACGACATTGCTTTTTTATTTGTGTAAATAATGTAGTAATGTAGTTCTTTCCTTGTTTTGAAAAGTTTAGTAATAATGTGGTTCTTTCCTTGTTTTGAAAAGTTAAAAATGTAGTAATGTACGTAGATCTTTCCTAACTAAAATATTCTGCTGCCAATTCTTGTCAAATTTCCTGCATTATTGTCATTTTAAAAAGCCTCTAGGCAGGAATGAATAAAAATAAACAGGAAAAAAATTTACTTATTACGCCGGTTATTTAGATAACCAGTGTAAAAGGTAGTCTTTTACACCAGTTATATAAATAACCGGTGTAAAAGGTTCTTCAAAAAAATAAAAAATAAACGAAAATTGAAATTTTACACCGAATATATAACCAGTGTAAAACTCCACATTTTATACCGGTTAAATCGGTGTAAAAACCCCAACATACAACACCGGCAACAACTACACCGATACCAAAACTAGTGTAAAATATCAATTGTAACTGGTATAAAATCCTCGTTCTGCACCAGTGATATTTTGATCAATCATTATATGTGCTACAAAATACAATGTAGGAATCTATAGAACACTCATTTGTTGCATGCAAATTCTGCATTTATTTATATATATTTTTTATAAACAAAAATATTATTATAAAAAGAGTACAAAGGGTGCTCTAACACATATTCAAGAAAAAAGAATCATAAACACAAGCTACAGGGTCAATACACTAGTCAGCAAAAGAGCATTGAACACTAGGGATGTTTATGGGTTTGGTTCAACCCAATCAATTAGGTGATCTAACCTAACCCATAGTATTTTTTGCCAGTACTTGTCTTAGCTAGGGTCGTGCCCGAACCAACTCATTCAAACCCAATGTATGGTTTAGATAACAAATTTTCCATTTTACGTGACAATTATTATTTTTTATATATTTTTTAATATACCTTATCAGATAGACTCCTCTCCATTCACGCACAGGGGGAGTCTATCACACTAGGGTTAAACACCTAAACATCCATTTTCACTTGAGCCTTCCATTTCTTATAGGGTTCATTTCCTTCTAGCTTCCTCCTTGCAGCGGTCAGTCGCTTCCAGTCAGATCGCTCGCCTTCTACCGTGGGTTCTCCATTGCCTTCATAAGCGACACACCACCGACGCTGCATCTTGCTGATATGCTTCGCTTCGAAACAATCAGACCTTGTCGGTGTTCCCTCGTCTCACTACAAGAAAACACGGGATTACCGACGGCCAAGAGCCGTCGGTAATCCCAAAAAGCTGTCGGTAATGCAGAATTTCTGACGGGTTACCGACGGCCTCAAGACCGTCGGTAAAACAGGCATCGCAAATGCCTACCGATAGCGCTTTCGTGGCCGTCGGAAACATACCGTCGGAATTTTCTGACTGCTATGGCCGTCGGTAAATGGGCAAAACATTTCCGACGACCGTGGCCGTCGGTAAATCCTTTTTTTTAAATAAAAAATTAATTAATTAATTAATTTCTGTAATTAATTTAATTTATTAATTTATTTATTAAATTAAAATATTAAATTAAATGACTAAATTAATTTATAATTGAATTTAATTTATTGAATAAATTAATTAATAAAAAGATAATTGAAATATTTATTTAATTTAATGAATTTAATTAATTGAAATATTGTAATTAATGAATTTAATTTATTAAATTATTTATTTATTTAATTATTAAAAATAATTGATTCCAATATTAAAAATATTTATTTATTAATTTAATTAACTATTACTAGTAATTTAATTTAATTATATTTATTACTTTTAATTCTTAATTTATTCCAATATTTAAAAATGCGATAACATAAACAAAAAAGATCAGTAATAATTAAAAAAACGTAATAAATAAATAAAAAAACCGACGAACAAAAATCAACGGTAATTAAAAAGATATCGAAAAATATGAAAAAATATAAGTACAAACAGAACTAATAGTCCTGGTAGTCCTAATCATGACCATCGTTACTAGGAGGCGGAGGAGGCGGAGGCGGAGGCGGTGGAGGAGGCGCCTGGCGAGCTAGCAACTGGTACAACTCCTCCTGTCACTTCAGCACCTCAGCCAACATGGCACTCGTCCGACGGGCGTCCTCTCGCTGCTCAGCCGCGATCTGCTGCTGCTCAGCCATGGCCTGCTTTAGGTCCGCTATGTCCTGCTCATCCGTGGCAGAGCGACCAGTGGCAGCACCACTACTCGACGACTCTCCGATGTTGAGGCGGCGAGCACCTTTCTTGTAGTTGCCGGCGAGGTCGCCAGCACCATATAGGCGACCCTTCTTCTTGCTCCCAACAACATCAGCCCATACCCTGAGCGGTGCAGATGGATCCTCAGGGCTCTAAGTGGGGGAACATGATGATGTTTGAGACATCATCTGAGACATCCGCGCCTCAAACTCCTCCTGTCAAACATATACAAATAAGTCAATTTTTTTTGTCATAAAACAATATAAAAATTATTAAAAAAACTATTCATTATATTTTATAATTACCTGGGTCTTCCTCGACCGCTCATCAACAAATCACTGGTACTCCTCCTAATATGAGTTGCACGATTGAGCTCGTGCAACTGTACCTCTCTACCCAACCGCTTCGACTGTAATTATTTAATACAAAACCTTAACTAAATAATAATAATAATAACAAGTAAATAATAATAATAATAATAATAATAATAATAATAATAATAATAATAATAATAATAATAACAAGTAAATAATAATAATAATAATAACAAGTAAATAATAATAATAATAACTAAATAATAATAATAATAACAACTAAAAAATAATAATAATATAAAACGTACAAGTCGAGCTGCGTGCAAACTCCCACCCTTCTCAGAGGCTCTATTCCTCTTCGTCTTCTCGCTTACCGCCTTGAACTCAAGGGAGTTCCAATACTCTTGCAGCCGCTGCCAGAGCTGATCCCCTATCCAGTGGGGCTATCCACTGAGGCGGGCATCTCTAAGCATGTCAGAGAGGCGGTGGGAGGTCTTCATATGGAAGTTCCTCTCGATCTGCTCCTCATCCTCTTCCTTCCATGAAACCCTCTCTTGTATGAATATAATACATCATTAAACATAATTGAAATTTATGAAATAAAAAAATATTATGCAACAAAATAAAAATTACAACTTACTCCAAAAGATCTGAACATATGATCCCCCGCATCCTCCTTCACTTTCTTCCAGGTGGGCCAAAACGTGTGGTAATTATCCTCAATTACCGCTGTGATAGCCGTCGCAGCTGGCTTTGAGGGAAGGAACCTGAAAAATAACAAGATGTCAAACAAGAGAAATATATATATATATATATATATATATATATATATATATATATATGTACATGTAAATTATTAATAACTCGAAAAAAAGTAAATACTTACCATTTACCAGCCGGCCTGATAGCAACTCGGCCATCATGCAACATCTCAATATCATCAGCGACCCCCTGGTCAACCTCCTGCTGCTCAACCTCCTCCTGCTCATCCCCGTCCTGCTCAACCTCGGTCTGATCAGGTGTATGACCCGTACTATAGTCATGATCGGACATATGAGTATCGGGCGCCGTCTCAGGCACAAAATGGGAGGAAAAAGCGTCGGGTGTCTGCTAGAACCCCGGGTTGGGGATCATTTGAATGGGTGACAAATGGGGTGTCGAAATAGAAGGTTCTGCAGGCCGTGTAGGTGCCGAACGCACTAGAGGCTGTGTAGGTGCCGAACGCATTGGAGGATGTGTAGGGGCCGAACGCGCTGGAGCCTGTGTAGGCGTAGATGTACGCGGACGTTGTGTGAATGACAACGTCGCATAGCCAGTATCGTCAATCCTAATAATGTTCGGCCGACGAAGACAAGCGGGGTCGATGGCGATGCCCTTCCCCTTCCGTTGACCACCAGTGGGTGGTCGGGGGGTCGGATCCTGCACCTCCTGATGCCATATATGTCTATAGAGCAATTCAACAATAACAGTCATGAAATAATATATTTAAGCATAACAATATTACAAATGAATTCCATAAAAATAAATAAGTTACATCCCTTTGCAGTATTTTTTTTTGGTACCAAGGCAAATTTTTTTATACAAACATCCAATTATATTTAGCTACGGTGTCGTGTCTCAGTAATATTTCTCAAAATACGTATAAATATCTACATAGTGAGATATGATTAGATATGTACAGAACTTTTTACATTGTGAATGCATAATAATGAAATTCAAATTGTATATCTACGAATTATCCCATATAGTGTCACATCGTAGTAGTGTCACATCGTAGTACGTATTTTTTATTTTGATTTAGACTCTCGGTATAATTTGAGTCGAGCTGTGTGAACCCATATTAAGGAAAAATTCTTCTAACGCCTATTTTACCATTCAAAGACTTGAACTCGAGACATTATTTAATTAAAAGAAACTAAACTCCTTACAACTTAGATTAACAGACGTCGGTGGTAATATTATATTCTATTTAGAATACGTGAATAAATAATTAAAAAAAATTTATACATCGGTTACAGTAAATAAAAATATATTGTTAGACATTAATTTTGCTAATTGTAAAAAGTTAAACAATTTCATTCTGCCCATTCTGCCCACTTTGCTTTGGCATCGTCTTCAGATCTTGATGGCTCTGCCACTTCTTCATTTAATTCCTCATCTCCATCTACATCTTCATATGTGATTGGATCGTCACGTAGTCGAGAAATGGTTCCACTTCATTTACTACGTTGACATCAGACATCTCATCCATTTGATAAGCCACTTCTTCCTGTGGATCATCTGCTTCAATGCGACCCCTTGGTTTAGTCTTTATTACAACACACAAACCTTGTTTGTCCCTTCAAGTTGATGGGTAAGGGACATAATACACTTGTCTTACATGTTGTGCCATGATAAACGGATCAAACATTTGATATCTTCTGCTCATGCATATGTCAACAGTATTATATTTTCGATCCACTCTTGTACCTCTACTTGACGGATCAAACCAATTACAATAAAATAGCACTATTTTTTTAGTGTAGTCTAAAATATTGTATGCCAGTTCATATATATGTTGAATCACGCCATAGAAGTCGTCTTCACCTCTATCTGTGGCACCTTTTACATAAACTCCGCTATTAACTTTTTTTCCCCTCTGTTTTTGATTGGATTTGAAATTTGTATCTGTTTACAAAAAACGTGTGCCATTCTTTTACACGTGATTTAGGACCATGAGAGAAATTTCTCAAGTGTTCGATTTGAGGCGATTCTGGCTCACTATACACATGCGTATACACATGCATAAGTGATTTATGTTTCCTTTTTTCAAACAACCTTTTGTATTTTCAAACAATAAATAGTTGAAATAGGACTAAAAATACATACCTAGTTCATAAACACGTTGGGAAATATTCATGAATATAGGCAGAAGAGTCTTGTACAGTTGTGGGCTTAGTTAACAAGAATGCCCTGATCAATTCATTTGAAAACAAATGATCATGAGTAGTTGTGGATAAAAGAAATTGAAAGTGGGAAAAAATATACATACGTAAGATATGGTGATACTTCGGCACAATTGATCAACACGAGAACGTGGGATGACATCCACTCTTCTCCTGTTAACCAGGAAATCACCTCCTTTCCAGCATGACGACCGGGAAGGCAAAATACTGATAAGGCTAGCAGGTGTCTTTCACATTCAATTTCTATTTCATTCCTGTTATTTATTGGTGTCAGCATGAAGTTCGTAAAATAATAGGAACAGAAATGGATTGTCTCATGGTGTAAGTAAGTTGCACAAATAGATCCTTCAACCCTGGCCTTATTTTTCACTGACTGTTTTGAGTCACCCATAAATCTACAAAATAACAAGGTTGATGATATAAATTGATACATTTAACCCTTCAAGTGAATATTTATTTTAAAGAATATTTTATTATATTACCTTTCGAATGGATACATCCATCTGTAACCGGTCTACCAAGCCTAGCTTCATGTGCAAGATGCACTGGGAGATGCTCCATAGATCAAAAAAATCAAGGGGAAATAATCTCTCCAACTTACAAAGAATGACTGGTATGTTCTGCTTCATCTTTATAAGATCATCCTCTCTCAAGGTTGCAGAGCACAAATCTTTGAAAAATTGGCTGAGTTCAGTAAGTAGATTTAAAATATTTGATGGCAAGGAGCTAAATGCAATAGGAAGTAAACACTCCATGAATACATGACAATCATGGCTTTTCATCCCAATCATGGTTCCTTTGTTCACATCGGCACATCTTGCCAAATTAGAAGAATAACCGTCTGGCATTCGAAGTTCTTTTATCCACCGACAGACTGACCTTGCTTGCTCAGTAGTTAAAGAGTAACAGGCTTTGGGTTTTAGGGTTTTCCCATTTGACCGAGTCGTCAAATACAAGTCCTTTTGCCTACAGTAAAGCGGTAAGTCTAGTCTGGCCTTATCGTTGTCTTTCGTTCTTCCTCTAACGTTCGTCACTATGAGAAACATATTGTCAAAAAAGTTCTTCTCAATGTGCATAACATCAAGGTTGTGTCTCAATAAATTATCTTTTCAATATGACAGATCCCAAAAAATACTTCTTTTAGTCCAATTATGTCATTGTCCATATCCTTCAAATCGAACCAATTTACCATGATCTGTGATTTTTGGCAGATCCATAACTCTGGAAAAAATCTGTTCGGATGTCAACCTTGGGGGCCAGCCATCTAATTCAACTTTCCCCTTCTTGAAGGCGTTCTTATTTTGTCTAAATGGATGATCAGCTGGTAAAAACCTGCGATGTGAGTCAAACGAAGAACTTTTCCCCCCGAATTTCAAGGTAAAGGCCTTTGTATACTCCATTACCATCCAAAATAGTTCTTATAATCATATCATTCATCTACATTTTTAAGATGTGTCTAGAGGGTAGAGCATTTGACACTTTTTCAAGCACTTGACATACCCAAAAAATATATCAGATTCAACAAAACATCAAGCACTTCACACAGGTTACTTAAAATCATTCCTCTATCTTTTTCTCAGAAAACTGATTCACTGACAAGGAATAAGCAACTATGAACTGTGGCTATCTTCTCACATGCTAAATAAGATCAGTACTTAAAAATATATTCCATAGTAAAGAATTAAAGAGAAGATAATAGTGTAAATCACTCTCTTTTCTATTTTTATCTGCACAGTGAGAGTGCTTAAAAGGTAAAAGCCTCATTGGTTCTTAATACCCTTACACACCGTAAGCCAGATGGAATATCTTAATCACTAAGCTTCTCCCCAATTACAAGTCATAAAATTACTGCATTTCGTGGAGCAAATCTTTTGAGATAATGAAACATAGCAAATCTTCCTGAGGCTAGTCCTCATCAGTCCATGAAGTCGAACACAATATCATCAAAATCAGTATCATCTTCATGTTCAGATTCCCGCATAGCATGCGCAGGCTTATCAGTTATTGTTGCCGGAATGTCTTCCCTAACCCAATTGATTTCATCGTCATTATTTAGTGCATTTAGATTTCCAATATCATCAAATGGATCACTCTGATATCCTTCTTGAGTTGTAACATCTGATTGGTCACCCATGTTAAACAGATCTCTAGGAACAGTCTTCATAACATAATGCTTATTTCCTTCCATATGTTCCTTCCCTGAGATGTCCAAAAGAGTCCCAATAATATTATCACATGTTTTTTTCGATGTGCATTACGTCAAGATTATGACGTAATGTATTTTGAGCCCAATACGGCAACTCAAAAAAAATTGACTTCTTCTTCCAGGGACCATCAATTTTCTTCTTTTTCTTCTTCTTTCCAAATTCATTCTTGAAATCTTTTAAGCTTTCTATGATTTCTGTACCTTCTAACATAGGTGGTGCAGACCTATGTTCTTTCTTTCCATTAAAAGATTTTCTATTGGTTCGCCATGCATGATTTATAGGCAAAAAGACACGATGATCCATGTAGCACATTTTGTGACTGTGTTTCAAATAAATTGAATTAGTGTCATAATTGCAGCATGCACATGCCAACTTTCCTTTGGTGCTCCAACCTGACAACATAGCATACCCAGGGTAGTCACTAATAGTCCATAATAGAGATGCACGCAATTGAAATGTTTGATTTCTTGAGGCATCATATGTGTCCACCCGAATTCCCATAACTCCTTTAGCTCCCCAATCAATGGTTGAAGGTACACATCGATATCATTTCCTGGCGATTGCGGTCCAGGAATCAATAACGACAACATTGTATATTTAGATTTCATGCACAACCAAGGTGGATAGTTGTATATAACCATCATGACAGGCCAAATCGTGTGATATGCTCATAGTTCTAAATGGATTGAATCCATCGCTTGATAAGCCAAGTCTTACATTACGAGGCTCAGAAGCAAAATCAGGATGAAGCCTATCAAAGTCCTTCCATGCTTGGCCATCAGCAGGATGCCTCAATTTCCCATCCTTTGAGCGTCCTTCTTCATGCCACCTCATTTCCTCAGCTGTTTTCGAACACATAAATAGCCTCTGAAGCCTAGGAACCAACGGAAAGTGTCTCAAAATTTTTGCAGGAACTTTATGAACATACTTTGGTTCCTCATACTCAGAATCAACTTGAGCGAATTCCTTCCATCGTGAAGCTTTACAATTGCTGCAAGAATCATCATTTTCATGCTCTTTCCAATATAACATACAATCATTTGGACATGCATGAATCTTTTTATAATCAAGACCCAAATCCCTGATCATGGCCTTTGTCTTGTTATAAGATTCAGGAATGTTCAGATTAGGTATGGCTTCTTTCAGCAACTCCAACAGAGCAGTGAATGATGCATTGCTCCACCCATGAAGACACTTCAACAAGTAAAGTCGAATTATAAATGACAAAGTGGAGAAATTTTCACATCCAGGGTACAACTCTTGTTTTGCCTCATTAATCAAATTGTAAAACTTCTTAGCATCCTCATTAAGACACTCACTACCTTCCTCTGCTTCTGCCACATGCCTAAATGTGTCGTAAAGTAAGTCACCAATGTTATCTTGTGGGTTCTCTTGATCTTCCATGTCATCATCAATTTCCATAGGCACTTTTGGAATTCGCTCCCCGTGGTTTACCCAAACATCGTAGCCTTTCAGAAAACCAAAGGCTATTAGGTGATTATGAACCACATTTCTTCTTTGCCAATCAATATTTCTGCATTTAGCACAAGGACATGGAATCTCGCCTCCTTGAGGTTTATCATCAGCGAAGGCAAAGTCTAAAAATGACTCAACACCATCATCATACTCTCTACTAAGCCTTGGAAGTTTTGTCCACTCTTTGTCCATCCTAATAATTCTAACACACAAAAAAATACCAAATACATTGAAGTTTAGCCCTAAATACAAACATGGTATGAAAATGTAAACGCATCACATGAGTAAGAATCTGTAAGTTCATTATAATAATAGGAAAAAAATCAGAAGGTCAAGAATCGCAATTTTGAACAAAGACCTTATATACCAGAATTGCCAATGATACTACGAAAAAATATAATAATATAACACAGCACATACAAAGCACGGGAAATGAAAAGTTTTTTTTTTTTGCAGGAGCAAAGAATATTATTGAAGATGAAGGTCCAGGCTCAAGAAAAGCCAAGACCAAACAAAACAAGTCACAACATCCACCCAGAACATAGTGGAATACAAGCAAAATCCAAGCGAAAACAAAGACACAGAACAGCCAAGACCAAAACAAAATACAAGCAAAATCCAAGGCTTAGATTTAATCACCAAATTGCGTGGCCTACAGAAGGCAGAGGCTTACATTGAAACTATTCCAGAATCTTTTAGAGGGGAGGTAATATACTGAACTTTACTAGCTAATTGTGTTAGTCAGGGCAATATGAAGAAAGCAGAGGAAATTTTTAGTAAAATGAAGGATTTGGATTTTCCTATTACCGCATTTGCATGCAATCAGTTGCTTTTTCTGTATAAGAGGAATGACAAGAAGAAAATAGCTGATGTGTTATTGTTGATGGAAAACGAGAATATCAAACCTTCTCCTTTGACTCATAAAATCTTAATAGACACAAAGGGCCAGTCCAATGATATTGCTGGAATGGATAAAGTTGTTGATAAAATGAAGGCTGAAGGCTTTGAACTGGACGTCCAAACAAAGGCAGTTTTAGTTGGGCATTACATCTCAGCTGGTCTTCATGATAAAGCTGAAACTTTATTGAAGGAGATGGAAGGTGAAAACTTGAAAGAGAATTCGTGGGTATGTCGGTTTGCTTCCCTCTATGCAAAGTCGGGAAAGGTAGATGACGTGGGAAGAGTTTGGAAAGTCTGCGAGACACACCCTCGGATTGAGCAAAGTGTTTAGCCGCAATTGAAGCTTGGGGAAGTTGAATAAATTTGATGAAGCAGGCGCTTTTGAGATGATGTCAAAGAAATGGAAGCTTTCATCTAAGAACTGCCAAGATTACTAAAGGTTTATGCAAACCATAAGATGCTATTGAAGGGTAAGGATCTTGTTAAGCGAATGGGAGAAAGTGGCTGCCGAATAGGCCCGTTGACCTGGGATGCATTGTTGAAACTTTATGTCCAAGCAGGGGAAGTGGAGAAGGCAGACACTGTTCTGCAGAAGGCTACCCAGCAGAGCCATTTGAATCCAATGTTTTCTTCCTATATGACTATTTTGGAGCAGTATGCTAAGAAGGGTGACATCCATAATTCAGAAAAGATTTTCTATAGAATGAAACAAGCTGGTTATGCATCTTGACCAAAGCCGTATCAAGCTCTAATAGAGGCCTATATAAATGCTAAGCTTCCAGCCTATAGAATGAAACAAGCTGGTTATGCATCTTGACCAAAGCCGTGCACTTATACATTATTATTCTCCTCCTTTTTCTTCAGAGGGTTCTTGTACTAGTGTAGTAGTGAGTCTCTCTGCTCCCTCAGTGAACCTCAATTGAACAAACGGGGTTGGTTACCTTTTTATGAAAGTTAACTCATATATAATGCTCAAATCTCTCTCTCTCTCTCTTTCTCTCTCAAAAGATCAAAAACCTTTACATTCAGTCAACACTCTCATTCTCCATATCCTATAATCCCACATTCTCTTGGCAAACAAAAAAATGCAAAAAAAAAAAATGAATGCACAAAACTGAAATGAAAAGAAACGGTGCACATTATGCACAAACTTATATCTGAACAAAACCCATATACCAGCAACTGCAATTTTGAACAGCAGATAACCAGAGAAGAAATCGATTCACTTATCAATGCTGTTGTGTACCTGGGATTTGAGGGCAGTAACTGATGAGCAAAGAAGAAGGAATGTGTAAGATTGAGGCTCTGCAGAAAAAAATGCGGCATTTCAAAATACTTATCGTAAAAAAAAATGGAAATCAAAATACAAAAGTAAATAAAAAATTGGGGTTCCCATCAGACTGACATGGAAGAACGAAGACGAAGAGAGGGAGAGCCGGAGACGAAGACGAAGACGAAGATCGACAGGTGGGCGTGGGATTCTTCTTGAGCTAGAAGAAAAGCAAACAGTGAGAGGTAGCGACCGAGCCCCGGAGGGATTCTTCTTGCTGCTCAGAGAATGTGCCGTTCAGCAAGTGCCAGAGGGAACGAATCACAGGGTTAGACGATGGGGTTTCAATCTTCAGAGGGATTCCCGCTCAATCTTCAGAGGGAACGAATCTTCAGGGATAGACGATGGCCACTGTTTAGGTTTTGGTAATTAGAAATTAGAATTTGCAATTGTTAAGTCACGCTCGATGTTCAGAGGGCGCGCAGCAAATTTTTTTTTGGGCCGCTCAGCCCATGGTTGTGGGTAATACTAAATAGGTCACGGTTGATAAGTGTGGCCTCAAGCGACAACGTTTTCGTAACCGTGGCCTATACATGCCCACATTTTTTTAACCGTTGCTAGATAAAAAAAAGGCAACGGTTGCACGCTCAAACTCAAAGAAGACGAACAAAATTTGTACACTCTTACCCACGCCTGTAAAACCGTTGTCTATTATGTTTTAGGCTGCGGTTTTTTAGCCGTGGGCAAGTTGAGCGTGGGCTAAAGTCAAAAATGCTGTAGTGAGAATGGCAGGTCCTCCAGCTCGACTGCCTCTAGGCCTACAACACACCAAACATCAGCACATAATCTGAAGTAGTATTTATCTTTTTCCACAAAAAAAATAATACCAGTGATGAAAGACTTCAATTTTCCACAAAAAATAACAGAACTTTGAAACATTAGAGTAAAATGATATTTCCCACTTGCTGCCTATTTTGATCATGTAGTGAGTATGGACATCAATTTTCAGAAATCAAAAATAGATATGTACTAATGACATAGCAAATGCATAGGCATTACAATCTGGAAATTTGGGAAAATATGAGAAAGGAAATATCTGATTGAGTACTATATTCTCTTTCAACCACAGCAGCCTCCTAAGGTCTAATACTAACAAGAATCTCACTTCACACCTCTGAAATTTCTCACAGCTTGGCAATGGCATTCCCCTAAACTAGTACAAAACTACAATCTTCAAGTTCAAGGTTTGCAGTTGAAGAATCAGTCAAATTTTAGATAAACTTCTAACTAGTAAACGGAACAACATTAAGTACAAAACAATTCACAAAGACAAGGATTTCAGACCAATATTGAAAGAAGAGAGACAAAATGACCAAACCAGAAACTCAAAGGAAACAAAGGAGAAAGCACCAACCTCACTTTCAAAGGACAGAAGCAACTGGACGTCCTCTACTCTCCGGCGAGGAGTCAAGACGGCGCGTTTGCTATGCGGAGAGGGTTGATGTACTCTCTGTAACACCAAAAAAAAAAATCAAACCAGAGTGAATAGCAAAAAAATCAAACGAAAGAGAGTGACAAATAACAAGAGATAGATGATACCTGTTAGGCGAAAGAGAGTGACTCTCCAGCAAGGAATCAACACACGAACCCGGCCAAAATAGAAGAATTCGCGGACAAAGAAGCAGGTGAATCCGTGGTGGTGGTCGTCGTTCTTGTGTGTGGTGGTGGTCACCGTGGTTCAAGGAGGGTGGGGCTGGCCGGTGGCACCGGAAAGACGAAAAAGGGGGAAGAGAGTAGAGAAGGTTGCCGCCTGGTTGAAAAATGAAGGAGAATGAAAAATGGAGGAGAAGGGCTCGCGGTCCGGTAGAAACTGGATATTACTGACGGCCACATTAACCTTACCGACGGGCTATAACTCGTCGGTACACGACACGACATTACCGACGGCCTTAATTTAGATAGCGACGGGCTAGCCCGTCGGTATTTGAAAAACTGGAGGGAACCCTAAAATTGGGAGAAAATAGGCGACGAGATACCGACGGCATTTTACCGACGGGCTATGACCATCGGAAAAATCCCGGGATTTCCGACGACTTTAGCCGTCGGTAAAGCCAGCCCGTCATACACCGTAGGTTACCGAATCGGTAACCTACGGTGTATGACGGGCTGCCTTTACCGACGGCTAATTAGCCGTCGAAAATCCTGGGATTTTTCCGATGGGTCATAGCCCGTCGGTAAAAAGCCGTCGGTATCCCCGATTTTTCTTGTAGTGTCTCGGCGTTGCATCGGGCGGATCTGTTCCGGCTCACCACCGCTCCTCTGCCTTATGTCTCGTTGATAGCTCATCACTGTCGCGAGAAAAACCTCCCACAAACGGTTCTTCTGTTTTTTTTCTTTTTCTTTTGTTGTTTCCTTTTCTTAATCAATTGCTTGAGTGTGATTAGGCACTACTAAGTTTTTGAAAAATTACTCTCTGCATCTTTGCAACCACCACACTGCTATGTTCACTACCAATTTTCCATTACAATCGGCTTCTTCAATTCCCCAATTTGCAAAACCTATTTCTGATTTGAAATCCGAAGCAGTGACAATTTTTTTCATGATATGCTTCTTTTCAAATCTTATTTTATGTCTTATGACCCGCGAATCCAACCCGTCCATGTTGGTTTGGTTCAGGTATAATAGATAAAAAATGGGTTTTCAACCTAACCCAAACCAAGAAAATTTGATTGGTTCGAGTATTACAGGTTTGTTCAAAATTGACATAACCTGGCCAGTGTGCACCCCTATTGAACACTGTCCCTTTTGACCTTAAACCATGACCACAATATATCAAGTCCAACACACCCATAAAATTGAAAAGATTCCCTGTAAAAAACTCTAATATTACGCATAATCCAAATAGACCAAACAACATAATGTCAAAACAACAAAACAAATGACTTACAAAGCGCAACTTTTTCCCACTTAAAAGATAGCTAAATTGGAGTAATGAGGATGGATACCAGTGGGCTGGCATGACCTCAGAAAAAATTAATCCATACGTAAACGGAATTCCAAAGCCTAATTGGTTGGGATTTCCAGTCTGTGCTTTTTTTTTTTTTTATAATCAAAAGAAGTATTATTACAGGCTAGGCATAAGAAGTGCTCAACACCAAAGAACCAGAACAATATTGTCTTAAGTGTACAGCATAAAAAATAAGAGACCAAGCAGTCAACCAACCTAACTACCCTTCCCCAAACACCAGTCTGGGCTGCTTATAGATTGCAGATTACATTTTAATTTCTTTAATGCAAAGTAAAAGGTTGGTGCAAGGACAGACTTGGATGCTAATATGGCTTGCTGTTGTACAGTCTATATGACTTATGCAAAATGATATCATATTATGGCAGGGGAATTTCAACACGATTTGTATCATGTTTCTCCTTTAAATTAACTTGTTGTAGGTGCATGCCTTGCTTTCATATTGATGATATACTCTCATAAATTGAAGGGTCGCGGAATTGGACACAATTTGGCGATAACAATATGCGACAACATGTACCGACTGTATGTCCGTACAAGTACGGACTTTTTTTTATTTCAAAAAAATATTTTTTTAAATTTAAAAAAAAAATATTACAGATTTTTTTATCTGGTTAATATTATTCATTATCTGGTTAATGCCAAATCCTGAAACTTTTGGACATCTCATTTTCTTATTTGGTTAATCAAGTTCAAATATCTGGTTAATGCTATTCATTATCTAGTTAATGTCAAATCTGTGTTAACCAGTTAAAAAATCTAAAAAAAAAAGCAATATATATATATATCCGTACGGATTCTGTACGGTCCGTACATGTCTGTATCGTACGGACATATGGTGTCCATACATACAGTGGCAGACCTACATGGAAGTGAGGGTATACAACTGAACCCCCTGGACTTTTAAAAATTCTACTTACACCCCCAGTAATTTTTTCTTTTACCCCCAATTTTGAACCCCTGACCTGCTGAGTGCTGACCCACACTGCCTCACACAGTCACACTCAACCCCACAGTCCTGCTTGAAGCTTCTTCACTCTCAGACAAAACGCGACTTGCCTCTCTGCTCTTCTTGCGCCGCTCTGCTCTTCTCTGACCGACCACCATGACGCGCTAAGCTCTGCTCCTCTCCATCGCGAGTTCGTGACTTGCGACACCGCTGCCTCTTGCTCTGTCTCAGTCGTGAAGCATGTGCCGCCTCTGGATCTTGCGCACGACGCCTCTGCTCTGTCTCCATTGCGAAGCCTGTGAAGCCTCTGTCTCTTGTGCGTGACGCCTCTGCCACCACAAAAGGTTGAGATTTGATTTGTGAATCGTGATGTTGCCTCTCTCTGTGGCTGTTCTGTTTCAATTTTTCCCTAATTTCTAAACCCTGTTTCAGATTTCCTCTCTCCCCTAATTTCTAAACCCTAGATTTAATTAGTTTCTCTCTAATTTCATATTTGAAGAAAGGGTTCCCTAGTTTAGGCATTTGTTAATTGTTGGTTTGGTTCCCTGCCTGGAATTGTTTTGGCTGGGAAAAGGGCGTGTTGGTTCACTGAAAATTATTAATTTGTTAATGGTTAGTTTGGTTCCTTGGTAAATTGTTTTGGCCGAGGAGCATGTTGGTTTCCCTTGCTAATTGTTAATTTGTGTTATTGTAAGAAAATTATCATGCTTTCCTGCTATGAAGATTGTGAAAAATAGATTGTATAATCGAATGAGAGATGTATGGATGAATGATTGTCTAGTTACTTATATTGAGAGAGATATATTCAATGATATTGACAATGAGTTGATTATTGAACGATTTCAAAACATGAAATCGCATAGAGGACAACTATGAGGTTTGTAATTTATTTGATTATATGTATTAAAACTTTATGATTTTGACATTTATAATAATGTATAATTTTAAATTTTTTTGCATCTCCTGGCCCTAGGTCCTAGGTCCGCCACTGCATACATATTTGTGTTCAAAAATCATTTTCCTAAATTGAATGAAAGTCTTCTGTATGTACTGATGTACATTGAATTTTTCTCATGTATATTAGAATATCCTTTATATACTCCTTTAATAAATTTCTTTTTCCATTGGAAAAATAGTACGTAGAGGAAACTCAAGTTTTCTTCTTTTCCTATTTTTTCCTTTCACTAATCAAAAAAATATTTTTAAAAATAATATTTTTTCTATTTTTTTCATTCATTGTTTACTATTTTTATTTTCTCCCTCATTAATTAATTCGAGCAAAGAATAAAAGAAGTATCGGTTCTGTCAAAATAAAGAAGTATCGGTTCGGTTAAAGTAATAATTCGGTTTTTGTGCCCAAAAAAAAAAAAACAAGTAATAATTCGGTTGGTTATAAGGAGCAGAGACACAGAACAATTTGAAGAGATAGGAGAGGATTAAATTTCAGTGATGTGCTTTCTTTCATATCTGTCGTTTTCCTCCTATCCTATGGCTACTACTACGTAGGGAGCCCTTAACAGGTTCCACTGCCACTTGGTGGAAAGAAAAGAACCTACGCATTTATTTATTTATTTGTAAAACAGATATCAATATCATCACTGTTTGGCTATTCATAGTACACTGGCCAACCAATCCCACATCGACAACGTAACTTTAACTAAAACTGCTTCAGCTTTCCCAAACCAGAAACCAAAAACCACTTGTCGCCAAACCCCAATCTCAGGCGGTATTAACTCTCACCGCTTCTACTTTTATTATTATTATTATTATTATTATTATGGGTGAAATATGTTTTTGTTCCATGTAAAATAAGCGAATTATAGTTTTAATGCCTGTAAAATTTTTCATTTCATTTTTATTCCTCTAAAATATGAAAGTATTGCTTATGGTCCCTGCCGTCATTTTTTTTTTGAACAACAAAATAATTATATAAATATATAATTGTAAAAAGGAGTACACATGGGGTACTCCAACCTAATACATCAACCTACATCAAAAACCTTGGCTGATCATAAGCCAAATAGGACTACATCCTAGAAATACAATCAATCGGGAAAACAGACCACTCGTAGAATAGGCAGTAGCCCTTTGGTGCCCTGGCAAGGAACCACCTCCATGCAATACTTTTAGTATGATCCACAACCTCTGACACGCATGGTTCCTTACCTAAAAAAATGCAGCCATTACGGGTGCCCTAAATATCCCATAACACAGCGTGCCAAATCAAAATGACCCATTTCTTGACCCTACTAGAAGGATAAAGCGAATACAACATACTAAACAAATGGGACAGATCAGGGGGCATGACCAAGGTGTGGCCCAGCCACTTAAAAATTGCATACCAAATAGAGATAGTAAACCCACAATACACAAACAGATGGGACTAGACTCCCTAGGAGCCCTGACCAAGGTCTTTGCCATCATGTGATGTCTGCTAAGTACTTATGTGTTTTACGAAAGGTCATATAGTCATCCCAGGTGACACTCATTGACGTATGTGATGCTATATTAGCATGTAAATAACCAAAAAAAAATTCTTGACCCCTAAAATGAATTTTGTTTATCTGCCCTAAAATAAATACTTGGGACCAAAAATATATAGCGATTTCAGGTTTTGTAGGGAAACAAAATAAAAATATTTTATAGGGGCCAAAATCAATATTCGTCCATTTTACAAAGTTCAAAAAGAATATTTTTAAATTTTGGAAGGATGAAAACCAAAGAACAAATTTTACAAGGACAAAAACCAAAATTCGCCCATTTTATAGGGACCAAAAACATATTTAACCCTACTATTATTATTATTATTAATTTATTAATATATTAATATTATTAATATATGGGATATTTTATTCTCATAAAACTATTTTTTACGTAAAAGTTTAATTTTTAGGAGAGAGATAAAAAAAAGGAGAGAAATGGGAAACAAAATGAATAATGGGATGAAAAAAACATTGAAAGAAAAATAGACAACATAAATACTACTAAAAAAGTTGAAATAGCGACGGAAGTTAGCAACGAAAAAACGAAATTGATCTCTAAATTTGGCGTCTCTAACACTTAGCGATAGAATTAGAGACAAATTTTATTTTTTTCCGTGTCTAAATTTTAGTCGTTATTTTAACTTTTTCTAATTGTGAAATGAGAGGTAAAAATAGCATGCATATACTTATCCTATTATTTAATTTAATTTAATTTAATAGATGCTAGTAGATGGACCCTTGCTTAGATCGGGTATGGGAAAACCAGTATTAAATAAAAATTTTATATAAAAAATAGAGATGCCGACACTTGTCACAGCATGGACAACCAAACAAAATGAAGTTAGTTTTCTAAAATAAAAATAATGAAAACGTAATGCAACATAAATAACCAAACTAAGTATGTATATTTAAATTTTGTTAAATAGATAATAAATAGACAGAAGACAATAGATATACACGGACATAATAGCATACTTATGCGGTTACACCCACTGTGTTTTCTCATGACACAAGTCTATATATTTGTCCAGAAGAAGAAAGATCCATGAACTAACATTACCACACTAGCTTCGCTATATTTGCCAATTTTTTAAGCATACTTGTTGTTAATTTGTTTCATTTTCCTTGTTTGGGGGTTGGGATTTACTCGAGTTGGCCAACAAGCTATATATATATATATATATATAATTAAAGGGGAAAAACAAATTAATTACTAATTAAGATGGGAAGGAGTAAGGTACAGCTGAAGCGGATCGAGAACAAGATCAATCGACAGGTAACTTTCTCTAAAAGGAGAACCGGTTTGCTCAAGAAAGCCAACGAGATCTCAGTGCTCTGTGATGCTGAAGTTGGTTTGATTATCTTCTCCAACAAAGGAAAGCTCTCTGAGTATGCCACTGATTCATGGTAATAATTAATTATTCAATACCCTATAAATTTATATTATAATTGCATATTTAATTAATTCATAGATCTCTATCACACTAATATAGATAGATATATGGAGCCAAGAATTATTTAAATGCTTATTTTTATTTTTTTATTTTATAGCTAGGTTTCTTTTCTTTTCTGCTTTTGCTCATGACAAGGGTTTTGGTTTGGGGCTGAAATAGAAATACACAAAAGTGATTCCTCTAGTCGTCTTCTTTTTTCTTAACACTTAAGTTTGCTCAGATCAACCCAGTCTCATTGCCTATCAAAAAAAAAAAAAAAAAAAAAAAACAGTCTCGTAATGATATATATTACTATAGTCCATTTTTGAAGTATTTGTCGTGCAGTGAACAATTGTTTGGTGCAGCACAACTTGTGCTTCTTTTCTGTTTTATTTCAATTCATAAAATTGTTTGGCTTATAAAAAAAAAATTATTGACTGCATAAAAATAAAACCAACAGATCGAATTTTTTTTTTCCCCCTAAAAAGAAGAAAGATGTGTTGTTGTGCAGAAGATGATTTCCTCATACTTAACAAAGAACAATACACAGCATACGTACTGATCCTGTAAAATTAAAAAGCCCTTATTTGTTTTTATTTTTGTTTTCTTTTTTGTTGAAATTTCTAGATGTTGTGATGAAACTCTTGCAGATGATGAGGGGAGTTAGTGATAGTCTTTGCTCTCACTTCATACTTGCATGTTCATTTTACAACATCTCTGGAAGAAAGATTCGCTAACCCTTCTTTTGTTTAGAAATTCTGCACCTTTTCATTTTTCTGGTTTTTCAAGTTATCTAAAATGTGATGGTTAATTTATTTCCATTTTCTCTGGCTGCTTGTGCCTGTGTGATCAACACTTAGTTGCATGGATAATTATGTTCATTTTCAAGTCCTTTCTTCTATCGGGGCATGGAAAGCAGGAAATTGCCTGCTTTTCTTTTTTGTTTAATTATCAAATAACTTCTTTTTTATTTTTAAAAAAGGGTTACCTTTCGCATGTTAGTTAGGACAAATGCTTGGCTCATCTCGCCAGATGGTTGCAATCTCCTAGAAAAAATCATGTCAACAACTATACAACTTAAGTTAACTAACTTCTAATGTTGTTTAGGGTGTAGTTTAGCCCAAGTTGAGTAGGTTGTGTAAACTACGCAATTTTTGTGGATCATTGGATTTAGTGGTTCCATGGTTATGATCGTAGACCTTATAGTACACAATCTTTTCTCTCTCCCTCCCAATCACCAGTTTTGCGATTTCCGATGGTGGTTTTTGGTGCAGCACCGGTGAACAGGACTTGCCGGAAAACTTTGGAACCTTGTTGCTGGCGACGACAGGACATGCCTACGGCGCTATTTTGCCAATCTTCCTCAATGACCTCCGCAACAACCACCTTGGAACTTGTTGAAATCGCCCTGGAGCTAGAAGACGAAGCCATCCTACTCCGCAACGTCTTGCCCTCATCTTCCGATCCAAATGCTCGCCGTCGTCGAGTCAGGCCACCGGAGACAAAGGCACAAAGGCGTTGCCGCCAACATCTTGAGGATCCTCTCAATCACGTCGAGGATTCGGAGGAAGTTTTCGCGGTTGCAGTCGATCGTTTCGGATATATGCGTCGTCGTTGAAAAGCGTGGCCAACGTAGAGGATCCTGCGACAGCAGCGCGAGATGCTCGATGCTCCTTTGTGCTACTGTTGAGTTTAGCTCATAAATGTCGACGAGGAGCTATTAGTAGTGAGAAGGGGTTGTGGGAGAGGTGGAAGGTTGGAGGCGGTGGCCTAGTAGGAGAGGGGCGGGGCATATGTGGGTGGACGGAAGGGTGACACTACTCCAACAGTGGTGAAGGTGGATGGCACTGCTCCTAGAATGGGTGGGAGAAAAATTCATGTGTAGAGAGTTTATCATTGTTATGGTGAAGCTGCAAAATCCAATAGTCAGAGAATCTTGTGTGTCGTGCACAACCTAGTTTGCTTGTGTAGGCTAGACAACGCCTCTTGTTTAGTGATAGAAGTGAACTTCTAATGATGTATTCATGCTTGGCTTTTTTTTTAGTTACTTTACTAGCTAATTGACATTAAATAGTTAACTAACTTTAGTTTACTACATCAAGATTTTTTTTTATAAGCGAAGATATTATAAATGAGAGTACAAGGGGTACTCCAACCCGTTACATCAAAATCGTCTTATATCGATTGAATACATTCCAAAGGATTAGAATACCAATCAGAATATTTCAGTCCTATTCTCCTACCACCCCTACCAATAAACCAACCCCAAGATAACAATTTGATATGAGATATTACCTCATCATAATTTGCTACAGCCCCTCGAAAAATGATTTTATTCCGCATCATCCATAAAGACCACGTGACCTGTAACATCCCATTTTTCTAGAAGTGTAATTAGATCAGTAATTAGGTGATAAACGGATATTAAAAACATTGATTAGGGATAAAATGAGCTTAACATGAGGCCATAAACCTTAGGAAAGGCCTAGAATACCTCGGAAGGGTGTGGAACCCCTAGAAGCTTCTAGAAGAAGAAAAATAGATATTTTTAGAAAAATATGCACCGCGACGCGACGACCGTGTGAGAGGGGACCATCGTGACACGATAGGGTCTAACATGTATCTCCGTTTATATTTTTATACATGTAAACACAATGGTACTTACACAGTGCCCATCCAAACGCGATGAAGGCAAACCTCACCTATACATAAGTGTCCGCCCCTCCATCTCTATTCGCACCAAATCCTCTTCCCTTCCTCTCTAGGAACTTCCTCTAAAGAGCAAGTATGCTTTGTACTTGCCTCGAATGAGGATCTTGTGAATCAGAAAGCTCTTAGTAGGAAATCCTCAAAAGAAAGGAAAGGGGTGTGTGCAATAGTTCCCCTTCTATCTAGAATTCTCTCTAAAAAGTAAGTATGCTCTGCACTTGCCTCATTAGAGCATCCTGTGCACCAGAACACTCTTAGTAGGGACCCTTAAAGGGGAATGTCGGTAGCAATTACCCGAGGGTGTGAATAAAAGTTGCTTAGAGGTACGAGTAGCAGGGTCGAAGGTGCAAGTAGCGGCAGTAACTGCAACGGTCTTCTATCCAGGTGGGAGATCAAAGCCCTATCCACTAGGATTGTGGGATTAAAATAAGTGTATAACTAGGCGTAGGGTGACCTAAGCCCTACTAGCAGTTGATAACAGCAGCACCTTAGGAGAGGGGTTATGACCTGTGATAGCTGAGGACAGTTGTCAGAGGTCTATCAACCATAGGAATAACTTGTCTGATATGTGAAAACCCGAGGATAGATGACTTATGATTGCTTTATGGTTGTGTGTGTGTGACTGCTGGTGTGCTGATTGATAACATGTTAATAGCAGGTCGCCTGAGCGATACTAGGATTAATCCATATGTTGATCGAGGATGGTTTATGATTAATCATATGTTGGTCAAGGATGGTTGATGATTAATGTTGTGTTGTGTATGCCAGTGGTCATGAATATGCTGATGTTGTATACTCATTATTATACTTTAGCTTTCATGCTGATTGATGTGATAGACGATATTAGATGATGATAGATGATTTTTAAGATTTGTTGAGCTAGTTATTAAATCTATAATGAGATGATAAGTGCTGAAATAAGATGATAAGTACTAGAATAAGATGCTAAACATCGCGAGGGGAGGCTTCATATGCATAGCTATAATCCACTGCCGTGCACATAAGATGAGTACGAGATCAGGTACCAGAGTGCGGGTATGATGCAGTCAGTACAGGACACGCTGGTCCTTGGGGATAGTCTGGGTCCGACAAATCCACAGATGACGAATGACTCGTGACCATTGTGACACCATCTACCCCGTCATATAAGAAAAGTATAGAAACATATGCGAATAAGATAAAAATGTGGTTTTTCAAAAATCTTTCACGGAATAGAAGTTTCACATCAACATAACTTATTTGCGGAATAAAAACAAATTGCGGAATTAAACCCAACAACCCGATGTCACAAGTCTCAGAGCTTGACCTTTTGTTTTACATCGGTAAGTAATATCAATATAATACGTAAATAACTCCTAAGCTAAGCAGTAGCAAAGTCTATTCTTCAGCGTCCACGTCCACGTCATCACCTGCAAACTCATCGTCTACTCGTACACGGGGTGCACAAGTAGCCACAAAACACAAGGGGGTGAGGAATCATACTCAAATGAAAAGACAACGGCATAGGCAAAATAATATGATGCGTCAACAGTCAGACAACATTTCAACCACGGTCAAACAAGTCTCGAACATAAGTCGTCGTGTATCATCAAACGGCCGATAGTCCTTAGTCGCCAACTAGCTAATGCGGACCTATAACTTATTCAACATAACCTTAGATTCAACATGTTACGAGTATAACAACAAGCATACAATAATCCAACAAATACCACATAACCAGTCACAATCCTACGTCGGCAACCTGCTAACGCGAATCTACAACTATTCAACTTAACCTTAGGATCCTTTACCTTGTCCGGGTGTGCGAATGCGAGCTTCCCCATCCGTACAATGCCATCGAGCCATGGGATCCCCCCGTCAGTGAAACGTCGACGAGTGCCACCATAGTAACTCTTTTTAAATAGCGTCCCATTGAGCCATGTGATCCCTTCGTTAGTAAAACGTCGACGAGTGTCGTCATAGTAACCCAATGTTCTTTAAACCAGTACTGACGAGCCATGGGATCCCCCCGTTAGTGAAACGTCGATGAGTGGCGCCATAGTAACTCGTAGTCTACACCCGAACGACTAACGAACAACGGAGGCAAACGAGCCATACGGTCCCCCCAAGCAGTAAAACATCGCTGAGTGCCGTCATAGTAACTCGTCGTCCTCAAATCAATTCTTACGAGCCACGGGGTCCCCTCCATCAGTGAAGTGTCGATGAGTGCCACCATAAAAATCCGAATACAAACAACGAAACCTACTACGTTGCAAACCAGCGATCGACGAATCATACAAACACACGGTACCCAATAAAACCATTGGATACCAACCTATTAATTGGTCCCAAACTCGTGACCAATACACAACAATCAACCAAACCAAACAACGTGTACGATATTTGGATGCACCTGCGACCATCATCAATTATGGGGTCACTAACTGGTAACCCCTTCAAACAAGCCAAACATTCAACATATAGTAAGCCTAGGTGGTTACTACCCTTAACCAACCCTTACAAATCATTTTAAACATCAAGTTATCATTAAACAGGGGTGTGAATCGATTCAGAAGCCCTGGGAATCGATTCAGGGTCAAAATGTCACTCTGTGAATTGAATTGCACTGTTGTGAATCGATTCACAACTTCGATTCACAGAGACAGCAACTGTGTGAATCGATTCACATAGGAGTGAATCGATTCACAGGACCTGCAGAACAGTAGTAACACAGTTTTTTCAGCAATTCGTGCATTGGGGGCCCTTCCTAAGTGGTCCCACGTCTAATTTAAGGTCCGGGGCAACTACCAACTAATCCTTAAGGTTTCTACTCATTTATCCTTGATTCAATTCATGACTTTAATCATTAATGGTTCCATATTTATCCAAGGTGATTCACATATATCTTTCATCCTCCTCTTAACTCTTAATTCTTAACTACTCATTCTAATCCATCTAATTCATCAAGTCTCGAGTCCATTAGAGGTTTTTTATTCAATTTAACAATTTAACAATTCTACCTTGTAACACAATTCTTAGTTACCTACATCAAGTCCTTCAATTCTATATAACAAATTCCACTCGTTTTATTACATCTTAGCAACCGCAACTAGTCTAAGCATGTAACCCCCGTTCAATCATGAAAATAGTAGCTATACATCATCATGCATATTATTAGACAACTTCAACCACACCAATGTCCACTAAACATGATTCTTCTAGTCGTAATTCATCAAATAATACTATTCATTCATCAAAGCATTACATACATAATATTTATTGACTCTAAATTAATCCTAAGCATATGAGCACATACTTAACAAGTAAAATAGTAATTAAAATACATGTATCATGCCTTTATATAATCATCACAATATTGTTGAGTCCTACATCATGCTTTTACTACATTAACACTTCCAACACAATCAACCAACACCAATTGTACATATAGCCATATAAGAACACTCGTTAACAATCCCAATTTAATTTTAAAATATGATAACTTTTAGCCAAGCATTAGAACACAATTAAAATATATGAATCATGCTTCTTTGCAAGTAAATAGAACCAATAATCCTAGATCATGTTCATACTAATAAACACACATAAAGCACAAACCTTTTGTTATTACACATACACCAATTTACTAAAACATGCTATTTATCAACACTAAATTAATTCTAAACATGAGAACTCTTACTTAGATTATCAAGATAGCAACTTCTTACCACAATTCATGTTATTAAGCTATACAACTATCACTAATGATCCAAAGTTATCCCCAAGCACATAAAGCATCAACCTTTTGTTATTAAATATGCATTAATCTACTAAAACATGCTAGTCATCAATTCTAATTTAATTCTAGGCATAAAGATATCTAATCAATATTCAAAACAACAACTCATATTACAAGTCATGCCATTAAACAATCCAAACAATACCAACTATCCTAAACCATGCCTTTTCCAACAACAACACATAAAACATCAACCTTTAAAGGATAAACATACTTTAATCCATTTAAACTTGTTAATCAACAACTCTTATGGCTCCTTGCTCATACAAGGGCCTCCAATTAAGTTAAAACATAAACCATAGGCATCCAAATCCATGCTCTTGTAAGGATTACCCAACAATAGTTTTGCCCTGCAAGGCATAGGGATCATGGGACATCCTTAACATATTATTTGAAGCCATAAGCCTCTTTCCAAGAGATCATCCACCGCCCCCTTACCTTATGATAGTCGCAGCCTCCAAAAGTGTTCTAGAGGATCAGGGATTGAGTTCTTTACTACTCCAAGCCTTGTGGTATCGAACAACTCCAAGTTCAACAATTAGAAAAGAGACGAAGAAACTCTAAGAGAGCAAAAACCATAGAACAGTGAGGGTCACGAATTTTGATGCATAAAAATAGAAAAGAAACCAAGAGGAAGGAAGAGAATGTTCTTACGATCACAGCCTTGAAGACGGGACTCGATTTGGTTGAGAAACGAGAGAAACGGCGAAAACGGTGGCAACGGCAACAATAGAGCTCCAAGGAGTTCTAGGGTTCTTGAGAGCTCTTAACCAATGTTTAAAACTAGGTTTTAGAGTCCTAATAGGTCTAAGATCAGGTTTGGGTCGAGATTTATGAGTCTCATCGCATTTGGAGACGAAATGGGCTGAAATGGGGCGACCCGCTAATTAAAAAAATGCTGTCAGCAGGTGTGAATCGATTCATGCACATGTAAATTGATTCACAGAGTCTGTTTTGGACATAACTTGAGTTATAGGTGTCCAATTGAGGCGTTCTTTGTGGCGTTGGAAAGATAAGAGAATTTCCTACGAAATCTTATTTCAAGGTCCTTTCCTAAAACGGACTCCAACATGGTGTAAAATCTATTTAAAGTTGACTCAAGTGTTTCCAATTCTACCCTTGCGTTGCATTGTCTCGGGAGAGCATATCTAGAGTTGTAGGTATCAAAATCGAGTCAAACCAAAGCCAATTGAAAGATAAGGGATAAAGGTATAATTTTCATGAAGATGCGTAATTCCCATTCAGTCCCTAAAGGGTTAAAAAATAAAGAATACGATGACTGGGTTGACTAAACATAATGATAGAGTTAAGTCTAGACATGTCCTTACGTAAATGGGTACCAAACACTTATTCAACCCCCAAATAACACCCAACGGCTCTATAATTCCTAACACTTAGGCTTAAGAAATTCGGGGTGTTACAACCATCCTATCGGAACGTCGAGTAGCCTGGTCATCCTGACGGGGTACTGTTGTATCATTGTCCATAGTGTTGATCCCAAGTGTCGCCCCGACACCTGTTCCTATGCTGAAGTTAGGGAACAATTATGCACTCATAGGGGTACGATGAGGGAGATATGTGGATGGACAACTGACTAGTTGAGCTGTTATCTAAAATGGCTAAGGTAGGGCCGGTTTCTGCCGTATAAAGTTGTGTGGCCACGTAGGCATATAGAACCCTAGGTGCATGAGTGCGAGAGTGGTTGATTTACTTGTTTGTCCTTGCCTTTTTATACATGAGTTCTAATTTTGCTTTCCCATTTAATGGTGCGTATAGTGTGTTCTTATCTCCCGTTTTATTTCTTTATTTTGCATATATTGGTCTACGAATCTTAGCAGTACCAGACAAGTTCCAGAAATAGGGTCATTGAGTTGATCGACAGCCAGTGAGTTAGAGTCGATAAATAGGTAGTCTGAGTTACTGTTTACTTGGTAATTATCACTATACATACACTGTATAGCCGGGGCCGTACGGATGGATACCTTTAGGTACATTTGTACACTTTCGCATGCGATAATATATTTACTACTATCGTTTAATTATGCTTAAGAATTATGTATTTGGGAATTTGGGAAAAATGAGACGAGGTCGTCTCATGAACGCTAGCCAAATGAGATGTGTCATTTTTCTGCGTTTCTTTCCAGCGATCATGGCCCCATATTGCAAAAAATGTTTAACACCTTCAAAATGATACACATCAAGAATATATTTTTTGACTAAAAAAGATATTCATTCATTAAAATTGGTAAAATACATCGAAAACAACACAGATTCAACATCGCTAAAATCCGAAAAGGATGAATCTGCGAACAAACTCACAGCACCCAGGTTAATAGCATAAAACGGAAAAATGCCTACAAATGTGACAAAATCAAAGTGACCGGAATACCCATGCCTTCGGATCTGTAACGTTGACGCCCAAGTCTTGATTGAATCTGTAATGGATCAAAGTTGATCTGTCAATCTGAACTAAACGGACACCGCAACAAGACGGAAAATAAACAACGCCGCACCAAAGACGACGAACAAAACAACGCCGCACTCAGACGATGAAGTCACGGAAAAACACGAAAGAAAAATCATATATACTCCCTTTGGTCCTTTTTATAAAAAACACAATTGTCTTTTTCTTGGTCCTAATTATAAGAAACAACACAAATTTTCAAATACATTAAATGTCTAATTTCTATTTATACCTTTATTTATGGTGAGACTTATATTAAGGAGATATTTTATTTCCTCTGCAAGTGGGTTGGTTAATAAAAATGATCTTTTGGGAAAAAAAATTAAATCTTTAATAGTATTAATTAAAAAAACTATTTTCAATACATTTTCTTTGTATGTGTGAATTAGAGTTTTGTTCCTTATAATAAGGACCGGAGGGAGTATATGTCATTCCTAAATTACCTTTAACCATGGGGAAGCGTGTATTCTCTTAAAATATAAAAATTGAATTAACTTAAGGGTATTTTTGGAATGATGATATTAAGTATGGTTGAATTAGTTGAAATTTCCTTATATATATATTTTAATCCACTAAACTTGAACAATTTTTTGCTTATATTTGATTTCGGAGGGAGTATATAATTGAATAATATTGTTTGATTGTATCTGTCTTGTGTACTTCTTGCTCTCAAGTTTTTCATTTATTTTCATTAAATTCAATTTTCTTATAAAAAAAATTTGAATAATATTGTTTGAGAACTCAAGCCGTGATTTATAATTTATTTTTGTAATTTTTTTGATAATAAGTTTATTTTTGTAATTTGTTGAACAGCATGGAGAAGATACTGGAACGACATGAAAGGCATGGCTATACAGAGAAACTACTAGTAGGAAATGATTCTGAGACACAGGTTTGTCCTTAAATATATCCACAAAATCTACATACACACAAGCCTTTCCAAAAAAAAAAAATGAAAAAAAAAGAAAAAAACATAAACATAAATTCAAGCATATAATTTCTCTTTTGCAAAGTCCTATATCATGAAGCTAAGTAGCTAGGTGTGTATATATATATATAATATACGTTGTGCAGGGAAACTGGACAATTGATTATACTAGGCTTAAGGCAAAGATAGACCTTTTGGAGCGAAACAACAGGTAAATGATACTCCCTAGTTATATGCATGCATGCTTTAATTTTCCGTTATGGTTTGATTTGATTTTTCACTTACGTGTCACAGTATCATTTAATTTAATTACTATAATAATATGGAATATCCTTTCTTCAGGCACTACATGGGAGAAGATTTAGCTTCAATGAGCCTCAAAGAACTTCAAAGTCTAGAGCAGCAGCTAGATACTGCTCTTAAGAACATCCGTACACGCAAAGTACATACTTCATAATATTATATGGTTAAAATTGTTTGCCTTTACAAGAACATTTTCTCTTTTATATATAATTAATTTGGCACTAATCATAATATATGATATTTTGGCAGACCCAACTCATGTACGGGGCTATTTCTGAGCTTCAGAAAAAGGTATGTCTTGAACTCCAAGTTTATCTTTATGTAGTTTTCTGTCACTGTGAACACAAAAATGATGGCGTGTTTCTCATGATATGGAGATTTGTGCTCTCATTATTCCTTATGACAGGAGAAAGGGATACAAGAGCAGAATAACATGCTCGCAAAGGAGGTAAGAAAGATCACACTTTACAACTGTCTTTAGTTTTGCATCTAATTGAACTCCATTTTAGCATGATAATTAATGCTTCTTATTCTTATACTTTTGTTCTCGGCTCCTCTCTTCTGCTTGTCATCATCATATTTAAAAAAAAATGCAACCTAGTACTAGACATATATAGCTCAAGTTGTTAGATGGTGCTATACAAATTAAAGGGTGGACCACCTCGACATGCATGTGGTCAACGTCAGAAATCGTTCTAAACTCTGACGACGATCAAGACGCTGCTTCTTGGAAGTAGAAGCTCACGTTCCTCCATGCATGTCCTCACGACGGAGACGGTGATTTGATTGGTGTCATTTCGAAAAAAAAAAAAGAAATAGATAAGAGTGTCTCAAAACTCAACTTATATTTGTTTTCTCTTTTATTTGTTGAACCAACATCGATTAGGTCATCATCTCACTCGTAAAGACGAGGAGGACCATGAGCTTCTACTTCCGAAGAATGGCGCTGGTTGTCATCAGAGGTTCGTGCCATTTTTCAAGTACCGGTTAAAGTGGTCCACCCTAGAACCTTCTTGAAATTATTTGTGTGATTATACCCCTTTCCTGATTAAACCGTTAATCATAAACAGCACTTTAAATTAGTGTGCTTGATAAAACTCATGAATGTTAATCAATTCATTTGAGTAAATTATATAGATATCCAATACTTTATATAGGAAATTTCAATATTTTATTAATTTACTTTACGAGTTACATTCAAATGTTAATTATGGTATAATTGTATGCTTAATAAAATATCATATGTTCTTTATATATATTACTAGAAAGTTATATTTTATGATTTGAAATTAGATCAAGGAGAAAGAGAAGGCCGTAGCACAGCAAGCAACTCAATGGGAGCAGACAAACTACAGGGTTGATACATCTTTCTTACTACAGGACCAAAACCCCCTTCCTTGTTTGAACATGGGGTACGTAGGGTAACATTTCTACAAAATCATATGTGATACCAATTAAAACAAGTTGAATTACCGATAGAAATTAAACAAGGATTAAAAAAGCATGGTAATCAAAACCGAATCGGATCAGCCGGTCCGACCGGGAACCAGCCATGTGTCCGGTCCGGGTGAGCCCTTATAACCGCCTGGCAGCGGACCAGCCGGTTCGGAGGGAGAATTGGGCAAAATCGGCCAGTTTTGGGTCGAACTGGTTTTTCTTTTTTTTAAAAAAAAAAATTGTCTTTATTTAATAAAAAAATCAATTTTGTTCTCAATAGGACTTGAACTCCTGTCCTCAAGGCCACAACAAGCCATCTTATCACTAGGCTACATGTTATTTTGTGTATAAATTGAAATATTATCTATATATTATATATTTCTTAATATATATATATATATATATATATATATATATATATATACCATATATATAATATATATACTATATATGTTATATATTTGGTATATATATATATTAAAAAAATAATATTTTATTAATATTTTATTAAACCCGGTTCGACCCAAAAACCCTGAACTCTGGCTTTTTCCGATTCAACATCCGGTCCGATTTTAATTACCTTGTGAAAATGTATAATTATTGGCCTCCAATTTTAACATCTCTAACACTAAACGACAAATTAAAGATAGATTTTTATTTTTTTTAGTCTCTAATTTTCATCGGTTATTCAATTTTTTTTAGTAGTTTATTTCTTGAACAACTACTAGTCTAATTAATGAAACTCTCTTATATACCACGCATACTTCTGTTTGTTTCAGTGCCAATTACCGTGAGGGAGCACCGGAACTGGGCAGGAACGAGCTTGACCTGACCCTGGAACCACTATATTATTAATTCTTGCCATCTTGTATGCTTTTGGAAACTTTTTTATTTTTTGAGTTGGATGATATTGTATAATTTACAAACATATATGAACGAGCATATGTCTTTATGTTTGAATACCTTATACGTGTCTCTCGGTATAATATAGTTTTCCCTAATTTGGAGACATTAATTTGAAGTGTTTTCGTGGTAACCGCATCTTGAATTTGTATAATTTATGTATGTATTCGTCAAACGAACAAACATCTGGTGTCTCAGAAAATATTGTCTCTCTGACTCCCACTAATCAAAGGTTAAGGATATACATATGTGTTAATAAATTATGATATTATTTTATTATGTGGCAAATTGTCATTGGTGGGGGACAGAGAATGTGATAGGAAAGTGAGACCGGAGATTTTCATCCCCATCAAACTTTCTCACTAATCGAATATACTAATAATTCATTATAAGAATGAGAAATGCTACGAACAAATGAGCCGACACTCAGCAGTAAACACACGCTCTTATATTGGGCCACATTACTGTTTTTTAAAAACTGATTATTTGTCTATGGGTTCTCCCAGTTGAGTATTTTTAACACTTAATTTTAATTTTAATTTTTTATTAACATCTCAAAGGCCCTCTATGCATCAAACTGGTTGATCATCAGAACACCCTCCGCCACCTTATTCCCTCTTCCACCCTTGTAAAGATCACCATGGACCTTCAATCTCCACTCAACCAGCTTGAAACCCAAGTATCAAACCTTCATCCAGTAACACCACCACATTAAATCACCCATCACTAACAACCATTAGACACACCATCAACTTCCCTTCTTCCTCCCTTGATCTCCATCTAGCACCACAGCCAACACTTCTTCGCCATCTATAACCATCAACCCAGAACCAAAAAGAAAAAAAAAAGAGAAAGGAGAACGCACTAGAGAAAACAGAGGGGGAATCCCTAAATTGAAAAAAGGTGACATGGGCAAAAGTACATAAATGTAGAGAAGAGGACAGATCTGCTAGTTCTGCACTGTGTGATTCCAGTGAGCCCACCACAGACATACGACAGTGGCAGCAACGGGGTGTGCAAAGCACACTTGCACGAGGCCGCGTTAAGTCGCAAAAGACTATGGGGATGAGTCACGATGCGTGGCAACGAGACGTGAGGCAGAGAGGATGGGATCTGAGGGTTTTGTCGGTGAGTGGAGGTCCCGAACTTTCTTCTGGGTTTCAAGAACGAACACGGCGGCATCAAGCTTTTTGTACGCTGTTTTCTGACTAACTGAGGAGTCTTCTCGGCATACGATGATGGAGGATCCACACGGTGGAAGAAGACGGCGGAACGGCGTTTGAGGTGGTGACCATCGTTTGCGGGTGCGGGTGATCCATGGTGATCTGTTATTGGAGTGGGTGTTATTGTGTTTACACTTTACAGTGAAGACTGTGCGTTCTGAACGAAAATGATGGTAATCGAATAAGGAGTTAAAAAAGCAACTTTGTACCAAAAAAAGGGGGCAACTAAACCTGGATAGTCGGTAACCGAGCATGGACTTAAAAAAAGCAATGACATGGCTTAACAAATGAGCGAGTGTTCACAAGCGAGTGTCAAAGCGGTTGTCAGTAGCATTCCTCTTATAAGAATAATAGAAGTATTAAATAACTTACCTAAATTAGAAAAGAAACCATTACAATTTTTATTTTGTGGCTGGTCTTAGTTGGTAATAGAGCACAAGGACTTCTAGGTTGGAAAAATAAAAAGTGGAAGTAATTATACTGTTATGATCAGAATAGCTTCATAGGCAGTCTTCCCTCTACTCCCCTATTCCTTCTTTCTTATTCATCGGAGGGGGTAGTTTTGGGCCATTTTTTGGCCTGGAATACCCCTCTACCTCGTCTTTTCTCTTCTTTTATCTAAATAAGTGATTTTTCCACATAGATCTAGTTTTCTTTCGTGTTTTTCCGTGATTTCGTTGTCTGAGTGTGACATTGTTTTGTTCGTCGTCTTGGTGCGGCAGTTTTTGGTTTTCTGTCTTGTTGCGATGTTTGTTTGGTTCAGATTTGCAGATCAGCTTCAATCCATTATAGATTCAATTAAGACTTGGGCATCAACGTTACGGATCCAGAGGCATGGGTATTCCGGTCACTTTGATTTTATCACATTTGTAGGCATTTTACCGTTTTATGCTATTAACCTGGGTGCTGTGAGTTTGTTCACAGATTCATCCTTTTTGGTTTTTAGCGATGTTGAATTTGTGTTGTTTTCGATGTATTTTACCAATTTGAATGAATGAATATATTTTTTAGTCAAAAGAAAAAAAAAAGAATGGCTTCATAGGTTTTCTTCAAAAACTATTAAGAATTTATGTTACGTATAGGGACTGCTAATAATTGTTTTAAACAGTTAACGTGCCACATCAGACTGTTAGACGCCGTTAAAAAATGTGGTTAGACGACAGAGACTAAATAGGTAACAGTTGCACGTATAGGGATTGTTTTAATAACTTTTTTCGTATATTGACTAAATTAAGAATTGATGTCACGTACACTACTAGAATTTTTGGTATTTCCTGCGGATTTTTGTTCCTACGTAATACCTTCGTGGGTAATTTTTTCATGCGAATTTTGAAATCTGCAGGAAATTTAATGCGGATTTTCTTGGGGGAAAATCCGTAGGTAAGTTTTCTGCAAAAAATTCGCAGGTAATTCCGCAGGAAAGTTCACAAGTAAATCTACAGCTATGTGTTTCGCACGTAAATCTACAGTAAACTTTGCTGCGAATTTTCCCTAGGAAATTCCGCAGGAAAAATCAATAAAAAGTTTTTTTTTGGTAAAGAATACCATGAATCTTTTAATATTACTATTTTGTTTTTTTTTTACCAAAATTTTTAATATTTTGTTATTATTATATTAATTATATTAATACCAATATGGAAATAATATTGCTTGTTTAGCATTATTTACTCACCTATTACTCAACTGGTATTCAAATTTTAAAGTTAATAATTATTGCAAAAATCTATTCCATCTACAAAAGTTTGATTTTGGAATCTACAAATTAATATCTTAGAAAGAGAACGGTTAGAAATTAATGTTACACGCAAAAAATAGCACATGGAGTTAATCGATATGCAACAGTGCTTTTGAACTTCTGATGTCACTATAAGGTTGATAGCATGTTTAGCAATTCTTTCAGATTATCAAATACATGGAAATTCTAATTAGGATCAAATGGAAAACAATAAGACTAACAATCACAAGCTAGGATCAAACACCACATGTAAATTCTCAGTCTATTCTATCTCCAAAAACTATAAAGAAGACAAAGTAGAATACAATCATATTTAGAAGCAAAACTTAAAATTTAAATCAGCTATTGCAGATCTATTAAGTGACTCATTACATCATCATCGAAGAATTTGCAAATGTCACAGAAATATTCTCCCATTTTGACACCACAGTTTGTGCAAACTTGAGCAACCTTCAAAAAAAACATTAAGAGAAAATCAGAAATGAAACCATGAGAGGCCAACCAAAAATAAAAACATAGTTACATATCAAACTGGAAAATGGGAATAGATACACACTGGCTGCTCTGTGTCACAAACCGAACAAATAACCTGAAACAACAACAAAATGCAAAAACTACATGAGTAACTTATCACATCATCTCGTGAAATAAGCACAATAACCAAATAATGCACTCCAGTATAGGCACAGTACAATATGTTTCACACTAGCTATACTAAGAAATACCTCTCCTGAAGTGACAAGACCATTCCTGTTGTTACACCAGAGGCAGCTTCTACAACTTTAGATTTGGCCTGCATCACAAATGGTGGTTAAAGTCAAATTTTCATTTTTTTTATCTTTAATATTTATCTCATCATATAAAAAATTGCCAAAGGTGAGAATTTAGAAAAGCTAGCCGTGTATTACCCAACATATTAGTTAATGAAGATAACATATAGTATATTCTAAGCATAGAAAATGACAGTCACGTTACTCTTTCAAAAAATCCATGGGATTAGGATAAGAAAGTGAAGTTAATTATGAACATATAATAATCACTGAAAAGTATTAGCAATGTGTTGGGTGCCAAATTTCAGATTTGGGTTTTTCGACGGAACTTCAAGAATTCTACAAGTGAAGATGTAAGGAGCTAGAATAAATGGTCAAAAATAAACTAAGTTTGTAAGGCCGAGTGACTTGGCGGTTGTTCGACGAAGTCAATGAAGCATCGAAGATGTCAGCGTGGACGAGGTCGAGTTAGACTAAGGCTTTAGGCAATACATGTACAACTCGACAGGAAGTGTTACTGTCGACATTAAGTAGTTTTAGTAAAATCAACAACCGACCTTGTATCCGTACACGTGTCTGGTCGGATGATAGGTAGTTTTTACATTTCTTGTCTATAAATAGCAATTTTGACGATGTGAAAAAGGTTGGATACATGATCTAAGTTCCTAACATCTCGACGGCAAAGCAGATTAAAGGAAAACGATCACTGTATGCCTTCCACCCTTTTCTTTCAAGCATTTACAATAAAATTCAATTTTACTTAACATTATTGTCTTGTTCCTCATTTGATTTATCTGTAAATTTATCTTCAGTATTGTGCATTTCATTCAAACTTTATTGCATTCAAACTTTACTGTTGAACTTTACTTTCGAACTTCTATTTGTTTCACACTTCCTGCATCATTTCTTTTAAAGTCAATTTTCTTATTGCATTTCTTCACTACAAGAAAACTGACATATACCAACGGAGGTTTCTAGTAACAGCCCAATAAACCGTACGTATAGACGACATATACCAACGGACAGACTTGACCGTAGCTATAGACATCATATTTATTAAAAAAAATTTAAGGTCCACGATCTGCTTTCTGAAAATTTCCCCCCACATTTTTTAGGCAAAAAAATAAACAAAAAGTCCCGCGAAAAATGACTGCGTTTGTTGAACTTAAACAACAAAAAAAAACCCTAACAGTAAACTCTCACGATCCTCCTTCCTCCGCGACCTCAACCTTCATCCTCTCCTTCCTCCGCGCCGTCCCGCGACCTCCTTCCTCCGCGACCTCAACCTTCGTCCTCTCCTTCCTCCGCGCCGTCAAGCCATCTCGCACCGTCATTCATTTCTCACGCCCTCAACAGGTAATCTTTTTTATTTTGCATCGTTTCCTCCTTCCTCAACCGTGTTTCTCATTTTGATTTTGCATCGTTGCCTCCTTCCTCAACTGTGTTTCTGTTTATTTAATCATTTTCTTTGATTTTTTTATTTTGTTCAGACAAAGAAAGACTAAGAAGGAATGGAAGAGGTACTTCTTCTTACTCTTGTCCCATTTCGTTATTCCTTATTCCCTTTAATTTTTTTATCTTCTTCTTCCTTCTAATACATGGTGATAGACGGTTTGGGGGAGGAGAAGAGGGTTAGAGTTTTCAAAAATAAATTTGGGGCATTTCAAATAATTTTAGCACAAATTTGGGGTTTTCTAATGTGAATCGTATGAGCTTCACTATCCTAGATATGCCTTTCTCTTTTATTTTTTCTGATTCTCTGTTGATAAGGATTAAGGGGTGATACTGATTGATATGTGTGGAGAGAAACTTTTGGTTGTGGGTGGACAAATGGGTCCAGAAGGTGAAGCTATAGTGCTGAATTCATGGTGTCCCAAGTCTGGGGTCAGGAATGGCACCATAGATTGGAAGGTACTTGGTGTGAAGGAGCATGTTGGGGTGTTTGTGTATAAATGTCCTATTGGGGTGTTTGTGTATAATTGTGCTGTGTATAATTGTACGCACCCAATCTGACTTAGTCTTGAAGGGTGCTTCCATGTTCAGCCACCTCATTTACTGAGTTGATTGTTGCTGGGATAAGCTTTCCCTAGCTGAGAATTTGGTCTCATCCTTTTAACATGGTTTATTTGGATGTATTTCTCACTTTCATTAATTTTAAATTGCTTTTGAGATTACCATGTAGGCTTACACAGAAATGTTCTGTTTTCTTTTTCTTAGCCAACTATGTAAACCAATAAATCAAGGAGTTTTCATTGTTTAATTCTGGTTGTTTACTGCTTCTATCCTGCAGTGTGTAGTATATTTGTCAAAATTTATTTCCTTTATTCATGCATAGAGATTTTTGTGTATGTGTGTGTGTGTGTTTTGTAGCTGATGTTCTCAGTTAAGTCAAATGATGGTGGCTGCTTCTCATATTTGCTCACCAATTTGCAACCGATTGATCTTTTTTTTTTGACAAAACAAGCTACAGATCTGGAGTGTTGGTTGAACAGCTGAAGGTTTGAATTTGTAAACTAGCTTCACACATCCATCGATAAAGGTACTCAAAACAACTTTCTTATTTATTAAGGTCTTTGTTGTATGTTTTAGGTCTCTTTGTGGATTGTTTTGTTGTGTTTTTTTCTGCTATAGCAGTTTTGTATTCATTCTTGTACTCATTCCTTGCTTTTTCTCAGTTTCCCTTCTATTTGCTGCTTGTGGTGCACGCCTTTGAGGTCTGCGACATCGCCGTCATATCCGCATCGCCGGCATCGACACAACCTGGTACTCTAAACTTTTAAAAATAGTTTAAAAAGTATTTTTGATGACTTGGTTAGTGTATAATATATGAGTTATGTTTTGATTGAATGATGAAAATAAAGTATAATTGTGGCTTTAATGTATTTCAAGAAAGTAGTGATGCCATACATAGTAGTGATAGTACAATGGGCTTGTATAGTAGAGTGGGAATGGGCCTTTGTTGTATGTTTTGGGTCTCTTTGTGGGCTATTCTGTTGTGTTTTTTTCTGCTAGAGCAGATTTGTATTCATTCTTGTACTCATTTTCTCAATTTTCCTTCTATTTACATAGTAGTGATGCTTACATGTATTTATGATTTACTAAATTAGAGGCCTTAAAAAATTTTCAGTTAATTTTGTCAAATGGCGCGTAGAGAGTGGCTGCGCGATCCATCAAAGCGGAGTAAAGAATATATTCAAGGGGTTAATGAATTTCTTGAATTTGCTTTTCGAAATTCAAAACCCAAAGGAAGAATATTGTGCCCTTGTACAAATTGTGCCAACTGTCACTTACAGTCTCGCACAAGTGTTCGGGAACACTTAAGTGATCCACGATGTGGATTTCTTATAGGTTATAGGCAATGGATATTTCATGGTGAGAAGCCTACAACTTCAAGTAGCACAACTGAACATGTAGAAATGGAGCATGACATGGATGCATTAATTCAGGATGTTTTTGGCGTTCATTCGACGGGAGAGCCAGATTTTGGTGAAGGTGAAAGAAATCCAGAAGTCGGAGAAAGCACCAAGTTTTACCAATTGGTGAAGGAGAATGAGGAAATGCTCTATCCAAACTGTAAGAAGTATAGCAAGCTATCATTTATGGTACATTTGTATCATTTAAAGTGTCTTCATGGATGGAGTGACAAGTCATTCTCTATGTTGCTAGACTTACTAAGAGATGCTTTACCAGAGGAAAACGTTTTGCCGAAGTCATACTATGAAACCAAGAAGATGATTTCAGGGTTAGGTTTGGGGTATGAGAAGATTCATGCTTGTCCTAATGATTGCATATTATATCGAGATAGATATGTCAAAGATGTCCAAAGTGTGGTACGTCAAGGTGGAAAACAACAAATGAAGATGTACAAGCTAATGGAATGGAGACTTCTGAAAAGCGAAAGAAGTTACCAGCAAAAATCCTTCGATGGTTTCCATTGAAACCAAGGCTACAAAGGTTGTTCATGTCCTCCAAAGTTGCTGAATCGATGAGATGGCACCATCAGGGTAGATTGAATGATGGTTCTCTTAGGCATCCAGCTGACTCCCTTGCTTGGAAGGAGTTTGACGCTCTATATCCAACATTTTAAATCAGGATCATCGTAATGTTCGATTAGGATTGGCTTCTGATGGGTTCAATCCTTTCAAGACTATGAGTATTACTCATAGCACTTGGCCTGTCATTCTAGTGCCTTATAATCTTCCTCCTTGGATGTGCATGAAACAATCATTCTTCATGTTATCACTACTAATTCCCGGTCCTAAAGGTCCTGGAAATAACATTGATATTTATCTGCAACCATTAGTGCAAGAGTTGCAAGATTTATGGGATGATGGAATTGAAACATTTGATGCCTACAAGAGAGAAACATTTCAACTTCGTGCTGCTATAATATGGACTATCAATGACTTTCCAGCATATGCTAACTTGTCTGGATGGAGTACTAAAGGTCAATACGCATGTCCATGTTGTGGTATTGAAACTACCTCACGATGGTTACGTCATGGTAAAAAATTTTGCTACATGTGCCATCGTCGTTGGTTAGCTCCTAACCATAAGTGGAGGTTGAATAGTAAGGATTTTGACGGAACACGGGAGTTAAGGAATCCTCCTAGAAGACTTGATAGGGATGATATTTTAAGGCAAATAGATGAATCTAGAGAAGAAGGTCTAGCGAATGGGGCACAACCTTGGAAAAAGAAGAGCATTTTCTTCACATTGCCTTATTGGCAATATAATGTATTGCGTCACAATCTTGATGTCATGCACATTGAAAAAAATGTATGTGATAACATCATTGGTACATTGTTAAACCAAGAGGGAAAATCCAAAGATAATTATAAGGCGCGAGCTGACCTTGTAGACATGGGCATAAGAAGTATGCTTCATCCTCAACCGAGCCCTAAAAGTAGTGCATTGCGTTTGCCTAGAGCATGCTATCAAATGACTAAGGGCAAATGAGTGTTACCTAGACGTGACGAGATTTACATCGAAACTCGCACTCGTAAAGATGGGTCAATTGTCAATGAAAATGCTGCAAGATTAATTGTAAGTATTGATTAGGTTTAAGGACTATTTTTATATTGTTCTGTTTTGCATTGGTTGATTGCAAGATTGATTGTAAGTTTTTATATTGTTCTGTTGTTAGTTTTAAGGATTGTTTCTTTTCCTTTTCGCACTTTGGTTGCTTTGTTTTGTATTGTTCTTTCTTTCTTTTCTGTGGGGACTGGTTTTACACCAATTAATTTACAAATATTTTTACGTTTTCAGGAAGAAATAAAAATACAAAGAATGAGGCTGGAACATCTCAATCAGCCCAAAACACGCAAGATTCTATGTCTTGGAAGGATGATGTATTTTTTAAAGTACAAGGACATGTAAAGAAGGGACAAGTGCGATGTATGGGCAAGTTCCCTAAATCTAAAAAATCAAAGGTTTATGTGTCTGAAAATGAAGAGTTACGTGATAGAGTCAAGCATATGGAGGGCATGTTAGCAAATATCATGACCATGATTCAAAATCGGTTTTCTGGACAAGATGTGAATGACATAATACATGCTGCTAGACAGATATATTATAAATTACTAATCTTTATATAAAAATACAAATTAATCATCATTTCTTGCCCCTAGAGAAGATGTGCCGACAAACTTCAACATGTTGACGGGCAATCCTTCATTGATTCAACACTAATCTTTATGTGTAATTTCTATTTTTGTGATAGGTTACCGCTGCTTCTTGTGCTCCTAACCATTTGAATTCTCCTAGTCCAGGCGATAATGAAGATAATGAAAATAGTATTAATTAATTCTCACTAAAGTTGTTAATATTTTCTTTATCTTTAGGTGTCATATTATATGTTGAATTGCGTTATTATTCATCTGTTCTTTTTTATTTTTTGTAGGCCTGGACTAGAAGCTAATATGGAGACTTGAAGATGGAAACTTGAAGATTTGTATGCCTATTATATGATTAGAAGACTATCTTTTTTGTTATTAGTATAATACTCTAAAGTACTCTAGGATTGACATGGTTTGGCTATTGTTAATTTTATGTTTGTAAGACTTTGTTAATTTTTGATATCTATCTATCTATATATATATATATATATAATGTGGAACTTTTGTTACATTTTGCTTTTTTAAATATATTTATTTAATTGCTTCAGTGTTAATTTGATTAAATTTTTAAAATAAATATAATATAACATCTATATAGGCTTATCGAAAAAAAAAATTACAGAATCTATACCTACGGATTTTTCTTTGTCAGTATGTTTTCTAGTGACGGAAAGAGCCGTAGGTAAAAGATTCAGTAAGTTCTGACTCTGCTCTTTACCTACGGTCAATATCCGTAGGTACAACCAAATATTTGGTCCGACGGGTCAAACTCCGTCACTATAGCCTATAGTGACGGGCAAAAATCCGTAGGTATAGCAACTTAAAGACTACGAAAAATCTGCCGTCGGTATAGGTATTTGGTGCTATACCTACGGTAAAATGACTTTTACCTACGGTAATTGGCCGTCACTAAAAGTCAAGTTTCTTGTAGTGCTTTCAAATTCCAGTAATCTATTTCATGCTCTTTACTTTTCTGTCATTTACATTTCGTGTGGTCAATTCATGTTCTTTGAATTCATGCTCTTTTAAAGTTTTCTTTGTTTTCCAGTCATTTAAATGCTTTTCATTATATTTCTGCATTCATTTTATATTGCACGTTTAAATTTGTAAGTGTCTATTCATAGCACTGTATTGTATATTTTCTAGTTAACTTTGCGTTTGATTACCTGTTGATCAAATTATTGGCTTTCGACGGCCAATCTTGCTTACTTTAAGTATTAGTGCCATTTCAGCAATAATTCACTTGTTAGTTGGAATTATTCATATAAAAAATTGGCACAAGATTACAATGATTAATGGCTTAACAGCTAAGAAAGTTGAAAACTAAAAACGTGTCGAGTATTTGACCGTTAAACAATTAAAACCGTTGTTTTTAAAACGAGATTACCACGTAACTCGTCGATCACATAATCGCTTGAGTTGCTGCATTTTTTTGTCTCTTTGATGATTGACAATATTTTGATCTCTTACATTTGGAACTCCTGACTTTTTCTTTGGGGCCTATTTTGGATGTTCTGTTTTGTTGTTGCATTTTGTATGATACATTACTTTTTACTATTGTCTAATTCAATAGGTGTGCCTTGTCTTTTATTTATTTATTTTTGCCATTAAAAAAGCGAGCAGTATTTTAGACGTCCAAAACATAAAGCACATATTTGAAGACAAGGAACTAATAGGAGATGTTATGGAGAAGATTGTTGATGATTGGCACGTCCAGAAACAAACATTTTATAAACAAACAGGATTGGGGGAGGATGAAGTATATGGGCAGGAGCTGGAGCAATTACTTCTACAGCAGTATGCAGATGATCAAGAGTGTAATCAAGATTAATATAGACAAACAACTGAAACGTAGTTTCTTGTGTAATAATATTAGTTTATAGCGTTGTTCGGATTGTAGGGAATTTCAAAGAAGCATTGCATTTTTTTTTTCGCTGAGGAATTAATGCTCTTTGTATCGTAAGATAGCTTTTATTCGAATATGTTAGTAAACCAATTCAATCAAGTTTTTGATTTTGTTTAAGCTGTCTCGAATGGTTCGGTATGTTGGCAACCGTGAAAAACAAAAATAAAAAATAAAAAAAAGATCTTTTAAATCAGTTGTTCTCAAAACCGATTTAAAAAGTCAATTTTTACAAAAAGAAAAGCGTTCAGAAAAGGCCTTTTAAATCAGTTAAAGTGACATTTTAAATCAGTTTTATAACCGATTTAAAAGAGTCTTTTAAATTAGTTCAAAATCCGATTTAAAAAATGTCTACATACTATCACGGCAGTATAGAAATCGGTTTCAAAACCGATTTAAAAGGATCATTTTAACCGATTTAAAAGATCTTTTCTGCACTAGTGTGAAAACTAATTATTTGTTTGTTTGACAAATTTGGTAGAAATACTCTACAAAATCAAATTTCTCAGTAAACACGTGTAAATCACTTAACATTCACTAGCTATGCTCCAACTAATAAGATAAACTAGCTCTTTAAATTGGATAAATTAATAAACATTTTTTTCGAAATTCGACTGTTAAATTAAGTAAAAAAAAACTAAAAACAAGATACAAAATATTTGAATCCTTATTATCTATTTTATTATTCTATTTTGTGTCTTTCAGTACTCTTATGCTTTGAAGTTTCAACACTTGTATATATCATAATCACCAATTCAAAAGAAGCAAATAAAAAGTTGACTGCGTTGGTAGCTATGTGGTTCCTTACACTAGTAAAATAATCATCATACCCTTCACAAATTATTTCTCAACTCTTATCTTAGTAGCAAATTATGCCCTGAGATTGATCCTCATAAACCTATTTAGTAACAAAATAGACATCAACAAACATAAAGTTCCTTACACTCAGTCTAGATTCTGTTTAACAATAAACTCCAAGCTGTGTTTGGACATCAACTCTTTGTTTGCATATTTTAGAAAAACCTTATAATGCCTATTCTGCCAACGTTCTATATGAAAGTCGGTATTATCATGAACAATTCAGAAGTATCATGCTATAGTTACATTCCAAGTGACCTATCAAATGCATCAAATATCAAATGCCTATTGAAGCCAGATTAAATGAAATCTACCTTTCTGTCCAAAAATAATACATTCAAAAACCAAATAAAAGGCAATACCTTCATTACATGGTTTCTAGTTTCAATCAATAGCTTTCACTCCGCAGAGACCAGTGTAGTGCAGGCACTAATAACAAGACCAGTGAACAAGTCTCTTCTCTTAGTTGACAACATAACCATCCCCATTAAAGCTTGCTTTGCCTTTTCAAGGCCAGCTGCATTTCCATACTAAGAATCAAACAACTTATAACACATAAAAAGAAAGAAGCAAATATGCATGGATTCTTACCAACATCTTCTTCAAAATACACTAGAATTATAATAAGATGGGAAAAGTACTTGCAGGTAATACGTGATTTTGAGAAACTGGAAAGTAGTTTAAAAAAGTATATGCGGAAAATAGTAGTGTACAAGTTTGAAAAGATGCATAGCATAACCTGTACAAAAGATAACCCAACCAACACAATCAAAATCTTAATCAAACATAGAATCAAAGATAACATAATCTTTCTAAAAATGATTAAATTTGTAGACCAATAAAAAAGAAAAGAAGAAGATTGCAATGCAAGATGATCTTCAGATTAAGAAATTGAAATGAGAAGATTCAGATCCAGCTTTTCTCACCTTCGAAGCAAGAGCGAGCGAGAGAGAGAGAGAGAGAGAGAGAAATATGTGATGTTCTTCAAACCTAAAGAGAGAACGCAGATCGGATCGAAAGCGAGACGAAAGAGAGCACAAATCTGAATCGGAAAGAGCGCACACGAGCAAACAGAGAGCGCGGACAAAAGAGAGCACACGTCTGAATCGGAGAGAGCAAGACAAGAGAGAGCACACGAGAAAACAGAGAGCATATAGGGGAGAGTCTGAGAGGGAGATGCGTAATGTGTGTTTCAACGATCGGAGTAGAACGACATTGCGTTGGAATTCTGGCACAATCGCCGCCGTAGAAGGCTCCACATATGGGATTGGGTTCTAAGGGGATTAGGGTTCCCTCTTCGTTGATATTTGAAAACTGGAAATACTTAATTAAAATTCGTTTATATAAAACTTGATCAAATTATATTATTTTTGTTTTTAATATTTAGAATTCGCAGGTAAATCCCCAGCAAAATTACCTGTGGATTTTCCTAGGGATTCTTAACAATCTATATTTTTGGCGAAATTTCCCATGGGTTCATTCTTTAGATTTGATTTCGCAAGAAAATCCCCATGAAATATGCAAATATTTCCTGCAGATTTAAATCCGCAAGAAAATCTGCATGAAATGAAAAACTTTCCTACAAAATTTCCTACGGATTTAAATCTGCAAGAAAAAATCAGAGTTTAAATGAATCGCAGCAAAATCCGCAGAAAACTCCTGCGAAAAAAATCTGTAGGAAAATCTACAGGAAACGGCGAGAATTCTAGTAGTGGTATAGAGACTAAAATATTATTTTAACCTTTCTTTTATTTTCCTTAGACGATTTTTATTTCGCTTTATTTATTTATGCCATCGGCAACTTTTAATATAAACTTATATATCCATGGGTGTTTATCATAGAAAACAAAATTTATGGGAATAAGAAAGGCAAGAAGGAATCTAAATCTAGACTGGAACTTGTTTCAGTCGTATTTGATGAACTAATAATATTAATGCAAATTAAGGGATAAATTAGTCAGAAATTTTAGAATAAATTATCTCTTTTGCATGAATATCACTGAGTATTGTTTTGATTTGTGTAGGAAAATGTCAAATAGTGGCGGATGTTAGTATTGACGGGGAGGCTCCCCCAAACATTTTTTAAACTCTATATACATACATATTTTTTTTAGATAAGCAAATTTATTAATAAAGAGTATAAAGGATACCCCAACTCAATTACAGAATAATACAATATATATCTTTTTTTTATAAGCAAAATATATTATTGGGAGTGCAAGTGGTTCTCCAACCCGTTACATATAGATCTCCAACAATATTAACAGACAGTGGACAAGCATTTTACCGGATTACAACACCGATCAGAATATAATAATCCTGATTTTCTACCTACTATATTAATGAACCACACCCAAGATACCATTTTAACATTTGCAACTGCTATAACAAAATCAGCAACTCCCCCATGAAACAAGTTCTTGTTGGAATTGGATTTCCTGCAGTTACTGCGTGTAACTGCGGGAAATCGTGGTCGTACGTTTTCAGCTCGACGGCCGGGATCGTTTTGGCCGATTTCGTACAGTTTGATGCAGTTTTAGTTTCGACCGTCCGATCTGATTTCGACGACCGAGATTCGCTACAGCGTGAAACTGCACCGAGTTTCTACTGCAGCAAATCCAGGTCCGTTCTTGTTCCACATTAGCCTCAAGGACCACACTATATGTTTAACTTTTTAAAACCGCCTACCTTTGAAGAAAAAACCATGCTGCATAAAATGATTTATGCCTTCATTGCGCTGGACAGCTTCAAACCCCAACCACGCATATATGGCAGACCAAACTCGATCGATATGAAAATTGACAAGAAAAAAATAGATGTGAGCAACACTCTTGTACCTGAAAACAGAACGCGCACGCGTGACTATGACTGCCAGTGATAGCACCCCGCTTTATTAGTTGGTCCTTTGTTGCTAACTGATCCTGAATAAGCTTCCACCCGAACCCAGCCACTTTGGATGGTACTGAGCATTTCCAGATTTTTGTAGAAGCACTCTAGGCTCCACACTTAGGCTGGCCGAAATCTGTTTTTGGATCAATATGTTATATGCTGACTTTACTGTGAATCCATTTGTCGTGTCCGGCTTCCACACCCACGAGTCCTCCACCTCCCTTTGGATGATTACTGGTTGTAGTATGTTTTCTAATTCAAATATTGATTCCTCTTCCCATACAAATAAACCTCTCTGCCAAGACCAAGACCAATATCTTTCTTCATTAACCCACCTCACCATTTGTGCCACAGAAGCCTCCTTGCTTACTGCTACTTGATACAGCCTACGAAAAAGGTCTTTAAAACTGACCGGGCCCATCCAGTTTTCTCCCCAGAATCTTGTGTTATCTCCATTACTAAGTCTCTTTCCCACCGCTTCAGAGAACCAGAACGGATGTATACCTCTGCCCAAATCTATTGTCATTACATCTCTCCACCACCACGATGTGTGCTGATTGTGTACATTACCCTGTCGAATATTAATTGGCAGCAACCCGTATTTGTGTTGCTGCAAGTCATACCAAATAGTCTCTTTTTCTCTTAAAAACAGCCATTTCCATTTTCACAACAGACTAAGATTAAATAATTCCAGATTTTTAACCCCCAAACCTCCTTGATTCTTAGGTCTACATATTTGATCCCAAGATATCCACTTAATTTTGTGCACCTTTTCGCTCCCACCCCACAAAAAGTTTCTCTGTAAAGCTACTAATTTCTTCACAACCTTCTTTGGGACTTTGTAAAATGAAAGATACTATAAAGGTAAACTGCTGAGAACTAAATTAATAAGAGTGATTTTACCTCCAAATGACAAGTATCTCCCTCTTCATTTTGCAAGTCAATTTTCCTTAGCTTTCACCACTGATTCCCAAGTGCTTCATTTCCTCGGATTGGCCCCAACTGGGATCCCCAAGAATTTAAATGGAAGCTCCCCAACACCCCAACACAGAAAGTTAGAAGTAGTTGTCTAAATTAATGCCAACCAATTTACTCTTTGAAAAGTTGACCCTTAGTCCAGACACTAGCTCATAGCTTCTCAATATAGTTTTCACCCACCACAAATTCTCCCAAGATGCCTCACAAATCAATATGGTATCATCGACATACTGTAATATAGGATATGAGACATCATTATTTACTCTAAATACCTTCAATTTGCCTAGGTCCATTGCTTTTTGCACCAGTCCAGTTAACTCTTCTGCTACTATTAAAAATAGAAATGGAGCAAGAGGGTCACCTTGCCTTAGTCCCCTTTGAGCAATGAAATCATCCGTCGGGCTTCCATTAACAAGAATTGAAACAGAATTAGTTTGAACACAAGCTTTGATCCACCTCCTCCAAGTCTCATTAAATCCCATCCTTCCCAGCATGTAATCCAAGAATTTCCAATTTACTAAGTCATATGCTTTTTCGAAATCAGCCTTCAATATGAAACATCTATTTTTTCTTCTCTTGGCCAAGTCAACAATCTCATTGGCAACTAATACTCCATCCAGAATCTGTCTTCCAATTAAGAACGCTGACTGACATGGTGAGATAATCTTACCCAAAAACCTTCTTCAACCACAAAGCCATTAATTTAGATATTATTTTATACATACTCCCAATGAGGGAGATCGGTCTATACTCAGAAAGTGACTGAGGGTTGTCATTCTTTGGGAGTAAAGCTAAGAAAGAGGTTGTTATAGCCTTTGGCAAGGGGGCATTAAGATGAAATTCCATAATATAATATTTGACCTCAAATTTTAACATCTCCCAACAAGATTTGAAGAAACTGAAGTTGAATTCGTCAGGGCTGGGACTCTTGCTGCCATCACAACTCCATACCACCTCTTTAATCTCATCGAGATCAAATGGAGCCGCTAGGAAGTTATTGTCCGCGTCAGAAACTTGTTGAAAGTTAACGCCATCCAAAACTAGTCGTTGCAATTCTGATTTCGTGTACACCTGCTGAAAGTGCATCTTTACCTCATTTTTCACCTCATTCACATCATCTATCCAGTGTTCCCCAACCTTCAAGGGATTAGTTGATTTATCCTCCTTTTTTCCGCATACAAGCATGAAAATAGTGTGTATTTGCATCTTCTTCTACTATCCATTTTGCCCTAGCTTTCTGTTTTAATAGACTCTCTTTAGCCCATAGCTACTATCAAAATTGAGATGATAGCAGTTTTTTATGCTTTCCAACATCTGAACCTGTGTTGACACAAAGATTGTCAAGAACATTTATTTCTTCAACTGTCCTATCAATTTTCAGATCCACCAAATCGAATACTTCTCTCTTCCACCACCAGAGTTTTTTTCAATTTCTTCAATTTCTCTTTCAGTGCATACGTTCTCTACCCAGCCACCTGGAAACTCCTCCAACTTTCTTCAACAAAACTTCTGAAATCCTTGTGTTACAGCCAGCAATCGTTGAATCGAAAAGGTTTAGGTCCCCAATTAATTGTTTTGCCCTCTAACCAAACCGGACAATGATCTGAGATATCATGATTACCCACCCATGTGTATTTCTTACCCAAAAGTGGTACATCCACTAACTCCATTTCCTCAATAAATCTTTTCAACCCCTCAATGTCATTGTGCGACCCTTTTCTAGACACCTACTCCTCTCAGTTTTATCTGTGATCGTATTAAAATCGCCGAACACGCACCAGACCCCCTTAAAAAAAATTTCTTTATTCTCAGTAGGTCTTCCCACAGCTTAATCTTGCCCTCAATGTGACATGGTGAGTAGACATTCACTATATAGCACCTAATATCAGATTGTTTCCAATGTGTGCATGCTCCTAAATAGCCAGGGCCAGTGAATGAAAATTGAAACCGAAATATACCTTCTCGCCATACTGTGATCAAGCCACCCGAGAGACCTTCAGCAGGTCTACCTACCCATTGTAAATCTCTAGTACCCCAAATACTTTCAATTAACCTATCATCAATCCTAGTGCATTTTGCTTCTTGCAACAAACAGCAATCGTACTTACCAGCTACAATTAGGGATCTAATTCATCATTTTTTTGCTGGATTCCCCAACCCCTCGCGTTGAGTGTGATTATCTTCATGGAACAACGCATTTTGACCTCCCTCTTGCTACCTTAGCTTCCCTGTCACAGTCATCCATTTCCTAAATGGCTCCAACATACACTTCATCAACATTCTCACATGTTACCCCAAGTTTTTTTTTTTTTTTTTTTTTGCAAAACTCCATACTTTGACAGCTACTGGACCTTCATACCTTTCCCAATATTTCAAATTACACCGGTTTATGTCAGAGTCAGTGGCGGAGGCATGTCGTGTAACAGCCCGACCCACATCAGCAACTGAACTACACTCACGATCTTCTTTGTTCCCCCCAGCCATATCTTTCTTGAATGCCTTTACGGAGTTTTTGTCTTCCGTGGGAATCGAACACGCTACCTAGGGGTTAAGTAGCGCCTCACTGATCGAATACTTCTCTCTTCTGCCACCCCTTTTCTTTTTCTTGCTTTTCCTTTCACTGATCGCAACATTATGTACATTGGATCGTCCCGGCCCAACCTGTTTCTCTTTCCTCTTATTTCTTTCATCAGATCTTACTTCACTTGGGCTTTTAGCGCTGCTAGTAAGATGAGGCCCATTTCCATTCACCTCTTCATTTATTGAATTCGACGGCCCATTTTGTTCCTCCCTTGTATCACCCTTCACGTCTACCTCTGGATTAGACTCTTCGTTTGGCTCACCCAAGATTTCCAAGGAGTCATGCGTACATTCAACATTAACTTTTTTAGATATAATTAAATCATTCACCCCCTCTGCGACTTGTAGCTTTATGATCTCCCCCCCGTTTGAGTTACTATCTGCCACAATCGCCTTGGAAATGAACTGTATCTTATCTTTGTCATAATTACTCCCATTCAATGCATCTTCTCCATCCGAATCGTCCCTGTCCGTCGGAATTCTATACTCATCCTTAGAGAACTAACTAGTTGAGCTCGTCAAATTTCCTTCCAGGTCATCCATCTTGCTCAGAATTATCTTTTGTGCTGAGCAATACCACTCGTCCAACATTTTCATTGAAAATATATCTCCATTGTATTTACCTTTGTGATTCTATTTCCCATATCGTGGACTTGTGTTCTTACCAAAATTTTAGCGACATCAAGACACTCCATTTTTCTGGTGCTATCATCCACCCCATGTACTCTCCAATCCCAAAGACAATAAATGAAAAGAAATCCACTGACCAAGCATGAGCAAGCACTCTGTAACATCTAATCCAAACTAACCTATTCTCGTAGGGACTAGCTTATGATCTCTTCAAACCAATTGGACAACCATTCTTTTACATCGTGGATCAAAGCTGAAATTTCACCCTCATCCGCCTTTTCCATTAGTATTAAGTTGGCACCCAACGGGGCGAGTTTGACTTAGAAGTACCCCTGCCTATGGAATTCTTCTCGAATGTTGTAAGTCATGTCTGGGATGGAGACTTTTCCAACGTACTCTTTTCTTAGTTTTTGTACAATTTAATCCTCTACATTGAAGTATAAGTGGGCAAACTCTGCCTTTCTTGACTGAGCATTATCCTTCTTTTTCCATGTTTTTTGGACCCTTGCTGCTCTTTTGACATCACTGCATGTGCATAAGACCTCCCTTCTTGTCTCAAGCCGTGCTTCCTTAATTCCTCCGTAGTAGCTCGTCACTGTCTTTCTTGAACTGAAGCCTTGGCATATTAACAAAAAACTTTTGACTTCCTATGATGATATTATCTAGTTGAATTGCAAACTTTTGAGGGTCACTAACTTCCTGAAATCTGACAAAACCAACGTTGGAATCAAGTGGATTCAGAAACAATGACCCTTAATTGTTTTGATGATAACAAATAGTTAATAGAACAATTTATCCTCTGATGTGTTTGTTAGTGTGCAAAAGTCATTATTCATCAGAAGGAATTGAAAATGTGTATTTCACTCTCAGTTTCATAAATCTGAGTCTGGCATTAATCCTCTGAAAGTTGCTGACTTCATCGTCTGATAGTCTCACTTTGTTTTGGTCAACGCTCTGTTAATAGTCAAAGCTCTGGTGAGACCATGCTCTGTCTTGGTCAACGCTATGTTTTTTGTCAATGCTCAAGAGACTATGAACAGACTACTCAGTGGAAGTCTTCGTCTGTTTCTAAAAGACTCTGTTATATGAAATGCCAACAAATTATGTACTGAAGAACTTGTCTCTAGTTCAAGCTCTCTCTGGTGAATAGAGTATCTCAGTAGTAAGCATCGTCTGTTTGACAGATGCTCTGATTGGAAATCAGACTGAGTGTTCATTAAATGCTACTTCATGTATTAAAGAGACCTCATTGATGAGTATTTTAATGTACGAGGAATCAAAGGCCAAAGGGAATGTCAACGTTTATAATCATCAGAAAACTTGCTCAAGAAGTGTCTAATATTCAAAAAGCTCACAAGGGACAAAGATCCTGATTTTTTCTGTTGTGTCAGTATGCAAGAGCAGAGTGGAAAACGACGTAGTTTTGTCCATTGGTGAAAGAGCTGTTGGGACACAACGACACTATTCACAATCCTAACAATATATACCTTACTTCTCCCACTGAAATAGGTTAAGAAAAATGAAACAAAAATGCTGTGATACAAGTGAGCAACCAAGAATCATTCCAAGTATCTGAGATCACATTGAACAAGCACTTAGTCGTTTTATTTTTTCAGTTTAAAAGTTATTTATTGTGCTTAAGTTTTTCATTGTATATCCTCTCTGTTGAGAGTTATTTGATATTGTTTCAAACCATTTTTGAACATTGTATCTAGCTCAGTAGTGGCTGTATTCCTTAGAAGCTTGACTGTACTAAGTTGTTCTAAGAAGTTGTGTAGCCAGTTTGGCAGTATTATACTCTCAAGTGTAATCAGGTTGATTATAGTGGAGAAATCCTTCAAGTGTGTGAAGGGACTAAACGTAGCTATCAGGTGATAGTGAACTAGTATAAATCATTGTATCATTCTCTTCTCTTCTCTTCTCCTTACTTACTTACTTACTTTATTATTTTATTAACAAGTTGTTTTGAAACGGTTTTCATAAACACTCAAGTTTTGCGAAAAGATTTCTAAAACCCAATTTAACCCCCATTTCTTGTGTTTTTGCCACGTTCAACCAAATCTGTTTCCCCTCTTGTCCCTTTTGTTTGGAATAACAACCTCCTCTGCTCTTCCATATTTCTGGAAGACCTTGTACATGTGTTCAACAGCAAAATTCTTAGGAACTCTGTGAAATAGAAAGATACTGTTCCATTGGGTTCCATACGTTGTCTCTTCCTTCTACTTGACACATCCTTCTTCCCATCCCTGCTGTTGTTTGCCATCGTTGTATGTCTCCTCCCTCGCCTAGTCACTTCTGTCCACTCCTCTCCTTCGTTACTCATTTTGTTGCCAACTTGTCATTCATTCTCTTGAGCTTAATACAATACAGGTCTTTGCTAAAAAGCTAACCAGTAATAATGTTATTGGATTAATACACGAGTCGAGAAAGTCCTACTCGATAATCTGCCTTCTTTAAACATACATACTATAAATAGTAAAAATACCCCCAACCAACAGTTAATAAGTTGCTGCCTTTGCACAAAAACACCTAAACAACCACCGTCGATAGCAACTGTTTTGAGTGCACACCAGTGATTATAGTAATTCGCATATATCGCAGGAAATAAAAATTGATTTTCCTATAACGTTAAGATATTAAGATATAAATTCCACGTTAAAAAAAATATAAATTCCAAGATTTTGTTTCGTATTTATTTGTTAACTAAAGGGACAAAAGTAGTAGTAATAATAATAATAATAAAATGGACAAAAGTGAAAAGCACTCATTCTTCTACTATATAGAATAATAACTTGAAATATGGCTACCCTTTAATTTATGATAACGTACTGTATGTAACAAGGTTATCAAAATCGGACCGGGTATTGAACCAGTATAGGCACGGGTTTAAGGTTTAAAAGTCTGACCGGGGTTGAACCGGGGTCAAATCAGTAATAATTAAATATAATTTTTAATATAATATATAAAATAATACTAATAAAAAATAACATAATATTCATAACTACATACTATTAAAAATTAAACTCCACTTAAAAATATCACAAGTTAACGTATAATATACAAAATTACACAATAATTTTAGGAGAGAAACATCTCTCCCACAATAATTCATCTATATAGAATAATCCAGAATCTTCTTTACAGTTCTGAGATAAATATTTTATTTTTATCATAAATAATTCCATATAATAAATTTTAAAAATATTATAAACGTTTTGCTGATTCATTTATATACTTTAATTGTAGGTATATTTACTAAAATTTAAGTGTGTAAAAATTAAGATGTGCTTAACTATAATTAAATAATAAAATTATAGAAATATAGAAAAACATGCTTATAAATTAAAAATATGATGTACAGCAAGTTATAGGATTTCTGTATCCAATTCCACTGAGAAATGCCATTGGATACTAAAAGTTAATTGTGTAAAAAGAGAAGAGGTGGTTAACTGTAATTAAATAATAAAATTATAGAAGTATAGAATAGAATGTTTATAAATAATAAATATGATGTATCAGTATCACTTCCCGTAAAAAAACGATGTGCCGCAGGGTTGGACACTTAAAAGACTAATATTTTAGTTATGGGCCATTGGAAACAAATTTGGCCCAAGTGGGCTAACCCTAGTTTTATATTTTACACTTCTCCAATGTTTAACGTTTACACTTACAGTACAGAACTCGGAGAGCCGCCGCTGCATCTAATTGTCTGCAATATTCTCTCCTTCGCAGTATGTTTCCACCGTCTATCCACTTCTTCCTCTTTTAATTTTCATGGCCTGCTACTATCTCTTACCGTCCCTAGCTTCTTTTCTTCGACCATCTATTACTCTTTCTTCTTCTTCTTTTTCTTGTCTGTTTTCCGGCCATAAAGATGCCACAAGGTGCACCGGCGACTGTTTTAACATGAGGGAACTGTGACGTCATTGTTTTACCCAGTGTTTTTTCAGAACCGTGACAAACTGCTCGGCCGCTGGTTTTACCTAGTTTTGGCGGTTTTATCGCAGTTCTCCGGTTTTTACACTGGTTTTCATGATAGGCGGTTTTTGGGTTTGTTTGGACTTGACATAGGTCTGGTTCCAGATCCAATCGGTCGAATCGGCCGGTCCGGTCCGGTTTTGATAACTTGTAAGCTTATGGTTCCACTGTTTTTTTTTTGGACGGAAATAGAGCAAGAATATAAAGGAAATTTTATTAATATGATGAACAAGGCTCAAGGAGAGCCAAGTCCAATACAACTATAAGGATAATACACTGAGACCAAAAGACATGACTGTGACTCCCACATCCCGTAGTCAATAATGAGATTAAAATAAAGTCACTGTCTAACTCCAAGCCTTAGGCAACAATCAGAAAAATTTAAATGTAGTGAATAATTGAAAAAGCAGTAGTGCAATTGGAAAGCACATTTGGTGTTCGCCCAATTTGCAAACCTGGTCCAATACAATTGCAACCCACTGTGTGTTTATCGATGAACCTAATGCAATTATCTGCAATTGTACGTAAGTCAAGATTTGGTAAATCTGGATATATCCATGGCCAAAGGCCATATGTCACTTACTCACTTCCATTTCCTCCTGCATCTGCTAGCCAGCGCAGACGTGCGCTTACCAGCGGAGCATATGTGCTTAGAGAAGTGCTTCAGCCACAGACCAATCGGTTTCAATACAACAAATTGGCTGCATCAGAAGCTTGTTTGCCCCGAAATCCGCAGGTCTCTTCTCCAAAATTTATCAGGTTATGCAGCTGTCACCTCCCTACCTAGACCAAGGCAAGCTAGCAGGTATTGTAGCCATTGTCCATCGGATATTTGTGGTGTTTGTGCAGTGTGTTCAACTAGTTCCAAGCTTGTAGTTTTACTATTTCCACTAGTTCAAAACATGTCCATATGTTTGGAATGAAATATAACCTTGTTTCTTGCTTTCCAAATCATCCATATTAAGAAAAGTACATTAACAATTTTTAGATAAGCACAAAAGTACATTAACATGATCAAAGCTAGCTCCTCAATATCAGCTGGCAAAGGAAAGCAGGAATAAAAGGCACCCATGAGTAAGATTATTGTTTTTGGTTCATTTATAACGAACATGAAATTTAATCAGCGTTTATATTTTTAACTAAAATTTTTATTCCCCAAATTAAAAATAATTCAATATAATAAAATTAATTTTTTTAATGAGAAAATGGAATAAATATAATAAAATTATTGCCTATAAGTTGTTAAAGGGGTTAGATAATTGGTGTGTTTCGTGTATATATAGTTTGCCAAGACTAACATTTTCTTCGAGGGGTAGTATATGATATTAGATGTTTTATTAATGTATTAAAATTTATTTTGGCTCCCCCAACTTTTTGATTCAAGATCTGCAACTGGTGCCAAATGGAAGAAAAAAGAGAAAGACAAAAACATCTGGAACTGAAATGGACAATTTTGTGCAATTCTAGGTGATGCACAGCTCCTATTGGGGAGTCTGCACGACCGTGCATACCCATAGGAGATTTTGGTGCTTCTCGTTGCAATGTCCGGCCGTGCATCCCCTTCCTTGCCTCGTCTATGGATTAGGTCACACACATATGCATGGCCACTCAACGGGATGCACAATCGTGCATATCCTTGTGTGGTAGTGCATCAGCTTCAGCTCAGCGCTTCGTACATATCCGTGCATAAGTATGAGCGGTCGTGCATCGTGCCCCCGCATAGGTCGTGCATGTGTTATAAGCGATGCCTGAAAATTAGAAAATCTATAAATAGGAGGCACTTTCATGAAAGAGGACCCCTTCTGCTGCTGAAAAAAATCCTAGTACCTATTGTAGAGCACTGGAATGGAGACCAAGGATTCTTTACAAAATCAGGAGATTGCACACCGGTTTTTCCACCAAACCCCATTATGATTTCTGATTGCTTGTTCTTTATGTTTATTGTTTTTACTTTAGACATGAGCAACTAAGCTCACTTCTAGGTCTTACGCGGATTTTGTACTCTGAACCTTTTCTCTATGGTTTGATTCCTTTTTGCATTCCTTATTTGCCCAATTAAATTATTTTGCCTCTTTAATCACATGCTAGGACTAATCACTCTAAACATGTTAATAATCAATTAGTTAATAATGATCATGGTTTGACTAATTGGTGGACTTGCGTAATAATTGTGGTTAGTAAACAAGGATTGTACAATCGTTAGCTTAATTTTTTTGGTCATTCAAATTTCTTCACGCTTAATGCTTTGCCTAACTTTAAATCTAACTTGATCTAAGGAGGGGTTATTTTAGGGAAAAAGTAGTTAGATTTGTTTGACCAATAGTTTAACGATATCAGTAGAGGGATCATTAAGCAAAGAAACTTATGGAACCAAATATGGTTAAACTAAGGAAATGGGTAAAGGGACAAATGAAACTGTGCTCTCAAACTCGTGTTTTCTGTTTTCGTAGATGCTATTAATACAAACTAATAGCCTAAATAATAAATAAGTCTTAGTAAGATCGGTAATTGTCGTTATTCCATGTGGGTTTGACAACTCGGGACTCAAAAAGTCCTACTTTTATTACTACTTGTAAACAGGTGCACTTGCTTATAGAGCAACAAGTTTTTGGCGCTGTTGCCGGGAAATAATAAGCGATATTGAAAGAACGAATTTCTTGTTAATTTAGGAAAAGTTTTATTTTTTAAAATTTTTAATTTTCACTTGCTTGTTAGCGCTCACCCACTCCCAGGAGCTTGCTTTGTTTCTTAATTGTGTGCAGGTAAAAAGCTATGGATGAAAGGAGGACATTGTTGGATTACTTCACGCCGGTTGTTTAGTTGGATGACAGTATCTTTAGTCTAGTCTTTGAGGCAAATAGCTTTGAACTGAAGCCATCCTTGATTTCGATGGTTCAAACGTCTCTGAAATTCGGGTGTTTAATGACTGAAGATCCTAATGTTCATGTTAAGATATTTATAAGGATTGCAGACACTATCAAATACAACGGTGTCTCTACTGACGCTATAAGGCTTCAAGTGTTCCCCTTTTCTTTGGTTGACAAGGCCACTATGTGGCTCTCATCACTATCTTCATGGTCCATTACCACTTAGGACCAGCTGACAAGGAAGTTCCTGAACAAATATTTCCCATCGTCCAAGTCCGACAAGCTGAGAGCAAACATTGCAAATTTTGTTCAAGTTAAGCAAGAACCACTCTATGAGGCTTGGGAGAGGTTCCAGGACATACTCAGAAAATTTTCTCATCATGGTTTTGAGAAGTGTCAACTCATTCAGATTTTGTACGGTGGGCTTTCATCTCAAGATAGAGCAATGATTGATGCATCTTGTGAAGGCTCCATTCTTAAGAAGGAACCTGAGGAGGTATATGCTCTCTTAGAAGAAATGGTTACTAATAGTTGTCAATGGTTTGACTTCAAAGATAGGCATATTAAGAAGAAGGCTGCAATTTATCATGTGGAATCTGATACCACCTATGGGTCAAAGCTGGCTGGATGCAACTTATAAATAGATAGAGGAGCTCATGAAGGCCAAGGTGCAGCCACAAGCTAATTATGCACTACCTCAGATTGACTTAGAGAATCCTTGGGTGAAGTAAATTGAGGAAGCCAACTATGTCGGCCAGAAATTAGAAGGATTGCGGCCTAGTATGCAGGATGCATTGGTAAAATACATGCAAAAGTTTGGGCATCCTTGTATGGGTGTTTTCACTAATTACATGGATAAGACAGATGACCGGCAACAATCCATAGAAAATCAAGTTGCTAAGCTCACCGCAATGTTGGCCCTTAAAGTATAAGAGACAGAGCTAGTTAAGAAAGAAGAAAAGCGGCTTGGAATTGATGACATGTTGACTAAATTCATGGACAATATTGATGAAAAGTTTAAGACCGTGGAAGCTCAGTTGGGTAACATGTCAAAAAGGGAAGAAAATAGAGAGCACTGTGTAACATTCCAAATTTCCAATGATGTCAAGTTGATGTTAAAAAATTAGGTAAGTGATTAGGTGATAAACAGTAGTTAAAAACCTTTATTAGGGATAAAATGGGCTTAAAGTGGGCCCCATAAACCTTAGGAAAGGTCTAGAAACCCTAAAAGGACAAAAATACCCCCTAGAAGGGTGTGGAACTCCCTAGAATTTTCTAGAAGGAGGGAAATTAGATATTTTCCTATAAGTCCCATCGCGATGCGATGATGTCTTGCAACATCTCCATTCAAAATGCGGCACATGTAAAGGTGGAAGATTTTAGAAGTACTATCGCGATGCGACGGGGTTTGTGAAGGGTACCATCGCGATGCGATGGTAATGGAAAATGCCTATAAATAGGTGTTCACCTTCCCTTCATTTCTTGCACTAAATCATCTTCTCCTTCCCTCTCTAGGAACTTCGTCTAAGGAGTAAAGGGTCCTCAATCCTTAAAGCATGGGCATTGTCTTTTGTAATCTTCCTGGTAATAACAATATCTTGCACAAAATGACAAGAAACAATAGAAGATGAATTTTTAATAGAATTAAAAACTTGAAAAACAGTTTCCTCATCCTCCATCCTTAAAGTTAATTTTCCCTTTTTACTTCAATTGTAGCATCCCCTGTGGCCAAGAAATTTCGTCCCATAATGATCGAAACTTTAGCATCTTCCTCCATGTCCAGGACCACAAAATCAACAGGGAATATGAATTTGCCTACTTTTACTAAAATATCCTCCACTATGCCACGAGGGTGGGCAATTGACCTGTCAGCTAATTACAAGGAGATGTTAGTAGGCTGAGGTTCTTGCAAATCCAGTTTTCTAAAAACATATAGGGGCATCAAATTTATGCTTGATCCTAAGTCACAAAGTGCCTTTTCGAAAGTTAAATTACCAATAGAGCAAGGAATAGAAAAACTACATAGATCTTTAAGCTTAGGAGGAAATTTCTTTAAAATCATAGCAGAGCATTCCTCATTAAGTCTCACAGTCTCAAAGTCATCCAATTTCTTTTAACATTTTAGCATATTTGGGCATTTGAGGTATGGCCTTGGCAAAAGAAATTTTGATATGCAATTTCCTATATATTTCTAAAAATCTAGCAAATTGCTTATCATACTGATCATTTTAAGTCTTTGACGATAAGAGACATTTACCTTTACTTGTTCATCTTTCTTTTTTACCTTCTTGTCAGAGGCCTGCCCCGCTTGCTTGTTTTCTTTGTTCATCTATTTACATCTTCGGAGAGTGATAGCCTTGCAGTGTGAGACGACCCTGTCCCATTTTTCGAAAATAATTAAAACCTCAATCGAGTAGTTAGGCGATATAGATATACTGAAAATACTAATTTATTCAAACTAAATATATTATAACATACAAACATGAGATTACATATCTAAGGAACATGTTCCCGTGGCGCACAACCTATACAACACATATACAGACATTGACTTACTAGCTATGTCCCGTAACTGAAAAGAAGAGAGCGGGTCATTCTTGCTGAGTACCCTTTATATGCTCCAAGCTGATGTCTCCATCGAGTCCATACTAGATTCCCTCAAGAAAGGACATTATTACTTTGTTTTATCTGAAAAGAAACATACAACACAAGAAGATAGAAGGAGCTACAAAACATATTACATGCCGTAAAAATTGGGAAAACAGGGATAAAAAGTATACACAAATGGCACACACTCATCCAAGCAAGCACAACAAATTCTCGCATCTACTAAGATCACATCTACTAATACTCAGGTCCGTACCACTATCTCTAAGCCTAGTTACATCCACTTCCTTCTCACATTCTATGGCTACCTACTGGACTAGGTTTGTCCCAATAAGTCCATCCAACAAATAGTTCATCCTATTCATAAATGCTTTATACCATCACTAGTCGAACTATCAGCTCTAACAGTGTTTCTGCCCATTTCGTAGTTCTTAGTCAACTATTTCGATTGTCCCTACCATCCACCAAGGTCTAACCTACCAACTAAGGCCTAACGATATTCACCCGATAATCCTATCGCATCAGTAGTCGTATCTCAATCCTAGACAAGCCAACAGACACAATCCAAGCATGTCTTAAACATCAGACTAGCATACATGGCACATGGATCAATCCTAGCGTCACTATGGGCGACCATTAGCTAACATACTATTCAGTATAGTAACACATATACAACACCAATCATAGTCAGCACCACATTAATCAGCATAAGTCATCTATCCTAGAATTATATCATCCATCCATAAGTATCAACAGATCAATCCTATTGTTGACAGACCTCTGACAACTGTCCTCAGCTATAACAGGTCACATCCCCTCTCTTGAGGTGCTGTTGTTATCAACTGCTAATAGGGCTTAGGTCACCCTACACATCTTTGTATGCATTACTCTATCCTACAATCCATAGAGTGTAAGATTTCTTGGTTCCACCTAGTTAGAAGACCACTGAAGCTGTTGCCACTATCTACACCCTGCACCTGCCACTTGCGCTCCTACCTCCGAACTAGCTACCCGCACTCCTAGCTTACTTGCTAGGCCGCTCTTCGCTCTTTTCCTCTCCCCTGAGGATTTCCTACTAAGAGCTTTCTGATGCACATGATCCTCATTTTAGGCAAGTGCAGAGCATACTTACTCCTTAGAGGAAATTCTTACTCGGGCCTTCACTCTTTTCCTCACCCTCGAGGATCGCCTAAGGCCCCCTATTTTGCAGGATTCGACACAGGATGGAAAATTTGGAGTTAACAATACTCCAGGGGCCAAACCTTCCAAGAACGAGCCCTCATGAGTGATCACTTTTCCAAACCATCAGGCTCGAGATGTTAAACAAGAGCTTCACAGGAGGAAACCTGTGCTTACTTTTAATTAGTCTTATTTTGGTTTTTATTTTGTTTTTGTTTTCTTTCTTGCTTTCAGGAACCTAGGTGCGGATTTCACACCAAGCTCGTGCAAGGACACTATTTTGGTTAGGGATCATGTCTGAGGCTAGGCACACGCATTCATAAGCAGGCGGTGGGCGAGCCTACCACCCGCATACGGGTGGGGCGGGTTAGCTGGCTAGGCGGGTTATATATTTTTTAAATTTTTTTAATTTTTTTTGTAGTTTGGGTTGGCTAGCCCGCCAACCCACCTCTTTTATAGGCCAAAAGTCATTTTTTTAATTTTTAATTTTTAGCCTGCCAACCCGCGGCGGGCGGGCTGGGCTCGCTTTCTCAACCCGCCACTAATTGGTGAGCCACCCCGCCCCACCCCGCCCTGTTTTTGGTGGGCTCGTCCAGCCCCACCCACTTTGCCATCCCTAATTTTGGTGCCCAACTATTCAGGGAAGTTGCCCTTACTCACTCTTGTACTTAATTATTGTTTTTTTGCTTATTTTGCATTGAGGACACTGTTGAAATTATGTGTGAGGAGGGCGTAGTTACTATGTGCACCTACGTTTTATGTTCATACCACCTTGCACCAAACCTTTGCAGTTTTGGCTCTCTTTATCAATTTGTTCTAAAATTAAAAAAAATTTGACAATGTTTTTTACATGACAATGCTCACCTTAAGTGTGGGGAGGTCCACTCGAAAGCTGAAAATTAGCTAAATATCTGTATAAATGCTTTTTTCGAGACTTGTTTATAAATTGTGAGACTTTGGGCCAAATAAGAGATTATTCTGATTTAATATTTTTACCTCTGCTTGTCCTTCTAAGTGTGTTTCCAACTTTCATATGCTGGAACTTGTCTTAAGATCATTTCAAGGCAAAAAATGAACTTGCATCTTAGAAAATGTTTTAGGGTAACTTTAGCCATCTTTCAGGCCATGAATTTTGTTGCTAAATCTAGTCCTTAGTTGCCCCGTTGAGCCTTTCATTGCTATATATATATTCTCCTAGGTACCCACGTATTTTTTGTAGGATCTTGTTGGCACCCATTGGGAGTTAGTAAAATAAGGCGAAATTGTGAAACATTACAACTTGAAGGGAGGCACATTCAATGAAGTCTTTTTTTTTAAGGCAAAGAAAGGTGAAGGACCCTCGACACATTCAACGAAGTCAATCACTCAAACCCTTTCCAAAAGCAACAACAAAAATATAGAAAAGAGGCCGCTAATTGTATAAAGACCTCCTTCCTCTCTCTCTCTCTCTCTCTCTCTCTCTCTTTCTCTCTCCCTCTCTGTATATATATATATATCAATAAAAGGGAAGGAAGAAGGGAAAAGTCTAAGTGAAGCCTCTCAAGTAGGAAAGGGATAAAGAAGCAAATTAGCAGAGTCAAGTTCCTTAAGTGAAGATTATTAGCACCAAAGTCACTTCAAGGGGGTGTTGAATTGTTTGATTTATTTTGTATAGCTCTTGTGTATTTTTCCTTTTATATTCCCTATCATACATTATGATTTTAGACTCATTATAACTCATATATACCCCAATGATTTTTGCATGTATGTGAGCATTTTAGTGGAGATTTAGGTCCAATTAAAAGCCTATGGCATTGTCAATTGTTTGGAAACTAGAGAGAAATTGTCTACACCTTAAACAATTTGAGCGATGTGAGCGGGTGCCCTTGTCCTTTAAAAGGCATCATTTCAGAAAACTAAGCCTCTAATTACACATTCTTTGGACTCTTCCTTTACTTGCTTATTAAACTGTCATCAGGCTTACAAATTTGGGGTCCCCCTTTACATGTAGTCTCAGTTTTATAAAAGCACTTAGAGCACAAATTTGCTTGAGGTCAAATCTTAGAGCACAAATTTGCTTGAGGTCAAATAAACGTTAAGTGTGGGGAGATTGATGAACCAATAACTAGTGCAAATTAAGGGGGTAAGCTAGTCACAAATCTTAGAATAAATTATCATTTATGCATGAATATCACTAAGTATTGCTTTGATTTGTGTAGCAAGGTGCCAAATGGAAAAAAGAAGAGAAAGACAAGAATCTAGAACTAAAATGGACAATTTTGTGTTATTCTGGGTGATGCACGACCCTTGAAAGGGAGTTTTCACCGCATACCCATAGGAGATTCTAGTGCTTCTCGCTGTAATGCATGGCCCTGCATAACCCTATGTGAGGTCGTGCATTTCCTTGCTTAGCTCGTCTACGGATTAGGCCTACACATATGCATGGCCGCTCAATAGGATGCACGGTCGTGCATATCCTTGTGTGGTCGTACATCAGCTTCAACTCAGAGCTTCATACATACTTGTGCTTAGACATGCACGACTGTGCATAAGTATTTGTGGCCATACATCATGCCCCACATAGGCCGCACATACACTACAAGAAATAGTTCAGATACCGACGGACATTCACCGACGGCTTGAGTCCGTCGCTAAAAAAGCGGGATTTCCGACGGCCTTACCCGTCGGAAAACGCGACCCGTCGTATTTTGGATATTACCGACGGGTTAAGCCATCGGAAAACCGCTTTTTTAGCGACGGACACAAGCAATCGGTGAATGTCCGTCGGTAAACTGTGACTTTTGGAAAATTCCCGCTTGTTTTTGAATACCGACGGCCATTGACCGTCGGTAATGGGGAGTTTTTCCGATGGGTTAGCCCGTCGCTAATCCCGTGTCGTTTACCGACGGGTTAAACTATCGGTAAGTTTAAAATGGCCGTCAGTAAGCTCTTTATTTGGCCAGAATAGAACCTCACCTCAATTCTCGTCCAGCCTCCAGTCGCAATTCTCTTCTCTCAATTCTCTTCTCTCAATTCTCAGATCGCCGTCTCCCAGGAGGCCCGCGATCGCAAATCGCCGTCGCCGTCTCCCGGTGACCAGCCCCAGTCGCAATTCGCAAATCCCAGTCTCTCCTCTCTTCTCACAGCTTCGCAAGAGATTCGAGAAGCTTGGAGCCACCGTCGGTTGCAAGAACCACGTGATTGGAGCTTGAAGCTTCAGCTTGGAGCTTGAAGCTTGAAGATTCGAGAAGCTTCAGCTTGGAGCTTGAAGCTTGGAGCCACCGCAGACTCACCGATCGTGATTTTGACTTTGCTTGGAGCCACCGCAGACTCTTCCTCCGTCGCATCGTATCTATCTTCTCCATCTTCGATTATTGAAGTAGCAACCACTGTTCGTCGATTTGATTATCAAGTAAGTTTACGCCTTCGATCTTTACTATTTATTTGTTGATTTTTACCGCTCGGTTTCTCCGCTTTGTTTTCTTTAGATTTTGTTTCTTACGTTCCTTCCACAATCGTTTGTTCCGAATGAATTCACACACACAAAGGTTTGATGCAAACCTATTTTGGGTTGGGGTCAGAGTAGGAATTGTATTATCATTATAGACGAGTTTTAGGGCACATATTGACCAAGAAAGGGGATGATGTTTTCTGCAAGATTGGTTTGCATTTTTATTTTTCTAATCGATTCACGATTAAAAGTTTTATTATTGTTGTTTGTGAAATTTTATTTGAAATTAAGTCCATTGCAATTGATTGTATGATTTGACCCACAATGTAGAGTGCTTGTGCAGGGACGGTTTCCTATTGTCCTGTCTGGTTTTTCTTCCTAGTTTGCTATAATTGTTTTGAACAATTGAACTCATTGGTTGCCTAGTTCTTTGTCTTATGAGTCTTTGATTATTATTGATATATGGTCGGCTGGTTAAATTAGAGAGCTAATGCAATTTTGAAACCAATCAATGGCAAGAACTGCTTCTTGAGTTATTTAGTATTTATTGCAATTTTTTATCAGTGATTGTTGGAAATTCAGTTGTGGCCAAGTCTGTTGGAAATTCATTGTAATTTTAAAATCCCTGAATGCTAATGGCCAAGTCTGTTGAATGTTAATGGCTCAATATTGTTGATTTGTCTGGCTCAGTATGCTTAAATGGAATAAGTTAATTGTCATGGATGTTTAAATTTGTACTAGATTATTGCATGTAAAGCTTTCGTAAGGGAATGATCTTTTGCACATGTAGAACAAATCTCTAAATATGTGTTATTCATGTCATTTTTATAGAATGTCTTCTCACACACAACTGGTATTTTCTCACTTTAACCGTATATTTCCTCTTCAATTTGGCTAATCAGAGGCAATGTATGGTGCATTATCGTGGATTACTGGATCTAAAATATGTGGTTGGGATTATTGCTCACTTACTAACTTCTGATCATTTTGTTGGTTTTGTTTTGTTCCTTTTGTTTCTCAGGATTCGTTTTATTGTTTTATTAAATTTTTGGGTGCCTTAATTTAGCAAGGTGATGGTCTAGGGGTGATAGGGTTCCTAGAATGGTGGGGATAAGTAGTCGTGAATGTGAATACATTTATACATGGTAATAAAGAGTATTGGAGGAGTTTATGTTATCAAATATAGGCTCAAAAATGTATTGCAAGATTACTTTATATTTATGTTTCTGCATACTTGTTACAGCAATGGTTTGGCAAATTCTGTTGCAGGGGAGTTCCATATCTCTCTTCTATTTCGAGTGGTTAATTCTGTTGTGGGTTAACAATTTAATTCTTTGCAATATTTGTTTGACGGGGTGGAGTGGGGATGCTTTTTCTTGTTCTATACTTAGGTAGCGCTTGGCCCAGTTTTTTTTAGCTTAAAAGCTACTTTAAAATTAAAGTTTAAAATATGAGCTTTAAAAATAAAGTAAAAGTCGTTTGGTAAGTTTCATATTTTGTTTATTTTAAAAGCTACTTTTAAGTTATAAGTTGTTTGGTAGAATATTTTCATAAAAGTACTTATTTGAAGAATACCTAATTGCAAACAATTTATTACTAATGAATGAAATGTATATAAACCAAAAGGTAAATTCTTTAAAATAATCCACAGATAAGGATAAATAATTTTTTTTATCATACATATAAAAATTCATAAAAAAAATATAATAGAAAGGTGATAAATGCTAGGTTATTTTCTATAGTTGTAATATTTTTTATTTGTAAAAAAATATAATATTTACAATATAGCATGCTTCACAATGGATATTTACACCTAATCTTTATTTTGTTTGGATAACCGTTGAAATGAGCTTACGAGTTCCTTTTCCTTTTGAAGGTTTGAATGGATGTTTAGCTGTAAACGTGCTTTGCCACGGTAAAGCAAATAGGCACTTTGTGTTGCACATAAGGAGGATTCCATCTGACATCTGACATTTTTTTATATATGTTTTAACTGCTAATTTAATTTAATTTAATTTATGCATTTGATTGACGAATTATTGTTGTTTTGACATAAGATATGGGGTTTGTATGATAAGAAAGAGAACATGAAGCTGCATGTACATGGATCTTGTGATTGGAATTAATTTGCTGCTTATGAATGAAATGTATCTGGATTCCTTTGGTGGTGACAAGGGTTTTACATTGCATTTTCTTTCTTTTTAGGTTTTTGGATTCCTGGGTTTCTGGATCTACTGGTTTTTAGGTATGTTGCATTCGAACTTGTTTGAATTCTATCCTTATTTACATTCTGGTGTGGTTTTGATATTCTTGTTTATATCTTATTAGTTTCTGCTAACACAAAAAGCTCTGTTTCATAGGCCTCTGAGTTCGCCACCTCCACCAGTTCGCCACTTGTACCACTAGGTATGCACTCTAACGAAATGTCGGTTAACTCATTGGGTGGAAAAAGGGTTGTCTGTTGACCCCCACACCGACATATTTATTTGTTTTCGTTCATAGTTCTCTCCACAGAGGGGATTTTGAAGTGTATTGTGTAATTATCTAAATGATATGTACTGTGTAATTGTTCCGCCGCTCGCTATCACTCATCAGTCACAATGCTTGTGAGTAAAGAGTGCAATTTTAATTTATGCTTGCCATTTCATTCATGGATATGGATATTGGTGATGTTGCTTGGCTGCAATTTGCTTTGCACATCTCTCTATACTTCTTTCCCTTGCCACTTCTGCTTGTCTAATTCTATCCTCTTTAAATGACCAAGTCGATTTTCTAATTCCAGTGTTGTTAATCGAGGATCGCGAAAAATAGCGTAAAATAGCGGGCAGATAGCGTAAGCTAAATAGCGGGTGAAATAAATAAAATTATAAAATTATATATTAAAAAGTGACATATAATATTTAACGTTCAGCACAAAATCTGAAGGGACATAATAAAATATTTATTTAATGAGCTATTTTTAGAAACTTAAGTGATCATTTATTCATAAATTACTTTAGAGGCTTATTAAAATAAAATGAAGAGAGCATATGAATATTTTTTATGTTGATATATTTGAATATTAATATCAGCATTTATTTTAAGTGATGTAAAATAAGTTTAAATAAACCTTGAATGAAATGTAAAATAAGTTTAAATAAACCCTGAATGAATAAGTAGCTCTTCCGTTTTAAGAAAATAAAATATATAAATTAAAATTGAAATATTGATTGAATTGTTAATAATTATTATTTATTGAAAAATAAAATATTTTTTATTATATATGGCGGATGGCGTAGTGACAACTAAATGATTAATAAAACTACACACACAGTAAATGGACCATTGCTCAAAGAAACAAGGCAGATTTGAATTGGAAAGGACAAATAATAATAGAATTAAAAAATAGATTTAAAATAAAAAATAATTAAAAAGCAAAATTTTTAAGAACAATAGAATAAAAAAGTAGATTTTAAAAAAGAAAGAAGAGAATAAAAAAACGAAATTAGATAGAATTGAAAAATAATATAATTAAAAAAGTAGAAGGATTCAAAAAACAGAATTGAAAAAATAATTAATAGATGAGCAGAACTAAAAAAAGAGAAACGAGAGAAACAATCGTGAAAAAAAATGATATAACAAAAATGAAAAAAGATCTGAAGAAGAGAAGAATTAAAAAAATTTCAATAAAAAAGAAATAAAAAATAACAACATTAAAAATTATCATATAAAAAATTAAATGAAAAAGGAAAATAAAATATTTTTTATTATTTATATATATATATATAAATAATAAAACTAATTCTACCCTTGTCACTTCTGCTTGTCTAATTGTTATGTTAATCATTGATCGAATGGATGTTTGATATTTGTTATTAGTATCGGAGAGAAGCCTTAGCTTCCCGTTTGAGGTTTAATATATTATTGAGTGCATATACTCTTTTAGGGTACCATGTGCTCATTGTATATTGAACCTTGAATTGTCCAAGTCGGACAGTTTGGGAAAAAACTTTTTCTTTACCCGTATAATAGTTGTTGCTTAATTCTCGTATCTTTATATTTGATGAAATTTCGGTTCGATTCATTTCCTTTTGTTCTCTGGGTGCATACTTGATTGCGGTGTTCATAACTGCGTTCATTTTGTGTACTCAGAGACCAACGGGAAATGCTGCCGAAATTTTGTCAACTATAAGATACGAGAATTAAGGAATGATTATTATACGAGTTCTGAAAAAGATTTTTCTCGAATGGGATAGGGTCATATCATTTAAAGAAAGAGAGCGGTTGTGAGAACGTCGTGCTGCTGAAATTGTCATTTTTTTTGACATGCAGAAGATGGAATATTTTCTTTCGAGTCGTAGTTGGATGTACGATAGGTTGTATCCGGGGAGAGGGGGTTTGAAACCAGATTTTTGCGCTGGGGTTGCGTACTTTGTCCAAGTCGCAATGGCACATAAAGATTTCAAAACTAATGGAGGGATTAGATGTCCGTGCCTTAAATGCGATTGCAGAAAGATCAAGAGCCCAGGTGAGGTCATGCTGCACCTGCAGAGAGTTGGATTTATGCCTAATTACTGGATTTGGACTAGACATGGTGAAGAGTTGCCTCACGTTGATTTAGGGGTTGGTGATAATTGCGAAGGTGCTTCGGCGATTCACGTGGGTCGGGATGTGGTGAGCAGATTGAATTGATGCAAGATATGGTTTGTGATACCTTGGGGGTGAACGTGTCATTCGAGGAGCAACAATATGATGACACAGATGAACTTCCAAATGAGACAACACAAAAATTTTATAATCTATTGTTAGAAACAAACAAGCCGTTGTTTGAAGGGTCTACAAACTCTAAGTTATCAATGTGTGTGAGGCTCTTAGCTCTTAAGTCCAACTGTGGTGCTACCGAAGTGTGCTTGGATCTCGTAACGAAAATGATGTTGGACTCGTCACCTAACAGAGATGGTTTGCCAAAAAGTTATTACGAGGCTAAAAGCTTAGTGTCCAAGTTGGGGCTGGAATCTAAAAGGATTGATTGCATGTGAGAGGGTGTATGTTGTATTACGACAATGAATTTGGTAAAAACGATGGTGCGCTAGTTGAATGCAATGCAAATTTTGTGGTGAGCCTAGGTATATGTCACATACTAATAATCGGACGGGTAGACAAAAACTAGTTCCAGTGAAGGCAATGTTTTATTTGCCAATTATTCCAAGGCTGCAGAGAATGTTTGCATCACCACGCATCGCAGACAAAATGACATGGCACTATGAGAATAGAAGCACTTCAGGTATGTTGCGCCACCCTTCTGATGGTGAAGCTTGGAAGCACTTTGATCGTGTGCATCCTGATTTTGCAGCAGATCCACGTAATGTACGACTTGGCTTATGCTCTGATGGTTTTACCCCGTATGTTCAATCCAAGGCGAAACCTTATTCTTGCTGGCCAGTTATCGTTACCCCATACAATCTTCCTCCCGAAATGTGCATATCTAAGCCTTATATGTTCTTGACTTGTGTTATACCGGGTCCAGATAATCCGATAGATGCTATTGACATCTATTTAGAGCCTCTTATTGACGATCTCAAAAGGTTGTGGAATGGTGTTGTGACGTACGATATTGCACGAAAGAGGAATTTTACAATGAGGGCAGCGCTGATGTGGACCATTAATGACTTCCCTGCATATGGCATGTTGTCTGGTTGGGGTACTCATGGTAAAATGGCATGTCCGCATTGCATGGAGCATACAAAGGCCTTTACCTTGAAATTTGGGGGGAAGAGTTCTTGGTTTGACTCACATCGCAGGTTTTTACCCGATGATCATGCATTTAGACGGAATAAGAACGCTTTCAAGAAGGAAGAAGTTGAATTAGATGGCCCGCCCCCAAGGTTGACACCAGAACAGATCTGGGAAAGGGTTATGGAACTGCCCAAAATCACAGATTTTGGCAAATTGGATCGATTTGAAGGATATGGACAATGGCATAATTGGACAAAAAGAAGTATTTTTTGGGATCTGCCATATTGGAGAGATAATTTATTGAGACACAACCTTGATGTTATGCACATTGAGAAGAACTTTTTTGACAATGTTTTTCTCACAGTGAAGAACGTCAGAGGAAAAACAAAAGACAATGAGAAGGCCAGACTAGACTTACCACTTTACTGTAGGCAAAAGGACTTGCATTTGACGAATCGGTCGGATGGGAAGACCTCAAACCCAAAGCTGTTACTCTTTAATCTTTGAGGAAGCCAAGTCGATCTGTCGGTGGATAAAAGAACTTCGGATGCGGATGGTTATTCTTCTAATTTGGCAAGATGTGCCGATGTGAACAAAGGAACCATGATTGGGATGAAAAGCCATGATTGTCATGTATTCATGGAGTGTTTACTTCCTATTGCATTTAGTTCCTTGCCGTCAAATGTTTTAAATCCACTGACTGAACTCAGCCAATTCTTTAAAGATTTGTGTTCTGCGACATTGAGAGAGGATGATCTCATAAGGATGGAACAGAACATACCAGTCATTCTTTGTAAGTTGGAGAGAATATTTTCCCCTGCTTTCTTTGATTCTATGGAGCATCTAGCAGTGCATCTTGCACATGAAGCTAGGCTTGGTGGACCGGTTCAATACAGATGGATGTATCCATTCGAAAGGTACTATAATAAAGTATTCTCTAAAATAAATATTTATTTGAAGGGTTAAATGTATCAATTTTTATCATCAACGTTGTTATTTTGTAGATTTATGGGTGACTCAAAACGGTCGGTGAAAAATAAGGCCAGGGTTGAAGGATCTATTTGTGCAACTTACTTACACCGTGAGACAATCCATTTCTGTTCCCATTATTTTACGAACTTCATGTTGACACCAACAAATAGTAGGAATGAAGTAGAAATTGAAAGTGAAAGACACCCGCTTGCCTTATCAGTATTTTGCCTTTCCGGCCGTCATGGTGGAAAGGAGGTGGATAACTGGATAACGGGCGAAGTGTGGAAGTCAGCCCACGTTCACGTGTTGATCAACTGTGCAGAAGTATCACCGTATCTAACGTATGTATCATTTTGACCACTTTCAATTTCTTTAATCCACAATTGCTCTTGATCATTTGTTTGATAATGACTTGATCAGGGCATTCTTGTTAACTAAGCCCACAAGCGTACAAGACTCTTCTGCCTATATTCATGAATATTTCCCAACGTGGTTTAGGAACCAGGTATTTTTTTGAGTCGTCATATATATATTATTATTATTTATTGTTTGAAAATACAAAAATATTGTTTGAAAATAGGAACCATAATTTGTTTGCACATGGTGTGTACACAGGTGTATAGCGAGGCAGAATCCCCTAAACTCCAACACTTGAGAAATTTATCTCATGGTCCTAAATCACGTGTAAAAGAATGGCACACATTCTTTGTAAATGGATACAAATTCGAAACCCAGTCAAAAACAGAGAGGAAAAAAACAGTTAACAGCGGGGTTTATGTAAAAGGTGCTACAAATGGAGGTGAAGATGACTTTTACGGCGTGATTCAACATATATATGAACTGATGTACAATACTTTAGACTATACTAAAAAAATAGTGTTATTTTATTGTAATTGGTTTGATCCGTCAAATAGAGGCACAAGAGTGGATCGAAAATATAATACCGTTGACATACACATGAGCAGAAGATACCAAATGTTTGATCCGTTTATCATGGCACAACATGTAAGACAAGTGTATTATGTCCCTTATCCATCAACTCGAAGGGACAAACAAGGTTGGTGTGTCGCAATAAAGATAAAACCACGGGGTCGCATTGAAGCAGATGATACACAGGAAGAAGTGGCTTATCAAGTGGATGAGATGTCTCATGTCAATGTAGTAAATGAAGTGGAACCCATTACTAGACTACGTGACAATCCAATCACATATGAAGTTGTAGATGGGGATGAGGAATTAAATGAAGAAGTGGCAGAACCATCAAGATCTGAAGACGATGCCGAAATTGAGTGGGCAGAATGGGCAGATTGAAATTGTTTAACTTTTTACAATTTGAGAAATTAATGTGTAACAATATATTTTAATTTGTCAGTTATTTTCATAACTTGTTTATTTTTATGGAATTCATTTGTAATATTGTTATGTTTAAATATAATATTTCATGACTGTTATTATTCAATTGCTCTATAGACATATATGGCATCAGGAGGTTGAGGAGCCGACTTCCAGACCACCCGGTGGTGGTAAATGGAAGGAAGGGCATCGCCCTCGACCCCCTCATCGTCGAGGCCGACCATCATTAGGCATGACCCTGCGGGTTTTCGGCGTTGTCATCTACACGTCGTCTTAGTACATCTACGGGACGACTGATACACCTCCTGCACCTAGACAAACCTTACGCACGCCTACAGACTCAGGCACATTCGACACCAGCTACATAGACTCGGGCACGTTCGGCACCTTTGCCTCACATTGACATGATCCCCACCTCGGGGTTCCAGCAGCCACATGGCGCTTCGAGTTCCCATGTTATGCCTGATCCGGTGGCCCATGCTCATCAGTCCGACCATGATTATAAATGCGGCCATACACCTGATGACACCGATGTTGGGCGGGGCGGGAGGAGCAGAGAGGTTCAGCGGGAGGAGGTTCTTGAGCGAGGGGAGAGGCGAGCCGACACTCTTGAGATCTTTGTATGATGGCGGAGTTGTTATCAGGCCATCTGGTAAAGGGTAAGTCTTTGCAATTTTTTCAAGTTATTAATAATTTACATGTATATATATATATATATTTATATATATTTTATTTAACATATTTTTATTGTTCAGGTTTCTTCCCTCAAAGCTACCAACCGTTAGCTATCACAAAGAACAATTGAGGAGAATTACCAGGAGTTTTGGCCCACCTGGGACGCTGAAGGATAATGAGCGGGACCATATGTTTAATTCTTTGAGTAAGCTGCAATTTTTATTTTCTTTCATATTATTTTATTTTCGTAAATTTCAATTATGTTTAATAATGTCTTATATTGATACTGAGACGAGGGTTGCTTGGGATGAAAAAGATGAGGAGCTGATCGAGAAGAACTTTCATATGAAGGCCTCCCACCGCCTTTCTGACATGCTTCGACATGGCCGCAGCAGAGATCGCCAGCCCACTTGGATAGGGGATGAGCGCTGGCAAGAATGGTAGCGCCTTTGGAACACCCCTGAGTTCCAGGTGACCAGCGCGAAGGCCAAGAAGAATAGGGCCTCTGAGAAGGGTGGCAGCTTGCACACTGGAGGTTCTGTCAGTCAGGCGCAGCACGCAGTTAGACTTGTACGTGTTATAAAATTGTTATTATTATTATTATTATTATTATTATTATTATTATTATTATTATTATTATTATTATTATTCTTTATTTAAGTTTTTTTATTAATACAATCACAATCGAAGAGGTTGGGGAGAGAAGTTCAGTTGCACGAGCTCCATCTTGCAACTCATATGAAGAGGAGTACTAGTGATTTCGTTGATGAGCGTTCGAGGCGGACTCAGGTAATTATAAAATATAATAAATATTTTTTTAATAATGTTTATATTGTTTTGTTAAAAAAAAATATTTGACTTATTTGTTTGTTTAATAGGAGGAGTTTGAGGCGAGGATGTCTCAGCTTAGATCTCAGAGCTCATCATGTTCTCCATCTCAGAGCCCTGACGATCTATCTACACCGCTGAGGGTTTGAGCGGAAGTGGTTGGCGGAAAGAAGAAGGGTCGCCTATATGGTGCTGGCGACCTTGCCAGCAACTACAAAAAAGGGGCCCGCCGCCTACACGTTGGAGAGTCGTCTAGTAGTAGTGCTGCCACTGGTCGCTCTACCGCGGATGACCAGGAGATAGCCGAGTTGAAGCGGACCGTGGCCCAGCTGCAGGAGCTTTTGACTTAGGTGCCGGCGGCAGAGCAGATGTGCGGTTGCTAGCTCGCCAGAGACCTACTCCATCGACTCGCCTCGCCTCGCCTCCGCCTCCGCCTCCTGATGGCCATGTCGATGATGCAGATGATGTAGAGCATCTCGATCATGATCAGGAGTACCAGGACTATTAGTTCTGTTTGTACTTATATTTTTTCATATTTTTGGATATCATTTTTTTTTCATTTCGGATATTATTTTAGTTACTGATTTTTATTCGTCAAATTTTTTTATTTATTATGTTTTTTTTTAATTTGCTTTTTAGTTTACGTTATCACATTTTTATATATGGAAATCAATTAATAATTAAATTAAATTAAATTACAAGTAATTTTTAATTAAATTAATAAATAAATATTTTTTAATATGAGAATAAATTATTTTTATAATTAAACAAATAAATAATTAAATTAATTAAAATAATTAAATTAATTAATTAATTAATTAAAGAATAAAATTAATTTGGTTATTAATTAATAATTTTATTAATTTTATTAATAAAATTAATTAAAGTAAATATTTTATTAATCAATTTATTTTTCTAAAAAAAAACATTCCGATTACCGACGGTCTAAGCCGTCGGAAAACGTTTCAGATTGACCGACGGTCTAGACCGTCGGAAATTTACCTGTCAGAATTCACCATCATATTCCGACGGGTATAATCGTCGGTATTACCGACGGTAAAGAACAGTCCGTCGGTAATCCTTTGCGACGACCATATTTCCGACGGGTTTTAGGCCGTCGGTGATCCGTCGGTAAAACTGGATTACCGACGGCTTTTATGGATTACCGACGGCTTTAGGCCGTCGGTAATCCCGTGTTTTCTTGTAGTGATATGTAAGAGATGTCAGAAAATTAGAAAATCTATAAATAAGAGGTGCCGACTTCATGAATGAGGACTGCTTCTGCTACTGAAAAAGAACACTAGTGCCTATTGGAGAGCTCTGGAATGGAGACCTAGGATTGGAGACAAAATCAAAAGATTGCACACCGGTTTTTCCTCCAATCCCCATTATGAGTACTTATTCTTTATGTTTATTGTTTTTACTTTAGACATAAGCAACTAAGCTCTCTTTTAGGGTCTTAGGTGGATTTCTTACTTTGAACCCTTTATCTATGGTTTGATTCCTTTTTGCATTCCTTATTTTCTTGATTAAATTATTACGCCTCTTTAATCGCATGATAGGATTAATCACTCTGCATGATAGGATTAATCACTCTAGACATGTTAATAATCAGTCAGTTAATAGTGATCGTGCTTTGGTTAATTGGTGGACCTGCCTAATAGTTAGGGTTAGTAAACTAGGAATAAACAACTGATAGTTCAATTTTTCGGTCATTCAAACTTCTTCCCACTTAATGCTTTGCCCTACTTTAAATATCACTTGTTCCAAGGACGGGTATTTTAGGGAAAATATAGTTAGATTTGTTTGACCAACGGTTTAATGGTATCAGTAAAGGGGTCAGTAATCAAAATTACTTAAGGAACTAAATAGGAATAAACTAAGGAAATGGGTGAAGGGACAAATGAAACTATGATCCTAGGTTCTAATCCATTACGCTCACACTCGTATTTTCTGTTTTCGTAGCATCTAGGACGCTATTATACAAACTAATCGCCTAAATAATAAATAAGTCTTAGTAAAATCGGTAATCACCGTTATTCCCTGTGGGTTTGACAACTTAGGACTCGAAAAGTCCTACTTTTGTTACTACTTACAATTAGGTGCACTTGCCTATAGAACAACAATATTCTCTCTTATGTTCTTTTGGGGTTGAGACACGATGTAGAAAAAGGTTTAGCTTTGGTTTGATACTCAGTGTAGTGGGCAATTTGGGAATTGCAGAATGGTTGTGTTTTTTCTAATAGGATGTATGGTTTTGCACTTATCATGGATCATGGATCATGGATCGTGTTAAAGCCTTGTCTTGGAAATGGGTTTTGGCCAGGGCTAAGTAGTGTCCATGTCTATAGTATGAGTGGTTTATGGATCCTTTTAAATGTATTAGTAGGAAATAGTCCTCCCTCGAATTGATTGTGGCTCTTTCTTATGTATTGTTCTTTTACGCCAATTCATGTAACTTGGGTTGGTGTGCTTCTGTAGCACTCACTCTTATTTGCGTTTTTGTACCTATTGTACACTATGATTACATTTTCTTCTGCTCTTAAAAAAAAATAAAAAAAAGACAGTCAATTATGTACCATTCTAAAAAATGTTAATGTTTGTTGACAATCAAAATAATTTGTCAAAGATAAGAGGATTAGCTCTAGCACAAGTAATGCCATGATAATCCAAATAGTGTTGATAAAGGTACAAGGAATAAATAGCTACACAATGAAAACAACCACGAAACCCAAGAAAAAAGTCCACACATGAACATCTACCAATCATGCACAATAAAGCACATTGGCTCAAATGACACACCCCCCAACAAACCAATCTTGTCCAAATAGATGCAAGATATTTTAATAGGTATTCATGGCACTAAGGTAAAACACAGGGCAATAACAATGTGCAAATAATGCGTAAAGTGTGACCGTTTATCTTAAAAGACACGAAACTTTCAGATAACGTTTGCCTAAATAAACGTTATTTGAAGTAAACTTTCATATAACATTCTCCCAGGCAAACATTATCTGAACAATCCATGTTTTTAATTAAAAATAAAATAAAAATAAGGAACATTTAGATAACACACATCTGGGCGAACATTATCTGAAGCTATACTCCATATAACGTTTGCTCAAACTGGTGTTATATGAAAGCTACTATACAAATAACAATTGTCAAGGGATATGTTATCTGAATGTTTAAAATAGTTAATAAAAAACAAAATGAACATTTGTTTCTTCCGTACACTTTTCTTTGCAAACACTTACTCTCCAAACGCTACAATTTTTTCTCTCTTCCCTATTATTTTAGGTTCCTTCTTGTCGTTCTCTCTGGCACGTTTTCCCCCATACCACTCATTTAGGTGTGTTGTTTTTGCCCAAAACATTTCACACTGCTTTGTTTTGTGCGTTCATCTTTGGTGCCTTAACGTGGGTTTGGGCTGCTTAGTTTAGAGGAACGAACCAACTTTCGTACACTACTATTCCTCGTTGCATATTTTTTTTTCTCCCTTCTTTTTCATTATTTTTTTGGTGAATTTTTAGTTTGATATATGTGATTTGTGGTCAAATTCTTTTATTTGATTTCGTATAAACTTTAGGCTGCTACTCTGATTGAATATCAAACTTTAGGGTTCTTTAGTTGTTTTTTCTCAAGTGAATATGAAATACCAAATAACGAAAATGATACAAATTACGATACTAGAAATAAATTAAATTTTATTGCTTATAAATTGAAAAAGTACAATTACATGAACATCACTTGACTACAAGAAATGAAAATACTAATACAAGAAATAAACTAAACCTAATTAAAAAAAGCACAATTACATGGAGGTCACATTTGTTGCGGCTCAGGCAAGTGCACCTGGTCGTGACTCCTAATAAAGTGGAGTATATTTAAGACTCTGAATTTCGAACCCACAGGAAATGCACGAGTACTAAATTAATATAGATTTTCTATTATTTAGACAAATGAAGGGAACAATTACGTGAACGAGACAAACAAGCAATAATAATAAAGCAAATACACAAGAATGAAATAGAGATCAGTCATAGAAAGTCTCGGGGAACCAGTTCACTAATACTTAGTCCCTGAATTTACTAGTTAATTACAATGAGCTATATTTCCTGGTTGAAAGCTAATCTCCCACTCTAATATTATTAATACCCAATGATCATGCAATATTAACAATCTTCTTCCTAACTAATGCTCCCAATGATCATGCAAGATAAATAGAAGGTAGAGCATTAAGCGACAGTGGAATTGTTAATTCAATAACTAATTAGAAACAAGCAATTATCCTTGATCTGACATAACTAACGAGCTTAATTATTCCTAAAGTTTTGTTAACTAATCGTGGTATGATCGTCTCCAATTAAATTAATTTATTAAAGGGTGATCAAGCCTTATAGGATTAAGCATACTAAGAACAATACAATCAACAGGATAATAAGAAACTCATAGAATTAACTAAATAAATATCAAAGACAAAATAAAAGATCACCCATCACCCCTAATGATTGATTTAGCTACTCATAGTACTTCTCAATAACAAAGAATAACAAGAATCTAAATAAGAAACCATAAAAGAAAAGGAGAGACAAGAGGCAAGAGGCAAAGTCAAAAGCCAAAAAGCCCCTAGTATTTTTTGTCCAACTTCATGACAAGGTGCCTAGTGGAAATGATTGGCGCGAATGCATTTAACATCAGTCTTCCCAGTATTTTGTTATATGCGAAGAATGGATCAACCACCAAAAACTTGCACTACATGAAAAACTCCATTACCGACACCCAAAAGCCGTTAGAAAGACGAAAAAGTTGTTGGTATGGCACCTTTTCGATGGGCTTACGAACAGCTAGTAGACCGTTAGAAATTCGCCAATCGTAAGTGTCAGGCCATTGAAAAGTCCAAAATGTCGTTGGTAATCACCGACGGCCTTTTACCGATGGACTCTATCGACGACCTTGCTCATTGATAATTGTCAGGCTACGGTAGGTACCCATGTGTTAGTCCCTCGACAAATACTAACGGGTAGAGGCCCTCGGTAGTTACCGACAGACAAAATTATCGATAATTAACACAACTCGATAATTACCGATAGAAAAAGACGTCGGTTACGGTGGTATTTCTTTAAAAGAAATTATTTAGTTTTAATATTAATATTAGACTTTAATTTTTATAGTTAACTATTATATATTTAAATATTTAATTATTAAAAATGTAATATAGAGAGAAAGAGAACAAGCGATAGAGAGAGAGAGATATAGAGAGAAAAATGAGGGATAAGGGAGTGGTGATGGAGTACATATATATATATATATAGAGAGAGAGAGAGAGATAGGGAGAAATAAGGGAGAAAAGAAAGAGAAATGAGAGAGAAGGGGTGCGGTTATATATAAAGGAGAGGAAAGAGAGAGAAAATGGGTGTAGATGTGGTTAATCAAGGGCGGAGAGTGGTTGTTTGTTGGGCACACGGAGCGCCATTACCGACAGTCGAAATACAATAGCTATGATTCAACGATCCAATAGTTGAAAATTATGAAGCGAAGGCACAAGGATAGACATTACTGACATCCTAGATAGTCGGAAATGTAACGACTGCGATTTAACCATCCAACAATAGAAAATGACGAAGCGAAGGCGCACGGATTGAGCTGTCGAAAATGCAACTACTGTGATTCAACCATCCAATGACTAGAAATCAATGAAGAGAAGGAGCACAGAATGTGCTTCTATGATCATTACCAATGGCCTTGTTCAGTTAGTACGGACCACCTTGATCGACGGCCTTAGGCATCAGATCGTAGCAATGACGACTTTCATCGGTATGGACCTATAATCAACGACATTACCAACGGCCACAACCGTCGGAAACTGTAACAATGGCCGTGACTATCAAAAAGTAGGCGGGAACTAAATGGCGAGAAATATAGCATTGGCTTTACCGACAAACACCCGTCAGTAAAGTATACCAACGGGCCAAGCCGTCAAAAAGGTCGTTGGAAAAGTTAGCAAGGGGCGAGGCCGTCTGGATAATTGTGTTTTCTTGTAGTGTTGGCAAACATTATCTGCTTCTTCTTTTCATCTACCAACGACATTTACGTTTCTATGTATTTCAGGGTGTATCTCTTTCTCCTGTGAATCTGACCAGGTCGCCTATGTAAGGAAGTAGGTATTTCTCCTTAACTTACATTTTTCGGAAGGCCTCATATAAGAGGATGCTCATCGAACTGCCCTGATCCATAAAAATTCACTGAATATTTTCATTTGCAATTATCGTTGTTATTACCACAGGTCATCATGTTCTAAGATTGTTTTTCTATACCATCAGAAAAGATGATTACCGGGGGGTGACATAAACTGCTCACTGTTGGTTGTCTTGTCTCGACTTTATACACTGCCATGAGGTGCTTCTTTTGTGCATTAGCATATGTTCCTCGCCAGTGAACCCTTCAGCAATTGTCCTGCCTAAGATCCCTGTCGGGCGTGGTGAGCAATCTTGACGTTGGGGAGAAGGTGATTAACTTTTCTCTTTCTAAGGTGACGTCGACCGCTCGCGGTGTCTTCTCCCTTTATGGTCGTCTTCCCAAGTGAGAATTCTTCTTCGTTGTCTAGTGCCAAACCGACTCTGAGTTATTCTTGATCTTCCCCTAGGGGCTCGCTTTTCCTCTATTGTTTCTATTTTATGTACTTCCCTAAACATCCATTTCACACCGCTGTTTGATAGAGTCCCTTAGATTAATGCATTCATTAGTGGTGTATTTGTGGTCTTCGTAGAACTCACAACCGCAAGGTTTGAGCATCTTTCTCCTTTGCGACGTAGGTTTCGACACATCTCGAAATTTTGTGTGCAGGACCTCTGGTAAACCATGCTTGGAGGTGCTAAGAGGGGTACATAATGATTGTACCAGCCTCGGGGAACCCTTCTGGGCATTTCTAGGTTTGAGTGATGGTCTTGTCGAGGCACCGAGTTATGCTTTCCTATGTGCGGAGTGGGATTATGCATCTTGTGCTTCGTGAGTTGTCAAAAGTGTTGCTTTTTCCAAGTTGACGTACTTTTTGCTCGTTCCCTGAATTTCTTCATAGTTTTTAGTGAAGTCTTTGCTAGAGAATTCATGAGCTCCCAGGGCTTTAACATCTCTATATCATGTAGCTTTAATTCCTCTTTGATTTCAGGAACTAATGCAGCCTCCTGATAAAATGTTGTCAAGAAGTCCCACAGTCTCTCTCTCCGTCTTGCTGCTTCACAAAAGCTAGCGTGTGGAAAGTTTTAGGCAGTTGCTTGATAGTGATAAAGAACTAAACAAATTGGTATACTAACTTGTCCCATCCTAAGATGGATACAGGTACTAGCGACTTAAACCACATAAGAACTTCCTTTCTCAATATCAATGGGAACACTTGACACAAAATTGCATCCAAGCATCCCATGACCACCATTGTGTTGCATAACACATCTAAGTGTTGTCGCGAGTCTTCATCTTCTGAGTATGCCTCTATCTCTCCTAGCCGTCTGAGTATCGCTTCTGAAATTTGCTCTATCATACGTGTGTCAAAAAACGAGTGATGATGGAAGCAATCACCTCATTGCCTCTAGGAGTATGATAGTTCCCCTTTTTCCTTGATTCCTGCATGTACGGATTTGGGTTGTGATAGTATTTGAAGTAGAAAAGTAGTAGAGGTAAGTTGTGGAATGTAGTCGAATAGTATTAGAAGATGGGAGGCTTTACAATTTGGAGCTAGAATGTAGTTTGTATTGCTCTCAAATTAGTTGATTACAAATGCACCTAAACTTGCCTATTTATAGGTGCTTGAAGATGGTTCTAGCAATAGATGGTTCTAGGCTTTTCTTGACTTAATTTTACATTTGATTATTCTAGAAGCATTTGATTATGGTAGATATTTCTAGGAATTCTCTAGTCTTTCTACATTGTTTTGTATTAGATACTTCTAGGCTTATATGGCTATTTCTAGGCATAAGCTATCCTAGGCTTTTGTAGAAAACTCTAGAAAATTGCAGCATCTTTAACACTCCTCCTTGATGCGATTTTCGGAAACTCCGAACTTTGTCCTCAGTTCCTCAAACTTGACTCTGGGCAATGCCTTTGTAAATATGTCCGCAATTTGGTCTTGATCGTGCGATCGAGCTCGATTTCTTTAGTTGCCTCTGCTTCCCTGATGAAGTGATATTTGATTGCTATATGTTTTGTTCTGTTGTGATGCACTGGATTCTTTGCCATTGCTATTGCCGATTTGTTGTCGCAGTAGATTATGGTAGGGTCATCCTGCTGTTCACCCATGTCTCCGAGTATTCTCCGAAGCCATATAGCTTGATTTGTCGCCACCGCCGCCACGCATCGACCTCTGCCGTTGATTGTGCAACAGTCGCTTGCTTCTTTGATGCCCATGAGAAAAAACCTGATCCTAGTAAGAAGGCATAGCCTGATGTGCTCTTCATGTCATCAGCCGAACCTGCCCAATCACTATCGGTATAGCCGATCAACTTTGAGTTGGTCATGGTTTTATACCATATACCAAACTCCTTCGTGCCTTGTAAATATCTTAGAACTCTTTTAGCTACTCCATAGTGAACCTGACTTGGTTTCTCGCATGAACCTTGATAGAAGACTTGTAGCATACATGATGTCCAGTCGCGTAGTCGTAAGATATAATAGGCTCCCAATTAAGCTTCTATAGTGCGATGCATCGACACGGTGCTCCATCTTCCTTTAACAGCTTCTTATTTGTTACAAGCGGAGTAGCGACTGGCTTGCAGTCATTCATCCTGAATTTCTTTAATAATGCTTCTGTGTATTTCTTCTGACATATGAATATCCCTTCTTTTTGTTGTTTTATCTCTATGCCGAGGAAATAATTCATCAAGCCAAGGTCGGTCATCTCGAATGTCTTCATCATGTCTTCTTTGAACTTAGTTATCATTTCTATATTGTTTCCCGTGTAGATAAGATCATCTACGTATAGGGAGACAATGAGAGTATCTTGCTGACCTTGGGTCTTGACGTATAGTGTTGGCTCACTTTTGCTCCTCCTGAATCCTTGATCGGCGAAGTATCGATCAATTCTGCTATACCATGCTCGAGGAGCTTGTTTTAGACCATATAAAGCTTTTCTTAGTCTTAGCACTTTGCCTTCATTGCCTTTGCTAACAAAGCCTTGTGGTTGCTCCACATAAATCTCTTCTTGTAGTACCCCATTGAGAAAGGCTGACTTGACATCTAACTGGAAAATATTCCAGCCTTTTGAGTCTTAGAGCTATTAAAGCTCTTATTGTATCCATTCTAGCAACTGGAGCAAATGTCTCATTTTAGTCGACTCCAGGTTCTTTGTGAGTAGCCTTTGCTACCGGCTAGCCTTGTGTTTTTGTATTGAGCCATCGTGGTTAAGCTTTGTCTTATAAACCCATTTGACTCCAATAATATCTTTATTTTTGGACAATCTACTAGCTCCCACGTGTTATTTTTTCTCTATCATTTCTATTTCTTCCTCCATTGCCTTGACGCATACTTGTTGCGTTGAAGGTACTTCATAGGTTTCAGGATGAAGTATAGCCAAGTTGCAAGATTGATATATATCCAGCAACGATTTTTCTTTTATCGGAGTAGATTCTGGTGAAGGATCTTGTCGGTGTCGTGGAGATGAAGGGGGCGTACCTGAACCTGCAGTTACTTCGTCGACTTCTTCTTGAGGTTGTTATCTTGCAACGAAAAACCGCTTCTCTCAATTTTTCTTTATCCCGGTTCAAGAAGCACCTTCATCAACTTCAACATCTCGTGACGGTTGAGCTTCTTTGTTTGTAAGTTGTAGACTCGATAGCCTTTTGACTGCCTGCGGTACCCCAAGAAGATTCCTCGTACTGTCTTGTCTTCAAGCTTATGTCTCTTTTGATCTGGCACATGAATATAGCATATGGATCCAAAGACCCTTAGATGTTTAACCGATGGTTTTTGCCCACTCCAGGCTTCAATAGGAGTTTTGTCTTGAACTGCCTTAGTTGGACATCTGTTGAGTATGTAGACTGCAGTGTAGACTGCTTCAGCCCAAAAGGTGTTTGGTAATCCTTTTTCCTTCAGCATTGATCTTGCCATCTCCATGACTATACGATTTCTTCTTTCAGACACTCCATTTTGTTGTGGAGAATATGCGACTGTAAGCTGTCGCTCAATGCCTTCATCTTCGCAGAATTTATCAAATACGTGGGAGTTGTACTCTTTTCCGCGATCACTTCTAAGCCTCATTATATGTTTACCGCTTTGCTTTTCGACAAGGGCCTTAAACTTCTTGAATGTTCCAAAGACTTCTGATTTTTCCTTGATAAAGTAGACCCAAGTCATTCTAGAAAAGTCATCAATAAAGAGGATGAAATACCTGTTGTTGTCAAGTGATGGTGTCCTCATTGGTCCGCAAACGTCAGTATGGATGAGCTCCAACAAGTCTTTTGCTCTCCATGGTGGGCTGGTTGAAAACAAGATGTCATGTTGGTTCCCAAGAAGACATCCTTCACAAACTACATTATTTTCTTCCAAGTGTGGGAGATCTCTCATCATATTCTTCTGATATAACAACTTCAAGGCTTGAGTGTTGAAGTGGCCAAATCTCCGATGCCATAGCCAGGAATCATCAACTTGCACCTTCATGGCAATGTTAGTGGTATATTTAAAGTTTATCGGGAAACTTCTGTTCCTCTTCTCCATTTTTACTTGGGCTATCTCAACCCTTTTATTATTGTTATCATAGATTGTGCATTTATCTCCTTCAAAGTGAAGGGCATAGCCTTTCTCCATCATTTGGCCAATGCTCAAGAGGTTTTCTTTAAGATTGGGAACTAGTAAGACATCTTTAATGAATCTCGTACCTTTCTTTGTCTCCACCATGACAGTGCCTTTTCCTTTTGACTCCACGACTGTACCGTTTCCTAGTCGAACCTTTACTTTGACGGAGTCATCAATATCCTTGAAAATGCTCCCATCTTTCGCCATGTGATTGCTGCAACCGCTATCCAAGTACCAGTTTCCACACATTTCGTCACTAGAATCTTGGGTAGCATAGAATAGATGTTGCTCACGGTCATGTGGATTTTGCTCACACTCGTGCTCTTCAACGAAATTGGCCTGATGTTTATTTTTGCTGAAACAGTTCTTGTCCACGTGCCCAAATCTCTTGCAATGTCGACACTGTGTCTTTCCACGATAGCGATAGTCTTTCTCGGCATGATTTGTCCTCTTGCAGATGCCACATGGAGGATACTCATCTTGATTTTTCTTTGAGAAATTTCTAGAATTCTCTTTGTTTCTAGAATTTTCTCCACTATTTTTGTTTCCTCCATATCCTTTATTTTGAGACCGTAATTTGAGCTTTGATTGAAAGACATTTTCTATTGAGTCATCTTCATGCCTACTCAATCTTTGCTCATAAGCTTCAAGAGAGCCCATTAGCTCTGTCACCGATAAAGTAGACAGGTCTTTTGTTTGCTCAATCGTAGTCACGATTGAATCATACTTACAGGGAATAGAAATTAATATTTTCTCAACAATTCTTTTGTCGAGAATATTTTCCCCATAGGCTCTCATTTGAGAAACTATTTCTTTTATTTTAGAATAGTAATCTTTTACGGTCTCGGACTACTTCATTTTTATTAACTCAAACTCACGTCTTAGAGTTTGAAGTTTGACGGCACGTACCTTGTCACTTCCTTGAAACTCCTCCTGTAGTGTGCTCCATGCTTCTTTGGCACTTGTAGCTCCCATTATTCTCGGAAAAATAGCGTCGACTACTGCTTGTTGTAGAAAAAATAACGCCTTTGCGTCTTTTTGTTTATTTGCCTTCAACTCTTTTGTCGGGCTGCGGAAGAGTTGAAGTGTCTGCAGTAGCAGTAAATCCTTCTTCTACAACATCCCACAAATCTTGGGAGCAAAAAAATGTCTTCATTTTAATGCTCCAAAAATCATAATTTTTGCATGTAAAAACAGGAACGGTAATAGATGGAGATTGAATGGTATTAGCCATGAGTTAAGAAAATTTTTGGGACTAGTATAAAATGTAAGGAGGATTTTTTTTTTTGGAATAGTTGGGTAATTTTTTACGCCCAGTATATGACCGAACCAGGCTCTAGATACCACTGATAGTATTTGAAGTAGAAAAGTAGTAGAGGTAAGTTGTGGAATGTAGTCGAATAGTATTAGAAGATGGGAGGCTTTACAATTTGGAGCTAGAATGTAGTTTTTATTGCTCTCAAATTGGTTGATTACAAATGCACCCAAACTTGCCTATTTATAGGTGCTTGAAGATGGTTCTAGCAATAGATGGTTCTAGGCTTTTCTTGACTTAATTTTACATTTGATTATTCTAGAGGCATTTGATTATGGTAGATATTTCTAGGAATTCTCTAGTCTTTCTACATTGTTTTGTATTAGATACTTCTAGGCTTATATGGCTATTTCTAGGCATAAGCTATCCTAGGCTTTTGTAGAAAACTCTAGAAAATTGCAGCATCTTTAACAGGTTGTAATGCAGATGATGAACTAAGTACAATGGTGGTATGTATGTCTGATAGCGAGGTAGGTTAGTTAGTGTTAATCTAGAGGAGGCATTTTTCTGCCATCGAAGGATACATGCTTGCTGCGAGATATGGCAATTACTCTAGTGGTCGAGGCGCCATCACAACAGCTGCCGACGGCGGTGACACATAGGATGATTGGGATGGGGGTGGGTCGTAACGCAATGCAGGTGCGCCAAAAGAGTGAATGTCATGGCCTTCACTTGGTTGGACGTGGGGTTCCAAACATAATAGGCATTGCTCTAGCCTCCTTTGTCATCTGGGGGAGGCTGGGTCTTTCCCCTTATAGAAATGCGTTCTCCACGGTTGGGGAAACATCGTCGTGCTAGGGTAGCTCTCGTTGATCTTTCATTATGTCCTACAGTACCAAGGGCGGCAGGTGCCCTTTACTGCCAGCGAGCTCTCTTCAGTTTCCTAGTTTAGAATTTGTACATGTCCCTAACTGTGTTCCCTAGTGGGAATATTGTTGGAACCTAAACGACTGATGTGACATCCAAAAAAAAAATTAAAATTTCAAATAAAATAGATAATAATTTTAAGTAATAAATTTTGATAAGAATAAATAAAATAAAGAAATTTTTTTTTGAGAAAAAAATACAAAAAGAATAAATAATATATATATATATATGTAATGAAATAAAAGAAATAATAAGTAATAAGTAAATCAAAAGAAATAAAGTAAAGAAAATAAATAAGTATTATAAAAATAAGTTTTAAATAAATAAATAAATAAATGAGATGATAATAATAATAATTTTAAAAATTTGGGTCAAGAAATCTTTGGAGAAATCTAGAACCCAAATAAAATAAAAATATTAGTACTGTGCGACGCAACGAAGATACAACTAGCTAGGGGAGATCGCGACGCGAGCCTACCCTGACAAAACTCCCACACGCGCGTTGACACGTGTAAAGGCAGCCAGTGCCTCGCAATGTGATGGGCCTTTTTCCACAACTATAAATTGGTTGTCCTACCACCCAATTTAACCAATAAAAACATCAGAATATTTTTCCCCATATAGTACTAGCCTTCTCGGGTTACAAGTAGCGGAACGCTCGAAGCAGGAAGGAGCCTGAAGGAGAGAATGGTCTTCTAGTCATCTAAGGGAGACAGAATCCTATCCACTAGGGAAAAATAGTATTAGGATAAGTGTAGAATAGGTGTAGGGTGCCCTTTGCCCTACCAGAGGGTTAATAATAACAACACCTCAGGAGAGGGGTTGTGACCTGCGATGATCGAGGGGGATCACCGCTAGTCTGTCAACCCATAGGCCATATAGATTAGGGTATGTGTTGATAATTGGTAGTAAGTCGCTTCAGCGACGCTAGGTAAATAAATAAGGAAACGAATGTTCTTTTAATATGCTTGTGTGTTGTGATTGTTTGCATATGTTCTACGTGCTAATAAGTGGTATTCTACTGTTACGTGTGCTTGTGTGTTATGGGTGTTCTAAATAAATGTTGTGTCGATACTCTTGGTATGTGTGGGTATGGCCAGTATAATGAAACCTATAATAATAAAGGAAGAACAAGGTAATATGATAAAATTTGCCAAAGCTGTTTAAGGTGGAATCTCCCAGAAGATGATAAGTAACAATAAGCTGATAAGTGCTGAGATTAATAAAAGAATCATGTGCATAGTTGTAATCATGTGCATAGCTGTGCTATTATCCACTGTCGTACACATAGGTTGTGTAAGAGGCCAGGTACTAGAATACGGGTATGATGCAGTCAGTACAGGACACGCTGGTCCTTGGGGATAGTCTGGGTCCGATAAGTCCACAGGTGACGGGTGACTTGCAACCATCCTGTCGGAACGTCGGGTAGCCTGATCATCTTGACGGGGTACTGTTACTGTCCATAATGCCAATCCCGAGTGCCGCCCCCGACACCTATTCTTATCGCTGAAGTTAGGGAACAGGGATGCACTCTTAGGGGTATGATGAGCGGGATATGGGGATGGACAACTGACTTCACCTGCCTATCATAGGCTGGTGGGAGGTAGCTGTAACTACAAAGGCTAAGGTGGGGCCGTTTCTGCCGTGCTAGCTGTGTGGCCACATAGGCATATAGAATGTTAGGGTGCATCTCATACATAATCTAAAAGAAGGAATATAATAACAACTCAGCCTATTCATACATGAGTTCTTATTACTATTATTTCTGTTTATTAGTGTGAATAGTGTGTTCTGATCTCCTATTTTATTTTTGCACAATCATACTATCACATTACACCGGGAAGCCAGACCAGAAGCAGGAGTCAGCTGGTGGTCTCTTACTCACTCACGCACTACGCACTCTCAAACTATATGTATATTTGTTCATGTATGTTATCATGCATATAAGTATTTAGGTAAATAAAATAATAATGGGTCGTTCATCTCATAATGGGATGGGGTCATCTCATTTGGGTGGTATCAAAGCAGTTCGGTCCTATCCGGACTGTGAGATCTATAGTATCCTCATCGACTGACAAATGTTGGATTCCCACCAAATTCAACTACACAAGTCTCATTGGGAAGGGTGTTTGATAGGTAATTCATCTAGACTAGGGTTAGTAACTTAGGAGCAAAGCATTCCATCTGTTTGTGTGTATGTTCTGACATGTTTATTTTTTTCAAAAATTGATGGCATCCTCTAGCCGAGAAAGACATCAAGTTGTTCTCCCGCTCCGCTATCAAAGAAAGCTGTGGAACAAATCATTAGAATCTGCAAAAAGAGGAAGATGTTACAATTGTTTCGAACCACACCTTGTTCGAAACTGTCCTTATCCAATCTACCATTATTGTTTCAATTGCGGTGGAAAGCATTATACCGTTAACTGTAGGGAAACCAGCAATGGATGTTATATGTGTGGAGACCCTACCCATGAGCCTGGTGAGTGTGATCCTACCTTTCCCTCCAGACAGAGAAGACCCAACCTTCCTTCACGAAGAAGAAACCAAAACCTAGTAATAAATCACCCCGCCTCCACTACCCCGTTACCATCCACCACCCCACCAACAGCTGAAGCTGCCCCACTTCAAGAAGAGATCAAACGGATGGGGGGAACCACTGATGGACTTCTTCGGAATAGAGTAATGTATGGGAATATGTGGTGATATGTGAATTGGTTTGTATATTTTTGTTTGTCAGTATGTGTGATGACGAGTGATATGTACAATATATGTTTTCATGTGTTTCATCCCTATGCTTTTTGTATATGTTTGGAAACGTGTTTGAACTTTAGGATTTGTGTTAAGTAAATTAAGTTTTTAACGTACTGCGATTGTGAATACTTTGATTATATGTGTAAATCAAGAAAATAAAGAAAATTTAAAAACATAAAATAAAATAAATAATGTCATACAAACCACCGGGGGGAATCTATCCCGAAACCCAAATCTAAAATACGAAAAATAAAGAAAAAGTCCATAAAACTAAAAAGATCAAATATCAAAATCCGGAGGAGATACCCAAACACCCACATCCTCCTCCAGCTTATCAACCTTCTCCTGCAGCCGAACTATGTCCGCCCTAACCTCATCCTTGCCATGTAGAAACAGTGCCTCCAGTCTAGCCTGGTTCTCCAATAGCTGAACAAATAGCTGGTTAGCCTCCGATCATATTGGAGGAATACCCCCAACCTGTTATGGCTGCGGCTGCGGCTACTGCTGCTGCTCCATTACTACTGGGCCGTCATGAAATTCATCAATAGTGGCTCTAGTAATAGGCTTCACGACCCGACCCATTGAATCCATAGCCTGCATATCCACTCCCTGGGACTAATAGCGTAGGGAAATCAGAACAGGGTGACTCAGCCAATTTTTGTTCTTGGCAGAACGACCTATGTCGTTTGCAATTACCCTGTAAATATCAATATGGTCATGCTCCAAGATGGAGTAAACTAACTCAGCCATCTTAGCTGTCAAGTCATTTTTGTTGGAGCAGGCAAGAAGGGAGTAGTGCATAAATAAAGTCCAAGCTCGAGCCAGCCGCGTAAGGTTATTAACCTAAGCGGGACTCCCTCCACAGTCCTAAACCAATCACCTCCAGGTCTCAATAATTCTTGAGCCATGGTAGTAGGGTCAGTAGGATGGCTCAACCTCTCCATAAAGCATCAACCTTCCACCAGAGGAATCTCCAACAGGGAGCTAATGGCACCTGGGCTAACATCAATTTCCACTCCCCTCACATAACTTCTATAGGTCACGATCGTACCAGCAGGAAGGTAGGCATTCGCATAGAACTTGCGAACTGCCTCCACACTGAATTTTGCCATAAGCTCCAGCAAACTCTGCCATTGCCTCTCCTGAAACTCTGCTATAGTCTTTGGATACTCGCCCGTCTCCAGTACAAATACCCTGTCACTGAAAATGTCGCGAGACTCAAAGCAAGAGTAGTACATCCTATGGTGATCCAAAGATTTGAAACGACGCTCCTCTAGTCTTTCCTCGAATGATGATCCGGTACGAACTCTCTTGGAACTACGACGAGGCATCCTACATGGATAAAAATGTGGTAAGATTTAGAAACTTAATCTTAATCATTAAATTCTATATTTAACAAATTTTATGAGGGATAATAAGAGTAATAGAAATCCTTATACACTAATTTAAGAGAAATTTTTTCCAATATTCTAAAAATTTTATACATACTAAACCCCTACTAAATTCCCAGAAAATTCAACTTATCCCTAGAAATAAAATATTTCCAAAAAAATCTCATACGTAAGATTCTAACTCTGTACAAAATGCCTTAAAATATTTATCTCTTAATTTTTTCAAACTAAATCCCTTAGGAGAAATAATAACCATAAAATTTTCAATATTCAACATAAATCCATAAAAGTTAGGGTTTTTTTTTCGAATCCTAAATAAATATAGGACCTATACCTTAAATTTAAACATCCATACTATTCTAAGAATCTTGAGAAGGAATTTTTGTAAACTCTATAATGCCACGTATAATTATTTCTATCCTATAAACTAAAATTTTAGGATCTTCGTAAAATCTAATATGTCAAATCGAAAGTAAAACAATGAGAACACTAATTTAAGAAGAATTGTTTTCTAAATAACTAAAAATAAAACAAGAGATTAACATTCCCTTCCTCATATCAAAACAAGTAGAGAACAAATTTTAAAGATAAATTCTAGAGTGTAATCATCCGAGAATAAAAATATTTTGAGTAAAATTCATCCCTAGAGCAAGTATTAGGACAATCTAAAACAAGAATTTAGTGATTTAGCTATAAGAGAATGCTTACAACTTAAAATAAAACTCTAAGAACAAATCTAAATTCATTTGGAACTTTTAACAAACACCTTCAAGGCACTACTTATATATTATCACAAATCTTAATCAACCCAAATCAAACCTAGAATCAACAATGATTCAAACCTAGCAACTACAAGCAATCTATAACCACAATCAATCAACAACAACAAAAAATTCAAAAAGAAAATCTCTAATTTTTGGATTTCCCTATAAAAACCCAAAGAACCTAAAGTGTAAAAAACTTGAATAGAATAGGATTTAGGCTTACCTTAATGCAAGTAGAATGACAAGGAAGCAAACTAGGATGAATCTTTATACGAAATAGTGCTCAAAATGGGAAGAGAAAAGCTCCAAAACCGCAACATTTTATCGGTCCTAGAAATGGACCATCGCATTGTATTGGGGTACCTTGTGACGCGATGGTACTTGAATTTAGAAAAATTTTAATTTTTGTTTTAAAATTAATGGAAAGGATAAAAACTTAGGACCCTAAGAATCCTAAAATAATCCAGCAATTAGGCATAATTATTATAAAAAAAAATCTTGTTAGACAAATTTTCTTATTTAATATGACTACGTACCCGGAAATACATTAAATACATATTGCTTGAAAATTTATAATCAGAAAATTTAGAGGTTAATAAATCAAAATACTAGAGAAAAGAGGTGATGGAATTAATCAAGAGAGTAAAGAAATAGAAAAGATTTACACCAATCACCAACTCTCCAATTTTCTAGGATGAAAATTATTTTAAGGGGGATGGTAGTGTGACATCGGAAAAAAAAAATTAAAATTTCAAATAAAATAAATAATAATTTTAAATCATAAATTTTGACAAGAATAAATAAAATAAAGAAAAAAAATTTTGAGAAAAAAATATAATTAGAATAAATAATATATATATATATATCAAAGAAAATGAAATAAAAGAAATAATAAGTAAATCAAAAGAAATAAAGTAAAGAAAATAAATAAGTATTATAAAATAAGTATTAAATAAATAAATAAATCAGATAATAATAATAATAATAATAATATTATTATTATTATTATTATTATTATTATTATTATTATTATTAATATTAAAAATTTGGGTCTAGAAATCTTTAGAGAAATCTCGAACCCAAATAAAATAAAATAAAAATATTAGTACTTTCGCAACGCGACGGAGATACAACTAGGGGAGCTCGCGACGCGAGCGTATCCTGACAAAACTCCCACACGCACGTTGACACGTGTAAAGGCAGTCAGTGCCTCGCGACGCGATGGACCCAACGCGACGCGATGGGCCTTTTTCCACAACTATAAATAGGTGGTCCTACCACCCAATTTAATCAATCAAAACCTCATAATCCTTTTCCCTACTATAGTACTAGCCTTCTAAGGTTACGAGTAGCGGAACGCCCGAAGCAGGAAGGAGCGTGAAGGAGAGAGCGGTCTTCTAGTCAGGTAAGGGAGACAGAACCCTATCCACTAGGGAATAATAATATTCAGATAAGTGTAGAATAGGTGTAGGGTGCCGTTAGCCGTACTAGAGGGTTAATAATAACAACACCTCAGGATAGGGGTTGTGACCTGCGATGACCGAGGGGGACCACCGCTTGTTTGTCAACCCATAGGCCATATAGATTAGGGCATGTGTTGATAATTGGTAGTAAGCCGCTTCAGCGATGCTAGGTAAACAAATAAGGAAACGAATGTTCTTTTAATATGCTTGCGTGTTGTGATTGTTTGTGTATGTTCTACAAGCTAATAATTGGTATTCTGCTATTATGTATGCTTGTGTATTGTGGGTGTTCTAAATAAATATTGTGCCGATACTCTTGGTATATATTTGTGGGTATGGCCAGTATAATGAAACCTATGATAATAAAGGAAGAACAAGGTATTATGATAAAATCTGTCAAAGCCGTTGAAGGTGGAATCTCCCAGAAGATGATAAGTAACAATAAGCTGATAAGTGCTGAGATTAATAAAAGAATCATGTGCATAGTTGTAATCATGTGCATTGCTGTGCTATAATCGACCGTGCCTGCATGGGTGTATGCGAGATCAGTACCCAGTCGAGTCACGATCACGGTCGATATAGAACATACTGGTCCTTGGGGATAGTCTGGATCTGACAAGTCCACAGGTGACAGATGACTCGCGACCATCCTGTCGGGACGTCGGGTAGCCTGGTCATCCTGACGGAGTACTGTTGTATCAATGTCCAAAGTGCTGATCCCGAGTGCCGTCCCGACACCTGATCCTATCGCTGAAGTTAGGAAACATGGATGCAATCTTAGGGGTACGATGAGCGGGATAAGGGGATGGACAACTGACTTAACCTACCCATCACAGGCTGATTGGAGGTAGCTGTAACTACAAAGGCTAAGGTGGGGCCACTTCTGCCGTGCTTGCTGTGTGGCCACATAGGCATACGAAATTTTAGGGTGCATCTCATACATAATCTAAAAGAAGGAATATAATAACAACTCAGCCTATTCATACATGATTTCTAATTACTATTCATACATGATTTCTAATTACTATTATTTTCGTTTATTAGTTCAAATAGTGTATTCTGATCTCCTATTTTATTTTTGCACAATCACACTATCACATTACACAGGGAAGCCAGACCAGAAGCAAGATTCATCCAGTGGTCACTTACTCGCTCACACACTGCACACTCTCAAACTATATGCATATTTGTTAATGTATGTAAGCATGCATATAAGTATTTAGGTAAATAAAATAATAATGGGTCGTCTTCGTCTCAAAATGGGAAAGGGTCATCTCATAAATATTTCTGTTTACCTTATACTTTCTTAAGAAACTAATAAATAAATATTTATGTTTTAAATATTGATTTCCATTAATTTTATCAACTGGCAAGTTTAGACCCTCAATAATTTTGATGATAACAAAGTATCTATGTGAGAACATTTTCCTTCTAATAAGTCTTGAAGTGTGTAAGAGATAAACATATCTATATTGGTAACATAACTCAAGCTAGTAGAAATTGCTACAGAAATATACTTTGCTTCTGTTATTGAAAGTGCTATTGTGATCTGTCTTTTGCTGGACCACGAGATAAGGTTTACTCCAAGAAATTGGGAGCCACCACTTGTGCTTTTTCTTTCAATTCTATCTCCAACAAAGTCAGCATCACAGAAATCTACTAACTTGTAATCATCTGATTTCTTATACAGCAAACCAAGGTTAGTAGTTCATTTAAGATACCTAAAGATTCTCTTAACAACAGTTAAGTGAGATTCTCTAGGATCAGATTGGAATCTTGCACATAAGCACACACTAAACATTATATCAGGTCTTGAGACAGTAAGATAAAGGAGTGAACCTATCATACCTACGTATACCTTTTGGTCTACCTTTTTACTTGATTCATTTTACTTAGAGTACAGGTAGGATGCATTGATGTGCTCATTGGTTTGGTTTCCTCTAGCTTGAACTTCTTCAGGAGTTCTTTCACATATTTTGTCTGATGGATATAAGTTCCATCTTGACATTGTTTGATTTGAATACGAAGGAAGAACTTCAATTATCTCATCATACTCATCTCAAACTCATTCTGCATAAGCTTAGAGAATTCCTTGCAAAGAGATTCATTAGTAGCACTAAAGATAATGTCATCTACATATATTTGAACTAATATGAAATGCTTCTTAGATGATTTCCTAAAGAGTGTAGTATCCATCTGTCCTCTTTCAAAACCATTTGACATTAAAAAGGAACTAAGTCTATCATACCAAGCTCTTGGAGCTTGCTTAAGACCATATAGAGCCTTTTTAAGTTTGAAGACATGCTCTGGAAAAGCAACATCTTCAAAACCAGGTGGTTGTTTTACAAATACTTCCTCACTTATGAAACCATTCAGAAATGCTCTCTTAACATCCATCTGATATAAAGTAATGCCATGATGTACAACAAATGATAATAAAATTCTAATTTCTTCTAATCTAGCTATAGGTGCAAATGTTTTAGTATAGTCAATACCTTCCTTTTGTGAATACCGTTGAGCAACTAACCTTGCTTTGTTTCTTACCACTTTACCATCTTCATCAAGTTTGTTTCTGAAACCCACTGGGCTCCAATGGCTTGCTTATCCTCTAGTGGAGGTACAAGCTTCCATGCATCATCTGGAATTGATTCAGCTCTTCTTGCATAGCAAGTATCCATCCATCATCTGTTAGGGCTTCATCAATTGTCTTTGGTTCTATCCCTGGCAACAGTGCAAGATCAGAGTGTTCTTTGAGAGATGATCTGGTTCTGACTCTTTCACTGATTCACCAATGATCTGGTCCTTTAGGTGATGAGTCTTGAACTTCCAATCTCTTCTTAACTATACTTGTGTCTGGTCACCAGACGCAAGACCAGAGGCAATATTAGAGTCACCACCAGATGCATCAGCATCTGTTTCATTATTTATCTGCATATCTGCGAAAATCTCATCCAGCTTTGACATTCCAGTGTCAGGCTTCTTGTTATCAAATCTTACATGCATTGATTCATCAACAATTAAAGTTTCTTTGTTGTATACTCTGTAGGTTTTAGAGCGTTCAGAATATCCCAAAAAGATACCTTTTTGTGCTTTAGAATCAAATTTATCAAGATTGTCCTATGTATTGAGAACAAAGCAATCACACCCAAATTGATGAAAATATGAAATGTTGGGTTTTCTCCCTTTCCATAATTTATATGGAGTCTTATTCAAAATAGGTCTAATATAGAAGTTCCTATCGAAGTTCACTATGAATCTTTGGGTACCTATTATGAGATTTATGGGGATTATTTATTATTTATTTTATATTCTAGTATATAAATAAAAAACAGAATAATTTGAATATAAGGAAAGGATTAATAGTTAATAGAATAATATTTTGATCGATTTATCAAAAAATTTCTCAAATCCAATTCCTAACAATAAACCAAAATCCCCTACACGATTAGTTACAAACGCTTTTTGACAAGCATTTGCCGCAATAGGACGTGTGAACAAAAAACCTATTAATAAATAAGAACACATTCCAACCAATTCCCAAAAAATATAAACTTGTATCAAATTTGAACTAATAACTAATCCCAACATTGAAGTATTAAAAAAACTCATATAAGTAAAAAATCTCAAATATCCTTGATTATGAGACATATAATTATCACTATAAATAAGAACCAGAATACCAACAGTAGTGATTAATATCGACATAATAGAAGTAAGTGAATCGATCAAGTAGCCAAACTCTAAAGAAAGATCATTATTTATAGTCCAAGACCATACATATTGATAGATAGAACTGTTCTTGATTTGTCTATGTGTCTTATCAATATCTCTACGTGCGGTTCGTTGAAACAGAAAAAGCTATTCAATGAATTCGACTCTTTTCTTTATAGTACTATTTTGAATATAGCATGCAGTGTTTACTGCTTCTGCCCAAAAGTGCTTTGCAATGTTTGTTTCATGAATCATGGTTCTGGCCAACTATTGAAGAGATCTATTTTTTATTTCTACAACACCATTTGTTGTGGTGTTCTAGGAGAAGAAAAATTGTGAGAAATGCCATGTTCTTCACAAAAGTTTTGAAATAGTACATTTTCAAATTCACCACCATGATCACTTCTAATGGTTGTAATGCAAAAGCATTTTTCATTTTGTACTTATTTGTAGAAGATAGAAAACATCTTAAAAGACTCATCCTTGTGTGCAAGGAATTTTACCCATGTCCATCAGGTATAGTCATCAACAATAACAAGACCATATTTCTTACTAGACAAAGAGGTAGTTCTAGTTGGACCAAATAAATCCAAGTGTAAAAGTTCATGTGGTCTTGAAGTGGAAACAACATTTTTAGATTGAAATGAAGATTTTGTTTGTTTCCCTTTTTGACATCATTCACAAAGAGCATCAGACTGATACTTGAGATTTGCTATGCCTTTAACAAGTTCTTTCTTGTTAAGCTTTGAGATTAACCTCAAGCTGGCATGACCCAATCTCTTATACCAAGTCTATTGTTCTTCATCAAGTGACAAAAATCACTTGACATTTTGATTAGCTAACTCAGAGAGCTTGATTTTATAATTATTATTCTTCCTCTTTGCTGCAAAGAAAATAGAGTCATCTTTCTTGTTTTTAACTATACAGGCATTATCAATAAAGCGAACATCATAATCACTATCACATAATTGACTTATACTAAGTAAGTTATGCTTAAGGCCATCAACAAGTAAAAAATTATCAATAGAAGGTAGAAATTTCTCACCAACCCTTCCAATGCCAATGATTTTACCTTTCTGGTTTCCACCGAAACCAACTATTCCACTTTCTTTATATTGCAGCTCTTGGAACATACGCCTTTCTCCCGTCATGTGTCGTGGGCACCCATTGTCCAAGTACTAGGACTGGTGTTTCAACTCTGTTACTAAGTAAATCTGCAACATAGATAATCTTATCCATATGTACTCAAATCTTTTTGGGTCCTTTCATGGTAGTTCTAGAAGGAAACTTCTCCTTCTTGTTTTTCAAAGCATAACAGTTATTTCTTTTGTCACCTTTCTTATTATAGTAGGTACATAGCAGACAGTCACTATGATAATTAGTCTCATCAGACTTTAGATTGGTGTTGTCAAAAGTGAGTTCCTCTGGTTTATAACCAAAACCCTTTTTGCCATTTTGGCTGACACCCCAGATCATAGATGCCTGTTTGCAGCGTGTCACACACTCAGCAAAAAATCTTTGAAATCCCTCTTCATATTTTGAAGAGTTGCATTCAAGCTTTTCTTCAGTCTTAGAGCTGGCATTCACCAGACGGTGATTTTCAACTTTGAGTATTTCATTCTCTTCATTAAGCGTTAAAAATTCTTTTGAAAGTTTTTAGAATTTTCTTTTCAATGCTTTCTACTCAATGGAGAGCTTGGAAGACTCATCTAAGAGTTCATCAAAAGCTTTTTGAACATCAGAGGATGAGTTAGAATTTAATCCAATAGCAGCCATCAGAGCCATGTTGGCATGTTCATCATCATCATCAGACGATGATGAGTCAGAGTCATCCCATGTTACCATGAGACTCTTCTTTTTGCCTTTGAAACCACTTCTCTTTGGTTTCTTTTTTTCAAGTAGAGGACATTCTGACTTGAAGTGTCTCGGCTTCTTGCACTCATAGCACACTACTTGACTCTTGTCTTTGTAATCTTTCTTTTCCCTTGTATCCTTCTTTTGGAATTGCTTCCTGAACCTTCCTTTCTTCTTCCACATTCGTTGAATCTTTCTTGAGATAAAAGAAAGTTCATCGTTTGTTCCATCACTACTCTTACCAAACGATCCTTCGTCTGTTTCTTGTTCAGCTTGCAGAGCCTTGGAGGAGGGAGCTTTGTTAGTAGATTTCAAAGCTATACACTTTGATTTCTTTGGAGGTTCTTCTTCATTCAGCTCAAGTTCATGAGCTCTCAAGGAACTGAGAAGATCTTCAAAACGCAAGGCATTTAGGTCCTTGGCTTCTTGTATAGCCATGACCTTAGGTCTCCGTTGCTTGGGCAGGCTCCTCAAAATCTTTTTCACATGATCAACAGTAGTGTAGCTTTTATCCAGAACTTTTAGACCGTGAACCAATGTTTGAAATCTCCCAAACATTGTTTCAATATCTTCTCCCTCTTCCATCTTGAAGAGTTCGTACTGTCTAACAAGAATGTTAGCCTTTATTTCTCTCACTTAGGCAGTACCCTCATAGGACAAAGCCAATGAGTCCCAAATATCTTTAGCAGTGGCATTCTTGCCACACTTCTCATATTCTTTTTCAGAAATAGCACATATAAGGAAATATCTTGCTTTCTAATTCAGTTAATATGTTTTCTTTTGTTCAGTATCCCACTTATCCCATAGATAAAGTATAGCATCTTTTCCTCTCATACTGTTAAGTGCTCAACCAAGAGGCCGAGCTCTGGTACCAATTGAACGTGACAAAACAAAAGAAAGGGGGGTTTGAATTGGGTTTTAGAAATCTTTTCAATATACTTATCTTTTTGAAAACCTTTTTCAAAACAACTCTTTTAAGTAAAGATAGCAATAAGAAGCAGTAAAGATAAGAGAAGGAGCAGGACACGGTGATTTATACCAATTCCCTACCACCTGGTAGCTACGTCTAGTCCCTTCACCACACTGAGGGATTTCTCCTCTATAATCAATTGATTACACTTAAGAGTATACTACTGCCAAACTGGCTATACTTTTAACTTCTTAGAACAACTCAATACAGTCAAGCCTCTAAGGAAATACAACCACTACTGGGCTAAATACAAGTGTTCAAAAATACTTTGAAACAGAATAATCAAACTCTCAGCAAAAGAGGATTTACAATAAAAGCTTTAAGCACAAAGATGACTTTCTAAAAGATTGATAAAACTTTTGAGTGCAGTTCACTTGGTCTCAGAGACTTGGAAAATTTCTTGATTGCTCACTGTCTCGCAAGAATGATTCAATTCGTTTCGTTAACCTTCTTCAGTGATTTGAGAAATGTATATATAGCTAAGGTTCCAAATAGTGTCGTTGTGACCTAGCAGCTCCTTCACTAATGGACAAAACTTGAGATCCGCTTTTTGATGCTTTTAGTGAGTCTTGTCATTTTCAACTTTGCTTCCGTACACTGACACAACAGACAAATACAGTTATGTCCTTTTGTGATCATTTTTTGAATTTGTGATCCTTTCAGAGTAGGACATATCTGATGATTATATCCGTTGACATTCCATTTGGCCTTTGATTTCTCGTACATTAAAAGATCATCAATGAGGTTTCTTTAATGCTTTAAATAGCCTTTAATGCTTCATTCAGTCTGGTTTCTAACCAGAGGCATCTTCTACCAGATGATGCTTATTACTGAAATACTCTGCTTACCAGAGTAAGCTTGGACAAGAGCCAAGTTCTTCATAGCATAGTTTCACTTAGGCTATCATTTACCAGAGCCTTGTAGTACCAGACGCAGGATTTCAATAGTATAATCCTACCAGAGCTTGGTCTCACCGGAGCATGGTCTACCAGAGGGTTAACTACCAGAGCTTCTTACCAGAGCGTTGACTACCACAGCTTGGTCTACCAGAGCAAGGCTATAAGACATTGACATCATCAGCTCTTACCAGATGATTAATACCAGACTCAGAGGAATGGACCAGAGGGTGAAATGCGCACAGAGCCAAAGCTTTCAGAGACAGTTTCGTCTAATGAATAGTGGCTTACTCACTAATTTCTGCACACTAACAAACACTTTAGAGGATAAATTGTTCTTTTCATAATTTGTTATTATCAAAACAATTAAGGATCATTGTTTCTGAATCCGCTTGATTCCAACATCGTTGACTCCAAGGGGTTACATCTATTATTTATGTATGATTGTTTACCCCTTTTGGTTAACCTTTCCTTTGTTTTTCCCACCGACGGGTTTTACCTTAGCCTCATTACAACCTTTTTGGTCCCCAAATACTATTTTGCATTCATGTAGACATTTTAGCGGAGATATTGGTCCTGTTACAAGCCTATGGTAATGTGCTTAATTGTGAAATTTGAGTGATGATATTTTCTACTCCCTTAAACACTTGGAGAGACAGTGAACTAAGTGTCCTTATTCACATTGAACTGTTTTGCTGGAAATTCTAGTCTCTAATTGGGCACTTAATTTGCATCCCCTTTTTCATGAGTATTCTTATCCACCTTCTTGACTTTGGGTTCCCAATCTTGTTTTCTTTATTACTTGGGAAATTGATTTTTGAGCCTGTGTTTGCTTGAGGACAAGCAAAGGTCAAGTGTGGGGAAATAGATGAGTAAATAATTTGTGATATTTTAAGGGTATTTTAAATACATTTTCCCATATTTCTAACCCATTTCATTTGATGAATCCTCATATTTGCTCATATTATGTAGAAAAGGGTAAAATGACCCTCTTGGAGCAAAAGTACGCAATTCTGGATAAAAATGGATAAAAAGGAGCAAAATTATGAGCTTTTGAGTAGGAGGTACAATCACATATACTTTATGTATAGCTGTACACCCCCTAGGGAATAGTAAGGGCGTACAATGCAGCATGTACGGGCCAGCGCCAAAGTCTCTCAGATGTACAACCGCACATACCTTAAGTATGACCGTACATACCTGTGCGTGAAAGTTTGGATTCAGGAGTTGTGAGAAGTATGGTCGTACATACTAAGGAATCACGGCCGTACATAATGATGGATCAGACAATTCTGAAGGCCTGTTGACCTAATTTTTCCCAACTTGATAAATAGGGGATCAATCCTCCTTTGGGGAGACGCTTTTGGAGAGAGAAAAAAGACAAATCCTGATTTTGAACCTGTGGAGCCGAGAGGATTTTGGAGCGTGAGTCAGGATTCGTCTAGAGACTAGAAAGAATTTCTTCCCAGTTTATTTTACTATTCTTGAATATGTTTCCTGTTGGTACTGCTTTTCTATTTTGTGACATGAGTAGCTAACCTCTCTTTTAGGGTCTTTGGTGTAGTTTGCCTTAGTAGTTCCTTAGCTATTTCTTAGTGACTATTTTATTCTATTTCTATTCTGTGTTAAAGTCCCATAGAATTATGATTGCTTGTGATTATTTATCTATGTATGAGTCGTTACATTGTCGTTGCATTATCTGCCGAGGATCCGGGGTTTTAGAACATGGCTATAAAGGATCCTTAGGTAAATAAATTGCATGTTTTAGTTAATTAATTTGTCGGAGGATCCAAAGTTATTTAATGAACCTATAAGGGTATTCACTACAAGAAATCACGGGTATACCGACGGCCTTATACCGACGGCTTGAGGCCATCGGCGAGAACACGGATTTTTCGACAGCTCTGCCCGTCGATAAATCCAATGCGGCGTACCGTGGACTTACCGACGGGCCAAGCCGTCGGAAAATCCGTGTTCTCGCCGACGGCCTCAAGCTGTCGGTAGAAGGCCGTCGATATACCTGTCACAAGTTTTCGTTTTCCCGCTTTTATGACATACTGACAGCTTTAACCCGTCGGTATTTGAAAAAGACCGTCGGTAATCCCGAAAAATTTTTAGACGGGTGAAGCCCGTCGGTAAGGTTAATATGGCCGTCGGTAACGTCCGGATACAACCAGACGAAAGCCCCTTCTTCCCCTTCCTCTCCTTACTTCTCCTTCAACTTCCCAAAGATCGCCCGCCACACGCCTCTTCGTGACCGCCTGTCTTTCCTAACCCAACCTAAGCGCCACAAAACGAAAACGCACGCTTCCCTTCAGTTTCCCTTTGCACTGCTCGCTTCCTTCATCAGCGCTTCTTTCGCTTTTTCCTCTCCGCCGCGCCTCTATTCCGGCCCACCACATGCCACCTGCGACTTTGCGCGACGTGGTGTCTAGCCTCTCCATTCCAGGTGTCCAGATACTTCACACTTTGGCCTATGCTCTGTGGCCTCGACTCGTTGATGTTGTCGCTGCCGTCGTGATTGCGTGTGCCATTTACTGCAGAAAGAGTGATAGAAGAGGCGAACATCTATTTGATTCGGAAGAGGAAGAAGATTAGAGGTAATTTTATCTGATAGCTCTTCCATTGGGTGAGATGAAGGATTATATCTTGACTTTCATCTCTTGAGGCCAAATTAGAGGTAATTTTAGTTATTGATTCTATACATACATGCTCAGTTTGTAGTTACTGATTCCATTGGGTGAGAAGGTTTTTGTTTGTGTACTTTGTAGTTGGTTTCTATTTTAATGATGAAACTGCTTTTGTTTTACATTCTGTTTTGTGTTGGATATTGGTACTGATGTGGTTACATATAGAAACTGGTTTCCTTAACTGAGTTGGCATATAGGACTGATATTGTTTGGCTGTAACGAAATTAGACTATGCTTGTAGGCCAATACTGGTTTTAATCCCTCATATTTCCCTAAAGAGTAAGGCAAGGCCAAACTGACAGTCATCAAATATCAATCTTGTTGGGAGTTGGGACTAGTTGCGACACTTATTTTCATATATTTTTTTTTTTGGCAAAAGAAAGGAGAGGGGCCTCGTTAAAACCTTCTGATGCAAAACCCACCTTAGGGAAAAAACACCAAGAAGGAAAAAGAGTACCCCCGCCTAAAATTTATTGAAAAAAAAGAGAAAAGAAAACAAAAAACATGGGGGGACTAGGCCAAAACCCATGAACCAAAGCAACAAAGAAAACAGCAAAAAAGCGAAAACCACCTAAATAAAGGCCAAAACAAGGTTTGATATGCACAGACATCATTATAATGACTATCATCCCAACTATGTTGGCACCAAAGTCATTAACAATCATATGCAGCACATCAAAACCTAACAGAGAAGGCCAAACTAGACCCAGAGTGAACACTACTTAAATCTATAATTTGGTAGACCCACTCTATTTCTAGAAAAGTCCTCCCAAATTATTCTAGGAACCGTATCCCACCAATGAAAACCAGAAACTGTAAACCCCAGAGAGGCAATCTTATCAGCACAATGATTTCCTTCCCGAAAAATATGCGAAATTCGAAAACCCATTTTCCTAGTGAGGTCTATACAGTTTAACCACCTATTCCGAAGCTGCTAAGGAACAATAGTGACCGAATTGTAAGCAAGAATAACAAGCTGTGAGTCGCATTCCAGCCAAAAATTATGCCAACCCTTTTTGTAAGCCAGCTCAATAGCAACCATTGCGCCCATGAGCTCTGCATGCACACTACGAGAAATCACGGGATTACCGACGGCCAAAAGCCGTCGGTAATCCACAAATACCGTCGGTAATAAAAAAATTCTGACGGATTACCGACGGACTAATGTCCGTCGGTAAAGTGCGTGTCGCAAATACGTACCGACGGCTTTAACCCGTCAGTAAATTTCCGACGGCTTCTCCGACGGTTTTAACCCGTCGATAATTCCGATGACTTTTCCGACGGCTTTAACCCGTCGGAAAATTTCCGACGGCTTCTCCGACGGTTTTAACCCGTCGATAAATTCGATGACTTTTCCGACGGCCATGACCGTCGGTAAAGCCGGAGTTTAAATTTTTTTTTTCAATTGAAAATTGTTTAAATTTTCATTAAAAAATTATTTAATTTTTTAAATTATTTAATTTTAATTTCTGTAATAAATTTAATTTATTTATCCACTTAATTAACGATTACTAGTTATCACATTTAATTATTAATTTATTCATGTATTTAAAAATGTAATGCGATAACATAACTATAAAACAAATTAAAAAAAAGAAACGTAACAAATAAATAAAAAAATTCGACGAACAAAACAGTAATAAAAAATATCCGAAAATATAAAAAAATATCGATACAAATATAACTAATAGTCCTGATAATCATGATCATGATCACCATCTGCATCATCGACATGATCACCAGTACTATGAGGCGGAGGCGGAGGCGGTGGAGGAGGCGGCTGGCGAGCTAGCAAATGGTACAGATCCTCCTGTCGCCGCAAAGACTGAGCCAACATGGCAGCCGTCCGGCGCCTCCTCTCATCGACGGCCGCGATCCGCCGCTGGGCCGCTAATCGCCGCCGCTTTGCCATGGCCCGCTTCAACTCGCTATTTCCGCTCATCCGCGACAAAGACGATCGGGCCGGATTTACTTTCAGCGAGAGAGGCCCCTTTCTTGTAGTTGCTGGCAAGGTCGCCAGCACCGTATAGGCGACCCTTCTTCTTGCCGCCAACAACATCTGCCCAAACCATCAGCGACGCAGCTGGATCCTCTGGGCTCTGAGACGGGGAACATGAGGATGTCTGAGATCTAACCTGAGACATCCTCGCCTCAAACTCCTCCTGTCAAACATAAACAAATTAGTCAATTTCAGTTGTAATAAAACAATATAAACATTGTTAAAAAACTATTCATTATGTTTTATAATTACCTGGGTCCGCCTCGACCGCTCATCGACAAACTCACCTGCATTTTCCTAATATGAGTTGCACGATGGAGCTCGTGCAACTGAACCTCCCTTTGCAACCGCTGAGACTATAATTATTTAATAAAAAAAGCTTAACTAAATAATAATAATAATAATAATAATAATAATAATAATAATATAAAACATACAAGTCGAGCCGTGTGTCGCTACCGATCGATCGAACCTCCGGATGCAAGCTCCCACCCTTTTCGTGAGGCTCTATTCTTCTTCGCTTCTCGCTACCGCCTTGAACTCGTGGGAGTTCGATGCGCCAGTAGTCTTGCCGGATCTCATCTCCTATCCAAGTGGGCTGCCCATCGAGGCGGGCATCTCTAAGCATATCGATAGGCGGTGGGAAGCCTTCATATGGAAGTTCTTCTTGATCTGCTCCTCTGCTCTTTCTTCCAAGAAACCTCTCCTGTATGAATATAATACGTTATTAAAAATAATTGAGATTCATGAAATAAAAAAATAATATGCAACAAAAAAAAAATAAACAACTTACTCTTAAAGAATTGAACATGTGCCTCCGCTCATCCACCGTCAGCGTCCCCCAGGTGGGCCAATAGGTGTGGTAATTTTGCTCAATTACTTCCGTGATAGCCTTCGCAGCTGGCTTTGACGGAAGGAACCTAAACAATAACTACATACCAAACAAGTTAAAAAAATATAGGTTAAACTGTAATTTTCGTCCCTTATCCTTTTTTTTTAGTTTTCATTTAAGTCCATTAAGTTTTCATCTGTGTCATCATACTGTGGCTCCTCGAATGATACGTTGACCCCCAAGGCATCACAAACCATATTTTGCATCAATTCAATCTGCTCACCATATCCCGTATCTACGCAATTACTTGAAGCACCTGTGCAATTATCGCCAACCCCTAATCCAACCCGAGGTAACTCTTCACCATGTCTAGTCCAAATCCAGTAATTAGGCATAAATCCAACTCTCTGCAGGTGCAGCATGACCTCTCCTGGGCTCTTGATCTTTCTGCAATCACATTTAAGGCACGGACACCTAATCCCTCCATTAATTTCGAAATCTTCGTGTGCCATTGCGACTTGAACGAAGTGATCAATCCCATCGCAAAAAGATTGTTTCAAACCCCCTCTTCCCGGATACAACCTATCGTACATCCAACTACGATTCGAAGGAAAAAATTCCATCTTCTGCATGTCAAAAAAAAATGACAATTTCAGCAGCACGACATTCTTACAACCGCTCTCTTTTTTTAAATAGTATGACCCTATCCCATTCGAGGAAAAACTTTTTCAGAACTCGTATAATAGTCATTCCGTAATTCTCATATCTTATACTTGACAAAATTTAATGACATTTCCCATTGGTCTCTGAGTACACAAAATGATCGCAGTTAGGAACAAGGCAATCAAGTATGCACCCAGAGAACAAAAGGAAATGAATCTCACCAAAATTTCATCAAATATCAAGATACGAGAATCAAGCAACAACTATTATACAAGTAAAGAAAAAGTTTTTTCCCAAACTGTCCGACTTGGACAATTCAAGGTTCAATATACAATGAACACGTGGTATCTAAAAGAGTACACGCACTCAATAATATATTGAACCTCAAACGGGAAGCTAAGGCTTTTCTCCGATACTAATAACAACAATCAAACATCCATTTCATCAATAATTAAAAAGCAACATGTTGAAAGTTGACATCCTCTTAAAGGATAGAATTAAACAAGCATACTGACGGCAAGGGAAGCATAAATCCTTTTAACAACTTTTGTTTTCATAGTGGTTTAGCTTGGTATATGCCATGCAATTAGAGCTCCTATATGGCCACATCTACCATACATCCTAATCCATTAATTGGCCAAAAAACAATCATTTTCTGTTTCTGCAGTTAAAAAACTAGCCTAGCACCAGAATCTACTACATTAACCAAGGCAGTTGATGGTCACACAAGGTCAAACTTTTCTAACGAACTGCCAACCTCTATTATATTTGATATTTTTACGATGTTTAAATCACACACTGTCTAATGCACTGCCAACCTCTATTATATTTGATATTTTTACGATTGTTGTTGTTGTTATTGTTGTATAATATTGTTGTAAAATAACGTATGCGTTTATAATATTGTTGTAAACAAAAAAAAATTCAGGTGAACATTAACATCACACACAGATCAATCATAATTTACAAAGACAAACAATCATTTCATATAGCAGGTTCTATCATCCTTCAAAGCTAATTTTAATGATAGCTCTTGATAAATGGAAATTCCAATAAACTACAAGGTGCTAGCCAGACATAATTTAAAAGAGGATGTTGAAAAAGAACGTCTTTTATAAGACCATATAATTATATCAGTATATTGTAACACCCAGGTAGTCTTTGCATCAGTTTAGGTAGTTTCCCTTCCTAATTCCAATATGCTAAAATAAATATGAAATGTAAGTGAAAAATCTCCATTGAACTGAAATTTTCACCACTTGATTTCCATTTATATATGCCAGATGCTAACATGCATGAAAAGACAAATAATGCAGCGGCTGAAGTCATCCATTGAATTGAAACTTGATCATTTTTTCCATCAAGAATATGTTGATTCCAGCTACTGGTACATATAGGCAGAATAATATGCCCAAATCCTGCTTAATAGAAATGTTTCTTCTTGGGTTACAATTTAAAGGCAAGGAAACTTAGTCGCGGCCATGATTAAGGAATAGAAAGGTTCCAAATCAGTGACCTATCATTCCCACATGTCGTTTGTTTCCAATGACCTTAATACATATCATCACATTATTTACAGATCATTATGTGAAGGCTACATAACCAGAAGGCCGAAGTGTTTGACATATCTTTGTTTTTTCTTTTAACTTTATAGTATTAAATGAATTGTTTTACGGACAAAATAGGGGGAGCAGAAGCAAAAGTAGCGAAAAGAAAGAATATGATTCTTCAAATTTATCTCCATTTCTAAATAACATAAATAAAAACTTCCTAAGAAGAAAAGAAAATTAGATATAATATAAAGTGCAAAATGATATGCTTAGGAATACAACAATAACAACAACAATCAAGAATTTTCCCACTAAGGCACAACAAAAAGGAAGAAAAAGAACAAAACTTATCTAAGTAACAAATGCTTTGGTACAATTCAAAGTTGTCCTATCAAACACTAGAAATGTGATAGTTAAAGTCCCTAAGAACATGAGTAAAAGGCAACAATGGGTAAAAATAATTCTTGCCATGGAGACGCAACTAAAAGAGTAGTTTCTATAAGTATAGTGAGACGTGGCAAGAACTCCATACACTCTCTTATTATGTGGCAACAAAAGATCACATTTACACCTATACCAGCCATTAAAACAAGATAAAGTTTCAAATCTAGGAGTTGAGCTTACGCATAATTCTTGTTGACCAATTTGACTTCAGTAATTAACTGCTGGGAATTTCAAATAAAAATCCCTAAGCCCCATTTTAGTGTGTAAGATTCACTTAAGAAGAAGACAACACAAATTCAAAAAATGGATGAACATAGGATCAGAGATTCACTTACTGAAATTGAGTTTATGTGTTGCTTGCTAAATGAATAATCTACATGCTACCTTACTCTAACATAAAATATACATCAGACAAAATTCCCTCTGTGGAGAGAACTATACATCACTTCAACATAAAACATCCTTTGTTAGCCAAAACACACATCACCTCAAAATTCTCTCTCTGGAGAGAATAAATATGTCGGTGTGGGGGTCAACAGCCAACCCTTTTCCACCCAATGAGTCAACCGACATTTCGTTAGAGTGCATACCTAATTCTCAGAACAAGAGAGTGTCCACGTCCTTCGATGTGAGTGGCAGTCTCGGAGCAATGTGGTGGCCTCGAACTAAAAATACTGAAAAAGTTGAAGACTTAAAGTCCTACCAACCAGATTGCCCAAACCTGGATACATAATCAACATATTAGGCATTAGCTGAATTACTATGACAACAAACTTCACAAATCACAATAATAAAGCATCAAATTTATTGCTCAGCATTCAGTCATCTCAATCATATCCCAACAATCTTCTACAAATCCAATGCAAGCAACACACCAGCATCCCCAATGCACTTGAAAAACACAAAAACACTTGCCCATGTTTGAATGGAAAGTGGAAACACACACAAAGACATACACAAAACAATCAAGTGATTCAAAACATGGCAGTGATGATATAAATGGAGACTTGCCCATAACTTGAAAAACTGCTTTAGAGCTAAATTACCAACATCAAAGTCCTTAATAATCATCCTAAAAAATTGAAAAAGTAATCAACCATGACACAAGTCCTGAATTATGATGACAAGCTGGCAGCTATATAAAGATTACCAATTTTCATTAGCAACAATCACTTGGCAAAGAATAACAACAACAACAACAACAACAGAGTTTGAAATGTGAAATAGAACCTAACCTTTTAGGAGGAGCTGAGAGAACAGATTGGCGGCTTGGTGGTGGTGGCGGCGGCGTGGTGGTGCGGCGGCGACGTGGTGGTGGAGAGAAAGAGTGAGGAAATAGAGTGGTGAAGATGGAGGAGAAAGGGTGGTGGCGGCCTGGTGGTGGTGTGGGCGTGGTGGTGGTGGTGGTCGTGGTGGTGGCGGCGTAGTGGTGGCGGCGGTGGTGGCGGAGGAAGAGAGGAAAGTGAAAGAGAAGAGGGATGAAGATGGAGGAGAAAGGGAAGGCTCGATTTCTGGTTATTATCGCGCATTACCGATGGCTTTTTATCGACGGTGTAGGCCGTCGGTAAAATGTTCGGCCTTAACGACGGGTTTGTTAATTTACCGACGGTATAAGGCCGTCGGTATTTGAAAAATAGGCGCCAAAATGAAAAATCTGTTCAATTACCGACGAGCATTGACCGTCGGTAAATCAGATTCGATTTACCGACAAACTTTTTGTTTTACCGACGGCTTTGCCCGTCGAAAAATCCCACGTTAACCGACGGTCTGTGACCGTCGGTATAAGCCCGTCGGTAAATCCAAATTTTCTTGTAGTGGCAAAGCAAAAGTGATGCGCATGTTAAGAGAAAAACAACCTAAAGCTGCTCCACTTCTGTCTCTAAAGATGCCCCCGCAGGCCGCATAACCCGGAGCTCCTCTAGCGGCGCCATAAGTATTACACTTAATCCAGGAACCAGGTGGAGGAATCCATTTAACCTCGACAATATTTGGAGCCTTACTAGGCTTTGCGTCGATTGAGAAAGCCTTAAGAAGCACAAATTCCTGTAAAGAAGAAGAGATGCAACCCTTACTTGTGCGACCAGTCAAGGAAACACCATCTGAGATGGCAGAAACAACAGAATGGTAATGAATTCTTGTGTTCTCAAATCTGAGCATGTTCCTGCATTTCCAAATCCACCAAACTACGTTAAGAATTGCAGCAAGAATAACATCTGCAGCTTGAGAAGACCAAGACTTCTCACAAATGTTAAGAATAGCATGGAAAGAGGTAGTGTCAAGTTGCTCGCCCATGACGCCACTAAGCCAACTCCAAAGCTTTTGAGCAAAGGGACAATCACAGAATAAATGGAGGCTAGTTTCGAAATCGTTGCCACACAAACTACACATAGAAACAATGAGACAACCCCTCTTCCTCAGATTCTCGTCCGTTGGAACCCTATTATGCAACAGCTTCCAAGAAAGAAAAGACTTAGCAGGAGGGATGGCATTACTCCAAATCAACTTTGCCCATTTCACAGTTTGACCAAAGGGGCGGAGATACAAGAACGCATTTTTAAAATTTAACTCACCCGAATTCGTTGGCCTCCAAATTCTATGATCAAGCGCTAAACCAGGAATAAAGCAATAAGGTAATTCCGCTTGCAGCGTAGGAAAATCGCACAGGATAGACCGAGGAACAGACCAAATACCCTGGCTAATAAAATCCTTAACCTTGGCGTCTAAATGATCATGAAGGTGGCCGGAAATATTTAGCAACTGAACCACAGTCGTTGAAGCCCAATGATCAGTCCAAAAGTTGATAGTCTCACCGTTACCAAGCTGCCAACTGCTGTTGTCTCTAACCACAGAAATTTTGCTCTTAATTACAGGCCAGATGGTGGAAAAAATGTGGTATTCAATGAAACCATGCTTCCTTAAAACTCTAGCTCTGAGTAAATTAGCCTAATCGCTGGTCTGCATTGTAAAAATCCCAACAAAGCTTTAAACTAGCTGCTTCATTAACATCTCTAATGGATCTCAAACCCAAATTTCACCTTCAGAGAAAGGAGAACAAACTTTATGCCAGGCAACAGTAACAATCTTTGCCTTATTAACATCTCCTGACCATATGAAATTACGGATCCATCTGTCAATCTCATTTAACAGGGAGACAGGCCAAGCGTAAACCAAAAAACTATAAATCATCATGCCATGAATTACACTTTTCACTAGCTGAACACGACCCATGACAGAAAGTAAAGAAGCCTTCCAGGCAGCAAGCTTAGCCTTAATCCTATCAGCAATAGGCTGCAAATGAACAATTTTTGGCTTACCTTTAAAAATAGGAATACCCAAATAACTTATTTTCATATATTGCTTAGTATTAATTCCAATTCATTGAAAACTTGAAGATGCTTTCATATTCAACTTCAAAGCACCAGTGCTTAGTGTCAAGATTGGTGCTTCATATAGAGTATCATGAAAATATGCACAGCTTATGAAGGAACTAATACAAAATTTTGTTTGTCTGTATGATCATTGATTAATATTCGGTTTGCCCCAAAAGCAAACAGTAATAGAATTTTATTTTATTTAGTCACCATAGTTTCATCTCTTCATTTGGTTTTCTCCAAGAAAATAGCAGTCTTCCTAGCATCTCTTAATTGTATTTGTGTGATACTCAAACTATAATCATGGTTATCCCTCCAATAAGAGATGTAGTCCAGGAACATATTACTTACTGATTTTTTTTTCTCTAGTTTTGAATTTTTGAATCCAGAATAGCATTAGAAGCATGTTACTCTTATCAGAGTACTTGACTCTAAGCAATGATATTTGGAAGAATACGATTTAAGCATGTACGAGGGTAAAAATTTGGGTGCATGATTATGAATATATGCAATACTGGATAAGGATGACAAATACATTGGAATATATGATTCTGTTTTCCTAGTACGATGGTTTTGATATAGTGAATGATACTTTGCTTTGAGATATTTTTGAGATTTTATTTCACCTCAGCATTGAAATTTTTTTTATTGGACCAAATGAGCTTTAGAACCACTGAACTTTTATATATAAGGAAAAAAATCATCTTTTTAACTGTCTAATTGTTCTGGCTGATTGATTTCTTGTCAAAAAATTGATTATGAATGTCTACTTCAAAGTGTGCACATTGTTAGGCAAAAGCTTGCTAAGTTGAAAAAGACCGCAACTTAGGCATTTCTTCTTGATACAGTTTTAAATTTTTTGTTACCAATTTCCTTCCATTTAGTACATCTTGAACAAGTTTTAAGATTAACTTTGATACAATGGGAATTCATGCTCTGTTTATATATTTTGTAAATCAACACACTTACCTTGTAAGCAATGATAGAAGAGGCGAAGGGAGAACCTGATTCAGTTGTTTGGGTAGTTCAGCTTTTCGATCTTCATTTCAGCGTTCACCATCCAAACAGAGCCCTCGACTTCAACAGCCTTGTGGGCCCTGCTCTTTCCATCATCAACCCCTCCCTCGTACTCATGGCCAAGAAGTTATTTGAGCACTAAATTAAGAATCTTTTAGGGCTTTTTCTGTCTGGAAAATATTTAGAAACTAAGTTTAATAGAAACTACACATGCATAATATACTATATCGGAGCAATTTGTGTTCTATCCTATATCTTTATGCCTCCAGCCTTTTAGCTAAGGAAGTAAGTTTTAAATTCTGACCTCTTTATATGAATTTACTTCATTTATATCGGATTCTAATATGGTATGAACAAGTAGAAAGCATCTTGAATCTTCTGAACTTATGGAGCGTATATATGTGATGGGAATTGATGTTACTGCACTTAGTTTTGTGGTATCTCCAAACTATATTCATTCTCCTTTATTATTTATACCTTTGAAGCCTCAACAATGGTGTACAAATCTGATTCAGAAGAATTTCATATTTATTATCAAGTATTGCCTTCTCCCATTTTTGTGTTTATGTAATCTTTGACATGTGGTAAATCTTTGTAGCTATAGATAAATTATTGTGTGCTTCTGACTTACAAAAAGATGTGAAGTCCATGTTGATAATTGGTGAAAGTTTCTTCAGGCTACAACAGAAAATTTCTAATTGGATTAACAAGTGTACATAGGCTTTGTTATGCATTTGATTGATAAATTATTGTTGTTTTGACATAAGATATGGGGTTTGTATGATAAGAAAGAGAACATGAAGCTGCATGTACATGGATCTTGTGATTGGAATTAATTTGCTGCTTATGAACAAGGGTTTCTGGATTCCTTTGGTGGTGACAAGGGTTTTACATTGCATTTTCTTTCTTTTTAGGTTTTTGGATTCCTGGGTTTCTGGATCTACTGGTTTTTAGGTATGTTGCATTCGAACTTGTTTGAATTCTATCCTTATTTAGATTCTGGTGTGGTTTTGATATTCTTGTTTATATCTTATTAGTTTCTGCTAACACAAAAAGCTCTGTTTCATAGGCCTCTGAGTTCGCCACCTCCACCAGTTCGCCACTTGTACCACTAGGTATGCACTCTAACGAAATGTCGGTTAACTCATTGGGTGGAAAAGGGTTGTCTGTTGACCCCCACACCGACATATTTATTTGTTTTCGTTCATAGTTCTCTCCACAGAGGGGATTTTGAAGTGTATTGTGTAATTTTCTAAATGATATGTACTGTGTAATTGTCTACCAGTTCTGCTATCACTCATCAGTGACAATGCTTGTGATTTAAGAGTGCAATTTTAATTTATGCTTGCCATTTCATTCATGGATATGGATATTGGTGATATTGCTTGGCTGCAATTTGCTTTGCACATCTCTCTGTACTTCTTTCCCTTGCCACTTCTGCTTGTCTAATTCTATCCTCTTTAAATGACCAAGTCGATTTTCTAATTCCAGTGTTGTTAATCGAGGATCGCGAAAAATAGCGTAAAATTGGTAGGATAGCGTAAAATAGCGGGCATATAGCGTAAGTTAAATAGCGGGTGAAATAAATAAAATTATAAAATTATATATTAAAAAGTGACATATAATATTTAACGTTCAGCACAAAATCTGAAATAACATAATAAAATATTTATTTAATGAGCTATTTTTAGAAACCAGGCGTGATTATTTATTCATAAATTACTTTAGAGGCTTATTAAAATAAAATGAAGAGAGCATATGAATATTTTTTATGTTGATATATTTGAATATTAATATCAGCATTTATTTTAAGTGATGTAAAATAAGTTTAAATAAACCCTAAATGAAATGTAAAATAAGTTTAAATAAACCCTGAATGAATAAGTAGCTCTTCGTTTTAAGAAAATAAAATATATAAATTAAAATTGCAATATTGATTGAATTGTTAATAATTATTATTTATTGAAAAATAAAATATTTTTTATTATATATGGCGGTTGGCGTAGTGGCAACTAAATGATTAATAAAACTACACACACAGTAAATGGACCACTGCTCAAAGAAACAAGGCAGATTTGAATTGGAAAGGACAAATAATAATAGAATTAAAAAATAGATTTAAAATAAAAAATAATTAAAAAGTAGAATTTTTAAGAACAATAGAATAAAAAAGCGGATTTTAAAAAAGAAAGAAGAGAATAACAAAACGAAATGAGATAGAATTGAAAAATAACATAATTAAAAAAGTAGAAGGATTCAAAAAATGTAATTGAAAAAATAATTAATGGATGAGCGAAATTAAAAAAGAGAAACAAGGGAAACAATCGTTAAAAATATGATATAACAAAAATGAAAAAGATCTCAAGAAGAGAAGAATTAAAAATTCAATAAAAAGAAATAAAAATAACAACATTAAAAATTATCCTATAAAAAATTAAATGAAAAAGGAAAATAAAATATTTTTATTTTTTATATATATATATATATATAAATAATAAAACTAATTCTACCCTTGTCACTTCTGCTTGTCTAATTGTTATGTTAATCATTGATCGAATGGATGTTTGATATTTGTTATTAGTATCGGAGAGAAGCCTTAGCTTCCCGTTTGAGGTTTAATATATTATTGAGTGCATATACTCTTTTAGGGTACCATGTGCTCATTGTATATTGAACCTTGAATTGTCCAAGTCGGACAGTTTGGGAAAAAACTTTTTCTTTACTCGTATAATAGTTGTTGCTTAATTCTCGTATCTTTATATTTGATGAAATTTGTTCGATTCATTTCCTTTTGTTCTCTGGGTGCATACTTGATTATGTGTTCATAATCGCCTTCATTTTGTGTACTCAGAGACCAATGGGAAATGTCACTAAATTTTGTCAAGTATAAGATACGAGAATTAAGGAATGATTATTATACGAGTTCTCAAAAGTTTTTTCTCGAATGGGATAGGGTTATACCATTTAAAGAAAGAGAGCGGTTGTAAGAACGTTGTCTTTGAAATTGTCATTTTTTCACATGCGTAAGATGGAATATTTTCTTTCGAGTCATAGTTGGATGTCACGATAGGTTGTATCCGGAGAGGGGTTTGAAACCAGATTTTTCTTGGGGGTTGCGTGCTTTGTCGAAATCATAGCGGCACATAAAGATTTCAAAACTAATTGAGGGATTAGATGTCCGTGCTTTAATTGTGATTGCGAGAATGATTAAGAGCCCAAGTGAGGTCATGCACCACCTGTATTCGCTGGATTTAGGCTTAATTACTGGATTTGGACTAGACATGGTGAAAAGTTGCGTCACGTTGATTTACGGGTTGGTGATAATTGCGAAGGTGCTTCAAGCAGGTACGTGGAGTTGGGATGTGGTGAGCTGATTGAATTGATGCAAGATATGGTTTGTGATGCCTTGGGGTGAACGTGTCATTCGAGGAGCAACAATATGATGACACAGATGAACTTCCAAATGAGACAAAGACAAAAATTTTATAATCTATTGTTAGAAACAAACAAGCCGTTGTTTGAAGGGTCTACAGACTCTAAGTTATTAATGTGTGTGAGGCTCTTAGCTCTTAAGTCCAACCGTGGTGCTACCGAAGTGTGCTTGGATCTCGTAACGAAAATGATGTTGGACTCGTCACCTATCAGAGATGGTTTGCCAAAAAGTTATTACGAGGCTAAAAGCTTAGTGTCCAAGTTGGGGCTGGAATCTAAAAGGATTGATTGTTGTGTGAAAGGGTGTATGTTGTATTACGACAATGAATTTGGTAAAAACGATGGTGCGCTAGTTGAATGCAAATTTTGTGGTGAGCCTAGGTATATGTCACATACTAATAATCGGACGGGTAGACAAAACTAGTTCCAGTGAAGGCAATGTTTTATTTGCCAATTATTCCAAGGCTGTAGAGAATGTTTGCATCACCACAGACTGCAGACAAAATGACATGGCACTATGAGTATAGAAGCACTTCAGGTATGTTGTGCCACCCTTCTGATGGTGAAGCTTGGAAGCACTTTGATCGTGTGCATCCTGATTTTGCAGCAGATCCACGTAATGTACGACTTGGCTTATGCTCTGATGGTTTTACCCCGTATGTTCAATCCACGGCGAAACCTTATTCTTGCCGCCGATTATCGTTACCCCATACAATCTTCCTCCCGAAATGTGCATGTCTAAGCCTTATATGTTCTTGACTTGTGTTATACCGGGTCCAGATAATCCGACAGATGGTATTGACATCTATTTAGAGCCTCTTATTGACGATCTCAAAAGGTTGTGGAATGGTGTTGTGACGTACGATGTTGCACGAAAGAGGAATTTTACAATGAGGGCAGCGCTGATGTGGACTACGAAGGGATATTCCGTTCAGTCGCTTCACTCCTGCTTCATTGCTTACTCGTATTTCATACTACATAAGCAATTACGCAGGCCCTCAGAACTGAGTAATTTCGTGCTGCGTGCCGTACTACATCTGAAATTTCTCGATTCTTGACTCTGGCGTCTCTTCGAGACGCTTGTTCCTGTTTATCTCTTGTCTTCCGGGACGTAGTGAGCTGGCGCTTTGCACCTCGCTCACTTTCCGGGCTCGTCCTGGGAAAAGTGCCCGAGCCCCCCTTTTCCCAGGACTCGTACTGTGACACGTGCGCGCTTGTTTGGACATGCGCGCGTGCGTTCCGTGTGTGCGTGCGCGTTTAATAGAACGCGTACGTGTAGGGGAGGGAAGGAAGAGCCCTTATCTTCCCTGCATATGGCATGTTGTCTGGTTGGGGTACTCATGGTAAAATGGCATGTCCGCATTGCATGTAGCATACAAAGGCCTTTACCTTGAAATTTGGGGGGAAGAGTTCTTGGTTTAACTCACGTCGCAGGTTTTTACCCGATGATCATGCATTTAGACGGAATAAGAACGCTTTCAAGAAAGGGGAAGTTGAATTAGATGGCCCGCCCCCAAGGTTGACACCAGAACAGATCTAGGAAAGGGTTATGGAACTGCCCAAAATCACAGATTTTGGCAAATTGGATCGATTTGAAGGATATGGACAATGGCATAATTGGACAAAAAGAAGTATTTTTTGGGATCTGCCATATTGGAGAGATAATTTATTGAGACACAAACTTGATGTTATGCACATTGAGAAGAACTTTTTTGACAATGTTTTTCTCACAGTGATGAGCGTCAGAGGAAAAACAAAAGACAATGAGAAGGCCAGACTAGACTTACCACTTTACTGTAGGCGAAAGGACTTGCATTTGACGAATCGGTCGGATAGGAAGACCCTGAAACCCAAAGCCTGTTACTCTTTAACTACTGAGGAAGCCAAGTCACCTGGTGGATAAAAGAACTTTGATGCCGATGGTTATTCTTCTAATTTGGCAAGATGTGCCGATGTGAACAAAGGAACCATGATTGGGATGAAAAGCCATGATTGTCATGTATTCATGGAGTGTTTACTTCCTATTGCATTTAGTTCCTTGCCGTCAAATGTTTTAAATCCACTGACTGAACTCAGCCAATTCTTTAAAGATTTGTGTTCTGCGACATTGAGAGAGGATGATCTCATAAGGATGGAACAGAACATACCAGGCATTCTTTGTAAGTTGGAGAGAACATTTCCCCGCTTTCTTTGATTCTATGGAGCATCTAGCAGTGCATCTTGCACATGAAGCTAGGCTTGGTGGACCGGTTCAATACAGATGGATGTATCCATTCGAAAGGTACTATAATAAAGTATTCTCTAAAATAAATATTTATTTGAAGGGTTAAATGTATCAATTTTTATCATCAACGTTGTTATTTTATAGATTTATGGGTGACTCAAAACGGTCGGTGAAAAATAAGGCCAGGGTTGAAGGATCTATTTGTGCAACTTACTTACACCGTGAGACAATCCATTTCTGTTCCCATTATTTTACGAACTTCATGTTGACACCAACAAATAGTAGGAATGAAGTAGAAATTGAAAGTGAAAGACACCCGCTTGCCTTATCAAGATTTTGCCTTTCCGTGTCATGGTGGAAAGGAGGTGGATAATCGGATAACAAAGTAAGTGTGGAAGTCACCACGCTCACGTGTTGATCAACCGTGCGTATATCACCGTATCTAACGTATGTATCATTTTGACCACTTTCAATTTCTTTAATCCACAATTGCTCTTGATCATTTGTTTGATAATGACTTGATCAGGGCATTCTTGTTAACTAAGTCCACAAGCGTACAAGACTCTTCTGCCTATATTCATGAATATTTCCCAACGTGGTTTAGGAACCAGGTATGTTTTTTGAGTCGTCATATATATATTATTATTATTTATTGTTTGAAAATACAAAAATATTGTTTGAAAATAGGAACCATAATTTGTTTGCACATGGTGTGTACACAGGTGTATAGCGAGGCAGAATCCCCTAAAATCCAACACTTGAGAAATTTATCTCATGGTCCTAAATCATGTGTAAAAGAATGGCACACATTCTTTGTAAATGGATACAAATTCCAAACCCAGTCAAAAACAGAGGGGAAAAAAACAAGCTAATGGGTTTATGTAAAAGGTGCCACAGATGGAGGTGAAGATGACTTTTATGGTGTGATTCAACATATATATGAACTGACGTATAATACTTTAGACTATACTAAAAAAATAGTGCTATTTTATTGTAATTGGTTTGATCCAGTCAAATAGAGGCACAAGAGTGGATCGAAAATATAATACCGCTGACATACACATGAGCGTAAGATACCAAATGTTTGATCCGTTTATCATGGCACAACATGTAAGACAAGTGTATTATGTCCCTTATCCATCAACTCGAAGGGATAAACAAGGTTGGTGTGTCGCAATAAAGATAAAACCACGGGGTCGCATTGAAGCAGATGATACACAGGAAGAAGTGGCTTATCAAGTGGATGAGATGTCTCATGTCAATGTAGTAAATGAAGTTGAACCCATTACTCGACTACGTGACAATCCAATCACATATGAAGATGTAGATGGGGATGAGGAATTAAATGAAGAAGTGGCAGAACCATCAACATCTGAAGACGATGCCGAAATTGAGTGGGCGTAATGGGCGATTGAAATTGTTTAACTTTTTACAATTTGAGAAATTAATGTGTAACAATATATTTTAATTTGTCGATTATTTTCATAACTTGTTTATTTTTATGGAATTCATTTGTAATATTGTTACGTTTAAATATAATATTTCATGACTCATATTATTCAATTGCTCTATAGACATATATGGCATCGGGAGGTTCGTGAGCCGACTTCCAGCACCACCCGGTGGTGGTAAATGGAAGGAAGCGGCATCGCCCTCGACCCCCTCGCCGTCGAGGCCGACCATCATTAGGCATGACCTCTTTGGGTTTTCGACGTTGTCATCTACACGCCGTCCTAGTACATCTACGCCGAGACACTGATACACCTCTCGCACCTAGACGACCTTACGCACCACCTACACACTCAGGCACATTCGACACCAGCTACACAGACTGGCACGCTCGGCACCTTTGCCTCACATTGACATGATCCCCACCTCGGTTCCAGCAGCCCACATGGCGCTCGAGTTCCCATGTTGTGCACGATCCGTGTCGATGCTCATCACCTCACCATGATTATAGTACGGGCCACACACCGATCACACCGATGTCAAGCGTGACTCGGGAGGAGCAGGAGGTTCAGCAGGAGGAGGTTCTTGAGTAGGGGGAAGGGCAGGAGCCTGAGACTTTTGAGATGCTGGAGGATGGCCGAGTTGGTATCAGGCCATGTCGTAAAGGGTAAGTATTTGCAATTTTTTCGAGTTATTAATAATTTACATGTATATATATATATATATATATATATATATATTTTTATTTAACATGTTTTTATTGTTCAGGTTTCTTCCCTCAAAGCCAGCTGCGTTAGCTATCACAGCAACAATTGAGGAGAATTACCAGGAGTTTTGGCCCACCTGGGACGCCAAGGATATTCAGCGGGACCATATGTTTAATTCTTTCAGAGTAAGCTGCAATTTTTATTTTATTGCATATTATTTTATTTTCGTAAATTTCAATTATGTTTAATAATGTCTTATATTGATACGCATTTAGGTTGCTTGGGAGGAAAAAGATGAGGAGCCGATCGAGAAGAACTTTCATATGAAGGCCTCCCACCGCTTTTCGACATGCTTCGAGATGCCCGTGATCGTGATCGCCACCAGCTTGGATAGGATGAGCTCGCAAAGAATGGTAGCGCATCGAACACCCTCGAGTTCCAGGCGACCAGTGCCAAGGCCAAGAAGAATGTGGCCTCTAAGAAGGGTGGCGGCACACTGGAAGTTCTCACAGCCAAAGACGCAGCTAGACTTGTACGTGTTATAAAATTGTTATTATTATTATTATTATTATTATTATTATTATTATTATTATTATTATTATTATTATTATTATTATTCTTTATTTAAGTTTTTATTAATACAATCACAATCGAAGAGGTTGGGGAGAGAAGTTCAGATTGCACGAGCTCCATCTTGCAACTCATATGAAGAGGAGTACTAGTGATTTCGTTGATGAGCGTTCGAGGCGGACTCGTAATTATAAAATATAATAAATATTTTTTAATAATGTTTATATTGTTTTGTTAAAAAGACTTGACTTATTTGTTTGTTTAACAGAGGAGTTTGAGGCGAGGATGTCTCGGCTTAGATCTCAGAGCTCATCATGTTCTCCATCTCGAGCCACGATGATCTATCTACACCGCTGAGGGTTTGGCGGAAGTGGTTGGCGGAAAGAAGAAGGGTCGCTTATATGGTGTCAGCGACCTTGCCAAAGAACTACAAAGGGGCCCGTCGCCTACACGTTGGAGAGTCGTCGAGTAGTATTGCTGCCACTGGTCGCTCTGCCGCGGGAGACCAGGAGATAGCCGAGTTGAAGCTGACCGTGGCCCAAAGAAAGGAGCTTTGACTCGGTCTTTGCTGACAGAGCAGATGTACCAGTTGCTAGCTCGCCAGCAGCCTATTCCATCAACTCCGCCTCCGCCTCCGCCTCCGCCTCCGCCTCCGCCTTCGCCTCCACGTACTGATGGTCATGTCGATGATGCAGATGATGTAGAGCATCTCGATCATGATTAGGAGTACCAGGACTATTAGTTCTATTTGTACTTATATTTTTTCATATTTTTGGATATCATTTTTTTTTCGTTTTGGATATTATTTTAGTTACTGATTTTTATTCACAAATATTTATTTATTATGTTTTCTTTTTTAATTTGCTTTTTAGTTTACGTTATCACATTTTTATATATGGAAATCAATTAATAATTAAATTAAATTAAATTACAAGTAATTTTTAATTAAATTAATAAATAAATATTTTTTAATATGAGAATAAATTATTTTTATAATTAAACAAATAAATAATTAAATTAATTAATTAATTAATTACAAAGGAAAGAATAAAATTAATTTGGTTATTAATTAATAATTTTTTTAATTTTATTAATAAAATTAATTAAAGTAAATATTTTATTAATCAATTTATTTTTCTGAAAAAAAACATTCCGATTACCGACGGCCTAGGCCGTCGGAAAACGTTTCAGATTGACCGACGGTCATCACCGTCGGAAATTTAACGAAGGCTTTGCCCGTCGGAATTCACCATCATTTTTCGACGGGTATAACCGTCGATATTACCGACGGTAAAGAACAGTCCGTCGGTAATCCTTTGCGACGACAATATTTTCGACGGGTTTTAGGCCGTCGGTGAGCCGTCGGTAAAACTGGATTACCGACGGCTTTTATGGATTACCGACGGCTTTTGGCCGTCGGTAATCCCGTGTTTTCTTGTAGTGATTGGGGACTTATAACGGAACTTTAAGGGGGAGATATAGGACCTTTTGACCAATTTAAACTCCTAGACTAAATAGGACTTAATGCTTTTAACCAAGGTTAATTCCGAAAATTAGTGATAGGGAGAAAAGATTATTGGCTGTTTGAGGATTAGGACTAATAGATAGAAGGGGGTCAGTAGTCAAGGAGGAATAGGATAGAACAGGATTAAGAAATAAACGAACAGGATAAACGAAACCAAGGCCCTAGGCTCTTACTCTATTGTTCGCCTAAATACTTTTCACGCTTTCTTTTCTTCATTGTGCATTCAAACTAACTGTAACGACCCGTTTCCGGACCGCTACCGAGCTCAATATACCGAGCTCGAGTTACCGAGCTCAACACACCAAGCTCAACATAAACCTATATGAGATGTGTTTTAAAAACAAAACTCTTGTGCCTTTTAAAAATACGATATATTTTTTTTTTTTTTTTTTATAAAACCAACTCGTGCACATCGTGAGTAATTACAAAGATTTCAAACATGGTGCAACTAAGACACAAGACTTAAATTCTAATAAAACATCGTGCATAACATACATATATATATATATATATCACTTAAATAATAATGTATACAAAATACGAGTAGCAAATGTGCAAAGAAAATACACCTAAGGCAGCATTTACTCTAAAAGAGCAATCATACCTGGGGGTACTTCCAGACTCCACGCAGCCGCTCAAAAGTAAGACCACCACTCTACCCTGAAACAACAAAACAACATCGCCAAACTGGTCACTTCGACCTCGAACACAAAAGAAAAACAAGGCACAGCCATAAAAAAACAACATCCAAAGAACATAATCAATCACGACGGATAGAGGTCGCCACTGGTCCTCACGAGCTCCTCCCTCGCATCATCTATCGCCGAAATTCCTCAGCGCTTCCTCATCGCCTGGGTAACCAGCTATGGATTGAAGGCACCACGGAAAGGGTCAACTTCTCAACAATTCAAGATAAGCTCGACATAAAGGATATAAGCAACAAAGCAATAATATATCTCAATCACCACACGTGACTCACCCATCTCACTCTAGACTCGCAGTAACTCTTATTCTAATATCGCCACAGGTTCCATCCCCAAATCCGACGTAATAGGTAAACGGGCAGTCCAACCCCAAAATCGATACCATGCATTAATCGGCCGGGTCCAACCCTAAACCGATGCACGCGACGCCTAGCCAATCCACCATAAACAAAAAAGGGGACCTAGCACCCCGATTATCCGGGTCCTGGCTCAAAACGCCATACGACTCCTCAGCTCTCTCACTGATGATTAGCTCGCCGCATGTCAAAGAGTAACACAACTTACTTCGATCACATATCAAATAAAGAGAGCATGCTTAACATGAAGAAAACACAATTCGACATTTAAGCAATAAAACATTCTGCATGAAGAAACGCACCGACAAAATTACAATACACCATTCACAAATATATATTCAATCACATATCAAACACATGCAAAAACTCAATCATATTACAACATTCCAATCTCGACACCAATCAAGGAGTCCATACATAAATATAACAATAAAAATAAAGTCTTAATAATGTCTAAGAGTTGCCGCTCTTACGCTAGCATACTACTAAAGTATTAATGTGAAGCGCCTCATCAACTCAAGTTAATGCGCTCGACAAACCACTGACACAAATTGTCTTCAAAGAGCTCGACAACCGACTTCTCTTACTCGATCTCGACACGTTGCCTTCAACCCAGCTCGACAACGACTTCGACACGCATCGGCCCTCAATCGACCTCGACACGCACATTCTCACGACCGACACGCACTTTCGACCCGATTCCAGCTCCGCCCTGGATTCGCTTTCGCACACCTCGATTCGAATTCACACGATCTCTGAATCGACTTCCTAAAACAAACACAACTTAGATCGATCTATGGTTTCTAATACATCTAGCTCTCATCCCAAACTTAACCACAACCGTAAAAATATAAAACTCAAGAACTGGAAATATATTTTTCCTCTAACACAAAGTTAGGGATTTCGATCAAAAGTTCATGAAAAAGTTATCCGATGCTTCAACATGATAGATCGACAACAACAATAACTAAGCAACGAATCTTAAAAACAAGAAATCGTAAACAAACCAAAAATGGAGGTTTCGCACCGCCGATTGCGAGTAAAAACAGAGGAAGAAAATTTGTTTTACAAGCCCAATTAATCGGTTAGAAAGATAGGTAATATTGTGAAGAAGAAAACCCATCAATTGACATGATTTGGAAGCATAAACTGCTAAAAATGGAAGAAGAAATAGCGCTAAACAGAGCACGATGAAAAGAAAAATCTGTTCTTCATACCTCAATGGTGATCGAGCAGCAGATATGGGTCGAGAAGATGATGATGAACAAGATTGATGAAGAAAGCTTGTAGATCTCGATGGAACTCACGGTTTCGCTGATGGAGATTTTTGAAGAAAACAACGAAACTCGTGAGCGTAAGGAAGGAAGAAGAAAGAAAGTTAAGAAAAAGAAATGAGTGTTTGAGGAAAATCGATCGTGAATACAATCGGTGAGAAGGCGGTATAATCGTGAACTCGGCTATAAGATGCCAATCCCATCAATCATCTACCCGCTTAATCGTTCATCTCATAATTACCTCTACTCGCTTGGCCAGCGGTCTAGACACGCCGACGACTGGCCAAGCCGACAATGTAATAATTACAAACAATATAATAATAAGTGTCAATAACGCTCAAAGAATACGAGGTGTCATCTCGACACGATGTCGATAAGGGTGCTCGTGCAACGCACAAGGCTCTAACACGAGTTCGTGAACACGGCCTCAGCTCGATGCAGCGACTTCATCAACTCGACACCCGACCTCCCTCACCGCCAGCCTAGTGCACGTGGTCTCATCACCGACAAATGACCTCGGCAAACGGTCTTGGCACGGGATCTCGACACAAGGTCTTGGTCGAGGTCTCGATACGTCGTCCTAATACGATGTCGATCTCGTCCTCAGGTGTTACACTAACTATTCGACGCTTAAATAATTGAGATGCCTAAAGTAGATTAATATTTATCCTTATTCCCTGTGGGTTCGACAACTAGGACTTAAAATCCCAATTTATTACTACAACTAACCATGTGCACTTGCCTGAGATGCAACAACCTTGAAGGAAGATTATGTGGGTCTTGGGTTGTGAAAAGAGTGAGAAATATAGGCAATACAAGAAAAAGTTGGAGGGTTAATGTAGTGTGTGGAAAACACAACCATGAGGTGGCCAAAACAATAGTGGGTCACCCATATGCAAGTCAGTTAAGTGGGGAAGAGATGATATGACAAAGAACACAGTGAAGCTCAAAAGCAGACCACTCACACTGAAAGATCCTAACATTGACAATGTGAATACTATAATGCATTGCATGTTTTGCATATAGGAAGGTAGAGAGGTCCTAAAACTAAATGCAACACCTCATGAAGTTATTGTTGTGTGATAAGTATGTGTATTGGCATTGAACGATGGGTGACTCTAGTGTTGTAAAAAATATATTACGATCCAGACTCTATTAAATTATTGAATACTTTACACATTGTGTTGGTAATTGATACAACATACAAAACCAATAAATATTGCTTGTTTACTTGAGATTGTTGGTGCCACGTGGACAAAGGTGACATTTTTTGTGACATTTGCTTACTTGGAGTCAGAGCGGGAAGATAACTTCATTTGGGCTTTAAAGATGTTATGGGCATTTGTGTGAAATGTTAATGATATGCTCAAGGTCATTATCACTGATTGCGACCTTGTTGCGTTAATAAATGCATTTGAGACTATTTTTTCAAGTTCAACATTTTTATGGTGTTAGTTTTGCACTGCAAAAAAAGTGAGGCCCAGAAGCAAATCGGTTGTGCATTAGGAAAAGTCACTACAAGAAAACGCGGCGTTACCGATGGCCAAAAGCCGTTGGTAACATAGATTTACCAACGGCATACTGATGGCCAAAAGCCCGTCAGTAAAATGGTCGTCGCAAACAATTACCGACGGGTTTTTTTTGTAGCCTTCGGAATTACCGACGGGTCTATTTCGTCGATGAAAGGCCGTCGGTAATTTCCGACGGAATCGGCCGTCGGTGCCATCGGTAATGGGAGACGGTGACTACTGACGAGTAAGGCCGTCGGTATTGTTATGTTTATTTTTTATTTTTAATGAATTAATTAATTTAATTAATTTTAATTAATTAATTATTTATTTTGTTATTTAATGATTGAAATTATGTATTTATTTATTATTTAATTATTAATTTATTCCATATTAAGAAATGTGATAACGTAAACAAAAAAGTAAAGTAAAAAAAAGAAACGTAATATAAATTAAAAATATCCTCAGAATATCAAAATATAAAAAAAAAGTCAAAACATCACTAAAAATCCTAATAGTCCTGATTATGCACGAGATGCTCTATACCATCTGTGTCATCGACATCATCAATACCATGTGGCGGCAGAGGCAGAGGCGGCGGAGGCAGAGGAGGTGGCTGATGATGAGGCTGGGGCTGCTGGCGAGCTAACATCTCGTACACATGTTCCTGTCACTCCAGCACCTTAGCCAAAATTGTGTTCGTCCGACGGTTCTCCTCCTCGGAAGCGGCCAGTCTCCGCTTCACCTCGGTTAACTCCTGCTCATCTGTAGTAGAGCGACGACTGCCACCATTACTCGGTAATGATCCGATGTTGAGGCGGCTGGTCCCTCTCTTGTAGTTGCTGGCAAGGTTTCCAGCACCGTATAGGTGACCCTTCTTCTTGGCGCCAACAACATTTGCCCAAACCTTGAGCAGTCCAGATGGATCATCTGGGCTTTGAGACGGGGACCATGATGATGTCTGAGATCCAATCTAAGGCATCCTCGCCTCAAACTCCTCCTGTCATGCATAAACAAATAAGTCAAATTGTTTTTTTAAAAAAAAAAAATATAAACATTATTTAAAAAATATTCATTATATTTTATAATTACCTGGGTCCGCCTCGACCGATCATCAACGAAATCACTAGTACTCTTCTTAATATGAGTTGCATGATGGAGCTCGTGCAACTGTACCTCTCTACCCAACCTCTTCGACTATAATTAATTAATAAAAAACAAATAAAAAATAAATAATAATAATAATAATAATAATAATAATAATAATAATAATAATAATGATAATAATAATAATAATAATAATATAACACGTACAAGTTGAGCTGCGTGCTGCGCCTGACTAATGGAACTTCTGGTGTGCAAGCTCTCACTCTTCTCAAAGGCTCTGTTCTTCTTGGCCTTCATGCGGATCAAGTTGAACTCAAGGGAGTTCCAGTACTCTACCAGCCTCTTCCAGATATGATCCCCTATCCAGTGGGGCTGTCCCTTGAGGCGGGCATCTCTAAGCATATCAGAGAGGCGGTGGGAGGCCTTCATATGAAATTTCTTCTCCGCTTCTCATCCTCAGTCCTCCAAGCACATCTCTCTTGTATCAATATAAGACATTATTAAGCATAATTGAAATTTATGAAATAAAAAAATAATATGCAATGAAATAAAAATTGCAACTTACTTCGAAAGATGCAAACATATGATCCCGCTCATTCTCAACCAACGTCTCCCAGGTGGGCCAAAATGCCGAATAATTCTCCTCAGTTGTTGCTGTGATAGCCTTCGCAGCTAGCTTTGAGGGAAGGAACCTGAACAATAAAAACATGTCAAACAAAAAAATATATATACATGTAAATTATTAATAACTCGACAAAAAAAATGTAAATACTTACCCTTTACCATTCGGGCTTATATAATAACTCGACCATCATGCAACATCTCAAGATCCTCAACCTCTTGCTCAACCTCCTATTGCTCAACCTCATCCTGCTCAGCCTCAGTCTGAACAGGTGTATAGCCCGTACTATACTCATCCTCGGATTGATGAGCATCGGGCATCGTCTCAAGCACAACGTGAGAACTAGAAGTGCTATGTGTCTGCTCGAAGCCCGGGTTGGGGATAATGTAAATGGCAGGCAAAGGGGTGTCGGTGCAGAAGGTGCTGGAGGTTGTGTAGGTGTCGAACGTGCCGGAGGCCGTGTAGATGTCGAACGTGCTAGAGGCTATGTAGGCGTAGATGTAGACGGACGTTGTGTAGATGACAACGTCGAAAACCCAATAGGGTCACGCCTAATAATGTTCGGCCTCCAACGACAGGGGGGGCTCGATGGCGATGGCCTTCCCCTTCCCTTTACCACCAGTGGGTGGTCTGGGGGGTCGGATCCTGATCCTGATGCCATATATGTCTATAGAGCAATTCAACAATAACAGTCATGAAATATTATATTTAAACATAACAATATTAAAAATGAATTCCATAAAAATAAACAACAAGTTATGAAAATAGCTGACAAATTAAAATATACTGTTAGACAATTCTCTAATTGTAAAAAGTTAAACAATTTCATTCTGTCCGCTCTACTTCGGCATCGTCTTCAGATCTTGATGGCTCTGCCACTTCTTCATTTAATTCCTCATCTCCATCTACTTCTTCATATGTGATTGGATTGTCACGTAGTCGAGAAATGGGTTCCACTTCATTTACTACATTGACATGAGACATCTCATCCACTTGATAAGCCACTTCTTCTTGTGGATCATCTGCTTCAATGCGACCCGTTGGCTTTGTCTTTATTGCGACACACCAACCTTGTTTGTCCCTTCGAGTTGATGGATAACGGACATAATACACTTGTCTTACATTTTGTGCCATGATAAACGGATCAAACATTTGGTATCTTCTGCTCATACAAATCTCCACGGTATTATATTTCGATCCACTCTTGTGCCTCTACTTGACGGATCAAACCAATTACAATAAAATATCACTATTCTTTTAGTATAGCCTAAAGTATTGTATGCCAGTTCATACATATGTTGAATCACGTCGTAGAAGTCGTCTTCACCTCTATCTGTGGTACCTTCTACATAAACTCCGTTGTTAATTGTTTCCGCCCCTCTGTTTTTGGCTGAGTTTGAAATTTGTATCCGTTTATGAAAAACGTGTGCCATTCTTTTACACGTGAACGAGGACCATGAGATAAATTTCTCAAGTGTTGGATTTTAGGGGATTCTGCCTCACTGTACACCTACGTATACACCATATGCAAACAAATTATGGTTCCTTTTTTCAAACAATCTTGTATTTTCAAACAATAAATAGTTCAAATAGGACTAAAAATACATACCTGGTTCATAAACTACGTTGGGAAGTATTCATGAATATCGGCAGAAGTGTCTTGTTCGCTTGTGGGCTTAGTTAACAAGAATGCCCTGATCAAGTTATTATCAAATAAATGATCATGAGTAGTTATGGATTGTTAACAAGAATACCTTGTTCACCGATATTAATAATATTTTATATATTTAATACCAATTTTTCTCTGATATTAATAATTTTTAATATATTTAATGTATCTAACATATTTAATATATCTAATAATAACACATTTCAAATACAACTTATTAAATATATAGTTTCTAATCATACAGTCTCTAATCATTCAAAATTTAGTTTTAAATATAAAAATTTACATAAAAGTCACAAATCATATAGTCTCTAATTATAATTACAGTCCCTAATCATACATTCTCTAATCATAATTACAGTCCTAAATATACAAAATTACATAATTGTCACAAATCATACAGTCTTTAATCATAATTACAACCCTTAATCATACAAAATTTCAACTAAACTACAGTGTCTAATACGGTCTCTAATCATACAAAATTTCAATTAAACTACATTCCTAATCATACAAAATTACTCGCAAGATAAAAACTCATAACGAACCAATCGCAAAGTAGTGGTAGAGGCACGGCCGGTGGTGGCAGTTGTGGTGGCGCGGTGGAGTGGTGGAGGTAGCGGTCTCAGAGGCCGGCTTCACAACGATTACTCAAGTATTCTCCAGCAACTAACAAGTCAAATTCATAGAACATTTTTGAGAACTAAATCCTTCAAACACAATCTAAGGTTCTTAAATAAGAGAGCAATTCACAATAAATCACCTACTCAAGTTGTTTTGCCTAGAAATTTCCAGAATTACTGCAATAATTAAGCATCATTCAATCCATAATTTATTTGACATACCAGATCTTAACCAAATGCCACGAAGATTTATATGCAACAAGTTAATATCCAATTAACATTCCCATATTTTTATGTTTCCAAAACCATTTTGGATTCAACCAAGAAAATAAACACCGTGATTGTTTTTCTAGCAAAACAGCAGAAATTTTTTTGATCTATTTTAATTATTTCATATATTAAATGAGCTACATTTATCACAAAATTCTACTACATGCTAAGCACACATGATGAAATCAAACACAACAAGCTTCATATAAAAATCCATTCTAGAGAATTTTCCATAAATCAAACAGTATCAGAACCTATGAAGATGTCCAGAAAACATGTATGATACAATTGAACAAAACCGCTAGCATCTCCTGGAAACCCAAAATCATTTTCGTCCTTACCATAAAAACCCAAAAACGGAGGAGGAAAAGAAAGGGGTACCTGGTGCACCGGTGGGGGCATCGGGCTTAGGAAGAACGAGTGGCGGTGCGGACAGCAGAGCAGCGTCACAGCGTTCGAGCGGCGGAGTGGCGAGGTGGTGGCGGCGGACGGCGTGGTGGAGGATGGAGGGAGGCGTGGTGGTGGCGCTGTAAGGGGAGAGGGAGGACAGAAGAGAGGAGAAAATAGAAGAGATGAGAGAGAATTAAGAATGGGGGAGAAGGGTTCGTCTTCTAGTTGTAAATGGAGGTTGCCGACAGCCTCATTTAACATACCGACGGCCTCCACCCATTGGTAAACTCAACAGTCTGACGCTGCCTTACTGGCGGCCACTACTTCAACTACCGACGGCCCATTTCAGTCGGTAGTTGAAAACGCAGCGGGAATCTAAAATGCGGCAAAGTTACCGACGGGTTATGGCTGTCAAAAAAGTCAGTTTACGAGTATTAATGGTCTAGACCGTCGGTAAAGTTACACGAATGACGGGTTAGAGTTACCGATGGGTGAGGCCGTTGGAAAAGGCGATTTTTTTGCGATGCCCTATGGCCGTCGGTAATAGGCTGTAGGTAGGCCCGATTTTTCTTGTAGTGAATGTTTGGACTCGTTGATGACTGCATTGAAGAACATCGTGGGTTCTCCTTTTTGAGTTTGTATTTGAAGACTATCTGAGGGTGTTAAGACGTGTGTGTTCAAAATTTCCCATGTTCATTAAATACATGAACACTAAGGTGTTGGAATCGTATAATAAGAAATTTGTGAGGACTTGGACATATCGCGTGATGCACATTGGGATACAACTACTAATAGGTGTGTAATTGTATTTATTAGTTACTTATACTAGTGACTATAATCTATAGTATTGAAATATTGAAGTGGCCTTTTATGATTGTGAATAGGGTTGAATTTTCAAAATGGGGGGTTGAAAACACAACTCCAGATAGCATGGAGATTTATATAGTTGTTGGGATATAGTGAACACCATGATTACACTGTAACAAAATGAAATGTTTGTGTCATTCCAACAGAGTATGATTATAGTGCAACACATGATCAAATCATATTGCTTGTGTAGCAAACCGAGTAAATGATGTTGGCGTCAACAACTCTCTTTGCGGCTGCTCAATGAGAACATTAAACAGAATAACCTATGCATGTCAAATTGTTGTGTTTCTAATGATGGTTGACTCTATTTCTTCAGTAGAAGCTCATACTCATTGGAAGATGTTCCTGTCGCAACTGGGATCACAACATGCAGTCTAAACGATTCAAAACTAGGTTTCGAAAAACATGGCGTCACCACCATTGTTTACTTGTTAGGGCAAACATTGGAAAAACCCTTTAAAAAAATGGTCTTCGAAATGCGTAGGGAAGGTACTAGCACCCATACGGCATCCGTTCAAAAACAGTACCTCTAATTAAATGTGCAAGATTATGTTACCTTTAAAAATATTTATTTTACCCCAAAAATTAATTTTATAAGAAATTTTATTTATTTACAAATTTTTTATAAGATAAGGGGAAAATTAAGGAAAAAAAATATTATTTAGACTTTTTTTAAAAAAAAGGGAAAAGTAAGAAAAAATATTATTGAGACTTTTAAAAAAAGGGAAAATTAAGAAAAAATATTATTGAGCTTGATAGGGGCCCCTTTTTCAGCTTTAACTAAATTTGTCTTCTCCTCAATTTTTCTTGTTTCCTGCTTTCTTTTTCTCCATTTTTGACTCAAAATTTCTCTCCTTTAGGACTTCACCACTTCTTTTTTCTTTATTCTCTCTTTTTCTCTGTGATAGTGTATAATTGGGACTCAAAGATGGAATACCCAATTCTGAGTCTCTAATAAATACAATGTGTGATCTCCCCTGCCTTCAATTTTGTCCTGGTATTTATAGCCTATAAAGGTTGCTTAATGTGAGGGGTTTTGGCAGTTGCGAAAACGTCTTGTGGAAGCTAAATTCCAAATTGCAAGATAGAGAAAGTGTGGGAAAGACAGAGTCGCACTCCTCTGAACATGCAAGTTGCATGATAGAAGTAAGGGAAAAGAAAAACAGGGCAGTGCAATTTTTTAGCCTCTTCTTTTGCGTTTTTTTTTCCCCTTGTATTTTATGTAGTTGGGTTTAAGGAAAAGAAATACGCCCCAACAAATTTTTTGAATTGACATGATTTTAAAAACCCATTAGGCTTACAAAATGGGTTCCAAAAACCCATTACAAATTCTTTTTGAAAAAAAAAACCCAAGATGACCTAATTATAAAAATCAAATAAAAAACAAAGAATAAAATGGTGAAACGAGGACAAATTTTGTGTATTACAGTTCCAGTTCGAGGTTGACCCCAAAAATGAGTCATTACATAGGTATCTATAATGCCAGAGTGGGAAGCGATCTAGAAGAAATTTTAGGAAGTTGATATATTTGGGAAAATCACTATCTAGTCTAAAATTCATGAAATAGACTAGCTAGATACAACTTCAATGTGCCCACCTCCAGCTAAGATCATAACAAAAGATGTACCAAAGAAGTGTCGTGGAGGTAAGTTAGACAAATCAACTAAACACGATCTATCCTTTTTGGAGCATGTTGATTCAGTGCAATCAGTACATGCCAACACATCAACTTAGTCTTCAGTGCACACGTCAGTATGTCCGACTAAACAAGAGACTCATGTGCTATACATAGACCAATTTCCCGAGTTCACTTGTCTCTTTATTGAGCATGTTATTGATGTGAAAGTAGACATTAATTGTGGTTATCGTACGATTGGAGAATTACTTGGTAGGGATGAGAAAGCATCGTCTGCAGTTCGTTGTGAACTGATGAGAAGGCTTAATACATACAAGAACGATTATGCCCAACTTTGTGGGTCTATGCAGTAAGTAAATGGCATTAAGGATGTTATGTGGTGCACAAACCTTGGGAACGCACCTCTAGCAAAATGGATGACCTTACTAGACATGAGTTATTTAATTGCTTTGAAATATAACCTGGTCCTGGTTGTTTATCGTTGCAAGGATGCATGACGTTTTATCCTCTTAGAGGTCATCCATCATCTTGTCATCTCTTCATTTACATCAGGTTTGTGTTGAATATTTGTCACTTTGTAGAGGTAAAATGTGATCTAATATATTTATAATTAATTGATTATGCTAAGTGTCATCATTGATTGATTCATTCATTATGTCTTACTTACAAGTGTTCTTGAAGGATGGGTGTCTGATACCTTATACCGTGGTGTAGTGGCACACATTCTGTATACTTTTTTAAACCATGTCACTTAGAGTTACAAGGTCAAGCTCTTACCACTGAGCTAGCACATATTCTGTATACTTGATACTCGTTCATGGGAGTTTCCATATGTTAACATGATATGAGTGTTTAGTTCATTTTGTGTGCCAAAAAACCAAGGATATGTAGACCTTACCGAGGACTAATTGTACTTGCTTAGTAGTTTGTATAAATAATATTGTTAGTATTTTCATAATACAATTATTATTTTCCTATATGATTGATTGTTAGAAATGATAAAAATATTGAAATTTGGTCTCTGCCAATGGTGTTGTAAAGACTTTATATTTTTGTAGTTTAGATAACTTCCGAAAATAGATATTTGAGGAGGTTATTTCCCTATTCAGATATTTTTTCCTGGATGGTATATTTTTATGTTTTTGTTGTCATTTATCATCTTCCTGATATTAACTTATGGAGTTAATAACACTCAGTAAACTGACCGGATATTAATACCTGGACGTTGTAAAATGTCCAAAAGTTAACTTCTAGAAGGAAATTTACCCACGACTTGGGTCATTAACTTCTAGAAGTTAACTTCCGGACCGAGACATTTTGGTGAAAAGACTTTATAGGGTGTGTATTAAAAAAGGGGGTGTCAATAGTAGCCCCCAAAATGGATATCTGACGCCAACTGTGGGCTTTTATTATAAACTGGGCTTAACTTCTCACTTCCCTTAAAGCCATCTTAGCATTCCTAAGTTATACGATCAGGCAAATAAATAATTTTCGATTTGATTTTTCGTTGTTGTTTAGCATAAAAGAAAACATTACAAAATTAAAACACAAAATAAAGATTTGGCGGATGTCACGCCACAACTATAATATAATTAGAAACTACTTGAAATCTAAACAGGTTTTACTCAATTGCCTAATGACTTTGTCTTTACCATTCCAATCAAAATTGACACCTTTTTTACTGTGGGAGAATCTTCTTTTGCTTCCAAATCAATTGAAGATTCCCCTCCTTTGGTGGAGAGCCAAAGTTGAAGTTAGCATGTAGCTATCATGTTCTTGCTTTTTTCTTTAATGTTGGTGCTTAAGGGAGCATGTCCAACATGTATTCTCCAATTAAGTGGCACTTTGACAAAAATATGCTTATTCTCTTAATTATTCCACTCTACATGTGTATCACGTATCATTAACCCGTTTGCTTCTTATTTGTTGTAAATTATCGCCAAACTGAAACATTTTAACCTTGGATGCCAAAACTCAGCTGTAGAAAATTACAAGTCATAATTAGAGGAGAAGGACCACATTAATTAATCTCAGAATTACATCACGTTGAAGATTGGGAGTCTTTGGCAATGCATGAGCTGTGTAGAAATAAACAATTTGGAAATGTTATGATGCAACCATTTACAAAACGGAAGGTCCTCAAATTGCATAATTTGTCATTTTGGTCATATATGAAACATGGAATGTGGAGCACATCAAAATCTCCTTGAAATTGCATGGAGTTGTCAATTTAGTTCCCAGCATTATTAATATTTCAAAATTGTCACTAAAATTAAAAATTCTCGATCATATTAATCCTTTTTGGGTCAGTCAATTTAGTCCCTGAAATTGTCTATTAGGGACTAATGTGATTGATGATTTTCAATTTCAGGAACTATTTTAAAATTTTGTTAACTTCAAGGACCAAATTACCTGAACCCTACAGTTTCGGTGACTAAATTGGTGATTTACTCATGAAATGTGATCTCATGATATATCAACCTTATACAAAATTACCAACGGAGTTGGGTTTAGCCAATAAAGCTAGTTCCCCACGATAAGAAGAATTATATTTGAATACTCGGTGGGAGAGACGTCCACGTTTAGTACCCAACCACTTTTCAAACAAGAAAAAATAAACTCTTATACGCGATCCAAAAAACATGGGATTACAAATATTGGACAAGGTCAGCTAGAGTTGAGGGAAGATTTTTGTTTCTTAGATGCCGCAGAACCTCTAAAGTTCACTTTTTTAAAAGTCTTTGCATTATTTTAACTTTGCAAATTCACATTATGAAACCGAACCTTTTATCATATTAATCATTTATCTATACTTTTCCTTATGGAATATGGAGAACATCATTTGTATTATTAATTTGAAATTCATTTAATATCATTCAAAATGATGAGCCTGTAGCGTAGGAAGAAAGTCATTTGATACAATGAAATGCAAAAGGAACTGGTAACTGGTTAGTTATCATAGTTCATCACAACAACTTTACAATGTTTTCTAGCATATAGGAGTTTCTGCAAGAACAATTAATCACAAATTTTGCATGTGAAAATCTCTTTACCTTTGTAGATGGTTTTTTGTTACTACCTGATTTGGATGACAAGGGTATAACAAGGTTTAAAAAAAAAAATCCACGACCGCGATATAGGTCGTGATATCATGGTTTTGACATCGCCGCAACCGCAACAGGATGGAGATTGAGACCACATCAGCCGCATTTAACTGCGATTCCCTGCAATATCAAAGATCGTAATGCTACCGCGACCGTTACCTGCATTATTAGAATACTATACCTAAAGTTAAACATACAGCTAGACTTGCACAACCACTATATGCTAAAGCTAAAAAGCATATCCTTTTTTCTTCAGTTTGATGCTAGTATAACTGCAAACAACTTTATTTCTTCATTTAATTTTTTTTGTTCACATGGTTTGTTGTTGTTAACCTAAACAGTCCTAACAAATTAAAGGGAGAAAAGCAAAAGGAAACATTCTGTAATGATAAGAAATGGGGTTTTGCAAATTGCAATCAGTCACTGAACAAAGCCTCTAATGAGGTGTTAGAAGGAGAAACAAGGTGCTCTAATAATGAGACTGATTATTTAACCATATGTATAAAGGTCAGAGCTTAGATAAAAGGCAGGTCCAAGAAGGAGAATGGACCTACATCTTGATGACAAGCACATTCATGTGGAGCAATCCAAGGCCACCCAACAAAGGGAAAAAAAAATCAAAAGAAACCAAGAACTAAAACAAATGATTAGAAAAGTAAAAGAGAAAGCAAAGAAGAAATGAACTATATGTCTATGTCTATGTCTATTGTTGCTCATTCTCTGTTATTCTCTTTATAATAATTGGTGTGTTCTTCACTACATTCTTCCAAGACATGGGAAAGAGAGGAGCAAGGTTACCAGGCTTTTGCCTGAATAGAATTAGGCCTCATGCTAGGGTGCGTTCTCCACCTATTCAAGCCAAGCATGATAAAAATGCCACTGAAGTTGATGAGAAAACTGAGAATTCATGCAGTGTTTGTGAAGAGAAATCAGAAGATGGGACGAAACCGGGGTTGATAATTGGTAGGAAGATCATGATTGTGATTGATTCTAGCTTTGAAGCTAAAGGTGCTGTGCAATGGGCACTCACTCACACGGTTCAGAATCAGGACACCATTGTTCTTCTTCATGTGATGAAGCCTTCTAAACAAGGTGTGTGAAACTATCCACACCATTGTCGTTTCTTCAATTTTTGGTTTATTTGTTTTGTGACTGAAATTGATCAATTATGGTTCATTCAATATGGCAGCCACTGATGAAGCTTCCAGCAAGGATATAGCTCCAAGGGCTTATGAACTTGCTTCATCCTTCAAGAATATGTGTAATGTGAAGAAGCCTGAGGTGAGTTTAGCCCCATTAGGTTGTATGGTAACCCAATAATATTCAACATTCTCTTAAGTTCTATAGGGTTTTAGAAAACGGTCCACGATTGGGTTTTGATGTCACTGTGACTGCAATGCAACCGTGATTTGGTCCATATAAGTTTATTTAGCCGCAATTCTCTAAACTATTAAGGATTGCGACGCAACCGCAAATGCGTCCGCCACTTAAATCCTTGCTGCATTTTTTCTTTTACGGCAAATGTTAGTAATGAATCAGTGATTATGTTGGTTTCCAGGTTTGAACCCTGGACCTCCTGAATTTCTTAAGTGTCTCTCAGCTCACCGGTTAAATTCTTGCTGCTATTAAGGCCTTGTTTCTAATGTACAATATTTGCTAAAATTCTTATTCTAGATTATCATTATTAATAAGGATTACATTCTTTGTATGATGATGATGTTGGAAGATTATTAATGTAAATTAGGGAGGCATGCCATTGCCAATATATTAAGTTCCATGTTATCGATGATATTTTTACTTTATAAAAATGTAATAATTAAATGTTGAGATTAAATGGTCCTGATAGGTACAAATTGAGATTGCAGTAACAGAAGGAAAAGAAAAGGGACCAAAAATAGTGGAAGAAGCGAAAAAACAAGGCGTGGCACTTTTGGTTTTGGGGCAGAAGAAGAGGTCCACAACGTGGCGTCTTCTAATGATGTGGGCAGGCAACAGAGTTACCGGTGGGGTGGTAGAGTATTGCATCCAAAATGCACATTGCATGGCCATTGCTGTGAGGAGAAAGAGTAAGAAAATTGGAGGATATATGATTACTACAAAGCGCCACAAAGATTTCTGGCTCCTAGCTTAATCTATAGTCAATGCTGTGGATGTTGTCGTCACCTTCAAGATTGTACAAGTATAATTATATATATAATGTTTTTGTGTCTGTGAAAATTACAATGTTTGTACATAATAAAGTGTACTGAGAATGGAAAAAGGAACGAAATTATGAATGGAAAAGAGTAATGTGACAATATGCGGGCCATTGGCTATAATATAGCTAAGGGAGAGACGCTTGCTTTGGATTAGTTCCCTTTACGTTCCTCATAAACGTTACAGTGACAGAATCAGAGCACGTGGTTGTTGAGCTACTAGATGAAAAAAAAAATACATACAGTAAATTACACAATTTACGGTATTGAAAGTTTTTTCATACGTATGTATTTTGAAATTTACGGTATGTGTTTTGAAAAAAAAATTATATCGTTTTTCAATACCGTAAATTACTAATTTATGGTGTTGAAGACAAATTTCAATACCTTAAATTGGTAATTTACAGTATGTGTAATTTACGACAAAGACACAAAAACAGGGGTCAAGATGGGGCTAGAGACCTCACTTAGTCTCAAATTAACATTTTGATCGGGCCAAACTTTTGGTCTTCATTTGCACCATGAACCCATCCAAAAAGGGAGTTATTGCCCACACACCCAACACCCCATCAATCACAACCCCATATTTTTTGAAAACCCCATAATACCCCTGACTTAGCATTTTTATTTCGTCTCTGTTGCCCTTACTATAAATTGGGTAATTTACGGTATGAATTTATTTCAAAATACGTATCGTAAATTACACAATACGATATTGGACAATACTGTAAATTGTGTAATTTACGGTATGTAGATATAGCTGGGGAAACAGATGTGAGAGACCAAGGTTGTTGGTTTCGTGAGACTAAATGAGAGATAAGTGGATGATTAGGTGGCTGGATAGTGGAATTCGGTGGTTGTTGGCAGGATTTGTAGCAATTGTTGAAGTAGGTGCCATGGTGAGGATTGAATATTGAATGTTGTTAAGCAATGGCTAGGCTGATACCATATAGATATAATGAACTGTTATTTTGAGGAAAAAAATGCATACCGTAAATTACACAATTTACGATATTGTAGGTCTTTTTCATACGTATGTATTTTGAAATTTACGGTATGTGTTTTGAAAAAAGATTTATATCGTTTTTCAATACCGTAAATTACCAATTTACGATGTTGAAAACAAATTTCAATACCGCAAATTGGTAATTTATAGTAGGTGTTTTGAAAATTTCCACCACCATAAATTGGTAATTTACGGTATGTGTTTTGCAGCAATGGTAATTTACGCTCCGCTAGCTCAGCTCCCCCGCCCCCCAGCCTTTTTGATACTGCATCATATGAGCCATACTCAACAATCTCCACCTTGGCGAATATCAAACCCTATGACGATTCACTGCTTGATGATCACATCCTTGGCACTGGGGGGTAGAGCTCCTGCTTGATCACTGAGTAATGTGTAACAAGTCCAAGCAATGCTTGAACTTGTCACTGGTGACTGGCTTGGTCAACATGTTAGCTGTATTCTCTCAAGTATGAACCTTCTCAAGTAGTATCTGTCCAGATGCAGGTAGCTCTCTGATCTTGTGAAATCTCACATCAATATGCTTGGTCCTAGCGTGATACACCTGATTCTTTGCCAAGTAAATGGCGCTCTGACTATCACAATGCAACCGAACTCCACCTTGCTCAACACCCAATTCCTTCACTAATCCTGTAAGCCATAAGGCTTCTTTTGCAAAGATCTGCCATCGCCATGTACTCGTCAGCTTGTTGACATGGCCACTATGGGTTGAACTGATGACTTCCAACAAATGGGTCCACCTGCAAGAGTATAGACATATCCCGTTATAGACCTCCTATCATCCATATCACCCGCATAGTCTGAATCAACATATTCTACAACTGTAGGATCACCCTTTTCACTGCCAAACATGATACCATGACCTGCTGTACCTCTTAAGTACCTCAAAATCCACTTGGTTGCTTCCCAATGATGCTTCCCTGGTTTGGACATAAACTTGCAAACTTGACTTACAGCTTGTGCCAAATCCGGCCATGTGCAGACCATAGCATACATTAAACAACCAACAACACTGGCATAAGGAACCTTTGACATATACTCAGCTTCTGCATCTGTCTTTGGACACTGATTCAACGAGAGCTTAAAGTGATTCGCCAATGGAGTACTCACATCCTTCGAATTACTCATGTCAAATCTGTCTAGCACCTTTTCAACATAGCTTTTCTGCGAGAGCCATAATTTTCTAGCACTCTTATCCCTATGAATTTCCATTCCAAGAATCTTCTTAGCAGCCCCTACGTCCTTCATGTCAAACTCCTTACCCAACATGATTTTCAGATCATTTACATCATGTAGATGATTAGCAACGATCAACATGTCATCCACATACAGTAACAGGAAAATAAAAGATCCATCATTAAGGCTCCTAACATAAACACAACAATCATACTCACACCTTCTATAGCCAATCTGGAGCATGTATGAATCAAAGCGCTTGTACCACTGCCTTGGAGACTGCTTTAAACCATACAAAGACCTCTTCAATTTGCAAACAAGTCTGCCCTTGCCAGTGTTGCTGAAACCCTCTGGCTGCTGTATGTAAATTTGCTCATCTAGATTACCGTGAAGAAATGTTGTCTTCACATCCATCTGCTCTAAATGTATGTCTCGACTGGCTACCAAGGCTAACACTGTCCTGATAGAGGTATGTCTGACGACCGGAGAGAAAATCTCATCATAGTCAATCCCCTTCTGTTGTGAGTACCCCTTTGCTACAAGACGAGCCTTGAACTTTTCCCCTTCTTTTTCTCATATCGCCGGGTTTTCGCTTGTACACCCACTTGCAACCGAGCAATTTCTTTGCCCTTAGGAAGCTGAATAAGCTCCCATGTCTCATTTTTCTGCAAGGACTCCATTTCCTCCACCATAGCACCCATCCACTTATCTTTCTCCTGGCTAGCTATAGCCTCTCGAAAAGTGGACGGATCTCCAGAACTAGTAAGAAGTGCATATGCTGCCAAGTCTTCAAACCCATATCTCTCTGGTGGCTTGATCGGTCGTCGCTCTCTGTCACGTATCAGAGAATAGTCATGTACTTCACCTGAATCTTCAGTCCATGGTATGGCTCGCTGGGAGAGCTCGATTCGCCTAGTGTTTCGGTTCCGCCTCGCACATTGCTCATTGGGGACGGCTCAATATGCACTGAATCACCTCATTGTTGGAAGTTTCTTCGTAGACTGGTCACATCTGCAAGGTAATCGACTTCTTCAACATGAACTGCTCATCAAAAACAACATCTCTGCTGGTAACCACCTTATTTGAAACTGGATCCCATAACTTGAACCCCTTTACACCTTTTGAGTATCCTACGAAGACACACTTCTTCGACTTTGGATCAAGTTTGGATCGATCTTCACTTGATATATGCACATAAGCTGGACATCCAAAAATCCTTAAATTGGTAAGATCAATGGGATTGTCTGTCCATACCTCCTCTGCAACTTTTCCCTCCAGAGAAGCCCGCGGTGACCTGTTGTGGAGATAGCATGCCATGTTAATTGCCTCTGCCCAGAAACCCTTTGACAATCCAGCATTCAACCGGAGCATAAGGACCAGGACCACTAAGAGACCCGGACACCACATCTCCACCCAAAACCTTAAGGCATTGGGTATATGGGTCACCTCTCTTATATATCCTTCACTTAACCCAATCCTAGCCAATGTGGGACTAACCACTTACACTTGAATTTTAACAATCTCCCCCCAAGTGTGAGTCTCTCACATTTAAGAGAATCGGCAGGATCCACTCTCGCTCCCCCATCAGGATGAGCCGTGGCTCTGATACCAATTGTTAGAACAGCAACAGTATAGAAGAAATAAGGAAACGAAAAATGCAAAAGGGACACGATATTTGGTCACGCTGTTCGGCCAATGGTTGCCTACGTCAGCGACTACAGTATTTTGTCATTCTTTACTCAGTAATTAATTGTGTGGCAATCGAATCTTCAATTAGTTAATGGAACTCTATAAATAATTGAATCTGCATGCTCTTCCAGATCAAGAATTGCGCGTTCATTTTTAGTCAGTCATTGAATTGATAAATCTATTGATGTTTTATGCTCTTTCTATTTATTTGCATTGAATGCCCAAACAAAGTGATAAATTAGTAGGAAGATTGTTAACATTGCATGACCAAACTGTGTTAATAGTTTTTAAATAGATGATTAGTAATCAGTAAGGATATTTTCTCAGCTCTATTTATGAATTAGTTAAGTGAATAAGTATTAGTATAAAGTGAACCCAGAACCTCAGTATCTCCATAATCAACTTCTTGTTCTTATCTTAAATTTGTTTGCATCTTATGCCAATTTTTCTTTCAAGTTTTAAATCCAATTTCACTCGAACCATTTGTCTAAATAACAAATTAATCTAGTAGAGCAGTAATCATTCACTATTCCCTTTAGAGACGATAATCTTTTATATTATAACTTGACGTGATCGTACACTTGCGATTTACGTGCAACAAGTTTTTGGCGCCGTTGCCGGGGAATTGTTAATGATATTGGTCGAAATAATTAATTGTTAATTTAGACGCTTTTTGTAATTATTCGTTTTATCTTCTTTTACTTTTAATAGTGCCTCCTGGTTGGAAGGCTAGATTTTTCTATATTTTTAATTTCTTTTACTTATTCTCACTTGTTAATTGCCTCCTACATGGAAGGCTAGATTTTCTATCTTATATTATTAATTCCTTTTACTTATTATAGCGACTCCCAGTTGGAAGGCTAGATTTTCTTGCTATTTTTAGTTAACTTATTTCGCGCCTCCTGGTTGGAAAGCTAGATTATTTCTTCTTTCTTTTCTTTAGACTAACTTAAATAAATAAAATTTTAGTTTTTGTCTACTTGATCCAGATTTGTTGCTGTGTATGCTAATACGCTCTCAAGATCCTGTCCTTCAGTTTGATCCTGAAATTGAAAGAACCTCAAGAGCTATTAGAAGACAAAGAAGAGCTGTCAGAAGATCAAGAAGAACAATGGCAGAACGGGAATTGACTATGAATGAGTACTTCACACTAGCTTGTGAGGAAAATGATAGTATCCAATATCCAGCGGTGAAAGCCAACACTTTTGAGCTTAAATTAGGCCTAATTTCTATTGTCAAAGATGTGCAATTCTCGGGTTTGCCACATGAAGACCCAAATGCCTATCTAAAAAGATTCCAGTGGATTACAAAAACTGTAAAATATAATGGTATTACTCCCGAAGCCATTAGACTTCGCTTGTTTACTTTTTCTTTACAGGGAATAGCTCAACTCTGGTTTGACTCATTGGAACCCAATTCCATCACAATTTGGGCAGATCTGAAAAGTAAATTTTTAAACAAATACTTCCCACCTAGGAAGTCTGCCAAACTGAGAGCACAGATTTCTGGATTTACCCAAAAAGAGGGTGAAACTATGCATGAGACATGGGAACGATTCCAAGATATACTTTTAAGCTATCCCCATCATGGTTTTAATAATCTTTGTTAGTTCAGATTTTTTATAATGGTTTCAGAATAAGGCAGTAGTAGATGCATCATGTGGAGGGTCCTTAGGCTACAGAACGCCTTTTGAATGCTACGAGATCATGGGCATGATTGCCCAGAACAGTGCTCAGTGGTCACAAGGAGATAGATATGCCACTAAAAAGCCTCAACAACCAGGAATGTATAAAGTGGATGCTACCACCGCTTTAGAGGCTAAATGGGAGGCCAAGATGGAGGCTCTGAGTAAAAAGTATGAAGCTCTCTTAGCCCCTAATTCTCAAATAGTTGCCTCAACTTCCCATGAGAGGGATGAATGGCCCACCAGGCGCGATAACCCCGTTGAAGAGGTAAAAGTTCTTAATAAAGAAGATTCTGACCCCAAAGGTGAGATGCAAGAGGCTATGCTGAAATATATGAATAGACATGGAAGCCCTCACATGGGTGTACTTACAAGTTACATGGAGAAGGCTGATGAGAGATTTAAATCTCTAGAAAAAAGGTGTTTCCATCTACTTGTAACTATTGTGGAATAATAGGTCACGAAACACATGAGTGCACCGAACAGGTGAATTATGTTGGGAATGAAGTAAAGCATGATCCTTATGCGAAGACTTACAATCTTGGATGGAAGGATCACCCCAACTTCTCATGAAAAGATCAACAGCAGAATTAGAGACAGCAACATGCACCCTATAGACCACCTCACATGCAAGGCCAAACCCAAGTACCAAGGAGACTGTTTCTTCAAGACCAAATTGACACCTTAGTAAGTACTGTTAATTCTAACCATAAGAGTTTAGAAAGTAACCGTAAGAGTTTAAAGAGCAACCATAAGAGTTTAGAAAGCCAAATTTCTACTTTAGTGCAGCTTATGACCAAAAGGGAAGCAGGAGCATTACCTAGACAATCTGAGCAAAATCCTAGAGAGCAGGCTAATGCTATCACTACTAGGAGTGGTAAACTCCTTGAAAATCCAAAACCCCAAAAGAGGCTAAGAAGACCAAGGAAAAGTTATCTGACACACCTCTTATAACTGTTCCTGACCCACACATCCCATTCCCACAGAGGCTTAAAGCTAATCAAGATCCTCAGTTCTCTAAATTTTTGGGTATGCTTAAACAGTTGACTGTCAACATTCCTTTTGTGGAAGCCATTGCTAATATGCCAAAGTATGCAAAGTTCTTAAAGGATATGTTATCCAATAAAAAAAAATTGGAAGACTTTGCTACGATTAAACTTAATAAGGAATGTTCTGCTATTGTTTTGAAAAAGTTACCACCAAAGCTTAAGGATCCAGGTAGTTTTACTATCCTTTGCACTATTGGTAACTCTCATTTTGAAAAGGCATTGTGCGATTTAAGAGCAAGTATAAATTTGATGCCTCTTTCTATTTTTAGAAAACTTGGCTTACAGGAACCACGACATACTAACATCACTTTGCAGCTAGCTGATAGATCCATTGCTTACCCCCGTGGGATAGTGGAAGATGTTTTAGTAAAGATTGATAAGTTTATTTTCCTTGTTGATTTTATTGTTTTAGATATGGAAGAAGATAAGGAGGTCCTAATTCTTTTGGGATGACCTTTCTTGGCCACAGGAAAAAGCTTAATTGATGTTCAACAAGGGAAATTAACTTTGAGATTTGGGGATGAGGAAGTTGTGTTCCAAGTTTTTAATTCATTGAAAACTCCTTCCTCATTTGCTTCATATAATTTTATTCAATCTATGGATATTAATGATGTTGTTACCTCTTATAGTTTTGATGATTTCAGGATGCAAGACCCTCTACAAAAAATATTAACCTTGCAGGCACTTGGCACATTGGAGGGTGCTGAAGAAGAAGAGCTTTTAATGTTTTTACAGGATCAATACCCCTAAAGGAATTGGAGTAACCATAGATTTGAGGAATTAGAACTAGATAATATCCTAAAGCCTAGATCCTCCATTGAAGAGGCTCCTAAGCTTGAATTAAAGCCTTTTCCTGCAAATATGAAATATGCTTTCTTGTGTCTTCCTTCTTCCTTGCCTGTAATTGTCTCTATAGATTTGACAGCAACTATGGAGGATCAACTTTTGAGAGTATTAAGGGACAATAAAGAGGCCTTTGGTTGGTCTATCCATGATATAAAAGACATAAGTCCCACAATTTGCATCCGCAGGATCTACATGGAGGATGATTACCAACCTCGAGCACTGCCTCAATGCCGCCTCAATCCAAACATGAAAGAGGTGGTAAAAATGGAAGTAATTAAGCTTCTTGATGCATGTATTATCTATCCTATTTCTGATAGTAAATGGGTAAGTCCTATGCAATGTGTCCTTAAAAAGGGAGGAATAACTATGATGGAAAATGATAAAAATGAATTAATTGCAGTTAGAAAGACTACTGGGTGGCGCATATGCATTGATTATAGAAAATTAAATGATGCCACCCGAAAAGATCATTTTCCACTTCCTTTTATTGATCAAATGCTTGAGAGAGTGGCAGGACATGACTACTATTGTTGTTTGGATGGGTATTCCGGTTATTTACAAATACCAATGGCTTTACAAGATAAAGATAAAACTACTTTTACTTGCCCTTATGGTACTTTTGCATATAAAAGGATGCCCTTTGGATTATGTAATGCTGCTGCCATTTTCTAAAGATGCATGACTGTTATTTTCTCTGATTTAATTGAAAAATGCATCGAAGTGTTCACGGATGATTTCACTGTATTTGGATTCTCTCATGAGGGTTGTTTGCTAAATTTCAATTTAGTGTTGCAGAGATGCAAGGACACTAATTTGGTGCTTAATTGGGAAAAGTGTTAGTTTATGGTATTGGATTGCATTATTTTGGGACACAAGGCGTCTACTAGAGGAAGTAGATCCTGCAAAGGTAGAGGTGGTTGCAAAATTATCCCCTCCAAATTCTGTGAAGGGGGTACATAGCTTCTTAGGCCATGCTGGCTTCTACAGGAGGTTGTTAAAGATTTCTCAAAAGTTACAAAACTTATGACTGACCTCTTGATTAAGGAGGCCACCTTCGATTTTTTCGACACTTGTTTAAAAGCTTTTAATTGTTTAAAGGAAAAATTAATTAATGCCCCTGTTGTTGTTGCCCCCGATTGGTCACTTCCTTTTGAAATTATGTGTGATGCTAGTGATACTGCTGTGGGGGCAATTTTGGGGCAAAGGAAGAATAAGGTATTTTATACCATCTATTATGCTAGTCGTACTCTTGATGATGCTCAAAGAAATTACTTTACCACAGAGAAAGAGTTGCTAGATGTAGTATTTGCGTTTGACAAGTTTCGTCATTACCTTATTCTTTCTAAAGTAATTGTTTTTACTGACCATGCTGCTATTAGATATTTGCTTAGAAAACAGGATGCAAAGCCCAGGTTGATTAGGTGGATTTTGCTGCTACAAGAGTTTGACTTGGAGATTAGGAACAAGAAAGGCTCAGAGAACTTTGTAGCTGACCACCTCTCAAGGCTTGACCATACTGTGATGCAACCCTCAAATAATGGGGAAATTAAAGAAGTGTTCCCTGATGAAAAACTCTAATCTATTTCCAGTACTCATTGGTTTGTAGACATTGTTAACTACTTGGCAAGTAAGGTTGTCCCCCCTCATTTTTCTTATCAGCAGAAAAAGAAATTAACTTCTGATGCTAAATATTACTTGTAGGATGACCCTTTCCTGTATAAAGTATGTGGAGACAAGGTAATTAGGCGTTGTGTGTCTATGAATGAGGTAACTTCTATCCTTGAGCATTGTCATTCTAGAGAGGCAGGAGGTCACTTTCGGCCAACTAGGACAACATATAAAGTATTGCAATGTGGTTTTTGTTGGCCTACTAGTTTAAAATATGCACATGAGTTTGCAAAAGCATGTGATAATTGCCAAAGAAGTGGCAATATTTCTGGGCGTCAAGAGATGCCTTTGAATAATATTTTCGTTTGAGATATTTGATGTTTGGGGTATTGATTTTATGGTCCCCTTCCCTAAATCATTTACAAATCAATATATTCTTGTTGCTATGGATTATGTGTCTAAATAGGTGGAAGTTGTAGCCTTACCCACTTTTGTAATAAACAATTTGAAAATCTTTTGAGCAAATATGGTGTCACCCATAAGGTAGCAACTCCCTATCAACCACAAACTAATGGACAAGTTGAAATTTCAAATAGGGAATTGAAAAGAATTTTAGAGAAGACGGTTAATTCACCTAGAAAAAAATAGTCTTTAAAATTGGATGATGCATTATGGGCATACAGAACTGCTTTTAAAACCCCCATTGGGATGTCCCTTTACCGTCTTATTTTTGGAAAAGTATGTCATTTGCCTATGGAACTTGAGCATAAAGCACTTTGGGCTTTAAAATATTTAAACTTTGATGCTTAGCTTACAGGTAAAAATAGATTGCTGCAATTGAATGAATTTGATGAGCTCCGTCTTAAAGCTTATGAAAATGTCAAGTTATACAAAGAGTGAACTAAAAAGTGGCATGATAAGCACATTCAGCATCGTGAGTTCCACGTGGGTGAGAAAGTCTTAATTTATAACTCATGTTTGCGTCTTTTTTCAGGAAAGTTGCGCTCAAGATGGTATGGGCCTTACACCATAACTCAAGTTTTTCCTTATGGAGCACTTGAGATTTCTAGTGAAGTTGGTGGCACTTTTAAAGTTAATGGACAGGGAGCAAAACACTATGAGGAAGGGATGCTCCAAGTGAGCTATGTCACTCTCCTCAAGAATTGATTTGTCTAAATACCGTCAGGCTCGTGACGTTAAACAAGCGCTTCTCAGAAGGCAACCTGTGTTTATATTATTTAAGTTTACTTTATTTTATTTTGTGTACACCCCGTTTGTCAACAGTTCTCTCTTCACTTACTTCATCTGTGACAAACTGTCATTTTGGGAAGAAATTGTCTACTGCACCCCCTCCAGAATATGCTCGTGAAATTTTCCACAGGGGAGTCCCTTTCCACTCTTTACTTTTTGGCACTTAATTTTGTTGTTTTATCTTTATGTGCTTATGTTGTGGTAACTGGCATTCAGGACAATGTTAGAAATAAGTGTGGGGGGGAGTTAACCACTTGATTTTTAGTTATTATTGTTTTGAACAAATTGAAGCTACTAATTTTGACGCTAAAAAATTAAACTTTTTCAGACAGCTTTTGATGTTTATTGAGATGATATAAATTTATGAAAGCTGAAAATAATTGAACTTTTTCGGACAGCTTTTGATGTTTATTATGATGATATAAATTTATGAAAGCTGAAAAATAGAGATGAGCCATTGATTGAAAATTTTTCCATGAAAAAGCTTCTAAACGTGAGGATTTGAGCCTAATTTAGGTTTGCACATTATTACAAGATTTTTATAGCCCTATTCTTCCTAAAAGTAGTGTAGGAAGTAAAAACAAAAAGGGAAGTGTGTGCTGTTGGGTTGGGCTGCTATTAGCAAAACCCAGTTTTATTTTTTGCACACCCTTTCCCAAAAAATATAAAATCCTCTTTTCTCTTTTTATTTATTCATTTCTTTTTTCCTTCTCTTTTATAATCTCCAAAAATATTATTTATTACTACTACTACTACTAAATAAAATAAAATAAAAGTTAAAATAAATAACAAAATAAAATAAAAAAGGGCCGGACAAAATTATGGTACTACACACGCGCATCTGAAGATAGAGCCAAATTCCATAAATGCGCGTCACGCGCAAGTTCTTCATGACCAATGCGCGTCACGCGCATCTGAAGACAGAACCAATTTCCATAAATGCGCGTCACGCGCATTCCTTTACTTGCATATGCGCGTCACGTGCATAACTCAATAACTTGGCTTTTTTTTTCGCATTTTTGGATGCCTTCGAATCTTAAGCTCTCACGAATCATCTTCTTTGCCTTTAATTGAGTTCTTGAGAGTGACTTCTTTTGGTTTTGTTTCCATTCCTAGCAATTCAAGTGCAACATACATGAGAATAATGTAAGAGTTAAAATATGCAATCAATCAACCAAGTATAAAGAATTTCAAAGTTTAAGCTCAATATATATTCAACTCTCTCAATTCCTCATGTATTTAATTCAATTAAGCACTCTAAATTCACATAAGATGAAAACTTATCACCAAGTCAGACTCTGACTACATGCTCTCCAACGTCGCCTCCACTTCCCACCTCGCCGATCAAGTCAGTCTCAAGGTCTGCCAGCTCGACCTCGCTCAGTCGCGCGTCCGTTCCATGCTCCACCGCATCGACGCCATCGTCGAGCGCGGTAATTGCCTTGACGGAGTCCTCAGGGCGCTCGACACCGAAGACTACGAGTCCGCCGCTAGATACATCCAGACTTTCCTACAGATCGACGCGCAGTTCAAGGATTCCGGCTCTGATCAGATCCAGATCCAGAGGGAACGCTTGCTCGCCGTGAAGAAGCAGCTCGAAGGAATCGTGCGGAAGAAGCTTTCCTCTGCCATGGATCAGCGCGACCATCCTACCATTTTGAGGTTCGTTCGTCTTTACACGCCGCTTGGTCCTGAGGATGAGGGTTTGCAGGTGTACGTTAGGTATTTGAAGAAGGTGATTGGAATGAGATCCAGGATGGAGTTTGAACAATTGGTGGAGTCCATGTCCAATCAACAAAGGAATGTGAATTTTGTTGCGTGTTTGACCTCTTTGTTCAAAGACATTGTGTTGGCTATTGAAGAGAATAGTGAGATTTTGAATGGTCTTTGTGGTGAGGATGGTATTGTGTATGCGATCTGTGAGCTTCAGGAGGAGTGTGATTCTCATGGTTCTGCCATATTGAACAAGTACATGGAGTACAGGAAGTTGGCTCAGTTGTCATCCGAAATAAATGCGCGCAACAACAATTTGCTTTGTTGGAGGAGGAGGATCGGAGGGACTGACCCTCGAGAGGTTGAGTTGTACTTGGAAGAGATTATCTCGCTTATGCACCGGGTGAGGACTACACTGAATTCATGATTTCAAAGATCAAAGGCCTCACTGTTGATCCCGATTGCTCCCTCGCGCTACCAAGGCTTTCAGGAGTGGTAGCTTCAAAGAAAGTTCGCAAGATTTGACTGGTTTTATGTGATTCTTGAGGAATTTTTCATGGTCGAGAATGTCAGGAAGGCTATAAGGATTGATGAACACGACCCTGACAGCCTTACTACTTCTATGGTGGATGATGTGTTCTATGTCTTGCAGAGTTGCTTGCGAAGGGCAATATCCAGTTCCAATATCAGTTCTGTTGTCGCAGTTTTGAGTGGTGCTAGTAGCTTGTTGAGCAATGAATATCATGAAGCCTTGCAACAGAAAATGAGAGAGCCGAATCTTGGTGCAAAGTTGTTCTTTGGTGGCGTTGGTGTGCACAAGACTGGGACAGATATTGCAACGGCTTTAAATAACATGGATGTTAGTAGTGAATATGTTCTCAAGTTAAAACATGAAATTGAAGAACAGTGTGCTGAGGTAAGTGGTATACTTTTTTTCAATCGATTCCTTACAATTTTATGTACTTGAAAATGAAATTTGCCAAAGTAGTAAATATAGTTGGCACTGGCACTGGCACATCATTGCCTTCTGCAAGGTGTGTTCGGTGTTCCACTGCAAGTTAATTTGAGATTCTTGAGGGTAGGGATTAATCATAAAAGAATTTGATCTTAATCGAAAATCATGATGAAAATCGATAGAGCAAATGTTTTTGGCATAAGCATGTGTATGGAGTTTCCATGTCATTTAGTTTGCATGGGATCTAGATCTAAATCTGTAGTAACATGGGTTGGAGACTTGGAGCATCATAATAATTCTGTGCCCATATGACCAAAAGTGGAGTTAAATTTGTATCGATTCTTGGCTGATATTATTTACATAAATCTGTAGATGGTTGATTAGAGAAATGCCCTTAAAAGTATGCTTTAGAAATGGTATAATTGATGATTTCACTTTAAGAACTAAATATTTACCTGTTTAATGCTCATTTTATTTGAAGTGTCAATTTTCAAAATCTTGGTGATGACCTCAAAGAGACCTCTGATAATTATATATATATATATATAGAGAGAGAGAGGATCCATTGACACCAGGTGTAAGTAAAGAGACTTATACCAAATCTAAACCCTTAAAACTAATTAATCCTACCGCTCATGAAAGCACCAACCTGTTCCTTCTTTTTGCCACAACCGCTCGTCTTATGTGCCCATTTGAGACCTTTCATTAGACACAACTCAGGGTTTAAGTTTTTGTAATGTATATGAGATGTTAATTCATATCAATTTGAGGTTGAACCTTCAATCTTTGAGAAATTATGTAGTCATGGTGCAAATGAACGAGAGTCCCAACGGTGATGTGATGACTCCGTCTGCAAACCATGTCCAATACCATGATCTACAGAAAAAAAAATAATGAAATACTATTTCAATCATCAGCAAGCAAAGGAAGTTTTGGTTTATCAGAATAAATAATAAATAAATCACTAAAAGGAAATATATATGGTGCATCGAATCCTTGAGTCACGAGTTAGCACGGTAGGGACTAAACTGACGAATGGAAAACACTTACGGGGATTAATTTGTAGTTTATATGCTTTCAGGGACTAATGTGATAGCGAGTTACACTTACAGGGACGAAAGTGACTATTATCCCTTTTATTTTACTCAACCCTAAATTAAAGGATCCGGATTTCCTATTGTCATCCATTTCTCGCATTCACACTGTGAATTAAATATCAAACATTAGATCTAATCAACGCTCCAGATCCATTCTGTTTCAATTTTTCACTCCGCTGGTAAAACTACGTCGTTTCAATTTATCTACCACGTTTCAATTTCACTCCAGATCTCATCATCGAATGGTTCTCCATTTCTCTACCAGAGCGCACCCTTCGTCTTCTTTTCCGTTGACCTTCTTCTTCATCGAGCTCGACGTCGCCGTCACCGTCTTCTTCATCGAGCTCGACGTCATCGTTGTCGTTGTCGTTGTCGCCATTCTTTCACTCATTGTCACCGTCTTCTTCATCGTTGTCGACGTCGTCGTTGTCATTGCTCTACAGTCCCGACCTCATCAGTTTGTGAGTTTGACGGTGTGGGGGGAAAATGGGTTCTAGTTCAACTCCTCACAGTCACGGAAACGGATCGGATGAAGAGAAGAAATGGTCAATTGATTTCGGGAAGGCGGAGGCAGTGGAGTACGTGCGTACGCTGACGGACGTTGGGGCAATGACGCGGCTGCTCCATGAGTGCATTGCTCACCAGAGAGCTCTCGATATGCAACTCGATCAACTCTTGTGTCAGCGCTCGGACCTCGACCGCCACCTCCTCCAACTCCAGCGCTCCTCCGATGTTCTCGAAATCGTCAAGTCGACTCAGACTACATGCTCTCCAACGCCGCCTCCACCTCCCACCTCGCCGATCAAGTCGGTCTCAAGGTCCGCGAGCTCGACCTCGCTTCGATCGCGCGTCCGCTCCATGCTCCACCGCATCGACGCCATCGCCGAGCGCGGAATTGCCTTGACGGAGTCCTCGTGGCGCCGACAATCAAGACTACGAGTCCGCCTCTAGATACGTCCAGACTTTCCTACAGATCGATGCGCAGTTCAAGGATTCCGGCTCTGATCAGATCCAGATCCAGAGGGAACGTTTGCTCGCCGTGAAGAAGTAGCTTGAAGGAATCGTGCGGAAGAAGCTTTCCTCTGCCGTGGATCAGCGCGACCATCCTACCATTTTGAGGTTCGTTCGTCTTTACACGCCGCTTGGTCTTGAGGAGGAGGGTTTGCAGGTGTACGTTGGGTATTTGAAGAAGGTGATTGGAATGAGATCCAGGATGGAGTTTGAACAATTGGTGGAGTCCATGTCCAATCAACAAAGGAATATGAATTTTGTTGCGTGTTTGACCTCTTTGATCAAAGACATTGTGTTGGCTATTGAAGAGAATAGTGAGATTTTGAATGGTCTTTGTGGTGAGGATGGTATTGTGTATGCGATCTGTGAGCTTCAGGAGGAGTGTGATTCTCGTGGTTCTGCCATATTGAACAAGTACATGGAGTACAGGAAATTGGCTCAGTTGTCATCCGAAATAAATGCGCGCAACAATAATTTGCTTGCTGTTGGAGGAGGATCAGAGGGACCTGACCCTCGAGATGTTGAGTTGTACTTGGAAGAGATTCTCTCGCTTATGCAGCTGGGTGATGACTACACTGAATTCATGATTTCAAAGATCAAAGGTCTTACTTCTGTTGATCCCGAATTGCTCCCTCGCGCTACCAAGGCTTTTAGGAGTGGTAGCTTCAGCAAAGTTGCTCAAGATTTGACTGGGTTTTATGTGATTCTTGAGGGATTTTTCATGGTCGAGAATGTCAGGAAGGCTATAAGGATTGATGAACACGACCCTGACAGCCTTACTACTTCTATGGTGGATGATGTGTTCTATGTCTTGCAGAGTTGCTTGCGAAGGGCAATAATATGCCAAAGGATGTGAGGCGTGTCAGCTGCATGGTCCAATTCAAAGGGTTCCAGCCGAAAACCTCCACCCAGTGATAAAGCCTTGGCCATTCAGGGGATGGGCCATGGATTTAATAGGCAAAATCTATCCACCTTCGTCCAAGAGGCATGCGTTTATCTTAGTTGCGACTGACTACTTTACCAAATGGGTAGAGGCCCAGCCAATGGTGAATGTGACTCAGGATGAGGTGATTAGGTTCATACGATGCCAAATCATCTATAGATTTGGGATACCTGAAACCATCACCACAGATCAAGGTACTATGTTCACTGGAGAGAAAGTGGTGGCCTTCGCGCAACAATTTGGGATTAAGTTAATTCACTCATCCCCTTATTATGATCAAGCCAATGGACAAGCAGAGGCAACCAACAAAGTTCTTATTGATATAATCAGGAAGAACATTGAGGATAAGCCAAGGAAGTGGCATGAAACACTGAATGAGGCATTGTGGGCCGTGAGGAATTCCAAGTGCAGTGCAATTGGTTTTACCCCGTATCGGTTGACGTATGGTTAAGATGCAGTGTTACCCTTAGAGATAAATGTGACTTCATTAAGAATAGCAAAGCAAAACCTGCTAAGTCTGGATGAATATCAACAGGGCATGTTAATGGAGTTGGATTCGGTTAACGAAGATCGACTCATGGCTTTAGACCAAATTGAGCATAGCAAGCAAAAAATGGCTAGGGCTTATAACAAACATGTGAAGCAAAAAAGGTTCGTTTAAGGAGACCTCGTTTGGAAAACCATACTACCTATTGGGATCAAGGATCCCAAATTTGGGAAATGGTCACCAAATTGGGAAGGACCATTTGTTGTTAGCAAAGCTTATCATGGTGGTGCTTATCGGCTAGTTAACATGCAAGGCGAAGAACTAAATAGAAGCATCAATGGAAGAGATACTATCCCACTATGTGGGAAGGCATATTGGAGAAGTAAAAGTAGTTGCATTGACATAAAAGTGAAATTGTTTTTGGTGACCACAGGCTGGCCACCTAGCCAAAATTACAAAAGTTTAGCACAAGATATAAAAGCTAGGGAGCTGCAGCCTCAGGATCATCACTTGATTTTTCTTCAATTGGGGCAGGACCTGGATCGGCTGACGATGCAGGAGCATCAGTCGTAGCCGAAGCTGCAGTTACATCTAGGGTGGGCTCAAATGCTGGTGCGTCAATTAATGCCTCCACTAGTGGGACAATAGCACCTTCAGAATCGCCTTGTTGGATGGCTGGAGGGTCGACTGCCACAACAGCTTCCTGTCTCCTAACCTCATCCAGCTGATGCTTAAAGGAGTTCCAGGCTTGAGTGGCCTCAGCTAACCCAGCGCTGCTAGTTTCAAGATCTTTTTCTAGACAAGTCCTCTGAGCACCTAATACTGCCAAGTCACGGTCTAGAGAGGAAGATTGCTTGAAAAGACCATAACGTTGCTGAGAGTTAGAACGGAGTTTCTCAGTCAAGGCAGTCGATTGAGGGGTCAACTCTGCTATTTTCTTCTTAACCCTCTCTAATTCGGTAAACAAAACGGATAACCTTTCATCCGTGTCCTTAAGTTGGGTTAGAGTTTCCTGGCGATCTTTCTCCAAGGTCATGAAGGAGTTTTGGAAATGAGTTTTTTGCGCCTGGAGGTCCCTCAATCTTTGGAGGTCATGAGACGTCATGTCATGAACTTCCTTGGAGCGCCCGTACTGCTGAGATAAACTGCTCAGTTGGAGGGCCAAAGTGTTGTACACCTCTTGGCTAGCTGCAGGGATATCAGCCGAATTGGCTAGTTTGAACAAAGAAGTTCTCAAAGTAGCGATCTGTTCCCTGTTGGTTGGTATTTCCCCCATCATTGCGGCATTGACTCTCTCCAAGTGGTTGGAGATGGGAGAGGAAGCCATTGAATAGGGGTCAGCAGATGTAAAATACTTTGTCAACTCCTCTTCTGAGATAGCCACTGCAGGAGCTGTGGGAGGCGAAGGCACCCGGGGAGCCTCATAGATGACCTCTTCAGATTGTGAGTGGGGATCCTGTGACAGATGATGGTTAGCCGATAGAGTAAGCAAACAATATATGTTGAAAGGAATAGGAAATCGGCTGTACCATTTGGGGAAATTGAGAGCTAGCGCCCTCAGCAAAGTCTTGGACGTACGGAAAGGGAATTTCCACACGTGGTTTCTGAAAACAAGGAGGTTAGGTTCAGGCTAACGAAGAATATTAAGAAAAGGGGGATAAGTATAAGATATTTACCTTCACCTTCGGCTGTTTTCCTTTACTAGCCGAATGTACTTTTTCTTTGGGCTTGGCCTGAACACTGGCGAGTTCTTCTATTACAATGCCAGGGGCCCTTGTTCTTTTCTTGGAAGGGGGACTAACAGGGTCGTCTTCAACGACAATAAATTGCGGAGTAGTAGTGGTGGCTGCCATAAGACAAGCAAAGTAAGAGACTACGTTGAATTAAAAAGCAGGAACCACAAAGAGCCGAATGTAAAGACACTTACTTGGTTGGAGTACCGAGGTTCTCATCCGGGTGGAAGTCCGTTTCTGGGTTTGAGCTTGGACCTGAGGCTTGGTTTTAACGGGAGTGTGCTTTGGTTGGGTCGGTGGCCTCATTGCTTCGGCTACATCAGTGAGTACTAATCGGGTTGCATATCTGTCCAGCCGATCGGGGAACAGTCTGTCCTTCACTGATGGCCACCAATTGGTGAAAGCGAAAGTTTCACCAGATACTGGAGTAAAAGGGATGAAACGGAAAGCCTGAGTTCTTTTGAAGTTGGTAGAGACCACCTCCATTATATCATTGGCACCAAAGGGCAGCCGACCCAGGCTCCCTACCATAGAGTTGTACGGCAGAGGTATATGCTGTAACAACCCAAACTGCCTCGCTACGCAGTTGGGGAAGTAGAATTTAGCCGAAGATTTGTTATTTTGTGAGGTGGGTTTGAGGCCACAGAGCAAGTCACGAGAAGTCAAAACTGAGCTCCAGTTGAGCTCTAATTGGTTCTGTTGTTCGACTGGGAGAGTTCATTTGTAGAGAAAATCCAGAAAGGCCCAATACCTTTCTCCAAGACAGGGCGCCAGTCAGTGGCTATTCGGGTTAGACTGAAGAGTTTGGTGGCTACGGTAAAAGCATAAGAGGGCTCACAGGGAGTGAGTACCAAGTGGGTACCCAAAACGCTTGCACCCCGAGGAAGAACGCTAGGGTTGAAACGTGAGTCGATGAACTCTGGAAAGGAGGGCACTATCCGTGAGTCGCAAGAACCAGAGTGGTCCCTGAACGTTCTTAATGTCTTCGCCTCTTTGCAGCCGATCCATAATGGTAAACAGGCAGCGGTAGAGGTATGAAAGAAAAAGGGTCCCCCAGGAGAAGTTGCCATCAGAGTTGACAAGGGCCACATAAAGCTGTAACTCTTGAACCACGGCAATAGAGCTGGAGCAGAGAAAGTACTTGCTGAACCAGTACAGAAGAAATGCGTTGTGTTCAGCATCTGACACAGATCCTCTGGACTTGGCATTATTGGCAAGGAAATTGGAATACCCAGAAGTGTTTTTTGAAAAGTGGAATCCCAGTTCTGGAATTTGGAAGGAATAGTGAGAGAGGACATCATCGCCTGTGATCGGAAGCCCCAAAATAGCCGTCACATCCAGGAGAGTAGGGGAAACCATGCCCCATGGAAAGTTAAAGGTGTTGGTAGCAATACTCCAATAGCCGAAGAAGCCATAAAGCAACTCCAGGTTAAGGGGAATATCTTGAGTCGACAACATAATCATGTCGTAGAGACCCCACTGTCTCCATTTATCAGATTTGGCAGCCTTCAGCCGATCCACCCAATCAAGGTAGGGTTGAGACGAACGAGGCCATGAACGAAGGTCAGTGGGTTTGGACTTCGTGGTGAACCAATCACAGGAGATTGGTAATGTGTAGAGAGGGGGGGCCATGTACTCCTTCAGAAAGATCGTCCCTTCACCCATATCTAAAGTGGAAGGAGCCAAGGAAAGAGAGTCTTGAATCTCGAACAGGGGAGATTGAAGGCCAGAACCAGGAGCCTCAGGGGGGCTAAGGGAGCGGTCAAGGTTCACAGAGGAGGAAGAAGACTGTTCGCTATCATGTGCGTAGGATTGGTTTTGAGAATCAGAAGCAGAAGACATGGTGGGCCTGGTTTGTAGGTGAAAGACGAAAGTTGGAGGATGGTGAAAGCTACAGGATTTAGGGTTGGTAGTAAACGTGAAAGGTAATTCGGCTAGTGAGTATTTAAAGAGAGGGAAGAATCACTGATAGTGGGATTTGAAGACGCTTAAATCGGATAGATGAGGCGAACCGTTGCACTGTTTAAAAGTTTGTTGAAAATGGATTACCTTGCATTTATGATGAAAAGGGGTGATTTGACTTGAATCATTACGCCGCTTCAGCCTAAATTTAAAGTTACCGGCTAAAGACAGCGTAGGGGGCATGTGTTTACACCTAAAAATATTCCTTAGAATCAGCCAAAGCCAGCCACAGCCGAATGGATCAAATAGCCGATTGGGCATCAGCCGAACTGCACGATAGTCGATCTTGCAGCTGACAGAGCCGCAGGCAGGAAATCAGAAGTAAAAAATGGGCCTTGGGTTTACTGGACTTCAAGGAAGATATTTGGGTCCAATGGGTTAGCATGAAGTCATGCATTGGATCATATTCTTGCTCCATGAGCCGAGAGACGTGGAAATGATTTTGATTTAATTTAAATCCAAGGTAAAACGCAGTCAAGATTTTTCTCCACGATTTTAGGAGCGAAGCGAAGGAACCTAAGATAAGGTCTACGACGAGAAGACTGTTGAAAGGGCAGACGTGGCCATGACGTGGTAGTGCGCCTAGATTTTAGGATCATGGTTAGTAGAACATGGCACGACTCAGCCGAATAACTGTCAACTAAGGATTTATCATTGTTAGCCAACTGAACGTGGAAAATAGGGGTAGTTCTCAGTTGTTACTATAAATACCCAAGTTGTAAATAATTTTAAGGACAACAATCAATCAAACAACTTATTTTTTCGCTCAAGCTTTTATTCAGTCGCATTTATGTTTACCTTTATGTCCCAGTTTTTATCTTAGTTCATCGACTTAAACCTTTCTGGAGTGAGTTAAGGAACCCATAGCTAAGGAACAGAGTTCCTTCCTTGGCGTAATCGCTTGAAGAAAAGGGAATCACCGTTTTGGAATTTAGCCGATCTGCGGCTAATTGGTATTCCATACAACAAAAGCTTAATAGGCATATCCCCTGTGTGCACGTGTAGGAATTTACCAACCAAATCTCTTAAAACCCTAATTGTACCTCCTACAATATCCTTTAATTTTTATTAAATACTAATTAATTTCTGAGTTATAAAATTTTAAAATTATATCATATCATATTCCAAATTCATCAATAAATAAACAGATAAACACCATGCAGTGGCTGTGTAGTGTTAGGTAACTTGGAACTCTCAATGATTCTAGATGAAAGATTTACCTGAGAGGATTTTCGGTCAACTTGAACGCGCAACTTCTGCAGTAAAGGTCAACTTCTCCTGGAGAACATTTTTTTTTTCTTTTTTCCTTTTTTATACTTCTGGACCAAACAAAGAAGCGGAAAATAAGCGCAAAAAAGTCGCACAAAAATTCAAATTCAAAAGCAATAATAATTAAAAGCAGCATTTTGAGTCAATGATTTGATAGAACAACTTGTGTTTTCCATCAAATAATAATGAAAAGCTTGCTTGATCATGCATCGTCACTGGCACGCGGAAACTACTTGTAAGGCAAACGTGAAGGAGAAATACTACGTTGTTTACACCAAATTAGTAACGAAGGTTCGTGATCGGTTGTAAGAGCAGTGGTTTTAAGCTGGTTAATCTTTTTTTTTTTCCTGTGTATTTTGCAAGGTTATTAAAACCGGATGGGGCGCTGATCCGATATAGGAAACAGGTTGATGGTTTAAAGTTTGGATCGGAATCCAATGAATGAGACCGAAAATAAATTAAATTATATTTTTAAAATTTTTAATATAACATATAAAATATTAATAAATAAAAAATAATATAATATTTATAACATTACGATATAAAAAATTAAACCCCGCTTAAAATATTATAACTCAATGTATAATATGCAAAAATTTCATATTAAACTAAAACTAATATATTATAATAATATTATAATATTCAATAATCACAAATACTATAATGTAAGTACTCTCATAATAATATTAATATATAAGTTAATTTTAAATTTTACTATAATATTTAATTTAATTCTTCGACATGAAAAAAATAAATAAAAAAATCTCTTATGTGTCAAAAATAATATCATTTACCATTTTTTTAAAAAATAAAAAATAAAAAAATTAATTTTTTATGAACCGCCCGGTTCTAAGTTTTGTCCGATTTTTCCCCGGTTTTGGCAGGTTTTTTACCGGTTTTCTGGTTTTTTCGCCCGATTCTTATCCAATCCGGTTTTGAGATTCATACGAACCGAACAGGGGTCCGGTTCTCGGTTCAACTTATCAGACCAGCCGGTCCGGTTCGGTTTTGACAACTACGGTATTTTGATTTGCTTCCGATTGGTTAAGTTTTTTTTTTTGACAATCCAATTGGTTAAGCTATATATGTTTTTTTTTCCTTTTTTTTTAACCAATATACATGTATTTTTCTAAAAAGTGAAAAGAATTTTTTTTTCCAGTCTATGGGTATTTGAAAAGCGACAAACTATACAAAAAAAAAATGATTGTATTTAGACTTCTTTTCACAATTTTCTTGAATCAAATGAAACAATTTGAATATATATTTTTTAAAATAGTATTAGATTAGACTAAAAGCAAATCCGTAAACTCCACTATAAATCCTTAATGAGGTTGGTGGTTGACTTTGTCCTTACATGAGGTTGGTTTTTGCCATAATCTAAACTTTTTGTAAAAAAAAAAAAAAAAGGCTAGAAGCAATCATCGTAAATACTTGTTGTAGATAAATTGCCTGAAAATAAAAACAAAATAATATTTTTTTGAGGAAAAAAAAGCCAAAATAATATTTAAAATGAGTACAATTAAAAATTGAGATCTATTATCATAATAAGTCTCAATTAGTTATTATGTTTGCGCAAAAGAAAGGCTAAATTATACTTTTAGTCCCTTAACTTTATTTTAGTTTTCAATTTGATCTTTTATGTATTATTTGTTCCGTTTTGGTCCCTTAAGTTAACAACGTTATACCACGTTAGTCCTTCCGTTATTAATGCCGTCTAAGTAAGCTTACGTGTCAGTTAACCGGTGAATGGTCATCTTCCCCAAATTTCTCTCCTTTAATAGAATCACTCATAATTACCATTGTTTTCTCTCCTCTTACGCTCAATTCTTTTAAGAAATTTATAACTCTAGCAAGCATATTATGTTCAACAACAGAAAAAAAAAAAAAGGAGAATTTTAATTGAGCATACACCACAAGAGGTGCAGATCATCTAACAAAACTGAAAGCTAAATCAAATACCAAAAGTATTCTTCAAAAAAATTAATCACCCAGCTCTCCAATTTTTCTTTCCTCAGAAAGAAAAAAGAAATATTTTTCATATGTTTTTCCAAATCTCCCCACCGCCACTTCCTCCTCCTCCCCATTCCCCAATTCCTCTGTACCTTCCTTGTTTTCTCTTCTCTCCAAACCAGTTTGTTTTCTCTGATACCCTTTTCTTTCTTCTTCAATTTTCCATCAAGAATCTCAATTCTTAGTATGGTTTCGGTGGGAACTATATGCACTGTAGCTTGAACGTGATCACAAGAAGGTGAACGTGGCAAAAACACAAGAAAAGGGGGGTTTGAATTGGGTTTTTTAAAAAACTTTTTCGCAAATACAAATGTTTAAGAAAAATAACTATTGAATAAACTGTGCAAGGAATAAAGAGTAGAGAGAAGAAAGAGACACAGAGATTTATACTAGTTCACTATCACCTGATAGCTACGTCTAGTCCCTTCACTCACTTGAAGGATTTCTCCACTATAATCAACTGATTACACTTGAGAGTATATTTCTGCCAACTGGCTATACTCACAACTTCTTAGAACGACTCAGTACAGTTGAGCCTCTAAGGTATACAGCCACTACTGGGCTAAGTATAGATTCAAATAAGAGTTTTGAAACAATATAGAGATAACTCTCTTCAGAGAGGATTTACAATGAAAATACTTTTAGCACAAAATAACTTTCTTAAAGAAAGAATAAAACAGTAAGTGCCTTGTTCAAAGATCTCAGAGACTTGTATGAATTCTTTATTGCTCACTTTCTCTGGATTGGGTAGTGTTTGAGAAGATAGATGTTGATGCTCTCACTACTCAGAAAAACATTCAAGTTGCTAGCTTGCGTACAACTGTGTTGAAAATCGTTTGTAAAAACTCAATTCTTTTCTTACTTCAGTGTATGAGGTAGGATATATAGCTAGGGTTGAAAAAGTGCCGTTTGTAAGTGCCGTTGTGACACAACGTCTCTTTTTGTCCGAAGTCAAAGCTTCAGATCCTGGAACTTTGGCTTTTGCAGGTTACGTCGCTTTCAAGACGAAAAGCATTCTTTCGAGACGAAAAGCATTCTGAGTATTATACGCAATGTCAGTAACTTTGTCCTTAGTGAGCTTTTCAAAATATAGACACTTCAAGCACAAGTTTCCTTGATGATTTTATCCTTTGACATTCTTCTTGTCCTCGTATAACAAGATACTTCAAGTTCACTATCAGAGCTCTTCGTTCAAAGACTTCACTGTTCACCAGAATCAAGTATTCTTCAATACAGAGCTGAGAGGGCTATCACATAGCAGATTCTTGTTGAAGCACAATAAGTCTTCATGGAGTGCACTTAGTGGAATCTGTTGTATTGTTGACTTGCACCAGAGCGTTGACCAACCAGATTGTGACTATGCTCTAACAGAGCGTTGACCATCACAAGAGCGTTGACCAAACAGATTTGGAGTCTTCGAAAGAGCAGGTCACCAACAGATTTGACCGAGTCAAATCATGTCTTGCACCATATACCAGAGTGTTGACCAACATCAGAATGTTGACTAACTCCAGAGCGTTGACCAACCAGATTCTATGTGCCAAGAATCAGAGCCAGAGCCGGACTTTGATGAGTGAAGTTCAAGATTTCACTAAGTCTTCAAGCAAATTTCTCTCGAGTATAAATACTTTCGCACACTTATAACACTGTTAGAGAATAAATTGTTCTCTTAATCTTTTGTTATCATCAAAACAATTAAGGGTTATTGTTTCTGAATCCACTTGATTCCAACAATCTCCCCCTTTTTGATGATGACAAATACATATATTGATGAACAATTTTTCTTTAAAAAATATTTATTCAGATGATTTGAGGCTCCTGAATTAAGCACATATAAATATTTCTAAGTGTAACAGAGCATAAGATATTACAGCATATAAGTTTCAGAGCATACAGGAATATATTAATCAGAACACATAATGTATGCATGATGACACTTGGTTGATACACTAGGTTCATCAATTGCTTTATACTCTCTATATTCTTCTCCCCCTTTTGTCATCAGACAAAAAGGTTAAGACAGAAATAAAGAACATCACAGTCAAAACAGTATAAAGAAAGATAAAGAGAAAACTTTTAAGTGTCATAAATAAATTTCATTAGAAATAATCACAGAGTGAGTAAATAAACAAAAACAAACTCAAAGAAAATCTATCAAAAGGGAGAAAACTAAAAGGTAAAAAGCCTAAGGTTTTCTAGGGCTTGTCCATCTTCTCCAAAACTTGCTGTAGTAAAGTAGTCAGCAAGTCAAGCCTACGATCAGTAGTTTTAGAGTGCTGTTGAGAGGCTTCCATAAACCTGTTGAATTTGATGCTATCATCCACAAGTTTGTCATACACTTCCTTCGGTATCACTACTGATTGGCTTGTAGAGGCAGAGCCAGATGAGGATGGTTGAACAACCATTGCAGTAGGATCTGGAGGAGGTGTTACAGGTTCTCTTGGAGGAGTAGGAGGACGAGGAGGAGGAGGAGGTTCAGGTTCCCAAACAACATTGACCTCTTCTCTTGGAGGAACTCTCCATTTCAGGGCAGCATGCCATCTCCTATTTCTTTCTTCTTGTTCTTGCCTGTGCTTGTCAAACCAAGTGTTCACAGACACCCAGTTCTCATACCGATCTTCTTCAGCAAGATCATTGACTACTTCATCAATTCTGTCTTCTCCAAGGAAACCCCAGAAACGAGATTCCCTGTATCTTGCAGCTTTGAAGTATTCAATGCTACCAACTAGATTTGGAAGAACGTTGGGCACAATTCTTGGTTCCCGAAGACCAGGCTCAGAGGGTCCAGGGGGTGCAGTGAGGAGAAGTGGCAGTGGCTCAATGATTTCTACCTCAAAGTCAGATTCAGAAAAGAGATTCTGAACTGGTTCGGCAACAGATTCTGGTTCTCCTTGGAGAGGAGAATTTGGAGGAGAGAACAGTTGAGACATGAAGGGTACCATTATGGGAAGTCTGAAAGAGGAGTCAGGGAGAGGTTGCAAAATGCGAAGAGGTTGAGCTTCACACACAACCATATTTCCAGATTCAAGAGATGAAGACTCTTGAACCCTGGACTCAGATTCAGGTTCCTCAGAAATGGGCTCAGTCTCACAGGGTATGTTGAGGTCCAGTGGTTGGTGGGGGGGGGAGGGGGGTTTAGGTGGAGAAGCTGGTTTGGGTGGTGATTTAGGTGGTGAAGGTGTTTGGGTTTGTAGAGGAGATGATGGAGGTGTAGTTTCAGTTTGAGGTATAGTGGAGTTTGGGGGTAAAGAGGCTAAAGGTTCAATATAGGGAATTTGAACCTGTGGTTGAGGTCTTTGTCTAGTCCTCAAGGGAGCAACATCATCTTCATCAGATGAAGAGGAGTCTGAGGGTAAAGTGGGCAAGGGCTTTTCGGTAGGTATATATGGTTGTTTACATTTGTGGTGTGGGTTTTGGAGTAGGTGTTGGTTTAGGTGCGTAAGCAGTTGAGGTGTTGGATTAATGGGTCGAGATGGAGGGAGTTCAACAACAAGTAGAAGCGGCGAGAGCAGAACCAGTTGATAAGTAGTATCATATAAATCAACTACCTTATCAAGTACCTTCTTCCTTTTTTGCAAAGGGCATCTCGCAACCTTGTGTATCCTTTTCAAGGGTGGTTTCTAAGCGAGGATCAACAGAGGCGGGCTCGGCAGAATAGCCACTCGAGGGTCGAGGTAGGAGCACGAACTGGGGTGCAATGGTCTCACGCTGGACAAGGCCTGCGGCCAAGCTTGCTTCATGATCTGATCGTGTTTCCTCTATCCTTTCCCTTATCATTTGATCAATCTCCATTTTCTTCTCTTCTTGTTCCTCCGTAGCGTAGAGGCATGCATGCAGTCTTACTTGGGAGAGTGGTGAGGGGTTTCTGAGGCAATGTGAATGCCTGTGCTTCGAGTGACCCTTCTGGTTGGTCCAGTAGAGACACCAGAGTCCACCACAATCTTCTTCCCCTTCTTCACAACTTTCTTCCTTGCTCCTTCTTCACCTTGCTGAATTGCAGCAATAGCCTTCTTGGAAAGGAGTCCCATTCTCCTTAGATTGTCTGAAGAGAGAATAGGAATCACCATCATTTTCAGGGCAAGCCCTGCTTCCAAGGTGTTGAGACCTTGAAGAAGATTTATAAGCCCTTGATTCTCCATGATTGCTGACAACAGCTTTCCATAAGGGATATTCATATATTTCCCTTTTCTGGAGTACATTAAGTCTCTTCGCAGATGTTCAAAAATTATCTGTGGAAGGTTGATCTTAGCTTTGAGTTCATAATTCCACATTATGAACTTGTGGGTACTGCTGACAGTATCCACAGAGCCAGATTTTGGCACCAAGCAATTCATGATGATTACGAAAAGTGCTCGAAATCGTTTCTTCATTTCCACGGCCTTGGTCCCTCCCGCTTCTCATAGATAGTCTCATTTACAACATCCCACCACCAAAGATCCTTTTTCCCAACCAAATGGTTTCAACCGCTCCATCATTAGGGCAATGGGTGACTTCAAAGAATTAGGTCCTGAGTGACCACAATGCGCTGCCTTGAACATGACTCGAGAATGGTCTTATCTTTACTCCAAGCATAAGTCCGAACTCCTTCACCAGATTATCATAGACCGAGTTGGTCATGTAGAAGAAATCCATTATCCCCATGTCAATGAAGTCCGCTCTGAAGTCGTATCCTTCATTTGCCATATCCTCAAACCTTACTGTGTTCCACCAACACTTTGAGGTCGAGGGTTGAAGATTTTCCAGCGTTACCCTACGCTCTTCTTCAGAACTTGAACTTGCGATGGTTGTTGTAGAGCGACCATTGTTGAAATCGGAGAAACACAGAGTGCGAAGATGAAAGGGGTTTAGGGTTGAAAAGTGTAGACTTCTTTTGAGAGATAGAGTGGGTAGTGGGTGATGTGAGTGAGTGAGTGAGTGGGTTATAAACGTGTTCGAGAAGTTTAAGCATTATGCGCCAGATTTGAAATGAATTTTTGAAAAAATTTTGTCTTTTTCAAGCGATGTAATCACAAAATTAAAGAGGCGCGATAAAATTGTCATTTCGAAAAGCAATTATGACTCAAGAAAAGCAAATGTCAATCACTAACGCATCAACCAGTCTCGAGAGACACGTGTACTTAAGATTCCCGAGAGACAGCTATGCAATGATCATACGAACAGTTAATGAAAAGAATATAACGAGATAAGATAATCAACAGATTTAACTACGACATAGCCAACACACTCAAGCAGAGTCAACAAGTCAAACACATCAAACAGAGTCAATTAGTCAAACAGAGTCAACTTTATTCAAACAGAGTCAACATAGTCAAACAGAGTCAACTATATTCAAACAGAATCAACTTAGTCAAACAGAGTCAACTATATTCAAACAGAGTCAACTTAGTCAAACAGAGTCAACTATATTCAAACAGAGTCAACTTAGTCAAACAGAGTCAACTATATTCAAACAGAGTCAACTTGTCAAACAGAGTCATCTATATTCAGAGCAAACACCTATTCCTTTATAAGAAGGAAATTCAAGTTCTTTCTTATAAAGTTGAATCTATCTTCAGCAAGGGGTTTTGTAAAGATATCTGCCCATTGATGGTCGAGATCAATAAATTTAATTTCAAGAATCCCTTCGAACATAGTCTCTAATAAAATGATGTTTAATTTCAATATGTTTGGCTCGAGAATGCAAAATAGGGTTTTTAGTCAAGCATATAGCGTAAGTATTATCACAAGTATATAGGATTTTACTCTCTTTAACTGATAGTCCTCAAGTTGATACTTCATCCAAAGTAGTTGTGAGCTACGACTGCGGCAGATATGTACTCGACCTGCATTGATAGTGCAATTGTGCTTTGTCTTTTCTTTGGACCAAGAGACAAGATTTGCTCCAAGAAATTGGCGACCACCACTTGTGCTTTTCCTTTCAATTCGTCTCCAAAGAAAGTCAGCATCACAGAAACCTACTAACTTGTAATCATCTGAGTTCTTATAAAGCAAAGCAAGATTAGTAGTTCCTTTAAGATACCTAAATATCCTTTTAACCGCAGTTAAGTGAGATTCTCTAGGATCAGACTGAAATCTTGCACATAAGCACACACTAAACATAATATCGTGCCTTGAGGTCATAAGATAGAGGAGTGAACCAATCATACCTCTATATACCTTTTGGTCTACCTTTTTACTTGATTCATCTTTGCCAAGAGCACATGTTGGATGCATTGGTGTGCTCATAGGTTTGGTTTCCTCTAGCTTGAACTTCTTCAGTAGTTCTTTCACATACTTAGTCTGATGGATATAAGTTCCATCTTGACATTGTTTTATTTGAATGCCAAGGAAGAATTTTAGTTCTCCCATCATACTCATCTCAAATTCATTCTGCATAAGCTTAGAGAATTCTTTGCAAAGAGACTCATTAGTAGCACCAAAGATAATATCATCTACATAAATTTGAACTACAATGAAATGCTTTTTAGATGATTTTCTAAAGAGAGTTGTATCCACTGTCCTCTTTCAAAACCATTCGACATTAAAAAGGAACTCAATCTATCATACCAGGCTCTTGGAGCTTGTTTAAGACCATAAAGTGCCTTTTTAAGTTTGAAAACATGTTCAGAAACTTCAAGATCTTCAAAACCAGGTGGTTGTTTCACAAACACTTCCTCATTTATGAAACCATTTAAAAATGCACTTTTTACATCCATTTGTTACAAAGTAATGCCATGATATGCGACATAAGATAGTAATATTCTAATAGCTTCAAGTCTAGCTACAGGAGCAAAGGTTTCAGTATAATCAATACCTTCTTCTTGTGAGTAACCTTGTGCAACAAGTCTAGCCTTGTTCCTTACCACTTTGCCATCTTCATCAAGTTTGTTTCGAAAACCCACTTGGTTCCAATGGCTAACTTGTCCTCCTGGAGGAGGCACAAGCTTCCACACATCGTTCCTTTGAAATTGATTTAGCTCTTCTCGCTTAGCAATGATCCAACCATCATCGAAGGGCTTCATCAATTGTTTTTGGCTCTATCTCGGAGAGTAAGGCCAGGTCAGTGTTCTCTCGAGAGAGGATCTTGTTCGACTTTATCACTAGGTTCACCAATGATTTGGTCCTTTGGGTGATGGGGTTTAAACTTCCGATCGATATGATTATTTCCTTATCACCGTAATCAAGCACCAGAGACTTCACCAGAGATCACACCGAAACATCACCAGTCAAGACTTGTGATATCAACTCTTGTTTCCTTGTTTATCCAGTAAATCTGCCAAACTTCATCTAGCTCTGACGTATCATTGTCAGGCTTTTTATCATCAAATCTTACATGCATAGATTCATCAACAACTAATGTTTCTTTGTTGTTTATTCTGTATGCTTTAGAGCGTTCAGAATATCCCAAAAAGATAGCTCTATGTGATTTAGAGTCAAATTTTCCTAGACTGTCCTTTGTATTGAGAACAAAGCAGTCACACCCAAATTGATGAAAATATGAAATGTTGGGTTTTCTTCCTTTCCACAATTCATAAGGAGTCTTATTCAAGATAGGTCTAATATAGATTCTATTTTGAATGTAACATGCAGTGTTTACCGCTTCTGCCCAAAAGTGCTTAGCAATATTTGTTTCGTGAATCATGGTTACTGCCATTTCTTGCAAAGATCTATTTTTCCTTTCTACAACACCATTTTGTTGTGGTGTTCTAGGGATGAAAAGTTATGAAAAATACCATTTTCTTCACGAAGTTTTGAAAGGATTCATTTTCAAATTCACCACCATGATCACTTCTAATAGTAGTAATACAAAAACCTTTTTCATTTTGTACTTGTTTGCGAATCTGAAAAACACTGTAAAGACTCATCCTTGTGGGTTAAGAATTTTACCCATGTCCATCTAGTATAGTCATCGACAATGACTAGACCATATTTCTTTCCAGACAGAGAGGCAGTTCTGGTTGGTCCAAATAAATCTAAATGTAAAAGCTCAAGGGGCCTTGAGGTGGAAACAATATTTTTGGAATTAATAGAAGATTTTGTTTTTTCTCCTTTTTGACATGCTTCCCAAAGAGAATCAGATTTGTACTTGAGATTTGGTAAGCCTTTAACAAGTCTTTTCTTGTTAAGCTTTGAGATTAACCTCAAGCTAGCATGACCAAGTCTCTTGTGCGGATCCATTGCTCTTCATCAATTGACAAAAAGCATTTTACATTTTGATCAGCCAACTCAGAAAGGTTGATTTTATAAATATTGTTCTTTCTCTTTGCTCTAAAGAAAATGGATCTATCCTTTTTGGTTTTAGCTATACATTCATTATTGTTAAATTGAACATCATAACGACTATCGCATAATTGACTTATACTCGATGAAGTTATGGTTCAGGCCGTCAACCAATAAAACATTATCAATAGAGGGTAGAAATTTCTCACCAATTCTTCCACAACCAATGATTTTACCTTTTTGATTTCCTCCAAAACCAACATTTCCACCTTCTTTAAGTTGAAGATCTTGGAACATACGCCTTTCTCCCGTCATGTGTCGTGAGCACCCACTGTCTAAGAACCAGGACTGGTGTCTTAACTCTGTTGCTAAGCAAATCTGCAACATAGACAATCTTGTCCTTAGGTACCCAAATCTTTTTGGGTCCTTTTTTGTTAGTTCTAGAAGGAGACTTGTCCTTCTCATTTTTCAGTTCATAACATGCACTTCTAATGTGTCCCTTCTGATTGCAGAAAGTACAAAGCAAACAGTCACTATGATTATTAGTATCCTTGGTTTCCGGATGTATATTGTGAAAGGTGGGCCCTTCCGGTTTCTAACCAAGACCCTTTTTACCATTTTGGCTTACGCCCCAAATCATAGATGCTTGTTTACTACGTGTGACACATTCAGCAAGAAATTTTTGAAATCCCTCTTCATATTTTGAAGAGTTGCATTCTACTGATTCCTTACTGCTGGAACTGTTACTCACCAATCGGTGGTTTTCAGTTTTGAGTTTTTCATTCTCCTCAGTGAGTATTTGAAATTGTTTTTGAAGATTTGAAAATCTCTTTTTCAAGGATTTATACTCATTGTTGAGTTTGGAAGACTCGTCTAACAGATTCATCAAAGGCTAATTGAATATTAGAAGAAATGTTAGAATTTACCTCTTCTTGTTCTTCTTCTTCACTGCCTGACTCTATATTGGCCATAAGAGCCATGTTGGCTGTTCTTCATCATCATCATCAGATGATGACTCGAAATCATCCCATGTAGCCATGAGACTCTTCTTCTTCTTACCCTTAAAGCCACATTTCCTTGATTTCTCAAGTTGTGGACATTCTCGACTTGTAGTGGCCAGGTTTCTTGCATTCATAGCAAGTAACATGGCTTTTGTCCTCAAGTCCTTCTTTTCTTTTTGAGTCGTGTTTTTCCTTGAGTCCTTCTTAGGGAACTTTCTTCTAAACCTTCCTTTGCTTTTCATCATGCGTTGAATCTTCCTTGATATTAAGGAAATTTCATCGTCAGTATCTTCACTACTCTCTTCAGATGAATCTTTGTCAGTGTCAAGTTCAGCTTGGAGAGCTTTAGAAGTAGATGCTTTGTGTGAGGATTTTAAAGCAATGGTCTTAGTTTTCTTGGGAGGTTCTTCTTCATCAAGCTCAAGCTCGTGAGCTCTTAGTGAACTCAAAAGATCTTCAAGTCGTAATTCATTCAAGTCCTTGGCTTCTTGAATAGCCGTGACTTTGGGTCTCCATCTCTTTGGCAGACTTCTCAAGATTTTCTTAACATGGTCAGCAGTAGTATAGCTTTTCTTGAGAACCTTCAAGCCATGAACTAATGTTTGAAATCTTCCAAACATAGTTTCGATGCTTTCATCCTCTTCCATCTTGAAGAGTTCATATTGTCTAACCAAGATATTAGCCTTGGTTTCTTGTACTTGGGAAGTACCCTCATAGGCTAAAGCCAGTGAGTCCCAAATTTCTTTAGCAGTGCTGTTATTACCACATTTCTCAAACTCTTTTTCGGAGATAGCACATACAAGAAAGTATCTTGCTTTTTGGTGCAAGGTATATTCTTTTTATGATCATCACCCAAGACTCCTAGGAATAAGATTTCTTTTGGAGTCAATCGGATTCTGTGTCTTGTTTTGAACCATATCCCAAAGTTCAAACTGTTGAGATTCGAAAAAGTTTTTCACTTTATCTTTCCAAAGTAGTCATAGTTAGATCCGGTGAACAAAGGGGGACGGTTAACGTGACCACCGGGTTCGTTGCTTGCCATAGGATAGTATAGGATCTTTTCCTCTCACAATGTTAAGTGCTCAACCAAGAGGCCGAGCTCGGTACCAATTGAGCGTGGCAAAAACACAAGAAAGGGGGTTTGAATTGGGTTTTTAAAACTTTTTCGCAAATACAAATGTTTAAGAAAAATAACTATTGAATAAAGCGTGCAAGGAATAAAGAGTAGAGAGAAGAAAGAGACACAGGATTTATACTAGTTCACTATCACCCGATAGCTACGTCTAGTCCCTTCACTCACTTGAAGGATTTCTCCACTATAATCAACTGATTACACTTGAGAGTATATTTACGCTAACTGGCTATACTCACAACTTCTTATAACGACTTAGTGCAGATTGAGCCTCTAAGGTATACAACCACCATGGGCTAAGTACAATTCAAATAAGAGTTTTGAAACAATATAGAGATAACTCTCTTCAGAGAGGATTTACAATGAAAATACTTTTAGCACAAAATAACTTTCTTAAAGAAAGAATAAAACAGTAAGTGCCTTGTTCAAAGATCTCAGAGACTTGTATGAATTCTTGATTGCTCACTTTCTCTGGATTGGGTAGTGTTTGAGAAGATAGATGTTGATGCTCTCACTACTCAGAAAAATATTCAAGTTGCTAGCTTGCGTACAACTGTGTTGAAAATCGTTTGTAAAAACTCAATTCTTTTCTTACTTCAGTGTATGAGGTAGGATATATAGCTAGGGTTGAAAAAGTGCCGTTTGTAAGTGCCGTTGTGACACAACGTCTCTTTTTGTCCGAAGTCAAAGCTTCAGATCCTGGAACTTTGGCTTTTGCAGGTTACGTCGCTTTCAAGACGAAAAGCATTCTTTCGAGACGAAAAGCATTCTGAGTATTATACGCAATGTCAGTAACTTTGTCCTTAGTGAGCTTTTCAAAATATAGACACTTCAAGCACAAGTTTCCTTGATGATTTTATCCTTTGACATTCTTCTTGTCCTCGTATAACAGGTACTTCAATTTCACTATCGAGCTCTTCGTTCAAAGACTTCACTGCTCACCGTAATCAAGTATTCTTCAATACAGAAATGAGAGGGCTATCACATAGCGATTCTTGTTGAAGCACAATAAGTCTTCATGGAGTGCACTTAGTGGAATCTGTTGTATTGTTGACTTGCACCGAGGCGTTGACCAACCAGATTGTGACTATGCTCTAACAGAGCGTTGACCATCACAAGAGTGTTGACCAAACAGATTTGGAGTCTTGAAAGAGCGAGTCACCAACAGATTTGACCGAGTCAAATCATGTCTTGCACCATATACCAGAGTGTTGACCAACATCAGAATGTTGACTAACTCCAGAGCGTTGACCAACCAGATTCTATGTGCCAAGAATCAGAGCCAGAGCCGGACTTTGATGAGTGAAGTTCAAGATTTCACTAAGTCTTCTGAAGCAAATTTCTCTTAGTATAAATACTTTCTGCACACTTATAACCATGTTAGAGAATAAATTGTTCTCTTAATCTTTTGTTATCATCAAAACAATTAAGGGTTATTGTTTCTGAATCCACTTGATTCCAACAGAAGGGGGGTTAAATTGTGTTGAAAATTTTTCGCAAGCTTTAAGTTAAAAACACTTTTGAACACTTGATTTTAATTCTGTTTGTTATCAGATGCTGGAGGACACTGGAAATACAGTTTATGAAAACTTGTTTTTCTTTGCAAGATAAGAATAAATGTAAAGCAGTAAAGCAAGAGACACAGTGAAATATACTAGTTCACCACCAACCTGGTAGCTACGTCTAGTCCCTTCGTTCCTGAAAGATTTTTCACTATAATTAACTGATTACAAATTTCCTTAAGAGTATTCTACCATCATAAACTTGCCAATACTCTTAACTTCTCAAAACGACTCAGTACGTTTGAGCCTTTGAGGAATCAAGCCTTAACTAGGCAATAAAATTTTCAGAAAGTATTTTTGAATACAATCAAATAATTCTCACAGAGAGGATAAAAAGATTAAGCTAAAAAACAAATAGCATTCTAAAAGAAAGAATATCAGACGATGAGGTTTAGTTCTTGGTGTCCAAAAACTTGGCACGAAACATGATTGTTCACTTGAGTAATAGCTCTTTCAGAATATAGTTTCTAGCAGTTTTTTTTGGCAGCTTTCTTCAATGAATACCTTGGGGTATTTATAGGAGTCCTTGAAGGGTATTACCGTTGCAGTAAATTTCAGCTCCATATCATTGAGTGAGGTAATTTGAAATGTTGTCATTTTCTTCCTTTCCAGAGAATATCAGAATAGTATACATTACCGTTTTTGTACTATCTGTTTTTCACAGTTGTCTTGTACAATTTTTGTCTTATACTTAAAGGTGTCACCTTTGATACCTCGTACAACAAAGTGAGCGCACAAAATCAAATTCAAATTCCGTTCCAAAATAGCTGAGGTGAAGAGCAAAAACGTGACCATCTCGTGATTTATTAATAGACCAGATGCTTACTTAGAACAATGGACGGACACTCGTAGCAATTGGGTAATCCACGTGTCAAAGGATAACACTACCGGATGCTCGCTTTTGACAAGACGCTGGAGTGAACCGGATGAAGACACACATGGAATGTATTCAATTTCTTGTGAAATTCTTTTTCTTGCTTGAGTTATAAATCACAAGTAATTTTAACACCTGCACACTTCAAGATTTATGAGAAGATAAATTGTTCACTTGCAAATACTTTGTTATCATCAAAATCAATGAGGGTCTAAACTTCTCAATCATTTAGGTTCGAACAATCTCCCCCTTGTTGATGATGACAAATATCCAAGGTTGATGAACAATTTAATTTCAAAGATAATTTCAAGGGTCTCCCCCTGAGTTCAACAACTCAAATAAAATTAAATATTTCAGGTATCAGAGCGATTTATAATAATCAGAGCATTTGTATGATCGTAAAATGCATATAAATATTAGAGCATATATTCAATTAAGCGTTGAGATCGGATGCTGAGATCATTGTACTAATAATGAATATACTCAAGCAAATATTGAGGATCAAATACTGAAATTCATTGTACCAATTATAATAAAGAATGTGCCAACAGATATTAATGAGTATCAAAGCACCAGACAATGAATATCAATGAGTATCAGAGCAACACATCTTAATGAGTATCAGAGCAATTCAAAGATATGCTATGTATGATTTATGCATGAAATGTGTAATACATCAGCGTCTTCAGCGTGTTCATCAGACTTTCAAAGTGTTCATCAGACCTTTCTTTTACTCCCCTTTTAGTCATTAGACAAAAAGAGTGTAAAACTCATCATAGTCAAAACAATAAGTAATAATACTAGAAAAAAAATTGAACATAAAGATCAGAGCAATTCAAAATATAATTGTATCAAGTGCAAAAATAGATAATTGTACCAAAAATTAACACACAATACAAAAACATTTGGAATAAAAGAGAAAATGTTTTTAAGGGCTTTGTGGAGGAGGAAGAATTTGATTGAGGCGTTTCATAAGGAGATTCACAGTGCTTTCCAGCTGATTCACCTTTTGATTTGTAGCCATGATAGCTTCAAATTCAACTTTTGGCAGAATGACAACTTCATCATTTGCAGCATGAGGAGTAGAAGCAGCTTCTGGAATAGGTTCAGTAATAACAGCCCTTTTTGACTCCAGCTTCTGATGCTCAGCTAGCACGTCTTGTGATAGTCTCAATTTTCTTTCCTTTATTTCCTGAGCCCTCTGGAAGAAATCTTCATTTGGTAAGCTCCATTTGATAATTTTTCCCAGCTTTTGTTTCCCAAGTTCCATAGCCCATTCCCATCTATGCGCAATCTCTTCAGGGTAAAGCATACTCAGAAAGATAGTTTCCCTATGCCTAAAAAAATCTTCTACATATGCATCAAATTTTGCAAATGCAGCTTCTCCAAAATTGTTTCTTATCAAAGCTCCCATTCCATCAAGACAAGAGTTGATGCCTTCATTTTCAACTAGATACAACCTATGCAGATTCTCTTCATCATTTTCTTCAATATGAGAGGCCTAAAATGAGGTAGAATGGCTTTGTCTTTCCAAGACATAGTCATTTTACTCCAACTGAATCCAATGTGAAAATGTTTGCAAATAACAGCCCATTGATCTTCCAGTTTCATAACACTTAGAGGCCTAATAATATAACACATAAGCATGTCATCAAAATGAACAATAGCGAGGTTTGTGTCTGTTACCCTGCTGATAGAGCCAACAGTAGGAATGGTTGCCTTTTCTGCGTTATAGCAGCCAGAAGAACCAGTTCTCCAAGCATCTTTCTTGAGAAGGTTCAGATACACACAATGAGCATGGTCTTCATATAGCTTCTTAACCGAAAGCTCAGAGAATGCGTTGACATCGTATTTCCTAGGAGCTTCTTCATACTCCTTGAGACCAATAGATTTTGGAAGTTTACCAGGAGTTGGTTCCTTCCTTTTATCAGGGAAAGACCAGGGTAGCCACCTTTGCCTATCAAGCACAATCTTCACAAATGCTGAAGAGGGGTCTCTATATTGATGAATTAGCTCAAGCTTTTTCATCTCCAGGCATTGAGCCATGAATGCCATTTCTTTATCTGTAATCCATTTTTGGCATTCCTCCAGAGTGAGAGGTTCATGTTATGGCAGAAATGAGGAAGATCAACAGAGAAATGAATAATTCCTCTATTTGAAAGAGGTCTTAACCTTTCACCAAATGACATTTCCACTTTCTCATCATCTTTAGAGACAGTGAGGTGTGAACGAGGGGCAATCTCCAGTCTTGCAGCCCGAGAGGTGAATGTCTTTAAGTGCCACAGAGAAGGGCGATCATAGATGGAATGATACACTTCTTCTTTGACAAATCGTGGTCTGTTAATAGTTCTTGACACCATAGTATGAGGTAGGTTTGAGAGTGAGAGTAAGTGGGAGAGGGGAAGTCACCTTGACTTTGTAGGTTTTAGGTTTGTTTGGAGGGATTTTGAAAAGTAGGTTGAAAGGGTGAGAGTGAAGTGAGGATATGTATGTAGTGAGAGATGTGTTTGTGGAGGTAGAGGGTTGTGGTAAAAGGGAATGAAAGTGTTTTAGGTTTTGTGGTTTTCTGGAAAGTTTGTGGTTCGGTAGATGGAGGTTGCTGAGTGATACAAGTAAAGGCTTTTGTTTTGGATATAGTGGATTGTGTGGAGTGTGGTGATGAAATAGATAGTGGTGGAGCAGGAATAACATCATTAGAATCAAAGGTAGTAATGGAATCATCAACATTAAAGTCCAGTACCTTTGGATTAAGCTTCTCAGAAAGCCTAATCAATCTCTTTCTTTTGCCTTGAGAGGCAACAACAGGAGGAGGAGGTGGAGGAACATGCTTCCTAGGGCCAGACACTAAAACAGGTTTTTCAGCTTCTGCCTTTCTCTTCTTCTCCATTATTTTTCTGATGGCGACCCAGTCCTCATATGCTTCTGATTCAGTTTTATCTTCTGGTGCAGGAGGCACCTTCTGCTTTTTGCTTCTTGTCTCCCTTGTTAGAGACTCACCGGTTCTTTTCACACCAGAAACTGAGCTTCTGGTGGTTTTCTTTACACCTTCACCAACAGCAGCACCAGTTTCTTTTTCTTGTTTCTCTTGTTTCACTTGTTTGATTCTTTCATCAATAATGAGATGCATTTTCACTAAACTGTTAACTCCAAAAGTATCAGGGCGAACAATAGCGCCTACACCAAAGTATTTTTCCCTTTCTATTACTTTTAAAGCTCCAAGCTTTCTTGCAATGCCATTCTTAATCATTATTGCAGTAAGAAGAACACCATAAGAAATGGACTTGCTGATTTTTTCTTTTCAGTAGTTCCTTTCCTCGAACTTAAAATAGCATTGACCAGATTGTTGAGGATCAATCTAGGCAAGTTTACCTTCTATCCTGCTATGTAAGTCCTCATAATGAACTTCTGTTCGTAGTTCACTATGTCACTAGACCCAACCTTCAAAAGAACACTCTTGCCTATAATCTTGTGAAGCACCCTAAAGTGACTTTTCAGATGCTTGGCAGTAGGAGTCTCTCCAGATTCTTTCACTGAGTGTAGTTCTCAAACAGGGCTTCATTTACCTTCTCCATTCCATGGAAGGCATTCTCCCAACCATTATAGAAGCTAATTGCTTCAACTGGATAGTCAGTAACTGTAGCAATAGTGTTAATGGAAATCACCAGTTTAAAACCTTTAACATGGCCTTCGATTAATTCATCTTTGATTAGAGTAATCGTTCCCCAAAGTTCCTTAACGACAGTAACTAAAACTTCGACAGCAAAATGCCAAAAGAAGTAATTATTCCACCCCATAGCCTTAAAACTTTCATTGAAGTCGAAACTGTAGAGCTTAAAATTCTCCAAATCAATTCGATTCTCATTTAGGAGTTTCCCTTCCGTCATGGTGTCGTATATAGCATAGTTCTGACCGACCTTAGTAGATTCCATGGTAGCAGTTGAGGAGTAGGTGATGGAGGTTTAGGGTTTCAGGAATCTCACACACACACAGAGAGAAAACAGTTTTCCCAGACAAAACAAAGTGAGTGTGGAGCAAAAGAGGTAAAGTAGTGGGAAAGTTTTGATAAAATAGTACAGTTACTTTTTTCAAAAACCTCTTCACATTTCCTCTGAATACAAAATAAATAAAAAAGAAAATAAAAATAAAGATTCCCCTTTTTAATTAAATGCAGTTGCTAAATAAAAGTAAAACCAGGGAAAAAGATTTTATTGAAAACATAAAGATAATCATGACTCAGTAGGTGTGATGAGACGCTTAAGTCCCACACGCGTATGACACGTGGGTGATCGGACGCACGTGATGAATCCACCGGACACTGAGTTATGCAATGTAAATGACATATCATATGAGTACATGTGTGAATGCTTATATCATACTAGATGTTGAATGATACATATCATAAGATGCTGAAATTAATCATTCTTCTATAAGATGAAAATTTAAATTTCTTCTTATAAAATTGAATCTATCTTCATCAAGGGTTTTTTGAAAATGTCAGCCCACTGATGATAAGTGTCTACAAATTTTATTTCAAGAATACCCTTCTGAACATAGTCTCTTATGAAGTGATGTTTAATCTCAATGTGCTTTGCTCTATAATGCAATATTAGATTCTTGTAAGACAAATTGCAGATGTATTATCATAAAAGATAGAAATGTTACTCTTTTTTATCAAGTAGTCTTCATGTTTATATTTCATCTATAGAAGTTGAGAACTGCAACTTGTTGCTGAGATGTATTCAGCTTCTGCTATTGAGAGTGCAATTGTGCTTTGTCTTTTGCTTGACCAAGATATGAGATTTGCTCTAAGGAATTGGCAGCCTCACTTATGCACTTTCTTTCAATTCAGTCTCCAGCAAAGTCAGTATCACAAAATCCTACTAATTTGTAATCTTTTGATTTCTTATAAAGCAAACCAAGATTAGTAGATCCTTGTAAATATCTAAATATTCTTTTCACAGCACTCAAGTGTGATTCTCTAGGATCAGATTGAAAATCTAACACACAGGCAGATGTTGAACATAATAATAGGTCTTGAAGCAGTTAGATAAAGTAGAGATCCAATCATACCTCTGTATATTTTCTGATCTATCTTCTTACCAGTTTCATCTTTGCCAAGAATACACGTGGGATGCATAGGAGTATACATTGACTTGCAATCCACCATCTTGAATTTCTTTAGCAATTCCTTGATATATTTGCTTTGATGTATATAAATACCATCATTGCATTGCTTGATTTGAATTCCAAGGAAAAACTTTAATTCACCAATCATGTTCATTTCAAATTCAGTCTGCATTAGCTTAGAAAATTCTTTGCAAAGGCTTTCATTAGAAGCTCCAAATATAATATCATCAACATAAATTTGAACAAGTATAAAATGCTTGTTTGATGTTTTTCTAAATAGAGTAATGTCTACTTGACCTCTGGTAAAACCATTTTCCATCAAAAAGGAACTTAGTCTATCATACCAAGCTCAAGCAGCTTGCTTAAGACCATACAGAGCCTTTTTAAGCTTAGAGACATGTTCTGGAAATTTAATGTCTTCAAAACCAGGAGGTTGTTTCACATAGACTTCCTCAGTTATAAACTATTCAAGAAAGTACTTTTCACATCCATTTGATAAAGAATTATCTCATGGTGTGCAACAAATGAAAGTAAAATGCAAATAGCTTCTAACCTTGTAACAGGTGCAAAAGCTTCTGTAAAATCAATACCTTCTTCTTGTGAGTAACCTGAGCAACTAATCTTGCTTTGCTTCTCACTACTTTACCATCTTCATCAAGCTTATTTCTAAATACCTATTTAGTACTAATAGCTTGCTTATCCTCTGGTAGAGTGATTAACTTCTAAACATCATTTCTTTGGAACTAATTCAACTCCTTTTGCATAGCCAGAATCCAACCTTCATCTTCCAATGCTTGATCAATCGTCTTAGGTACAATTTCAAAGAGAAGTGCAATATCTGCATGCTCTTTGAAAGAGGATCTGGTTCTTACTCTATCTCCAGGTTCTCCTATGATTTGATCTTTAGGATGATTGGTTTTGTATCTCAAACTTTTTCTGGTTTCATCTTCTGCTTGAGTAGAATCCTGTGTCTGGTCACCACCAAACGCTGAAGATGTAGGTTCATAATTTGTTGTACCACCAATATTTAAATATGAAAATAATTCATCTAGCTCTGACATGGCAGTGTCAGGCTTCTTGTCATCAAACTTGACATGAATGGATTCTTCCACCATTAGGGTGTGTTTGGTTGGGGGGTTTTGGAGGGAGGGAGGGAGGGAGGGATATTTTAAATTATGTTTGTTTGGTTCAATTTTTTTAATGGGAGGGAGGGAGGGAGGGAACAAAATCCCTCCTAAGCCAATTTTGGCTCCCTCCCAAAGTGGGGTTTTGGAGGAGGGAGGGAGATTAAATTATTTAAAATAAAATTACTGAAATATCCTTATATATAATATAATATAAAACACTATAAGGATATACCAAGAAATTAATCCCTTCCCTCCATTAAAATCCCTCCCTTCCCTCCCCGAACCAAACAAGCAAAGGCTTTCCTCCCTCCTCCTCTCAACCAAACACAAAATCAAAGTAAATCCCTCCCTCCCTTCCCCTTCCCTCCCCTCCCCTCCATTAAAATCCCTCCCCTCCCCTCCCCTTATTTGAACCAAACAGACCCTTAAAGTTTCTTTATTGTATATTTTAAAAGCTTTAGATCTTTCAGAGTATCCCAAAAAGATTCCTTTGTCAGCTTTGGAATCAAACTTACTAAGTTGATCCTTGGTATTCAGAATATAACATATACAACCAAAGGGATGAAAATAAGATATGTTTGGTTTTCTACCTTTCCACAGTTCATATGGAGTCTTCTTCAAAATAGGTCTAATAAGAATTCTATTTTGAATATAACAAGTTGTGTTTACTGCTTCTGCACAAAAATATTTTGTAATATCAGCTTCATTGATATTGGTCCTGGCCATTTCTTGGAGGGACCTATTTTTCCTTTCTACAACACTATTTTATTGTGGTGTTCTAGGAGAGGAGAAATTGTGGGAGATGACATTTTCTTCACAAATTTTTGAAAGCTTTTATTTTCGAATTCTCCCCCATGATCTCTTCTAATTGAAGAAATGCAAGTTCCTTTTTCATTTTGAACTGATTTGCAGAAAACAGTAAATACTTTGAATGACTCATCCTTGTGGGCAAGGAATCTAACCCATGTCCATCTAGTAAAATCATCAACAATGACTAACCCATATTTCTTTCCAGTTAAAGAGGTTGTCCTAGTTAGACCAAAGAGATCAAGATGCAAAAGCTCAAGTGGTCTGGAGGTTGAAACAACATTTTTCGAATAAAAAGAAGTTTTAACTTGTTTTCCTCTTTGACATGCCTCACAGAGAGCATCAGATTGGAATTTAAGATTTGGTAAGCCTCTAACAAGACTGTATTTGTTTAGTTTTGAGGTTAATCTCACACTTGCATGACCCAATCTTTTATGCCAAATCCATTGTTCATCTTTAACAGACATGAGACACTTGACATCTTGTTTTGCAAGTTCAGAAAGATCAATTTTTTAAATATTTTGTTTCCTCTTAGCTGTAAAGAAAATAGAGCCATCTTTCTTGCTTTTTACTAAACATCCGGTTTCTGTAAAAATGACATCATAACCATTGTCACATAACTGACTTATGCTCAATAAGTTATGCTTTAGTCCTTCTGTAACATCCCAATTTTTATGAAAATTATTTTATAGTTTCCGACTACTTGAAAATAAATCATAAAGATTGATCACCTCAATGGTTTGTTAAAAGTACGAAGAACAACAAAGATTTGTTATAAACGATTTACTGTTTTAGCTATTAATTCAGATTAAGAGACAGTGTAGACGTATACTGTTTTTAATATGAATTAATCCTGAAAAATGCGAAAGATTGTTGTTTGATTAAAGAAAATTATTTTATTGAAAGAGAAATAATTTTCAGGATTTAATAAATATTTTCATAGTCATAGTTTGGATTTTTATTGTCTAACTATTGTATTAATTGTCTGTTTTATGTCATATTTAATATGACTATTATTTTAAAGACTTTGTCTTGATAATTTTATTGTTTGATTAACTTCTATATGATAAGAGAAATTGAAATTAGTGATCCTCACTAATTTACAGTTTTTATTACGCTGCGAGAATTCTATCTAATTTTGCCGTAACTGGGCTATTGTGTGTGTTTCTAACTGAAACATGCCCGAACGTGATCCAAATTTTATAAAATTTGAGATCTTAGCATTTTCCAATATTTAGGATTTATTGTAATTTCGCTAGAAATTTTGGGCATCAGAAAATATTTAGTGTATTTTCAATGGCCAAAGACTGCCTAATTGCGACGTTTCGGTTTGCATTTCGAGAAAACGAGATACGTGGGTACTTTTCTCATGCCGCGAGGAACATTTGTAATTTTTGGGTGTGGGGTTACAATTAGAATTATTTTTGGGAGATTTTAGTATTAAAACCCTAATATACGCAAAACGCCGCACACCCGATTGAGCGAGAACGCGACGAAGCGAAATATCTAGATATTTTGGGCTAAGGGGAGATGCATCCAACCACTAGGGGAGCTGAACATCATCCTTAGAAGCTTCTTGGACAAGTGTTGATGTGTGATTGGTGGTTAGGTAATTATAGTTAGTTAGTTTAGTTGGTTTGGTTAACTTAGAACTAGTTTGGTTAGTTTGGAACTAAATGAAGAAAATTATCTTCGATATCCCACCTGAATTTCGTGGCCTCCTTCCCTTCCAAGAGCAGCACCTTCATTCTTCCATTAGAGAAAAAAAAATCAAGAGAGTTTAGAAAGAGAAAGTGTTGAGAAACTTGAGAAAATTGTGATTTTGAAGTTCAATCTTCCATCCTTGTTCTTGATCCTTGTTCTATCACCTCTAATCTTCTTGGTAAGGATGCTAATCCCTTCTTCTTCCTCCGTGGCATCCATGGATGAGTTTTTAAGATTTTTGTTTCTCATAATTTTGATGTTGATTCTTGAAGGAAGTTTGATGCTAAGCTTGCAATCTTCCATCCTTTCTTCCTAACCCTTGATTAATCATCATCACCTTGATAGGTAAGTTCCACATCCATTCCTTTTCCTCTCTTGAGTTTCATGAATGGGTTTGGTTGGTTTTAGGAATTATTTTTGGGCAAAAGTGTTGGATTTTGCTAGATATGCATGATTAGTCTTTTAGCCCTTTGTTTCCTTCCAAGATTAGCTTTGTTCTTGATTTTTGAAATTTAGGAACCCTAATTTTTTGATGAAGCAGATCCCTAGGGGCTGTTCTTAGGGTTTTATCTTTGTGTTTTTAAGTGATTGGAAGTTAGATTTTTGAGGGTTAGTAACTAGTATGCTTAGAACTAGTCATACATGCATGTTGAACAAGTTTTGCAAAATTAAATTGGTTAAATTTAGGGGCTGGAACTGTGGCACTTGGTCATGATTTTGATGATGTTTTGATTTGGTTTTAAAGTGTGTTAAGTGTTTAAGAAGTTGGTTTTTGGCTAGAACTTTAAATCTATAAAGGTTTGTATGCTTGAAGCTTTGAAAAATTGTTTGAAACAAATTGAATTTGGGGCTGTTTGTGAGGCTTAAAAACAGTAACTTTTAAGCATAATTTGGGTGAGTTTCAACTTGTTTGTAAGTGTATTAAAGTGGTAAATAAGTTTGGTGTTGATAAGAAGTTTTGATTAAGCAAAGTTTGCATGATTTAGGAGTTAAAGATTTGAAAACCTTGAAGTTGTTTTGAACTTCCAAAATCGTGGCCTTCAAAGGTGTTTTGTAACTTGTTCTTGACTTGCATTTATGCTTAAAAATAGTTGTAAAAGTGGTTGATAATTTGATTTGGCAAAACAATTCAAAGAAGCATGATTTTGGAAAAAATTTTGGGTTATGTCTTAAGAATTGTTTTAAACTTGTAATGAATTTAATTCTAAAATTTTGTGACATGTTTTAGTGCTTTGAGAAATGGTTCAAAGTTGGCAAAACACTATTCATTTGGTAAAACACTATTCCAATTGGTAAATTTTGGTTTAGCTATTTTTCTAAGTGTGTAGCTTTTGTAAAAGCTTGAAAACTTGCATGGTTTGAAATTGTTCCATCACATATGATTAGGTGTGATCCAAATAGGTTAAGTTAGAAAGATTTTAGGCCCTTTTTAGGACTAAAACTGTGGCTGCCCTAGAGTCTTAGGACTTGGGTTTTTGGTTCTAATTGGATTAAGTTTGCGTTGTTAAGGTTCGTGCATAAGGCTTGTGCAGGAAACGACCTGATGATAATTCGAAGTTACCTTGCTTGGATTGTTAAAGCGCCCTAGGTAAGGGAAATTCTTACATAATGAGTTTGGGTTTTTCGCCTTGTGTGTTGTTTGTTTGATTGTTGATTGATTGTGTGGTAGTACTTGTTGTAACATCCCACCTAATTTAATTATATAGCCTTTTAATTTAGGATTTGTGTGTTTTGAATTGCTTATGGTTATAAACATAAAGGGGTGTAAATAAATAAGATAGTGGTGTAATAAGTAAGGGTAGTAATGTAACATCCCGCTAAATTTAATTATTTAGCTCAATTAATTTAGACATTGATACGTTCTAAATTAATAGTTGAGTAATTAAATTAGAGGAGTATGTATTAATTTAAGGGGTGTAGCTAGTAAGGGCAAAGTGTGAAATTGTGCATAAATAAGGGTAGGTTAGTAAACCACCATAGGAATGGGAGGACATAACAGCCCAAACACTTGAGAAAACCACACTTCCTCTCACTCCCTCTCACTATATCGATCAGCACCCTCTTCTCTCCACCTATTCCACTTCATTTTTCTGCATGTCCATGGAGGAGAAGAGATAGAAAGAGAGGAGGAGCTAGGGTTCCACGATTTTGAGGAGAAGAAGAGAGAAAATTCTGAGTCCATCACCTTCTTCTATCATTCACCACCACTCACCTCATCTTTCATTTCAAACTTCAGCCCCAAAACAGCTCACAAACCCATAAATAGAAAACACAAACCCTTGTTTTATTTTAACCCACAAAGATAGCCTTGCATGTCCTAGTTTTAGAGGGGATATGAAGTTGGGAGATTACAGGTAGCTAGAGGAAAGTCAAAGCTTGAGGATTGAAGCTGGAGTTAGGATGTTGAAGCTCGTGGGCTTTAAGGAGCTGGAAGTGAAGGGATGCTGCTGAAAATTCTGCAGAAAACTGTTTGGTGTTTATCATTCAAATTCTGTTTGGTAGTTCAACAATAAGGTGAGTTCTTCTCCTTTAGGTGGTGGGCAACCAATAAGACCCCCATTAGGGTTTTTATTTCCCTTTGCATGTGGCTTAGCTGGTCTAAGATGGTGGTTTTTGAGTGAGGGTTTGATGTTAAACTTAGTAGAAGTTTGGGTTACAACCTAGTGAACATGCATGTTAAGACTGCCTCTGGTATTTCGAGTATAAATCTCTCTATAGACCTTGGATTGAAATGACTTTTGTTTCTGTGTAAACTAGACATGAGGGGCTTCATTTTAGGCACAAGAATCACTTGCAAATGTTAAGAATTGAATTAGATATAGAATTTACAAGTTCAGGTATGAATGCTGTCCTGTTTTCTGACACCAGTGGATTGTTTGTTAAAACTGCACTAATATGATGGTTATCTTCCAAAATAAAAATTATATTCATAAACTAGACATCCTAAGCTTTCCAATGAGTGGTCGTTTGCCCAATTCCGACTTCGTTTGATATGTTAGAAAAATTCCCGAAGTTGATGCTCTGCTGCAGAAATTCTGCAGAAGGCCTGGTACGACCGTGTTATGCAGCACGGCCAGGCCGTGTTTCAATCTGTTTCCTAGGCTTAAAATGCTTAGTTTTGGACCATTTGACTCCCTGAAACATGCTAACATGTTTGGTATGCTTAGGTATTACCCTTATGTATCTTTTATATAACTAATAGAGTAAAGAATGATTCTTGAATATGATGGTTGTGATATAGCAATGCATTATTTCCTATTGTTTTGTGATTGATTTGATTGTGATTGGAATGTTTGCAAATTCATTTGCACCCTCATTGTAAGTGATTAGCTATCACCTGTGCCGTTGGGGCCCCCCTTGGTTTTATCCTTTTAATCGGATTTTACTCATTTCGTACTTGAGCTGGATCAAGTGGGGAACATTCATTGTGGTCTTTATGACCTTTGTTTGCATTTGTATTATCCTTAATGGTTTCAAATGTAATATTTGTGAATTGAGCTTGTGACTTATGATTGTCATGTAAACGCTATTTGACCCTTGTCTATATTGATTTGGTTTGAGGTTAAGTGATGGTGAGGGGTCCGTGAAGGACTCGCTGAGATTTCTTAAATCTCACCCCTTTCCTATTTTATTTCAGATAGCAGGTTTGAGAGGAGATTGACCATAGCTGAAGCTCTTTAGAAGCTAATCTTTTATATTTTTGGCCTTGTATTGTAACTAAGGGTCTATGAACCTATTATGCAATTTGTATTTTGAGATACAGGTTCAAGTGTTGTATTCCGCTAAATATACACTCTGTATGGATTTATGACTTGGTGAATGTCAAGTTTTTAATTTATCCACATTTTGGTATCATTTATTGTTTAACACCAATGATTCGATGTAAAAAATTGAATTATGGTGTTACATTATGGTATCAGAGCCGTTCGATTCTTATCGGACTGTGAGGTAGATAGTTTTGACTTAGTGTGTCATTGTGGACTGTTTACATCTTTCTACTTTTTATGCTAAGAGACATTGAGTCTGATCAACTCAATTCTTTGTGCATTGTATGTAGAATCATGGCATCCGGTTCAGGACGACGTGGTAGGCCACCAATACATGGCGAAAGGAACCCCAGGAATGCCACCAGAAACCTCGGGACTCCGCAAGAACCCGAACCTTGGAATGTAATAGCGTATAATCGAGGGTGCAAACTGAGGCTGCAAATGTTCAAGCTGAAGCGACTAACGCACTACTCCAACAGATCCTTCAGGGAGGAGTAGCCCCAGGTAACAATGTAACCCAGCCAGATAATCCTAATCGGGCGTACTCTGACTTTAGGAAGAATGACCCTCCTTCTTTCAAGGGTGGAGCTGACCCATCTGCAACGAAGTATTGGTTGCGGGAAATGGATAAGATATTCGAAGTAGTGAACTGCACTGAAGAGCAAAAATTGACATTTGCCGCTCACTACCTAAAGGAAGAGGCTGAGGTTTGGTGGAGAGGAGCAAGAGCTCATATGGTTACTCTTGAAACACCTTTGAACTGGGAGAACTTTCAGAGAGTGTTCTTGGAGAAATATTTCCCTAAGAGCTTAAGACGGCTAAAGGAGCAAGAGTTTGCTCACCTAACTCAAGGGAGCATGACGGTAGCGGAGTACATCGCCAAATTTGAAGAATTGGCTAAGTACTCTACTTATCTACAAAGTAGGGAAGATAGTGAGTGGAAGGCTCATCAATTTGAGCAGGGTCTTCGACCGGAATTGAGAAATGCCGTGTGCGGATTTGAGGAGACTGACTATGCCAAGCTGGTAGGGAAGTGTATTATTGCTGAAGAGGCACAAAATGCCTTGAGAGTGGATCGCCAAGAAAAGTGGAAGAAAAGGAACGAAGAACGCAAGCCTAATCAGTCCCCCAAGCTGAAGGGGAACCCCAACAAAGGAAAGCAAACTCATCCTTTGGACATCGGAAAAGCAAGGACATGTACCACTTGTGGCAGGTATCATCAAGGAGAGTGTATGGGTAGAGACTTTTGTTTTTACTGTAAAGAGAATGGTCACGTTACAAACAATTGCCCCGCACTCAGGAGGAAGAATGATAGAAAGGAAGCAGCAAAAACCAATGATCCTAACCAAGGGCGTGTTTTTGCCTTAGACGCCAAGAGGGCAAAGGGTACGGACGGTCTGATGAAAGGTACGTGTCTCTTGAGTGATCAACCTGTTATTGTTCTTTATGATTCTGGTGCCACTCATTCTTTCATCTCCTACAAATGTGTAACAAGGTTAAAGTTACCACTTACTTCGTTGTCAGTTCCTTTGAATGTTCAGACACCTGCTGATGGCAGCATCTCTACTTCCTTCCTATGCGAGAATTGTCCTCTCGAGATACAAGGAAGGGTATTCCTGGTCAATCTAGTTTGTTTACCCTTGGAAGGTATGGATATTATTTTGGGGATGGATTGGCTTGTGGCTAATCAAGTAGTTCTGAATTGTTATTGTAAAACCATAGAATTTGCAAATTTACAACCTCCCCAAAAGAATATTCATCCTGATGTGTTGGCCAGTGTTGCTCTATTAAACCAATGCCTAGGAGAGGGATATTTTGGCTATGTTCTGTTACTCTCTTCATCTTCAGAGGTTGAACTAGATCTGACTGCTATCCTGGTTGTGAACGAATACTTAGATGTGTTTCCTGAAGAGGTGTTGTCCCTACCTCCCGAAAGGGAAATTGAATTTTCAATAGATTTAGTTCTAGGGACGGGACCAATATCAATGGCTCCGTATAGGATGTCACCAATAGAACTCAAGGAGCTTAAGTGCCAATTGGAGGACCTTATCTCCAAACAGTTTATTAGGCCTAGTGCTTCTCCTTGGGGAGCACCGGTGTTATTAGTCAAGAAGAAGGATGGTAGCATGAGACTGTGTGTGGACTATAGGCAGATTAATAAGGTTACCGTAAAAAATAAGTATCCGCTTCCTCGGATAGACGATCTTATAGATCAGCTTAGGGGGGCTTCATACTTTTGCAAAATTGACCTAAGGTCGGGTTATCACCAGATTAGGGTCAAGGCTAGTGATGTTCCAAAGACCGCTTTTAGAATCCGGTACGGTCACTATGAGTATTTGGTTATGCCTTTCGGGCTGACCAATGCTCCAGCTGTGTTCATGAGCTGCATGAATCAAATCCTAGAGCCTTATCTTGATAAATTTGTGGTGGTATTTATTGATGATATTCTAATTTATTCCCAGAGCTCTCAAGAGCACGCGGAACATCTTAGGATCGTGCTAGGTACCCTTAGGCAAAAGAGATTGTTTGCAAAACCTTCCAAGTGTGAGTTTTGGTTAGAAGAAGTAAAGTTTCTAGGACATGTGATCTCACACGCAGGAGTGTCGGTTGACCCCGATAAAGTACGAGCAGTGCTGGATTGGGAAAGGTCGACCACTATTACTGAAATTCGAAGCTTCTTGGGCCTAGTTGGGTATTATAGGAGATTCATCAAAGGATTTTCTCAGTTAGCACTTCCGTTAACGAGGCTAACCCGAAAGGGGCAGCCGTTTGTGTGGAGCAAGAGTTGTGAGAGTAGCTTCATAGAGCTTAAGATTAGATTGACCACTGCTCCGGTTCTGATTATTCCGGATCCATCCTTAGGGTTTGAAGTGTATAGTGATGCTTCGATTAAGGGATTAGGCTGTGTGCTTATGCAAGGTGGTCAGGTGGTAGCTTATGCATCAAGACAATTGAAACCCCATGAAGAGAACTATCCAACTCATGATTTGGAACTTGCAGCAATTGTCTTTGCCTTGAAGATTTGGAGGCACTATTTATATAGTGCCCGGTTTGAGGTCTCTAGTGATCATAAGAGTTTGAAATATCTCTTTGATCAAAAGGAACTCAACATGAGACAAAGAAGATGGGTAGAACTCCTCAAAGATTATAATTTTGAGCTGAAATATCACCCAGGCATGGCAAATGTGGTCGCCGATGCTTTGAGTAGGAAGTCCCTTCAAGTATCATCCTTGATGATTAAGGAATTAGAGTTATTAGAGTCCTTTAGAGACTTAACCTTAGAATCCTTCTCTACTGGTTATAGTCTTCTAGTGCATCAATTGCAAATCAGTTGTGACCTCAAGTCCCAGATTAGGCAAGCTCAACTCTTGGATGAAGAATTGCAATCTAGGAAGAATCAGCCCGACTTCTCCATAGACAATGAGGGAACTATCCTATTTCAACATAGAATCTGTGTCCCTAAAAATTCAGAACTTAAGTGGCAAATTTTAGAAGAAGCTCATAGGAGCGGATTCACACCCATCCCTACAACCAAAATGTATCATGACCTCGCACACCGATATTGGTGGTCGGGATGAAAACGGATGTTGCCTGCGTCAGAGTCTGAATGTCTAGTGTGTCAAAAAACCAAAATTGAACATCAGAAACCTTCTGGCATGCTCCAACCCCTAGAAATACCTGACTGGAAGTGGGAAGGTATATCCATGGACTTCGTTGTGGGATTACCCCGTACCCAAGCCGGTCATGACTCAATTTGGGTGATTGTGGACCGATTGACAAAATCAGCTCACTTCATACCCGTTAAGACTACGTACTCCACCTCTAAGCTAGCAAAAGTCTACATCCAGGAAATAGTCAAGCTCCACGGGGTCCCTACGAGCATCGTCTCGGATAGAGATCCCAAATTCACCTCTAGATTTTGGAAGGTTTTTCAGCAAGCTTTGGGAGCTAGGTTGAACCTTAGCACCGCATACCACCCTGCATCGATGGTCGATCGAGAGGACCATCCAAACCTTAGAGGACATGCTTAGAGCATGTGTCTTAGAGGATGGAGGAAGTTGGATTGATTATCTACCTTTGGCTGAATTCGCTTATAATAATGGCTATCATTCGAGCATAGGGATGGCTCCTTATGAAGCCCTTTATGGGTAGAAGTGTAGGACACCTTTGTGCTGGTATGAAGTCGGGGAAAGGAAATTGATATGTCCCGACCTAGTTCAGGAGATAACAGATAAGATTCGAATGATTAGGGATAAGCTTAAGACCGCCCAAAGTCGGCAAAAGAGTTATGCGGACTTAAAATCTAGACCACTTGAATTTGAAGAGGGCGAACATGTGTTTTTGAAAGTGTCTCCTACAATAGGTGTTGGTAGGGCACTAAAGGCCAAAAAGTTACATCCTCGTTACATCGGTCCTTTTCAAATCTTGAGTCGAGTCGGTTCTGTTGCTTACGCACTTGCACTTCCTCCCTCTTTGTCCAACTTGCACAATGTGTTTCATGTGTCGCTACTCTGAAGGTCTCATGAATCCGTGCAACTAAGATCGGACCTAACGTACCAACCTATGCCGGTCCAAATCGTAGATTGGGACATAAAGGCACTGAGGAACAAACGAATTCCCTTGGTTAAGGTCATTTGGGAAGGATCTACTCCGGGAGAAGCTACTTGAGAGATGGAAGAAGAGATGCGAGAAGCATATCCATATCTGTTTCAATAGGTATGTGTATTTAATTTTTGAGGGCAAAAATCCTAAAAAGGTGGGGAGTAATGTAACATCCCACCTAATTTAATTATATAGCCTTTAATTTAGGATTTGTGTGTTTTGAATTGCTTATGGTTATAAACATAAAGGGGTGTAAATAAATAAGATAGTGGTGTAATAAGTAAGGGTAGTAATGTAACATCCCGCTAAATTTAATTATTTAGCTCAATTAATTTAGACATTGATACGTTCTAAATTAATAGTTGAGTAATTAAATTAGAGGAGTATGTATTAATTTAAGGGGTGTAGCTAGTAAGGGCAAAGTGTGAAATTGTGCATAAATAAGGGTAGGTTAGTAAACCACCATAGGAATGGGAGGACATAACAGCCCAAACACTTGAGAAAACCACACTTCCTCTCACTCCCCCTCACTATATCGATCAGCACCCTCTTCTCTCCACCTATTCCACTTCATTTTTCTGCATGTCCATGGAGGAGAAGAGATAGAAAGAGAGGAGGAGCTAGGGTTCCACGATTTTGAGGAGAAGAAGAGAAAATTCTGAGTCCATCACCTTCTTCTATCATTCACCACCACTCACCTCATCTTTCATTTCAAACTTCATCCCCAAAACAGCTCACAAACCCATAAATAGAAAACACAAACCCTTGTTTTATTTTAACCCACAAAGATAGCCTTGCATGTCCTAGTTTTAGAGGGGATATGAAGTTGGGAGATTACAGGTAGCTAGAGGAAAGTCAAAGCTTGAGGATTGAAGCTGGAGTTAGGATTTTGAAGCCAAACTCGTGGGCTTTAAGGAGCTGGAAGTGAAGGGATGCTGCTGAAAATTCTGCAGAAAACTGTTTGGTGTTTATCATTCAAATTCTGTTTGGTAGTTCAACAATAAGGTGAGTTCTTCTCCTTTAGGTGGTGGGCAACCAATAAGACCCCCATTAGGGTTTTTATTTCCCTTTGCATGTGGCTTAGCTGGTCTAAGATGGAGATTTTTGAGTGAGGGTTTGATGTTAAACTTAGTAGAAGTTTGGGTTACAACCTAGTGAACATGCATGTTAAGACTGCCTCTGGTATTTCGAGTATAACTCTCTCTATAGACCTTGGATTGAAATGATTTTTGTTTCTGTGTAAACTATACATGAGGGGATTCATTTTAGGCACAAGAATCACTTGAAAATGTTAAGAATTAAATTAGATATAGAATTTACAAATTCAGGTATGAATGCTGTCCTGTTTTCTGGCACCAGTGGATTGTTTGTTAAAACTGCACTAATCTTATGGTTATCTTCCAAAATAAAAATTATATTCATAAACTAGACATCCTAAGCTTTCCAATGAGTAATCGTTTGCCAAATTCCGACTTCGTTTGATATGTTAGAAAAATTCCCGAAGTTGATGCTCTGCTGCAGAAATTCTGCAGAAGGCCTGGCACGACCGTGTTATGCAGCACGGCCAGGCCGTATTTCAATCTGTTTCCTAGGCTTAAAATGCTTAGTTTTGGACCATTTGACTCCGTGAAACATGCTAACATGTTTGGTATGCTTAGGTATTACCCTTATGTATCTTTTATATAACTAATAGAGTAAAGAATGATTCTTGAATATGATGGTTGTGATATAGCAATGCATTATTTCCTATTGTTTTGTGATTGATTTGATTGTGATTGGAATGTTTGCAAATTCATTTGCACCCTCATTGTAAGTGATTAGCTATCACCTGTGCCGTTGGGGGCCCCCTTGGTTTTATCCTTTTAATCGGATTTTACTCATTTCGTACTTGAGCTGGATCAAGTGGGGAACATTCATTGTGGTCTTTATGACCTTTGTTTGCATTTGTATTATCCTTAATGGTTTCAAATGTAATATTTGTGAATTGAGCTTGTGACTTATGATTGTCATGTAAACGCTATTTGACCCTTGTCTATATTGATTTGGTTTGAGGTAAGTGATGGTGAGGGGTCCGTGAAGGACTCGCTGAGATTTCTTAAATCTCACTCCTTTCCTATTTTATTTCAGATAACAGGTTCGAGAGGAGATTGACCATAGCTGAAGCTCTTTAGAAGCTAATCTTTTATATTTTTGGCCTTGTATTGTAACTAAGGGTCTATGAACCTATTATGCAATTTGTATTTTGAGATACAGGTTCAAGTGTTGTATTCCGCTGAATATACACTCTGTATGGATTTATGACTTGGTGAATGTCAAGTTTTTAATTTATCCGCATTTTGGTATCATTTATTGTTTAACACCAATGATTCGATGTAAAAAATTGAATTAGGGTGTTACACTTGTAGTATTACTATGTGCTGTTGAGATGTTGTAGCATGAGCTGTTGTGTATTGATTTGCCCTATGTGGCAAGACTGAATTGTATTATGTTGCTTAAATCATACTTGATTGATTTAATTGGACTTGAAATTGATGATAATATCTAGCATGTTCTTGGCCCTGCGTGGCAATATGAGTTGTATTGTTTTCCTTGAATCACCTTGGATTTCATTGGAACTTGGCATTGAATTGGAATATGAAAAATATTATTGTTGATAATGGATTAATTAACAATGCGTTGATCGACTGCTATTGGATGACGATTCACATCGGTAAATCTGATGTGATTCCACAAGCCGAATTCTGATTTCGTAAACAAATTGTTAAGGGCATTTAGATTTAAAAGTAAGCGTGAGGGTTTTAGTACAACTAGCCAAAGCTTGCAAGGAAATTTCAAATGGAATAATAGTAGAGAAAAGAACTTGAAATAAATAGTACAATTTGCGAAAACGGTTGAGTTAAATGATGCGCCTGGGAAAATTCTGGCTAGGAAAGACTTGGTAATTAAGAGTGTTCGCACCACCTCTCTTTCCTGGGAATTCTTCCAGTGTGTTATTTAACACATCTAGGGTTTCAACGGCCTAGAACCAAAAAGCATTTTCCTATACATAAGGGGAATACAAGAACGGAGAAAGAAATTTCAAAGATCGAGTTTTTGAAAGAATAAAACATAGGGAGCCTGGTGTTCCTATTGAGCATATGGGCCATGTGTCCTGTGCTGGGACTTGATGTCCTGCTTGCGTGTACATTTTCTTGATTAAGGATTGGACCTAGTGTTTCGTATGGCGTGCCAAGTATCTCAACCTAAAAATTGAGCCTAGTGTTCCGCATTACGTGCCTAGAGTTCTAATCTAAGATTGGGACTAGCGTTCCGCAATTGAACACCCAGACTTTATGTCCTGTGTTGAACTCTTAGTTAATTGAGATTTGAAAACCCACTAAGTTGAGTGAGTGAGGGTTCGTCGATCCGCATTGATTAATTAAAACATCATTCGGGCGTTCACTACGATGAACTTGCCATATTGTTGAATTTGTTGGATATCATTCGAGCGTTCACTACGGTGAACATGCCATATTGTTGAATTTGTTGGATATCATTTGGGCGTTCACTACGGTGAACATGCCATATTGTTGAATTTGTTTGGATGTGTACTAACCATTGAGCATTGACACTCGGAGTGTTTGATTGGTCTTAAAGACTTCAAAAGACGAGTTTTCATGTCACTCGTAGCGTTTGATTGGTCGTACAGACTTCAAAAGGCGAGTTGACACTGCATTGCCTAAGTAGAGGCACGCCAAAGTAGTGGCCAGCCAAAGTAGTGGCAAGCCTAAGCAGAGGCTATCTTGTTCGGATGTTGGGAAAGTAGTCCCCGTCCTACTGCTGACCTATTAAGGTTGCAGGTTTATACACAACTTGCCATACTACATTGACATGCATAGCTAACCACATTTATGATATGTGATGAAGGGTTTGATGAATTTGGTATTGTGATGACTTGATCACTGATCTGTTGATAGATTTGTCTGCTCACATGCAATAGTTTGATATTGTAGTGACTTGATTGTTGATCTGTTGGTTGTTTCGTTTGCTCACATGCAATGCTTGATATACCATGATGATGTGTGCGGTCTATTAAGTATGTATATGTATATAAAAGCATGTTGTTGTATTATATATGTATATATTGTTTGCATGTGACATAGCCTATGATAAACTCGTGGACAAAGGATTTACCCTTGCACTGTTGTTGGATTGGATGTCCTTATGGATGTCACTTACAGATGGAGTTCGGTAGGTGCTTCAGTTTCGTCCTTCCAGGAGCGTTGAAGATTGAGCCAGTGGAGGAAGATTCCTCTGAGTAATTCGTGTTTGGCCTTGCTGAGCTGTTTCTCAGTAAGAGTTATAGTTGTTGGCCAGCTTAGCTTAGGGTTTTGTATTTGTTGACTTGTAATTACTCTTTTCAGAAAACCTCGCCTTAGTGCGAAATGATTATGTTATGTGAAGTATTATTTTGTGATGCATTATACTCTGATAATTGCAAAAGTCTGAATTGGCATCATTTAGAAAACTGTAGTACTCTATGTCTCATTTTGAAAAGGGTTTCAAAGGAAAGAAAATGAAAAAAAAAATTACTCCTATTTTTCCATTGCAAAATACATAAGAGTACTCTTTAACTGAAAGCATACAAGCATTAAATGTTTTCAGCATTAGATTGGGTTGTACAGTAGCGCCCCGGAAATCGGGGTGTTACAATGGTGGTATCAGAGCAGTTCGGTTCTAACCGGACCGCTTTGTCTAAGCTGGCCTAGATTGTTGGGAATTGTCGGGTATAAGTTTGCTATGCCTAGATTATGTGAACTTTGTTTGTGATTGTCTGTAATGTTTCCTAGTTGAAACATATTTGACATTGTGTGAAATTGTGTGCAATCATCTCAGATGATTGAATTTGTTGTGGGGATTTGGTTAGTTTACTTTGTGGAAATTCGATGCCTTCGGGGCGAACGAGTCTTTTTGCTAGAGCTAGTAACTCAGATGTGAATCACGTAATTCGAGTGATAGTCTGGATAGCAACTACTATCGCACAACAGATCACCGTGGAGAATCAACATGATTGGCTAAGGCAACGAACGGAGGAGCGAGCTATTGGAGGGTCAGTTAAGCCAGATTATCAAGGCAAAGGACAAAGAAGAAGACAACAGCAAGGAACATCTCATTTCCATCCTCAGGGAAATGACTGCAATCAGAATTGTTCTGTGGCGTAGGCTATTGGGAATGACCCGGAGTTGAAGTGGCACTGTCATCAATGTGGAAGCAAGGAACAGTTAGCTGAAGAATGCTCATCGAAGAACCGACTATGTCGTAACTACAAGAAGCCAGGACATATTTCTAAGGACTATCAATTGCCATATGTGGATCAACTATAGATGCTGCGATGGTTGCGTGCCCAGCTACTGGAGGATATGTCTACATGATAGACAGAAGAGGGAATCACAAGCATCGATAGCCGAAGACACACTACCTTAACAGTGGAGATGAAGAGCGCAATGCTAACTAGTAATCAACTAAGGAAAGATTATGCTTTAATTGCAAGGAATTTGGATATCTGTCCAGAGACTGCAAAGTACCACGAGCTGAGTCTATTGTCAACAATGTTGAGACTACAATACCAACTACTAAAGGACGTGTCTACACCCGAAGTAGAGTAGAGAACTCATCACCTGAATACTTCATCGTAGGAAATGCGACACAATGGAGCTGAGCGGGCCGAGATTTATGAGAGAGATTATCCGTAGGTGACGCTATAATTATCGTATTATATGTATTATGGTGTGCGCGTGGTTCTAAATATAGACCACATAAGTGTTTTAACTCTGTGACGTATTTTACTATTATACTAGATTCCAAAATCCAAATTTTTATTATCTTTTGGTATTATGATATATGTTATTGTGATTATTCGTGAAATTATTTACGTGATTTGTCACCAATCGAGCAACCGATTGCGTGACTACCCTGACACAGCGAACTAGAGCGACGCCGAGACCGTGGGGCTAAGTTAAGAGAGCAATTTGGAGTATGTGAGAGTTAGTGGAGGGGATATAGTGCGTGATGATTATCGGTTAGACTTTGTTGGAAAATTCTATCCCACCTTTTTCTTTGTCTTCCCACACATGGATAGCTAAGTGGAACTTTAGGTGGGGGTCATTTTTCTTCCTTCCTTTCGCCGGTTCCTTCTAAATAATTGAGGGGAGAAAGTTTCCTTTAGTGTTTTGGTGTTAGTGGGGAGAACCTTGGCTTTCTTCCTTTTTATTCCCTTGTGAATCCTAAACCATTTTGCTACAAAATCTCCATTTTCCCTTCATCCTTATTCTAACTTGTGCCCAATCACGTGGTGGTAAGAAGTGCGAGAAACCAAGCTTTCATCTTCTCCTTCTTATTTTTCTTGCAAACCGTGAGCTTTAGGATGACTTTGGGGGAAGATCCTTTTGCAATTCCTTGGCATTTATGCTGGTTGATGTTGTTAGTGATTTTGTGTTTGGTGATCGTGCAAATTCTTCTTTCTCGTTTTGTCTACAGACCGTGGGTTCATGGAAGATTTTAGGTTCCGTGAGTGTTTTTATGTTGACAATGTCTTGTTGGGATTAGCATGTGACCGTGTTCGTGACTATACGTGTTCGTCACCGTGTTCGTGACTGTACGTGTTCATGATCGTGTTCGTGATCATGTTCGTGATCATGATGGAGTAGAGATCGTAGTGTGGAATAAAGCGTCATTCACGAGGGCGTAGTACTGTGTTTTGTAAACATTTAAGTTGTTAATGTAGTGCCTTACTTTAGTAAGGATATATTAATAAAATGTATGCTTTGTGTTTGATTGTTTGAGTGTAATAATTATTATGTTGTATTAAATTTCAAAGTTCAAATTTATGATATGTTCAGTATTAAGTTATGACTTTTCATAATTTTGATTTTGTTTTGGTTTATAAGTTAAACATCCCAATTTTTATGAAAATTATTTTATAGTTTTCGACTACTTGAAAATAAATCATAGAGATTGATCACCTCAATGGTTTATTAAAAGTACGAAGAACAACAAAAATTTGTTGTAAACGATTTACTATTTTAGCTATTAATTCAGATTAAGAGACAGTGTAGACGTATACTGTTTTTAATATGAATTAATCCCGAAAAATGTGAAAGATTGTTGTTTGATTAAAGAAAATTATTTTATTGAAAGAGAAATAATTTTCAGGATTTAATAAATATTTTCATAGTCATAGTTTGGATTTTTATTGTCTAGCTATTGTATTAATTGTCTGTTTTATGTCATATTTAATATGACTATTATTTTAAAGACTTTGTCTTGATAATTTTATTGTTTGATTAACTTCTATATGATAAGAGATATTGAAATTAGTGATCCTCACTAATTTACAGTTTTTATTACGCTGCGAGAATTCTATCTAATTCTGCCGTAACTGGGCTATTGTGTGTGTTTCTAACTGAAACATACCCAAACGTGATCCAAATTTTATAAAATTTGAGATATTAGTATTTTCCAATATTTAGGATTTACTGTAATTTTTATAGAATATTTGGGCATCAGAAAATATTTAATGTATTTTCTATAGCTAGAGACTACCTAATTGCGACGTTTTGATTCGCATTTCGAGAATTTGAGATACATGGGTACTTTTCTCATGCCACGAGGAACATTTGTAATTTTTGGGTGTGCGGTTATAATTAGAATTATTTTTGGGAGATTTTAGTATTAAAACCCTAATATACGCAAAACGCCGCGCACCCGATTGAGCGAGAACGCGACGAAGCGAAATATCTAGATATTTTGGGCTAAGGGGAGATGCATCCAGCCACTAGGGGAGCTGAACCTCATCCTTAGAAGCTTCTTGGACAAGTGTTGATGTGTGATTGGTGGTTAGGTAATTATAGTTAGTTAGTTTAGTTGGTTTGGTTAACTTAGAACTAGTTTGGTTAGTTTGGAACTAAATGAAGAAATTTATTCCTTCCATATCCCACCTGAATTTCGTGGCCTCCTTCCCTTCCAAGAGCAGCACCTTCATTCTTCCATTAGAGAAAAAAAATCAAGAGAGTTTAGAAAGAGAAAGTGTTGAGAAACTTGAGAAAATTGTGATTTTGAAGTTCAATCTTCCATCCTTGTTCTTGATCCTTGTTCTATCACCTCTAATCTTCTTGGTAAGGATCCTAATCCCTTCTTCTTCCTCTGTGGTAGCCATGGATGAGTTTTTAAGATTTTTGTTTCTCATAATTTTGATGTTGATTCTTGAAGGAAGTTTGATGCTAAACTTGCAATCTTGCATCCTTTCTTCCTAACCCTTGATTAATCATCATCACCTTAATAGGTAAGTTCCACATCCATTCCTTTTCCTCTCTTGAGTTTCATGAATGGGTTTGGTTGGTTTTAGGAATTATTTTTGGGCAAAAGTGTTGGATTTTGCTAGATATGCATGATTAGTCTTTTAGCCCTTTGTTTCCTTCCAAGATTAGCTTTGTTCTTGATTTTTAAAATTTAGGAACCCTAATTTTTTGATGAAGCCGAACCCTAGGGGCTGTTCTTAGGGTTTTATCTTTGTGTTTTTAAGTGATTGGAAGTTAGATTTTTGAGGGTTAGTAACTAGTATGCTTAGAACTAGTCATATATGCATGTTGAACAAGTTTTGCAAAATTAAATTGGTTAAATTTAGGGGCTGAAACCGTGGCACATGGTCATGATTTTGATGATGTTTCGATTTGGTTTTAAAGTGTGTTAAGTGCTTAAGAAGTTGGTTTTTGGCTAGAACTTTAAATCTATAAAGGTTTGTATGCTTGAAGCTTTGAAAAATTGTTTGAAACAAATTGAATTTGGGGCTATTTGTGAGGCTTTAAAACAGTAACTTTTAAGCATAAATTGGGTGAGTTTCAACTTGTTTGTAAGTGTATTAAAGTGGTAAATAAGTTTGGTGTTGATAAGAAGTTTTGATTAAGCAAAGTTTGCATGATTTAGGAGTTAAAGATTTGAAAACCTTGAAGTTGTTTTGAACTTTCAAAATCGTGGCCTTCAAAGGTGTTTTGTAACTTGTTCTTGACTTGCATTTATGCTTAAAAATAGTTGTAAAAGTGGTTGATAATTTGATTTAGCAAAACAATTCAAACAAGCATGATTTTGGAAAAAGTTTTGGGTTATGTCTTAAGAATTGTTTTAAACTTGTAATGAATTTAATTCTAGAATATTGTGACATGTTTTAGTGCTTTTAAAAATGGTGCAAAGTTGGCAAAACACTATTCATTTGGTAAAATACTATTCAAATTGGTAAATTTTGGTTTAGCTATTTTTCTAAGTGTGTAGCTTTTGTAAAAGCTTGAAAACTTGCATGGTTTGAAATTGTTCCATCACATATGATTAGGTGTGATCCAAATAGGTTAAGTTAGAAAGATTTTAGGCACTTTTTAGGACTAAAACTGTGGCTGCCCTAGAGTCTTAGGACTTGGGTTTTTGGTTCTAATTGGATTAAGTTTGCGTTGTTAAGGTTCGTGCATAAGGCTTATGCGGGGAACGACCTGACAATAGTTCGAAGTTACCTTGCTTGGATTGTTAAAGCACCCAAGGTAAGGGAAATTCTTACATAATGAGTTTGGGCTTTTCGCCTTGTGTGTTGTTTGTTTGATTGTTGATTGATTGTGTGGTAATACTTGTAGTATTACTATGTGCTGTTGAGATGTTGTAGCATGAACTGTTGTGTATTGATTTGGCCCTATGTGGCAAGACTGAATTGTATTGTGTTGCTTAAATCATACTTGATTGATTTAATTGGACTTGAAATTGATGATAATATCTAGCATGTTCTTGGCCCTGCGTGGCAATATGAGTTGTATTGTTTTCCTTGAATCACCTTGGATTTCATTGGAACTTGGCATTGAATTGGAATATGAAAAATATTATTGTTGATAATGGATTAATTAACAATGCGTTGATCGACTGCTATTGGTTGATGATTTACATCGGTAAATCTAATGCGATTCCACAAGCCGAATTCTGATTTCGTAAACAAATTGTTAAGGGCATTTTGATTTAAAAGTAAGCGTGAGGGTTTTAGTACAACTAGCCAAAGCTTGCAAGGAAATTTCAAATGGAATAATAGTAGAGAAAAGAACTTGAAATAAATAGTACAATTTGCGAAAACGGTTGAGTTAAATGATGCGCCTGGGAAAATTCTGGCTAGGAAAGACTTGGTAATTAAGAGTGTTCGCACCACCTCTCTTTCCTGGGAATTCTTCTAGTGTGTTATTTAACACATCTAGGGTTTCAACGACCTAGAACTAAAAAGCATTTTCCGATACATAAAGGGGATACAAGAACGGAGAAAGAGATTTCAAAGATCGAGTTTTTGAAAGAATAAAAGATAGGGAGCCTAGTGTTCCTATTGAGCATGTGGGCCATGTGTCCTGTGCTGGGACTTGATGTCCTGCTTGCGTGCGCATTTTCTTGATTAAGGATTGGACCTAGTGTTCCGTATGGCGTGCCTAGTATCTCAACCTAAAAATTGAGCCTAGTGTTCCGCATTACGTGCCTAGAGTTCTGATCTAAGATTGGGACTAGCGTTCCGCAATTTAACACCCGGACTTTGTGTCCTGTGTTGAACTCTTAGTTAATTGAGATTTGAAAACCCACTAAGTTGAGCGAGTGAGGGTTCGTCAATCTGCATTGATTAATTAAAACATCATTCGGGCGTTCACTACGGTGAACATGCCATATTGTTGAATTTGTTGGATATCATTTGGGCGTTCACTACGGTGAACATGCCATATTGTAGAAATTGTTGGATATCACTCGGGCGTTCACTACGGTGAGCATGCCATGTTGTTGAATTTGTTTGGATCTGTACTAACCATTGAGCATCGACACTCAGAGCGTTTGATTGGTCTTAAAGACTTCAAAAGACGAGTTGTCATGTCACTCGTAGCGTTTGATTGGTCGTACAGACTTCAAAAGGCGAGTTGACACTGTATTGCCTAAGTAGAGGCACGCCAAAGTAGTGGCCAGCCAAAGTAGTGGCAAGCCTAAGCAGAGGCTATCTTGTTCGGACGTTGGGAAAGTAGTCCCCGTCATACTGCTGACCTTAAGGCTGCAGGTGTATACACAACTTGCCATACTACATTGACATGCATAGCTAACCACATTTATGATATGTGATGAAGGGTTTGATGAATTTGATATTGTGATGACTTGATCACTGATCTGTTGATAGATTTGCCTGCTCACATGCAATAGTTTGATATTGTAGTGACTTGATTGTTGATCTGCTGGTTGTTTCGTTTGCTCACATGCAATGCTTGATATACCATGATGATGCGTGCGGTCTATTAGGTATGTATATGTATATAAAAGCATGTTGTTGTATTATATATGTATATATTGTTTGCATGCGACATAGCCTATGATAAACTTGTGGACAACGGATTTACCCTTGCACTGTTGTTGGATTGGATGTCCTTATGGATGTCACTTCCAGATGGAGTTCGGTAGCTGCTTCAGTTTCGTCCTTCCTAGAGCATTGAAGATTGAGCCAGTGGAGGAAGATTCCTCTGAGTACTTCGTGTTTGGCCTTGCTGAGTTGTTTCTCAGTAAGAGTTATAGTTGTTGGCCAGCTTAGCTTAGGGTTTTGTATTTGTTGTCTTGTAATTACTCTTTTCAGAAAACCTCGCCTTAGTGCGAAATGATTATGTTATGTGAAGTATTATTTTGTGATGCATTATACTCTGATAATTGCAAAAGTCTGAATTGGCATCATTTAGAAAACTGTAGTACTCTATGTCTCATTTTGAAAAGGGTTTCAAAGGAAAGAAAATGAAAAAAAAATTACTCCTATTTTTCCATTGCGAAATACATAAGAGTACTATTTAACTGAAAGCATACAAGCATTAAATGTTTTCAGCATTAGATTGGGTTGCACAGTAGCGCCATGGAAATCGGGGTGTTACACCTTCAACATAAAGTGCATTATCAATGGAGGGAAGAGAGCTTTTACCAATGCGACCAATTCCAATTATTTTACTTTTCTGGTTTCCTCCGAAACCAACAAATCCTCCTTCTCTAGGTCTTAGCTCTTGGAACATATGCTTTTCTCCCGTCATGTGACGCGAGCATCCACTGTCTACGTACCAAGATAGGTGTGTTGACCTTGTTGCTAAGCCTGTATGCAACATAGACTATTTTATCTTTAGGTACCGTTCTTTCTTGTTAGTTCTTGAAGGATACTTGTTATTCTTAGTCTTAAAAATAGTGGATGCACTTTTCAAATGACTAGGTTTGTTACAATAAGTACAGTGCAAGCATTCACTGTGATCATTGGATTTATCAAAAGAAGGATTTTCATTTTCTAAAGAGGGTTCATCTGATATGTAACCAAGATCTTGAGTTGTTGTTTTACTGACACCCCAAATCATTGAAGCTTGCTTGCTTCGAGTTACACTCTCTGCAAGAAACTTTTGAAATCCATATTCATAATCATTTGATTTACACGTAGGATTGCCTTTAGCTTCAGAGCTTTCAGGTTGAGAGCTCTCAGTTTCTGGTTGCTGACACATTACCAGACGCTGACTGTCCATCAGACGCTGATTTTCAGTTTTCAGCTTCTGGTTCTCTTCACTGAGCTTTGAGTTTTTATTTTTCAAAACTTGAAATTCTTGGGATAATATTAAAAATTTCTTTTTCAAAGCTTTATACTCAGTGGAGAGAGTGGCAGAGTCTTTAAGAAGATCATCAAATGCAAGTTGAAGTTCAGAATAAGAATCATATATTATTACCTCTTCAACTTCTTCTTCTGAGTCTAGGTCAGTATTTACCATAAGAGCAAGATTGACTTCTTCTTCATTATCTTCCTTAGAGGAGGATAAATCCAGATCTTCCCATGTGGCCATGAGACTCTTCTTCTTTCCCTTGAAGGAACTTCTTGTGGACTTCTCCTTAAGATTAGGACATTTGGACTTGAAGTGTCCGGGCTTCTTGCATTCATAGCAAATGACTTGACTTTTGTCTTTGGTTTCTTTCTTGTCCTTGACATCTTTCTTTGGAATTTTCTCTTGAAGTTTCTTTTCTTCCACATTCTTTGAATTTTCTTAGATATGAATGCGAGCTCATCATCTGATCCATCAAGGTCTCCTTTTGAAGCTTCATCTTCTGATTCTTCTTCAGCCTGAAGGGCTTTAGAAGTACTAGCTTTATGTTTATTGACTTTCAAAGTAATCGACTTGCTTTTCTTCGCAGGTTCTTCTTTATTCAGTTCAAGTTTATAAGCTTTCAACGAACTTAAGAGATCTTCAAGTCTTAAGACATTTAAATCTTTTGCTTCTTGAACAGCAGTGACTTTGGGTCTCCACTGCTTGGTTAAACTTCTCAGGATCTTTCTCACATGGTCAGGTGTGGTATAACTTTTTCCTAGGGCTTGTAATCCATGAATAAGTGTTTGGAACCTTCCAAACATAGATTCAATGTTTTCACCATCTTCCATTTTAAACAACTCATGTTGGCGAACCAACATGCTAGCTTTAGTTTCTCTTACTTGGGCTGAGCCCTCATAAGACAAAACAAGAGAATCCCAAATTTCTTTAGCAGTATCAAATTTACCACATTTATCATATTCTTTTTCTGACATGGCATAGATAAGGATGAATCTGGCTTTTTGATTGATTTGATATCTCTTTTTCTGCTCATCATTCCAGTTTTCTCTGGCTGTTGCAACACCAGCAGCATTAGTGGGAAGAATGTAACCACTTTCAACAATATTCCACAACTCAAGTTGTTGTGTCTCAAAGAAAGCTTTATGTCATCTTTCCAGTAATAAAATTTTTCTCCAGTAAATAGAGAAGGACGGTTTATATGACCACCTTCTACAGACATGTTCACAGCATAGGATCTTTTCTCTTAACACTGTTAAGTGCTCAACCAAGAGGCCGAGCTCTGGTACTAACTGAATGTGAACGCAAGAAGGAGAGTTGAATTGTGTTGAAAACTTTTCGCAAACTTTAAGTTAAAAACACTTTTGAACACTTGATTTTAAATCTGTTTGTTATCGGATGCTGGAGCATGACCAGACGCTGAAAATACAGTTTATAAAAACTTGTTTTTCTTTGCAAGATAAGAATAAATATAAAGCAGTAAAGCTTGAGACACATCGATTTATACTAGTTCACCACCAACCTGGTAGCTACGTCTAGTTCCTTTATTCTTGAAGGATTTTCCATTATAATCAACTGATTACAAATTTCCTTAAGAGTATTCTACTATCACAAACTTGACAATACTCTTAACTTCTCAAAATGACTCAGTACATTTGAGCCTTTGAGGAATCAAGCCTTAACTAGGCAATACAATTTTCATAAAGTATTTTTGAATACAATCAAATAACTCTCACAGAGAGGATAAAAAGATTAATCTAAAAAACAAATAGCTTTCTAAAAGAAAGAATATCAGACGATGAGGTTTAGTTCTTGGTATCCAAAAACTTGGTACGAAACTTGATTGCTCACTTGAGTAATAGCTCTTTCGGAATATAGTTTCTAGCAGTTTTTTTTGGCTGCCTTCTTCAATGAATATCTTGCGGTATTTATAGGAGTCCATGAGAGGTATTACCGTTGCAGTAAATTTCAGCTCTATATCATTGAGTGAGGTAATTTGAAATACTGTCCTTTTTTTCCTTTTCAGAGAATATCAGAATAGTACACATTACCGTTTTTGTACTATCTGCTTTTCACAATTGTCTTGTACAATTTTTGTCTTATACTTAAAGGTGTCAACTTTGATACCACATACAACAAAGTGAGTGCACAAAATTATATTCGAATTCCATTCCAAAATAGCTGAGGTGAAGAGCAAAAATGTGACCATCACGTGATTCATTAATAGACCAGATGCTCGCTCAGAACAATGGACAGACGCTCGCAGCAATTGGGTAATCCACGTGTCAAAGGATAACACTACCGAACGTTCGCTTTAGACAAGACGCTGGAGTGAACCGGATGGAATGTATTCAATTTCTTGTGAAATTCTTTTTCTTGCTTGAGTGAGTTATAAATCACAAGGAATTTTAACACCTGCACGCTTCAAGACTTATCCGAAGTTAAATTGTTCAATTGCAAATACTTTGTTATCATCAAAATCAATGAGAGTCTAAACTTCTCAATCATTTAGGTTCCAACATGTTGCTTATGTGTTCCTATTTGCTGTCTCTTTGGTTTTGGTTGGGGATATAGTTCACCATGATGATGCCCTCACAAGGCCTGGTTGTGAGAACAATTTTGTTCTGGTACCAATTTTTTTTTTAATTCTCCATCACATTAATTACATAACTAGTTCAAAAATGTCATTTTTTGGTAGTTTTGATCTTGCCTGTGATTCCTGCTTGCTGGGAAACTGTTGTAACAATGAGGAGATTTGGAAACCATACCAAAAATATCTCTTTTTGAGATATTTGGGGAAGACAACCATTCTTCGATTTGGTCCCTTATCTTATTTTTTGTTTCAATTTAGTCCCTCCAAGTGACACCTTAGCTGACAGATCACCAGTTATCTGACACGTAAGCTTACTTTGATGGCGTTAATAACGGAATGACCAACGTGGTATAACGTTGTTAACTTAAGGGACAAAAACAGAACAAATAATACATAAAGGACTAAATTGAAAACTAAAATAAAGTTAAGGGATTAAAAGTGTAATTTAGCCTAAAAAATAAATAGTTATTATGTTGTGTCCACGTCCAATTTACAATATAATCTATATACGTTGTTATTTATGCTACATCTTTGTTAGTATACTTAATGCTTCTTATATGCGTGGTGCAAAAAAAAAAAATGCGTGGTGCATATTCTGGTATGTCTACTGCAAAATCTTAATGCAACTTAATCATATGAGAATGTGGAAAAGGTATGACATAGTGCGTTTGATTTGCGAAAAATTAAGGGATTTGACAACACTAAAATAGTTATCCTGCATTTGGTTTACAAAGTGGTCAAAACACATGATAAAAAAGTGGACAAGAGACCGGTCAAAACTCTAAATTCTTGTCTCCCACTAAACCATAAGACAACTTTTTCTCCATGGACAAACTAAGTAAAAGTTAAAAATATTCTTCTCTATTTAATGCTAATGATAATTATGCTCTCTCTCTTTCTCTCTCTCTCTCTCTCTCTCTCGCTTTCTATATATATATATATATACTGATCCGGAGTGGCCAAAGGCCCACTCCGAACCGGGCCGATCCGATCCAACAAGAGGAATTCGTCCTAGTATGATACCGACCCGAATAGGCCCAAGGCCCACTTCGGTTGTCCAACCCGACCCAGGAGTTCCTTCCTCTGGCAACAAACCCTAGGAAGGACATGGCCACGACGCTAAACCGTAGAGCATAAGGCATTGCGGCTTTATCCTTAAAAGCAACCTTATCCGCTCACAACCCTAGAAATGACATCGGCCGTCGGATACATCCTATGGCTGACAATCAGTCTAGGGTTACTCGATACTATCCACACGTCAGCGACCTGACATCACCTATAAAAGGTCTATGACCTAATCAACAAAGGTACGCACTGCACATATTTTCTTACCTCATCTTACTTTGATACTGACTTAGGCATCGGAGTTTGTGTAGGTACACCCCCATCGTCGTACTTCGCCGCTCGCGCTTCTCTTCCGGCCGCTTCTGAGATCCACTTCGGATCAGTGGCGACCACAGTGGGGGACATTTTCTTTGTTTCTTTACCAAATCATTCGATTACGATGGCTAGACCTAAGCGACACGCCACGCGGAATACGACCCGCATACCTACATCCCTTGATGTTAACGAACAGGACGAAGAGATCCCTGTCACCATCGAAACTGAGTCCCACTCAGTCCCGCTGAGAATCCTGATTCCAATCGCCGAACCGGGGGCCATACCAGAGCCAGAATCACAGCCTGCCCTCGCTACTGCTGCTATCAATGAGGTGCTCGCCCTCGTTCGACAACACATGGAGACCATGGCAGCCCAGAACCTCTGTCTCATTAACATTGAAGACTGACAGAACGATTTGTACAAAAAGTGCGGTCGACGCCATCGCCGCCGCCGAAGTCGAGCCCCTTTACCACGGAAACCTCCTATGACCGAACCATCACTAGAGACAGAACTGGCGATCACCAAACTTCCAGCCACAGATATGCTACTCACTCTTCTCACAGGGAGATTTCAGAACGGTCCCCTTCGAGGTACCGTTCGCCGACGAGGTCTCGGACACGCCACTGCTCCGACGACCGTTCCCCTCAGTGACGTCGTTCTCCGGATGGTGTGCGCCGCCATGGCCGTCGCACCCCAGAACGCTCATCCCCTCGACGTTCTACCATATCGCGGCCCCAACACCGTCTATGGTCCTCAGGCTACGACGAACGCCCCATCTCCCATCGTTCCGTATCCCCCCGGGGATCGCCAGAACGCGTTCATCACCATCGATGCCGTTGTTCAACGCGCGTGTCCCCTCGACTGACAGCCAGCCACATCTGACGTTCGCGGGCGAGTGTGACTCCACCAAGATGTCGTCGACTGTCGGCCTCACCAACTACATATTCGGGTACGCAAATTTCTGAGAAGATTGATGACCACTTCTCGTCAGGCCCTTTTACTGCGAGGGTCGCCCGATTCCCAATTCTGAAAGACCTTTGGAAACATCCCTCGCTGGAAACCTACGATGGCACAACAGATCCCGATGAGCACATCGGATGCTTCGACATCATAAAGGGGTTCCGCGGGGCCAAAGGGCCAGTGAAATGCAAAATATTCCTGCTCACCCTCAAGAAGGCAGCCCTGGCTTGGTTCCAGGAACTAAAACCAAAGTCCATAGACTCTTGGTCTGAGCTCACTGCTCAGTTCTGCTCTCATTTCATAGCATCTCGCGTTCAGCCGAAGTCCGTAGCCACACTCAATGCTATTTACCAGTGAAAGGACGAACCACTTCAGGATTACATCGAACGCTTCAATAGAGAATCCGTTTTCATCAAGAAAGCCTCCGACGAAATGAAGCTGTATTTGTTAGAATAAGGCTTGATTGAGGATAGCCTGTTCAGCATAAACGTCAGGGTGGACAGACCCGAAACTCTTAACGACTTCCTCCGACGCGGGGAAAAATACATCAACTTCGAAGAGAAGCAAATGATCTTACGGTATAAAAAGTGGACCTTCCAAGGGAAAGGTTCTGCACGCGAGGAAGATCAGTCGGGCCGAGACAAGGACCTCACGGGTTCCCGAAGAAGGTACGAAGAGTATAGCCCGCTGACTACCTCTCGATCCCGCATCCTGTAGGAATGTGCCAGCACGGAGTTCAAAGATGCAGGAGTTCAGTTTTCTAAACCTCTCAAAAAGCGCCCAGGAACAGATAGGATGAGGAATTATCGATTCCATAAATGTGCAGGTCATAATATCGACGAATGCATACAGCTAAATGATGCCATCGAAACCCTAATCTAGAATGGGAAACTAGATAAATATGTTAAACCGAGGAACGGAGGAGGATGAGACCGATCCCGATCCCCCCGACCTAGGCACGATAATAGCTCTGCCTTGACCCAGACAGAGAATCGCCTTGAACAGGCCGACGAAGACGGGGCCAGGCCCCCACCCATAGCAATGGTAATTTCTGGAGGCTTGGCGCGATAAGGTGAGCCCTCCACCAAGTCCTCCAAATGGAAGATGCGGGAGGTGATGTCCATAGCTACAGTCTACCCTCTTGTCAACCGACCTAGCTCAAACCAGCCACCTTTGGCTTTTTATGATGAAGACCTGCTGGATGGTGGCCCAAACGACCAAACCCCTTGCTAATTTGTGCCTATATGGCAAATTTCGATGTTAGAAGGATCCTAGTTGATCAAGGGAGTTCGGCCGACATCATGTTTGTCGCCCTCTTCAAAACCCTGAAGCTGGCCGAAAAAGACATGATTCCCTATCATGGCTCCGACCTCCAGGGATTCAATGGTTCCACGACCAAACCCCTTGGCTATATCGAGTTGATGGTCACGTTCGGCGACAAAACTAACATTAGAACCGCTAAGTACAATTTATCGTCCTCCCATGTCTGTCCCCATACAACTGTATCCTGGGATGACCTACCCTGGCAGAATTAGGAGCGATTACTTCCACCATCCACCTTAAAATGAGGTTCCACTCATCCGAAGGAAAGATCATCACTATTCATGGCGACCTTGAAGAAGCCAGGCGCTGTTATCAACTGTCAATCAAGGGGCAAGAAAGCCAGCCAGCTCCACTAAAGAAGAACATCGGGTCACCCGATGTTAACCTCGTGGACTTCGACGAATCACAGACCTTCTTCACCCAACCATGCTCCAGCTCGGCGAGGTCGGAGGTCTTAAAGGTATAAGACCCAACCGGGCGATCGAAAAACTCCCCTGACCAATAAAAAGGGAACTTTGGTACCTCCGAACCATCCTCAGCGAGATAAAAAACACACTCCCGGGCGACGTCGTCCATCGGAAGAAGAAAGAAATACTTTGTCTTGAATCTCCTAAGAGATTCACTGTACAAATCAAATGTTTTGCCATTCGGCTTGAAGAAAATCCAACCCTGTCGTTGGTCGACCTTCTCTGAGGTCTTCGTAGGCGAAAACAAGTGAAAAAAGACTCGATAAGAGGCCGGGACTTTGAGATACCTACAGACCAGGTCGAATGCCTATATAAAGGCCCAACTGTTAGGATGAAGCTGAGAAGGGGCCACGCCCAAATGCCTTAAAACAGACAGTTCGAAGTGCAAAAAGGGGAAGGAAACCCACATCTCGGTAAATAACACCTCGTACATCGGAATGGACCACAAATCGTTGCCTTCCACGGAACAAATCCGATGATCGGCTCCCGGAGCTAAAAAGGCCCACTCCCCTCCAGACTCCACCGTCTCCACCACTCGAACCTGACTCTCGAGCTCGACAATATATTCATCCGTAGAATATTCGGATCGGAGGCTAAGAACCTCGGGCGAAACCCAGCCGTAGCCCCCCGCATCGGCGGGAAGAGCATAAGGGTCGTCCAAATCGATTCTCTGCTTCTTTCCCATGGTAAACCTGTCCACGGGGACTTCAGGGCAAGAGACAGTATCATATACTTCTTTATACCACCAAGATACTTCGCGAGAGTTGCAAGGGCGTTGGAACTTGTCTTCCAAAACCACCCAGAAGCGCTCCAACCGGTCGCGAGTAATTTCTACTCTGTGTTTTAAACACTCCTCCACCCCTTCCTTATGAGAAGGAGGCAGCGCCACAGGGGCACCGCCGCAGAGGCACACACAAGAGGAGGAATCTCCGATTGAGTGTCCCTATTATCGGGAACCAAAGGTGAAATTTAAGAAGCCATGAACTTCCTAAAGAAAAAAACTGGATTCTCCCCTTCAGTTTCAGGTAAAACGAACAAAAAGGGGGCAGGGAAAGAGAAAATACCTTGAACAAATGACAAGAAGATGCAAGCAGAGGGAAGAAATCCTAAAGCTTGATGCTCGTTGGAACTCTGTTGCTCAAATGGGAGCATTTGCAGAAGATGCAAGGAAACACGAAAATGAGGAAGGAAAGCAAAAGGCAAGAGAAATGGCAAAAGTACTCTCCTTCAGAATTTATAGATTCTGAGTGAACAATAATCAACGCCAAAAGGGATAATAATGATAAACCCAACGAACGAGGCGATTTTTCGGCGAAACATCACCCAATCCCTGCCACAATTGCCTCGGGAAACGGGCGCGTCTTTTTAAAAGCCAGAATTTGAAAACAGACTGCCTCGGCTCAAAATGACACGTCACGAAATTGACCGATTTTCTAAGTCATCCCGACGAGACGTCAATACCTATTAGCGTGGCCGAAGTAATCACTTCCCACGTCGAGACAGGACTAAGAAGCAAACAACACCGAATAACGTATTTCGCTAGATAATATCCGAAGTCATCAATAACTGATGACATCGGCTAGGGGACAACTGATCCGGAGTGGCCAAAGGCCCACTCCGAACCGGGCCGATCCGATCCAACAAGAGGAATTCGCGGTAGTATGATACCGACCTAAATAGGCCCAAGGCCCACTTCGGTTGTCCAACCCGACCCAGGAGTTCCTTCCTCTGGCAATAAACCCTAGGAAGGACATGGCCACGGTGCGAAACCCTAGAGCATAAGGCATTGCGGCGCTGTCCCTAAAAGCAACCTTATCCGCTCATAACCCTAGAAATGATATCGGCCGTCGGATACATCCGACGGCTGACAATCAGTCTAGGGTTATTCGATACTATCCACACGTCAGCAGCCTGACCTCACCTATAAAAGGTCCATGACCTAATCAATAAAGGTATGCACTGTTCATATTTTCTTACCTCATCTTACTCTGATACTGACTTAGGCATCGGAGTTTATGCATGTACACCCCCATCGTCGTACTCTACCGCTCGCGCTTCTCCTCCGGCCACTTCTGAGATCCACTTCGGATCATATATATATATATATATATATATAACACTATGTTTCTTCTATATGTGTGTACTATATATAATATAACTAGTTTTTTGACCCATGCATTAAGTTTGTCATATTATTTTTGTGTTTTTTTGTTTGAATTATATATTTTGTAACTTTTGTAACACAATGAACCACCTTAGCGAAAAATATTAGATTAAAAAATGAAAAACAAATCAAATTTCGTTTATAGCATGAAACCAATCATGTTCTTTCAAACTGAGAAAATAATGTCATAATTTTCTTAAATGTAATTACGAACATATAAAATGGTACGTCCCGTTTTTGTACCAAAAAAAAAACATATAGACTAGTAAATAATAATTATATTTTTTTGACAAAGTTAAATAATAATTATATAAAGAACTGCATTAGGCAACATATATAATATTATAAAAAGTAATTTTATTTGCCATACTAAGTTAACATGCATACTATCAAAAATTAATTAGCACGTTTAGCAAGTAGAATACCTAACCATTAAATTCAAACTTGTGGGTGCAAAAAGTAAATAATATAGAGTTATGTATATTCCAAAAGTTGAGGAAATAATGCTAACTCAAACCATCTAAGTTAAATTCTGAAAAACTTCTTTATAAACTATATTTGAAGTGGTGGTTGTCACATCTCTCTCGTTGTTACATATGAGTATCTTCAATCCACTGTGTGATGTAACCCTTGATTTTGCAACATATAGCTGACCATGAGAAAAAACTGGTTGCAAAAAATAGATTCCCACAAGTTTCAAAGACTGCCCGTGACTTTTATTTATAGTCATTCCATGATAATAAAATAAAGTAAATTTAAAAAATTTGCACACAAATCATTATTATGTTGTTGTTAAAATAATGTAATTTCGTACTAATATCACTATTGTATGAAAAATATTTAACGACTTTAATTGATATTTATTTATTTTTTGTATCCTGATGTTTAGAACCTAATTTATTAATTTAATAATATAATACCTCATGCAAATTAAATATATTTTGTAATACAAATAACACAAATTTAAGAAAAAGGTATTTGGGAAAGTAATTGAGAAAGTATTGGTGGATTAAGTTGTGAAATTATTTAATTCATTTAATTAGGAAAGTAATTTTTTATACCTGATTATCTGATTATATATTAATTGAGAAAATAATTTTTTATACCTGACTATCTGATTATACATTAATTGAAAAAGTAATTGGCAAAATTATCTGATTATATGTTACCATATTTAATGGTGTACCTCTAATATATAGACTAAATCATCATATTTAATACAAATAACACAAATTTAAGAAAAATGTATTTGGGAAAGTAATTGAGAAAGTGTTGGTGGATCAAGTTGTGAAAGTATTTAATTCATTTAATAAGGAAAGTAATTTTTTATGTCTGATTATCTGATTATATATTAATTGAGAAAATAATTTTTTCTACCTGATTATCTGATTCTACATTAATTGGGAAAGTAATTGGAAAAGTTATATGATTATATGTTACCATATTTAATGGTGTACCTCTAATATATAGACTAAATCGTCATATTTAATACAAATAACACACATTTAAGAAAAATGTATTTGAAAAAGTAATTGAGAAAGTATGGTGTAGAGAACATGGGAAGGTTCCTGAAATCAAATGATGCATCAACTCTTCCATCTTTAAATATCAATGTATTAATTATAGAAACTTATGTTTGCCTCTTTTTCTTAGGTATAGTAGTATTTAGGTTTGTTATCTCTTTCATTTTAAAATAGATCTTTTTAATTATTATTTGCTAAAATATCTTTCAAATTAAAATAAATCTTCACAATTATTAAATACAAAAATGCTGATATTGTATCTTATTTAAGTGATTCGATGAAATTGCCCTCATAACACTATTACTTTTAATATTATAAAGATATTGTCTTCATAATATTTGTTTGATTAAAATATTAATATTAAGTTAAACAAATTTTTTTTGTATACCAAAAAATTTGTTTAACTTAATTTTAATATTTTAACCAGTGAAATTACCTGTGCCTTGCACGCATACTAATTAATCAAAGGGTCTTGCTAACGAGTGCCCTAAGAGCATTGGTTAAGGAATCCATAAAAGGAAAGTTTGTTTTGAAAATACAAGTTAAACACTTTTCGATGTAATAAATACATCGTTTTTCCATACAAACTTACCTCTTTTAACTCCTTAACCAATACCCTAAGGGCACATATTAGCATTTTCCTTAATTAAATTAAGTATTAATGCGCAAAAAATAATTGTTTTTATACAATATATAATAATTATTAACTTTGTAAGTCAAGTTAATAATTATTTCATTTTAGTTCTAACTATAATAAATTATGATTGATAAAGATGAATGATATATAATTTAAAATAAGTAAGCCATTTAATAAAATATATTTCTGATTGTTAATGACAATTAATTGAGATAATATAATAATGACTTTCTTAAAATAATAATAATTAAAAATTAATTTGCGTTTTAGGCGGAAAAATAGATGAATGTGAAAGTGACACATGACATAATCCCACGTGGCAGAACTCTATTTTATATAATATAGTAGATAATATAATTAATATATATAATATGATAAATTATAGATAAATATTATTTTTTGGACAAAATATAGATATATATTATTATACTTACAATATTATTATATATTATATAATGCTTGATTATATATATATACATACATATATATACATACATATATATATATACAATGTTGTATAATACAAAGGGTATTATAATAAATTTAACATTATTTTGTTTGTGTTATCTATTGTACACCAAACAATGTACAGGACAACTATTAAGAATGCTACTTAGTCCTTCTTATTTTCGTTACTATACCCATAATCCTATTACTACCCATGCTAATATGAAATCAAATAGGGAGGAAACAACTCCAAGGATAAAGTTGGAGTGTACTCACAAGGATATTTTAAGGAAATGAGAGATTAGACATCTAAATAGTCTGAAAAGAATCCATACCTATTGCCTTTAAGGGTCTACCAGAAGAGTAGAGCCAACCACCGGTTTGACGATTTTAACACTTAGATTATAATCCCATGAATCCAAAAGTCGTCATGGATGGACTAACTCTATTTAATTCCATTAGTATACTAAGTTACTCCTAAACGTATCTGTCCTGGGGAAAATTATCTCTTGAAATTTTCACTTAATCCTTGATTGTTATCGTGCAAATGCGGCCATGCCATATCACGATCGCATCCCTAATTTGACCTCTAGAAGTGATTACCCTTTACAAAATGATTATGATGTTCAGTATGTTGGTCGATATCCTTTATTGTCCTTGGTTTCTCCTATTTTTCCTAAATACGATATTTCATAATAAATCCTATTTTGTAAGTATCACTCTTAATCCTAAATGTTATCATAATCCTCCTAAAGACTTATCTTTAATCCGATACTTCTCGTACCCTCATCTCATACTGATGCCATTATTTTTTTTTGGCCAAATCCTTCAACCTTTACTCTCCCACAACTGTCACCCTAATTACTACCTAACTTTGATTTTTCAACACCAGTCACACCTTAACATCTGGGAGTCCATATCCTTATTTCCTTTAGTATTAATCTATATTCCACACTTAACAATGACGTCATTCACCTTAACTACACTGTTTACCTTAACCATACTTCTTATTAGATTCACTGGCCTCATAGTGGTGACTCACTCTTCCTAGAAAAAAATTTCAAGGGTCCTAATCTAGTTTGTTAGTCACAGGTTGATAATACTATCTCACTATAAGAATCTCTATTCTGCCTTTATGCTCAATCCGAATCAAAATCTATGCTAATTCCTCTTCTACCACTATCATATGGCTCTTCTGCTTAATTGCCGATTTAGTATTTGTAAAGCTCTTCCTATGTCCTATTCTAATAAACTCTCAGATCACTGACTAATGAGCTCCTCCACCTCTAGCATATGGAGCATTTCATCACTTTTATTCTTATTTCTTTGTTCCTCAGTCTAACTCTCATTGGATCCACCATTTTCAGACTGGTCATCTTTTGGTTCTAAATCCTCTAGCACTATACATCCATTCTAAGGTTCAGCTGATAATAATCGGGAATAAACTCCAACTTAGGTTAGTCACCTAATTCATTATTTCTATTGCTTAACCATCCCAGAAAATCTCTCTCTAAAGACTCTTCCTAATCAGTCCCTAGTAATCACTATATCTAAGCCTAGTTTCTCCCACTTCCTTCACACCTTATAGTTCTCTTCATATCCTATTCCAAACTACTCCATTCCTTTACTAACTAAATTGTCAGCTTTAACAACATTTCCATCCCTTTCACCACTCCTGGTCAACCATTTCGATTGCCCCTATACTTTATCAAGGTTTAACCTACTAACTAGGGCCTAACGGCATTCACCAGATACTCCTATCACATCAGTAAATCTAGTTAACCTCCAAAACTTTCCATCCACCTATCCACTAAATCTGAGCAGTATAAATTTTCATCTTATCCTTTTGATACAAAATCTTCTCTAGTGCTTTGTTTCTCAGTAACTATCTGTATAGGCTTTGCGTTCTACTGGACCTACTTGCAGAAGGGTCATTACTAATTTCTTCCTTGACCCTAGTAGACTCTTGTCTATTGTCTTCTACATGTGTACTCTTTCCAGTTCTAACATCATTATACTCGACTGTCTTACCTATGGTTTCTTCATCCTCCTTCTCCTTAAGAGGAGCGACCTTATCGCGTTCATGGGCCATGAGTTCTTGTAAGAATCTGACAGCCCATGATCCATGAGATTGATTATCCCATGAGTAGACTAGAGCAATCATCTATCTCAACACTTTATGACATAGACAACTGCTAAGCGAACACTCTACCCATTTCCAAGTATAGTCAGAATTTGGTGGGGATTCGACTAGACACAGCTAGTGACAATATCCTAATGACTCCACAGTCCTGTTAGGAGCGAACTGCTCTAATACGAATAAATGAGATGACCCTGTCCCATTTTCCCAAATTCCTAAAGATGTTTTCGTAATATAAATTATATTATTGCGGGCGAAAGTGTACAAATGTACCTAAAGGTACCATCCCATAGGCCCCGCCTATACAGTGTGTATAGTAATCGTAACTTGGACTCCTTGTCCACTGACTCTGACTCACTGGCTGTAGAATAACTCAAATGATCTCACTTCCAGAAATCGTTAGGTACCTGCTAAGACCCGTAGACCGATATATGCAATACAAAGAAATAAACGAGAGATAACAACGCACTATACGCACCATTGAATAGGAAAGCAAGATTAGAACTCATGTATAAAAAGGCAAGCACACACAAGCAGATCAACCACTCTCGCACTCATGCACCTAGGATTCTATATGCCAACATGGTCACATCGCTTTTAAAAAATGGCAGAAGCGGCCCCACCTTAGCCACCTGAGCCATAGATAACAACTCAACAACCTCCCATCGGCGTGTGGGTAGGTCCAGTTAGTTGTTCATCCCCATATCCCGCTCATCGTACCCCTAAGAGTGCATTCTTGCTCCCCAATTACAGCTGATAGGAACAGCTGTTGGGGTGACACTCGGGATCAGCACTATGGATAGTGATGTAACAGTACCCCATTAGGATGACCAGGCTACCCGACGTCCTGACAGGATGGTCGTGAGTCATCCGTCACTTGTGGACTTGTCGGACCCAGACTATCGTCAAGGACCAGCGTGTCGTATACTGATTGCATCATGCCCATAGTCTGGCACCTAACATCGTACACAACCCATGTGCATGGCAGTGGATTTCAGCACATGCATATGAAACCTCACCACGTCACCTTTTATAATCTAACAACTTATTTCAGCACTTTTCAGCTTAACATTTATCAGCTTGTTATAGATTTAATAAACAGCTCAGCCAATCCTTAAGACAGTCATCTATCATAATCAGCATGAGGGCTAAAATATAACCACGAGATATAATGTCAACATAACCATGACTACCAGCATACACAACACAATATCAGCCATCAACCATCCTCAATCAACATATGATTAATCATCAACCATCCTCGATCAACGTATGGATTAATCCTAATGTGGCTTAGACGACCTGCTACTGACATGTTATCAATCAGCACACCAACAGTCACACACAATTATAAAGCAATCATATGAAATCAGCACCACATCAATCAGTATCCATCCAGAGATATCAATAGATAATTCCTATGGTTGACAGACCTCTGACAACTATCTTCAGCTATCACAGGTCACAGTCCCTCTCCTAAGATGCTGCTGTTATCAATCGCTAGTAGGGCTTGGGTTACCCTATGCCTAGTTATGCACTTATTCTAATCCTACAATCCATAGTGGATAGGGTTCAGATCTCCCACCTGGTTAGAACTTCACTGCAGTTGCTGCCATTCTCTACACTGTCCCGCACCCGCTATTCGTACTTCTACCCTGAGTCTGCTACTCACGCTCCTACCTTGCCTTACCCACACTCCTACTTGGCCTATTAGGCCGCCCTTTACTTTTTTCATTTTTTCCCTTAGGATTGCCTACTAGGAGTTTTCTGATGCACAGGATCCTCACTTGAGGCAAGTATATAGCATACTTGCTCATAGAGAGGGAAAGCTAGAGAGAGAAGAGGATTTGGGGCGAGAAGAAATGAAAGGGTGAGGGGGTATTTATAGGAGAGATTCGGCCTTCATCGCGTCGCGACTGTACATTGCATTGGGATTGGAGCCTTCTGGACCCTTCCAGATGCACACGTGGCGAAAATCAATTGGTCTAATTCTTACTACCATCGCGTCGCGATGGACAATTGAGTAAGCTGGTCGCGTCACGATAGAGGAAAGGGATGTAGATCTAGTTTCTTCCTTTCTAGACGTTTCTGGGGATTCCATACGCTTTCAGGGATGTTCCAAGCCTTTCCTAAGGGTTATAGGTCCTACTTAAGCGCATTTTATCCCTAATTATGGTTTTTAATACCCGTTTATTAATCTATTTACATTTTTAAAATATTATTTGAGATTATTTAAAAACAGGATGTTACACACACCCTATCTTGAACAAAAGAGAAGCCATCCTTTTTAGACATACCAAAGATCACAGGCAGTCCAAGGTATCTTGAGTGAGATATCACAGCCTTTACTCCCAACTTGTTACAGATCATTTCTATCTCAATATTTGGTACATTTCGGCTATATGACACTTAAGTTTTTTCAAAGTTTACCAATTGTCCCGAAGCCAATTTGATGGCCTCCTTGTTGTAGAAATTGGCCATTTGTTTGATTTTCAATATAGAATCTGGTTGTGACTTATGTTTTTGTATTTTTGATATAAGTGAATGAAATATGGGGAATGGATGATAGGAATTTTGTGGTTTTGGTGGTACTGAAAGAAGGGAACAGATTGAGAAAATCTCAATAAAAGAAAAGAACAAAAAATGCAAGGAACAATCAAAGGTGAAGAAGATGGATGAATGGGAGGCAGGGGCGCCACCTTAGTCTAATCCAAGACGAGGATAAGCCTATGAATGTGAGGATCACCACAAGAAGAGAGTTTCTTGATAAGATCAATAAAATTGGTCCAATCCAGAACCAAAGAGTATGAACTCAATTTTTGCTGAAATCTTTCTTCCTCCTCTAATGAGACTTGCGCTCCCTATATGTAATGAGGGATGCTCTTGCAGTTACAAAAAAAAAAAAAGACACAAAGTCTTTTACAAGGAATCCTAGGCTAACATAACTAGTGTAACAAAAGGAAATTACAAACAAAGTAATTGTTGCTGTCTCATAGTTTAAGTAGCGCCAATGAAGGTAAGGAGACAGTTTCACATTTGTTGATTGCTCTTCATGACTAGGTAGGTTTCACAACCACACATTGAATGCAATTAAATGGGTGGTTGTACGCTTTTATTGTGCTGTTGAAGCATTATCTCTTTGACTTGTGTAACTCCTTTTTGTCTTGATTGCTTTGAATTTCTTTGTCTTTCTTTGGCAGCAAGATTGTTGGCTCATTCAAACTACACAAAGAGTTGTTGAGAGGTGTAGGACCCCCTACTCTTTGCACCACACAGCCACTTGAAGTGGATTAAACACACAAAAAGAAATTAAATAACTTAGTGCCTTGTCCCCAAATAAATCAATTGGTCACTTGCACTTTATTTAATTAAAATAAAATGACTTGGTTGCCTTTGTTATGCAAGTTGCGCCTCCTCCATGGCTTGTATGACAAGCATGGTTTTTGGTGCAATTAGATCTTTGCCTTTGTTTGTCATTATCTTAGTCATGAATTGGACTAAGCTTTCTTGGACCCTCCTTGACAATGCCCTAGTCATTAGTCCTCCTAAGCTTTGAATGGCTTCTTGGTGCTCCTTGTCCTCATCATTCCCTCCCTCTTGAGGAGAATTCGACCTCGAATTGAAGTCTTCATCACCTACATCAAAAGGAGACAAGTCAGCAACATTGAAAGTGGCACTAACACCATACTCACCTGGAAGGTCAACTTTATAAGCATTATCATTAACTTTGGCAATCACTTGAAAAGGGCCATCGCCCCTAGGCATTAACTTAGATTTCCTTTGTGAAGGAAACCTTTTTTTCCTCATATGGATCCAAACCCAATCTCCGGGTTCAAAAGTAACCCGTTTGTGCCTTTTATTTGCACTTTTGGCGTAGCTTTCATTTTTCTTTTCAATTTGCAATTTAATTTTCTCATGCAAACTTTTCACAAATTCAGTTTTGCTTTGCCATCTTTATGCTTCAAAAGAGATGTGTTAGGTAATGGTAATAGATCAAGAGGAGTTAAGGGATTATAACCATACACAATCTCAAATGGGAAATGATTTGTGGTACTATGGACAGCCCTATTATAAGCAAATTCAACATGTGGCAGCCATGTTTTCCACATTTTCAAATTCCTTGAAAGCACAGCCCTTAAAAGAGTAGAGAGAGTTCTGTTTACTACCTTAGTTTGCCCATCAGTTTGGGGATGACAAGTTGTAGAGAACAGTAACTTAGTTCCTACCTTACCCCACAAAGTTCTCCAGAAGTGGCTTAGAAATTTAGCGTCACGATCAGACACTATACTTTTTGATAGGCCATGTAGGCGCACCACTTCTTTGAAAAACAAATCAGCAATGTGGCAAGCATCATCCACCTTTTTGCATGGAATCAAATGTGCCATCTTTGAGAACCTGTCCACAACAACAAAAATAGAATCTTTCCCGTTCTTTGTTCTAGGTAACCCTAAGACAAAGTCCATGGAAAGGTCAATCCAGGGATATTCAGGAATAGGCAATGGAGTATATAAACCATGGGGCATAACTTTGGATTTGGCCTTTTTGCAAACAATGCATCTTTTACAATATTTTTGCACATCAATTTTCATGTGAGGCCAATAGAAATCTTCTTGCAAAAATTCCAAAGTTTTAGGAACACCAAAATGTCCCATTAAGCCCCCCTCATGCGCCTCTTTAACTAAGAGTTCTCTAATGGATCCTTTTGGCACACACAACCTTTTTTCTTTAAATAAATAATCATCGTACCTAAAAAATCGATTATGGGCAGCATGCACACATTCAGCATATTTAACAGAAAAATCAAGATCATGCTCATTCAAATCCTTAATGTGCTCAAGACCAAAAATTTTAGTTTCAAGGGTAGAGAGTAATGCATACCTTCTTGATAATGCATCAGCCACAACATTGACTTTACCCTTCTTATGGTTAATCACATAAGGAAATTGCTCCAAAAATTCAACCCATTTAGCATGCCTCTTGTTCAACTTACCTTGTCCTTTTAAATACCTCAAGGACTCATGATCACTATGAATGACAAATTCTTTGGGCAGCAAGTAGTGTTGCCATGTTTGCAATGCCCTTACTAAGGCATACAATTCCTTATCATAAGTTGAGTAATTTAGGGTAGCCCCTTTTAATTTCTCACTAAAATAAGCAATTGGATGACCTTCTTGCATCAAAACAGCTCCAATTCCAACATTGGAAGCATCACACTCAATTTCAAAAGATTTTGAAAAATTAGGCAATGCTAGAATTGGTGCTTGGGTGAGCTTTTCTTTAAGAGTAGAAAAAGCTTGTTCTTGTTTCTCACCCCATTTGAACCCAATTTCCTTTTTAACAATTTTATTAAGAGGTGCAGCAATAGTACTAAAATCCTTAACAAACCTCCTATAGAAACTTGCTAAACCATGAAAACTTCTTACCTCCGTCACGTTCTTAGGTGCTGGCCACTCTTGGATTGCCTTCACCTTTGCTTCATCCACATGTACTCCTTGAGAGCTTATGACAAAACCTAGAAAAATAACTTGATCCGTGCAAAATACACATTTTTCCAAGTTTGCATACAAGTTCTCTTTTCTCAACACATTTAAAACAGCCCTTAGATGAATGCAATGGTCTTCTAAATTTTTGCTATATATCAAGATATCATCAAAATATACAATAACAAATATACCCAAAAATTCCCTCAAAACATGGTTCATTAATCTCATGAAAGTGCTGGGTGCATTAGTTAATCCAAAAGGCATAACTAACCACTCATATAAACCATATTTAGTTTTGAAAGCTGTTTTCCATTCATCCCCTTCCCTTATTCTAATTTGATGGTATCCACTTTTCAAATCAATTTTGGAAAACAAGCATGCACCAAACAGTTCATCAAGCAAGTCATCTAACCTAGGTATTGGATGCCTATACTTAACAGTAATATTATTAACAGCCCTACAATCAGTGCACATTCTCCAACTATCATCTTTCTTAGGGACTAAAATAACAGGGACAGCACATGGACTTAAACTTTCTCTTACCCAACCTTTACTTACCAATTCAGCCACTTGCTTTTGTATCTCTTGCGTTTGTTGTGGGTTGCTCCGGTAGGCTGGCCTATTAGGCAAAGTGGCGCCTGGGATAAGGTCAATGTGGTGCTCTCCCTCTCAAAGGTGGTAGCCCACTTGGTACCTCCTTAGGAAACAAATCCTCAAATTCCTGCAAAAGAAAATTTATGCAATTTGGCAATTCTTGAGTGTTAGGTAAATTTTCCAGCAAGGCCACCTCTGCTAAAAAGCAAATATAGGGGCTGATTTGAAAAAATAGCTTTTTTAAACTCCCCTTTTGTCACCATCAAATTTTATTTCTTTTTTTCTTCAATCTTTTTTTTGTCACTCTTTTTTCTCTCTTTTTCTTTGGCGATCTTTTCTTTTTCTTCTTTTTCTTCTTTTTCTTTTTCACTTTTTTCTCTCAATTTTTTTTGATCTTCTCTCACCTCACTTGGGCTCAAAGGAGCCAATACAATTCGTTTTCCATGATGAACAAAAAAATACTTGTTGGTATGCCCTTCATGGCTTGCCTTTTTGTCAAATTGCCAAGGCCTTCCCAACAAGACATGACTGGCCTCCATAGGAACTACATCACAAACAGCCACATCTTCATATTTTCCAATTGAAAAAGAAAGTTCTACTTGTTCATCAACAATCATCTCAACATCATTAACAAGCCATTGAAGCTTATATGGCTTGGGATGTGGTTGAGTTTCTAGTTGGAGTTTGGAAACTAACCTTGTGCTAGCAACATTTGTGCAACTCCCACCATCAATAATAAGGGAACATACCTTGCCTTGTATGAGGCACCTTGAGTGAAATATGTTCTCCCTTTGAGTCGCATCTTGATCAGCGGTCGTACGCGGGTCAAAATAATTAAACAGTAAATATAGTAACAAGGCAAGAGACCTTGGTCGTCTCACGAAGACCTCTAACACCAAAATTACCAAATTCAGGAAATAAGAAAATTGACAATAACGAAAAAGGGGGTTTTGTGAAAACAGTTTCTGTTGAGAGAATTATCAGATTATAGAGACAATTGATTCACCGTTTCGGTGCGTCTTGGATTTATCACGGGTTCTAAATAACAACAATTCAATTAATTCGAATTCACGATTGACATAAACTAACTAAACAAGCGTTAATCGGTTTATACGAATTCACACCGCTTCGAAACAGCGCCAAAGCAATGGGTTCAATCGGTCACGAGGCGGACAAGCGCCGTTAAAACGCAACCAATATCATAACAGAATTCTAATCAACCCTCTATCAATTTCTACTCGAATCAATTAATCTTAGCGATCAAGCAATTGAAATATTAGTGATTCACGAACAGATGCATACAATCAAGCGTTCATACACAATCAATCGCGTTTTGCAATGAAGGCAGAACAATTAACTAAGCGAGAAAACGAATCGGATAGATTGCAAACATTTAAACCAAATTGAAATTGATAGAGATGGAATTGAAGAAATTAAAACGAAATTGTATTAAACATTAAGCACCGAACCTCAAAATGCATAACGACAACCTTTCACCGATGAATCAACTTAGGAACTTAGGCTTCCATGGGGGCTAGGGTACGCAAGAGAATAAAAAAACGCAAGAGAAAGAAAGAAAACGGCTGATCCTCTATCTAATAGTCTCAGCTTAACGAAAACCTAATTCCCTAAACGGGTTATAAGATAAAAGCCCGATAACAAACTAAAAATATGCCCAAAACTCGTAGTGCAGCTCGTCAGCTTCAGTAAAGTGGAATTTCGGCCTTCAAAATGGCAGAACTACGCTTCGGTCCCAACATAAGAATTGTAGCTCTGCTTCTTAAATTTCCAACGCCACAAAGAACACTGAAATCGGACACGTATAGCCCAAGTTATGGCCTGCAGAAGCAACATGGGTCAGGATATAACAAAATCCGAAAATTAGCAAATAATTCCACTAAAGCCCAATCATGACCCAAAGATATAAAACCATGCTAAAAAGTAGTTGTTGGGTAAAATAAATATTTAAGAACACTAAGTGCACTGCTATAAAAGATGCATTAAAATGCATTGATCACATCTTCCTCCTTTACCACGGCTTCCAACAACCTTTTCATCATAAGTAATTCTCCGCTAGGTATTTGGGCCTCCTCCTCATCACAATCCTCTTCATATTCTTCAGCCCCTTCATCTTCCTCCTCAACCTCCTCTACAATCATAATTCTCTTGGTAGGACATTGAGATGCAATGTGTCCTAAGCCTTGGCACTTGAAACACTTAACAACCCGGTTAGTTGAAACAACTTGAGAAGGACTAGTTGTAGTGTTTTTACCTTTTGTGTCAGCCGCGACTTCTTTGGATGATGAAGTACCTTCATTCTTTATATTGCTCTTCCAATTTTGAGGATAGGAAGTGGTAGTGCTTCTTCTTATTTGGCCCTTCCTCTTGAGTTGTTGTTCTACCTTTATGGCTTGATGTACCAAATCATCTAATTGAGCATAGTGTTGCAGTTCCACTATGTCACTTATATCACGATTTAGGCCATGCAAGAATCTGGCCATGGTTGCTTCATCATCTTCCTCCACATTTGCTCCAATTTTTGCCACCTCCATCTCCTTGTAGTACTCATCAACACTTTTGTTGCCTTGGGTGAGTCGCTGTAATTTGTTGTGCAACTCTCTGTTGTAGTAAGATGGGATGAATCTCCTTCTCATGAGCCTTTTCATCTGCTCCCATGTGGCAATGACTGGCTCATTGTGCCTTCTCCTCTCCTTTGCCAATTGGTCCCACCACACCAAGGCGTAATCTGTAAATTCAATAGAAGCAACCTGCACCTTTTGAAGATCAGTGTAATTGTTACAGGAAAAAATTTGTTCAATTTTAGTTTCCCATTCCAAATACGTCTCCGAGTCATTTTTCCCAACAAATTGTGGTACTTTTTTTTTATACCACCCAACCTGTCTTCTCTAGGTTCATCATGTCTCCTTCTCCTCCAACCCTCCTCATCACTGCTATTTTGTCTGTTTTCTAATTGGTCAATTCTTTCATTTATGCCTTCCACTTCCTCTTTCAAAAGTTCTCTCATTTTTGCCGTGAGGGCATCTAGTAGTAATCGATTTTGAGGATCCATAACTCTGTCAGTTCTTTAGAGAAACCAGCAAATGATCAATACAAGAAACCAATTCAAATAATAATCCACACACACAACAGCTTGGAATTGAACACAAATTTTGTGAAACTAGAATAAGAAAGAACTTACTCAAAAGAAAGAAATAAAATTCAGAGTATTTGTGAGACTAGAACAAGAAAGAACTCACTCAAAAGAAAGAAATAAAATTCAGAGTATAGCAGCAAGGAAGAAACACAACCAGAATATTTGTTTTTTGAATTTTTGCAATATATATATATATATATTTAAGAAATCAGAACTCAAAGATAAGAAGAGAAGAGAAACCTGAGATTCTTTTGAATCAAGGTCGAAACCTTGCTCTGATTACCAAATGATGGCCTCCTTGTTGTAGAAATTGGCCATTTGTTTGATTTTCGATATAGAATCTGGTTGTGACTTATGTTTTTGTATTTTTGATATAAGTGAATGAAATATGGGGAATGGATGATAGGAATTTCGTGGTTTTGGTGGTATTGAAAGAAGGGAACAGATTGAGAAAATCTCAATAAAAGAAAAGAACAAAAAATGCAAGGAACAATCAAAGGTGAAGAAGATGGATGAATGGGAGGCAAGGGCGCCACCTTAGTCTAATCCAAGACTAGGATAAGCCTATGAATGTGAGGATCACCACAATAAGAGAGTTTCTTAATAAGATCAATAAAACTGGTCCAATCCAGAACCAAAGAGTATGAACTCAATTTTTGCTGAAATCTTTCTTCCTCTTCTAATGAGACTTGCGCTTCCTATATGTAATGAGGGATGCTCTTGCAGTTACAAAAAAAAAAAAAAAGACAAAGTCTTTTACAAGGAATCCTAGGCTAACATAACTAGTGTAATAAAAGGAAATTACAAACAAAGTAATTGTTGCTGGCTCATAGTCTAAGTAGCGCCAATGAAGGTAAGGAGACAGCTTCACATTTGTTGATTGCTCTTCATGACTAGGTAGGTTTCACAACCACACATTGAATGCAATTAAATGGGTGGTTGTTATGCTTTTATTATGCTGTTGGAGCATTATCTCTTTGTCTTGTGTAACTCCTTTTTGCCTTGATTGCTTTGAATTTCTTTGTCTTTCTTTGGCAGCAAGATTATTGGCTCATTCAAACTACACAAAGAGTTGTTGAGAGGTGTGGGACCCCCTACTCTTTGCGCCACACAGCCACTTGAAGTGGATTAAACACACAAAAAGAAATTAAATAACTTAGTGCCTTGGCCCCAAATAAATCAATTGGTCACTTGCACTTTTATTTAATTAAAATAAAATGACTTGGCTGCCTTTGTTATGCAAGTTGCGCCTCCTCCATGGCTTGTATGATAAGCATGGTTTTTGGTGCAATTAGATCTTTGCCTTTGTTTGTCATTGTCTTAGTCATGAATTGGACTAAGCTTTCTTGGACCCTCCTTGACATTGCCCTAGTCATTGGTCCTCTTAAGCTTTGAATGGCTTCTTGGTGCTCCTTGTCCTCATCACAGTTGGTAAGTGTGGAGAACTTGTAAAATGGAATAGGTTTCTCTAGCATTGGCTATTGCAAAGAATAGGTTGTCATCAGCAAATAGAAGGTGAGTGATCTTTGGAGCATTGCTTGCCACTTGTATGCCATGCAGGTTCTGATTTTTAGCTTATTTATGCATCAACCCAGAAAGGATATTAGCACGCAAAAAACAAATGTAGGAGAGAGATGATCACCTTGGCGAAGCATCCTTTTAGGTATAAAGCTTCTACTTGGTTAGCTGTAACACCCCTCGGTATCATATTCAAATTAATCATGCTTATAATACCTAATGGTATATTTATAACATAATAATACACATCTAGAACACAGAGATATAATAACACGTATTTGTTATATATTATCAAAGTCACACAATAAGTAGATTCAGACAATACATCAAAAGGGCATGGTAAACACCTAGCCAAGAGATATAATAACACTTATTTGTTATATATTATCAAAGTCACACAATAAGTAGATTCAGACAATACATCAAAAGGGCATGGTAAACACCTAGCCACCCCAACTACTCATATACACAAAAGAAAAAGTAAACGACTCATATTGGCCAGTCGGTATTATAACTAAGTCTACCCTTCTAACATAAACCTCAATGTCAGATGATAGTCTCAACATTGTCGACGCAGTTAGTTGCATGCACGAGATCCCCTAGTCCATCCGTATGCCCATTAGCCGATCCATGCATGACATCCTCGTCTATCGGTAGTCGACCGAACGATGCGTACATATAAAATAATTATATGGGTAAGTTATCTAAACATTATGCAATAGGGATTACAGAATAACATTTAGCAGTTTAATGCTTAACACTCACAATCATCTCTAACATCTGTCTTTAGGATCAATGTCTAACTACATGCACCTAAATCTACATGTTGGCCAAATCTTATGGGCAGAACCTCTATACATTGAGTTTAATCTTGACTGAATCTTTATACATAGAGATTGCTATGCTTTCTGAGAGTGTAGACAAAGTGGAACTCCTCCTATACATAGGAGCTTTTATACGTAGAATTTAATTCAATAAATCTTAGTGTGGGACTTCTATACATAGAAGCTTCTATACGTAGAATTTAACCCGATAGAACCTCTATATATTAAGGCCTATATACGTAGAGTTTAATCCAAAACCTTTTCGGGAGAGCCGACCACTATACATAGTGGCCTCTATACATAGAGTTGACCTCATCAATAGAGAAAACATATTTCGACCTCTCAGAGAACGCATAGTGTCCTCTCTTAAAGGAAAGCATAATGCATATGCTTATGTCATGATTCATCCATCCCAAATTCTTGACCTATGAGTCTAATATTCCTACCTAATATCTCACTATCATTATCTCATCATAGGCTTGAATACTTAATCTCTTCTATCATCTAGGTCATACTCTAAACATGATATGTTTCAAACATATATTCAACTAGGAAAACATAATTAACCAAGAAATCAATCAAGCATATCAAATAATCAATCAGACATAATTATCGAACTAAGTGGGTAAAGGGTTGTGGTCCCTTTTTCCACATTAAACTCTAAACACTTCTTTAACCACCCAGACGTGTTAACCAACTTCCCCCACCTTTTTCTCCTAATTGAAAGTCTCATGATCCTATGAATAGCGGTGACATTCGAACCTCAATCCCTTCTTTCTTCTTTTCCATGTTTCCTTCGTGCAGAACCTCCTTCGTACCGAAATTAGGGTATTTGGACCGAAAATAACCAAAATACCCTTAATTTAGATAGAGAGAATTCAAGAGAGAGAGGGAGTGCTCAATGAGAGCTTGGGATGCCAAAATGAGAGAGTTGGAGTCCTATTTGTAGGTTCAGGTTCGACCTCGTCGCGTCACGAGGTGGTCGGCTCGCGTTGCGAGGGTCAAATACATGTCAATTTCGTCGCATACAGATGACACATTTTTGGCTCGTTGCATTGTGAGATGACTTGGTCGCATCGCGACCAGATTGATACTCAATTGTAGAATTTTTAGAGAGCTTTCCAACACCACAAAGAATGTGTCAATTGGACACCCGTAGCTCAAGTTATGATCAAAATAGTGACCGGGTATTCACGCGAACGTAGTTAACGTCGATGACCTAACTTTTGTTCTCGATCTACCCAAAACTTTCCCAAACTCATAATTTGGCTTCCTAAACACTAAAAATACTCACATATACTTAAGAACATGTAAACATACTTGTGGTTAGTCAAACAAGTCAAGTCAAGGTTATTGTTAACCTAGGGTTTAAGCTAGGTTCAACACTCAGGGTTAGGATTAGAAAATTTGAGGATGCGACTTTTCAACCCCCCTTAAAATAAATTTTGTCCACAAAATTTAGTGATACCTCAAAATAAATGACGGTATTCCTTGCGCATCTTCCCATGTGGCATCTCCAGTTGCTTCATCCCAGATGATCTTGACTAGTGCAATTCGCTTTCCTCTGAGTTCTTTTATCCTCGTATCTTCTACTTGAATAGGACTTACCTCGTATTCGAGATTCTCCCTTAGTTATACTTACTCAAGTGCTATGACATGAGTTGAATCAGGATTATACTTCATGAGCTGTGAGAATGAAAGATGTCATTAAGATTGGATAGATGAAGGGCAAAGCGACTTGCTAGGCGACAGGACCAACTTTCAAAGAATTTAGAATGGTCCTATGAACCTTGGAGTAAGTTTTCTGGATTTGATAGCTCTAGCAATTCTAGTTCTTGGAGTAACTCTCACGAATACATGATCGCCTTCTTCAAATTCTAGAGATCTTCTTCTTCTGTCACTGTAGCTTTTCTACCTATCTTGAGCGGCCTGCATTCTTTCTAGGATCTTTCTAACTACATTTGTAGTCTGTTGTATAATCTTCGGTCCTAGGAGTTGCCTCTCACCATTCTCATGCCAACATAGGGGCGTTCTGCATCGTCGACTGTGCAAAGCTTTGTATGGCGCTAGGCCAGTACTGGAGTGGTAGCTGTTATTATAGGTAAACTCGACCAATGATAGAAATTGTCTAGGCTTCCTTGATGATCTAGTGCACATGCTCATAGTATATCTTTTAACGATTGAATGGTTTATTCCGATTGACCATCTATTTGAGGATGATACGCTGAACTCATTCTGAGTCAGGTTCTCAATGCCTTCTGCAGCCCTCTCCAAATTCTTGAGGTAAATCTTGGATCTCTGTCAGAGATGATGCTAGTCGGTCCCCCGTGTAGTCTTACGATTTCATTGATGTATATTTGGGTTAAATTTCAAAGGAATACTTCTCTTTGATAGCTAAGAAGTGTGTAGACTTTGTTATTCTATCGATAATAACCCAAATGCAATCTTGTCCTTTAGGGGTTCTGGGCAATCCTATTACGAAATCTATTGCAACACTATCCTACTTCTAGACTGTAATATTTAAAGGCTATTGCATTCCAGCTGGCTTTTGATGTTCCACTTTTGCCTTCTGATAGGTCAGACATTTCAAAACAAACTCTGTCACTTCTTTCTTCATTCTTGGCCACCAAAACATTCTCTTCGGATCTTGGTGCATTTTGGTAGCTCCAGGATGGAAACTTAATCTGCTCCTATGCCCTTCCTCCAATATTTCCCTTTTGAGTTCCGAATCATTTGGAATACAGATTCTGTCTCAAAATCTCAAGATCTTGTAAGTATCTTTTTTGAATTCCTCAGTTTTATTCTGTTCAACCTTCTCCTTAATCTTCAGAAGGTACTGATCTCCACCTTGTTTCTCTCGTATCAGCTTCAATAGATTACTGGTTATAGTGAGCATACCCAAATGAATTTTGTCTTGAACAGGCTCTATTGACATATTCATATCTCTAAATTGTTTGGTCAATTCCAATTCTTTGATCATTATAGCAGATATATGTAGAGACTTTCTACTCAATGCGTCTGCTACGACAATTGCTTTTCCAGGATGATATTATAGGTCGAATTCATAATAATTTATGAAATTCCATTCATCTTCTTTGTCACATATTTAACTCCTTCTGATCGAACAAATATTTGAGGCTCTTATGGTCACTGTATACACAAAGTTTTGCTCCGTAAAGATAGCGTCTCCATAACTTTAATGCAAACACTATCGATGCCAGTTCCAGATCATGTGTTGGGTAGTTACATTCATGTGTTCTTAATTACCTTGAGGCATAAGCCACTACTTTCCCTTTTTGCATGAGTACACAACCCAAACCTATGATAAGAAGTATCGCAAAATACTTCAAATTGTCCATTTAGATCTAGCAACACCAAGATTGAGGATGTGGTTAGTCTGGTCTTTAATTCCTGAAATCTCTTCTCACATTCCTTAGTCCATTCAAAAGTGCTCCCTTTTCGAGTGAGTATCGCCATGGGTATGCTATCTTTGAGAACCCTTGTAACGACCCGTTTCCGGACCGCTACTAAACTAGAACTAACTCTATATACGACATGCTTTTAAAAAAGTACTCTTTGTGTCTTTTGGAATATGCGGTAAATTTTTTTTTCTTTTTATAAACAAGCGTCTTTTGTAACACACATTCAGAGTACGAGCAACGTTTTCGAAACATGATGGAATTATAAATGCAATTGACTACTACAACGAAATAAAGACACAAGACTATGTACTGGAACACATACACAATATATATATGTAAGCACGACAGCCCTAATAGTACATACAAAACATATTTAGTGCATACAAACTAAAAACGGTGCATAACTATGTGCAAGAAAATACACCTAAAGTATGAGAATCCTTGTGAAAACAATCATACCCTGGGGTACTCCTGGCAGACACCCACACAGGGGGCTGCTCCAAAAATATACCACCAGTCTACCCTGTAATACACATAGAACAACACTAAAAACTTGACTGGTCACCACCACAACTGTATACTATAATCAAAATCCTACAGCCATTCGAAATACAAGCGTGTAATAGCCAATCACGATCATTAAAAGTCATTGCCCGGATCCTCGAAGGGGTCCTCCTCCTTATCGCCCGCCATCGGGTCCTCCGCATCCTCGCCATCGCCTGGGTAACCATCATAGATTGAAGGCACCACGGGAAAGGGTCAACTTCTCAACTAATCATAGAAATAGCAATTCATACAACAAAGATAACAAAATGCACAATTTCTCAAAACGCCACTCATATCTCCTAAGACACTCTCGACAATTCCGGAAAGCAACGTCGATCCATCCACTGAATACCAGCCGTAGCCTTGGGTTTCATCACCACCCGGGTTATTCAGGTTAAGTTCCTTGACAACGCAGACGCCCACTGCGCAATTTGAACACCAGTCGTGGCTTCGGGCTTCTACACCACCAGATGCCAACTGAGCAATTGAACATCAGCCGTGGCTTCAGGCTTCTACACCACCTCAGCCGTGGAAACGGGCTTCCACACCACCCTTGGTTGTTCGGGCCACTGAACACCAGCCTTGGCTTTGGGCTTCTTCACCACCCAGCCGTAGCTTCGGACTTCTACACCGCCCTTGGCTGTTCAGATCGAAACTCCAAACGTCACGACACTCGACGACTCGACTAAACTCTCAGACTCGATGAACAATTCGCCGCATACGATATTCAAATAGTTATACGCAAGATTATTCAACTGCATATCAAATAATAAGAGCATGCTTAATATGAAGAAACACAATTCAACAATACAAACAGTATAACCAATTCACAGCTCAACAACAACAGACGACAATCAACTCATGGAATCCATCCCTCTGCAACTCGATGGAATTCACAGAGAGAACAAACAAGTGTGGGGGGTTGGGGACAGCTACCAACCACTTGCAGACAAGCCCACTAAATAATCAGCATACAAAATAAAGCGAAGGGGTACAAGACCCTCACTTCGAACCATTAGGTTCTCAGACTTCTTCGCATGAACACTTGAAATTAAATTCACATCTAAAAAATTTGTCCTTACACAAGGACGCATTGCAAATTAAGTATAAATGTGAAGCGCCTCATCAACTCCAAGCTACGCGTCCACGTGCTTCTCGATTTCCACGCGTCATACGAACTCTAATCTACGAGTCCTAATACCACAGTGAAACTTAGCACAATTCTTAAAGGCTTAATTCTAACACTTAGGCTCTCAAAACCTAACCCTTTTTCCAACCAAACTCATTCAAGCATTTAAATTATTAGCTACTTGAAATTAAATAAAGTTTTAAAATCAAAATACTTTTTGAAAGATAATTTATCACATAACAATTTATAAACCTTAACTTGCTTGGAAAGAACAAGATTTTGACTCAAAAATCATTTTCTTGCAAAGTTAATACATAACACCTAATTCAAGAAAATGCTAATTTTTCAAGAACTCTTTTCTTGAGACCTTAAGCATAGCACAAAATCAATTAAACACTTTTCCTAACATTTCTAAGTCCTAAAACATATCACATACAAGTATTTAATCTAAGTTCACCATAAAAAAATCCCTTAACAATTAAACCATGCCATCATCTTGTCAAGAATTTTAAAGAACAAGGGATCATTTTCTTACATGTTATTCTAACCTCAAAAAAACAACCCAAATTATGCGTAAAACACAACACTTAAGCTAATTGATGTAAATCTATTCCAACAATTTTAAGATCAACTTTAACATGCTATTCAACACTTAAACACAAAATCAAACATCACATCCTCATGTTCTTCATGGTTTAAGAATAGGCAAGGTTCTAAAGCTTTCATGTTACATATGCTTAATCTAAACTATAACTTAAATCAACCAATTACAAGAGTCACAAAATAATTACTACCAATCATAAGCTAGGAAAAGTGCAAAACAACTTTTCTATTTATTAATTCTTTCACAAATCAATGGCTAATGTCATCAAGCCAAAACTTAATCAAAAACCAAACCTAACTCAAACCTCTTTCAAGAATAAGTGTTTTCCCCAAAAAGTCTTTCAATCAAACACATGGTTCAACAATTAAAATTTACATTTCCTAAAGTTCAAGAATAGGTAAACCTTAAATATACTTCTAAACCCTTAATAAACCATCCAATACATAACCAAGCATCATAGCTACAAATTAACATGGTTCAAGCATTAAAAATATAACTAAACTACCATGTTACAACTATTTAATTTAAACTACACATTCAACTAACATCAAAACAATTTCAATAGCTCCAAAACTATCCTAAACATGTTATCAAATACTTAAGCTCAAGATTTAACCTCAAAGCCATTTATGTCTTAAGATTCAAGAATAGGCAAATTTCCAAAAACAACAATTCATTCATGCTTAATAAAAACTATAACTTAGACAAGCATCAAACAATCCCTAACAACACATTTAACTACTTAATTAGTTGACTCATTAAAGATCACACCATGACCCTCTTCTTCATACTTAGGGTTTTCACCCATATGTACCAAAGAGACATTAGAAGTGCTTATATCCTTATATTCATCATCAACACCAACAAACAACCACATAAACACAACTAATTAACATTAAAAACAACAACTAGATCAACATCATAATGGGGCTGTTTAGCGCTGGTTTTAGGGTTCAAGAAGGGTGAGAAAATTCTGATTTTAAGCTCATTTAGATGGTTAGATACATAGGTAATGGAATGGAGAAGAAAACTTAGCATTTATACAAGATTTGGGAACAAAAATCAAGCTCAAATGGGGAGGGGACTGTCGCGATTTCAGAAGCAAAAACAGAGGGAAAAAAATTATTTTTCTTACTTGGATGATGATGAAAATGGAGGTCTAAGTAGAGGAGATGATTTGGAAGAACTTTGATGAAGGAAGTTAACTCAAAAACTCAAAGGATTGGAAGCTATGAGCTATGGAAGCTTGGAACCCATGGAACTCTTGAAGAAGAAAGAAAAAGAAATGAAGAGAGTGGGAGAGGTGAGGCTGTCACGTTGGGTTTTTGAAATGGGGGGTTCACCTCTTTTCTTTCATTTAAGTAACAATTAAAAATGCTAGTAAGGAATAAAAACATTTTAAGTAATAGTTTTTAATTAAAAACCACACACATGTGACTAAAAAAAAACTTTATTAGGTACCAATCCTATCACTCCCTCAACTCACCTAATCTCACTTCCCTCAATGCTACCCCCTAATCTAGAGTCTAGTGGTTGTTTAAAACACGGCGACGAAATACCGCATTACCGATAAACTTGCGAAAATTAATTTAACGAGAAATTAATTCATCGCGTGAAAATATTTTATTATAATTAATAAAAATCATGACAAATATTCAAAAATGGTCTCAATAAGTTACGATTCGATTTTCATCGAAATTGGAGTTCATTTATAATTTTATCTGCGGCGAAACCGCCCGGCGATTCGAAACGCGTCGAAACTTCGTTAGAATTTTTCGACGATTTTCAAACCGTGAATTAATATAAAATATTAATTCTCAAATTTAATTTGATCTTGATTTAATTAATACACTTTCTTAGAGAACAAGAAATTGCTTTATTATAGCGTAAATATGACAGAAATACACTAAATAACGTTAACTAATGTATCGTAAAAATACGCATGTTACAATACTCCCCCTCGAAAAAATAGTTCCGTCCTCGAAGCTATAGGTGAGTTACACACCGTGAAAAAAAACTCTGGATGCTAAGTCTTCAGCTTCTCTCTCAACTCCTATATTACGTCTCTGGTTTTCTGATCACATACAACTTGACAAACTGTATCTTCTTGTTCCTCAATTACTTGATCTTCCTATTGACAACCTTTGCAGGAAATACTTCAATAACAAGTCATCATTTCACTAAATCACGCTTGACTCACCACAGAATCCTCATTGTCCCTATACCAACCTAAAGGTGTCTGACGCTTACGTCTATACAGCGCTTCGTAAGGTGTCTTCCCCAAATCATTAGTGCAAAAACTACTACAGTAAATCCCAAATCATGTGTAGGATAATTTCTCTCGTGGATTCTTAAGCTGTCTCAAAGCATAAGCTACAACTTTTTGGTACTGCATTAGCAAGCATCCCAATCCTTGATGTGACGAAACCTCACAAGGTTCTTCCGGTGGAGGCAAAATCTGTTCAGGTGTCGTCGTTAGGAGTCCCTTCAGTCTCTGGAAATTGGATTCACATTCGTCAATCAACTGAAAAGGTTAATTCTTCACCGTAAGTCAGGTAAGTGGTACTACTATCTTTGAAAAACCTTCTATAAATCTCTGGTAGTAGCCTGTGAACCCAACAAAACTTCTGATATCCGTCTCAGTCTTCAGCTGTCCTCATCTTGACACCACTCCAATCTTGGCTAGATCCACAGCCATACTGTCTTTGGGGATCACATGTCTGAGAAAATTCACCTCTTCAAGTTAGAATTCACACTTGGACCGGTAAGCATAAAGCTGATCCTCTTGTAGCATCTGCAGACTTGGCAAAATGCCCTTCGTGCTCATACGCTCCTTGAATATATCGGGATGTGGTTCGTAGATACCGCTGCAACAGCATATTCTTCAATTCTAAGCTTGGTAACCTCTATACTAGCGAGGGAATATGAAATCCTGAGCTCTCTCTCTTACAAAAATCTTCGATAGAATTAACAGAAAGGTATGTAAAGACTCCAAATTAGGAAAAACTACGATTTTTGGGCACAGTCCCGAAGGATATGGTAATTCGAAAACCAATCTGACCCTAGAATAATGGTAAAACTTTTAAAGATATGCGACTCAAGTTGACAAGGATTTTCTATACTCAACAATTACTACATAACGAAGTCATGCAGTGTTAGAAATAAGGTCTTAGCAGTTGAAGTAACCACTACTAAGTCAAGAAAAATAATATAGTCAAAAGAGATTTTCAACCCAGCTCACACAATGCAAGGAACTAATGTAATGTGTGGCATTAGAATCGAAGATTATGGATAGAGAGTTACCCTCAATTTCGTAATCCTTCTGAGTTAGATCTCCTAATCGCTCTGCTGCATTGCCGCCCATGCAAAAGACTCTACCCCTGACCATCTGACGCTTCCCTTTAACCTCCGCAGCATTTACCACTGATTCAGGCTTAGGAGCTTTGCAGTCTCTAGCCCTGTGTCCCGGTCCCCTACAGTTGAAGCACATGTTGTTCTTCTCTTCAGAGAAGTTGAATGCATAGTGCCCTAGTTTACCGCAACGATAACAAGTCACGTCGGCGCTAGTCTGAGTCTCGCCTCTCGCATTCTGAGCCATCGGACGGTATTGTCCCTTGTCGTTGTTCCCTTGAGGTCGATTATACGGCTTCTCCTGCTGCTTCCCCTTCTGAGCAAACCTCTGCCCTGTGCTCTGGGGTCTCATTGGTCCGCCTGTACCACTCCTCTTCTTGGCGCTTCTCATAACTTCTACCTCAACACACCTGTCAATTAATTCTTGAAGATTCCTGATTCTTAGAGATGTCACCGACTTCTGAATGTCGAACCTTAGGCCTCGCTGGAATCTCTCGCTCAACCATCCCTGGTCAGCTAGGTCACGAAATGGACTGAAATACCTAGCAAGTGATTCGAACTTAGCAGCATACTCTGACACCGTCATGCTACCTTGCTTTAGTCGAAGGAACTCTTGCTCTTTCTCAGCTCGTGCAGTATCAGGAAAATACTTGTCCAAGAATCTCCTGCGGAAAACATCCCAAGTAATCTCACGATGCTCTGCTGTCAAAGTCTGCTTCACACCCTTCCACCAGTACTCGGCATCTCCCAACAACAAGAAGGTCGCATAGTCCACCTTGACATTCTCCAGGTAATGAAGTGCCTCGAAGATCTTCTCTATCTCATGTATCCATAAATCCGCCTTATCAGGGTCTGGCTCGCCGTAGAACCTCGGTGGGTGGGTAACTGAAATCGCTAGTCCTCTCGTCTCAGATTCATTCGCTCTCATTGTTGTTGCAGATTTTGTTGGGTCAAAGTTGCAGTCTGCTGAGCCATAGTGTTAGACTGTTGAGTCGCAGCAGCCGATTGCTGAGCCATAGCTGCTGCCATCTGCGTCATCGCTTGAATCACTCTCTCCATCGTGGCGTTATCAGGTCCGGCCGTAGTATCTCTGCGAGGTGGCATTGGATTCCACAAAGTCCAAAACCTGACAAAACCTCACAATTAAGTGTTGTGTTAACACACATTGCTTCAATTAAGAAACAATCCAAATAATAGGCAAGCAAAACTGCTTCACTCAGCAAACAATAACAACAATAGTACGACTATCTACCCAACAAGACAGGACTCGACACGGTGACCAGCTTAATGATTCAATACACAGTCCGGTTAGAACCGAACCGCTCTGATACCACCATTGTAACGACCCGTTTCCGGACCGCTACTAAACTAGAACTAACTCTATATACGACATGCTTTTAAAATAGTACTCTTTGTGTCTTTTGGAAAATGCGGTAAATTTTTTTTTCTTTTTATAAATAAGCGTCTTTTGTAACACACATTCAGAGTACGAGCAACATTTTCGAAACATGATGGAATTATAAATGCAATTGACTACTACAACGAAATAAAGACACAAGACTATGTACTAGAACACATACACAATATATATATGTAAGCACGACAGCCCTAATAGTACATACAAAACATATTTAGTGCATACAAACTAAAAACGGTGCATAACTATGTGCAAGAAAATACACCTAAAGTATGAGAATCCTTGTGAAGACAATCATACCCTAGGGTACTCCTGGCAGACACCCACACAGGGGGCTGCTTCAAAAATATACCACCAGTCTACCCTGTAATACACATAGAACAACACTAAAAACTTGACTAGTCACCACCACAACTGTATACTATAATCAAAATCCTATAGCCATTCGAAATACAAGCGTGTAATAGCCAATCAAGATCATTAAAAGTCATTTCCCGGATCCTCGAAGGGGTCCTCCTCCTCATCGCCCGCCATCGGGTCCTCCGCATCCTCGCCATCGCCTGGGTAACCATCATAGATTGAAGGCACCACGGGAAAGGGTCAACTTTTCAACTAATCATAGAAATAGCAATTCATACAACAAAGATAACAAAATGCACAATTTCTCAAAACGCCACTCATATCTCCTAAGACACTCTCGACAATTCCAGAAAGCAACGTCGATCCATCCACTGAATACCAGCCGTAGCCTTGGGTTTCATCACCACCCGGGTTATTCAGGTTAAGTTCCTTGACAACGCAGACGTCCACTGCGCAATTTGAACACCAGTCGTGGCTTCGGGCTTCTACACCACCAGATGCCAACTGAGCAATTGAACACCAGACGTGGCTTCAGGCTTCTACACCACCTCAGCCGTGGCAACGGGCTTCCACACCACCCTTGGTTGTTCGGGCCACTGAACACCAGCCTTGGCTTTGGGCTTCTTCACCACCCAGCCGTAGCTTCGGACTTCTACACCGCCCTTGGCTGTTCAGATCGAAACTCCAAACGTCACGACACTCGACGACTCGACTAAACTCTTAGACTCGATGAACAATTCGCCACATACGATATTCAAATAGCTATACGTAAGATTATTCAACCGCATATCAAATAATAAGAGCATGCTTAATATGAAGAAACACAATTCAACAATACAAACAGTATAACCAATTCACAGCTCAACAACAACAGATGACAATCAACTCATGGAATCCATCCCTCTGCAACTCGATGGAATTCACAGAGAGAACAAACAAGTGTGGGGGGTTGGGGACAGCTACCAACCACTTGCAGACAAGCCCACTAAATAATCAGCATACAAAATAAAGCGAAGGGGTACAAGACCCTCACTTCGAACCCTTAGGTTCTCAGACTTCTTCGCATGAACACTTGAAATTAAATTCACATCTAAAAAATTTGTCCTTACACAAGGACGTACAGAATTAAGTATAAATGTGAAGCGCCCTTACCGAACTCCAAGCTACGCGTCCATGTGCTTCTCGATTTCCACGTCGCATGAACTCGGAATCTACGAGTCCTAATACCACAGTGAAACTTAGCACAATTCTTAAAGGCTTAATTCTAACACTTAGGCTCTCAAAACCTAACCCTTTTTCCAACCAAACTCATTCAAGCATTTAAATTAGGTTTAATTATCTTGGAGGTCCCTGAACTTTTTGAGGATTTTGAAATAGGTCCCTGAACTATTTTTCTTTTTAATTGAGTCCCTGGACTTATTTTTCGTTTTGAATTTGGTCCTTCCGTTAACCATCCGTTAATTGGCTATTAACTAGTGCTGACATGGACTGTGACATAGATTTTGAAATAGGTCCTTAAACTATTTTTATTAAATAGGTCCCTGAACTTTTTTTTAAATAGATCCCTACCCCTAGACTATTTTTTAATTCCTGCACTCTTTTATTCAAAAAAAAAAAATTCCCAAACTCTTTTATTTTAATTTGTGCTGACGTGGAATCTTTTATTTTATTTTAGTTCCTGTACGAAAATTGCCAACAAGTAAAAAAAAAAAAAGAACACCCATTGGTTATATCACGGTTCAACATTACTTGTATGGGTGTTCAACATTGTTTAACGGTTCGAACCGGTAATGGGTGTTCTTTTTTTAAGTTTGACATGAAAAAAAGCCATCAAATTTTTTTTTATAAGTTTGACATCATATAAAATTAGTTATAGGAATTATCATAACGGCAAAAATTGAAAATAATAAATGAAAAACATGATATTTTTTTAAACTATTATAGTGAAAGCAATTTTATTTTTGATAATATAGTGAAAGCAATATTTTTTTGAGGGGATAGTGAAAGCAATTTTAATCTTGAAAGACTAAATACTGTTTATAGTGAAAATATAAGATCAAGTGATTAATTTAATTTAACTTAATTTAAAATAAAATAAAAAACAAGGTATACTATAAATGCATGATATCATGTTATACGGTATATCACCATACCTATTTTCAAGAAGGAAAAAAAAAGATTACTATCTTTTCAATTTTTGATGAACACTTTCTATTATTTTCTCTCATGTATAACGGTTTGAAGTGCAAGAATAAAATAGCAGGAATTAAAAAAAGTTCGAAGTGCAGGAATTAAAAAACAGTCTAGGGGTAGGGATCTATTTAAAAAAAAAGTTCAGAGACCTATTTAAAAAAAAATTAAGGACCTATTTCAAAATCCATGTCACAGTCTACGTCAGCACTAATTAACAGCCCATTAATAGATGGTTAACGCAAGGACCTAATTCAAAACAAAAAATAAGTTTAGAGACCTAATTAAAAAGAAAAATAGTTCAGGGACCTATTTCAAAATCCCCAAAAAGTTTAAGGACCTCCAGAATAATTAAACCTTTAAATTATTAGCTACTTGAAATTAAATAAAGTTTTAAAATCAAAATACTTTTTGAAAGATAATTTATCACATAACAATTTATAAACCTTAACTTGCTTGGAAAGAACAAGATTTTGACTCAAAAATCATTTTCTTGCAAAGTTAATACATAACACCTAATTCAAGAAAATGCTAATTTTTCAAGAACTCTTTTCTTGAGACCTTAAGCATAGCACAAAATCAATTAAACATTTTTCCTAAAATTTCTAAGTCCTAAAACATATCACATACAAGTATTTAATCTAAGTTCACCATAAAAAAATCCCTTAACAATTAAACCATGCCATCATCATGTCAAGAATTTTAAAGAACAAGGGATCATTTTCTTACATGTTATTCTAACCTCAAAAAAATAACCCAAATTATGCATAAAACACAACTAACACTTAAGCTAATTGATGTAAATCTATTCCAACAATTTTAAGATCAACTTTAACATGCTATTCAACACTTAAACACAAAATCAAACATCACATCCTCATGTTCTTCATGGTTTAAGAATAGGCAAGGTTCTAAAGCTTTCATGTTACATATGCTTAATCTAAACTATAACTTAAATCAACCAATTACAAGAGTCACAAAATAATTACTACCAATCATAAGCTAGGAAAAGTGCAAAACAACTTTTCTATTTATTAATTCTTTCACAAATCAATGGCTAATGTCATCAAGCCAAAACTTAATCAAAAACCAAACCTAACTCAAACCTCTTTCAAGAATAAGTGTTTTCCCCAAAAAGTCTTTCAATCAAACACATGGTTCAACAATTAAAATTTACATTTCCTAAAGTTCAAGAATAGGTAAACCTTAAATATACTTCTAAACCCTTAATAAACCATCCAATACATAACCAAGCATCATAGCAACAAATTAACATGGTTCAAGCATTAAAAATATAACTAAACTACCATGTTACAACTATTTAATTTAAACTACACATTCAACTAACATCAAAACAATTTCAATAGCTCCAAAACTATCCTAAACATGTTATCAAATACTTAAGCTCAAGATTTAACCTCAAAGCCACTTATGTCTTAAGATTCAAGAATAGGCAAATTTCCAAAAACAACAATTCATTCATGCTTAATAAAAACTATAACTTAGACAAGCATCAAACAATCCCAAACAACACATTTAACTACTTAATTAGTTGACTCATTAAAGATCACACCATGACCCTCTTCTTCATACTTAGGGTTTTCACCCATATGTACCAAAGAGACATTAGAAGTGCTCATATCCTTATATTCATCATCAACACCAACAAACAACCACATAATCACAACTAATTAACATTAAAAACAACAACTAGATCAACATCATAATGGGGCTGTTTAGCACTGGTTTTAGGGTTCAAGAAGGGTGAGAAAATTCTGATTTTAAGATCATTTAGATGGTTAGATACATAGGTAATGGAATGGAGAAGAAAACTTAGCATTTATACAAGATTTGGGAACAAAAATCAAGCTCAAATGGGGAGGGGACTGTCGCGATTTCAGCAGCAAAAACAGAGGAAAAAAAATTATTTTTCTTTCTTGGATGATGATGAAAATGGAGGTCTAAGTAGAGGAGATGATTTGGAAGAACTTTGATGAAGGAAGTTAACTCAAAAACTCAAAGGATTGGAAGCTATGAGCTATGGAAGCTTGGAACCCATGGAACTCTTGAAGAAGAAAGAAAAAGAAATGAAGAGAGTGGGAGAGGTGAGGCTGTCACGTTGGGTTTCTGAAATGGGGGGTTCACCTCTTTTCTTTCATTTAAGTAACAATTAAAAATGCTAGTAAGGAATAAAAACATTTTAAGTAATAGTTTTTAATTAAAAACCACACACATGTGACTAAAAAAAAACTTTATTAGGTACCAATCCCATCACTCCCTCAACTCACCTAATCTCACTTCCCTCAATGCTACCCCCTAATCTAGAGTCTAGTGGTTGTTTAAAACACGGCGACGAAATATCGCGTTACCGATAAACTTGCGAAAATTAATTTAACGAGAAATTAATTCATCGCGTGAAAATATTTAATTATAATTAATAAAAATCATGACAAATATTCAAAAAAGGTCTCAATAAGTTACGATTTGATTTTCATCAAAATCAGAGTTCATTTATAATTTTATCTGCGGTGAAACCGCCCGGCGATTCGAAACGCGTCGAAACTTCGTTAGAATTTTTCGACGATTTTCAAACCGTGAATTAATATAAAATATTAATTCTCAAATTTAATTTGATCTTGATTTAATTAATACACTTTCTTAGAGAACAAGAAATTGCTTTATTATAGCATAAATATGACAGAAATACACTAAATAACGTTAACTAACGTATCGTAAAAATACGCATGTTACAACCCTTCAATGAATCTTCTATAGTATCCCGCCAATCTCATGAAACTCCTTACTTGAGTGACATTCTTGGGTCTTTCCCACTTCAACACTGCTTCCACCTTAGCAGGATCCACTGCTATAATGTCCTTGTTGATAACATGGCCCAAGAATTGAACTTCCTCCAATCAGAACTCGCACTTAGACAACTTTTCGTAAAGTTGTCGGTCCTTTAATATCTGGAGTACAATCCTAAGATGCTCTCGATGTTCTTCTTTGTTAGGGGAGTAGATAAGAATATAGTCAATGAATACGACAACAAACTTATCTAAATATGGTCGGAAGATCCTATTCATGTAATCCATGAACACATCTAGGGAATTTGTTATGCCAAAAGACATAACTTGATACTCATAGTGTCCATGTCAAGTTCTATATGCAGTTTTCGGAATATCCTCTGCTTTAATTCGAACCTAATGATAACCAGATCTCAAGTCTATCTTAGAGAAAACTGTGACTCCTCTTAATTGAACCATCAAGTCATCTATCCGAGATAACAAATATTTATTCTTGATGGTGACTTTGTTTAACTATCGATAATCGACACGAAGTATTGGGCTTCCATCCTGCTTGACAAATAGTATCAGAGCTCCCCATGGGGATATGCTAGGTCATATGAATTGCTTCCCAAGCATATTATCTAGTACGGGTGGGAATAGGCCATGCCGCCCGATAGGGGCCTACGACCTAGCCTACGTCAGGCCCAAGCCAGACTAGACCTTTTTTTTTAAATAGACTAGACCAAGGCTTTTTGGGAAGCTTATTTAGCTAAAAAGGTTGGGCTTCAGGCCACCCAAAAAGCATTTTAAGCCTAATAGATTAACCTATTTAAGTAAATATAAATAATAATTTTATATTGCTATTATTATTATATTAGATTTTGTACATTGTGTTAAATCATATACCTACTGACATTTTCAATAATTTAAGCATATTGACTTACATAATTTTTTGATACACTTAAAGGCCTTATTGCAACATAGAATTTAAATAGGTTATCATATAAGGTTTGATTATCTAAAAGGTCATCTCAGACCTTGTAAAAGCTTTATATCATACGAATAAATCAGATTCAAACCTTATAACTCAGCTCGTCCTATCTATTTTCACCCCTATGTCTCATGTCTCTTAGTAGCAGTGATTTTAATGTTTTATAAATAAAACTTAATCTCATTGGCCTATTAGCCCGTTAGTCTATTTAATGATCGATCAGATGACTTATTCAAATACATTAATATCAAATAGGCTTTTAAGTAGGCTAATAGACCATATCAGACTTTCAAAAAGGCCAGGCCAGGCCTAAAAAAAGCTTATGACAAGTAACAAGCTAGGCTTGTGCCTTGAATTTTTTGATCATGCCAGGCTTGAGCCTTGCAAAGTCTAGCTCAACCCAACCTATTTATACCCCTATCATCTAGTTGCTTCTTCAGCTCCGTTAATTCTGCAGGTGACATCCGGTAAGGTATAATTGAAATTGATCTTGCTCCAGGTACAAGGTCGATCGCAAATTCAATTTCTCGTTCTGGTGGTAATCCCGAAATAACATCAGGAAATACTTTAGGGAACTCTTCAACAACAGGTAGGGAATTCAAACAAGGAGATCATTTCACCTCTACAGAGAGTAGCATCATATATACTTGAGATTTTCTCTTGGTTAGGTCCCCTTCTTCGGTATATATAACTCCGGATTTATCAGAGAATGTAATAGTCTTTTGAAAATAGTTTAAGATTACACGGTTAGCCAAAAGCCAATCCATGCCAAAGATTATATCTAGCTGTTGTAGAGGCAAACAAACTAGATGTACGTGGAAAAGTCGGTCTCCTATGAGAATAAGACATTTCAGACAGACGAAAGTAGCAACCAATGATTCGTTGATTGGAGTAAACACAGTCAATCAATTGGGTAAGGATGAGACTATTAATCTCTGAAAATTCACATAATCGTGTGAGATAAAGGAGTGAGTGGCTCCTGAGTCATATAGCACAGTTAGAAGTTTTTGTGATATTAAGCACGCACCTTCTATCAGGTCAGGAGATTGAGAGGATTATGTTCCTCTCACGGTGAATACACGTCCAACTTTCAGAGGTTTAGCCTTCTGCCATCCAGTGTTTGCTTATGATGCGGCTGCGAGTTGACAATTCTTGATGTAGTGCCCCGACTTTTCGCAATGGAAACAAACACGATCGGTGAAGTTGCAATTCTGAGTGATATATGCTTTTTCGCGTTCGGAGCATCGCGATGAAAAATTCGCAGAACTCTGTTATTGTTGCTTCTACTGCCCAAGTCTATTATAGGATTTATTATGATTTTTAGCCCCTTTAATCTGATTATTGCGAATTAGTCCACCTCCACCTCTGCCTCTATTTTGATAGCTGGGCTTCTTGCTATCGACAGTCTCCAACGTCATCCATCGATCGAGTAGTTCTAGAAATTGGTTGAACTTTAGCAGCTTGATCATCCGTTGAAGTTCCTAGTTGAGACCGTTCTCGAATCGATGACATCTCTAACTTTCGTTAGAACAGAGTTGATAAAATTGATTATGCTTTAGCAACAAGTCAAACTTCATAGCGTAATATCCTATCGACATCGATCCTTGTCGCAAATGGTGAAAATCCTCTCGTTTCTCTTGTTGAACATTCTCTGAAAAGTATTTCTCAAGAAATACTTGCTTGAACAGATCCCAAGTGAGTTCTTATCCTTTCGCTTCTAACATTCTGTATACACCTTCCCACTAATGTTCGGCATCGGCTACTAGCATGAAGACATCAAACATAACCTTCCACTCTTCGCGTGCTAACGAATATATTCTCGATCTTCTCGAGCCAGGACTCAACACCTGAAGGGTCGTACTTTCCTTTTAACTTTGGGGTCTATTCTTTCGAAATAGAGTCAGTCCAAAATCAATGTCCATTGCTCTTCTGGGTTGATTCTGTTACTGCTGTAAGAATTCTCTATGCTGCTGCATAAGTTGAGCATTTTGATTGGATTTTTGGAGTAAGGCTTCCACCATATCTCTGTAGTTTGTATAACTTCAGAGTTTTCATGGTTAGGGATGTGGTTTTCAGGATTACTAGGGTTACGGACACTAGTACCCGACACTTCGCTTCCCTCATTGTTATTACAAGTGTGGCTACTATTGTGAGTAGAGGTAGTCCTTCCAGCCATCGGTTACTACGAGAGAAACTAACAACTAAGTCTATAGTCAAGTTAGTCAGTTAGTACAAAAAACCCAAGAATAGGGGTTTCTTGTAGTCATTTTAGTTCCCGACTCTAATTAGGAACATCACTGACTAGACTATCGGACAATCTAGACTTCTAGACTCGGATAGCTTAAAGCCTACAGTCCGATTAGGACCGAACTACTTTGATACCACTAAAATAACACCCCTCGGTGTCACATTCAGTCTAATAATACTTATAATGCCTAATCATATATGTATAACGTAATAAAACACATTTAGAAGACAAAGATATATAAACACTTATATATTATATATTATTAGGGTCACACAATAAGTAGATTCAGACAATACATCAACAGGGTGTGGTAAACACCTAGCCACCCTAACTACCCATGTACACAAAAGAAAAGGAAAATGACTCATAGCTAACCTATCAGTATTACACCAAAGTCTACCCTTCTAATATAAACCATCAATGTCAGGTGATAGTCTCAACCTTGTTGACATGACAAGTTCCACACAACCTAAAACGGTAGGTCTATCAAAACGTATACGAGTTTTGACAACTCATAATCTAAGTTCAACTAGTCCTAAGTATACTAATGTAGGTATGAAGCAGCCCAAATACCAGCTACGTCCTATCTTCTCAATCGGTGCAGTTAGTGGCATCCACAGGATCCACTAGTCCATTCGTATGCTCATTAGCCAATCCATGCATGACATCCTCGTCTATCGATAGTCGACCGAACGGTACGTACATATAAAATAATTATAGGGGTAATTTAGTTAAATGTCATACAATGGGTATTACAGAATAACATTTAGCAGTTTAATGCTTAACACTCACAATCACCTCTAACATCTGTCTTTAGGATCAGGGCCTAACTACATGCTCCTAAATCTACATATTGGCCAAATCTTAGGGGCAAGACCTCTATACATAAAGGCCTCTATACATAGAGGTTAATCATGACTGAATCTCTGTGCATAGAGATTCCTATGCTTTTGTAGAGCATAGACAGAGTGGAACTCTTATACATAGGAGCTTCTATACATAGAATTTAATTGAATAAATCTTAGTGTGGGACTTCTATACATAGAAGCTTCTATACGTAGAATTTAACCCAATGGAACCTCTTTATATAATGGCCTATGTACGTAGAGTTCAATCCAAAACCTTTCTGAGAGAGTCTACCATTATACGTAGTGGTCTCTATGCATAGAGTCGATTTCATCACCGGAGAAAACATAATTCTACCTCTTAGAGAAATCATAGTGCCCTCTCTTACAATAGAGGACAATGCATATATATATATATATATGCTTATCTCGTGATTCATTCATCCCAAATTCTTAACCTATGAGTCTAATATTCTAACCCAATATCTCACTATCATTATCTCATCATAGGGCTGAATACCTAATGTCTTCTATCATCTAGGTCATAGTCTAAACATGATATGATTCAAACATATATTCAACTAGGCAAACATAATCAACCAAGCAATCAGTCAAGCATATCAAATATGCAGTCAACAAGCAATCATACATAATTATCTAACTAAGTGGGTAAAGGGTTGTGGTCCCCTTTTCCACATTAAACTCTAAACACAGCTCTAACCTCCCCAACGTGTTAGCCAACTTCCCCCACCTTTTTCTCCTACTTGAAAGCCCCACAATCCTACGAACATCCTTGACCCTCGAACCTCGATCTCTTTTTTCTTCTTCTCCTAATTCCCTTCGAGCAGAACCTCCTCGCTTGGACCGAAATTAGGGTATTTGGACCTAAATGAGCAAAATACCCTTAATTTAGAGAGAGAACGAGTGCTCAACGAGAACTTGGGATGCCAAAATGAGAGAATTTGAGGCCCATTTAAAGGTTCAGGATCGACCTGATCGCGTCGAGAGGGTCCAATATATGTCAGTTTCATTGCCTGCAAATGATATGCATTTTTGGCTCATCACGTCGTGAGCTAACCTAGTCGTGTCGCAAGCAGATTGACACTTAATTGTAGCATTTTTTGAGAGATTTCCAACGTCGCAAAGAATGTGTCAGTTAGACACCCGTAGCTCAAGTTATGATCAAAACAGTGATAGGGTGTTCACGCTAATGTAGTTAACGTGTATGACCTAATTTTTGTTGTTGATCTACCCGAAACTTTCCCAAACTCATAATTGGGTTCCTAAACACTAAAAATACTTAAATATACTTAAGAACATGTAAACACACTTGTGGTTAGTCAAACATGTCAAGTCAAGGTTAGTTTTAACCTAGGGTTTAAGCTAGGTTCAACATTCAGGGTTGGGATTAGGAAATTTGGGGATGTTACATTGGGGACATGAAAGACAGGATCAACCTAGTCAACTTTGGGGGGAAACTCATAGCTTTTAGAACTTTATGGATGGAAGGCTAATCCATTCTGTCATAAGCTTTAGCCACGTAAAGCTTAAAAGCCATCATGCCTTTCTTGACCTTTTGTTTTCTTTTGGAGCCAGTGAAAGCACTCCATTTCAACTGAGGCATCATCAGTTATCAACCTACCCTTCACAAATGTACTTTGTTTCTCATCCACCACATCAGGAAGAATACGTTTCAATCCATTAGTAATTGCATTTGTGACAATCTTCATTGTGATATTGCACAGGCTGATGGGTCTGAAGTGTTTGGGGGACACAGGCCTCTTACACTTTGGGATAAGGGCAATGAAGGTTTTGTTTATATTCTCAAGAGACCTACTTTCATTTAGAATGCCAGAGCCAAGGCCTGGATGTCACTCCCAACAATGTGCCAATACTTCTGGTAAAAGAGGGCTAGCAGGCCATCAGGACCAAGAGCTTTTAGGGAGTGCATTTGGTCAATGGCCTCCTTTATCTCTTCTAGAGAGAAACTGATATCACACCAGTTATGTTGGTCACTTGAAAGCTGTTATAGAAAAATGTGAAATTGCATCTGACACTCTTATAGTTTTGATGATAACAAAGACATCATAAACAAGATAAACAATTAATCTTATGAGTATTTAACAAGTTTGCCTAGTGTGCAGGAAAACTTGTTGAAACTAACTAAATACATTAACAGAACAAAATGTATTTATAAAAACTGAAACAAATCAACATGAAGATGTCTGAAGAAGAACTAAACATCGTCTGAAGTTCAGCATGAAGAAGTATAAAGCTCAACACTGAAGAAATGAAGCATTGTCTGAAGTCAACAACAACAAAGTAGACAACACTGCATCAAAAGCAATACTTCAGCTATTGCGTCTAACTTTGAAGATCTCATGACGACCTAGTTCAAAAATCAATACACTAAATGGTAGTGTCTGAATTTGTTCTAGATGAGCACGAAGACCTAGTTCAAAATCAGTACACTAAATGGTAGTTTTTGAATTTGTTCTAGATGAACATAGAGACCTAGTTCAAAATGAGAACACTAAATGGTAGTGTCTGAATTAGATGTTTAAGATACATCAAAGATGATGTAACAAGTAGACCCAACATCAACAAACAAGAAGACTCAATGACAATAACAACAAATAAGACTTTACCATCAACATCAATCAATTGAAGATTACAACAAGAAGATCTCCACTACTTCTACAAATCAACCTGAGAATCTCAATCGCTCCACAACATCAACAAATCATCACAAGTCGGAATATGAGCTTTAAAGAAGCAAAGTATCTTCGCTATCTGAAAACATAACAGTGAACGGATCACTATGTCAGTTCAAAAAACCTGAAGGTAACTTTCGATCTATCCATCAAGGGATTACAAAGATGGAAAATAAAGAAGCTAAATTGAAGATATACAGACATATGGAAATGTTTGATGAAGTCACCATCTGAAGAAGTCTTAATGGTACAAGCATATTCAAGAATCCTTGTATGTCTGATTGACACAAAGACAAGTTACTAACCTCAGATCTGGTACATGCCTACAACAAAGAAAATACAAACTTGTGTCTGACTAATTATTCAGAGTAGTGACTGTACTACTGTCTGATAAAAGGAAAGAACAAACTGTCTTCTTTCATCATTGAAGATCAGGAAGACTTATGAACGGACAAAAGGCCAAAAGGAACTTATATTCAAATATTGCCAACCATCATGGGATAGCCATTGGAAAGCAAAACCATTTTTCTATACAAAGACAATTGTTTAAAGTGTATTAGTATGAAAAGCACTACAGGACAAAATAATAGACACATTTCTCGAAGAAAGAAATCCCAAGTCTCAACAATAACAATTCAAATTGCTGAAAACTATAAATACTGAAGAACTCAACCAAAGCAAATGTGGGTGAATCAGCGTAGCTGAAGAGCAACCATAGCATTGAGTTATTGGTTTAGATAGCATAAGAAATATCAAAGCTGAAGCTGAAAGCTCAGAAGCCACTAGCAACCAAAGATGATATAGAGCATATACATCCTCTCAATAAGAGTCATCATCAAGGAATCAATGGTTGTTGAAGAATTAAATCGAAGATGTTGAAGCTTAAGCTCAGAAGACCTTCACAACTAGAAGAAGAAGCTCAAGCTGATTTCATATCCACTCTTAGAGTGTTTTAGCTTAGGACACATAGCGTAATTGTAAATCCTTTAAGATTAAAAGTTAAGTGTAAATACGAGCGAAATTAGTATGAATCTACTCAGTAGAAGTGAGAAAAATGTACTCTTAATGGACACTCTTTCAGTTTGAAAGCAGTTATCTACAACCTTGTAAAGGGATGGGTTTGCTACCCTTAACAGTAGGGATTACCGCCCATGTTTTCCTTAGAAGCATGATAATCTATCTGTGCTTGCTAGGATACTTGGCACATAGCCAGGTCGGCAGAATTATGTACGCAAGGGAAGGTAGGGTAAGCCCTTTCCTAGGAGTTGCAAAGATATTGTGGCTATCTAAGAGGGTGTGAATATAGCCAGTTAGCAGTAGATACTCACAAGGTTACTGTAATCAGGTTGATTATAGTGGAAAAATCCTTTCGTAATGAAGGGATTGGAGGTAGTTATTAGTTTGATAGTGAACTGGTATAAATCTCTGTGTCTCCTTTACTTTTCTGTATGTCTGCTTTTACTTACCTGTCTGTTTTCAACGAGTAAACTCACTTTTGTTTTTATCATCTACATTTTCACTCTTGCGTTTAGAATTAGGCAAAATATTTTAAGTAAACCTCTAGATCAACAACATGGCAACTAGCTGAAGTTAGTACTTTATACTTATGCAAATTGTGTTTAGAACATACTAATCTATGTATGGTTTAAATCAAAGTGCAATAAGTAGTATGCAAAATGGATTTACTTAAAGTATGGTTTTGTATATGTTAAAATGATTGACAAAACCTTCAGATGTAATGTCTGTCTATCCTGTGTCAGCATCTGATTGACCTGGTCCTTTCGCACTCGGTTCATACAATCTAATGTTTGAACTGATCAGCGCATGTGTTTTAAACAATGTTTTGCAAAAAGATTTAAAAACACAATTCAACCCCTCATTTTCTTGTGTTTTCCTAGAACTTTTTGGTACTTCAAAAGCTTTTTCTAGATCACACTACAGGCTTGATCTATCCCAGAATGGTTAGAAGATGTGAACAATTCAGAAAAATAGTTTAGGAAACCCCTTTCAATATTCTGTTGCCCGCACCACCATATCCCTTCATCATCTCTAATTTTCTTTATCTCATTGGCTTTCCTCCTTTGGTTTGCCTTTACCATGGAAAAACCTTTGTTCTTGTCCCCATCCTCTAACAAAATAGATTTACTCCTCTGTCTCCATAGAATTTCCTCTTTTTGAAGAAGTGTTGCATGTTTCTTTTCCAGCTCCCTATCACTAATGCAAAAGGAGGATTTTACACCAGTTAAAATTGACATTTTACACCGGTTTTGGAGCCTCGGTGTGTATGTTGGGATTTTTACACCAGTTATTTAACTGGCGCAAAATGTCAATGTTTTACACCGTATATTTGTTATTTTTTTGAAAGACATTTTACACCGGTTATTTAGATAACCGGTATAAAAGATTAAATTTTTACACCGATTATTTAGATAACCTGTGTAAAATATCTCCTTTTACCCCGGTTATTTAGATAATCGGCGTAAAAGGTTACCTATTTTTTTCTGATTATTTTTATCCATTATTGCCCAGAGGCTTTCTAAAATGACAATAATGCAGGAAATTTGAAAGAATTATTAGCAGAATATATTGGCACCAAATTTGCCCAAAATTTAAACAATAATCTAATTTAGCAGTCAATTTTATACATAAATAAAAAAGCAATGACATATCTACATTATTACTAAACTTTTCAAAACAACGAAAGATTTACATTACTACATTATTTACACATAAATAAAAAAACAATGTCGTTTGGAATCTACTCCTTCAGAGGAATTTTCGAAGACGAAAATGGCAACAACGTGCTCAAGCTTCATTGTCGACAAAGACAGATCGTGTTTTGAAACGAAATTCGCAGAGCAAGAAAAACGAACTCGATCTGGTGTGTTGAAGATAGAACAGAGCGGATCTGATGCGAGAAAGGCAAAATCAAAGCGGTTCGTCGAACCAGAGAACCTGACAGTGGGGACGCCGTCCAAAGGCGATGGGAGTGATGGCAGAGTTCTGGTGAAGGAAGTGATATGTGGAGTCACCCGAATATTTGATGGAGGATCTTGCTGAGGTTCTATTTCTAGACCCTTCTCTTCGGCGGCGATGATCTCCTGTGATCTCCCATTAGCGGTGGTGGAGATGATGTTCCCATAGGTTGTGAGCTCTTTGGTTTTCTCTGTTTCTATGTCATCCGTCAGTGTTGGAGAGGAGAACAACGACTCCTTAGAATCAGTGTTGAGAGATAGTTCTAATTGATGAATTGGGTTATGGTCATGGTGGTAAAGGCGGTGATGACAGGGGTTAATGGAATTAATGAATGTGGTTGTGGGTGGGAGGAGTTGTGCGAGAATGGCAAGGTATTGGGGATCGGTTGTTGGTGATGGGAAATCTGAGAAATCTGTGGAAAGGGGTGCTGGTGTGAGAGAAGCTTGGAGGTGTGAGGTTGGACTTGAGTACGGAATTTTCAGCAGCAAAATGCGAGAGGACTGGGTTTGGTAAAGGGATCAGGTCTTGGTAACGTAGGTGAGGACTGGGTGAACACAAATGAGTGAAGTTGATGATTGTTGATTGTTGGTGGATGAAATCTGAGAAACCCATGGCACTGTAGTGGTGTCGAAGTGGGTGATGCCAGGAGATGGGCGTGTGGCCAAAAGGGTGGAAAGTGTATGAGCACATTCTGACATGGTTTGAAGGCAGTCTGTTGAGATTGAAGAATCTCATGGAGGATGGACTGAATGTTATCAGGAAGGTTGGGAGGGGAGTCCATGGCAAACAAATGAAAGCATCAATGTAAGGAATCTAAAAATAGCTACAATAACTAAGAACGAAAATACTAATTTGCTAAAAGATAAAACTAAACACTAAGTTTTCTTCATTCATATTTTTCTTGTTGTTCTTTGCTCAATAAGCAAATACATTTATAAAGTCACCAAATGGTGCTCTCCTTGGCATATTCTTAGATTCCTCCTTACAACCTTCTAGAATTACGCATTATTAGATATTATTGGGATAGTTTAAAAAAATATTTGGTGTTATAAATAGTAGTTAAAACGCATTCATGAAACCATATAAAATAAAATATCGTAGAACAAATGTTAAAAGCTGAAAAATTATTGGAGAATAAAACAAAATCAAGCATTGATATAATATAAAAGGCCATCATCCAAATATGGCATATAAAAGTCACAAAGACCATTCAAAACATCCGGAAAACATAAACTCCAAAATCGGGTATTATTTATACTAATATCCATTTAAACAAAGATCAAATGATGAATCCAAAATAACAAAAGCAAACAATACTAAATGATAGAATTCTTAAATGGATAATGATAGCTATTCCTTTTCAATCTTGATTTGCTTCTTCAGCATCATCCCATTTGAAAGGACCGTTTCATTGTCAGCAAAAGCACATGGATTTGTAATCTCTGGACTTTGGTGGACATCACCGCATAGGTCAACTACTTCAGTGGCATTGTATTTTATTGCTTTGTCATCTTCAGATTCAGTAAATTTCTTTAGCAAGTCTTGTGTAAACAAATTACCAATATATGGGCTTATTAGATTTATTCAGAGTTGGTTTATAATAATAATAATAATAATAATAATAATAAAGAAATATTTAGAATTTAAAATTTCAAAAAGTAAATAAATATAATCAGAATGTTATTTATGAACATAAAGGAAAATTTAGAGTTTGTAATTTAAAAATTAAATAAATTAATAAGAATTAGAAAATAACGAAAGTTAGATGTAAACAATAAACAATGTATTCATTTTGTTGAAAATAAATAAAAAATCTATTTTCACCTTATTGTCAATAACAATAAATTCAATGGATAAATGAAAACTTTGTGTGTCTTATGCATTAGTGCACCATATACAAAAAATCTCAGCTACTAAATTCCAATTCCGATCAAAGTAAGAGTCGATGTTAGAAATTTGATCATTGTTGGGGTTCATTTTCAATGAGAATAAAAAAATAAAAACAAAAAAAAATACAGACTATGAGCAATCAAAAGACACTAACTACAGGATCAAACATATAATGAACATGTATGGTTCTATCCACTATTTATAGACTCCATAATTGCATAGGAAAATTAGTAAGTTAACAATTTTTATGACCTAGTTAACTAATTGGGCCGGTTTTAAAAAATTAAAAAATATAATTAAAAATTTCCATATTAAGAAATGAAGGAAAGGGAGACTGTATGTGTCTAAATTATTGTCAATAAATCGGTTTCCTCTATTACTCAATTGATCACATTTATTATACACGTTTCTTTACACAAATTGCTCATATTTATTTCTCCTTTTTTTTACAACAAAAGGTTTACTTGCCGTTTTCTATTCTTCTTAATGTTTATATTTATTATCCACTTTTTTTTTGGCTCACATTTGCTATCTGGGGAACGTTTCATAATTATTATGTTTCCAAGAAAATCTCAATCAAAAATTGGCTTGTGCTGAATTTAATTTTTAAATTTTTTTTTTTGTAAATAATTAACATTTCAACGGTTTATGCCAATTTTGTAAAACATGGTGGACACATAATTGCCATTTCATTGCTTCAGGTCACTTGTTTTTTAACCACCTAATCGATTTTCCTTTTTCAAAGATGCCACATAAGTATTATTTATGGTTAATTCTCTTATAGGTTGCTATTTGGAGAATAATCAATGAGATTTTTTTATTTGTATATGATAGAAATCGAGATGCAATATATTATAGAACTAAACTATAACATATCGAGCTTGATTTGCTATGATCCTATTGATTCTATCTTGCTTGATTTGCAATATATTATAGTATTAAACTATAATATTTCTTAATGCAATATATTATTTCATGATCATGTTGATTCTATCTTGCTTGATTTGCTAGCTTTATTGCTTGCATGACGTTTACGATTCTTGTCACCTATCTGTTCTACTTTTTTAAATACCAAACATAATTATTCCTGAAATATTAGTATTGATAATTGATTGTGTATTTTATTTGAGGTCAATGCTATAATATGAGGTATCAGTAATTGAATGTGTTGACTACGTTACACAATTTGCTCATATTTACTTCCTTTTTTTTTATCAACAAAATGTTTAGTTGTCATTTTTATTCTTCTCAATGTTTATATTAATTATCCACAATTTTTTTTTGCTCACATTTGCTATCCAGGAATCTTTCATAATAATTATGTTTCCAATAAAAAATGGTCAACCGATAATACTTATGTGCTGAATTTAATTATAATTTTTTTTGTTTGCATTAAACATGGTAGACACATAATTGCCATTTCATTGATTCAAGTCACATTTTTTATCCATCTAATCGATTTTTTTTAAAGATGACACATAAGTATTATTTATTGTTAATTCTCCTAGAGGTTGTCATTTAAAAGATAATCAATGAGGTTATTTTGATTTATATATAATAGAGATTTGGCCCTCTCACAAAATTCCATCAAGATTGAGTCAAAAAAAAAAAAAAAATTGCTATCAAGATTCGCCACCGTTTACTTCAACTTTATTGTAATGGATTCCCATTGGGATTTTGTTGAAGATATTAAACCTATTGTCGAATGTTTTGGAAAATCACATTGAGATCGTCCGTGTTTTTTGGTTTATTTCATCTTTTAATGATTTAAATCTCTTTTAGTCTTGAGACGATTCTTTTGGATAAAAAGGTAAGTTTCTAATTTTATTTTCTCCTTAATTTTGTAACATAGTATGGATACTTTAGTGTTTTGTGTGGTTTGAGAAAATATATTTTTGTTTTTATTTTAAATTGTAAAACTGTCCATCATTTACATTTTATTTTCTACTATCAAATACTTGTACAAAAAACAGTAAAAAATACTTTTTTGTTTTCACTATCTCCTGTGCAAATCATTGAAAATAGGAAATAAAGTGAAAACAAGGGAAAATGTTGAAAGTGAAAACAGGAAATAAAAACAAAAAATATTTTCTCAAACCAAAAAGTCTCCTTGGAGTTAACTTGTTATTTGAATTTAAATAGCAAGTTGTAAAAATTATTTTTAAAAAATTGATTTGATTGCATAACTCAACCAAAAGTTTTTTTTTTTTGACAAAACCAAAAGCTCTTAATTCAATAAATGTGAAAGGTTAATGGAAATGTCTTTATTGTTTTTCCTTTTTAGATAACACAGTAACAATTTATTTAGAATTTTGGATGTATCATGTGACTCTTCTTCGAGTTTAATGGGCATCCATTGTTGATTTAATTTAGTTTTATACCGACATCCAATAAGAGTTCATTATATTGTCACATCAACTTATTTTATAACTGCATTTTAAAATTAACCGCAAAATAGCATGCCTCATTTTCTCCTATTCTTTTTGTCTCTTCTTTAGTTTATTTCATTTTTTGACTTTTGGAATTTGATAATATAGGTCCTAGTATTCATTTTCAATAACCCATATTTTATTTTATTCAAAAGATACTATTCAGGGCATATATAAAAGGAAAAAAAAATTAACCATATTATCTAATAACTATTTCTGTAAATTGTTATTTATCTTTTTATCCGTTTATTCTTTCTGAATTGTCTAAAAATTTTGCTTTAAAAATGTCATATATAAAAGGAAAAAAAATTAACCATATTATCTAATAACTATTTCTGTAAATTGATAATTTTAACGATTTGTTATCAAAAATAGGTATGGTATACAAGTAATAATAAATAATAAAAAGAGAATTAATATAATGTCATGAGTTTGAAGCCTATGCACAGTCAGTGTAAACCAGTTTTACACTGACATCTAATAAAAGTTCATTATTTTGTCATGTTAGCCACTTTTATAACCATTTTTAAAAATAACTACCAAATAATGGATTTTCATTGGATGTCAGTGTAAAATTGATTTACACTTACAGTGTATGTCCCTATTTCTCTGGTGTTATTATAAATCAAAACCTTTTAGTAAAGTTTCTATCACAAAATATACTGACACAGGTCATCTAAATCAATGCTTTTGGGTAAATTTTTTCACTAAATCATCCAAATGGACAATTTGAAAGTTTGTGTAGTTCTGGACTAGGCCAGAGTTCAAAGGCCCATCACGAGGCCCATATTGGAAGAGTATGTTGCAAGAAGAGTATGTTGCAAGCTAATCTAAGGAAACACAAATCTTGATATTAGTGAGGGGAGCGTCACACGGATCGCCTCAACGGATCAAGATGATCAATTGTCAATTTAAACGCTCTTCTAAATAAAAGTCGTACATCAAGCGACCTCACCCAAATTGTGGCTCCCCACGGTTCGTGATTTGGACCACTCTTCCAATTATCGGCAACACGCAAATCATGCGATCTGGACCGTTCTTCCAATCAGTGGCCACACGTGAATCACGCCGTGAGATGCGCTAGGTCGATTGCAGAACAACGAGTTTTTCGTCAAAGCTAATGGGTCTGATCTCCTATATAATGCATTCCCCTGAATGCCCCAGGTATGCTCTTCTTCTTTTACTTAGTCCACCCTTTGATCATACACTAACTTAGGCTTCGGAGTCCCTACAGGTACACCACCAATTGTCGCTATCCTTGTGTCGCTGTTCAATTCGGCCACCGTCTCCTCCAACCTTGATCTCAGTTGGAGGACCACTTCGTATGTGTATATATATAATAGAGATAGAGAGAAAGAGAGAGAGGAGTGATCAAATTATACCGGTATAATACTTGGAGATTATTACACCATTCAATAACATTCTACTGGATAAATATTTTTCTAAATCAACCGTTGGATTAAAAGCTAATATCATGTAGATCATATCAATTAATTTTTACACAAATCTATAATCGTTTACTATATTATCAAGATGCATCAAGATCAACGTTATATGTAATTACACCATTGACGTTAATCTTGATAGATCTTGGTGACATAACAAATGATTATAGATTTGTCTAAAAATTTATTGATATGATCTATATGATAGTAACTTTCAATCTAGTGGTTGATTTTGAAAAATATGTGTTCAATAAAATGTTGTTGAATGGTGTAACAATGGCCAAGTATTATATCGGTATAATTTGATCTCTCCAAGTATTATATCGCGCTCGCAATCATGTGGATCTCTACTCAATAAATATGCATAATAGTACTATGTAAGACACAAGTTAAAAAACTAGTTTCCTCAACAAAAAAAAGTAAAAAAACTAGTTTTGTGTTATAAATTGATAATAGGTGCGACTATTGTTATTGCTGTAATTATATTGATTAGCATTTTTTATCATTATTAGAAATGTTAAGCTAATCATGTTAAATGCTATTTGTGAAAGTTTTGTTTAAATATTTTATTCTATAATTTTCTTTGAAAAGCTGATTTCATGGTGTTGTAATTTCATTTAAATATCGTCCTTTAATTTTCACCCCATAATTATGTAAAATTATTACAATTTAATGAATTGCTTTTTGGCAAAGTACCAAAAAGAAAAAAACAAAAGAAACAAAGAAAAGCTAACTACAACCGATCAAAGAGAATGTCTGATCGCGAAGGATCTAGAGCTCTTCTTCGCCGATTGCCCTTGATTTTTCCAAGGAATCAGCACAATAGTCTCTCTCTCTCTCTCTTAAGGTTTGTTTTAGATCTACCACCTAATCCTTCAATAGTGTGTTTTTAACATTCTAAATGATTCTCGCATACCTGTGCAACATGTTAAAAGGTTCTCAGATGATGGGAAAGAGCAAATAAGGAGTCAGAATATCAAAGAAGTTGTCGAACTCCTAGCTCCCAATCAAGATTGAGACCATTAAGGATGACCATTATTTTGGCGTGCAGATTATCAAAGATCCCTATGTAGTCAGTGAAGCTTGCAATCCAAGCCCCATCTTGAGTTCGCAAAAGTCCACCAAACCCAGATCTGCCTGAATTCCCAAAGTTGTTGCCATCAAGGTTAAGAATGGTACTTGAAGCTCTGACTGGGTGCTACGAAACACATCTCTTGGCCCTGCTGCAGGTTTGGTTGGGGAAGGAGTGTTTGATAACTTTAGATAAGTTGATTGCTTTAGCCATGAGCTTTTGAATGGTGAACTCTTCTTTTCCAATGCAAATGTTCTTGTAGTCTCTCTATGACCACCACAAACCAACAAGAAAATGGTGAAAAGGTGAGAATTTACTGCATTTGTTGCCTCTTTTTGCCAAAGAATTATACATGTTTGACTATAGAAATTTGTAGTTGTAAAACCAAGAAGGTTCCACATGTGTGTAGATAGATTGCAGTCCCTGACACAATGTACTATTTTTTATTGGTTATATTTTCTTTTAATGTGAGAATGGACCCAGGGTAACCCCATAGCCGATAGCCATATGACTAATCCCCCGAGGATGTAAAATACCAGTTAAGGGGCAACTCTTTTCCCCACAAATGCAGATCTATTCCCATCACTAGGATTCGCACCCTAGACATATGGTTAAAAGATCCAAGCTAATAGTCAGTTAAACCACACCTTGTGGGTTTATTGGTTATATTTAAATGTGATATGTTTGGTTTTCATTCACTTAGAGAACCTTTAACGGGGTTCTAAACTTGGGTCTTGCTTATTAATCACTGAGGCTTAATAAGCAACCCCATTGGAGTTAGTTCTTGATAAGCATTGAGTTCTTGTGAAAGCACCAAACTGCTTGCGAGTATTTGTGATGCCAGACATAAAAAAAACCATATATATACCTATATATAATCATAAGTTGTTGATCAAATGTAAGAATATTGGGTCACTAATGGGGTCTATTTAGTAAAAAAATAAAAAAATAAAACATTAAGTTGTTTGGTTGAAGAGATGAGTTAATTTAAACTGCAAAAAATTATATGAGCAATGTGTAATAGTGAAACCACTTAAAATCGCCAAAAAGTAAAAAAGTATGCTGTTGGATTTGAGATTGAGAAAATGTCGAGAAACAAAAACATGATTCTTTAAGTTTTCATATGAAATGATCCTTATAAGTTTTCATACAGTACGTGGCAAGTTAAAAATGACTTCCACCTTTTTTGGCCAAGGAAAGCATGATCATTGCATGGGAAAAGCCCTATCCATACGACATCTACACCAAAGTATGCCTATCAACTTCGGCCTAACAAAACAGCATATGTTGTGTCTCAAACAAATATGACAAAACACGGTAGGACGTGCTGAAGTGGTAATAACATCAATTATCTAAACTAGTACCAAAATAAACAAAGAAACCTAACAGACAACTGCCATCCATACTGTAATTATGCAAGCCAGTCGCGATCCAGCTATTTTGGAGGTGGTCGAAGGGACATACCGAGGGTAGGCCATAACTCGTTCCTTTTATATTGAACACTCGAACAAGGCTCTCCCTGTTGGAGTATATCTTTGTTTATAACAATTTTTAAATGAGAGCCCTCGTCAAGTATTTTTCCACTTCCTCCATTTTCATTATATCCGCTTCTTGGTCTATGGGGAAATTGGCTACAATTTCTATGATTAGTACCAAGAAGGGAAGGAACAAGAGGTAAGGGCTCACAGTTAAGCATATATTGCTATTTATTTTCATTTATGTAAAAACCTTGCCTTATATGTGAACTGTAGAAAGGTCTTCCAACTTGGCCTTTCTTCTCATGAACCTAGTTAGTATTCTCTTCATATTGGGCCTGCCTCATTAGGGTTAGAAGGATGTCTAGCTTGTAGAAAATCTCATTTTCCCCTTTATACATCTACTCCATCCAATGGAATATCCTTGACAAGGAACTCACCGAAGCTTCTACCGTGATGGTTACTAGAGGCAGATGTGGTGGCTTCCAAATGAAAGATGTTGGGTTATTTGCTGCTCTGACCCAGATGCACCACCAATGTACAATAAAATTTGGGGAAACAACTATCGAGACAGAAAAATTAGTAGCAACTCCACGATAATCCCGATATCATTTTGGATTGGGTTTGCAACACATAGTTTCCTAAAGATGCATTCACTTGAATTGGCGATGTTGGATGCGAAGAAAAAACCAAATGGTCGTGCAGGTAGAAAGTACAACTGGTTGATGTGAATTCGAGGAAAAAGTTGGGCGACGGGAATGCAGTGAATTCGACACTATGGCAAAGGCGAGGTAGTAGGCTTGGACTGTGGCGGTGATGCAAAGGGTTGAAAGGTGAAAGGACAGAATCATCGACGACAGGGAAGGATGAGAGAACCATGGTTTCCGTCACTGTTGGCTAAGACTCAGAAGGGGGGACAGAGACCCAGAGAAGGAGGTGCAAAATCGGTCTAATGGCTCTGGTGAAGGGGTGGGCTCCAGGTTTGCTGGAGGAGGTGGCTCACCAACCCCATGTGTGGCCGATAGCACCTTGCTGATGAACAGTGACCGGCGATGAGAAAAGTTGGCTAAAACTACTTCATGCGCTTCTTGGTGAAGGCTGGAGAGGAGGTGGAGAACGACATCTTAGGTCACGCCAAGAAACCTAGACGGTAGTCTAGGGAGAATGCAGCACCATATCACGTCGAGGGTAAACCGTAGCAGTCTAGGGAGAAGGAAATGCGCAAGGGTTTTTTGAGTTCTCTCTAACTTAAAAAAAAATGACTTCCACTTAAATTAAGTGGATAGCATGCAACATCTTCCAAACGAAAACCTGTTAAAAAATCCTCCCCTTGGGAAATAATTTTTGTCCAACAACCCACGCAACATGGGGGTCTACGACTAGTATAATATAAACCCAAAGAAACCAGCATCAGATTAAATTTATCAAACACCAGACGATAAGCTGCATCTTCAATCTTGGATCCTTCCAAATAACAACAAACAAAAACAAGGGCATTGTCTAATATAATACCTGTATTTTCTTTTGGCCCTAAACACAATAATTATTCAATATTTTGTTTTCAAAAAAAATCTATGTGAAATTATCTAAAATGTAACATTAACAAAAGGAATCGCCCCACTATTGCCGAAAAGGGGATCGCTCTAATGTTAGAGACACTAAACCCTCCAATGAAACATTCCGACTTCATAAAAAAATCTATGTGAAATTATCTAAAATGTAACATTAACAAAAGAAATCGCCCTACTATTTGCCGTAAAAGGAATCGCTCTAATGTTAGAGACATTGAACCCTCCAATGAAACATTCCGACTTCATAAATTTTCTATCTAGACACTTCACATTCCTAGCAATCATCAGGGACCAAAGAAAAACGTAGCTTTCTTCAAGCAGCATAAAGCCAGTCAAGAACATTCAACTAAAGCTTGTAAGTTTTTGACAACTTGATCAACGGCATAAACTATCATCTTCTTTATCTGTTTCATCAAAAGATAAAAACATCACTAATAATTCACCATAATAGAGAAGGAAAATATTACATCTCTCCTATAACTTACTTTGAAACTGACATCATAAAGAGGGGAGTGTAACAAAAAAGACAGAAGAAACTCTATTTCAGAAGCAAATCACCTCAAGTTTATCTTCTCTAGCCTTGTGGTTCTTGGGAAGCTGATGGAACTCATTAGTTAAACACAGACAATCATGGACATTTTCTGTAGACACAAAGTCTACAGCAACTTTTGTGCATGACTGTGCAAGGTTTGGCACATGATGATTAGAGCTAAAGATACAATATAATTAGTTGAAAGTAAGGTAATCATACACTTGTCGAGAGATATTTTACCTTGAGATTCCTGATTTGATGCGGGCACCCAGCAGGAATAAATACCGCCTCCCCCAGTTTCTGCTCGAAGGTCCACGGTTCTACACCTAAAGGCCAAGATTCGCATAAATAACTAATAACAGGGACTGAGTGAGCAATGATATGCATTTCTATGTACTAACCAAACTCCTCCTTCAGCTTCTTCTTGTGCTCCGAAGTCAAATAAAAACATTGGTCATGTATTGGATGTACAACCTAACCAACAAAGAATTTGATTTGAGCATCAAGCACTAAAGTCTAAAAATAAGGATAGGCAGAAATGCAAATCATTAATAATACCTGTTCAACCGGAGAACAATAAGTATGTCTAAATTCTTTTTGAGTGTTTTCTTAGATATGTTTCTAGCTTTTCAGTATCCTCTCTTCGAAATATATCCCAAAGGGCACTACCTGTTTCCATTGAATCATTCTCTGTAGAAATAGCTGGAAAAGTTACCCCCAGACACATCATCTTGAAAGCTTTTTCCATCAATTTCAATAGGACGCTTCTCCATATCTTTGAGTTCTGATACTTCCTTATTTTCTACTCTGCTGTCTTTGCAAGTTCGACCATTCAGGCATTCAGCAACTCTATCTTGAGCACAGTGTTCTCTTTCATCTTGTGCTTTGTGTGCTTCTTTTAACTTTGAAATAATAGAGTGCTACTCATCAGTTAATAATACAGTACATGTTATTGTTATTTGTGCCTTCTCCAAAGGCTTCCTTTCTCATAGAGTTGTAGCTTGATGCTGCTTCTTTCTGCTGAAGAGTTGTTTGTTCGATTTTCTGAATTTTCAGCATATTGCGAACTTTGGATTCCAAGTCAGATATCCACCCATGTGGGAGGACGCGCCTCAGCTCCAATACAGAACTACCACAACCCCCCATCTCCTTTGGTGCACAGCTAACACTTCCATCACTCTTGGCATCCCACTTAGTAGATAGCCCACGATGGTCACCTGAAGTCTCTAAATCACAAGACACTGGTACAGGGTCACCACCATGCGTATAATCATAGGAACACTTGGGACAGCTTCGATGCAGGTCAATAATTGAAGTGGCACAATGATCACTGCTCCAGTACCAAAAGATTAAAACAAATAATAGAACACAGGAAGAATAATGTCATTATCTTAAGAAAAGGACACTTACCAATAGACACGTTCATAGTCACCACAAAGATTTTGTGGTATCTCAATCTCCAAAGAGGATTCTCCTGACGGAAGATTTTAATGTTGGTGATTTCTTCAACATAATAAAAAAAGTGAAAAAAAGGTGAAGATTAATACCTTGTATTTTAGCTTCAATATCTTCCTCTTGACTTTGTTCATGACAAATTTGTTTCAGGTACGGAAAGAGTAAGCTGATCATGTATTGAAAATACTGAATATTTTCGTAATTTGCGATATCCACGTTAGATGTCTGAAAGTAGATATAAAAAGAAATTGAAGAAGAGTTAACAGTGTGGATATAAATATAATTTATGACATTTTTGTTTCAATACAGAAATTGATTTAGGGGTAGACATCAGAGTAAAGTAAACCTCAATCATTCCTTTTGAACGCAAGCAAACATTGCAATTGCAATTTTTACGGCAAAATGGGCAACTTTCAGCAATTTCTTCTACAGACATATTAGGGTACCCGTATACAAAAATTAGCAACAGCTCCAATTTGTAAGAGCATATCGTAAACAACAAACAAACACATAAACCTTTGGCAGAATTGATTAATTAGATGTATACTGCCATACCAATTATTGATGCATCGCATACAATACATTTTCGGACATTTAGTACAAGGCACAAAAGCTGTTCTCTCCTTTTTCATGCAGTGATGACATTGCCGGGGATTTTGTTGAAAACCCTGCTGATACAATTAGTTAAGCATCATTTAGTATGACATAATATTTCACCTATTAAAAAATATGTCCTAAAAGATCAAGGTTTTAGCTTTTGAAGTGTTTTGGGGGGGGGGGGGTGCGGGAAGATAGTCAGCATTATATTATCGATTCTACTGGCTGTGCTCCTGCTCTTTGTCTTTAGAAGAAAAAGCATTTCTTCATCTTGTTCAAAATTGTCAATCAAGAGATCATCTTCAAATTGCCCTTTCTTGTTAGAGGCAGCAAGCTTTTTTGCCTCATCTCCTTTCTTAGATGGGAGTTTGGGTGAAGATACCAGACTGTCTTTTTCCCCTTCTGAATTTGTTTGGGTATCATGATTATGAATTTCTTGACCCTTTCTCTTATTTGAAATTCCAAAAGCTTTTGGACATGTTGAGACTTTGTCCGGCTTAATGTTAGTATGCTGATTTGACTGTTCTTGTTGTGCAACTGTAGCCTCTGTTCTAACTGCAGTAATCTTCTTCAAACGTCCCATAGTTTTTTCCTTCCCTTCTGGTTCTGGTTTCTTAGTACCATTCTCGTGAATTTCTTCAGCTTTTCTCTTTGAAGTTTCAAAAGCTTTTGAGCATCTTGACAACTTCAGCTTGCCCTCAGTATGTTGATTTGACTGTTCTTGTCTAGGAACTACAACCTCCATTCTTACTGCAGAATCAACAAGGAAATACACTCAGATAATAACACATATCCGAAAACCATAATCTAGATTATCACTTATTTAAGCACTCACTGACATGCAGATCTTTTAAAATAGCTTGAGTCTAAGCAACATATACTGTCACTTGTTGGCTCAGGAACAAGAGAGAAATGCTCTATAACTCAAAAACTTTTAATATTTCTTAAAACTCAAGTGTGTCTTACATTGAGCTTCTTAGCCCTATTTATAGTATTTTGAGAGCTCAATTCTTAGTTGGATACAGGCTGGATACAATGTGAAAACAATTAACAAGAAGTCAAGAAAAAACAACTAAGATTGGAAAAATCAAACAACTTGCAAATATAGACAAGGAAAATGGTGGTGCAATTATGGAGTTGGTTGAGGTGATGCTGTGGCTGTATCATACTCCCTGGGTTCGAAAGAACTCGCCCTCGAGTTTAAATCTGCTTCATCATCTAAATATGGCGAAAGGTCAGCAACGTTGAATGTTGCAGAGACACCATATGTTCCCGGTAACTCTACCTTGTAAGCATTGTCATTAATTTTCTGCACAATTTTGAATGGTCCATCAGCTCTATGGGACAACTTAGCATTTGGTTGATTTGGAAATCGCTCCTTCCTTAGATGTATCCAAACCAAATCTCCAACTTTAAAAATTTGTCGCTTCCGATGCTTGTCTCGTTGAGCCTTATACCTTGAATTTTGCTTTCGGATCCGCTCTCCAACTTGCTCATGTAGCTTCTTCATCTTTTTGCCGCTTCTGCATCTGAACTGTATTGTTGCTTATCAGCTGAGGGGGTCAAGTCAAGCGGACTCAGTGGACGAGTGCCATATACTACTTCAAAAGGACATTTTCCAGTGGCTTGGTTAGTGGAATTGTTGTAAGCAAACTCAACTTGTGCAAGGATAAGATCCCACTGCTTTAGATTTTTACTCACAAAACTTCGAAGTAGATTCCCCAATAGTCGGTTGATCGCTTCGCTTGTCCATCCGTCTGGGGATGACTGCACTATCAATTGTAGCTTAGTACCCATTTTCTTCCATAAAGTTCTCCAAAAGTGGCTTAAGAACTTGACATCTCTGTCGGAAGTGATGGTTTTGGAATTCCATGAAGACGAACAATTTCTTTGAAATACTGGTCAAAGAACTTGAACAAAGATCGTTGGTCTTCTGGCAAGGAATGAAATGGGCCATCTTTGAAAATCTATCTACCACAACCATTATTGAATCCTTGTGACGCTGAGTTCGAGGTAGTCCTAAGACAAAGTCCATGGTAACGTCTTCCCAAGGGGCCTCAGGTATAGGGAGTGGCATATATAACCCAGTGTTTTGGCCTTTAGTTTTGGCCAAGTGGCAAGTCTGCACCTTTGAATATGCCAATTGACATCTCTCTCCAGCCTTGGCCAATAAAAATTCTCTTTCACTAAGGCCATTGTTTTACCTCGTCCAAAATGACCAGCTAATCCTCCATCATGGGCTTCCCAAATGATAGTTTCTCGTAGTGAGCATTGAGGAATACACAAAGTCTTTCCTTTGAACAGAATCCTTCATGTCGAAGTAATCTTGTGAGGCACAGTAACTTAGTAGCATTCCGTAATTTTTGGAACTCTGGATCCTCGGGATATCACTCCTTGATAGTCTCAAAGCCGATGACTTTTGTCTGTAATGTGGTAAGCAAAGCATCACGTCTGCTGAGGGCATCTGCAGCGACATTTTGAACTCCAAACCTTATGCTTGATTAGGAAGGGGTAAGGTGTAAAGCTCACTCAAGCAAAGATGTCGGCGATCGATCTTTTGTTGAGAGTTCAAATGCTTTAAGGCTTCATGATCGTAATAAAGAATGAACTCCTTATTCAACAAGTAATGGCTCCAATGTTGTAATGCACGAACAATTGCATAGAACTCCTTGTCATATGTAGAATATCGAAGTTTAGCATTGTTGAGCTTTTCAGAAGAAGGCTATGGGATGTCCTTCTTGACTTAGAAACGACACCAATTCGGTGTTAGAAGCGTCTGGTGACTTCAAATACTTGATCAAAATTAGGAAGTGTTAAAACAGGTGCTTCAGTCAAACGCTTCTTAAGTTCGTCAAAACTTTTCTGTGCAGCCTCAGTCCATTGAAACTTGTCTCCTTTTATGCAATCTGTGAGTGGAGCGGCAATTGAGCTGAAGTTCTTGATGAATCTTCTGTAAAAGGAGGATAATCCATGGAAACTTCTCACCTCACGGATTGATTGTGGAACAGGCCAGCTGTTGATCGCTTCTATCTTTTCTGGATCAACTCGTATGCCTTCGGATGTGATGATATAACCAAGAAAAGTAACTTCGTTGGTTAAGAAAGAACATTTTTCAAGTTGGCATAGAGTTTTACATTCACGAAGAGTCTGTAGCACTTGCCGAAGGTGCTCCAAGTGTTCTTCTTTGTCCTTGCTAAAAATCAGAATGTCATCAAAATAGACGACGAAAAATTTACCAATAAAGGGTCGAAGGACTTGATTCATCAGGCGCATGAATGTACTTGGGGCATTGGACAACCCAAAAGGCATAACAGTCCATTCATAAAGGCTATCTCTGGTTTTGAAGGCAGTCTTCCATTCATCTCCGGGCCTTAGCCTGATCTGATGGTATCCACTACGAAGATCAATCTTTGAAAAGATAGTGGCACCATGTAACTGATCCAATAAATCATCAAGTCTGGGTATGGGAAACCGGTGCTTGATGGTAATCTTGTTGACAGCTCGACTATCAACACACATTCTCCAGCTTCCATCTTTCTTGGGCACTAGGATTGCAGGAACAGCACAAGGGCTAATACTTTCCTGTATCAATCCTTTCTTTAACAATCCTTCAACTTGGCGCTGGATTTCAGCATGCTCCTGGGGACTCATTCTATAAGCTGGTCTATTGGGAATGACTGCTCCGGGAATGAAGTCAATGGCGTGCTGGATGTCTCGCATTGGCGGTAGTCGGTGGAACTTCTTACGGTATAACATCTGGAAACTCTTCAAGTAGTCGTTTAATTTCCACTTGAATGATAGTCTCGTTATTTGACTCGAGCAAAGAGAATAAAGCTCATGGTTTGAACTTCCTTTGCAGCCTTCTTTGAGTTGTTCCTTTGTGACTAAGGACACCAATGGTTTGGCTTCTTTCTTGCCTTTATCAAGCTCATTCACAGTAAAGGAGTTAGCTTGATCTTTACTCCATCTTTGACAAAGGAGTAGGTGTTGGTATAACCGTCATATAGTGCATGACGATCATATTGCCAGGGTCTTCCAAGGAGGAGATGACAGGCATCCATAGGTACAACATCACACCAGACTTGATCCTGGTATTAGTGGCCAATGGAAAAGGTCACAAGGCATCGCTTGTCAACTTTCACTTCACTTCCTTTGCTGAGCCAATGCAACTTGTAAGGGTGGGGATGCACCTGGGTAGGAAGTTCCAATTTCTCCACCCTGTAGTTGGAAACTACATTTTCACAACTTCCACTGTCTATAATAACATCACAAACTTTTCCAACAGAAGTGCAACGAGTGTGGAAAATATTGTGCCTTAACCAAGGTTCTTCTTTTACTGATATTGTATGCAAGCTTCGTCTGATCACTAAAGATTCACCATGGTCAGCAATAGTGAGTTCTTCATCATATACTGGCTCAAACTCCTATTCTCCTTCAGGTCCTTCTGGAACCTCTTCTTGTTCTGATACTTCATAAGCTTCTCCTTTGATGATGGTAATGGTTCTCCGTGTTGGGCAATTGGAGGCTATATGACCAAAACCTTGGCACTTGAAACATTTGATGGCCTTGGTTTTGTTTTCGGTTGTGATGGGTTTGGATGGAGGCTTACTCGATGAGCTGGGTTGATCTGTGGGTGTTTTGCGGGGGTAAGGAGGATTATTAGCGGAGGAGAAGTTTCTGTAGCTAGACTTTCTGGGTAACTGCTTCTCCACTTTTGTAGCAAGGCTAATAACATCTTTTAATGTCCAATATTGTTGAAGTTCAACAGGGTTGGCAATATCAGGGTTTAGTCCTCCAAGGAAACGGGCAATTGTCTGCTCCTCTCTTTCTTGAACATCACATTGCATCATCAACTTCTCAAATTCTCTGGCGTACTCTTCAACCGACAAATTCTTTTGACGAAGATTTTGTAGTTGAATGAAAGTTTGTTGATAATATTGAGGAGGTAAGAACTTTCTGGATAGTTCACTGCATTTTCTCCCATGTTCGATCCTACTCTTCCTTCTCTCGTTCGCCTTTTTAAGATTTTCCCACCAAGTGGAAGCATGTTTCTTTAGCTTCACAAAGCAATAATTTTTACCTTCTTTTCTTCAGGAATCTCCTTGTATTCGAACACCCTTTCAACGACCTGCCAATCAATAAATTCTTACGTTGAAGTCTTCCTTCAAAATCTGGAATGTCTACTTTGATGTCATCACGTCATTTGGTTGTCTCTGGGATCGTCTGGTTCTGGGTGATGAGGAATCACTGAAGTACTCGGATTCATCGCCTGAATGCCGGTTACGTTCATTCAACTGAGCTTGTTGGGCCTGTACGGTGTTTTGTAATTCCTCTATTTGTCTCCGCATGTCTTCCATAGTAAGGTCATGCACTGGTTGTCTTCTAGGAGGCATTTTGGATGTAGGAGAAAATTTGAAGTACCGGGTTACCGGATTAGAGATTGTAGTTTTATAATTAGAACACCAAGGAAGTTCCCAGGAAAGAGAGGTGTCGCTAAGCGTACTTAATAACCTTGTCTTTCCTTAGCCAGACCTTTCTTGAAATGCACCTTTTATAATTCCACAATTTCTTTTCCAATAACAAAGAACAATTTGGTACTTTGTGTGGGGAAAAATATAAAGAGGGTAATTTTACAATTTTGTAGGGGTCAAATTGCAATTTACAAAAGGTTAGGGGTCAAAATACAATTTTTGAAAGTTTAGGGGTCAAATTGCAATTATACAAAAGTTTAGGGGTCAAAATGCAATTTTTTAAAAGTTCAGGGGTCAAATAGCAATTATACAAAAGTTCAGGGGTAAAACTGTAAATACAGAAAAGTATAGGGGCTTATCTGTAATTTCAGTAACTTTGGACAGCGAGGCGATTGGTAGTTAACGTGGCGTGGCGATTCTCGTTGGTTGGTAGAATGACGTGGTGGTGAGGTGGGGTTGAGTCAAAGGTAGACTTTGATCGGTGATGTGGCTCCTTGACACGTGGCGCGAAGAGAGTGGTGAAGGTGACACGTGTCCGTGACGTGGTACTGCCGACGTGGTCGTCTTCAACCTCAGATTTTCCGGCTGACGATACTGCAACTCCGACGCGGTGGTTCGAAATTCCGACGCGGTGGTTCTGCAACACCGGCGTGATGGAACAGCTTCCGGCGAACTTTCCGGCGACGCTCGTGACGGCGCGTGGAGGCTCCGTTGGCCGCGAAACTTTGGTTCCCAAGGTTTTTGGCCCTTCCGGACGCGATGGCGGCGTTAGTTTTGCGAAAAAATGGCCGAAAAGTGGAGTTTCTGGGCGGACAACTCTCTTGCTCACCAAAAACACTCAACTTTCCGTTGATTTTGTCACTCAAACTCAACTCCGGGATCTAAGAACTTGCTCTGATGCCAAAAAGGCTCAGGAACAAGAGAGAAATGCTCTATAACTCAAAAACTCTTAATATTTCTTAAAACTCAAGTGTGTCTTACATTGAGCTTCTTAGCCCTATTTATAGTATTTTGAGAGCTCAATTCTTAGCTGGATATAGGCTGGATACAATGTGAAAACAATTAACAAGAAGTCAAGAAAAACAACTAAGATTGGAAAAAATCAAACAACTTGCAAATATAGACAAGGAAAATGGTGGTGCAATTATGGAGTTGGTTGAGGTGATGCTGTGGGTGTATCACTTGTCACTGTAGAATATCAATTCCTAAACCTTCACATACTGCTGGCATAAGTTTGTTTACTACCCCAGTCATAACGAAAGGGAAATGGATTTGGTCACTAATCTCAGCCATCGATAAAAAATGGATGGTGAGATTTTGAATTTTTGTTTTGCTGAAATCAAATGTGTGCCATCAGATTTCCATCTAATGGCTTAAATCCCCTGAATGCAGTGACGACAGGATTCACTGACTGCGGTGAATCCAGGTCCAAAGGAAAGTGAGAATCAAACAAACAAAGCCACACTATAGGGTATAGACTCAACAAAGCATTTTCTGCAAAAGCACAATATGATTGCAGACATGCAAACTTAATAACCAATCAAGAAAACAAAAAAAGGGGGGGATAGTAAGGTAACAAATTTAGACTAATTAAATACCATAAGCAGCTGAATCATATACTAACCTGAAGGATCAATTGGCCAAGGTCTCAATGCGCATCACAGGTCCAAAGCACAGATATCTCTTCAGTATGCTTTTGATGTTTTCTCTTTGGCCAATGTTTTCTTGTAATGCTTTTAAGGTCTCAGAATGCATCTCAGGTTCGAAATGCAGCCTGTTTTCTCAAATTTCTTTGACCTAGGATGTAACTGCAATTGTAAAAATGACAAAACCCTAACTGCAAAACCAAAAATAAATACTTCATCTTGTTTACACTGGTAATTTAGAGAGACCATCAGTGGTTCAAAATATAGGGAGAACACCTTAAAAGCCACCTCATTAGACATCAATCTTCGTTTATTTGAAACATGGACCAAGTCTCAAAAATGAAATACAAATAAAATAAAAAAGTTGGAAAGTAGGTAATGAAGAACAACAACCGTTTCACACAAGATGGTAGGATTGTTTTCGGTGGCAAATCGGTTTACAATCATGGATTCTTTTGCTTTTGAAGCTAGTATAATGCAAACAGCATCATAGATCTGTATGTTAATTTCCCAGACACTAAAATTAATAACAATAAGAATGAAGATGTAATACATATGAGATAAAAACTGAAAATAAAACAGATAAGAATGTGAAGAGACCATATAGACAATATTACAACTTCAAAGCGGCTATTGCTTCTGGTTTAAAATCAACTCGCAGAGCCAATACGCGCCTAACCTCTGCTGGAGTTAATCTCCAGGTCATAGGTCCAGAGTTCTCACCCCAGAAATCTAGAATTTCAGACACCTTTTCTAAATTTAGAATTGTTGCCATTTGAGTAAGACGTGCAAACTTGTCTCTAACAGTCCTCTGTGTCATGATGCTGAAATGGCTTACCAGAGGTCTAGCATCTCTGTCAAGCTGAAGACCACCAAGCTGACTAAATCTTTTCTGCATCATTATGACTTCAAGCCTTTTCACAATGAAGTCAATAACCAAATGAACAAAAGTATCATAATTGTTAGCAGTCATCAGTGGCTGCAGCCAAGCCACATTTGTCTCCACAGCATGGAGAAGTCTCTGAACCCATGGGTCATTCACCTCATTATCTGCATACTCAGCCTCTGAAAGCTCATAGCTGATTGTTCCTACACTGTCTAATACTGGTCGTATCTGTGGTGTAATGGTTGCCACAAGTTGTTCTATGCCAGCATTCAAAGCTTGCTTGAAAGCATTGCTGCTATCTCCCAACTCAGACAAACAAGATTTTACCTTTTCTCGATCAGCTGGCGCAGGAAAGACCTGTATAAAGTAATTCAGTCAGTTAATGCTGCAGTTCCAAAAAGATGTACATTAAACAGGCAAAGCAAATTTCCATGTACAAAAATATGACCCACATTTTATGACTTCATAAAAGAAAAAAAACTATCTAAATTGAGAAACAATTCTAAAAAAGGAAAAAAGAAAAAAACCTGTAATTGTTCCACATACAAACTTCCTATGATTTAAAGATTTAAAGGGGGAGGAGGAGGTGTGGCAGTGGATGCCAATGACACGTGTCACAATTAATTAGCAAAATTGCCCCACTAAAGGTACAACAAAAATAATCCTTCCCATAAAGACTTCGAGATTACATCAGTCTCTAATGGTACTGAAGAAACACTGTCCTTTTTTAGCTGTATAGACTCGTAGAATAATGTGTATATATATATATATATATATATATATATATTATAATTATCAGAGGTCTCTCTGAGGTCATCACCACACTTCGAGATTTCATTAGTCTCTAATGGTATTGAAGAAACACTGTCCTTTTTTAGCTGTATAAACTCGTAGAATTATATATATATATATATATATATATATATATATATATGAGAGTCAGGATTTATTGACACCAGGTGTAAGTCTTTTGACTTACACCATATCTAAACCCTTAAAACTGATTAATCCTACAGCTAATAATCAACCTACTTAAAAACTAATAAAAAATTAAAAGAGTCACGTGACCTGCTTTCCTCATTCCGTTTTTTCGTCATTATGTTTTTTCTTCAATTAAGCAAGTCCTTCTTCTCCGGCGACGAAATCAACCACCAAAAACTAATCCCAGATCTCATTATAACTAAACAAAAACTGAAAATAAAAATAAAAAATGGGCATTTGACCCTCCATTTTATT